>CM061549.1:160681429-162130804 GCA_030864215.1 Capsicum pubescens | reverse complement strand
CATCAAGAAAATACCCCGCAAAAGGTCCAAGGCAAGTAGGACAGCCAAACCACCACCATCAAATAGAGGGAAGGCATTGTCCAAGCGACCACCCAACAGAACGAACAAAGGCAAGGAAAAAATAGATAGATTGTTGGACATTGTTGGATGTGGGTACAGAGATAATAAGTTGTTAAAACATCTTAAGGATAAAACCATATCTAAGAAGTACAAGGAGCAATTGTGCTTAATTTGGTTTGCCCATTATGTTATATTGGCAAGAGACGTCAATAAAGTCATAGAAGATGATTTGTTGAAGCTTGCTAAGGATTTTAAGAAATTCAGCAATTATCCCTAGGGATATGACAGCTACAACTTGACTATCAAATATTTACCGTCAAAGTTATCCCCAAAGACGATGACATTATATGATTTTCCTTGGGCTTTCATGGAAAATTTAATCACTATTTGTTTACTCTCCCATTTATATTGAATAATTATTATGAATTTTTTTTCTTGCTTTATGTTTAATCTTTTTAGGCTTAGGCATTTGAAGCCATTCCTCCCCTTCAAAAGTAGGTCAAGGATTACCTGGATGAGGTTTCTCATCCAAGGATCCTTAGGTGGTTGACTGCAAAAAGAAGCACAAGAATTAAGGAGGCTGATCTCTTTAACCCTCCGGATGATGCAGTAAATCTTCTTTCAAGTAAAATAATTTGACTCAAAGAAAGATATTGAAAAATATATGTCATCTGTTGCGAAAGGTAGGTCATTGTTGCAACAAATTACCCATCTACTGCAACTAGTGCAATAGATGGGTAATCTGTTGCAACAGATAGTTCATATTTTGCAATAGATTACCCAGTTGTTGCTTTGGTTCTCTGAACCCAACTCAACAGATTACCCATCTACTGCAAATGATATAATAAATGGGTAATCTGATACAACATATATTTAATTTGTTGCCATAAATGTATCATCTATTGCGACAGAAAGATTATTTGTTGTATAAGTTGTTTGTTTTAACATGTAACCCAACTGGCTACAAATTATTATATGATTTAAATGTATCTGTCTTTTTTATAAGTTGTGCATCCATGGATCGTGCCTACTGAGTGTAGACACGTGATTTTTTATCCTCCTCAAATTTTAACTTATTTTTTGATATTAAATATTTATATTTGATCTGATATTATTTTAATTCTTGTTTTATTTTTAATAAATTTTTACTTAAAAAAATAAACAACTAAATAAAGTTAATTTTGGAATATTATATTTTATTTTTATTCTAATTTTAAAAAATTATACAAAAATTCAAAAATATTTTTCTTTTAAAATTTTAAATAAATAAGCTAGTAGTTTTAGTACTATCTTAATTATATTTATTTAAGGCCATTTATAATTTTTATTGTATTTTCGTAAAATATAAAAATTAATTAATTATATTTATATTTGCTATTATTATTCTATTATTTTATTTATTTATTTATTTATTTATTTTTATTTATTATTTATTTCTATTTTTATTTATTATTAGTAGTAGAAAAAAAAATTATCTTCTAAAATTTAAGTTCCCTTTTATTAGAAGTAACTGTTCCGTCTCCCCACTTTTTCCCCCAAGATTTCCTGTATTTAAGGAATCTTTCACCCTCAGAAAAAAGAGGTTACGTATATCACATTATCAGATAGATACTAAAAAAAACAGAGTGAGGAAAAAAACAGAGTAAAAAAAATCAGAAAAAAAGAGAACATCAGTAAAAAATTAGACAAAAAAAAGAGAGAAGAAGGAAGTTGAAGGCAGATTTATGTTCGAGTTGTTGGCGACGATTTCGTGTTTACTTCTTCTTGACTTATCATAAAAGTTTCTCTTTGATCCTATATTATGTACTTTATAAAATTTATTAGGAATCAAAACATGAACAAGTTTGTTTAAATAATTTTCATGTATTATTTAGTATATGTTGTTGATTTATTATGTGAATCTATATGTGTTGTATTTTGAATTGTTAAAAATTTGTGTTTATTAACCAAAGGATTCATATTCATGCATCACTGAATACACATACAGACGAAGAATAATTAGAAAAAAATATATCAGTAAAAAAAACCTGAACATAAATACATATGCACATTCACACATTTTTATTCACTAACAGACTTCCATTTTCTTATTAACTAAAATTTATGTACTCCATATACAACAATTGTAAGACCCCACAAAATTTCTATCTTAATTCAGTCCTTTAAGCTTGTTAAGGGGTTCCAGACTTAGAAAATTCTAGCCAAGTATTCAGACATAGTTTATTTTTGGCCTTCGAAAGTTGGCAATCTCATTTCGTGACCTATACGTCCGTTAAATATTGATATTTTAGTTAATTTATGATCAGGAGGGTCAATAGGTGTTCCCGGACGAGTTTTGGATTTTTTGAACCTCGTTAAGACCATGTTTAGAATCCCAAGACAATGTGCCAATGTGTTCTTAGTGCACCGCGTCGCCTATCGTGTTGGTTAATATTTTCTCCAGCTACCAGCGTGCCATTACAGTGAACCGGCACGATCTTGGCGCGGCGCGTTGGATATCACGTCGATGGCATCAACGTATTGCCTCGAATATCGCATCGGTAGCCCAATTTTTGCTCATTAAAACACCGCCGTTCTTGGGGGTATTTGGGACTTTTTCCCTCGACCTTCAGCCCCCAAAACATAAAATTTAGCCCCTTTAGAGGCATAATACAATCATTATTCATAAAATCCTCAAGAACAAAACCCTAGGGCTATCAATTCAAGAATCAAATTCAAGAGATTTCACCATCAATCTTTCCAAATTCAAGCAATAAGGTATGTAAAGTATTCATACAAGGGTCCCTTCCTCCCTTGGAGTTCAAGAAACTTCTTTTAAAACCATGAATTGTGATTTCCGTGTTATGGGTTTGAATGTAAGCATGTTGATGTTGTGGTATGTGTTCTAAGTTGAAATCTTTATGTATTTCTTGATTTTATGATAGCATGTAAGTTGAATTTTGATTCTCTTATATGAAAACCCTTGAATTATGAAGTCATGATGTATTAGCATTGTTGTTCATGCCCAAGTATAAAGCTACGCCTACCATGTGTTTAATAAAATGCTAAATTGAGATTATGGTGCTTTTATGATCCTTTGGTGGTCTAAATGATGAACTTATGCTACACCCACATGTTCACAATGTCCTCCATGCTAAAGCTATACCTTGTATGTGTTTGATGGAATGCTCATGAGATTGGTTTAATGAAATTATGATGTGTTAGCATGCATACCTAATCATGTGCAAGTTCATGACTTTTAAGTGATTGATGAAATGCCTCATAGATTGTTTTGTGAGTTGTTGACTATTGTCAAGTATTCAAGAATTGTCATGTCTTATTACTTTCATGCTATCGAGTCCTGGGGGTATTTAATACCCAATAATTTAGCTGTGTGCCTAGAGCCAGTGTCAGTTATAGAATAGTCTCAGTCATATCATGATTAGTAGTACTCTAGTTCAGTTACAGAACTCAGGAAAACTTAGTAAACTCAGTATCAATCCAGTCCCATTCAGTATTCAATTCAGTCCTCAGTAAACTCAATCAGATAACAGAACTCTGTAGTATTCCGTCAGTCAACGTAACTCAGTAAACTCAGCTTAGTTCAGTTAATCAGTATAATCAGTAATAGATCAATCTAGACTAGTATGAACTAGGAAATCAGTTCAGTGTCTATTCAATTGGGAGTAGGATTCAGCACTGAGTGAACCCAAGGATGGGTACTCACCTGCCAACAGAGGGTGTGATCCTTAGAAGCAGTCTTTGCGTTCCAGAACTACGTAGCTAGCGTAGGTTGAGACATCAAAACCTGATAGTTGAGGGTTGATGAGATGTCTTAACCTGACAGTTGAGGGTCCTACCGTTCTCTTTTGAGAACCTGCCAGATAAGGGTATCTCTTTAGTGTCTTTACCCATGGCACGGTACCAACACCCTTCCAACTGGGGTTACAAGTTGGACCCCAAATCTATTTAGAAAAGGGGTATGTCGGTTAGATGATTACCTCTCACAATCTCAGTCTCAGTCCTCAGTAAAGAACTCAGATAGTTCTACAAATTTTAGGACTATCAGATACAGTCACTCAGCTCAGTACGAAACTCAGCTAGTTCCATCAGAAACAGGACTGTCAGACACAGTCACTCAGTAAATAGTGTATCATTTATTAGTTACATCAATTAATCAGTATTCAGTATTATCTCAATTTCAGTTATAGTCCATGTATTCATGTGTATACTCTAATTCAATCATACTCATGTTATTCAGTTATTATCGTTCATGCATATAAACCTATGCATTCAGCCTTACCTCACTTTTCATACCTGTACATTCACACGTACTAATGTATACTTTTCTTTTACGCTATAGTGTTTTATACGATAGGTTCAGACGTACGGGCCCATAGCATTCTTAGATGATCAGACTTTCAGCAGACAAACTAGCAGTGAGTCCTCATCATTCAAGGATATTCTTTTATTTCATTATCTTATTAGATTCAGCATTTCACTAGATGGAGTTAGTTGGGGGATTATCCCATCAACTCCTTATTCAGACAGTTTAGTTTTAGAGGCTTTCCAGACTAGATATTCAGACAGCATTCAGTATTTCAGATTCTAATATTTTATCAGATTTTATCATTTATCTTTATCAGTATTACAGTTTTGAACCTTATGGTATTTCAGCCTATTATTCCACATTATACAGTATTATTACTCAGTTATTGCAACAGGTACCAATCATGGGTTAGCTTGTGGTCCTTCGGGATTATGAGCACCGTGTAGCATTCGGGGTACTAGACTCAGGGCGTTACAAACTTGGTATTAGATCCTAAGGTTCAATAGAGTCCAAGGAATTCTGAAAGTCGTATCTAGTAAAGTCTTGTGCATGGGTGTGTAGCGCTCCATATTTATGTACAGGAGGCTATGAGATGTTTTAGGAATAGTTTCCCTTCTTTCAGTATTTATGTCGTGCGAGTGAGCATGAGCTCTAGTTAAACTCTCTTTCTAATCCTAGTTTCTCTTCCATTTACAAAATATGACTCCTAAGAGGACTCAGGGTTGAGGAACAAGAGATCAGCCAGCCCCTCAGCCGAACCAACCCAATCCTTTGGGCGAAGATGTCTCCTATGCGGAGTTCAGAGCAGCATTCACCACCCTAACTTATTCTGTGGCAGCTAGAATAAATGCACAACTATCGTTCCGGCCAACCTAGTGGCCAATACTGCTGCTACCTAGATTTGGGAATTCACCTGGATGAACCCTCCATCTTTTACTAGGTCTAAGTCAGATGAGGACCCTCAGGAGTATCTTGATCAGGTGCAAAAGACTACAGATATTATGGGGGTGACTGCTAGTGAGGGTGATGAGCTAGATGCATACCAGTTATAGGATATGCCTTACACTTGGTTCAAATAATGGAAAGTAAAGAGGGTCATAGATTCAAGGCCCATTGAATGGGAGGAGTTTGCCACTGCTTTTCAAGATAGATTCTTTCCCCTAGAACTGAGAGAAGCTAAGATGTTAGAGTTTATTAATTTGAAGTAGGGCAATATGACAGTGAAAGAGTATTCTCTCAAGTTTACTCAATTAGCTAGATACGATCCTCTTGTGGTGGCAGATAGCAGATCCGAAATGAGTAAGTTTGTGTCTGGGGTGAATAATAGTATGGTCAAAGAGTGCAGGACCACAATATTGATTAGTGAAATGGACTTGGCTAGGCTGATGATCCTTTCTCAGCAGATAGAGAAGAAGAAGAAGAAGAAGAAGAAGAAGAGAGAGAAGCAAAATAAGACAGATAGAGCAAGTAGTTTCAACTTTGCTTAGCCTAAGTCAGAGGGTGGGAATCGTTCTCAGTTTCACCCAAAATCCTCAGTTCTAGCTCCATCTTCAGCTAGTGCTCCAGTGCCAAAATTCAGAGAAGGCAATAGAGATAGGGCGCCAGGCTCTAAGTCTTAAAGTAGTGTTAGCAGTGCTCGAACCAATCCTCTTTGTCAAACTTATGGCAAGAACCATTAGGGTATATGAAGAGTTGGCAGTGATGTTTGTTTTGGATATGGCAAGCCAGGCCACAGAGTCAGAGATTGTCCCCAGTCAGGTTCTCAGGGTCAGCAAAACGATCCTTCAGCTTATTTCGATCGCCCAAATCAACAGGGTGCCTCATCCAGTGCCACCAGTGGGCAACTCCCAAATAAACTATATGTTCTTTAGTTCTGAAAGGATCAATAAAGTTCTCCTGATGTGGTCACCGATATATTACAGATCTTTCATATACATGTTTATGTTTTTCTAGATCCAGGAGCTTCCTTGTCTTTGTTACTCCTTATATTGCAGTTGATTTTGAAGTCAGTCCTGAAATTCTAGCAGATCCTCTCTCAGTCTCTACCCCAGTGGGTAAACCCATCATAGCCCGATGGGTATACAGGAACTGTCCGGTTATGGTATCTCAAAAAGTAACTTCAGCAGATTTAGTTGAATTAGAGATGACTGATTTTGATGTCATTCTATGCATGGATTGGCTTCATTATTTATATGCCTCAGTCCACTGTAGAAACAAAATTTTCCAGTTCCAGTTTTTTAATAAACCCATCCTAGAGTGGAGGGGTAGTACTTCAGCATTTAGGGGTCAGCTTGTTTCTTACCTTCAGGCGAGGAAAATGATATCTAAGGGATGTATCTATCACCTTGTGCGAGTCAAGGACTCTAGTTCAGAAACCCCTACTCTTGAATCAGTGTCAGCAGCATGTGAATTCCCTGATGTATTTCCCAAAGATCTTCCCAGAGTTTCTCCCGAAAGGGAAATTGATTTTGGAATTGATCTTCTCCCAGATACTCAGCCCATATCTATTCCGCCATACAGAATGGCACCAGCAGAACTCAAAGAATTGAAAGAATAGTTGAAGGATCTCGTAGATAAAGGATTCATCAGGCCTAGTGTGTCCCCATGGGGTGCACTAATTTTATTCATGCATAAGAAATATGGTTCTCTCAGGATGTGTATTGACTACCGCCAATTAAATAAAGTAATGATCAAAAACAAGTATCCCCTTCCCAGAATCAATAACTTGTTTGGCCAACTTCAGGGCGCTAGTTACTTTTCAAAGATAGTCCTCAGATCATGCTATCATCAGCTTAGAGCTAGAGAATATGACATTCTGAAGACAACTTTCAAAACTCGATATAGTCACTTTGAATTCTTATTCATGTCCTTTGGTCTTACCAATGCCCCAGCAGCTTTTATGGACTTGATGAACCGTGTGTTCAAGTAGTACTTGGACATATTCATGTCTTCATAGATGATATCCTAGTGTACTCCCACAGTGAACATGATTATGCAGACCATCTCAGAATAGTATTGTAGAATCTCAGAAATCATCAGTTATTCACCAAATTCAGTAAGTGCAAATTTTAGCCAAGGTCAGTAGCATTCCTTGGCCATATCATTTCCGATGATTGCATTAGAGTTGATCCCCAAAAGACTGAGGCAGTGAGAAACTGGCCCAGACCCATCTCTCCGTCAGATATCTGGAGTTTTTTGGACTTGACTGGTTATTACCGTAGGTTTGTTGAGGGATTTTTGTCTATTTCATCCTCCATGTACAGATTAACTCAGAAGAAAGTCAAATTTCAGCGGTCAGATTCTTGTGAGAAGAGTTTTCAGGAGTTAAAGACTCGACTTACCTCAGCCCCAGTATTGGCTTTACCAGATGGTTCAAAAGGCTTTGTGGTGTACTGTAATGCATCCAGAGTAGATTTGGGTTGTGTCCTCATGCAGAATGGTAAGGTCATAGACTATGCCTCCAGACAACTTAAGCCCCATGAGAAGAAATAACCTACTCGTGATCTTGAGTTAGCAGTTGTAGTTTTTGCCTTAAAGATTTAGAGACACTATTTGTATGGTGTGTACATTAATGTGTTCACTGACCATAAGAGCCTGCAGTATGTATTTTCTCAGAAAGACCTAAACCTCTGTTCGGGAAGGTGGTTGGAATTGTTGAAAGACTACGACGTGAGTGTCCTTTATCATCCTGGAAAGTCCAATGTAGTGGTTGATACTATCAGTAGACTGTCTATGGGTAGTGTTGCTCATGTTGAGGATAGTAAGAAGAAGTTAGCCCAGGAAGTACATCAGTTAGCTCGACTAGGTGTCCGCTTAGTCGACTTAGCATAAGGTAGTATATGGGTGTAGAATAGTTCAGAGTCATCTCTAGTTTTTGAGGTGAAGAAGAAATAGGATAGAGATCCCAATTTAGTCAAGTTGAAGGAATTAGTCAAAGATCAGAAAGTAGAGGTTCTCTCCCAAGGGAGAGATAGTATTTTGCGTTGTCAGGGTCGTCTGTGAGTGTCAGGTGTTGATGACTTAAGACAGTGAATTCTTGCAAAAGTGCATGGTGTGCATTACTCGATTCATCCAGGGCCACTAATATGTACCATGATTTATGAGAGATATATTGGTGGAGTGGGATGAAGAGAGATATTGCAGAATTTATGGCTAAGTGCTCAAAATGTCAACGGGTTAAGATTAAGCATCAGAAGCCAAGCAGGTCCATGTAGGAGTTCAGTATGCCTACTTGGAAGTGGGAAGAAGTGAACATGGACTTTGTGACGAGTTTTTCTCGTACTCATCATCAACATGATTTAGTTTGGGTCATTTTAGATAGGATGACCAAATCATCTCATTTTCTTCTAGTCCATACCTCTTATTCAGCTAAGGATTCCGCCAAACTCTGCATTAGAGAGTTAGCCAGATTACACGGTGTTTCGTTATCCATCATCTCAGATAGAGGTACCCAGTTCACCTCTTATTTCTAGAAAGTATTCCAAAAGGGTCTCGGCACCCAAGTTTACCTCAGTACCGCTTTCCACCCTTAGACAAATGGTCAAGCAAAAAGGACTATTCGAACTTTGAAGGATATGTTACGAGTGTGTGCAATAGATTTTAAAGGTAGTTGGGATGACCAATTGCCTTTGATTGAGTTTGTATACAAAAACAGCTATTGATCCAGCATTAAGATGGCCCCATTTGAGGCACTTTATGGGAGAAGGTGTAGATATCCTATTGGTTGGTTTGAAGTGGGTGAGGACGCAGTGGTAGGGCTTGATTTGGTATTCGATACCTTAGAGAAAGTTCAGTTGATCAGAGAGAGGCTCAAGATAGCTCAGAGCCGATAGAAATCGTACGCAGATGTGCGCAGGAAAGATCTCAAGTTTGAGATTGGTGACTTTGTATATCAGAAAATCACTTCTATGAAGGGAGAGAAGAGGTTCGGAAAGAAGGGAAAGCTCGGTCCCTGATAAGTCGTCCCCTTCAAAATTCTCAGTCGCTTCGGAAAAGTAGCTTATGAGATTGAATTGCCTTCAGATCTATCTTCAGTCTATCCAGTGTTTCACGTCTCCTTGCTTAAGAAGTGCATAGGTGACCCAGCAGTCGTAGTCCCTACAGAGGGCTTAGATATTTAAAACAGCCTCTCTTTCGAAGAGATCCCATTCGAAATCCTTGACTATCAGATTCGCAGACTGAGGAACAAAGAAGTCCCTCTGGTCAAAGTTCTTTGGCGGAATCAGTCCGTTGAGAGAGCTACTTGGGAAGCAGAAGCTGACATGCGGACCAAGTATCCTCACCTCTTCTCCGCTAATCCAGACTCAGCCCAAGGTAATGGTTTTTCTTAATTACAAACTTGGTATCATTTACCATTGCATGTTCAGCCATATGTTCATGAGTTAGTTCAGTCATGTATTCATGCATCAGATATGTATGCTCAATTTGAGAAAACTCAGTTTATCAGTACTCCCAGTCGTGCATTCATGAGTCCGTTTAGTTATGTACTCATGCATTAGATATGCATGTTCAGTGTGATAATTCAGTATATCAGTAATATCAGTCCTATAATCATGTTCCATATGTTTATTTCTAGTAAGTAGGTTCATCCTACTAGTACTCTCAATTCATCCAGTCTCATTCGAGGACAAATGTTCCCAAGGGGGAGATATTGTAAGACCCCATAAAATTTCTAGCTTAATTCAGTCCTTTAACCTTGTTAAGGGGTCCTAGACTTAGAAAATTCTAGCTAAGTATTCAGACTTAGTTTATTTTTGGCCTTTGAAAGTTGGCAATCTCATTTTGTGACCCATACGTCTGCTAAATATTTTAGTTAATTTATGATCAGGAGGGTCAATAGGTGCTCTCGAACGAGTTTTAGATTTTTTGAATCTCGTTTAAACCATATTTAGAATCCCAAAGCAGTGTGCCAACACGATCTTGGCGCGCCGCGTTGCCTATCGCGTTGGTTGATATTTTCCCCAGCTACCAGCATGCCATTCCAGTGAACCGAGGTGATCTTAGCATGATGCGTTGGATATCGCGTCGATGGCATCGACGAGCTACATCGGATATCGTGTCAGTACCCCAGTTTTTGCTCATTAAAACACCATATTCTTGGGGGTATTTGGGTCTTTTTCCCTCGACCTTCAGCCCTCAAAACACGAAATTTAGCCCCTTTAGAGGCCTAATACAATCATTATTCATAAAATCCTCAAGAACAAAACCCTAGGGCTATCAATTCAATAATCAAATTCAAGAGATTTCACCATCAATCTTTCCAAATTCAAGCAATAAGGTATGTAAAGTGTTCATTCAAGGGTCCCTTCCTTCCTTGGAGTTCAAGATACTTCTTTTAAAAGCATGAATTGTGATTTCCATGTTGTGGGTTTGAATGTAATCATGTTGATGTTTTGGTATGTGTTGTAAGTTGAAATCTTTATGTATTTCTTTATTTTATGCTAGCATGTAAGTTGAATTTTGATTCTCTTATATGAAAACCTTGAATTATGAAGTCATGATGTATTAGCATTGTTGTTCATGCCCAAGTATAAAGCTATGCCTATCGTGTATTTGATAAAATGCTAAATTGAGATTATGGTGCTTTTATGATCCTTTGGTGGTCTAAATGATGAACTTATACTACACCCACATATTCACAATGTCCTCCATGCTAAAGTTATACCTTGTATATGTTTGATGGAATGCTCATGAGATTGGTTTAATGAAATTATGATGTGTTAGCATGCATTCCTAATCATGCGCAAGTTCATGACTTTCAAGTGATTGATGAATTGCCTCATAGATTGTATTGTGAGTTGTTGACTATTGTCAAGTATTCAAGAATTGTCATGTCTTATTACTTTGATGCTATCGAGTCGTGGGGATATTTAATACCCGATAATTTAGCTATGTGCCTAGAGCCAGTGTCTGTTACAGAATAGTCTCAGCCATGTCACGATCAGTAGTACTTTAGTTCAGTTACAGAACTCAGCAAAACTCAGCAAACTCAGTATCAATCCAGTCCCATTCAGTATTCAGTTCAGTCCTCAGTAAACTCAGTCAGATAACAGAACTCTGTAGTATTCCGTCAGTCAATGAAACACAATAAACTCAGCTCAATTCAATTAATCAGTACAAGCAGTAACAGATCAGTCCAACCTAGTAAACTAAGAAATCAGTTCAGTGTCTATTCAGTTGGGAGTAGGATTCAGCACCGACTAAACCCAAGGATGGGGACTCACCTGCCAGCAAAGGGTGTGATACTTAGAAGCAGTCCTTGCATTCCGGAACTACGTAGCCAGCGTAGGTTGAGACATCAAAACCTGCTAGTTGAGGGTTGATGAGGTGGCTTAACCTAACAGTTGAGGGTCCCACCGTTCTCATTTGAGAACCTCCCAGATGAGGGTATCTCTTCAGTGTCTTTACATGTGGCACGGTACTGACACCCTTTCAACTGAGATTACAGGTTGGACCCCCAATCTATTCAGAAAGGGGGTATGTCGGTTAGATCATTACCTCTCAGAATATCAGTCTCAGTCCTTAGTAAATAACTCAGATAGTTCTATAGATTTTAGGACTGTCAGATATAGTCACTCAGCTCAATACAGAACTTAGCTAGTTCTATCAGAAATAGGACTGTCAGACACAGTCACTCAGTAAAAAGTATTTCAGTTATTAGTTACATCAGTTAATTAGTATTTAGGCTCTGTATTTAGTATTATCTCAATTTCAGTTACAGTTCACTGATACCCCCAAATTACACCTCTCTTACGAGAGAATAAGTAGTCGCTGTCAAATATAGAACCCAACTAATTTGGTGTCGAATCCCACAGTGAATACTGTGTTCACTAAGTATTGCGAATGTTATTGGACTGTTGATCGAACATTACAAAATAAGGGGGTATTGAAATGTTAACATAGTTCTTTCATATTTGAGTCTCACAAAAGTCTAGCTAATGAGAATTAATGTAGATGTAATTTCAATGCGAATGAATTAACTAGGATTATGCTCACCAAGATGTTCAAACAGTTAGGCTTGTGCGTTTGTGCTTAAATTCTAACTTATGTGTTCAATTGCAAGAATTATTGAATTCTACGAATTACCCACGTGTTTCTCAACCTAATGGGTGTTCACCCTTTACTTCTCTCAAACTTAAAGGATTAATGTATTATTCAATAATACTCTCATGAGGGTTAATCCTATTAAGGCATCAACCCCTTAACCCAAAGGGTAAATATATGGATTTCATGTGAATTACTTCTTTTCCCAACATCTACTTTCTTGTCAGACAAGTGGTGTTCATGGGCTTACTTCTCAAGTTTGCAACCAAGAGATGTCATTATAATGAAGAAGCATTCATGCAATTTTAATAAATGTTAGAAATCAAATTCATGCACAACTCCAAATAGTTCTCTACATCAAGGCTCCCATAACCCTAGACTCATCTCCATGTCAGAAATCAAAGTCATATTGATGTTCATAAATAACTTCAGAAGAGTACTTACAAAAGTCACAATATTGTTCTTCTCAATCTTTGATGGAAAAAATGAAAACTAATAATCAAATCTCAATTTCTAGATTCAAATCCCAATGAAAAATAGTACAAAGCTCTCACTAGAGGATAAAGTGTGAAACAAAAGAAAAAGATGATCCGGAATAAATCCGAATACTTGGTATTTATATGATTCCAGAATTGGTGATTTAAAATTCAAACTCAAATTCTCTGTGTTTTGGTCGATGGGTCAAGTGACGGTTCATCACAGGTCCGACGGTCCATCGCCGCTGGGTGTCCAGTGACTCCATATTCTGCTTCTGGGCGACGAGTAGTAAGACGGCCCATCGCAAGGCCAATGGTCCATCGCCTAGACCATCGCAGGACTTCCAGTGATGATGCGTTCTCTATCATAGCGATGGTTTAGACCGACGGTCCATCGCCTGGACCGTCGTATGATGTCCAGAGTCTATGCCTTCTGTTTTTGGTCGATGGTTTAAACCGACGGATCATCGCAAGGTTGATGGTCTGTCGCCTAAGTCGTCGCTGCTCATTTTACTTCTGTTTTGCTCAGATTGTTCAAGTTACCCTTCACACTCAGTCCTTATCCTGAAAATAATAAAATACCATGTTAAATACAACAGTGGCTGCTTGAAAACACACAATTATCCTAAGAAAAAGGCCAAAAATATTTCGTCAAAAGCCAGAACATCATTCACGTATTCATGTATGTACTCTCATTTAGTCATACTCATGTTATTCAGTTATTATCGTTCATACATATGAACCCATGCATTCAGCCTTACCTCACTTTGCGTACTAGTACATTCACACGTACTGACGCATACTTTTCTTTTGCGCTGTGGTGTTTTATACCATAGGTTCAGACATATGGGCCCTAGAGCATTCTTAGAAGATCAGACTTTCAGCAGACAGACTAGCATTGAGTCCTCATCATTCGAGGATATTCTTTTATTTCATTATCTCATTAGATTCAGTATTTCAGTAGATGGACTTAGTTAGGGGATTATCCCATCAACTCCTTATTCTGACAGTTCAGTTTTAGAGGCTTTCTAGACGAGATCATCAGACAGCATTCAGTATTTTAGATTTTGATATTTAATCAGATTTCATCATTTCTCTTTATCAGTATTACAGTTTTGAACCTTATGGCATTTCAGCCCATTATTCTACATTATACAGTACTATTACTCAGTTATTGCAACAGGTACCAGTCATGGGTTAGCTTGTGGTCCTTCGGGATTATGAGCATCGTGTAGCGTCCGAGGTACCACACTTGGGGCATTACAACAATACACATCCGGTTATGTATGTACACAATCATATGCATACTCTTTAACAGATTACACATGCATCACCCACATATATATTGAGAATTTTCATTGATACTTAGATAGAAAATAGAATATACAACTACACATACGGATGCACCAAGAAATAGAGAAAATAGTTAAAAAAATTAGAAAGAAATTGAGGGAGGAAAAGTCTAGAGTAAATCCCTGAATGGGATAAAAAATGGTAGTTTCTGATTTTTTCCGATGAGAAACTTACCGAGATCTCACCAGAATAACCAAAGGCTGCCGCCCCCTTTCCCTTCACTGGCCATCGTCACCGTCCCCAAAAATTCACTGTCGGCGATGCCATTAATAGCGAAACCATGGCCGGCGGTACACATCCATCAACTGGCGTTATTCCCATCTCTCTCTTTTCCCTTTTTCCGTCGACCACCATCGCTGGCGACTACTAATTCTGGCCAATCCCTCACTGGATCCGCGCCACCAGATCCTTTACCATGCCGGCGCCATTCCCTTCTCTTTCCCGCCGGTGAACTCCATCGAATTAAGCCGACCATCAACCATTGCTCGCTGAAAACGTTTAAGATCTGACTGATTTTTTATTTCATGTTTCCAGCGTTGCTTGACAATACTGACGAAATGACATCAATTTTTTTTATATCGCTCCTATTTACTTTTTTTCACAAACTAATTTTTTATTTTGTTTTATTTTCTTTGATTTTTTTACTAATTGATATTACACAGATATGACAAGAGTAATTTTCTTTAGTTACTGTTCTAAAAATGTTTTCTTAGGTCTTTGTAAATTAAATTTCAAAAATGTTTATTTAGGATTACAAGGGTCATATGTAATTTTGGATAGAATCCTCATATTGTTTATTTAATTTTTAAACCTGAATTATCTCATATAATATATATTTGACTGTCTTCTCGTTCATAATGAGTTAGATTATAACATGAGTAAATCTTGTTATTTAATAGAATCTTTATTTTAGTTTTGTTGAACTAATTAAATATAAGAAATTAGGTGAAATAAAATAATAAAAATGAATGGATAAAAATTATTACGATTTTTTTAAGTGGTGAACCAAGGCCTTTAACATTACATAAATTTTAGACACATTTTTTTAAATATTCGTCTCAATTAAGAATGCGGCACACGCATCTTTCGAGATATTTTTCTTAAAAGATGCAACAATGAATTTGATAAACAGTTCTAAAAATTAACTTTCACTAATTTATTTAGTATAAGATAATAGATAAGTTTAAGTATAATAAAATGAGCGATTTTAGGCCTTAACATAACTTATCAAAATAGCTTAAGTAAGTATAAGTCAATAAAAGCGATCGTGCTGGAACCACAGGATTCGAGGGGTGCCTAACACCTTCTCCTCAGTCAACAAAATTCCTTATCTGGTCTTCTATTTTTGCAGACCAATAAAGAGTCATTTTCTTTTGATTAGAGATTCAAAAGGGTGACTTGGAACACCATAACTTGATTCCAAATGACGACTCTAAAAATAAATAAATTAATCCTTATTTAAAACCATTAATTTAATTAGAAAAACCCTTTGACTCGATTCCCTCGAGCAAAAAAGGGGTGTGACATCTCTGACGACTCCGCTGTTGAACTGACCAGAATTCTAGCTTTTGATATTGACTTTACTTGCTTTAATTATCTTGATATTGTGTTTGTTGGACTTATGTACTATTTGTCACTTATTTACTTCTTTGATATTTTTGAACTATATTTTAAACTATTTTCTCTTGCGCACCCTTCTGAGTCTCTGAAACAGGATAGAAGAAATGCAGTACATGCATCCTACTTTCTTTTTTAGATAGTCGGAGTGTCAAGGCACCTGGTGAAGGATTATAGTCACACATGTTAGGTGGGGTTCAGATCGGCAACGAAGGCGGTGTAGCACTGCTACCGAACAAGTTGTCCCTCCCCTACTCGAGTGTCCGCTCGGGTAAGTCAGTCTAGACACTTATTCCTATTAGTTTAAACTTAGAGAACTAAAAACTCAAAATCTAGTTATCCCTATTAGGTTCCGCTTTATTTGCATAATATGCATTTTGACTTAGTGGGACTCGGCACAGGGGTCGGGTCTGTCTAGGACAGGTGTCCCTCTTTTGACCAACATGTGCATCCTACGTGCTCTTTGACATTTATTTGGATGGCTATTTAATTGTTGACCGGCTTTTAGGCAACTTTAAAATGCAAGAGATTATATTATTCTCAAATTTAGTGAATCATTTTTCAAAGAAAATTTTATTTTAAAAGAAAAATTTAAAATATATAGTAACATAGTTTTACAATCTTCATAAACTATGGGGGTCTGATTCTCACTTTAGTGAGATACATAGGAAATTCTATTCGGGATACGACCCTGTATTTTAAAAAATATATATTTATTAACAAATTTATTGAAGGATATTTTTGAAAAAAATAATAAAAATAATAAAATTTTAAGAAATGTTCATTTTCATGAATATTATTATCTTGATTTTATTTTTCCCCTTTTATCCTCAAAATTAATTTTAATACAAATAGCCTGAACCTTTAAGGGTCGTGAGCTGAATTTTTATAAAATAATAAAATAAGTAAGCATATATCTTAACAGTCCTGAACCTTTAGGGGTCGTGAGGCTGAAATTTTTATACAACTTCATATATAAAATAATAATTTTTCCTTCTCTATTTCTAAGTCATTTTATTTCCATTTCTTCTTTTCTTTTAAGTGTACTTAGGGGGTATTTTCTTCAAACTCGTGATCAAAATTGTCTAGAGGTCTGTTGTTGTAAAGTTTTTGATATAGTCAGTATAAATAAGTACTTTCTTTCAAAAAAAATAATAAATAAAAATGTTGTCATTTATGTTTCTCCTCAATTTTTATTTTTGAATAAAATTATTTGCATTTAAGTCTAATTTAGTGGTCACATTAACGAGTCAAGTCAAAAAATATCAAAAAAAAAAATCAATCATTTTTGTTAAATTTTTTTCGAACTACGCAAGATCTGATTCATGTCCTAGCATGATACGTAGGTAACCCTCTAAAGGGTTTGATTGTAACTTTTTGAAAAGTGCACCTAGAAAAGTCGAGATGAAACATAAAGCCTTCTATGATAGGTTGGGAAATGCATATAGAAGCATAATATACAACGTGGCATTATAATGTGTTAAATATATAACACTCACCCATTTGCTACTTGGTCAAAGATAGATAAAGTAGTTGGTGGTTGGTTTGTGGTTTAAATTGGCATCACATCCATACAACTCTAGATACAAGGGAAAAAGAAAAATAACCCACAAAGAGGGTGTAGGGTCTGATAGTGAGGAGGAGCAAAATCAGTTGATTTCGCAAGAATTGGCATCAATGGAAGAGATTAAGTTATTGAAACAACAGATGGTGGAGATGTATCAAGCTTGGTTGAAAGAAAAAGCCCTATCTTCCTCAATCCCTGGACTTTCAAATACAAATGATTTGAATCCCGCCCAAGCTCACACTGGCGATCCATTTTACCCACCAGGATTCGGACCATTTGCTAACATGTATAGCGTTGTTAGTACTTCTACCATATGCCCAACAAATCCTTCTATCACAAATAACCCGTTTTTCACTTCTGTAGCGCCAGCTACTGCGGGCCTTCAATTGTCAGTATAAAAGAATATGGGGGGACCAAGTCATGATCTGTTGTATCCTCCTGAAATAACTTTCAAACCCCAGAATCCACATTATCATGCTCATCATGGTTCTCCTATCATTATTGAGAAAATTATTAAGAATGAGGAACAAGAGGATATGGCTAGGAAAGTAAGAAGTTTGGAGCAGAGTATGAGAAATATGCAAGGATTATGAGGACCAAAAAGTGTTTCATATAAAGATTTGTGCATGTTTCCGGATGTCCATTTGCCAATGAGGTTCAAAATGCCTAAATTTGACAAATACAAAGGTCATGGCAATCCTGTGGCTCACTTGAAAAAGTTCTGCAATCAATTAAGGGGAGCAGGAGGAAAATAAGAATTGCTCATGGCTTACTTTGGAGAAAGCCTGACAGGAATAGCTTCTGAATGGTTTATAGACCAAGAAATTTCCTGTTAGCACGTGTGGGATGACATGGCTCGTGATTTCGTCCAACAATTTCAATATAACATGGAGATAGTGCCAGATCGCACTAGCTTGCCAATATGAGAAAAAATATGACTGAAAGATTTTGAGAATATGATGTCAGATGGAGAGAGCAGGCTTCAAGATTCAGACCATCAATAAAAGAATCTGAAATGATTGATATCTTTCTGCAAACACAAGAACCTGATTATTTCCATCACCTACTTTCTACTATTAAAAGCATATTTGCTGAAGTTATAAAGTTGGAGAGATGGTAGAGAATAGAATTAAGTTAGGAAAGATTATCAGCCAAGCTGCTTTAAAAGAAACAACACACGCAATTCAAAGTGGTGCAAGAAGTTTTGGGGGAAAGAAAAGAAAAGAGGATGTAGCAACTGTTATGCCAAGTCCATGACAAAATTGGAGAGGTGCGCATCAACTATATGCACAAAATCCATTATATTTTGCTCCATCCCCCCAATATCCTATTTACAATGTGCAACCATATACTAGGGCTCCTTCTTACCCACAATGGCGTGCACCATCCATCAAAAATCATCATTTAATCCTGGAAGCTAAACAAGGTCCCCCTAGATCTACTTTATGGCCTATAGCAGACTTCAAGATGGCTAACATGGGAAAATATAATTTCACTCTCATTGGAATATCTTATGCAATCTTGTTTCAAAAATTGAGGTACATGAATGTTTTAAGACCGATTGCGAGAAGGATTCTGAATCCTCCATCGAAAAACTTAGATTATTCCAAAAGATGTGCATACTGTTTTGATGCCCCAGGTCATGACACAGAGAAATGTTGATATCTAAAAACAGATATTCAGGAGCTGATTGACACACAAAAGATCATGGTGCGAAGTCCAGACGCTCCAAATGTTAATAAAAATTTGTTGCCAGATCATAATGAAACAAACATGCTCGAAGTGATACCTACCGACAAAGATGCTGTGATAATTAGAAAATATTGTAGATTTGATGAAAGAAATACCTGCAAAAGTGGAGGAGGTGAAAAGGTGATAATAAAATCTAAATCATTAAAGTTTCATTGGTCATGGGGAAAGAAATTCTAGAAAATATTGGGTCAGGTCAAGTAAAACCAATGCTCATTATTCCTAGAAGGCCCATTAAGCCTCTTTTAATTATAAAAGGAGATCCTATAGCTCCTATTGTTATTAAACCAGTGTCACAGCCGCATATGGTTAATACCAAGGCAGTCTCCTGGAACTACGATTGTGTTGTGGTGATGCATAAGGGGAAGAAAGTGATTGAAGATGTGGATGAAGTAGGAGGATTAACCCGATCTGGGAGATGTTATGCCCCAGTAGAGTTAAAAAGGAATAAATAAGGCAATGAAGAACGAATGACAGTCAAAAAGCCAGTTATTGATGAAGAAGATGAAGAATTCTTAAAGAAAATAAAATTGCCAGAATATTCTATTATAGATCAGTTGAAGAAGACGCCAACACAGATTTCTTTATTATCTTTATTGATACATTCAGAGGATCACCGCAAGTCTATAATAAAGATTCTTAATGAGGCATATGTTCCCAGTGAAATTAAGGTGAATCAGCTGGAAAAAGTTATGGGAAGGATCTTTGATATAAATAAGATCACTTTCTCAGACGATGAATTGTCTGTAGAAGGTACTGGACATAATAGAGTTCTCTACATTACTGTAAAATATGAGCATTCCTTCGTCACTCGAGTGTTGATTGATGGAGGATCAGGCGCTAACATTTGTCCTATGTCAACTTTGTAAAAGTTGAATATTAATATGGAAAGGATCTGATCTAACAATGTATGCGTCAAAGATTTTGACAGATCAAAAACTAATGCCATTAGTGAAATAAAACTCATATTGACAATCGGGCCTATGGATTTTTCGATGAATTTCCAAGTGCTGACCATTGATGCTTCATATAATATGTTATTAGGAAGACCATAGATTTATAGGGATGGAGCAGTCGCATCAACGTTGCACCAATTGGTCAAATTTGAACACGACAGGCAAGAAATAGTTGTTCACGATGAAGGAGACTTATCCATGTATAAAGACTACTTTGTTTCCTCCATTGAAGTAGATATTGCAGATAGAGTGCTAATTCATCAATTTTTTTAGATAGTAGTTGTTGAGCATATCTTCGAGGGAAATCTCATCGCAAGACCACGATTGTCCTTAATATCTGTTATGGTAGTGAATGAAATGTTGAAGCATGGTTTTGAACTAGGAAAAGGTCTAAGGATATTTTTACAAGGCAGGGTTCATCCAGTAAACCT
The DNA here is from genome assembly GCA_030864215.1 of Capsicum pubescens. Classification (NCBI taxonomy): domain Eukaryota; kingdom Viridiplantae; phylum Streptophyta; class Magnoliopsida; order Solanales; family Solanaceae; genus Capsicum; species Capsicum pubescens. The sequence goes on along the minus strand of CM061549.1, from coordinate 162,110,243 downwards.
CCATGAAAATCTTGGTACCTTAGGTTTGGTATATAAGCCCATTGTTGAAGACATAAAGAAGTTTAAAATACATAAGAAAGATTCATGGTCACTTACCAAGATGATACCGCCACTTCACGAGTCTATCATCAGAGTTAGTACTGTTAGGTTTTCCATGTTACCTGCTACGGAGTCAATGAATGATGATGATACAGAGTTGATTGGCTTTTTCCAGAATATGTTTATCGAAGCTAATATGGTTAAAATTAGAGAAAGTACCAGTAATGCAGATGTGTAGTTTATCGGCCCTGATGTCAGCTTAATAATTAGGAGGTCACTCCTCTCCCTACTATGAAGGAGTCTTAGTAGTTTGTTTGTTGTTCTTTCAGTCTTGGTAGTTTGTTTGTTTCTCTTTCTATAATTTAAATCACTCTAGGACTGTAATTCAGATCTTTACCTTGGAGTTTTAGGTTAAAACTCTTTCTATCATTGTTTTTAATGAAACATAATTTCCCTTTATTTTGTGTCTAATATTTACTTATTTATTTTCTATCATACAGTTTTTTTATGCTGATTCTAATGATATGACATGCATGAAGAATTGTCAACCAGATTTAAAAAACCAATCTAATTATGAAATAATGAATAAAGAGGTTGAATACGATGAAGAGGAAGCATTTGAGGCTATAAGCAAAGATTTCAAACAATTTGAGAATAAATCAAATCCCAATTTGAATAAAACTGAGGCGATTAATTTAGGAGATCATGAAAATATTAGGGAGACTAAGATAAGTGTACATGCTCAACCAAAACAAAATAAAGCTATAATTGAAGCTTTGCTTGAGTACAAAGACATATTTGTGTGGTCTTACGATGATATGCCCGATTTGAGCACTGATTTGATAGTTCATAAGTTGTCAATCGATCCTACTTTCCCTCCTGTCAAGCAAAAGTTAAGGAAGCTTAAGACTGAAAGGAGTGTAAAAATCAAAGAGGAAATCACGAAGCAACTTGAGGCTAAAGTCATTCAAGTGGCCTAATATCCTACTTGGTTGGCAAATATTGTCCCTGTTCCAAAAAAAAATGGCAAAGTTCGGATGTGTGTTGATTATCGTGATCTAAAAAAAACAAGTTCGAAAGATAATTTTCCATTTCCCAATAACCATATTTTGTTGGACAATTGTGACAAACATAATCTTGCATCTTTTGTGGACTGTTATGCGGGGTATCACCAGATCATTATGGATCCAGAAGATGCAGAAAAGACATCATTTATCATATCATAGGGAACATATTATTATCGAGTTATGCCATTCAGACTAAAGAATACTGGAGCAACTTACATGAGGGCAATGACCACAATATTTCATGACATGATGCACAAGGAGATTGAAGTTTATGTGGATGGCGTGATCATTAAATCAAGAGATCAGTCTGACCATGTCAAAGATCTGAGAAAATTCTTTGAAAGGCTTCGAAGGTATGATATCAAACTTAACCCTGCGAAATATGTATTTAGAGTTCCATCGGGAAAACTCTTGGGGTTTATAGTCAGTCGACGTAGCATTGAGTTAGATCCTTCAAAAATAAAAGCTATTCAAGATTTGCCTTCACCAAAGAACAAAATGAAGGTGATGATCTTACTTGGGAGGTTGAATTATATCAATAGATTCATTGCCAAACTCACGACGACCTATGAGCCAATTTTCAAGTTGTTGAAGAAGAATGCTAAAGTTGAATGGACTGAAGAATGTCAAGAGGCATTTGACATAATTAAGAGATACTTATCGAATTCGCTTATTTTGGTTCCTCCAGAGCTAGGCAGAACTTTGATATTGTATATGTCTGTGTTAGACAATTCTTTTAGTTGTGTATTGGGTCAATATGATGTCACAGGCAGGAAAGAATAGGCCATCTACTACCTTAGCAAAAAGTTTACCAGTTATGAGGCTAAATACACTCTTCTTGAAAAGACATGTTGCGTCTTAAATTGGGTAGCACAAAATCTGAAGCATCACTTGTCTTGTCATCTTACACTACCTACCTCATCTTTCGTACGGATCTATTAAAGTATATTTTTTAGAAGCCTATGACCACAAGAAGACTCACAAAATGGAAAATGCTACTCACAGAGTTTGATATTGTCTATGTGACACGAACTGCAATGAAAGCTCAAGCCTTAGCGGATCATTTGGCTAAAAATCCTATTGATGAGGAATATGAGCCATTAAAGACTTACTTTTCGGATGAAAAAGTCTTATGTGTTGATGAGGTTATTTTTTATGATTGTCATTCAGGTTAGAAGTTGTTCTTTAATGGAGCTGCTAATGTAAAAGGAGTAGGGATAGGGGTGGTTCTTATTTCTGAATCGGGACAATACTATCCTGTAACAACCCAACTTTAATACTACTGTACCAACAATATGGCAGAATAGAACTTGCATTCTGGGTTTGAGGTTAGCTATCGACATGGGAATACAAGAATTGTTGGTGTTAGGAGACTCAGATTTATTAGTCTACCAAATCCAAGGAGATTGGGAGACTCGCGATTCAAAACTCCTACCATATCGAGATTTTTTGCAAGATCTTTGTCAATGATATGTATCAGTAAAGTTCAAGCATATTCCCAGATCTCATAATAAGATTACTAATGCTTTGGCGACCTTATCTTTGATGCTCCAATATCCCAACAAGACTCTTATCGATCCCGTGCATATACAGATCCATGATTAACATGCATATTGCAATGTGGTTGAGGAAGAACTTGATGGGAAGTCGTGGTTACATGATATCAAAGAATATATTCAGACTAAAAAATATCATGTACATGCCGATGGTGACCACAAGAGAACCATTCGATGTTTGTCTAGTGGATTTTTCCTAAGTGGGGGAATCTTGTATAAGAGGACTCTAGATTTGGGACTCTTAAGGTGAATAGATACTAAATAAGCTTCAAAAATTATGACTGAAGTACATTCTGGGATTTGTGGACCACACATGAGCGGGTATGTTTTGGCAAAGAAAATAATTCAAGCAGGTTATTATTGGCTCACCATGGAGCGAGATTCCATCAATTTCATTTGTAAATGTCATGAATGTCAAGTACACGGAGACTTGATATATTCTCCTGCATCTGAGTTACATAAAATGACTGCTCCATCGTTTTTTGTGGCTTGGGGAATGGACGTAGTTGGACTAATTAAACCGAAGGCCTCGAATGGCCATCGGTTTATCTTAGTAGCCATTGATAATTTCACAAAGTGGGTGGAAGCAGCGACTTTTAAGTCAGTGACCAAGAAAGCAGTGGTTGGTTTTGTTCACTCCAACATCATTTGTCAGTTTGGCATTCCAAAGATAATTGTCATGGATAATGCTACAAATTTCAATAGTCATTTGAAGTATAAAGTGTGTCAGCAATTTAAGATTATGCATCGGAATTCAATTCCTTATCGCTCGAAGGTGAACGGTGTTGTGGAAACTGCCAACAAGAACCTAAAGAAAATACTTCACAAAATGGTACAGGGTTCCCGACAATGGCATGAAAAGATACCTTTTTCTTTATTAGGTTATCGTACTACAATTCAAACTTCAATTGGTACAACTCCTTACTCGTTGGTGTACGGAACTGAAGCAGTTATACCTGTAGAGATTGAGATTCCATCTCTTCGAGTAGTCGTAGAAGCTGAAATTGATGATGATCAATGGGTGAAGACTCAATTAGAGCAATTAAGCTTGATTGATAAAAAAAGATTGATGTCAGTATGTCATGGACAATTATACTAGAAGAAAATGGCACGGGTATACAACAAAAAGGTGCATCACAGACATTTTAAAGCTGGTCAGTTAGTGTTAAAACGCATCCTCCCCCATCAGATTGAAGCCAAAGGCAAATTTTCTCCTAATTGGTAAGGACCATTCATGGTGAAGAAAGTGTTACCTAATGACGCATTATATCCGACTGATGTAGAAGGCAAAAGAGAAGAAATGTCGATCAATGCTGACACAGTTAAAAGCTATTATGTATGATATTCATGTACAATTATGTTATGTATGTTTTGTACTTATATTTTAAAATATTAAAATGAGGAAGGCATTTTTTTCTACTATCCGAATAATATATCAACCTTTGTTTACCCCTTTTGAGCTTTTATATTTCTTCATACCCCTCTTTTGGAATCAAATTAAAGTTAGAAAGTTGAAAAAAAAAAATAAGTTGTTGAAAAAAAATCAATCAAAAATCCAAAATCAAGCAAAAGAATGACTCTTATGAACTACGTTTGACCTGATTCTTGCTATGACAAGATACGTAGGCTGCCCTACTCTGGGGTTCGGTCCAACCAAAAAAAAATTCAAGTTACCCAGAATGAAATAAAACTGGGGCAAAAGTTTATTTTCTTAAAGAGTCGATTCCAAAAGTTGTATGCTTCACCCAATGTTATGTAAAATTTTTAGCCTCATGCCCCCCTTTCTTTCTAACCCTTTTTCAAAAGCCAAGTTACAACCAAAGAAAGATCTTCAAATCAATCTTTGAGAATGTCAAGGCTAAACATGTTATGGGTGCATGATATTTCATATTTTGGGTGTTATTTTTCTTTACAAATAAAAAAAATGATGATGAAAATGAAAGAGTCTTATTGGTGAAAACCCTTTTGGGCACCATAAGGCGACTGTGGGCTGAGAAATAAAAATGAGATAGGCTCATTGGCAAAAACCCATTGAGGTACCACTAGCTGAAGGAAAGTTGTTATCCAGAAGGATCAAGTTCAAGATTGAGTTAATTTCAAGTTCAATAAGTGGACAAAAGTTGATAATGATTGGTGTAACTAGATCTGATTCTTTTATTCAAAATGCATGTCATAATCACCGAAATTGGCTTCCTCATTCAGATAAGTTTTCTTTTTATTTTTTAAAAGAGATGCTTATTGTCTTTTACGTTTTCTTTTTGTTTTATTTTGATTTTTTATTCTTTGTGTCCTTGTCGTCAAATGAAAAATCATTGTCATCTTTTGTGTATTTTTGAGTAAATTTCACATCAAGTCAAATGAGAAAAGATTTTAAACTTGCTACCAACTCCTTTAATAGTACAAAGAGGGACAAAGGATCGATGCACTGGGACAGTGTTTCAAAGTAAAATAAAGTACTCAGAATGATTGTGATCCTACAATTTTTGACTCGTGAAAATATAAATGGTGTATTGGAAGTGAAACTCAGAGACATTATACAAGAGAAATATGTTTTGAGTTGAGAGTCTCAGTAGTCAGAATTTGGGATCAGAATTACGACAAGTCAACAAATATTTATCAAGAATTCGAAAAGGAGTTGAGCATGGCAAGTGCAAGAGCGGTCACTTCAAAAACCAAATGCCACAAACCAACCACCACATGTTTTAAAAATCACAATTTTTCGTTGTTTGAAAAAGAGATGGGATGTTGTTTTTCACATTAAAGTTTTCAGATAAAGGATGCAATTTTACAGTTATGTCAATGCAAGAAGCATAGTTACAGCACACGATGTTGGATCTTGGTTAGGATAAATTTTACTCTTTGCAAGACGTACTTACTAAAGCTATTTCAGGCTTCGATTATTCTTTCACTATATTTTTCAAAACATTAAGATCTGGTGACACGCTAAAAAATTTCCAATACAAACTGGGGGGGAAAAGTTAAAAAATGAATGAAAAAATGAAAAAATAAAAATATTGAAAAATAAAATAAGTTTCGTGTGTAAAGAATAGGAATTTATTTTCCACTCAAGACCCTCCTGAAGAATGAGAATTTATTTTGTCCAGGACCCTCCTAAAGAATGAGAATTTATTTTTCGCTCAGGACCCTCTTGAGAATGGAAATTTATTTTTGTCCAGGACCCTCCTGAAGAATGGGAATTTACTTTTTGCACAGGACCCTCCTAAAGAATGGGAATTTATTTTTGCTGAGGACCCACCTGAAGAATATGCTTTTATTTTTTGCTCAGGACCCACCTGAAGAATGGGAATTTATTTTATGCTCAGGACCCTCCTGAAGAATAGGATATTATTTTTCTATTTCACTATTTATTTTGAGTTCAGGAACCCGCCTGAAGAATAGGATGAAGAAAAAAGAAAGTTCAGGAGCCCGCCTGAAAAATAAGGTGAAGAAAAAAGAAAGTTCAGGAGCCCGCCTGAAGAACAGGGTGAAGAAAAAGGAAGTCCAGGAGCCCGCCTGAAGAACAGGGTGAGAAAAAAAGAAGTCCAGGAGCCCACTTGAAGAACAGGGTAAAGAAAAAGGAAGTCCAGGAGCCCGCCTGAAGAACAGAGTGAAGAAAAAGTAATTCCAAGAGCCCGCTTGAAGAACAGGGTGAAGAAAAGGAAGTTCAGGAACCCACCTAAATAACTAGGTGAAGAAAAAGAAAGTTCAGGAGCCCGCCTAAAGAATAGGGAGAATTTTCAAGTTCAAGTCATAAAGATTTGAATCAAAATTCCAGAGAAATTGCATTTTTCATTTGTATTTGTCATTTTTTATTTTTCTTAGTCATTTGATGTAAAAAGTAGAAGTCTTTAACCAGAAACCTGACGGAACCTTACTCGACATCTAATTCATTCTCTCACCATGTTACCTTTGAACTACTCGTGACCTGATTCCCTTATAACCCCGGATAGGTAGGAGGTCCAAAACCAGGACTTGGTCACATTTTTTTCTTTATTTTAATTTTATTATATCCTTACCTTTCAAATAATTTGAGGGTCAAAAATCATATCTTGTCTACTTTTTTGTATGAAAACACTTCGAGATTCCACACAAAGAGGGGCAAAAATGTAAACACGTAATTTTTTATCCTCCTTGATTTTTAACTTATTTTTTTATATTAAATATTTATATTTGATCTGATATTATTTTAATTCTTGTTTTATTTTTAATAAATTTTTAGATAAAAAAAATAAATAACTAAACAAATAAAGTTAATTTTGGAATATTATATTTTATTTTTATTCTAATTTTAAAAAATAATACAAAAATTCAAAAATATTTTCTTTTTTAAATTTAAAATAAATAGGCTAGTAGTTTTAGTACTATCTTAATTATATTTATTTAAGGCTATTTATAATTTTTATTGTATTTTCTTAAAATATTAAAATTAATTAATTATATTTATATTTACTATTACTATTATTCTATTATTTTATTTATTTATTCATTTATTTTTATTTATTATTTATTTTTGTTTTTATTTATTATTATTAGTAGGAAAAAAAAGAATATTATCTTTTAAAATTTAAATTCCCCTTTATCAGAAGTAATTGTTCCCTCTCCCTACTTTCCCCCCCCCCCCAAGATTTTCTGTATTTAAGGAATCTTTCACCCTCAGAAAAAAAAGATTACGTACATCACATTATTAGACAGATACTGAAAAAAAATATACAAGAGTGAGGAAAAACACAGAGTAAAAAAGATCAGAAAAAAAGAGAACATCAGTAAAAAATTAGACAAAAAAAGAGAGAGAAGAAGGAAGTTGAACGCAGATTTACTGATGCGGGGAAAATAAGAGAAACACGAAACAACTCCAAAACAATCCACTAATCTAAAGGATTTGAGGACTAAGATGGAGACCACTCTCGGATTCGCTACAACCACACAATAACAAGATAAAGAGGTGTGTTTTCAACACCAAAACAGCCACAATACACAATGAACAAGATGAACACAATGATTACAAAATTCAGATTCAACAAAGACACAAAACAGTCCACTACAAATCTGAAATGTAAAGATAGATAGATAGACCAAATGAGGCAATAATATTAACAACTCAAGAATTGTTACACTCTTGGACCTTTAATACTACACACAACACTAACTTATATCCTACGTAGGAATAAGAGGGACCTTGATCTCTCAATGCACCCAACGTTTCCAAGCATGAATCCAACACAAGAGATTTCACCCTCAAGTTGAAAATCCTAGTTACATGGATTCCGGCTATGGGAGCCTTTCTCATAAGAGAGAAATGTTTCTAAGTGTGATACAACATCAATATTCAGCCAAGTCTCATGAATGAAATCCTAGAAGGTTGTATTTATAGTGTATTACAAGAATAGTGTGAAATGTCCAAAATGACCCCTTAGTCAAAGTCTTCAAGTGGGCTCCCTTGAAGTGCATTGTATGGACTGATTTTGGAGCCTATTTAGGCCTTCCTTTGCACTTTACGTGTACACTCCAAGTCTCGGGTCAATTTACTCTCTCACTCATCCACCTTCGTGGTTGTACCCATACCATCCTCCCCTTCTTAAAAAGGATTCGACCTCAAATCCGTACCTCGCAAAATCAAAAGAGAAGACAAACAAGCACATATCCTCATGGCATGAGGGTTAGGGTTAGTGCAACAAAAATCAATCTAACAAATAACATCATCATGCCAAGGTGGTACACACTTGAAGTACAACTAAGAATCATTTGGGTTGATCGTGAAAAGCTTAGTACAAATGTCACAAAGGAAGTGGCTATGAAGAACATCAATAAATAATGAGCATGGGCCGAGACAACTCCTACCATACCCTAAGATTGTATCGGGATCGAATGGGAAAAGTAGCTATGGACATGGGTTTCATCCACTCTCACTTTCCCCTAAGGTGTCGTCCTCAAAATTAGGCATACTCTCTAGATCATTAGTAGAAATATCATGAGCACAAAGAGGGTAGAGAAAGGTTTCACACAAGCTAACTTCAGCTATGGTGTCCTTATGCATGTACTCACTAGCTTCAGGTCCATCACCACTAGTATGCTCAACATAGGGAACACATAAAGAAGAAGTAAATGGAATTTCTAAGCATGCACCACCTTTTATTTCAAGAGAATAATCCCCACATAGATATAAATCACCATGGGCAGCAAAGGAATCATTCACAAAAACATTTTTACAATAACAATCATATTTCAGGTTTCCCAAGTAATCAAGCAAATCATGGTCATCTTCATCCGATTGACTATTCCTTTTCAAGACTACACATTCCCTACCCTTAAGAGTACTCTCATCTTCCAAGAAGAGATTTCCATCTTGAGAAGGAATGTTGTCACACCATAGTGGGTTAGCATATAGGCTATATCTTCCAAGACAAGCCATGCCATCAATATCACTTGCACCACTAGGTTCATTAGGAGTAAATAAACTATCTTCAAACAAGACATTGTGCCTAAAGAGTGAATGATCTAACCCGCGGATAGATTTGGAACTTTCACTCTCTAAGAAATCATTATCAAGTTTCAAAGATATGTCAAGCAAATGATTAACCCTATGAGCCAAACAAACATTAGCATCTTTACAACAACATAGGCTCATAGGTTCACTCTTTTTTCCTTGGCCAACATCTTTAAATCCTTCACTCACTTAAGATTCATTAATCACATCACACATATCCTCAAGTGGTGGGAAAGTTTTACTCACAAGTTGGGCAGCAACTTCCTCCGGGAATCTCTCAACGCAAGGTTCTTGGACAATAGGATTTTTTGGGTAGAGTTTGAGTAGCAATTGGCATATAATTTCAATGTGTCATTTCATATCTTCAATATTATCATTGATACGATCACATGTGGCATTGAAATTATGGGCAGCCATTGTACCTAACAAAAAGACACAACAAATAAAGAAAACAAACAAACTTGTTAGATCAAAAATGCCTCACCACACTCTCACTTTATATTTTACCTCACACTTGGTTTCACAAGTGTTGAAAGCCGGCTTGTACTTCGTGAGTTATTGAGTGCCGAGTCTACTCTTGTCCCAGAATGAATTTTTGTTTGAAACTCAAAAAAAATCTTGTAGGACTTGAGTCAAGAACTAACAATGAATTCAAAAGGATAAAAGTACACAACAAACGTAAACACAAACAAACGGATACAAAACTAACTTGCAAGCTAGTAGGAGATTACTAGGTTGTCAATTAGTGTTCAAACCAACAAACGAACTAAGAGACAATAAAATGAAACTAAGAAATCTAAAATTTGAGCCAAAATTGTTACATGAACAGTAAAAAATGATGATGTGGCAGTCATGTATTGGTTGCGTTTTCTCAATTTTATATTTCAATTTCAAGTCTTGGTCCCATTGTAATTTGGGAAGGATGACAATTGGTTTTGAAGGGAAAACACAAGTCTTGAATCTCTACAATTCCACTCTTAAAAGGATGACTTTTGTCTAGTACTAGTCCCACAAGACAAGGTTCTTGAAACAAGAAAAAGTAGTTTGTCCCAAAACACAAGGTTCTTGAAATAAGAAAAAGCTAAAAAGTAAAAGTCTAGTCTAGGGAGTGTTGGGAAATGGTTGATAAAGTCTTTGGTGGTTGTAGGAAAAGTCTTTGAGCCACAAGTCTTACACCTTAAATCTTGGATTCATGCCTTGCAAGACTAACATCAATTCACACTCTCTTTCTTCAACTTATAAAATCAACAACCACCTTTTCTTCAACAACATATAGAGATGGTGAAGAACACCAAGAACACAAACTTTGAGTCTTGAAGTTCTAAGGTTCAAGATGGACCCTAAACATCAAAAACACTTTTCCAAGCTTAAAATTCACGACACAATCTCCACAATACACGTTCAAACCTTGAACCAACAACACACCACACGTCCAAAATAGTCCAAACTTTAAATACACAACAACAATACCAACCACAATCTGTCAAGTCCAAGTTCACAATAACAACATCAACAACAAAGGCTCAAATCAAGATATAGACTAAAAGTGTTAGTGAAGAACAATACTAACACTAGAAACACTTAAGAAAAGTAAAAATCTCGGCCAAGACACAACAAGAACACAATTTTCGGCCAAGAACACAAAGTGGATAGATTGCTATTTTCTGGAAATTTTCTTTTTTTTTCAAGTCTCAAGCCTAAGATTGATCTTGTTAGAACAAAATCAAAGATGGCTCTGATACCAAATGATGCGGAAAAAATAAGAGAAACACAAAACAACTCTAAAACGGTCCACTAATCTGAAGGATTTGAGGACTAAAAAGGAGACTACTCTCGGATTCGCTACAACCACACAATAACAAGATAAAGAGGTATGTCTTCAACACCAAAACAGCCACAATACACAATGAACAAGATGAACACAATGATTACAAAATTCAGATTCAACAAAGACATAAAACAGTCCACTATAAATCTGAAATATAAAGATAGATAGATAGACCAAATGAGGCAATAATATTAACAACCCAAGAATTGTTACACTCTTGGACCTTTAATACTACACACAATACTAACCTATCTCCTACATAGGAACAAGAGGGATCTTGATCTCTCAATGCACCCAACGTTTCTAAGCATGAATCCAACACGAGAGATTCCACCCTCAAGTTGAAAATCCTAGTTACATGGATTTCGGCTATGGGAGCCTTTCTCATAAGAGAGAAATGTTTCTAAGTGTGATACAACATCAATATTCATCCAAGTCTCATGAATGAAACCCTAGAAGGTTGTATTTATAGTGTATTACAAGAATAGTGTGAAATGTCCAAAATGACCCCTTAGTCAAAGTCTTCAAGTGGGCTCCCTTGAAGTGCATTGTAAGGACTGATTTTGGAGCCTATTTAGGAATTTCTTTGCACTTCACGTGTACACTCCAAGTCTCGGGTCAATTCACTCTTGCACTCACCCACCTTCGTGGTCGTACCCGTATCATTTACGTTCGAGTTGTTGGTGATGATTTTGTGTTTACTTTTGCTTAACTTATCATACAGGTTTCTCTTTGATCCTATATTATGTACTTTATAAAATTTATTAAGAATCAAAACATGAACAAGTTTGTTTAAATAATTTTCATGTATTATTTAGTATATGTTGTTGATTTATTATGTGAATTTATATGTGTTGTATTTTGAATTGTTGAAAATTTATGTGTTTATTCACAAAAGGATTCATATTCATGCATCATTGAATACACATACGGATGGATAATATGCACACAGACAATGAGGAAAAAATATATTGGTAAAAAGAAAAAAACTGAACATAAATACATCTGCACATTCACACATTTTTATTCACTAACAGACTTCCATTTTCTTATAGACTAAAATTTATGTATTGCATACACAACAATACACATCCGGTTATGTATGTACACAAGCATATGCATACTCTTTAAAAGATTACACACGCATCATCCACATATATATTGAGAATTTTCATTGATACTTAGATAGAAAACAGAATATACAGAAACACATACGGATGCACCAAGAAATAGAGAAAATAAAAAAAAATGAAAGAAATCGAGGGAGGAAAAGTCAAGAGTAAATCGCTGAATGGGATAAAAATGGTAGTTTCTGATTTTTTGCGGCGAGCTCGCCGGAATCACTAGCCAAAGGTAACCGCCCCCTTTCCCTTCACTGGCCATTATCACCGTCCCCAAAAATCCACCATCGGCGATGCCATTAATGGCAAAACCATGGCCGACTGTATACAGCCATCAACTTGTGACACTCTCCTCTCTCCCTTTTTCTCTTTTCCATCGACCACCATCGTTGGCAACTACTAATTTCGGCCAATCCCTTACCGGATTCGTGCCACCAGATCCTTTACCACGCCGGCGTCATTCCCTTCTCTTTCCCTCCGGTGAACTCCATCGAATTAAGCCGACCAACAACCATTGCTCGTTGAAAATGTTTAAGATCTGACTGATTTTTTTTCATGTTTCCAGTGTTGCTTGACAATACTGATGAAGTGACGTCAATTTTTTTTTATATCACTCTTATTTACTACTTTTGACAAACTAATTTTTTTATTTTGTTTTATTTTCTTTGATTTTTTTTTACTTATTGATATTACAGAGATATGACAAGAGTAATTTTTTTTAGTTACTGTTTAAAAAATTATCTCTTAGGTCTTTGTAAATTAAATTTCAAAAATATTTATTTAGGATTAAAAGGGCCATATATAATTTTGGATAGAGTCTGCATATTGTCTATTTAATTTTTAAACCTGAATTATCTCATGTAATATATATTTGACTGTCTCTCGTTCATAATGAGTTAGATTGTAATATGAGTAAATCTTGTTATTTAATAGAATCTTTTATTGTAGTTTTGTTGTACTAATTAAATATAAGAAATTAGGTAAAATAAAATAATAAAAATGAATGGATAAAAATTATTACAAATTTTTTAAGTGGTGAACCAAGGCCTTTAAAATTAGATAAATTTTAGACGCATTTTTTTAAATATTCGTCTCAATTAAGAATGCGGCACATGCATTTTTCCGAGACATTTTTTTTAGAAGATGCAATAATGCATTTGACAAATAGTTCTAAAAATTAACTTTCACTAATTTATTTAATATAAGATAAAAGACAAGTTTTAGTATAATAAAATGAGTGATTTTAGCCATTTAATTTATCAAAATAGTTTAAGTAAGTATAAGCCAATAAAAGCGACCGTGATGGAACCACGGGGCTCGAGGGGTGCCTAACACCTTCTCCTCGATCAACAGAATTTCTTACCCGATCTTCTGTTTTCGCAGACCAATAAAGAGTCATTTTCTTTTGATTAGGGATTCAAAAAGATGACTTGAAACACCATAAATTGATTCCAAGTGGCGACTCTAAAAATAAATAAATTAATCCTTATTCAAAACCGTTACTTTAATTGGAAAAACCCTTTGACTCGATTCCCTCGGGCGAAAAAAGGGTGTGACACTGAGCAGGAGTTGGGGATGACTTCTTTTATTACTCTAGGTCTTGTTGATACAATAGCAGACCCAACAGTGAAGTTAATAAATAGGAAATTGGCTGGAGCAACAGTCATAAGAAGAGCAGTTCGGCAAGGTCAACCTAATATTGAGGCTCTTCATGACCAACCTGCTGTAACAAATCCGGGTGTTGCTTCTGGGGGTGTTGCTGGTGTAGTTGTTAATGTTGGTGGCAGTCATGTTAATGCTGATATTGCTTCCAGTCGTGATGATAAGTTTGTTGATGCTAAAAAAAATATATGTTTGAAAACACCCCTTTCACAGGTCCCTCTCACCCTTACACAGGTCTCTACCACCCTTACACCCATCCCTTCCACCCTTACAGTGGTCTCTCTCACCCCTCTTCACCCCCATATTCTCATTGCAAATTCAAAAAGTGAAAGGATATACAGGATAAACTCTTTAAAAAAGTAGAGGCTATCGCTAAAGCTGTCAAGAAATTAAAATCCAAAAGGGGTGTCATACCATCCAAGAATGTGAGGGAGTCATACAGTCCTATAGTAGCGGTTAGGAGGAAGAAAAGAGTAATTAGCCAAATACTCTCTAATTAAAAACCAAAAAAAATTGTAACTCCTCTCTCTCCAAAAGTTGTTGAAGTTCAGGGGCCATTAGAGAAGGTGGACATATACGTGGAACTTGGTTCCAAAGAGAAGAGGGATCTGTGATGGGCCATGAATGCTAAGCAACACGCACAAGATTACCCCATGCATACCTTTTCTTCCCAAGACTTTAAGAATATGACAGATATGTGTAGCTGGTATATGGACAAGGTAATTTTACTTTTCCTAACCTAGCCTTCTAATCTACTCTATGAAGAAGAAAGTACGCAACAAATGTGTCATCTGTTGCAATAGTTGGGTATTCTAGTACAACTGGTTGTGGTTCTGTTGCAAAAGATTACCTATATGTTGCATAAGTTGCGTTAGATGGGTAATCTGTGAACAGATTCAGAGAACCCTCTGCAACAGATGGACCATCCATTGCATCTTTCCACTATGTTTTCCTTCTTTACAATTACTAACCTATTTTAAAATTGTCTTCTTATATCTCAGTATGTTGAAGAAATTCTCTACCTCATGAAGGGCAGACAATTAGCGTACCTGGATGTTTATGATGTTGCTGATAGGATAATGGACCTCAACTTCTATAATAATTTCAAGGATAGGTACGATGAGCTTATTAAGCTAGCATCAACTCCTGGTGGCCCAGGATTTGATTCGTTAGTTTTTGGGTTCGAATGGGATAAAGAAATGATTAAATATGTTAGAGAGAGAGGCCAAATCCACACGGCAAGAGCTAGACCAAGGCAAAGATAATTTCTACAGTCATGAACGTGGACGTCATACATTTTCTGGCTATTGAGATACAACTCGATGAGGGAAAGATTAAGGTTTATGACTGGGACTTACCTGCCTTAGACGAGTCCATTTTTTTACCCACATGCAGCCACTGTTGGAGTTGTTCCCCAACTTGTTGAGGCAGAGTAAACTACGAATCATTTGCCAGCAGAAGTGTTGATGAAGAAAACATGGGATTTTGAAGGTTGAAACAAGGACATAGACCTTCTAAAAAATGAAAATACGGTCGCGTGTGGGTCATACACGCTTGTACACATCAAATATTTATTGACCGACACAGAAATGGACAAGCCAACAACCTTTTTATGTGATAACGTTGTGGCAAACATGCTAGAGTTTTGGGCTTATGGGGTACTAACTGGACACTTGGAGCCTATGTATAAAGAATAAGATGTAGAAAAACAAACACCATAACAATTTTTTATTTCAAGTCACTTCACTTTACAGGTAGTGGCAATTTTTTTTGTCTGATGAAAGTTGAATTTTTTATAATGCAACAGATTATCTATCTGTTATAACTTCTATCTGTTCTGACAGATAGTTTATCTGTTGCAATAGGTTGGCTATCTGTTGCATTATGTTGATGTTTCTATCTAAGTCTATCTGTTGCAACAGTGGGAAGACCTGTTTGATAATTTCCAATAGATGACCTATATGTTGTCTGTTTAATATTTTCCAATAGATATGTTTGATATTTTCCAACAGATATGTTATCTGTTGCAACAGATACCTTATCTATTGCAGTATTTGAATCTAGTATTCCATTTCAATTAATAAGTTCAAATCTAATGATAAAATAAAATTTATAGACAAAATAAAATAAGTCAAAGCCTTCAGATACCTTATTAAGCTCATGTTTCTCTCCTATGGTCCATGTACATTGATCCAAAGTGCAAGACAAAGACAGAGGAGTTGCAATTTTACTTTTTTTTATGCTTGAAGATGCCTTGAAAAATTCTTTCCTTCTCCTCTTAACCGCCTTAATCTCTAATGGAGTGTATGAATATGAAATTCTCTTTGATTAAATGATATCCCTCTTAGATGTTAATTTCTTTACAAAAGCAGTTAATGCATTAATAGGATTAATCATTATATCATGTTTCGCTTTGTAGTCTTGACATTTGCATACAGAACATTCTCTAAGAGGGGCAAAATCTGTATAACCAGTATGATCATACTCATAATGGTTTGTTTTAAAAATTGTAAGAGGAGCATCATTAGCCCCAAAGTAGCACCACTACCACCACCAACAGCTCCATCACCACTAACACCATCAACAATAACATGCTCACCCTCAAAAATTATTTTTCTTGTTGCTCTAAATAATTCCATTTTTATTCTACCATTGACTTTTAAGTCTGATAAAGTTTACACAGATCGTAAAGTAAGAAAAAATGACATCTTCAACTCTCGATTGGTCGGAACAAGCGACGGATGCACAATCTAATATAATCAGTACATATATTAGAATGATGATTAGATCATTCAAAAAACCATTAATTAAAACAAAAAATTAATTGGAATTAAACTTACTACATCCTTCGGGGGGGTTGAAGAAATCAAGAAATTTTACATTTTTATCAGTTTTGGCCGACAATCATCTCAAGATTCTTGGACAGGAAACTTCTTCTTGGTAGTTCACTTGTTGTCTCAAGTAAGGAATGGCTTCAAACGCCCAAGCCTATAAAATTACACCAATAAATCAAAATCATTATTGAATAAGAAAATAAATCATATCATAATAAAGGAAATATTTACCATGAAAGCCCATGGAAAGCCATATAAATTGACTGTCTTTGGCGTTAACGGAGTCAACAAATATTTGATAGTCATTTTAAAGATTTCATAACCCCAAGGATAGTTGTTAAATGCCTCAAGATCCTTGGAGGGCTTTATTAAACCAAGTGGTATGTTGTTGTTAACGTCTCTCGCCTAAAGAATATTATGTACAAACCAAACCAAGCACAATCATTATTTGTGCTTCTTTGAAAGTCTTTTATCTTTTAATACTTCTATAAAATTTTTGTTTTTTAAGCTTGGAACAACAAAGGACACAAAATATCCATGATCACTTGACTTGCATTTGTCGTTTTTGGGTGTGCAGGGTACTTTTTGGGGGTTAAAATAGGTATAACTTGAGAAGGAGAAGGAGGATAATATTTTAGTCTAGTAACCATGGCAAACTCCTTTCAACAAAAATAAATAGGCATGCCACAGTAATTTATCCACACCTCATCCATTTTATCTTTGTTTTCATACATAAACCTACGCTTGAGAAGACCATATACCATTTTTATTTGGAAACAAGCATTGTTGACCTCCGGCAAATCAAGATATTTTCCAAAGCAGCTGTCATTGAAATAAGCATACAAATTTTATTCTCAGAGTATTTTCTGAAGGCGTCTAAAGATTTTCCCATGGATGACTTAACCACGAAATCATTCGTTAAATTGGTGGCACCATTGCACTGCATTCTCACAAGATAACTATTAATGATGAAGGTTTTGACTAACTCTTCGATGGAAGGTCTATTATCATTTGAATTATCTCTTTTGAAACATTCCTCCTATGTTCATTATTTTCTGCTTCTGATTGAGATAACATTTGAAAAGCAAGCTCATAGAGTGGTGGTTATAGCCTAGCTGCTTCACTTGTTCCTTTACTTGGACTTGATTCGGTTTTTTTTCTTTTGGGATCCATATAATTTAAAAATAACAGGAACATAAAATAGATTATAATTGATTAATTCATCATTTAAAAATAATAATAGTATATCTAACATGTACAATAGTAAAATAATAGTTCCAATAGATCAGACATCTGTTGCACCAGGTAGGTTATCTATTGCAACTTATGACTAACCTGTTGTAATGGATAAGTAATTTGTTACAATAATTAAAATAGATCACTCATCTGTTGAAATAGATGACTGGTCTGTGCAACAGATCACACATCTGTTGTAACATATGAGTGATCTATTACAACATATAACTAATCTATTACAATGAATGAGTAATCTGTTGCAACAATAATAATAGATCACTCATTTGCTAAAACAGATGATTGGTCTCTGCAACAAATAATATATCTATTGTAATATATGAGTGATCTATTGGAACTATTATCAATGGTCAATATTGTTTAGATTTCTTCCAACAGAAGGGTCGTCTATCGCGACAGATGAATGATCAGTTAGAAAAATCAAGTCTTGGACATATCCTATTGGAATAGTTGATAGGATTTTATCCAATAGAAGGTTCATATATAGCATCAGATGATTAATCTGTTGCATTAGATTTTTAATCTGATGGTTCCTCTGTTGCATCAGATGGTAAATCTATTGCATCAGATGGTTAATCTGTTGCATCAAACTTTTAATCGGATGGTTCCTCTGTTGCATCCGATAGTAAATCTGTTGCATCAAATGATTAATCTATTGCATCATATGGTTAATCTATTGCATCAAATTTTTAATTCGATGGTAAATTTATTGTATCAGATGGTTAATCTGTTGCATCAGATTTTTAATTGGATGGTTCCTCTATTGCATCCGATGGTAAATTTATTACATCAGATAATTTATCTATTGCATTATATGGTTAATCTATTGCATCAGATTTTTAATCCGACGGTAAATCTATTACATCAAATGGTTAATCTGTTGTATCAGATTTTTAATCTGATGGTTCCTCTGTTGCATTAGATGGTTAATCTATAGTATCATATGATAAATCTGTTGCATCAGATGGTTAATCTATTGCATCAGATAGTAAATTCATTGCATCAAATGACTAATCTGTTGCATCAGATAGTTAATCTGTTGCATCAGAAGGTTAATCTGTTGCATCAGAAGATTAATTTATTGCAAAAAAAAATAGTAGCATAATTTTGTTCAATATAACAACAGCAATATCATAATTTTTACCTAGAACAAGAACAAATCAACCCAGCAACAGGGGCTACACCAAAAACACCAACATCATTATTTTGTTTGTACAAACACAAACAACAAAAATCAAACTTCAAAAAACACAAAAAACAACAAAAAAAAATATTTCACTTCGAAAAGAGAAGAGAAGAAATATCAGAAATTAGGGTTTTATTCACACCGCATTTCAAATTAAAGCAACAAATATTAAAACTGTTAACTTATACTAAAAGAGAAGTTGGCTCAAGTTCCTCTTTTTCTTTAAAACTAAAAAAGACATAATTTTTTACCTGTGAAAGCAAAAAAGGAACGATGAAGAACTCAAAGTTGTTGTGGATGGAGAGCAAGGTTGTCACGTCGATTGACGGTTGAAAGTCAATATTTGTTGCGAAGCCCAACTATTTATCGTCGGAGGTTAAAGTTGCCGGGGATTGAAAAGAGAAATTTGCAAAACTGTTGGTTGGGAGAAACTGTCGAAAGAGAAAGAGGAGAAATGGTTGATTTGGAGAGGAGAGAGGTGTGGATTGATTTGTATTTTAAAAAAGATTAGAAAGTTTTAAAAAATATTAATCAAGTTCACAATTAACCTAATCAAGTTTCTTAATTATGTTTGACCCTTTAAGCTGATCAATGTCACCAATCCTTCATTCAAGAATTAAATGACACATTTCCTTCAATTTTCTCTAGTAGCATAGCTATATTGACTCAAATATCCTTTGTAAAAAATTTATCTAGAAAATAATTATATAAAAAAAATTATATAAAAATTATATCGTGCATATATATAACAAAATAATATTGTGTGTATAGGCCAAAAACAACAATTTAGAAATATATACTAAAGTTTTGAATACTTTTAGTAAAAATTTTAACTTCGGCACTGATATAGACTAGTAAGAAATAATATTATGAAACCACATACAAATTCACTTAATTTTTTTATGATTGTGAGAACCGCAGAAAAAATATATTTCTACAAAACGTGTCAATGATCCAATTCATATTTATGCTCCTTCTTTGATTGTTTTTTCTTCTTATGTTAGGAGTACTAAAATATTTTAATTTAAAAAGTCATTTGTATCTCGCACCTTTTCTTCGTCGTAACTTTTACTCTTAATTAATAGTATCAATATTTCACATTAATTACCTTAATCTATATTTAATTTTGTAAAATATATAATTGAGGCAATAAAAAATGTGTTTTGAGACCAACGTCTATAATTACTATCATTTTCTCTAATTTTTACTCCCTTTCATGCTTATAATTAACTGCCACAAATTTTTACCTGACTATGAAATGGATGTCAAAATGAAATAATGTGATTTATGACTCATTGTTTTTACATGAATAAAGAATAATTAAATACTAACAAAATAATCACTAAAAGAAGTCGTACTAAAGAAGAAGCTCTCAAAGCATTTTATGATTATGGAGAGAGGGCGGTTGGTACTAAAAAAGTTAATTGTTGTTCATCTTTTTATATATTCATTCTGCTGTATATAATATTATACAATCACAAATACAAATAAAAAGTTTATCATACGAATATAAGAAATTGATCTTGATTTTTTGTTAAAAATAGACCATTATTCTTTATAATATAGAAAGTTAATTTGAAGAAAAAGAAGAGTCATAGCATGTGATTTTGCGCATCCTATTTTTTAGTGAAATGGTTCTACATAATTTTTAATTGAAATATGACGCAAATCAAGAATTCATTTTTTTATATTTAGTCTAAAATAATTCTCACAAATTCTTCATATATATAATTAATAGTATATACTCCCTCTGTTTCAAAAAGAATGACCTACTTTGACTTGGCACAAAGTTTAAAAAAATAAAAAAGACTTTTGAATCTTGTGGTCTTAAATTAAAGTTACGTCAAATGTACCAAAATGTTTTTTAATCTTGTGGTCCTAAACATGTCATATGAAAAGTTGAAATTAAAGTATTGTCAAAAAAGGAAAGGGGTCATACCACTTTGTGTTCTCCTTTAGACAACCATACCCTAATCTTGTTCACCACATATACTACAGGGGGTTGCCCTCTCTCCTTCAATGATTTTCTTTAGATATAGACAATATATTTTCATAATAACAAGGACACGATTATTAGTGATGCAATAATCAGTGCCTTCTTCCATAGTCGTAGCTTCTGCATTGAGAGAAATAGTATCATGAATACATGTAGCCTTAGCATATATAAGATCACCACTGGAATATCTAATATAAAAGGATATTGAGCTATCATAAGGATTACCCCTCGAAGCTCCATCACAGCTACACTTAAACCATCCCATAGGAGGAAAATTCCACAAAATAAATTCTTAACTCAACCTAAGCCTGTCTTCTTCAAGGAAATGTACCAATTGAGGCCAATTATGTGGCATGTTTTTCATCTAAGAGTACCATTAATTAGCAATCAGGTATAAGTTCCAGTTCATCTCATACAATACTTTGCTTCTATTCATAGTACCTCTATGCACTAGAGACTTTCTCCATTTCCAAAGCTGCCGCAAATGATATCTAAAGCAGCTTGAAAGAGAGGTTAGGGTTGCAAGAGAGGTTTTAACTTAGGGTTGCACTCTGTACCACCACAGTATGATAGCCTGATTGATTTGCACCCATGGTCCAGCAATCCTTGCAGTCTCTGTGAACACTCTCCAAATGTCTCTTGCTACTGTGCCTGTAAGAAAGACATGATCAGTAGTTTCTAGATGAGGTTGTGCACAACACCTACATCTAGATGCTAGAGCAACCCCATATCTATTTAAACAATCATCCATAGGTAACTTTAACTTCCATAGTCTCCATAAGAAAAATGAAATCTTTATTAGAATCCCTTTCGTCCAGAGTTCGTCAAAATGAGTGAATTTTTGCCCCTTTGGCCTTGTAATCTCCCAAGCACTTTTAACAGTGAATTTTCCCACTACTATTAGCCATCCACCATTTCTTATCCAATTAATTTGATATCTCAGAAAATCTCAAAGTTAGAACACACATGATCAGTGATGTCCTATAGCAAATGTTGCAACAAAAGTTGCCTGTTCCATGTCCCATTCTCCATGAAGTAATTAATCTTTTCAATTCCCTCATCTATTCGCCACTCCTCTGGAATCACATGAGTTAAATATCCAAGTTTTGTCCAATTGTCAAACCAAACATTTGAACATCCATTTCTAGGCTCCCACCAGATGAGTAGCAATTTTTTTTTTTGGTGTTGTTTGGACCATTTTGGGGTCTTGTAATTTTGGTTGTAAGTGGGACCCAACGTTTCCTGTTGGTATTTTAATGACTTTTTCTTAAGAAGAGTAGCAATGAAAAGATCAAACAAAAAGCTATATTTTGGGGGATTCATTTGATTGGCTATTCAATTAGGATTATTTTGATCGAGTGTATCGTTATTGTCCTTATCCCCAAAAAACCTCTTAATCGTATAATGTCATGTAGTGACAGAAAAGAGAAAATACATTAAAACACCTCTAAATTTATCCTCTCAACATAATTTAACCCATTAATTTTACTACAATTATTTACCCCCTTAACAATTTTATAGTGAATTAGCTACCACTCAAAATTATAATATCACTCTCACAAAGGGAGGTGCATTAACACGTGCCACATCACTGTCATGTAAAAAATTATTTTAAAAAAGGTGTCATATAGAGAGAGAGAGAGAAAAGGCACCACTTTTTCTTCCCCATCTCACCACTTTTTTCATATATATATATATATATAATGAAAATAGAAAAGGCACCACTTTTTTCTTCCCCATTTCACCACCGCCATCATTAAATCACCAGCCGACTTCCTTCATTGGCACCCTTAAAACACCCATATTCAACCACCACTAATGACTTTCCTCCAATTTCAATTTCATTTTAATTTTTTCAACACAAAGATAGTCTAATAAAAAATTCTAAATAACTGTAAAATTCGGCTAGAAACAAGTCACTGCTGGTGATTCCATCTTTAAAATACTTTTATGCCTACGTAATATGAAACTTTCCTCAAGCTACAAAATTTATCCCTACTCAAATAATGATAACAAAAAATGTAATAGAGAGAATCAGAGTAGGAGATTTGTTCTCGGGGCTATCAGGCAAATATCCTGCTCGAAAAAACAACTAATTCTTTGAAGTGGGCAATCTTCGATATCAAGTTATTAGATCCAAAATCTATGTCGTTTAAACTGATCTCAAGCTCATAAACAGAAAGGGGTTGGGGTGGGTGAGGGGTTGAAGAAGGAGAAATTGGACTGGGGGTGGGGTGGGGGTGAGGGGTTAGTAGTTGAAGAGGGAGAAATTGGGGTGGGGGTGACGAGTTTAGTAGAAATCGGAACGAGGTGGGGGTTAGAAGAAGGGGAAAGGGGGGAGGAAGGAGTTTTTTTCCTTTTCTAGTATATATATATATATATATATATATATATATATATATATATATATATATATATATATAGTGTGTGTGTGTGTGCCATTATTTTAAAAGAAAAAAATAAGAATCGCGTGTTTTTATTTTTTTCTCTTTTTTTTAATGTCACATCATCCTTAAGGGTTGAAACTAATTCACTATAAAGTTGTTGAGGGGGAGGTAAATAATTGTCTAAGAAGTTAAAGATCTAAAGTAAATTATGCAGACAAGTTTAAGGGTGGTTTCTCGATAGAAAATCGATTAATATAGGAGCTAATTACTTCAACAACCACTAATTTTAAACACTTGCTTGCAAAATTACATTTTATACCACTAAACTCATTTTTTTCTGATCATTATGTATTTGTGTTTCATTAATTTGATGTATCTGTATATTTAGTTTACATAATTGCATGTATCTATATATCAAGTTTCATAATTTCGTGTATCTATGTATTTAAATTTTTATAATTTGATGTATATTTTTTATGTATCTATATGTATTTGAATTTCATAATTTCATATATCTAAGTTTTGTAACTTCATGTATATTTTGAATCTGAGTTTCGTAATCTCATTTATTGTGCATTTGATTTCATAAATTCATGTATATTTCCATGTATTTATATATCTAAATTTCATAATTTCATGTGTATGCTTATATGAGAAATCAGAGTTGATTGTAACCAAGTTATAACAAGAGTTTAATGAGAAATGGTATCAGAAGTAATCTAATTGAACAAGAAATAATTAATTTTACTACTACTATGATTTATTAAAATCTCATTAACAGATTAGACATTTAAGAAATTCACGATCCCTTTATTTTAACTTTAAAGTATATGGATATCCTATAGTCCCCCGTTAAGGCAGTATTAATGATGTACCTGACAATTTATATGACTAGATATAACTGCACATGGACTTATTCTGTAGTTCGTTCGTTGGCCAACAGTGATGTAGTCATGAATAGAGAAGAGAGAAGGGAGACAGTGGCGGTTGATTGAAACCGAAGCTGTGGGAGAGATTTCATCGGAGTAATTTTTCCAATGACGGAGATGAGGAGAGGTTTGGCGACTATGGTTATAGGAAAAAATGGAGAGGATTAAAGTATTAGAGGGGTTTGAGATTATTTATCAGATTTTGATACATCAGATCTGGTAGTAGTGAGAGATTTTGTAATTGATTTAAAGTAGAGAGAGATTTAATAGTTACTGGTTACCGCGCGATGCATGGAACATTTTTATTAAAAAATATTAGCTTATTCATTTTAAAATAATAACACTATTTAATTTTATTGTATCACATTAATATATTTTAAATTGATTATGAAAATATCAAAAATAATTATTAATAATAAAATTACAATCAATACTTAATAACTAATCACAATTATAATTATTTTAGATATTTTAATATGAAAAGAACAATATTAGTATTTTCTTTAGTCGTATTTCATTGACTGATTTTTAAAAATAATAAAATATAAAATATTAAATAATTGTTAATTTTGTTATTGGGCTTTACTTTTATATTTTCAGCCAATTAAAACATGTAATTATATTCCTTACATTTCATTTCAAATTTCATTTTTTTTCTTGCTTATCAATTCAACTTTAACTAACTACATTTTTTAAAAAAGTTTTATATTTTAATGCTATTTCAAACACTAAAAACACTTAATTGTATCAATTCCAAAGATTTTAGTTTCAAATTTTAAATTTTACCACTCTCAATTCAAAAATTAGGTACATACAATTTATTATTTTCTCTTAAATTTTTAAACTTATTTTATTGTTCATAATATTTTCATTGTTTGATTTTATCATTAATACCTTTAATATTTTATTTATACTTATTATTATATCTTTTAAATTAATTCAGCTACAATCACTCATGTCATTTTCAAATATTACCCACATCGCCAAATTCCACACCAACCCACCCTTCCGCATCCCCACCCCCAATTTTATTTCAAACTTTTAATTTATTTATTTTAAAAAAGTTCTTACCGCACCCACCTCCTACCCACAACCCGCCCTCCCCCAACAAAAATATAATTAAATTTTATTTTATTTTTAAAAAGAAACTTTTTTACCCCATCCAACCCGACTCCCTACACAACCCCATCCCCCCTTCAAAAAAAAGGAAAATTAATTTTTTTAAAACAAAATTCTTCTTGCCCTTACCCTACTCACCTATCCTGACCCGTAAAAAATTTTAACTTCTTAATTTTTTTAATCTTTGTTCAATTTTTTACCTATCCCCACCCCAACTCTTACCTACATGCTACAAAAGAACGAAATGGTGCACTTGATTGAAGATTGAGTTATTTATTTAAAGATCTACGAATCAATTCCCACAAAAAATACTTTTTTTAATTCTTTTTTAGTGGGTGCATCCATGTTCTAGAAATTCTAAAATCATCACTGATAAAGCCATATAATATTACACATACAACTAATAATCAAATTGAAGTAGTTTATTAGAGTAAAGTGATTACTTGCATAATTGAGTTTAGAAAGTAATTTTGTCACAAAGAAAATTGCTTGCTCAAAATGTTATGTTTGCAAAAAAAAAAATCAACTTCCAGTGCACATATCCGCATCATTTACAGAAGAAGATCAAGACATATCAAACTATATATCTCTCGGGAATAGCTTGAGGCTATTCATTTGAAACTTCAAGATAATTTATAGAGAGTTAATGTTGGCAAAGAAAATGAAAATCTTTCTTCAATATATTACCACTATCTTGAATCAAATTTAAATTAAGAAAATGATAAACACTAAGTGGTAGGCTAACACTAAAAAACTAAAATCGTAGAGAAAGTGCTAATCAAATTGAAATTTAAAATTATCAACGGGCTAGAATGTTGATTTGAATTCTAAATTCAAATTATAAATACACAATAAATTAACTATTGCATCAAGACAAATTAATTTTATCATTATTCTCCATGTATAAATCACAAATGAAGTTAAAGGAAGCTGAATTTAGAATTTGCAACGAAATAGGATTTTGAGTAACTTCATTTAAATTGAGAAAAGAAGAGGAAGATCAAAATTGTATTTTTAAAATTTAAACTACATATTATATCAGAATTCAATTCATATTCCAATGTAGTAAAATCTTTCAACTTAGAGCAGTCTTTCTTTGAATCACTTAAGATCTGCAACGTCTTCTAATCTACAAATGAGTTGGTTAAACTTTATCATGTTAATAATATTTTGATTGTACATGATTTATTTCTCGCTTGTTTTCTATCTCGATAAATCTTTCTCTATAAGACGGAAAATCTTTCAACACCTTTATATCTTTTTCAGTTCTTGCAATTAATTATAAAAATATAGCTATATAGTTTTAAATTCAACAATAGTCCTTGCAATTCTTCTAATTTTCAGTAGAGAAATAAAAAATAAGAAGAATTTCAAAATTATATAAGATTGCAATATAAACATACACAAACAAACTTTTAACTAAATGTAAAATAAAGACGATGATTGATAATTTATCAAGCTTTTGGATGTGAGAATTCATTTGGCGTAGTTTTAAAGTAGTCGTCATAATCATACTCTTCGTATAATAGAATATAGCTTCTGTGAAATTTGACAATTTATAAAATGAATAAAAGAAAATTGTACGTAGTTACTATAATTCCTTTTTGCTTTCTTTACATAGCTTTGAATAGTTCCTTCAACCAAATCATCCAAAATTTTAATAAAGAATATTTCAAAGAGTGCTTAGAACTGATTCACTTGAAATATTTTCATTCTTAATAAAGAAAATAATAAAATAATACGAATTTCAAAATTATATAAAATCCAATATAAACAATCATTGAGAAATTTATTATGTAAACGTGAAGATAAGAAAGATGACGGATAACCCATCTAACCTTCAAACTGAAGACCCATTTGGCTAAATACAAAGTTATTATCCTTTTTGTTCTTTTGACAACTTACTATTCTCTCAATCTATATAATATATAAAGATTAATTCAAATAATTTTCTCTTTTAGTTGGCTAAGTTGAATAAAATCAATTCAAATTTCAAATCGTGTTATTTGTTGCTAATAAAATTATAACCACATTTAAACTTAAAAACATCATTTGATTAGGATACATATTTAAATTAATAAAAAATAATAATATTAGATTCAAGATAATATTATCTTTCAAAATTTAATAGATAATGTAAGCTTATTTTCAATTCAAAATTTTTTCTAGTTTTTTTTTAAGTTGATTCCAAAAAAAAAAAGTCCATCGTGCTCAAATTGTGGCTAGATAGTTTCCAGATTTAACTAATTCAGTTAAACTTTTCTAATCATCCAAAATTATGGCTAGATAGTTGCTACATTTAACTAGGACAATTGAGTTAAAAGTGACAAAAGAGTTTTAAAATGAGGTGTAGGTGACTCAAGTTTTTAATAATTGAGTGTAGGTGATAATTACTTTATTATGGATTAAGAAAGCTGGGGAAGTTTGAGAATAGCCCACAAGTTTTTAAACTTATACTTTGATCCAAATGTTAACCTAATATAACATAAAACTGAGAAAAAAATGTGTGTTTCTCTCTCTTTTCATTCATTGTTGTTTTCTCTCTCTTCACAATTTTTTTTGTTCATTGTTGTTGTTGCTTTATTCATCATCTTCTGCTTCATTATCATCATCTTATTCTTCATTATCATCATCATCTTCTTCTTGTTGATCATTCTTGTTGTTGTTATCATTACTGTTGCTACTTGACTAATTCTTTTAGGTCAATTTTGTTTGGTACATCACTTTGGCATTACTTCATAGGTGACTTTGGTAAGTAAAATTAATGATTTTTAGTTGAACTTGTCATCTGGGTACACTGCTACTGTGCTATTTTTTCAACAATGGATAGAACCCGAACATGAATCCAACATAAGAGCTATCTGTTTCAACGGATCACTCATATATAGTGATAGATGAGTCATCTGTTGCAAAGAAAGACTCATATGTTGGATTTATGTTTATAATTCTATAATACCATAACATGAATCGAATAGATTGGTCATCTATTATAACAGATGAGTTATTTGTTGCAACAGAAGATTTATCTATTGAAATAGATTAGTCACTTGTTACAACAGAACCTGAACTCGATTCCAACAGACAAGTCATCTGTTGCAACAGGTAAATCATTTGTTGCAATAAGATAGTTATCTATTGCAACATGTCACTCATCTGTTGGAACCAGCTTCAAAGGTTTTTTAGTACTGTAACATCTATCCTAGCAGACGTTTTATCTGTTGCAATAGATGGATAATCTGTTGCAACATATTATTCACATGTTACAACAGATTACTCATCTGTTTGGATCAACTTTAGGTTCTATAGTGCCATAACATAAACCCCAATAAGTGAGTCATCTGTTGCAACAGATCACTGAATTTTTGTAATATATTTTTCACATGTTGCATCAGATTACTCATCTGTTGGAGTTCATGTTACGCCACTATAAAATCACTATTAATTTTATTATGATGTCATAATTAACTTTTTTAACAAATGACTTTATTTAGGTATCACTAATAGAGGGATCAATAATAATATAGGTAAATTATCATGGTGAATGAATCGAGAAAAGCAATCCATATGTATGGCATA
The DNA here is from genome assembly GCA_030864215.1 of Capsicum pubescens. Lineage (NCBI taxonomy): Eukaryota > Viridiplantae > Streptophyta > Magnoliopsida > Solanales > Solanaceae > Capsicum > Capsicum pubescens. Next base: position 162,081,205 of record CM061549.1, on the reverse strand, counting down.
GGAAGGAGGGTGAAATGCTAGAGACGATAGTTATGACAGTCCAAAGTGATATTTCATATGATGATTTTGTGAACTTAATCATCAGCTATTGTGGACTGAATTATCAACCGAAAGAACTCCTCATCAGCTACGTGCATAGCTACTTTGAAAATTAGATGGTACTACCTTTTAAGATAACTGATCAGGTTTGATTGCGTGTTTATCTCAGTGATTCAGCTAGGTTGGTGTTAAGGGTGTACGTGGTTGAATAACCGAGAGAGAATGAGAACCAGAATGTAGAAAAAGAACAATAACAAGACATCTTTGATGATAAGTTGGATGATCCGGACATAAATATTTCAGATGATGATCAAACACCTATGCCCGTTGTTGCGAGCAATACAAGGGGAAGTTCTTCTCAATCAACACTATCGGGCAATCGTCAAGATGATGAGACTAGATTTTACAAGGGAATGTCATTCAAGGATAAGACAGAACTATCTACTTCTTTGTTTATTGCTTGATTGAAAAAAGATTTTAGACTAAAGAAGGTGATTAATTCAAGCAAAGTCTTTTCCTTTAGATGTGGTAATTCGAACTGCAATTAGTGGTTGAGGGTTGTGAAATTCTTAAGTTTTGATAGATTCATCATTAATGTTTATGAAAAGTATCACACATGTGGTCGGAGCACATTACGATCCAAAATAGAAAACGTCCTCGATCAATACTTCTAGAATAGATTCCCCAATGGCAAAGGCCCTTTTGCAAGTGATATGGTCAATCAAATCCTTATAGAATTGGGTGTTACAGTCAGTTATTGAAAGATATATTTGGTCATGGGAATTTCAAAGGACTTGGTTAGGGGGACATACGAGCACGGGTATGCATTCCTCGATGCCTACCGTTATATGCTTGAGTCCACAAAGCCCAAAAGTAAGACGGTGTTGCATGTTGATGAAAATAAAAGGTTCAAGTACTTTTTTATATCCTATGGTGCTTGAATTCTTAGTTTTTAACATTTGAGAAAAGTCATATCCATTGATGGGACTTTTTTTAGGAGAAAGTATAATGGAGTTTTGCTAGCGGTGGTTGCACAGGATGCAGAGAGTCACATCTTTTCTGTCGCTTTTTGTGTAGTAGACATGGAATGTGATGACTTGTATGGATTATGTTTGAATAAATACGAAGTTGCATCGAAGATACCGAAGAGTTGTGTTTTATTTTAGATAGGCATCCAAGTATCCCAAAGATGGGTTCAATTTTTTACACTTTGGCTCAATTTGATTGTTGCATGAGGCATCTTGGAGATAATATTTGAAACAACTTTCATAATGAAAGGGTCGTGACCCTTTTTTATAGAGCAGCTAAAGCATATAATAGAGATGAATTTTTTGATCAATTCAATCAAATAATGGATATGCATCCCAAGACAGCAGAATATCTTGCACATGTCAGTTTCGAGAGATGGAGCCGGGCATTTTGTCCGGCAAATAAGTACATTCTTATGAATTTAATGTCTTGTTTGAGTTACAAGTTTAGTATGATGTCGTACTAAGTGATTCTTTTTTCTAGGTATAATATTATAACATCAAACATAGTTGAATTAGTTAATTTATTATTTGGTGTTGAAAGAGAATTTCCCATCGTGACGTTATTTTATGAAATAAACAAGAAGTATGGCAAATTATTTCACGAAAGGTGTATGCAGTTCGCAAACACAGGAACCATATTTGTTCTAGAAGCAAAAAAATAAATATCAACGAACATCAGTTTGGGGAATAGGTTATTTGCTCATAAAATAGCAGATTATAAGTTCAGTATCAATGGTCATGGTGCTGTTGCCATGGTCAATCTTTAAACAAGATCTTGTACTTGTAAAGTTTTTGACTTGGACAAAATACCTTGTCTGCATGCTATGGCAATGCTTCGAGCCCAATACAGTGCATAATATAGAACTAAAATTTATGAGTGCTCTTCTCCATATTATTTGGTAGAAAGATATGTAATGACATGTAGTGAGAATATTAATTTGGTGTCTCCCAAAGAATCTTGGGTTGTTCTTGTAGAGCTTTTGGGGAGATTAATACCTCCTCCATATATTGGTTAAGCACTATCAAAACATAAAGAAGGTGGTATAAGAGGAGGCGTGAAGTCGGATTATTATTTTTATCAAGAAAAAATAAGTGCTCCATGTGTAAGAACGTTGGCCACAAAAGAACTACATGCCCGGATCATAATCCACCATGATCGTTGTAATGGTAAAACTTGTGTTGTTGTTTGTTATGGACTTTGATATTTTTAGCTCATTTTTTTTAACATAAATGTTATTATTTAGTATATAAAATATCTTTTTGTTAACTTATGCATTAATAAAAAAAGGTAAAACAGGAACTAAATACAACAGACCACAAAATTATTTTCAGCAGACTACCCATCAGCTGCAACAGATACATTTGCTGGAAGAGCACAATATAATTAATCAAATTGGAATGTGTTCCTCCAACAGATGACCAAACTATTGCAACAGATGAGTAATCTGTTGGAACAACACAATACAGTTCTTGTCACTGGTTTTGTGTTGTTCCAACAGATGACCAATTTGTTTTAACAGATGGTCCATATGTTGAAAGAACTCAAAACTCTTGTTATTGCAACTGGATTTAAAATTGTGTCAAATTCTCAATACCGACCTTTAACCGTTGACATGTTGAGAAGAAAAAATAGATGGAATAAAAATTAAATAAGAATTAAAAAGTCAAAGTCGACTAAACTTAAAAAATTTCATTAAATAAAAACAAAATACATTAGGTAGGTAGATCGAATATAAATAAAAAAAATACATACACTAAAAGAAAAACATAATCTAATTATTATTATCATCGTTGTTATTATTATTATTATCAGTCGATCAATCGTCAGCCGGCAGCAGCAGGGCCCTCCTCATCCTGTGAATCTCTCAGAGTATCCTTGCTCTCACAGTGCATAACTCCCACTGTAGGTCATTAATCTACCTCTGAAGTTCATGCATGGTGTCGCACAGAATAATAATGTCCCAAACAGGATCATCTATATCTAAAACATGCATGAATTGAAAAAAAATATAAACACAAAAGCAAATAAAAGAGTCTGAATGTAATACGGCATATACTACCAACTGGGTAGATTTAGATAAAACTAAAAAAAATTACCTGAGTCAGGGAAAGAAATCTGATATTTGAAGAGAAGTGGTTGAAGATGTAATATACAAGACAGGATGCAAAAAATAAATAAAGTGTAGTAAAATGAATGAGTAAGGAGGGACCTATTTATAGAGGATTGAATTTGAATGTGTTAGGCAAAAAGGCACGACTGTTTACCTCTATTTTATTAATTACATTCAAACTGGTGACTTTTTTATCACTGTGAAAAGTCATGACTAAATTAAATCAAGCTGGTGACTTTATGATTATTGTGACAAGTCCTGACTCTTCAGCTTCTTAATATTAATTAGTTCTTAAAATTAAAAAACTATTTTTCTCAATTAAATAATCAAAGACTTATCACCTTTTTAATAACAGTTTCTTTTAATAATATCCATTTTTATTGAGTTGTGGTAATAGATGGACCATCTATTGCATCAGATAACACATCTATGGCAATAGATATACCATCTGTTGCAACAAATGGTCCATCTATACAATAGATGATCCATTTGTTGTGATAGGTTGACCATCTATTGGTAGACCATGTTTTCTTATAATCTCCATTTAAGTGTCACGACCCGAGGATACCCCTAGTCGTGACAATGGTGTTACGATCATAAGTGGACCACAAGCTAACCATGAGCTAGTACCTACTGTGAGCACTGAATAATATACTGATAATGAACTTATGTAGAAATAACTGAATAAATCCTTAAGGTTCAAATACTGAAAATACAATTTGAATCATAAGTCTGAGCATCTGATGACATACTGAATAGAATGATCAAACAACTGAACTGATAAATTGACTAATTATATGAATCACTGAGCATATTTGAAAGCCTCTAAACTGACTGAAGAGTTGGTGGGATAGGCCCCATCTAACTCCAAACTAAACTAATTGACCTGAAATGCAGAAATACTGAAATAACATAACAAGTCCTCGACATATGAGGACTCACTATAATTGTTGTTGCTGATAAGCTTAACTGTCTAAGAGCAATTAGGAAACTAAGCGTCCGAACCTATGATATAAGACATCATAGCGCGAAGAAAGTATGCGATCAGTACTTTGAATGTTCTGGTATATGAGATGAGGTTAGGATGTAATGCATGGGTTAACTGTGCATGAAGAAATGACTGACTGAATAGCATGAGATAACTGAGTAGGCATGCATGAAAACTGAAATACTAAGAATGCAAGACCAAGCATATAATGTTTTGAAATAATCTGTAAATTGAATTACTAAAATTTGATAACTGAATAACTGTTAATTTGTATTCTTTGGTCAAGCAAACCTTAACTGAATACTGAACTGAGATTGTGGGAGGTATCATCTAACCAACATGCCCCAATCTGAGCTAATTGGCGTCCAACCTGTTACCCCAATTGGAAGGGTGTCAGTACCGTGCCATGGGTACTAACATTGGCTGTATGGATCCACTAAACTGGTGTCCCAAAGGACTAGAGAGGCAGTCCTAAACTAGCGGGTGACCCCTTAGAGAGTGTCAGTCCTAAACTGGTGAGTGACATCTCATAATCCTACACAGGCTATGTAGTTCTGGAACGTAGGGACTGTTACTAAGGACCCAGTCCTAGATGATGGATGAGCCCCATACCTAGATTCGCTCAGTGCTAAATCCTACTCCCAACTGAACTAACACTGATTACTAGACTGAACTAAGCTTAACTGAATAAACAACTGATCATAATAATTGACTGAATGATAATGCTCATGGTATATCTGAAATCACACTAAAAATACTGAAATTATGTAAATAACTAGGTATCGGGTGTTCATAACCCACCAACACTGAATAGAAATAAGAATAAGGACATATAAAAGCTTTTGAAACCATAATAGGGAATCATTACTCAAAATTCATCACTTAGGCATTTCTTCGAACACATAGAAATCAAGACTTTTAACATAGGGATGCTTTTAAACATGATGATATAGCAGATTACATGACAAAAAACATAAATTGAGGGTTTATCCTGAATTGCATGAACTTGACATGGGAACTTCAACATCCATAACATACTATAATCCATTCTACTTGGAAACAATAGTAATCTCAAATTGGAATCAAAATAACTAGTAATTCATGGAGATAATTCATTTAAAACTTAGAAAACTCATAATTTAACATTAAAATGGGATTCTTGGACTCCATGGTGAAAGGAAATCATGGATGAACATCACACACACCTCACTTGATGATTTCGTAAAGAGTCTTAAGGATTTTCTTAAAGCTTGAGCTTGAATTTCTTGATTTTATTTAATGGGTTAGGGTTTGTTCTTGAGAGAGGAATGGCTTTCTTTAAGAGGATTTGTGAATAAAGGGGAAAATAATGTTATAGATGAGTTTGGGTGAGGGAAATTAATCCAAATGCCCTTAATGACGAGGATATAAAAAGCTAAATGAGACCACCCAATGCGATGCGACCCCTGACTGGGTCAAGTAGCTAACGTGGCGCGACCCCTGGCTGAGTCAAGCAGCCAATGCGGTGCGACCCCAAGCCTGGGTCAACTACCCATCACGGCGCAGCTCCATCACGATGCCTTACTATTTTGAACAGCCAAACATGGTCTAAACCTCATCTAAAAGTTTTGAGACTACCTCAAGACATACTTTTGACCTTCCTAATCAAGAATCAACTTAGAAATCAACATTCCAAGATCGGGAAGGCCAAACTAAAAATTCTCAAAGATTAAGGGTTTTGAAATGGTTAAGTCCTTCACACATAGTGAAATCCCTTAGCATGTACTAAGAGATGAAATGAGCTAAGAGTATTACGAGGTATTACACTTAGTTAATTCAAACTGGTGACTTTACGACTATTTAAATTTAAAAAATATATTTAAAAATAAAAAATGTGAAAAGTCATGACTTTTCGTCTATTTAATATTAACATTAGTTAATTAAAATTAAATAACTATTTTTTACGGTTTTAAATTGTGCTTATCATTTATTTCCTTATTATTTATTTATGAACCATTTTTCTTTATTAAATAATTGAAAAGTCATGACTTTTCACTCTTTCAATAACCCTTTTTTAATAACAGTTTTAGGTAGTTTTTCCAACATATGGACCATCTGTTGAAACAGATTTGTCATCTTTCAAAGAGCGTAAACCAGTGGCAAGAACTGTATTGTGTTCTTCTAGCAAATCTGTTGCAACAAGTGTGTCATCTGCTGGAAGAAGAGGGTTTTGAGTTTTTCCAATAGATGACCCATCTGTTGCAACATATTGATCATCTGTTGGTTGAATGCAATGCAGTCTGATGAACTGTATTGTGTTCTTCCAGCCAATGTACATTTATTACAACACATGGGTAATCTGTTGAATATATTTTTTGTAGTTTAGTTCCTATTTGGTTACCTCTTCTTATTGATGCATAAGTTATTAAAAAAAATATTTTATATAATAAATAATAACATTTAAATCCCCAAAAATAAGTTAAATTTATCAAAGGCCATATCAAACAACAACATAAGTTTACTATTACAACGATCATGGTACATTACATATGTAGCACTTCTTTTTTCTTGACGGGCATGTAGTCCTTTGATGTTTAAAATGGTTACCTATTGAGCCTCCGTAGTTTTGTAAACTACTTCACGATGGGAACTGAAGATTAAACATTGTTTGACATTGATGGGGTAGGAAGAATATGGTATGTGTTAATGGATAGATCCACTTTCATGCATAAGAGTTATGTATTACTGATTAGGTTATCGTGACAACACACATAAAGCACAATGATTTTGTGAATGCAGTTTTTTACCGATTAGGCATTGATCCTTCAAACAAGATCCTACATCTTATAGTTAAGTTTGATAGGTGTGAACTGATATGGATGAAGGGTTACAAGAAGGCGGTGTTGATACCCTGTTATAATTTAATAATGGTTTTGCTCATGTTTATGCGTTAATTTCTGAAAAGGGATTAATATTTGATGGCAGTGTAGAGATTCAATAGCGATTGGACCGATTTTAATGGTTCAACTGACTTTGAGAAGGCCTTCAAAGCCTCCCACTGCATCAAACAAGAATGGAAAACCAATAGAAATTCCCCTGGCCCAAATTTTTATAGATGGGTTGCTCGAGGAGACTATTATATAGCAGAAGGTGCTTGGGAGAATACCTGTGCGAGAAAGGAGAGGTGGAGAAGACCATATATCATCTCAAACCTTGTTTAAGAGAAAACATAGGGCAACAAGTAAGGAACTTCTAGCCAATCTAATTAATGAAATTGACTTGAAAGATGAAAAATGGAATGAGTTATAAATGTGAAAGTGTATCTAAAAATTAAAATTCGTTAGTCGTTGAAAAAAATGGTAAAATGGACTAGAGTTGGACACTTTTCTAGAGAAATGTGACTTGCTAGCATGGCCTGAGTGAAGATCCAAAAAATGAGGGATTAGAACTCTAAGGAAGCAGCTTGGCGAGCACCGAGGGGTGGTAAGATGGTCCGTCAGGAATAAAACTTAAACCAACAACTCCTGAAGTAAAAATAAGGAAATCCAAGGTGTCAATTTCTGAAGTCTAACTTACATCCCATGCCTTTTGTTTGTGGTTGTGATCAGGTCAATGGCATTAGAAACAAAAAGGTCTGAAGTTGGGTAGAAATCCCATGCCTTTTTGTTTCCACTGCCTTTGACCTGACCAGAACCACAAGCAGGAGGCCTGGGATGCAAGTTTAACTTCTGAAATTGCCACCTTAGCTTGATCATTTAGTTTTACTTCAGGTGTTGTTGGTTTAAGTTTAATTATTAACTGACCATCTTACCACCCCTCGGTGCTCGCAAAGTTTCATCCTTAGAGTCTGATCCTGTTCTTTGTGGGTCATCACTCAGGCCACGCTATCTAGTCGTAGTTCCCTAGCAAAGTGCACAACTCCAGTCCACTTCACCATTTTTATTTTCAAAATTAACCAATGGATTTTCATTTTTGGTTACACTTTAATTTTTTTAGCTCATTCATTTTTTTTATTTTACATGTCAATTTCATCGGACAGATTCGCTACACGTTTCTTGCTACCCTATGTGTCTTCTTTAATAAGGTCTGAGTTGATATATGGTCTTCATCTTTTTCTATTTCCCTCGCAGATTGTAACTCTCCAAGAGTACACCCTGGACGCCACATGGTGCTTACAGTCACAAGTGATCACAAGCTAACCCATGAGTTGGTACCTGTTGTAAGCACTGAACAAAACTACGAATAAAAGATACACATATGCAGAATAATTAAATATGCCATAAGGTTTTATAATACTAAGACATTACTGAACTCTTAAATTGGAAACAACTTTCTGAAAGTAATAATCTAAAGACTGACAATCAGCTAAAAATTGGATAACTGTCTGAAAGTGTATGAAATCCTCTAACTGAATGACTGTGGAGTTCATGGGACATGTCCCTAACTAATTCCGACTGAATGCTGGACTGACGTACTAAAATAGACATAATCGTCCCACAAAATATGAGGACTCACCACTGCTACTGCTGCAAATATGTTGTAATGTCTAAGTGCAGTCGGGAACCTGAGCATACGAACTTATGATATGATATATCATAAAGCAAGAAACGAGTATGTGGTCAGTACTTTGAATGTACTGGTATGCTAGATGAGGTTAGGAATGATATACATGGGCTCATGTGTATGAATAATAACTGATTGAATGAATAGCATGAGATAACTGGATATGCATGTGTGAATGCTGTAAAATTTTATAATGCATGACAAGGCATATAAGATGATTCTAAAATAGTCTGTAAACTGAAATACTAAAATCTGAAAATTGAATAACTGATAAACTGTATGTTATGGTCAAGCAAAACTAAACTGAGTTTTGAACTGAATACTAAAATTAAAACTGTGAGAGGTATCCTCTAACCGACATGCCTCAAACTGAACTGATCGGGGTCCAACCTGTGATCCCAGTTGGAAGGGTGCTAGTATCGAGCAATGGGTACTAACAATGGTTGTGCATTCAGTCCTAATCTGGTGGGAGACCCCTGAGATCAGTCCTAAACTGGCGATTGATCCCTGAGAGTGTTAGTCCTAAATTGGCAGTTGGCATTTCATAACCTACGCTGGCTACGTAGTTTTGGAACTTAGGGATTTCTTCTAAGGACCCAATCCTAACTGACGGGTGACCCCTCGTCCCTAGGTTCACTCGGTGTTGAAACCTACTACCAACTGAACTGACACTGATTATGGGATGGAACTAAACTTAACTGAACCCACAACTGATCGTATTAACTAACTGAATGATATTGCTTATGGTATGACTGAAGTAATTCTATAGATACAAAAAATTAGGTAAACGGAAAAATTTTGGGTATTCATAACCCCCAGGACTCGACCACTACAATAATAAGGACACATGAAAGCTTCGAAACCATGGAAGGGAAATTATTGTTCACAATTATTCACTTAAGCATTTCATCAAACACACGGGAGTCATGAATTTAAAGATGGAAATACCTTTAAATACGATGAGATAGCACGATCACATAACAAGATCATAAACTGAGGATTTATTCTGAATTCTCATGAACATAATATGCAAACCACCATATTTAAAACATTCTAATAATGCATTCCATTTGAAACAATTTATAATCTTAACTTGAAATTTAAATGGTAAGAAATTAGTGGACTTAAGCATGGGAATGAATGAAACATGTGGGAATAGCATAATTGCAATACTAGAACCATACTTAAAGATTTTACAATGAAATTTCATGCTTCAAACGTGTAAGGGTTGCTTTCAATGAAAATAGATTGTAAACATCATGTATAATCGAAATTCATAAAATCTTCATGGAGATAAATCATATAAACATGTAATTTCATAATTTAAAACATAAAAGATGGATTCTTGGACTCAGGGCCTATGGATGAACATCTAACATACCTCGAAGGATTAAATCTTGAAGAATATAACAAGCTTGAATGTTCTTGGCTTGGAAACCCCAATTCTTGATCTTTCTTGGATGGGGAGAAGGTTTAGCTTAATGAATAATTAGAGAGTTTAGGATTTCTTGTTGAATAAAATTGGGAAATATGGGCAAAATATGCCCTTTTAGCTGTTAAATCTCGTGTTTTCATGATTTGGGGCGGTGGAAAAAGACTAAACTGCCCCTAGAAATTAAAATTCACAACTGGAACGTTGTTTGGTCTCTCACCGCTATGTGCCAAGGCTTCCACCTCTATAGCCACCACGACGCGGTGCAATCGCAGTGAGCTGCTGTTTTTGAAATCTAAAAGTGGTCTAATCCTCGTCTGAAAAATCCAAAACTCCCCTGAGACATGCTACTTACACCCTTGAACATGAATAAACTCAAAAACTTATGTATTGGGTTCATGAGAGTTAATTTATAAATCATCAAAGTTAAGAGACTAAGAATAAAACTAATTCTCTTACACTTAGCTAAATTTTCAGGTTCTAAGCCTCTTGTGCATGTACTAAAAGCTGAACTGAACTAAGAAAAGTAAGGGGTATTATAATATCTCTGCCATGGGAACATTCGTCCTCGAATGAGATTGATTAAGCTGAGAGTATTGAAGGAACTAAGACTACATACCGAATATGCATAACTGTAAACATGATTACATGACTGAGTCTGAAACATGGTGACTGACTGAACTAATTCGTGAATGCATGCAATGACATGAAGGTGAGTATATGACTGAGATATAAATGAGAGAGTCAACTTATGAGTAACCACTACCTCAGGTTGGATCTGGTTTCGTGAAAAAAAGTTGAGAGATTTAGTACATAAAAACTCGAGGGTGTTACAACATCCCCCCTTGGGATAGTTCGTCCCCCGAATGATACTGGCTTGACTGAACTACTAAGGAAAGACTGATATGATGCACAGGACTCTTACAAACTAAATCATGACTGAATATCTGGAATCTAAAACTGAGGCCTGAGGAATAGAGTATCAACGATATGAATTCATCAAGAAATCAAATTTGAGAATATACATAACAAAAATTTGAATTTCGTTCATTGAGAGTGTATCCTAAGTATTGGAACTAAACATACTGTAAAGCATGAGTACTTGAGTCATAAATTGTATTACCTAATTTTGGAGTTTGTAAATTCGTGGAACATGGTTCTTACTGCTGAGTAAACCGGAACTCCTTATACTAGGGACTGAAAGTGTACAAAAAATTTTCTGGTATGCATGAACATGAACTATGATTATGGAGCTAACATGTAAGGCATGAGTTGATATCATGATGACTGAAAACCTTACACTGAGATAAGAATGGATTGAGCATTTTCTACTCAAGTGTTATTCCACAACACGCTGGCATCACTACTAGAACCAGAGAGCCTAACTTGGTTACTTGTTCTATCATCTCCCCCTTAGCTTAAAGTCATCACTCTAAATCTGTAAACCACTTAATCAATATCTCTAAACTGAACTGCCACCGCTTTACTCTGGAATCTGGGGTATAATAATAAGCATAACTGGTAAACTCACCCTAAATGACTATGCTCGATAATGTAAAACTTATTGCTGGTAATTTCTTCTGAGATACAACTCGAATGCCTTTATAGCCCCAATGATCATCATGTAACAACTTAAAATTGACGAACTTAAAATTTTCAACTCCTCTTTCTATTAGCTTAACCTTCAAAGATTCAATTTAGATTTATAACATAACATGGATATCCCCAAATCTTTAATAACCATACTACTTTTATCATAGCCTGTAAATATCACATCCACAAAATATGTTTCAAATTAATAAACCTAAATTCTTGCATACACTGCTTCAAGCGTACTGATTCACCTTTCATCAAACTAGCCCCATGAAATATAATTTGCTCAAATTGAAATAACACCATCCCAACTCCACTATTATTACTAAACTCCGAGTTTTACACTCTAATTTTAGATCAGATGCTATCATAGGATTCTGAGAAAGAATTTGAAAACACATCTGACTCCTAAGCACTGAGGTATGACCCTTCCATTCAATGATCGATTCATTCAAAAATTAAAACTGAACAACTCTATTTTTGAAATAAACTGAAGGGATTTTCTAGGATATTGAAACCGGCAATTTCTATATACTCGCCTGGCCAGGATAGATTTAACCACTAAGGTAGACACTGAAAAGGGCTCTGCTAAGGTTTCATGACTAACACTGAACTCGACAGCTAAATAGGGGTCACGAAGAGGAAGTTAAGTTTTAAGTTCTACAAAAACATACACAAAAATATGATAGTTGTGTGACATACCCGTAATCACATCAGGAGAACTTTCCTAATCATGTTGGGCTTGGATTGCATAAAGTCTATTTTGACGTTAACCACTGGTGGCATTGGAAGTGGCGCCTTGTTGAGTCGGGCGACTAGATAGAACTGGAGGACAGTTGGACAGACCCTGCTGACGCAAATTCTTTCCTCTTTGAGCCATTACTCGATACTCCTGAAATTTATGGCTTGGCATACCAGACCCAAAACACACATCACTTCTATCTCTACATACACCTAGGTGATTTCTACCATATTTTCCATAAAGTGGATGGGTACGACCACTGTTCCTACTACCCTGGGTCTTGGGGCCTGATGCCTCATCCCAACTATCATTCCTGAACTTTGGTACTGGCACACTATCTAAAGACAGAGTTGGGGATGAAAACTTCTGATTGAACTGAGAATGGAGACCACCCTCTGACCTTGGTTGAGAAATATTAAAACTACCTATCCTAGTCCTCTTATTCTCTTTTTTCTTCTCCTTAGCTTTCTCCTCCTCGATCTGCTAAGCATGAACCATGAGCCTAGATAAGTCCATCTCCTTAATCAATATGGCAGTCCTACACTCCTTGACTACACTATCAGTTACACTAGAAACAAACAAACTTACTCATCCTAGACCTGTTATCAAACACCACATTAGGAGCATACCTAGCCAACTGGGTAAATTTAAGAGAATACTCTCTCACACTCAAGTTACCCTACTTAAAATTGATAAACTCCTGCACCTTAGCTTCCCTTAACTCTAACGGAAAGAAACTCTCTAAAAAGGTTGTAGCAAACTCCTCCCACTTAATAGGTCATGCATGTGCGCCTCTATCTCCCTTCCCCTACTTATACCAGGTGTGAGCTATATTCTGCAACTAGTAAGCACCTAACTCTGCACTCTCACTAGAAGTCACACCCATAATTTCAGTTACTTTCAAAACCATGTCGAGGAACTCTTGCGGATCCTCATCAGACTTGGATCCCCAAAATAATGGAGGGTTCATTCGGGTGAAATCCTGAATCCTAGCTGCGGTAGTATTAGCCATTAGATTGGCTTGAATAGCAGCCTACTGACTATTCTGTGTTGTTACTACGTGAGCTAAAGTGGTGAATGCAACTCTGAATTTAACATAAGAAACAAGCTCATTCAGGGGATCTTCCTGAACAAGTGAAGGTGCAGACTGATTCTCGTTTCTCCTTCCGTTAGTCTTTTTGGGAAGCATGTTCTGTAAAAAAGAAGAAGATTGGATTAGAAAGAGATTTTAAATGGATCTTATGTTTATTCGCACGACATGAATACTAAAAGAAGGAAAACTTTTCCTAAAACGTCTTGTAGCCTCCTGCCCGTAAGTGTGGTGCGCTTCACACCCATGCACAAGACTCTACTCAATGCGGCTTTCAAACTCCCTTGGACATTTTAAAAACTTAGGCTCTGATACCAAGTTTGTAACTCCCTGGGAATACACCCTGGATGCCACACAATGCTTCCAGTCATAAGTGACCAGAAGCTAACCCATGAGTTAGTACCTGCTATGAGCACTGAAAGAAACTACTAATAAAAGATATGCATATGTGGAATAACAGAACATTCCATAAATTTTTAAATACTAAGACATTACTGAACTGTTAAATCTGAAATAATTGTTTGAAAGTAATAACGTAAAGAATGACAATCAACTGAAAACTGGTTATTTGTCTGAAAGTGTCTGAAAGCCTCTAACTGAATGACTATGGAGTTGATGGGATATGTCCCCAACTAATTTTTACTGACTGTTGGACTAACGTACTAAAATAAACATAATCGCCCTTAAAATATAAGGACTCACCACTACAACTGTTGCTAATGCATTTAATATCTAAGTGCAGTCGGGAACATGAGCGTCCAAACTTATGATATGATACATCATAGCACAAGAAACGAGTATGTGGTTAGTACTTTAAATATACTGATATGCTAGATGAGGTTAGGCTGATATACATGGGCTCATGTGTATGAATAATAACTGATTGAATAAATAGCATTAGATAACTAGATATGCTATCGTAAATGCTGTAAAATCTGAGAATGCATGACCAAGCATATAACATGATTCTGAAATAGTCTATAAACTGAAATACTAAAATCTAAAAATTGAATAACTGATAAACTGTATGCTATGGTCAAGCAAAACTGAATTGTGTTTTGAACTGAATACTAAAATTGAAACTGTGGGAGGTATCCTCTAATCGATATGTCCCAAACTGAACTGATCGGGGTTCAACCTGTAACCCTAGTTAGAAGGGTTCTAGTACCGTACCACGATTACTAACAATAGTTGTGAAGTTAGTCTTAATCTGGTGGGTGACCCTGAGATCAGTCCTAAACTAGCAGGTGATCCCTGAGAGTGTCAGTCCTAAACTGGCGGGTGATATCTCATAACCTTTGGTAGCTAAGTAATTCTGGAACTTAGGGATTACTTCTAAGGACCCAATCCTAACTAACGGAGGAGCCCCCATCCCTAGGTTCGCTCGGTGCTGAATCCTACTCCCTACTGAACTGACACTGATTACAGGACGGAACTAAGCTTAACTGAACCCACAACTGACCGTGTTAACTAACTGAATGATATTGCTCATCGTATAACTGAAGTCATTTTGTAGATACTGAAAACTAGGTAAACAGCTAAATTTTGGGTATTCATAACCCCCAGGACTCGACTACTATAATAGTAGGGACACATGAAAGCTTTGAAACCATAGAAGGGAAATTATTGTTCACAATTATTCACTTAAGAATTTCACCAAACACATGGGAGACATGAATTTAAACATGGGAATACCTTTAAACACGATGAGATAGAATGATCAAATGACAAGATCGTAAACTGAGGATTTATTTTGAATTCTCGTGAACATGATATGGAAACCACTATATTTAAAACATTCTATAATGCATTCCACTTGAAACAATTTATAACCTTAACTTAAAATTTAAATGGTAAGAAATTTGTGGACTTAAGCATGGGAATGATTGAAACATGTGGGAATAGCATAATTGCAATACTAAAATCATACTCAGGGATTTAACAATGAAATTTCATGCTTCAAATGTGTAAGGACTGCTTTTAATGAAAATAGATTGTAAACATCATGTATAATCAAAATTAATAAAAGCTTCACGAAGATAAATCATTATAAACATGTAATTTCATAATTTAAACCACAAAAGATGGATTCTTGGACTCAGGTCTCATGGATGAACATCTAACATACCTCTAAGGATTAAATCCTGAAGAATATCACAAGCTTGAATGTTCTTGGCTTGAAAACCCCAATTCTTGATCTTTCTTGGATGGGGAGAAGGTTTAGCTTGATGAATAATTAGAGAGTTTAGGGTTTCTTGTTGAATGAAATTGGGGAATGTGGGAAAAATATGCCCTTTCAGTTGTTTAATACCGTGTTTTCATGATTTGGGGCAGTGGAAAAAAGACTAACTGCCCCTGGAAATAAAAATTTGCAACTGAAAAATCATTTCGGCTCTCACCGCAATGTACCAAGGCTTCCACCGCTATAGCCACTACGACACGATCCAATCGCGGTGAGTTCCTATTTTGAAAATCTAAACGTGGTCCAATCCTTGTCCGAAAAATCCAAAACTTACCCGAGACATGCTACTTACACCCTTGAACATGAATCAATTCATAAACTTCCGTCTATCATTGAAGTTAAGAGGCCAAGAATAAAACTAAGTCTCCAATATATAGCTAAATTTTCAGGTTCTAAGCCTCTTGTGCATATACTAAAAGTTGAACTAAACAAAAAAAAGTATGGGGTATTACACAGATATTCTCCCAAGCACCTTCTTCTATATAAGAGTCATCCCGAGCAACCCAGCCATATAAATTTGGACCAGGGCAATAACTATATAGATTTTCATTCTTGTTTGCAGCAATGTGAGGCTTCGCAGGCCTTTCAAAAGTCCATTAAACCCTTAAAATTAGTCCAATCACTATTGAATATTTATACTACCACCAAAAACTTGGTCCCTTCTCCTAACTTAACACATAAATATTAGCAAAACCATTATTAAACCGTAACAGGGTATGGACACCACCTACTTAGTCCCTCGACGTTATCAGTTCGAACCTATCAATCTTAACTTTAAAATGCAATACTTATTTGAATGATTAATGCCTAATCAGAAAATAAATTCATTCACAAAATCAGTGTACTCTATATGTGTTTTTACGATAACATGATCGGTAATACATACCTCCCAGATATGAAGTGGTTCCATCTGCAAGCAGCTTATTCCTCCGAACCCATTATCACTCTGGCCTTTTATGTTGGTCGAGCAAAAGTAGATCCACTTTCACTTTCTTTTATCTACAAATAAGAGAAAAATAATTGATTTCAAACAAGAGAAGAACCAAAAGAGCATTACAACTAATGTTTGCATAATTTAAAAAATGGGTAATACAAAATTCAATAATACAACACATTACAACAAACGATTATCCATCTGTTGCAACTGATTACCCATCTGTTCAACAAATGAGCCATCTGTTGTAACAGGTGACACATTTGTTGCAACAGGTGTCTGACATATTGCAATGGATGGGTCATCTGTTGGAATAAATCAAACCAGCCTTGCTACTGGTTTGATTTATTCCAATAGGTGCTCTATCTGTTACAACATATGGGTCATCTATAGTAAGAGTTGATTGGATTTATCCTAATAACTGATTCATCAATCGCAACAGATGGATCATCTGGTGTAAGACTATTTTAATATCTTTCACCATATGTTCCAACACCACCAACAATATCAATAACAAAGAAACAACACCATATGTTTCAACACCATCAATAACACAAACTACACATATTCCGATAACACTAACAATATTAACAACAGCATCAACAACAAAGAAACAAACAAAAGACAAACAAAAAAATAATACTACCAACAAGGATTTTTAAGTTCTCCCAACAGATGACTTATTTTGCAAATTTTAATAAAAATAATGGTTCATTCATTCCAGACTTAAAAAACATATTTCCTTTAATTTTCTCAATAAATAGGATATGGGTAATGGGTAAATAAATAAATAAACAAAAGGATGTAAATAACTAATTTAAATAACATGCAAAGAAAAAGATGAGAAGGCAAGAGCAATAGTGAATCATGCCTGCCATGTCAAATGCAAAGGGATCAAAACACCAATTCAGTTGAGAAAAGATATAGATCGGTTGAGAGCCAAAAGGATTCTTAGAAAAAATAGGAGTAAAAAGAGAGAAAAAAGGAGACGGTTAGGATTACCCCAAAGAGGACAGAAAGATAAAGAAGAGAGGAATTATGTTATGGCTGAAGGAGAGATAATTCTAGAGATGGGTTCAAATATTTATTAAATTAATAATTTGTGGTGGTGAAACGCTTTGAGGAGAATGAGGAGACGGTAACAGTATAAATAGAAGATAAGACTACTTAAGGAGGACATTTTTTAGTTATCCAACAAATATTTTTTATCGCCTAAGTCATTTTTTATTTCAAATAGAAAATTGCTTTAGAATAAAAAAATATTAAAACAAATAAGTCATCTATTGCAACAGATATAAACATTTGTTGGAGAATTTCCAAGAGATAAGTCACTTGTTGCAACAGATAGAAAAGTCTATTTGATAATTTACAATAGATAAATCATCTGTTGCAATGGATTACTTTATCTATTTGATAATTTATAATAGATAAGTCATCTGCTGCAACATATTAGTTCTGAAATGATTCATATCAAATTATTATTATAACTATCTAAATTGATTTAGCTATAATTAGGGATGGGTTGATAAAATAAACTATAATTTTACTTAAGTGTTGCAATTGCATGATGTTGGTATTGCGTCTGTCCTGACAGGAGTCGTCAACTAATTAATTTGAGTTGAAATGATTCATATCAAATTATTATTAGAAATATCTAAATCAACTTAGATACTATTAGGGATAGGTTGATAGGATCAACTACAATTTCACTTGAGTCATTGCAATTGTATGATGTTGGTATTGCGTTCGTCCTAATAGGAGTCATTGATTTGAGTTGAAATGATTCATATCAAATTATTATTAGAAATATCTTGATAAATTTAGCTACAATTAGGGATGGGTTGATAGGATCAACTATAATTTCA
Organism: Capsicum pubescens; assembly: GCA_030864215.1. NCBI lineage: Eukaryota > Viridiplantae > Streptophyta > Magnoliopsida > Solanales > Solanaceae > Capsicum > Capsicum pubescens. Next base: position 162,062,596 of record CM061549.1, on the reverse strand, counting down.
CTTAAGTCATTGCAATTGCATGATGTTAGTATTGCGTTCATCCTGACAAGAGTCATCAACTGATCAATTTGAGTTGAAACGATTCATGTTAAATTATTATTAGAAATATCTAAATCGATTTATCTACAATTAGTAATGGGTTGATAAGATCAACAATAATTTCGCTTGAGTCGTTGCAATTACATGATGTTGGTATTGCGTTCGTCTTGACAGAAGTCATCAACTAATCAATTTGAGTTAAAATAATTCATATTAAATTATTATAAACATATAAAATAATTATCTACAATTAGGGATGGGTTAATAGGATCAACTATAATTTTACTTAAGTCGTTGTAATTGCATGATGTTGATATTGCATTGGTCCTGGCAGGAGTCATCAACTGATTAATTTGAGTTTAAATGATTCATATCAAATTATTTATAGAAATATCTAAATCAATTTATCTACAATTAGGGGTTGGTTGATAGAATCAACTATAATTTCACTTGAGTCGTTTTATTTGCATGATGTTGGTATTGTGTTAGTCCTGACAAGAGTCATCAACTGATCAATTTGAGTTGAAATAATTCATATCAAATTATTATTAGAAATATCTAAATCAATTTAGCTACAGTTAGGGATGGGTTGATGGGATCAACTACAATTTCACTTGAGTTATTGTAATTGCATGATGTTGGTATTGCGTTCGTTCTGACAAGAGTCATCAACTGGTCAATTTGAGTTGAAATGATTCATATCAAATTATTATTAGAAATATCTAAATTAATTTATCTACAATTAGGTATGGGTTGATAGGATCAACTATAATTTTACTTGAGTCATTATAATTGCATGATATTGGTATTACATTCGTCGTGACAGGAGTCATCAACTGATTAATTTGAGTTGAACCGATCCATACCAAATTATTATTAGAAATATCTAAATTGATTATCTACAATTAGAGGTGGGTTGTGACACGACCCGAACTAGGGCCTTGTCGCAATGGGTATCTCAAGTCCAACCGGGACTGAAGACCACCCCCAATACCCAATCCAACCAACCATTATATATCCTGAGTCGGATGAATTTCGAACATGTAACATGATAGTATATTTGAAGATATAATGACTTAGGGATAAGTCTACTTCCTAGACTAACCCAACCAAGTCAATCTATCCAATAACCAACCAAACCAAAAATGATAACCCAATGTATATACATATCATAATCATTCCATACCCAAGCCCACAGTTGTCCATACAAAGCCTCTAAACTAAACCAAAGAATATCTAGTTGGGACATGCCCCCGACCATTGAAAAAACCAAGTTTATGAAATACCAAAAGTATGAAAAGAAACCTGTAACATGAAATGGATGTCTTCCTAACTATGGAATCTCACCACTTTAATCCAATACCGACTGCCCCCGAATGTGATCAATGAGCAGGAGGAGTAGCATGGCCGGTTCTTGTATCACATGGGGATACAGCGCTCGAAGATAGGTTAGCGGGTGAATTCTAGAATGCACTGAAGATAAGGATAAAAGAATGCCAATCTTTAAAACCAATAAAACAACCATATGCATACACAACCATACATATATATATATCCATATCGGGAGAGAAAACCGAGTTTAGCATGCCTTAAAACCATTAACCTGGGTATATGCATCTTAACCATCCTAGAACTACCAACGGGATATATGGGTCCAGTGTTACCCCCTGAACGGGCCTTGATGTGTGTAGCCGCACGAGCCGGAGATATCATAGGAATAGGGGATTCCCGTGTACCCTTCGCTCTCTATGATAAATATATACAAGTGTAACTTAGGGGATTCTCGTGTACCCCATAAGTATTATCTATGGTCTCCATGACCAATCCTCATGTCGGCAAACATGAGTTTTCAGTTTCCGTCGATTGGATTCACACCTTCACGGTTAGATATCACACCCCACCATTATTGCCCAATTAAAACCATGATCACACAACTAAACTACCAATTCCATTTATTATTAACCAAGGATATAAGTAGTGTATCGTCATACCAACCATAGCTTACAAGCAATGTCCTTATCCATCCTTCTTAGAGAAGGGATTCTCATGTACCCATAGATTACATTATTACGTTGCTTAGGAGATTCCCATGTAACCCACAAGATGATCATTATTAAGTTTTCTTGGGGGATTCCTATTTACCCCACAAGTGTATTGAATTAATCCATAACCATGACCACCAAGACATTACCATTTAACCATTCAAGACCATCCAAAGTAGTTAGGGTTCAATTACCACTTTATACCATGCAAAGTTTTCAATGAAAGTTCCAAAATATAGTAAAAACATTCTAATAGGCATTTTATAAAACATGTTGAGGGCATATGTTTACAAAACCAAAACAAAGTACCAATTAACCAATCCCATGCAACCGCGTGTTCAAACCACCATTAAAACATGAAAATCAAAATTAAAATATGGGAAAACCATAACCAAGACATTTAGAACCAAAAATCCCAACATATATTTACAACCCAAAACCATACCACAATTACTCCATGAAAACCATACATAAAACATGCCTTCAGTTGGAACTAAAAATAAGGGAGGAGTAACATGCCTTATTAATGATGATTCACGTAGAGAACTTGAATTTTGAGCCTCTAGATGAACACCCTGATAAAAAACCTAGACAACCTACTTGAGAGAGTTTAGATAGGATTTAAAAGTGTTTCTACCTTTCCAAGTGAGTTATGAGAGGTCACCAAATATTATATAACATGGAGACTAAAAGGTTTTGGGGTGGGAAATATCCTAACTACCCTCGGTTTAAAAGCTAAAGACATAATTGGAGAAGGGTACGACCCATCCCTCTAAACCGTACCCTAAGGTACGAGTGGTACCCTTATCTCATACCATAGCATCACTTTGTACCTCCATACTGTACATCATACGACCACACCTGCCTAACTTATATGCTAAGATACGAGTAGTATCCTAGGAATCGTACCTTGGTCAGAATCCACTAGACTAGACAATAGGCATCATACGATTTAGAAAGATACCACTCTTGCCCTATCATATGACTAGTATGATGCCAACTCATATCTTGGATAGAAACCTACCCAATAATGTTGATTATCAGACGAGTGGAAGGCCCTTAAATCGTACCCAAGAATACGACTAACACCCTTAAGTCGTATGTATTCCCGAATGTTCAAAACTTAAGAAATTTTGCAAGGGTCAAAGTTTGAGGTGTTTTAGGTTGAGAGGATCAACTATAATTTCACTTGAGTCATTGCAATTGCATGATATTGTCATTGCGTTCGTCCTGACAGGAGTCATCAAATGATCAATTTAAGTTGAAATAATTCACATCAAATTATTATTAGAAATATATAAATCGATTTAGCTACAATTAGGGATGGGTTTATAGGATCAACTATAATTTCACTTGAGTCATTTCAATTGAATGATATTGGTATTGCGTTCGTCCTGATGGGAGTCATTAACTAATCAATTTGGGTTGAAACAATTCATATCAAATTATTATTAAGTTAATATTAAATTCATTAATGTTCCAATTGAACTTAATAACTGAAAACTAATTTCAGTGAAATTAGTATAATTTATTATGAAACAATTAATTAAGATATCTTTTAAAAAATTAATTACAAGTAATTCAGACCAAATTAATATTTTCAAAACTTGTCATTCTTTTCTAAAATACAAATCAACCCATACAAATCATCCATTTACAGAAAAAATATTTCATCATTTCAAATCTCGAGTTATCTCACTTTTGTTTCTCTCTCAATAATAAAAATAACAACTACTCAACATATTACTCAACCCTTCACAAAAGATTAATTTTTTTCCCATTTTCAGCCACATAGTTGTTATTTTCAACTTTCTTCTTGCTTGTATCTGCCTCTTTCTCTCAATTCATAGGTAACAAAGTTCTAGAAGAGTTCTACATTTGGCTTTTTCCTAAAAATTAGGGCTTTTTATTTAATGATAAAAAAAGAATTTTAGTTGTATTATATTTAAGAATGGGTTAAAAATTTTGAGTTTTTATGCTAAAAAATATAGGAAGAACACAAGAAAACCCTAGTTCTTGGTCAAATGTTTTGGTGACTATCTCCATATTATTGGATAGTGTGGTGGTGGTATTGATGGTGTTGGTGGTGGTGTTGATAGTGTTGGTATTGGTGGTGTTGGTGGTGGTAGTGGTGGTCTTGGTGGTGGTGGTGGTGGTAGTGGTGGTAGTGGTAGTGGTGGTATTGGTATTGGTGAAGGTGTTGGTGGCATTGGTATTGGTATTGGTGGAATTAGTATTGATGGTGGTGGTTTTGGTATTTGTGGTGGTGGTGGTGGTATTACTGTTGGTGGCATTGGTATTGGTATCGGTGTTGGTGGTCTTGGTGGTCGTGGTTGTGGTGGTGTTGGTATTGGTATTCGTGGCATTGGTATTTATATTATTTTTGGTGGCACCGATATTGGTGGTGGTGGAATTGGTATTTGTATTGGTGTTGGTGGTCTTGGTAGTGGTGTCGGTGGTGGTGGTGGTGGTGGTATTAGTATTGTTTGGTGTTAGTGGTGGTGGTGGTGGTAGAATTGGTGGTGTTGGTATTGGTGTTGGTGCCTTGTTGGTCCATCTATTTCAACAGGTGGAACATCTGTTGGGAGATATTAAAATAGGTCTTAAAACTGATTCCCCATCTATTGAAACAAATGTTACATCTATTGGCATAAAACAAACCAGTAGCAAGACTAATTTGATCTCCCCCAATAGGTTGTTCATTTATTGCAAAAGATGGTGCATCTGTCAAAACAGATGGTTCATCTGTTCCAACTGATGGGTTATTTGTTGGAATATTTTTTTGTAATGTGGCGTATAAAAATTTATTGAATTTTGTCTTACTTTTTTTAAAAAATTATGCAGACATCAATTGTAATGTATTTCTTATTTTCTTTTGTTTGTAGGTAAAACATGGCCCCAAAAGAAAAGAAACTAATAGTGGATTAACTTCTGACCACCTAACAAAAAATGCTAGAGTACAAATGGATTCGGAGAAACTTCCTAAACATCTCAGTCAGGGAAAAGTGAAGCGGAGGAAAGTTATAAAAATGATATTGGAGGAGGTGGAGAAAGGTATGTAGAGGCTGGTGAGGAAAATAAAAGTGAGGAGGAAGAAAAAGATAAGAAAGTAGAATGTGAGAAAGATGATGATGATCAACATGATGATAATGCATCACCTATGTGACGTGATTAAGATTGAAATCTAATCATGATCCTGTCAAAACTATTAGTATTAACAGGTTTCAAGTTGAGATGCCGATAGATAATCCTGTAAAACTAACTGGTGATTTTGTAGTTAAATCTCAGTTGGGGAAACCTTTTGATGAATTTAGGAATAGTATGAAGAAGAAAAAACTAGAGGAATTTTTTAAGAAGAGCAGCATTGGATACTTTCTTGACTTGCCTGAGGACAACAATGCCCACTTTCAAATGAGCATGGTATATGGTCTTCTCAAGCGCAGGATCAAGTACAAGGGAGATGATAAAAATTTAAAGAAAGGGAGGCAAAAATATGGATGAAAATAGGATCAACTACTGTGGCATGCCGATTTGTTTTTGCATGAAAGAGTTTGCCATAGTGACAGACTTAAGATACGATTGTCCAAAAAGAACCTCTTATCAAGGAAACACCCCGCAAAAAGTCCATGGCAAGTAGGACAGCCAAACCACACATCAAATAAAGGCAAGGCATTGTCCAAGCGATCACCCACTAAAACCAACAAATGCAAGGAAAAATAGATGGTTTGTTGGACAATGATGAACGTGGCCACAAAGCGATGATGTTGTTAGAAGATCTCAAGGATAAAACCATACCAAAGAAGTACAAGGAGAAATTATGCTTAGTTTAATTTACCCATTCCGTTATATTGACAGGAGACGTCTACAAAGTCATAAAAAAAGATTTTTTGGAGCTTGTTGAGGATATTGAGAAATTAAATAATTATCCCTGGGGATATGACAACCACAAGTTGACTGTCAAATATTTATTAATAAATTTATCCCCAAAGACGATCTCCTTGTACGACTTTTCTTGGACTTTCATGGTATATTTAATCACTATTTATTTATGCTTGCATTAGTTTATAATTATTTTGAATATTATTATGACTTTCTTGTGTTTACTTCCTATTTACATTTCTTAGGCTTGGCATTTAAAGCCATTCCTCCCCTCCGAAAGCAGGTCAAGGATTACCTGGATAAGGTTTCGCATTCAAGGATCCTTAGGTGGTTGGTTGCAAAGAGCAACACAAAAATTAAGGAGGTTGATCTCTTTAACCCTCCGGATAATGCAGTAAGTTTTCTTTCAAGTAAAATAATATGACTCTAAGAAAGATATTGAAACGATGATTCATATGTTGCAACAGATTGGTAATCTATTGCAATTTATCTTAATAGATTACCCGTCTGGTGCAACATATTGGCAATCAATTGTGATAGATAACTCATTTTCTCCTAACAAATTACCCATCTGTTTCTTTGGTTCTCTGAACTGACTTAACAGATTACCCATCTACTTCAACTTATGCAACAGATGGGTAATCTGATGCAACAGATGGTTAATCTGTTGCCACATATGAATCATTTGTTTCAACTTAAACATCACTGTTGCATAAGTTATTTGTGTTAACATATTACCCAACTGACTACAATTTATTATTTCATTTAAACGTATCTATCCTTTTTTGGGTTGTGCATCCATGGATCATGCCTATTGAACGGGATTTTGGGATGACTTCTTTTATTACTCTAGGTCTTGTTGATACAATAGCAAACCCAATGGTGGAGTTAATAAAGAAGGAATTGGTTGGAGCAACATCCATAAGATGAGAAGTTAGGCAAGGTTAGCCTAATGTTAAAGCTCTTAATGACCAACTTACTGTAATAGATCGGTGTGATACTTCTGGGGGTGTTGTTGGTGGAGTTGTTGATGTTGGTGGTAGCCATGCTGATGTTGCTACTGATGCCAGTCGTGATGATGAGCATGTTGATGCTCAAGAAGAAAAAAATAGGTTTAACATCACCCCTTATAGTGGTAACTCTCACCCTTACCGTGGTCCCTCTCACCCCTCTTCACGCTCATATTCTTATTGCAAATGCAATAAGTGCATGGACAGATAAAATAAACTATATGAAAAAATATATGCTCTCACTAATATTGTTGAGAAATTGAAATCTAGAAGGAGTGTCATACCATCCAAGAAGGTGAGAGAATCATACACTTCTACAATAGAGGTTAGCAAAAAGAAAAAAGCAATTAGACATATACTTTCAAATATGAAACCAAAAAAAAATTGCAACTCATCCTCCTCCAAAGGTTGATAGAGTTTAGGGACTATTGAAGAAGGTGGACATATATACGAAACTTGATGCCAAACAGAAGGTTGTTCTGAGAAAGACCATAAATTCCAAGCAACGCGCAAAAAACTTCACCATGAATACCTTTTCCCCCAAGACTTCAAGAAAATGACAGTTATGGAAGTGTGGTATGTGGACACGGTAAGTTTACTTTTCCTAACCTAGCCTTCTAATCTACTCCATGAAGAAGAAGCTACGAAGCAGATGCGTCATCTATTGCAACAGTTGGGTATTCTAGTTCAACTGGTGGTGGTTCAGTTGTAACAAATTACCCATTTGTTACATTAGATGGGTAGTCTATTAACAGATTTAGAAAATCCTGACCAATAAACGGACAATCCGTTGCATCTTTCCACTTTGTTTTATTAAAAAAAATTACTAACCTATTTAAAAATTATATTTTTCTATCACAGTATGTTGATGAAATTCTCTGTCTCATGAGGGGCAGGCAATTAGCCTACCCGAATGCTTATGATGCTGGTGATAGGATAATGGACCTCAACTTCTACAATAATTTCAAGAATAGGTACGATGAGCTCATTAAGCTAGCATTAACTCCCGATAGACCAGGATTTGATTCGTTAGTTTCTGGGTTCTAATGGGATGAAGATATGAATAATTATGTTATAGGAAAGAGGTCATATCCACACGGCAAGAACTGGACCAAGGCAAAGATAATTCTTACAATCATGAATGTGGACGTAAAACATCTTCTGTCTCTTGAGATACTACTTGAAGAGGAAATGATGAAGGTTTATGACTGTTATTTACCTTTCTTCAATGGGGCAGATTTTTTTACCAAGATGCAACCACTATTGGACTTGTTCCCCAATTTGTTGAAGCAGAGTAAGCTGATGAATCGTTTGCCAGCGAAAGTGTTGAATAAAACATGGGATTTTGAAGGTCGAAACAAGGACAAGGACCTTCCAAAAAATGAAATTTGTGCCGCGAGCGGGTCGTACGTGCTTGCACACATCGAAATTTTGCTAACCGACACAAAAATAACCAACCCAACGATCCTTCTGTGCGAAAACACTGTGGTAAGGATGTAAGAGGTCTGGGCTTATGGGGTGCTAACTAAATGTTTAGAGCCTGTGTATAAAAAGAAGATGTAAAAACACAAACACAATGCCAATTTTTATTTCAAATCACTTCACTTTACATTTAGTGACAAATTTTTATATTAAATGAAAATTAAATTTTTTATAATGCAACAGATTGTTTATCTATTGTAACAGATAGTCTATCTGTTCTGACAGATAGTTTATCTATTGCAATAGGTTGGTCATCTATTGGATTATGCATATGTTTATATCTAAGTCTATCTGTTACAACAGATAGGTCATCTATTGGAACAAATCAAAACAATAGGAAGACCTATATGATAATTTCCAATAGATGACCTACATGTTGTAACATATGTCTAAATCTGTTTGATAATTTCCAACAGATATGTCTCGTCTGTTGCAACAGATGTATTATCTGTTGCAATATTTGAATCTAGTATTCCATTTCAATTAATAAGTTTAAATCTAAGGATAAAATAAATTCATAGACAAAATAAAATAAACCGAAGCCTTCAGAAATTACATGAAATAAATCAATAAAGAAATGAAATATAAAAAAATTATTATGGGTACAAATGATCTACTCAACAAATAAATCAACAATTTAATTTTGGTGCCAAAAATTCCAAAGAAGAGGTTATTACTTTGACAAATTCACACTATAAAGATCTACTCAATATAGATAAGTTGTTTTTCATCCGGTGCTATGGAATTTATCTTTTGTCATCGTGGATTTTTAATGTCGCTTGAGTATAATTTCTGAGCTTTCGCTTCTCTGTATTTTCATAAAAGAGTAGCATATCTATTATGAAGTAATCAGGCATCAATTCTATCATTTGGTACTTGTAACTCATCGCTCAAATACTCGGCGTAAGTGGCTACAAAAAGACCATAATCCTTGCATTTGTAAAAATCAGATAAACCATATCTTACAATTAATGTAAGAGTTGTGAAATTTATGAAATAAAACTAAATCATGACACTTGATTGACACTTACAGTCTACCAATGGGTTGCTGAGTAATTCCTTCAACATATTCTACATCAAATGGATTGCCGATTTTATCCAGATATGTTTCAATCGTTGACCAATCAGTACGAACCTTTTAGTTCAAAAAGCAACTTATATCAAGGTAAGTAGGTAATATTTTGGACAGCTTTTGTATCTCAGACGACAACCCAAAATAACTTTTTCCTGACATTAATTCATAAATTCAGATGCGCTTCTCTTTTAGAACGACGACAGCCAACACCCAATAGAATTCATCACCGCAATTGATTGGGATGTACACTTCGTCGAACAAATGCCAAGGTAAGCGAGCAGGAATGCTAAAACCTTTGATAAGCATTCCTAATTTCGTGAAACTTTTGGTTGTTGTTGAAAATACCTATTATAGGCATTATTGATGTAAACTTTGTACAAACAATTGCCTGTCGTGTATCTATATTATTCTTATATTTTTAACTTGGCCTTCTTTCAGAGGTAGTACAAAATGACATCGATGTGCTGCACATATTATCAAACATTTCAGATTACGTAACAATAAAATTAATACATAGATACAATTAAATAAAGTATTAATAGTAAGATATATGACATTTAAAATTCATTATTCCAGCAAGTTTGGGGATGTGACGTCAAATAGAACCAATTCTTCTTTCTGGGATGTGCAATAATAAAGTCGAACATATCAAAACCAAGACCTGATTTGTTCACTTTATAGTGTTCATCATTTTGTTTTCTGCATGATTTATATATGTTAATGTCATGTTTTTACAATAAGAATTGTGTAAATTAATATCTTTAAAAATGATATATGTACCGACCGGCATGAAGCTTTAACAGCCCATCGACAATCCATTCTGAATAGTCGTTGATCAACTTTGTTAGTTTTTTTGGAGCCTAGACCGAGATGTTAAACCTTTCAAACAGGTAATTTTTTCATTCTTTCGGACTGACAGTCTTCACTTTTTTATCATCTTTGGAAGTAGTTGATGTATTATCAACCATGATATTATGTTGTTCAGCAGTAGCTTCTACTATGACATCCACCTGAAAAAACAGAATTGTCAATGCTAATCACAGAGATACAAAAAATGGACAATGATAACTCATCTGTTTTATCAAATCAAACAGGTCTTCCTCCTGTTTTAAATTGTACCATTAGATTACCTATCTGTTATAACAGATGGATTATCTATTGGGATAAATTAAAATAGGAGGAAGACTAGTATAATAATTTCCAATAGATGACCCATCTGTTGCAACATATGACCCATCTGTTGCAACATATGACTCATCTATTTGGAAAAAACTAAAATAGTAGGAAGTCTTAACTTAATTTTTCCCAACAGATGACCCATTTATTGCAGCAGATAGGTCATCTGTTGGTACAAATTAAAATAGTAGAAAGGCCTATTTGATTTGTTAAAACAGACGATACATATGTTGCAACAGATAATGCGCCTGATGCAACAGGTTAGTCAACTGTTGCAATATATGCATATATATGTTTGATAATTTTCAGTAGATATGTCATCTGATGAAACAGATATATAGTTTGTTTGTTTGTTGGAATAGATGATATATATTTACCTTATTCAGCTTATGTTGCTCTCCTGTGGCCCCTGTACATAAATCCAAAGTGCAAGACAAAGACAGGAGTTGTAATTTTGCTTTTTTCGATGCTTGAAGATGCCATGGAAATTTCTTTCCTTCTCCTCTTACCTGTCTTAATCTCTAATGGAGTGTATGAATATGAAATCCTCTTAGATTAAATGACACCCCTCTTAGTGTCAATTTTTTTAAAAAAGCAGTTAATGTATTAATAGCATTAATCACTCCATCATGTTTCGCCTTGCAGTCTTGACATTTGCGTGCAGAACATTTGCTAGGAGGGGCAAAATCTGTAAAGCCAGTATGATTATAATCATAATGGTTTGTTGTTTCAAAAATTGCAAGAGGAGCATCATTAGCCCCAATAGCAGCACCATTACCACCACCGAAGTTCCATCACCACTGACACCATCAGCAACAACAAGCCTACCCTCCAAAATTATTATATTTCTTATGATAGTTGTTGCTCCAAGCAATTCCTTTTTTATTCTATCAATGACCTTAGGGTCCGATAAAGTTTACACAGATCATAAAGTAAGAAAAAATGGCATCTTCAACTCTCTATTGGTCGGAACAATCCACGGATGCACAATCTAAAATAAATCAGTACATTATTAGAATGATGGTTAAATTATTTTAAAAAATCATTAATTAAAAAAAACTTAATTATAATTAGATTTACTGCTTCATTCGGGGGGTTGAAGAGATTAATAAATTTTGTATTTTTATCAGTTTTGACCGACAACCATCTCAGGATTCTTGGACATGAAACTTCTTCCTGGCAGTTTACTCGTTGTCTCAATTAAGGAATGGCTTCAAATCCCCAAGCCTATAAAATCGCGTCAATAAATCAAAAGCATTATTCAATAAAAAATAAACGAATCATAATAAAATAAATATTTACCATGAAAGCCCATGAAAAGCCATATAAGTGTCTTTGGTGTTAACAGAGTCAACAAATATTTGATCAGCATACGATTGGACCTAACCATCCGTACCCCAACATACGGCTCATACCCTCGAATCGTATTGGGTCCAAAGACCAGAATTCCAAAAAAAATTCTAAGGTTCATAAACCAAGGTATTTAAATCCAATTTCCCAAGAAGAAAAAAGAAAGATCGGTGCCAGGTAATCGGACTAATGAAAAGGTGAAAGAAAAAGTGTCTCTCACTAATGATCTGTTTTTTTTTTAAATATGCCAATTTGGCTTCTAGTGAGTCTTTTCAATCTCTTAACCCTTCTAAACCTAATCATAGTACTGACACTACTCTTCTAAGGTTAAATAAAAATATACACAATCATTCTTATGTGTCTTTCTTATCAACTAATAAATTCAACTCCCTCTCCATATTTGCAAATCCAGTTTCAGACAAGCAAAAGCTAAACCAAAATTAACATCTCTCTCAGTCTATGAATGGGAACCATAAAATAACTTCTAATAACTTAGAACCCCTCAAAGATATTTTATCTAGCCTCTTTACGAAACCCTATTTTCTTTTCCACTCTCTCCAAGATATTTTGCTCCAACTAACCAAGGAAACGTCCACACCTCCTCCCTGCATGCAAGAACATTTGGCAAAAGAATTATGCCAAGTGGCTAGTGTTGCTTGCAATGAAATTAGTAAGCAAAATCTTTTCCCCACTCTTGCTTCTTCTCCTTTAACCAATCACTCCACTTCAATCCAACTCTCAAGATTTTCAATCATTACCTCTAGATAATAATCTCCATCTCCATTCTAAAAGATTTAATCCTCCTCTAGCATTTTATGGCTCATCTACAGATCCCTCCATACCAACACATATTTCTCTCTCATCAAAGTCCTCCACCAATGCTTCATCCAACTATGAACAATCCTCAGTCTCCACTGGTCTATGCTACTTCCCCTCTTTCCCTTCTTATTCAACCCAAATCTTGGATAGAAATGGGATTGAGGTAATGCGATGACATTTTCTCTAAAAATCAACGGGAATCAATACATGATTATGCTTCAGAATGAAAGGCAACTAGCACAACTTGTTATGGAGGGGATAAAAATTGCATTAGAGAATTTTCTGAACCAAATATGGCCGACCAACAACGCCAACCCAACATTAATCCCAATAATGTTGGGTTTTCTCCAGATGATGCAGGGATTATGGAACCTCACCCACTTCTTAAGTCCCTTCCCAAACATGTTGGACATAGATCAAACTCTATTTTCACCCCCACCCCTACCCTCAAACTAATTTCTACAAACCTATTTTTTTTCCCTGGCAGCCAATACGGGTGAGCTTGGGTCAACAAAATTTCATACCAACCCTCCTCTTTCAACCTCAGACCACCCAATCCCTTTATACAGTATACCCACCAAACTCAAAAATCCTATTTCAAACTTCGGGTATCGCATTAGAAAGTCTAGAAAGGAATCCATCAACAAGAACCACATTCATCGAAATCTGTAATCTCAAATATGCAGCCCTTATGGTTTTTCTAGAAAAAGAAGGCAAAAAGTATATCCACAATTGTCCACCCAATCTAATGAAATGCTCTTTTATACTTTATCTAGCAAGCAATCAAGACCTGACCAAACATGTAGTCATAATGGTTCCTATGATAAAGCTGAATCCTCTTTCTGATCCGGAGATAATGTCTGACCCCTTCCCTAACTTTCCTTATAGCTCTATGGAACAAGATTCTAGTTTTGTAGTTTGGAACACTAGGGGAGCTAATAATGAAAAGTTTAAAATGAATCTTAAGGAAATTAATAGAAACCATAATTTTTGTCTAATAGCTTTACTTGAGATAAAAATGATAAACCATTCCATCCTTAAAGATGTGTTTGCTTTTGATGAAATATTTGAAGTCCCTGTTGTGGGTAACTCAGAGAGGATGGTTCTTATGTGGCATTCTCATATGGTGCATGTTACTTGCAAGCATCATACCGACCAGGAAGTGCATGTAATAATACAAGTATTTCTATCCTCCCATACTTAGTATTTTACTGTTATTTATGCAAGTACAAATATTTCAAAAAGGCTATATCTTTGGAATAATCTTATCTCCTATGCTGATTGTTTAGATGATGCATGGTTAATAACCGGGGACTGTAATGAATCCTATGTCAACAGGATAAATGGGGAGGGTGTGGAATTAATCGAAATAGATCCTCAAAATTTGGGTCTTGTATTAATAAATGCAACCTTCTAGATCTTGGGTTTAAAGGCAACCGTTATACTTGGTCGAACCTTAGAAAGAAAAATAATGGTGCTAGCCTTATTTTAGAATGCTTGGATAGGGCTTTTGCAAATGAAAAATGGTTGCATATCTTTCCCAATTTAAAAATTATTCATTTGCCAAAAACTCACTCCGACCACTCTTCTTTATTAATTAATATCTCTTCCCATAACATTCCCCGAGCTAATAGACCCTTTAGACTTGAAAAATTCTGGATCAATCACCCATCTTTTAAAGATTTGGTTGTTGAATGTTGGCATAATTGACCTCTTCTTGATGTTATCCTCTCTTTCAAGGAAGCAACTAGTACTTGGAATAAAAATACCTTTTGGGATATTTTTTGCAAAAAAAGAAAACTTTTAGCCCGCCTCCAAGGTATTCAAAATTTTGTGGCCTATCCTACTAGTATTTTCCTTCAAAACTTAGAAAAGACTCTTACTAAGGACTATAATGATATCTTAAGGATTGAGGATGATTATTGGAACCTTAGATCTCAGATTAATTGGTTAAACTATGAAGACGTTAATACCAAATATTTGCATATGTCTGTCTTAAATAGAAGGCATACTAACAAAATTTCTTATTTTAAAGACGATCAAAATAATTGGATTATGAATCATGACCAAATTGCTAGTCATGTTTTCCATTATTATCAACATTTCTTCTCCTCTGAACATCTTTACACTTCCTGTAAATCAGTTTATCACACTCCCCGTAGTTTTTACCATTTAGATTTGTCCTCCCTTGATCAGCCTTTAAAGAACCATGAAATTACTACTGCTCTCTTTTCCTTCAAGCCCTTCAAAGCTTCGGGCCTGAATGGTATCCATCTACATTTTTATCAATATCATTAGAATATTGTTCGCCAAAGTGTTCTTGATTGTTGTCATAAGGCTTTTACTACTCAATCTATTCCGACTGAGTTGAATAAAACTTATCTTTGCCTTATTCTGAAATTAAAAAATGCAATTTTTTAAAAAAAACTTCCATCCTATTGGCTTATGTAACACTATCTACAAAGTTACTATAAGATTATTTCCAATCGGATTAAGCCTTTTCTTTCCGAGCTCATAGGATCCCACCAAACTAGTTTCCTTAAGGGCCGTAGAGCTTGCGATAATGCTATTCTTGTCCAAGAAATTTTTAATCATCTTAACAGAACCAACTCTGCTAAGTGTTGCCTTATGCTTAAATTGGATTTAGAAAAAGCTTTTGATCGACTAGAATAATCTTTTGTCTATCACACCCTTCTATTTTTTAAATTTCCCAAGAACATAATTACTCTCATAATAGGTTGTATCTCTACCAATAGCATCTCTGTTTTTGTTAATGGCTTCCACACAAACTACTTTCTACCCTCCAGGGGCATACAATAAGGCGATCTATGTCCCCGTATATCTTTATTATTTGTATGGAAATGCTCTCCACTTACATCTACCATCAAGTGGATATTTTCAAGTGGGATGCAATCTCTATTTCTACCAATGGACCCTGATTTTCTCAACTCTTTTTTGCCGATGATTTAACTCTTATATCTAAAGCCACTACCTCTTTTATTCAAAATATGGTTGACTGTATGTCTTACTTTTGCAAGCTTTCGGGACAAAAAATAAACTTTGCCAAATCTAAAGCTCTGTATTCTAAAAAATGTTCCAATACTATAAAATCTTTTATTCAAAGTTGCTTTCACATTTAAGAGTCTCAATAATTTGGCAAGTATCTTGATTTCCCCATTCTAAATAGACACCCAAAGCCAAGAGACTTCCAATTTACTCTTGATTATATGCGGAAGAAGCTGGCACATTGGAAAACAAATTTCCCATCACCTACAGGTCATATTACCCTTGCCAAATCTTCCCTCAATGCAATTCCTACCAGTGTCATGCAATACTTTAGAATTCCTCGTAGTACTTGTAGGGAAATTGATAAGATCTAAAAAGATTTTCTGTGGGGATCTACTTTAGAGAAACATAAATTGCACCTTATAGCATGGGAAAAAGTTACTACACCTAGAGACCAAGGTGGTTTAGGACTTATTGATGCTTATACAAAAAATCTTTCTCTGCTTAGTAGTCTTTTCTAGAGATTCTTCAACAATATTACCTCCTTTTGGGCCAATACGTTAGTTATGAAATATAGTTAGTCAACTCGTATTGCTTCCTCCTCTTTTATTTGGAAAAATATTCTTCTTGGTGAAAAATTTTGTTCTCCTAATATAGCCTGGAAATCGGGTGTGGGTAAAACTATTAGATTGTGGTTAGATAAATGAATTATGAATTCACCTTCTCTTCGTAATATCATCTATGGCCTCCTTCACAGTTCCAAGAAGGATTCACGGCTTATAGACCTTTGGATACAAATTGCTGGAATTGGAATAAACTCTCCTTTGATATCCCTGAAGATATTCGACAAAGTGTAAACTTTGTAAATCTCGATTATCCGCTCAATGTTTCCGATTCTCCTTATTGGCCAGCCACCCAAAATGGTCTATTCGCGACAAAGTCCGTCTTCAACACTATTCGGTTGACACCCCCTCACCTTATCATTTCTATTAAATATGGAACTTAAATACTATCAGTAAATTTAAATTCTTACATTGGCTTTGTTCGTACAACCGATTACCCACTATGAGTTATCATTATTCTTTAACTATAGTTGATAACCCTCTTTGCCCTATTTGCAAATGTGTAGCAGAAACGACTTTTCACATCTTTATTGAATACTATGTAGCAAAGAAGTTTTGGCTGGACCTCGATTTAAACATTGCTCAACTGGAGTTTTCTAATTCTCATTGGCTTACTGTCTTACAAGCGCAAAATTTTCCAAGTCTTTCCCAACCTAATACTCTGCATTACAAATGGATTGACTTTTTACCTTTTGCTATTTGGCATCCGTGGATCACAAGGAACAACAATGTGTATAAATAGGTTCCCATGCTACCTTCAGTTCCTTTAGTCTTGAATAGGGTTTTGGAGTTCATCCACCTCTCAGAGGTTGAGAATAAAAATGATTCTCCAATTCATCTATAAATAAGATGGCTTAAATCTCCGCAGGGATTCCTTAAACTCAACACGGTCACCTCCTTTACGAAATATGGTTCATATTGTGGTATTAGGGGGTTATTCGTAATTCAAATAGTGAATGGGTTGTGGGTTTTTTGGGCTCTTATGCAATCCTCAACGATCCCCACGCTGAACTGTTATCACTCTTTCAAGGGCTCTAATTAGCTCTTGATCGTCAACTTCTTCCTCTACAAATCGAAGTTGACTCCACTAAAATACTAAGGTTTTTGAAACAAGCTCCACTGCTTTATAACTCTTTTGTTGGGTCTTGCAGATGGTTGTTGAAGAGGTTGGGGAATCCAACACCCCGCTACTATTTTTGAGAGAGTAATATTGTTGTTGACTGTCTGTCTAAGACAGGTGCTAAGCTGCAAGGGTCTCATGTGAATATTTTGGTGACTCCTCCAGATCAAGCATTAACTCTGTTGTTTGCTGATTTGCAGAGTGCCTCTACTACTAGGATAATTACTAGAAACTTATGTAATAACTTGCGCTTTGAGTTAAAAGTGATAAAAGAGTTTTAAAATAAAGTGTTGGTGAATCAAGTTTTAATAATTGAGTGTAGGTGACAATTACTTGGATTAAGAAAGTAAGAAAAGTTTGAAAATAACCCATAAGTTTTTAATTTACACTTTAATTCAATGTAAAATTTAATATAACTAGAAACGGAGGGAAAAAGGCATGTTTCTCTCTCTTCTCATTTATTGGAGTTTTCTCTCTCTTTGTGATTTTTGTTGTTCATTATTGTTGTTGCTTTATTCATCATCTTCTTCCTGCTACTGTTGCTACTTGATCAAAATTTTTAGGTCAAATTTTATTCATATATCACTTGGACATTACTTATAGGTGATTTTAGCAAAATTATAATTTTTAGTTGAATTTTTCGTCTGGGTGTATCTACTACAGTTGTTTTTTCAACAATGGATAAAATATGTAACGTGAATCCAACAGATGAGTAATCTGTCGAAACATATATGACTAATCCGTTACAACAGATTACTCATCTATTGGATTCGTATTATAGTGTTGTAACATGAATCCAACATATTGGTCATCTGTTGCAACAGATTAGTCATATGTCGCAACAGATTACTCACTTGTTGCAATAAATAACTCATATGTTGGATTCATATTGCAGGTTCTATCCATTGTAGCAGTAGCAGATATACCAAATAAAAAATTCAACAAAAATCATAATTATACTTACAAAATCACCTATGAAGTAATGTCCAAGTGATATACGAACAAAATTTAACCTTAAAAATTTCCAAAAATTTCAATAGGGGCACAACGAATAAGTGACACACATGAAAAATTTCATAAAACAGGTAAAGAAGACAAAAATAGTATATCACACATCAAATGCAAAAGGATCAAGGGGATACACGTTTAAGTTCTCCTAAAAGCGTTTAAGTTTCCTAGTATTTTAATTGCTTTCTAATGGATGACCTATCTGTTATAACAGATTTTCTATCTGTTTGATAATTTCCAACAGATGAATCATTTGTTGCAACATGTTAGTCATCTGTTGATTCAAATTAAGAAATTATTAGTAATAACTAAATTGATTTAGCTAAAATTAAAGACAAGTCTTTAAGACAATGGGATAAACATTTGAGTTCTAAAAATATTTGAGTTCCCTAGTATTTTAATTATTTTTCAACAAATGACCTATTTGTTGCAACAAGTTAGTAATTTGTTGCAACAAATGCTTATAACAAGTTAGTCATTTGTTGATTCAAATTAAGCAATTATTAATAATAATTAAATTGATTTAATTAAAATTGAAAACAAGACCTTAGACAAGGGGAAAACGTTTGAGTTCTCCCAAAAAATATTTGAGTTTTAATATTTTAAATTGTTTTTCAACACATATTTTGTTTATTTAATAATTTTCAACAGATGAGTCATATGTTGCAACAACTTAGTCATCTGTTGCAACAGGTGTCTATATCTGTTTGATAATTTTCAATAGATGAATTAGTTGTTGCAACAAGTGAGTCATCTGTTGCAACAGATGTCTATATCTGCTTGGTCATTTTCAACATATGTTTTTATCTGTTTGGTCATTTCCAACATATTACTCATCTGTTGTAATATGTTAGTTATCTATCGATTCAAATTAAGTCATTATTAGTAATAACTAAATTGATTACTAAAATAAAATATGAATTAATAAGTTCAATTACAATTTTAATTAATCTCATGGTAACTACACGATCAACTAAATATGTTCGTCCTGAGTAGAGTGATCAATTGACCAATTTTATTTGAAATAATTCAAACTAAGTCATCATTAGAAATAACTATATTGATTTAACTAAAATTAAAGATGAATTAGTAAATTCAATTACGATTTCAATTAATTTTATAGTAATTACATGATCAATTAAGTGTTGTACTGAGAAGAATGATTAATTGACCAATTTTATTTGAAATAATTCAAATTAAACCATTATTAGAAATAATTATATTGATTTAACTAAAATTAAAGATGAATTAGTAAGTTCAATTACGATTTCAATTAATCTCATAGTTTTTACATGATTAATTAAGTGTTTCATCCTTAGTAGAATAATTAATTGACCAATTTTATTTGAAATGATTCAAATTAAGTCATTATTAGTAATAACTATGTTGATTTAACTAAAATTAAATATGAATTGATGAGTTCACTTACAATTTCAATTAATCTCATAGTAATTACATGATTAACTAAGTGTATTCGTCCCGAGTAGAGTGATCAATCGACCAATTTTATTTGAAATGATTCAAATTAAGTCATTATTAGTAATAACTAAATTGATTTAACCAAAATTAAAGATAAACTTATAATTTCAATTGATCTCATAGTAATTAAATGATCAACTAAGTGTATTCGTCATGAGTAGAGTAATCAATTGATCAATTTTATTTGAAATGAATCAAATTAAGCCATTATTCATAATAACTAAATTGATATAACTAAAATTAAAGATGAATTGATAAGTTCACTTACAATTTCAATTAATCTCATAGTAATTACATGATCAACTATGTGTATTCGTCTCGAGGAGAGTGATCAATCGACCAATTTTATTTGAAATGATTTGAATTAAGTCATTATTAGTCATAACTAAATTGATTTTGACTAAATTAAAGATGAATTAATAAGTCCACTTACAATTTCAATTAATGTATTCGTCCTTAATAGAATGATCAATTGATAAATTTGATTTGAAATGATTCAAATTAAGCAATTATTAGTAATAACTAAATTGATTTAACTAAAATTAAAGACAAGACCTTAGACAAGGGGACAAACATTTGAGCTCTCTTAAAAACATCTGAGCTTTAGTATTTTAAATTATTTTCCAACATATATCCTATATGTTTGATAATTTTCAACAGATGAGTCATATGTTGCAGCAACTTAGTCATCTGTTGCAACAGATGTCTATATGTATTTGATAATTTTCAATAGATGAGTCATTTATTGCAACAGGTTAATCATCTGTAGCAACATATGTCTATATTTATTTGGTCATTTTCAACCGATGTCTTTATCTGTTTGGTTATTTCCAACAGATGTCTTTATCTGTTTAGTCATTTTTAACATATTACTCATCTTTTGCAACATGTTAGTCATCTATTGATTCACAGTAAGCCATTATATTAGTAATAACTAAATTTATTTAACTAGAACTAAACATGAATTAATAAGTTCAATTACAGTTTCAATTAATCTCATGGTAATTACACGATCAACTAAGTGTGTTCGTCCTGAGTAGAGTGATCAATTGATCAATTTTATTTGAAATCATTCAAACCAATCTATAATTACAAATAACTATATTGATTTTACTAAAATTAAAGATGAATTAGTAAGTTCACTTACAATTTCAATTAATTTTATAGTAATTACATGATCAACTAAGTGTTTCGTCTTAAGTAGAATGATCAATCGGCCAATTTTATTTGAAATAATTAAAATTAAGCAATTATTAGTAATAACTAAATTAACTTAACTAAAATTAAAGATGAATTGATAATTTTAATTACGATTTCAATTAATCTCATAGTAATTACATGAACATCTAAGTGTATTCGTCGTGAGTAAAGTGTTAATTGACCAATTTTATTTGAAATGATTCAAATTAAGACATTATTAGTAATAACTACATCAATTTAACTAAAATTAAAGATGAATTTATAAGTTCAATTACGATTTCAATTATTCTCATATTAATTACACGATCATCTCAGTGCGTTCGTTCTGAGTAGAGTGATCAATTGACTAAGTTTATTCGAAATGATTCAAATTAAGTCATTATTAGTAATAGCTAAATTGATTTAATAATTACAATTTCAATTAATCTTATAGTAATTACATGATCATTTAAGTGTATAACCTATTGCAACAGGTTTAACTTGTTGCAACAGATGAGTCATTTGTTAAAAATTATCAAATAGATGTACACATATGTTGCAACAAATTGGTCATCTGTTGTAACAAATGTCTTTATTTGTTGGTCATTTCCAATAGATGACCAATCTGTTGTAATAGATGACTTTATCTGTTTGTCATTTCCAATAAATTACTAATTTGTTGCAATAGATAACTAATCTGTTGCAATAGATGTCTTTATCTATTTGGTCATTTTCAACATATTACTAATTTGTTGCGACAGACGATCAATCTGTTGCAATAGATATCTTTATCTACTTGGTCATTTCCAATAGATTACCCATCTATTGCAACAGATAGGCCATCTGTTATCAATCTATCTTTAACTTTGTTGTAATAGTAAACAATCGTGTGTTGTTATTTAATTTTAGTCTATGACTTTGCTCTCAACCAAACACTTTCTTTCTTGTAATTGATTCTTTCCACTCCCAAACGCTCAAAAACCTACACCTTTTAACATTTTAAAGAAAATAGGCAGAATGAAAAAAAAATAAGAATAAACTTAATCGATCAAATATAGATTTTCTCATTCATTACATAAAAAATATTTACAACATTAGGTAGATCCGATAAAATAAATTACAAATGATAAAACAAATATATAACCTAATTATTATTATTATTATTTTTGTCAATCGAAAATTCATTGGGCAGCAGACCCCGCAACCTTCGAATCCCACGAAGCACCCTTGCTCTCGCGGCATCCAACTCTCACTCGAGTTCATGAACCAGTCTTTCAAGTTTCTACACGGTGTCAAGCAGAATCGTTATGTACCAAATCAGATCAGTCATATCTAGAACATGCATGAACAAATAACGTAAAACACTAAACCACATATACTACCAACTGGTAGTTTAACCAAAAAAAATGTGAAACTTAACTAGAAAATAGATGCATGTTAATAATTTTCATATTAGAACAGAAAATAAAACATACCTCAACGGATGAACAAGAAATTTATTTTTGAAAGAGAAGTGATTGAAGATATAATGATGGTTTTATGCAAGACAAGATGCAAGAGATAAAGCTGAGGAGACCTATTTATAAAAGATTGAATGAGTGAGTAGTGCAGTGTGTTAGGCAAAAAATCACGACCGTTCACCTCTTTTTTAATAATTATGTCTCTTAATTAAATCAAACTTGGTGACTTTTCGATTATTTAAATTTAAAAAAATAGATTTAAATACAAAAAAGGTGAAAAGTCATAACTTTTCACCTTTTTAGTATTTTAGTTATTTAAATTAAATAACTACAAAATTGTTTTTATCATATTTTTTTCATATTATTTATTTACGAATTATTTTTTTAATTAAATGATCGAAAAGTCATGACCCTTGAGTTCTTTCAACATATGATCTATTTGTTGCAACATATGGTCCATCTGTTAAAACAGATGACCCTTCTGTTGCAACATATGACTCATATGTTGGAGTAATTGATTCATTTTTGCAACATATGGTTCATCTGTTGCAATAGATTGTTCATTTATTGCAACAGATTGTTCATTTGTTGAAAAAATAAATCAATAGCAAGATTTATTCAATAGAAACAATATCAAATCATCATTTATCAATACACCATTTTTACCATGAGATTAATTGAAATCGTAATTAAACTTACTAAGTCATCTCTAATTTTAGATAAATCAATATAGTTATTTCTAATAATGGCTTAGTTTAAATTATTTCAAATAAAATTGATCAATTGATCACTCTACTCAGGACGAAAATACTTAGTTGGTCGTTAATTACCATGAGATTAATTGAAACAGTAATTAAACTTATTAATTCATATTTTATTTTAGTTAAATCAATTTAGTTATTACTAATAATGGCTTAATTTGAATCAATAGATGACTAACATGTTGCAATAGATGAGTAATCTGTTGGAAATGACCAAACAATTAAAGACATCTGTTGGAAATGACCAAATAGATATAGACATCTGTTAAAATAGATGACTAAATTGTTGCAATAACTAACTTATCTATTAAAAATTATCAAACAAATATAGACATCTGTTGCAACAGATGACTAAATTATTGCAACATATGATCCATCTGTTGAAAATTATTAAATAGACAAGATATATATTGAAAAGCAATTTAAAATACTAAAGATCAAATGTTTTTAGGAGAACTCAAACATTTGTCCCCTTGTCTAAGGTCTTGTATTAAAAACTTGTCTTCAATTTTAATTACATTAATTTAGTTATTATTAATAATTGCTTAATTTGATCAACAAATGACTAACCTGTTATAAACATCTGTTGCAATAGATGACTAACTTGTTGCAACAAATAGGTCATCTGTTGGAAAATAATTAAAATACTAGGGAACTCAAATATTTTTAGGAGAACTCAAATGTTTGTCCCATTGTCTTAAAGACGTCTTTAATTTTAGCTAAATCAATTTAGTTATTACTAATAATTGCTTAATTTAAATCAACAGATGACTAACATGTTGCAACAAATGATTCATCTGTTGAAAATTATCAAACAGATAGAAAATCTGTTATAACAGATAGGTCATCCATTAGAAAGCAATTAAAATACTAGGGAACTTAAATGTTTTTAGGAGAACTCAAATGTTTGTCCCCTTGATCCTTTTGCATTTGATGTATGATATACTATTTTTGTCTTCTTTACCTGTTCATGAAATTTTTCATGTGCTTTATGTATTCGTTGTGCCACTATTGAAATTTTTGGAATTTTTTTAAGTCAAATTTTATTCGTATATCACTTGGACATTACTTCATAGGTGATTTTGTAAGTATAATTATGATTTTTGTTGAATTTCTTATTTGGTATATCTGCTACTGCTACAATGGATAGAACCTGCAATATGAATCCAAGATATGAGTTATTTATTGCAACAAGTGAGTAATCTGTTGTAACATATGACTAATCTGTTGCGTCTATTTATTTTTGAATTTTAATTCAATCCTGTTGCATGTATAGATTTTTGGGTTTTAATTGTTGTTCTTTTCAGTTCTTTGTATCCGTTCTTGTTGGTTGACGCATATAGTCGAATACGTTGAGTGTATAGTTTGATTGAGTGTATAGCTTGTTCTTATGATTTTGCTGAGGCATATGGACACCCAAATGAGCCCCAACGAAAGCCCTTCCTCATCTCCTATAAGACACTCAAATGATTTATTTTCGGTTTGCCATATTTTTTAGCTGGTTGATTACTTGTTGTTCGGATACCATTTGTGCTTGAGTTGTTTGTCTTATCTTAGAATGTTTTATATTGAGCCGGGGGTCTATCGGAAACAACCTCTCTATCTCACCTTTGAGGTAGTGGTATGGACTGCGTACACTTACCCTCCCCAGACCCCACTTGGTGGGAATATACCGGGTATGTTGTTGTTGTTGTTATAGAATAGCTAAGTGTGCCTTCTTCTAAAGCAAAAATTAGAGATGCTCTAATTGATAAATGGGTTACAGTGACCAGGTGGTCAAAGAAACAAAAAGCTCAAATTCCAGGTAGGAGCATGGAGCTTGATGACTGAAAATAGAAAGCTATGGAAATCCGATCTTCAGGTTGGGATGATTCAGACACATCAAGTAGTATTTCAAAGTAAGTGATGCTATTTTATTCATTAGATTGGAAGTAAATTATTTTGAAGCATTATCATTTAGAGATGTTTGATGTTAGTCTAAGGCGATTAAAGATATTACAAATAGAAAAGGAAGAGGTGATAGATCTTTTGTAGAAGATGCAAACACAATGGCAGGGTAAATACCCAACTGACTGTTAGATACCTTCCTTATGTTTCTTTTTTCACTGACATTGTTCTCCTAAAATATTGGATGCAAACACAATGGTAGGGAAAACACTCAACTGACTGTCATATACCTTTCTTGTGCTGCTTTGTTCATTTGCATTGTTCTCCTAAAAAATTAACTTAAATGTACATTACCTTAATCATATATCTGATCTCAAGTTGTTGTGGTCATTAAAACTCTCAATAAGTTGTACAGTTTGTGAAAGGATAGACCACATTCATGCTCTTTAACCTTGATCGATTGCAGGAAAGGGGCAATCCCTTTAGTACTCTTTTAGCTGCTAAGATGCTAAATTAGTTTTACAGCATTGTGGTGACCCTTTGTACTCAATTTGAAGATGTTTAAACTAGGATACAGCAAAGTCGTGAATATGCGATTGTTAGGATTTGGATAAGTTTCTTTTATCAATTTACTAGGACATATAAGAATTTGTGAATCCTTAATTTGGTTGCTGCAAAGGAGCAATGTTTCCGTACTTTTTAGCTGCTGAGATGCTGAATTAATTTTTTAGCACTGTGGTGAACATTTGTATTTAAGTTGAGGATGTTTGAACCCATGTTGCTCGGACTCTTCAAAAGTGTCATCTGGTGGTTGTCGGATCCTTCAAAAATAGTGCATTTTTTAAGGTTCCGACACAGATACGACAATTTCAACAAAGTCTGCGCAACTTAAGATTGAACTATGATACAGCCAAGTCATGAATACACAATAACTAAGATTGATTCTTTTATTAATTTACTATGACATGTACGAATTTGTGAAACCTTGATTTTGTTGCAGCAAAGGATAATTCTTTTCATATTTTTTTGCTGTTGAGATCCACTGAATTACATTTTCAAGATTCTGGGTGATCATTTGGGACTGAGGTATTGTTATTGTAGTTTGTTTGGGAACTCAGATGCAACTTTATTAGCTTATCCTCACCCAAGCACCTCCTCCTTTCCAGGAAGTGGCAGTTCTAGAATTAGGCAGGTGGAAAAATCTCTTAACAGATTATCCATCTTTCTTTTCTGCTGTATTATCCTATGCCTACTTCTATTCTGATCAACTCGCGGTGTACAGTTGTAAAAGTTCTGTGACTGGTGTAGATGGTAGAAATGCATAGGCTTATAAGAGATTTCAACAACAAAAAAAGCTTAATACCGTGCAAAGGTTGCTTTTTTCACTTTTATAATTTTCCGCATTCCCTTCCTCTTTCACAAAACTGTCTTGTACTTGAGAAAGTGGCGACAGAGATAGCTATCTGCTCTGTTCAATTTGATAGTTTCTTCTTAATTGTCCTTTGAGTAGCATTATTACTCTGATTGTAACAAGGGTTTATTAGGAGGGGGAACCTCTTGTAAGGAGCCCAGTGAACCTCTTGCTTTTGTAGCCCAAATTGTTTTGTGATATTTGCAATGTAATATGAAGAATGAACATGTTTACTTTCCTATTTTTTCTGTTCTCTGATCTTCATCTTCTTTTGTTATAAATATATTTGGATTCTGTGAGTTTATTAAAGTTTTAGATAATCCGTCATATGGAAGGCATGCAAGATTTCACTTATTCCATAGCTACTAGCATCATCAATTTTTTATTCAAATTCAACAACATACTTGGTGAAATCCTATAAGTGAAGTCTGAGAGAGAATAGTGTGTATATAGGCTTACCCTTGCCTTATGAAGGTAGAAAAAATGTTTTCGATAAATAAACTCTCGACTCAAACAAAGAAAAAAAACTATGCAATGCACCAGTAAAGTGGTCATGCATCATGCATGCTTGCTTAAAGCAAAGTACCAAAAAATATAAACAGCTTTATCTAAGTCGAGGGAACATGAATTATGGACTTTACCATTTTGGGTTATGTTGGACAAAAATCACTTGAAAGGAAGGGTTAAACTTTTCGAAAGTATGTCAGCTATTATCTGGATAACTTTATGTTGTTGGTACAATCTTCTGTACGGTTTTATTCCAACAGCTGATTGTTAAGTAAAATGCAGAGTCTACAATTTATAAATGGGTTCAAAAGCAGATGAAGATTTATTAGAGGCGTCATCAGGAGTACATTATTCTGGATTCCATTTAGAAGAGTCACATACTTCAGAGATTGATCAACCAACTTCTACAGATGGAAGTGTTAAGCAACCTTTTGTCATAGGTATGTGGAGGCGGTAATATATCTCCTGTTGTTGCTACCAAACTTTATCTGACTAAAGCCTAGATTCATTTTTGTGCCTGATCCTTCTCTTGCATGCTGCAGTGACTTTGTATCTCATCTTAGAGGAGTTAGTTCAGCATTTACTGGAAGCATATGTCATGGCTTTGTTTCTCCCAATTTGTTGTCTGACGCTCGGTCAAAATACAATTTGTTGCTTTGGTATGAGGAGATCTCTAGGAATTATGGCCAAATATGGGAACAGTTCATGTAACATGGCCACAGTTGTGAAACTTAATCTTTGAACTGACGGAACTTTGATTCTATTCAAGGCAATAAATGCCAATTCTTTGCATCTATCATGATTGGTATCTGTTTGAATCATTCCAACTTCTATAGTGTTTTTGAAAAATAGCTAGATGCTTGACATGAGGATTAAGTATATACAGTACCTCAGGATGATAAATGGTATGATTTGGTTGGTATCTTTAGTTCTCTTTGGTTGATGTTCAGATAATTTGGTTTGTGCTATTATTTCTAAGGTTATTTTTTAATTCTTTGATCTTTATCCTCTTTTGTTTTTGCATTTTTGGATGGGATGCAAGCAGGTCTACGACCCCCAAACTGGGTTATGATATATCATATTTTAGACCTGCAATAGATGATGCTCTTCGCGACCAGGGTCCTCAGGAGGTAAAAAATTTTCACACTATTTGGACAACCTTTTATTCCTATCTTCTCTTCAGCTACCAAATTATGGTCTTGATTTAGATATATCCCATTATTTTGTCATCACAATGCTGCGTTTTATTTTAGTTCATATGTGAATTCATTTGAACTCGAGGTTGACTTTATTCTGTGGATGTTAAAAATTTTGATGGTTTCTGAAATTCCGGCCCTCACTTCACATGCTGCATATGGCATGCCTGCATCGTTAATTCTGTTGGTGCAACAAGTGCAGCAGCACCAACCAATTGCCCACATGTATTGTTTAAGTTCTATTTTCTTTTCCTTCAATTTCTGGTGTTTGGCTGTTTCATGCTCTAATATTGGTGGGTCATTGCCCTTAATTTACTTCTTGTTGTTTGTGTAATTTATCTTTCATTTTCTCCACAATTCTTAATTTCAATAGAAGTAAAAGTAACTTTATCTTCCACTTAATTTGATTTGTAGGAATGGATAACTCGTGCTTGTGGCATCCATAACAAGCTTGATTTTGTGAGTAATAAAATGCTCATCCTATATCGAAGCTTCAATTTTGTGGAAGGTAATGATTATTGATTCTTCTAAAATATTCTTATTCTCTTTCTTTCGCTTAAATCTTTTTGAATTTTAAATTCTTGATTTTGAAGTGGTTCTTTGGTCTTAGTTGTAGGTTGTCTAATTGTATTGGTGATTGATTGATTATTATCTTCCACATTCTTACTCCATCACTTCCTTTTATAACTTCTGAGCCAAATGAATTCTCAAATTAATTTGTCAAAGGGGTAAGAGTCTCAGAATTTTCAATTCGTTGATTTTTCGTATGATTGATTTTATTTTTGTTTCAATTTTGCTGCTTTATTTGATGTTTCAACTATCGTCACTAGATTTGAATTTTGTTGGTTGTAGTCACATCCGATTTGGTTTCATGTGTGAATGTGTACTGAGTGACTTGACTTCTGGAGCTTCATTACTACCTGTTCTTCCATCTGAGGAATGGAAAATACTTTTTGAATTTTGATAGAACCATGTGTTAAAGTGCTGCCATGGCAGGCGCTTGTTTTTCTATATGGTTTGCAAGAAGTAGTACATCATATAGTTGACTTAGTGGATCCATTTGAAGGTAAATCTTTCTAAATTAGATGATCTGAAGCAATTAGTTACTCAAAGTATCTTAATTGCTTGTATATTAATTTTTGTATCAACTGATTTTTTTGTTCTGGAAAGGAATTTCCTGGCTGCTTTCCAAGAATTTTGGGCCATGAAGATTTCGGGTAAATTTTACTCCTCACGTTTCATTTTATAATATTAATGTTTGACTTGACACGAAATTTAAGGACTACGGAAAGACTTCTGCACGTACTAAAAGTATCCTTAGAATTTGTGATCAGAAATATGGTTATAAAGGCAGTGGCGGATCTACACTATGGTCAGGGGTTCATCCGAACCCCTTTCGGCAAAAAATTATGTTATATATACATGGTTAAAAATATTTTTTATTTATATATACTAGATGTTGAACCCCCTTCGATTAGTTTTTATATTCACTTATGAACCCCCTTAGCGAAAATCCTGGCTCCGCCACTGTATAAAGGTATGACATTAAGGATTGAAATTTTTGAAATATAGAAAGTTATCGTTCTTTTGGAGCACACTAAAGAGGAATATAACATTCTGATTGACTATACTAACTTTTACTGAATTCAAGGATTGTGGAGAGTGTTGGAGAAGGTGTTGAGGAGTTGAAAGACGGAGATTCAGTCGTACCAATATTTTTGCCTGACCGTATGGACTGTGTAGACTGTAAATCCAAGAAAAGCAACCTTTGTTCCAAATTTCCATTTCAAATCACTCCATTGATGCATAGAGATGACACAAGCAGATTCACTACTGTTGAAGGAGAAACTTTACAACATTTCCTGTATGTATCGAGTTTTTCCGACTACACAGTCTTTGATGTTGTTAATGTCAGAAAAATTGATCCTGAAATCCCACCTAATAAGGCATGACTTTTCAGCTGTGGAGTATCAACAGGTAATTTCATGACTCTTGTGTCTATAATCACTTCTAGAGTTAGTTGTATTCACGCTCAACTTTTTATTAACCAGTCGAAGTCATTATCTGTATGTTTATGTTGTTGTTTTTTCTATACAATCTATGTGATCACAAGAAAATACTGTGTCAGATTGGAGATTTTTGGTTAAAATATGTTGCATTTCATGTTTTCTATTTGTTTGTTTAAAGGATTAGAAGTGATGGTATACATTGTGTTCCTGCATGAGTGAACTTTTGACTGAAATAGGCTAAAGATAAGTGACTTTTCCAATACAAAGGAAAAGTGACTTTGTTCATCTATTATAAACAGTTAAGTGATCAAATCAACTAGAAGAATTAGGATAATTCGATTGCTCCTTTTAGCGGATAGGTGACTCAAATTTTCCTTGCAGCTGTTTGTGTTAAGAGTTCCTAACAGGTTCATGTCTGATATGATCTACATTGAAATCAGGAGTAGGTGCTGCCTGGAAAACAGCAGATGTGGAACCAGGTTCGATAGTAGTGATCTTCGGTTTAGGATCAATTGGATTGGCAGTAAGTTTCTCCTCCGATTTGTTCTTTCTTATATATGTCGATATCATGTAAGCTCTTATAACTTTGGAGATTTTTTTAGGTTGCAGAAGGAGCAAGGCTATGTGGTGCTAACAGAATTATTGGTGTTGATATAAACTCTGACAAGTTTGAAGTAGGTAAGCATAAATGTAGAATCTTGAGAAATCGATTAACAGTAGTATTCTTGTTTCATCTCTTTTTTGTAATCTTTTACCTTCTTATTTGACACAGGGAAGCAGTTTGGAATTACTGAATTTGTCAATTCCAAAAGCTGTGGGGATAAACCTGTTAAGCCAAGTAAGTGTTTTATTGGTTGGGTTGTTTATATCTACACGTAAGCCTTCTTAAAATGTGAGATTCGTAATCTTGAAAATAAGACGGAATACCTGTTACTAAAGGTGATCCGATGGTGTAAAGAGTTTTGACACTGACGATGCATTTAACTTAAATATGACGATGATTCTTATCTCGTGCTCAAGCTTTTATATATATTTATTGTTCTTTTACTTGAGCAGTTTATAATTGAGATGACCAATGGAGGTGCTGATTATTGCTTTGAATGTGTTGGTCTGGCAAAACTGGTGCAAGAACCATTTGCCTACTGCAGAAAGGTATCGCCACATAACTCTTTAACTAATCAACAATATAAAGAGAACAAATATCCTGCTACCATGTGAACTAAAGGTCACGAGTTAAACAGACTCCTGCAGAAATATGGGATAAGGTTGTGTACAATTGATCCTCATGGTCCGGCCCTTCCTAGACGTTGCGCATAGTAGGAAGTTTAGTGCACCAGACCGCCCTTTTTGGCTTGTCTATTGTTTTCAGTCTCTTTCAAAGCACGCTCATACATAATAACCTTTGGCTGGTGAGTCGAAAAACTCTAACAGCTTCACTCTTTGGGGGTTTCAAACCCAAAACTGATGTTCCTATCCTTGCTAAACGTTACCTTAACAAGGTACCTAATCATTCTACTGGAAAATACAGTTTTGTAATTTAACTATTACATCGGACAATATTCAGTGATCATACACGAAATTAACCCTTAGTATCACATTTATGTGGCTTCTCAGGAATTTCAGTTGGACAAGTTTGTCACACATGAAGTGAATTTTGAAGATATCAATAACGCGTTCGAGTTGCTCATTCAAGGAAAGAGCCTACGCTGTGTTATTTAGATGGACAAGTGATTTATCTTACTGCAGCTTGTGCATTGTTTTAGTTATTGAATCTCAACTTTCATAAACTATGTTACTTTCATTTCAGTTTATTTAGTCTCGAGTTTAAGTCCAAAAAATATTATTACAGCAGATATATTACTGTAGATTGTGTAAATATTCTCTCAGAAATAATAAGAGCCTTTGATGTGCATGATTTTGATAGACAGGTACTTGAGTACATTATTATCTCTACGCATTCCCAAACAACTAAGTCATGGGAAATGAAAAAACCACATTAGGATCTTTGACGACTCTATGATACAGTAAAAGCACCAGACACACCAGTGTAATATGAGTTTGATGATTCTTTAGTTTCCTTGGTTGATCCAAAATGCCTTAAACGATACACCAGGATTAGCTTCCTCTGGTACTTTCCATTCAAGTGTAGCATAACCATAACTATTCACATTAGCATTAGCATTCACAGCAGCATGAGCAATACCTATAATATTTTCTGCTTGTCATTTGAAGAACAAGCAAAAATCATCATCATCGTATGCAGGCAACCAACTTTTGGCTTGAAGCATTTCCACAACAGCAAATGTGCCTTCAGAAAGTCATATCTTGGATTTGCACTCCAGAATGTGGCAATTGCTGTCTCCCTTAGTAAATGTTCCCAGTTTAGGTACAATTACATCTTGTTTAATATCGCCAAAATTTATCCCCGGTGGAGGTGAATCACCAGTAGGATCTGGTAAGAGACTAAGTTGAATTGAGAAAAAGTCTGGTGGTGAAGGTCCTTTAGTAATGTTTTCTCCTTTTGCCATAGATTCAGCTAACTTCTTGAATTGATGAATCTTGTGTACCGAGTACATATGTTTGTCTTTGTTTAACTCTTTGAATTTTGTGTTTTATGTACATATATTTGGCATAGTTTAACTCGATGAAGCTTGTATTTATAGTACATATACATATGTTTGTCATTATCGGATTCGTTCCATGTATATTACAGACTAAATTGTATGAATTGGAATAAACAACTTCTACGCATTAACAAGACACTCAAAAGTATCAGCTAACTCAAAAGTAGTATCTAAAACAGTACACAAAGATATAAGACAAAACAACATTGGTGAGAAGAAGTTTACAGTTCTACAATCAACCAACAACACATTTTGTAATAACAAATGCTCTTATATATATAGTATTTTTGCCCGTGCGATAGTTCCTAAATAGTAACATATAGATAATGATGAAGACATAATGATTTTTTCGATTTTACTCATTTTAAATAAATGGAGTTTTAAATAGTTACATTATTTTAAAGATATTTATTAAGTGTAAGTCAGTAAAAACACTCTTTTTCTTTCAAAATGAGTATCTTTTAAGGGTTATGTTCAAGTTAAAAATACCACTTATTTAGGAACAAAGGAATTATAATTTTTAACATTAAAAAAAATAAGATAAGTATTATTTATATTTCTTTTTATTCTGTTATATATTTGAAAAGTAAGGTAAAAATTACTATAAATTACAATAATTAACTACTAAATTTATTTAAAAAACTTATAAAGAATTTGTTTGATTTTTAAAATTTTATTTATGCTACATAATTAATGATATATGTAAATTAGCTACAAATATTAAGATTACAATAATCAACAACTTAACATATAAATTGAGAAAAAACAATTGATATATATTGAGTCCTTGCTGACAGGCTCCAAAATCTAGTTTAGTTATTACTTTTACTTTCTCCTATATAATAAGTCACAGTGTGGCAGGTGAAGCACACACCACACCGTCGACATCCCTGCTTGCCGTCATTTGACGTGCTTACTCCATAATTTTACTATATCATCCTAATTAATTACTATTATATATTATTTACATATTAAAAAAATTAATTATATTTAACAAATAAAATAAAAAAGATATTTATTTCATATTGCTTCAGCTACTTCAACGATAATTTTACTATATAGGTCGACATGCTTGCTTCAACTGTAATTTTACTATATCACCCATAATTAATTATTATAAGTTATTTATGTATTAGAAAATTAATAATATTTAATAAAAAATTTAAAAAAACATTTATGACATGTCTGTTACAAAGCTTCAATTGTAATTTTACTATATCACCTCTAATTAATTATTGTATCCCTAATTAAATATTATAAGTTATTTATGTATTACAAAATTAATAATATTTAATTAGAAAAAAGGTAAAATAGACATTTATGACTGATTTAGCTGCTTCAATCGTAATTTTACTGTATCAGCAAAGCAAGCACGAGGTCGACATGTCTGCTTCAGCTACTTCAGCTGTAATTTTATTATATCACCCCTAATTAATTATTATAAGTCATTTATGTATTAAAAAATTAATAATATTTAATAAAAAATTAAAATAGACATTTATGACATATCTGCGTCAGCTTCTTCAATCATAATTTTATTATACCATTCCTAATTAATTATTATATTTTTAGTTAAATATTATAAGTCATTAAATATTACAAAATTAACAATATTTAATTAGAAAAAAGGTAAAATAGACATTTATAACTGTTTCAATTGTTTCAATCGTAATTTTACTGTACTATTGTTAATTAATTATTATACAAGTATTTTTTATAGTAATTTCGCTATGTCGCTTCTAATTAGTTATTACAAGTCACTTAAGACATGTGTGCTTCATTGCTTTTACCGTGATATTACTAAATCACCACTAATTAATTATTATGATCGTCTAAGCATTGAAAAATTGATAATATTTCACAAAAAAAAAAAGGTAAAAGAGACATAAAATAATATGTCAATATAAAAAATTTAATTGACTATCGAAATTATATTAGTATACATAAATTGAAATGAGACAGAGCAAGACATAAAATAACATATATTATTTAAAAATGAAATAAAAAGTATTATAAATCACAATAATTAAGAACTTATAAAAGTATATATGTAAAAAAAAATTGATTCACTGTCGAAACTTTATTTGTTCCACATAAATTGAGACAGAGAGAATATTCATATATTATTGAAAAATAATGTAAAAGACATTGTAAATCACATAAATAACAACTTAAGAAATTTAAAAAATATAAAATATTTGAGTTACTCTCAAAATTATACCAGCATCATTTAAATTGAAACAGAAGAAAAAATACTATAAATCACAATAATTAAAAATATAAAGTATTTTAATAATTTAAATTGAGATAAAAAAATAACATATATTGGGTCCGTGTTGGCACGGGCCATCAATATCTAGTACTATTAATAAGTATGAAGAAGCAGGCAGGTCTTGGTCAACATGCTTGCTTCTTCAGCCGCTTCAACTGCTTTGTAATTTTATTATATTATCCCTAATTAATTATTTTAAGCATTTACGTATAAGAATATTTATAATATTTAATAAAAAAAGTAAAATAGACATTTATGACATGTTTGTTTAAGCTGCTTCAATTGTAGTTTTATTATATCACCTCTAATTAATTATTATAAGACATCTAGGTATTAAAAAATTAATAATATTTAATAAATAATAAAATAGACATAAATGATAAACTAATTCTTGATGTTTTAAATTAATATGACATCTTTTATGAGACTCATTTAAATTTTTTTCACAAGTATTTTTGCTCCATGATTTTACTATATTACCCCTAATTAATTATTGTAAGTCATTTACATATAAGAAAATTAATAATATTTAATAAAAAAAGGTAAAATAGACATTTATGATATGTCTGCTTCAGTTGCTTCAATCATAATTTTACTATATCACCCTAATTAATTATTATAAGTCATTTAGGTATTAAAAAATTTATAATATTTAATAAAAATAAAATTGGCATAAAATGATAAACTAATTTTTGATGTTTAAATTAATATGACATCTTATATGAGACCTATTTATATTTTTTTCACAAATATTTTTTTTAGAATAGTTTTGCTATATCACTTCTAATTAGGTATTATAAGTGTGAAGAAGCAGGCAGGTCTGCGTCAACATGCCTTCTTCTTCACCTGCTTCAGCTGCTCCGTAATTTTACTATATTATCCCTAATTAATTATTTTATGCATTTACATATAAGAATATTAATAATATTTAATAAAAAAAGTAAAATAGACATTTATGACATGTTTGTTTAAGCTGCTTCAATAGTAGTTTTATTATATTACCTCTAATTAATTATTATAAGACATCTAAGTATTAAAAAGTTAATAATATTTAATAAATAATAAAATAGACATAAATGATAAACTAATTCTTGATGTTTTAAATTAATAGGACATCTTTTATGAGACTCATTTAAATTTTTTTCACAAGTATTTTTGCTCCATGATTTTACTATATTACCCCTAATTAATTATTGTAAGTCATTTACATATAAGAAAATTAATACTAATATTTAATAAAAAAGGTAAAATAGACATTTATGACATGTCTGTTTCAGTTGCTTCAATCATAATTTTACTATATCACCCTAATTAATTATTATAAGTCATTTAGGTATTAAAAAATTTACAATATTTAATAAATTTTTTTTTTGCATAAAATGATAAACTAATTTTTTATGTTTTAAGTTAATATGACATCTTATATGAGACCCATTTATATTTTTTTCACAAATATTTTTTATAATAATTTTGCTATATCACTTCTAATTAGGTATTATAAGTCATCTAGGACATATCCGCTTCGCTGCTTCAATCTTAAAATTTAGGTGACTCTCGAAATTATTTCAGTATCACTTAAATTAAAATAAAAGGAAAAGTATTATAAATCATAATAATTTAAAACTTAAATTATTTTAACAATATAATTGACTATCAATGCCACAAGAATTTGGACAAGGAGAGTAACATATATTATTTGAAAATTACATAAAAAAATATTATAAATTACAATAGCTAACAATTTAAAATATCTAAAAACATATTAAAAATTTAATTGATTATCTATATTATATTTGTATCACATAAATCCAGGGATAGTTTTGGCATTTTATAATTTATGTGTTTTAATGTTTTAATTTAGTAATTTGTTGATCCAAATGATGTTTTCAAATTTAACATGTTTTAAAAATTTAGTACTTTGTTTGTTTTAATTTATTTATTTTATTTTAGTAAAATATTATATATTTAAAAATTATGCAAGAAAAATATTATAAGTCATAACTATTAACATCTTATAATAATTTAAAAATATATAGTAAAAAATATGATTGACTTTTGAAATTCTTATAGTGTCACCTAAATTGCGATAAAGCAAGTAACATAAATTATTTGAAATTACATTAAAAGATACTATAAATCACAACGATTAACAAATTAGAATATTTAAAAAATATATTAGTAAAAATTTGATTGACTTTCTAAATTCTAAAATTAGGATAAAGCGAGTAACATAATTTATTTGATAAATACGTAAAATGTGTTATAAATCATAATGATTAACAACTTAAATTATTTAAAAATTTATATTAATAAAAAATTGATTGACACTTTAAATATTATTAAAAATTTGATTGACACTTTAAATATTATTAAATTGAGATAACACAACTAAGATATGTTGGGTCCGTACTGGTACAGGTTAAAGTATCTAGTTTTAAAAGAAGACAAAATAGTTCGGTAGACCCTTGTACTATGTCCATTTTGTAATGTGGATACTCCTACTTACATATTTGTCATTTGGACCCTTGAACCCATTAAAAAGCCATATTTTAAATCCTTTGACCGTTGACCGGGCCTATGTGGCATTAAAATGGCTGACTAGGACAAAGTGTGTGATTACACGCGCATGAGGTGTAAGTGAGAATATTTTTTGGTCAATTTTATATTAAAATAATTAAAAAGATTAAAAAAAAGTCCTCTTCATTCCTCTTAAACCCAAAAAATAAATTCTCCTTTCTCATTCGTTACTCATTATAGCAAAAGATTATTTTCAAGATTCAGTTTTGTAACTTTTCTGCTCAGTGATTTTTGTGTTAAATTTTCTCAAGATTTTGAGGTGGGTATTATTCAAGACTCGGTTTTCCTCAATATTTTGAAGTGGGAGTGATTCAAGACTTAATTTTTCTCTATATTTTGAAGTGGGTGTGATTCAAGACTCAATTTTTCTCTATATTTTGAAGTGGGTGTGATTCAAGACTCAATTTTTCTCTATATTTTGAAGTGAATGTTATTCAAGACTCAATTTACCTCGACAAAACTAACAACAACGGCTTAAGATTAGCTCCGATGGGGAATAAGAAACTCAAATCGATTCGGTCCGTAATAAAATCACACAACTTTACAACATCTTCTTCCTGTTCCATTCGATTTTCCTTATGCTTTTATTCAGTGCCTCATCGAAATGGGCTGCGAAAGCAAATCATCAAATGTGCATAAGTTTTTCAAGTACCTAAAGCCGATAAACCCGATTCGAAGAGAAATTCATGCTTATTGTAAGTATTCAAGATTTGGGTATAAGCAATTCAAGGGTAAATTGGGTGATTCGAAGATAAATTCATGCTCATTGTAGAAATTCAAGATTTGGGTATAAGTAAATTTTCTTTCTCCATAAAAATTGCTTCTTGATACAACAAAGATTCGATTTTTTTTTTTTTTTTTTTAAATGGGTGTTGAACATTAAAAAGATATTTTGGTGACTGATGGAGCTGGTTTCGTTGGACACACACAGTGATGTAGCTACAGAATGAAGGTGTTGAACATCAACAATCTTTTTCTGAAAAAAAATTATGTACGTGTGAGAGAATTTTGTATATTTATGGACTTGACAATGGTGTGTGTATTTGGGGTTGGGTTGGGGTGGTGGTGGGAATGAAAGAATGGTGTGTGTTCATATGAATGGAGTGAAGAAGAAGCAGCAGCAAAGGAAGAGCCGCTAATTTTGCCTTTTTTTTTAATTTTAATTTTTATTTTTTATTTTTTTTAATATTTAATTTTTTATGTAGCATTTTAAAAAGGACGTGGAATTTAAATATATATTTAAAATAACATGGAATTTAATATAACATTTAAAATAATGTGAAAGCTGACATGAAAGTTAACGTGACAGCAAGTGTGTTACACACATAAAAAAAATAAATAAATATTTAAAATATTATTTTTTAATGAATTGTAGATCCACGTAGCAAACATGTAAGCAGTATCCACAGGTGCATCTGGCCATTTTGCCTTACAAGAACATCTTCTTGTAGTATTAATTTTCAAAGTGGCAAGAGATCTAAACCCCATATTTAGCCGTAATTTGCATTGTAATATATGAGGAAGGAAATCAACTTGTCCACTTGGTAACCGTAATTACGGTTTCAAAAATTCAAAGGTTGTCCTAACTGTTATTACTTGTTTCCCATCCATCTATGATCCATCTGTACACACAAAAATAATTGAACCCAATAAAAATTGGAGGGAGAATATTGGAAGCGTGGAATGCTGAGATCTTGTGGTGTTGAAACAAGAATCGACACGAAAGTTTAGGAGAGAAGTGGTAGTGTGTATATGGGTGGTAGTGGTACATTTGTTGATGGAGTTCTTCGATGGTTTCATCGTCGTCATACCAATGAGGATAATGCCATTTTAACTCATCCAAACAATTTACAAATAGCAGAAGACGAAGTTACGATTACTGAAGACTTTGACATTACCGGTCTAAAGCTCATCAAAGTACCCAAACGCCTTCATTTTCCCATCCCTTCTTCCATGGATCCTCTCAAAAAGGTTTATTCTTTTTTTGGGGATTTGACTTTTTTGATATCAAATTAGAATATCATCATTAACTGTTGATTCGATGCGGATGATTTGTCTTGATGTTTGGGTATACTGCAATACTTTAATATAAGATCGAAATTTTGTTGTCGTTGTATGTTTATGTTAAGTCTGAATCCCGTTGATTATTTGGTAATCTGCACCCGTCTTATTTAAAGTCGCCGACCCTTCAGATTGAGAATGAGATTTCAGCTTTATTCGTTCTGACCTTTCAGTCTATATGTTTGGGAGATGAACTTTTTTTTGTCTGTTGGATGGCTATGATTGAATAATCTCAGATCAAATGTTGCTCTCTGCAAATTCGTAATTTTCCCGCGAGACTTGGATTTATGTAATAGCGAGTGCCAGATGGATTTTGGTCAATCGGGAAGTCATGTTAAGGCAACATCTTCCTTGATTGCTTGGATTTTTGTGTCCATTACGTGTGTATTATATTTTAATCACCCCTTATTATATTTTACCCTCCATGTCAATGTACATGGGTAATGCTGCTATTTTAGGTTTGAGATGTATGATATTTGTCTTGAATGGGATGTTCTTTTCCAGAATGCATTGGAGACGGAATTCTTTACTGAATATGGAGAGGCAAGTAGATACCAAGTTCAGGAAGTAATTGGCAAAGGCAGTTATGGAGTTGTGGGGTCTGCTGTCGATACTCATTCTGGTGAAAGAGTTGCAATCAAGAAAATTAATGATGTCTTTGACCATGTGTCTGATGCCACAAGAATCTTGAGAGAAATCAAGCTTCTTCGGCTACTAAGGCATCCAGATATTGTAGAAATAAAGCACATTATGTTGCCTCCTTCTCGAAGAGAGTTTAAAGATATTTATGTTGTTTTTGAATTGATGGAATCAGATCTCCATCAGGTAATTAAAGCCAATAATGATCTTACGCATGAGCATTATCAGTTTTTCCTCTACCAACTTCTACGTGGACTAAAATATATTCATACAGGTTGGTTCTTTGTCTAATTCAAAACGTGCCTTTTGTTACCTCTTACCTCTGTGATAATCAAACCTGCCGTTTTTGCCCCTCTATCAGCAAATATTTTTCACCGGGATTTAAAGCCGAAAAATATCCTTGCTAATGCTGACTGTAAGTTGAAGATATGTGATTTTGGCCTTGCTCGTGTATCATTCAATGATGTGCCATCAGCTATTTTCTGGACTGTAAGTTCAAATTTAAATGGCTTCCTTTCTCCCATTTTTCTTATACATGTTTTTTGTCTGGTATTTTTGATACATGTATCTTTTTGCATGTATTAAAGGATTATGTTGCAACTCGATGGTATCGTGCTCCTGAGCTATGTGGCTCCTTTTTCTCTAAGGTAGGATTCATTTACTACTTTCACAGTTTTATTGTTTGTTCTGCAGGTGTATACGCGACAACTACAATGTCATTGACTTGAGCTTTAACTCTCTTTTTTTTCCGATTGCGTATGCAACAACTGCAATGTCACTAAATTTCAGTGTTAATTGTTCATTCTGTTCCATATATTTAATAACTACAATGGGGTTAAATATAGTTAATGACACTTTTAGTTTTAATCTATTAAGTTCAAGATTGTTTCCCATTATTTTGTTACTTCTCCAGTCTTTTGCAAATGTATTATGATCAAGATTGTTCCTCATTATTTTATTACTCCTCTCCTCAAGTCTTTTGCTTTCCTTTGAGATTCATAGCTAATATGTCTTTCTATATCCTATATCCTTGGGAGGGTAAAACACTATCAAAAGTAATTATTTTTCATAATATATGGTTTGTGGTTGACATTGGGTGAACTCATATACCATTGCAGCCTTTAACAAATTCGTTTGATTACAAATGAAAAATGCACTGACTGAAACATTAACTGCAGCAAAACCCAAAGTGATAAAAAGTGTAGAACAATGGTAAGATCTAAGTAGTAATACATAAAAGTCATATTATTCTGATATCCATAAAGGGCAGCCCGGTGCACTAAAGCTCTCGCTGTGCGCAGGGTCTGGGGAAGGGCCCCACCACAAGGGTGTATTGTACGCAACATTACCTTGCATTTCTGCCCGAGGCTGTTTCCAAGACTTGAACCCGTGACACCCTGGTCACATGGCAACAACTTTACCTGTTACTCCAAGGCTCCCCTTCATTATTATGAGATGTATAACTTTGTTATTTCGCTAATCTGTTCTTTATTCTTTTTAGGAGAAGATCTTACCTACATATCATATTACCCAATGCTAGCTACGTTGAATCATTGGTTCATTAGAGGTTGAAGTATAGTTGATAAGCTATGGAGCTGCTTGTTGGCAAAAGAAAATTTGAATTCAAGAAATTAGTTCAAGAAATTAGGGGTGTGTTTGGTATGATGGAAAATGTTTTCTGGAAAACATTTTCCTAT
This sequence comes from Capsicum pubescens, assembly GCA_030864215.1. NCBI lineage: Eukaryota > Viridiplantae > Streptophyta > Magnoliopsida > Solanales > Solanaceae > Capsicum > Capsicum pubescens. The sequence continues at coordinate 162,020,208 of CM061549.1, read as the reverse complement.
TTTCCCTTATTTGGTTGTAATATAACTTTGGGAAAATATTTTCCAAAGGAACTCATTTTCCTCCATTTGAAAGAAAATGACTTCCCTCATGGCCAAGGGAAGTCATTTTCTAGAAAATATTGAGATGCGACTTATGGGAACTTGGAACCAAAATATGAATAAAGTGACCAAAATAGGTCACCTATTTAATAAGTTACCAAAATAGGCTAAACGTAATAATTTATTACGTTTTATATTTTTTTATTAACGGTTTGCTAGCGGATGTGCACAGTAAAACGTAATAATTTATTACATTTACATGATTTGACATAAAGAAGTGATGTGATAGTACAATGAGTCTTTTTAAAAAAATTATAAATTAAAACTTTATAACTTTATAAATTAAAACTTTTTACTACAATTTATAAATTATAACTTTTTATTACATTTCTTACCAATTTTTTTTTTAAAAAAGTTATTGCTTCGTTTTGTCAAATCAAGTACCACCTAGCTCACTCTTTTTGACTTTTTCTTTCATAAATCGTATTAAGAAGTTACTTTTTAATAAATAAAAAAATAAAAAATACGTAAGTAGAAATTTATTTTATTAATACGTAATAAAAAATTACATTGTTTTCTAAATTTGGTCAGATGAATGTATAATTGTTGATGTCACATCTCATACAAACTGACCGAATGATTAAAAATGTGTAGTTAAATATTATGTTTTAGAAAATATATTATATTTTTAATTAGAGGGCCACACGCTCATGTAAAGTTAAAGTTTAGGTAGAAAAAAAAATATTTTCTATTCACCAACCAAACACCATAAAATATTTTTTGGAAAATATTTTCCACTCAGCAACCAAACATAAGAAAATAAGTAAAACACCAAATTATTTTCTATGAAAACATTTTCTAGGAAAATATTTTCCATGGAAAATATTTTCCATCATACCAAACACACCCTAGGTTGTAGCGTAATTTCCTTGAATTGGATCAATGATGAGAAAATCTCTCTTACGGCTTATGGTCCTCCTTCTGTAATGAGTATCCTCTCGGATCTAGTGTAGTGCTCATCAATACTGTGGGTTATCTGTTGTATGCCCTGTTTTCCTCAATGCTTCAGCAACAGTGAAAGATTTAGTTTGCTGTCTGTTTGTCATAAGTGGATACAAAATTTAAAGGCAGTGGGTCTCGTCACCATTATCTATAAGGTTAATGTTAGGTGTCCCACATCGGATAAGGGATGAGTAATTGGTCTTCTTATATGAACTTGGACAATCCTCCTTTCATGAGCTAACTTTTGGGGTTTAGGCCCAAGATCCATTCTCTACATGGTATCAGAGCCAGACCCATCCCAATCCTTTATTCACCGATGTTGGCCTCCCATATTTTATTGTCCACGCTCCAATTAACAAAGTCTGAGCGTGCGGGGGAATGTTAGGAGTCCCACATTGGATAAGAGATGGGTAATTGGTCTCCTTATATAGACTTGGACAATCTTCCCCTCATGAGCTAGCTTTTAGGTTGAGTTAGGCCCAAGATCCATTCTTTACAGTTAAGAGACACCAGAAGCCACTAGGAAGACTAAGTGATATCTTAAAAGAACAAAGAATATGCAATGACAAACATCTCACTGTGAAGATTACCCAGTTAATGAGGCTATTGGAAAAATTGGGTGCATTTGCTAATCTTTTAGTAAGTGTCCAAGGAATTGGAATTTTAAACATTTCACAAGTCTAGAAAAGGTGAAAATTTTGAAAAGTGATAATAATATCATCTCAGATCAGCTAATAGGTTATCAGATGGTTTTTAGTTTTAGCACAGAGCACGCCACACTTTTACTGGCTTTGAGCATGAATGTTGCACAGTCACTTAACCTTCTGAGAACTTCTTTTACAAGTTTAGTTTAAGTCTGCTTCCAGCAATTGGCGTAGACAGAGGAAACAGATGAGATGCTAAGAAGCTACTTCTCTTGCATTTTACACTGAAACATGGCTTTACAGTTTACACGGTTTAAGGATGAGGATTTGTTCCTTGCCAAATTTTGATGAAAGAATTATAATGTGGAACGATGTGGTTTAACTATGAAACAACTTTATCATACACGTGAAGACTTTGTTTGTGTTGTTGACACATTTTCATTGACTCATTCACATGTCGCATATACTGTCTCTGAGAGTTCACTATTTGCAGTATACTCCTGCTATTGATATTTGGAGCATCGGATGCATATTTGCAGAGTTGCTTTCTGGAAAACCATTATTTCCTGGAAAGAATGTGGTGCATCAATTAGACCTAATCACAGATTTGCTTGGGACACCTCCTCCAGAAACAGTTGCGAAGGTCAGTTCTCATAATATATGCTTTTCTTTCTCAGAATGTTCTTTAATAACGTGTTATTCTTTTACCATCATCTTATTGTGCATGCTTTTTGTTCCAAAGTATGTGTCTAATGCTGCAAGTAGATATATTTGAGAATAGAAGGTGAGGATAATACATTTTAAAACCCCCTATACTTGTCCCGATTTTTCAACCGAATACTTTAAGTTTGTGGGTGTCCTATGACCCTCCTATTTTGTTTGAAGTGGTATAAATACCAGCTTTTGCAACCAACACCAGTTTTATGAATGACAATGTAGTAATGCCACGTAAATTTTTGTTTCACCATCAATCTGAAAAAATCACCTCTCATTTTATCTCTACACACCATAGATCCACCATCAACCAACCATTATTGAAAATCAAAATCACCACCAAATTTGGGTTGATGTGTTTCATTTGTTGAAGGCTGGAGGAGCTGTGGTGTTCCCTGAGGGTTGTTTCTGAGGTAAAAGAAAAGAAGTTGAAAAGAGAGACATCTATGCCGTGAAAGTTGATGAAGGTGATGCCATTTTCTGGTAGAGTGAGGGTGGATTAATGTCACGACCTGATTTCCGAGTCATGATGACATCTACTTTATTCCATCAGTAGGTAAGCCGAACCGTAGCCCGGAGCTATAAGCAATGGGCTAATTTGGCAGCAAATGGCATAAATGCCGGAAATGTGCAAGTAAAAGACTTACAACAAGAAGTCATGAAATAATAATAGTAATAGTATGGAAGATAAATAAGATAACAATAACATCCCACGACCTAGTAGTGTCGATACAAGAGCCACTAATCCAAAAGAATGTGAGAACTGTAGTGGTCAAATATACATCAGTTTTGAATAATGAAAGACTAAACAAAAGTAGAAGGAGAAAAAAGAAAACTCCGACTTCAAGAGCTCAACTTGTCTTCAAACTCTAATTAGCATGATCGTAGCGTTAGCGGCGGCCACTAGTACTTGAATCTACACCAAAAAGGTATAGAAGTGTAGTATGAGTACCAAAGCCACGGGTACTCAGTAGGCATCATCGGCCGATTGAGCTAAATCATAATATAAATGTAATAAAAATGCAAGATAAATAAACCAAGTCAAGGTAAAAGGACAAACCTGGAATAATGCTCCAAATGCTGAAATTAAATATCCGGAACAACCATAATATGAAAGAAAGCATACCTAATACTATAAAACTGGCTTCAATAAGCCAGCAAGTGCAGAAAAGTAATTAACCCAATGCGGGCCCTCATAAGCCCCGAGGGTGCAATCAAAGAGAAGTAATAACCGAAAAGCATTCTAAGTAACCGTTTCTCAAAATCATAACCACGAATCCTTCCATATCCTAATATATCGTAAATAACCTCTCAATTTCGGACTCAAACCGAAACTCAATATTATCATCAACATTTGTCGGACTTGAACCAAAACTCATATCATAAATTTCCGGACTTGAATCAAAACTCAAAATCATAAATTGTCAGATTTGAATCGGAACTAGGATCAACTCCCAAGTACCAATCTAGCATAAGTATCATGAATCTAGCCTCCTCAATCTCTATAATATGCATTTCGATAAAGTGACCCGTCTAGAAATCTACAAGGAGCTAACAAGAGTCTTGGCCTAAGGTGGGTCGGAGTGGCCTACTTCTAATCCTCGAAATCCGTTCTAAGGCAGTTTCTACCCTGGACTAGGCTAAAGTATCTAAATTTACTTCTAGATGTCTAATGGGCCACATTTGGTCTTAAGATAGCAATTCTACCTAAAGTACGAACAAGTCAATTACGTGTAATTTATGGTTCCTTAGTAAGCTAAATTATCCAATTTATACTAATTGTGCCTCCAAGACCTAATTTTCAACCCATATCTAGCACATTATCATATATATACTACGATTAAGCTCAATCTAAAAGAAGGGTAAACCTAGCCTACCTGGACGTCGAAGAAAGACCGGTGGAATTTGCTAAATCGGTGATTTTTCCTTTCGAAGAGCTTGCACACGATGCCATGCTAGTAAAAGATAGTCTACTCATCAATACGAGAATAACGGTACCCATATTGCATTTTTATGCTTTGGCTCCAAAATTACGTAAAACTCCCATGTGGGGCCCACTTGCGGAATGTACTTTCAAAATCATCAACACGTTCTTCTATGTTCAAGGAACATTTACCCTCAAGAATGGATAAATTTTGAGTTGAAATGGTGCTAAAATCACCCACCAATAATCTAGGGATTTTGAGAAATAATTGAGAAATTCACCATAAAATTAATGAAAACTTACCAAGAATTCGGAGAAGAAACGAGTAATTAAGCTCACAAAAACCCCGAAATCACCTATTGATGTTTCTCCCAAGTTTCCACACTCTTGAACTTGTTTGGAAAACGGGAGAAAATTAGACTAATTGGGACATTTAATAGCACCTAGGTGTCGCTTAAGCGGTCACCGCTTTCGTGGCGAAGTCCCACTTTCGCGGTACGTGCTGCCTGCACGTCTATCGCTTAAGCGGACTACTTGTCGCTTAAGCGGTAAGGGCTCCACTTAAGCGGCCCTCAGTTAGGGAAGCCTGGTCGTTTTAGCCACCTACGCTTAAGCGACCGGCTGCCGCTTTAGCGACCTAAAGGGCGCCCAAGCGAATGCACCAGCTGAAGACTTGGACTTTTTCCAAGTCTCAACCGATCGTACGGGATTTATCCGGAATCCCGTTAACGCAAACGAACTATGCTATCCTACTAAATTCGACATTTTGGACTTAATGGTGAAGTCAAAATATTCATCCGAGGTTGTTTCAACGAAAAGTGGGTCCCACACCCAAGTGTCATTTTTCTTAATTTCTGGTCAATAGCCCGGAAGCCTTGGGACTTGAACCAAAGGTCCACCTAGCCTAAAATCGACGTTCCGAATCTAATGAAACTGTCAGAATTGGCATACGAGGTCGTTTGATTAAAGTTTTCACCCGGTAGCCAATTCTTACCTGTGAAGACTTCAAAACAGAGAATTGACTCTATAAACCAAACAAACTGTCCGGTAACCGAACTGTCAGCTCCAACAAGTCACAAATGACTTGGGGCAGCTATAGGTAGGGGTGTTCATGGGTCGGTTTGGATTGGTTAGTGGTTAAAACCATAACCAAAGTCGGTTTTTGAATTTCTAAAACCAAACCAAACCACAAAAAGAAAATAGTCGTCGGTTTGGTTCTTGTCGGTTTGGTTCGATTTGTTTCGTTTTTTCGGTATTTTAGGTTATTGACTAGCCTACTCCAACCATCTCTAGAATAAACTTTTTTTTATAACCCATAGCAAAGAGACATTGAACAATTTCTCATGAAATATTTGTACAGTGATGGACAAATGACACTATAAACTCTTAAAAATCAAAACAAACACATTAAACAAAACCGACATTGAGATGAAAAGCACCAGCTTTGTATTGTAGGCACTAAGATTATCCAACAACATATAAACCCATACATGTACATTGTAAAACAGAGCTTTGTATTCTATTGCAGTGTACTGCAAGAAGAGACAGAGTTGGGCAAATTTGAGTTATTTGTTTACTTTAAAGACTAGCTAGGTGAGCTAATCATATAGGGAAACGATTGAATAAACAAGGAGACATAAAACTACCATTTGAACCAGGGACCATGGTAACTTGTATTGTGAAAGCTGAAGTAGAAAAAGTGAGGTAGGGACCGTAAGGTTAACTTATTAGTAATAATAGGTAGAGTTGGGCTTGGGTTTGGGACATTGGGCAATTGGGCTAAAGTATTGGTTGAGCTAGACATAGATTAAAATTGAGTTTTAGATTAAATTTAATAAAATATTTATATTTTATTTATAAATTATATATATATATATCGGTTCGATTTGGTTATTTTCACGGTTTTTTTAAGTAAAACCATAACCAAACCAAATAGCATCGATTTTTTAAAATTTAAAACCAAACCTAACTAAACCAAACCAAACCAAACGTCGGTTTGGTTCGGTTTACGGTTCGATTTGGTTTTTAACCAAACCCATGAACACCCCTAGCTATAGGAAAGCTGTAAACGGTGAAAATATGTGGAAATGCACAAAATGACCTAGAGGGTCATTACAATATCCACTACTAAAAGAACTTTCGTCCGCGATAGTAAAGGGTTAGGATGTACTAGAAGCCTCGAACAGGTGAGGGTACGGGGCGCGCATCTCGCTCTCGATTTTTCAAGTAGCCTCCTCTATTGGGCGGTGTCTCCACTGAACCTTAACTACTGGAATTTCTCTAGAGCGCAACCGCCTGACATCCCAAGCTAATATGAACTCAGGCTCCTCCACGAAGGTCAACCCTCATCCAACTGAACCGAATTCCACTGAAGCAGACGAGACTCATTGAGAATGTATCGCCGCAACATAAAAACATAAAAATCTGGATGAACAACAACAAAATCTGGGGGTAAGGCTAACTCATATGCCACCTCACCAATTGTGCGAAGGATCTCAAAAGGTCCAATATATCCGAGGCTGAGCTTGCCTTTCTTCCCAAACCTCATCACACCCTTTATGGGCGATACTCGAAGGAATACAACCACCAACTCCAAATCTCAAGGTACGAAGTCTACGATCTGCATATGCCTACTCTAAGCTGCCCTCAACCTATCCTGAATCATCTGGACCCCATCCAACTACTCCTGAAGCAAGTCCATACCACGGGGCCTAATCTCGGAGGTCTCGAACCAACCAATCGGAGAACGACATCGTCTACCAAATAAAGCCTCAAAGGGTGCCATCTCAATGCTCGAATGGTAGCTATTATTATACGCGATCTCTGCCAAAGCTAAGTGCTGCTTCTATTGACCCCCAAAATCCATAACACAGGCTCGAAGCATATCCTCAGGAATCTGAATAGTCCACTCGTACTGCTCGTCCGTATGAGGGTGGAAGGCGGTGCTACGATCCACCTGAGCACCCAACTCCTAAAAAGCTCTCTAAAAGCTGGAAGTGAACACTGAGCCTCGGTCTAAAATGATAGATATAGGCACTCCATGCAAACAGACTATCTCATGGACATAGTTACGGGCTAACCTCTCGGCACTGATGGACATTTGAATAGGAATGAAATGTGCCAATTTGGTCAACCGATCTACAATGACCCAAATACCATCGGAACCACGGGAGGTGCGAGGCAATCCACTAACAAAGTCAATAGTGATCCGCTCCTACTTCCACTCGGGAATGAGCAGTCTTTGAATCAAGCCACCGGGTCTCTGATGCTTGACCTTCACCTGACAACATAGGCAACGAGCTACAAAGTCTGCCACATCTCTCTTCATGCCACTCCACCAACAATGTTGCCTCAAATCTCTATATATTTTAGCTATACCCGGGTGAATAAAATATCTGGAGTTGTGAGCCTCACACAAAATCGACCGAATCAAGTTTCCAACCCTCGAAACACAAATGTGGCCATCAAATCTCAGAATACCCTCAGAATCTATGGTAGCTCTCTTGGACTCACCACTCAACACTTGATCTCGAATAATACTGTTTTGCGGAAATTTTGACTTTTAGAGTCGCCACTTAATTTATTTGAAAAAGAATTAAGAAAACCTTTGAAAGTTACTTAAACGATCCAAAACAAAAAAAATCATTTAACTTTGAAGATTCTGAGTCAGCGGTTCCTATTAATACTCTTGGAAGGTTGTTAAGGCACCAAGAGTATCCGCTAACTTGCGGTTATCCAGACTGTTTGAAAATATCTTTTGACTAACTTAAAAAAAAGATTGATTGTTGAAAAGTAATTGATTTTAGGAAAAGACTTGTGTAAAATAGATTTGGACAACTTAGCAGGGATTTTAACTAAGTATTAACAAATTAATAACAAAACATGTAAAAGGGGAAGGCGAGAAAATAATAGACTTAGGCCATTGGGCCCAAATCAATAGACCCTGTCCTAATCTAATTGAGCTTTTGGCCCACTTGCACCTGTCCTAATCTAAATATTGGGCTTTCGGCCCACAACCTGTCCTAAGCTAGTTTTCGGACCTTTGAGGCCCAAAATCCGCCTCACCTGTATTAAAATACAACTTTGGCTTTGAGGCCCAAATGAATGAATAAATAAATGACTAAATGAATAAATAAAAAGAAGACAATAATAAAAATCGAGACTTTTCAAGTCTCTTAGTGACCTCATCAATGAGTTTTGACCCATTTTCCTTCTTCGTCTATCTTCTAGCACTCGCACGCCATGTAGTGGACCTTGGGTTTAAACTTCGGACTTTACTCGAAGAGGTGAGCCTCATTGATCCATTACGAAATGCAAGAGGAGAGGAGTCCATTTGGACTCGAGATATTTTTTGCATGCAAAGAAAAGATAAATAAATTAATATACGTTCAAGGCATAATAGTTACATATTTCAAAGCAAAAGAAAATATCAAGAATCAATTTTTGAATTACAATAATATGCACACTTGCACACGTATAACAAGAGTGAGAGTCAATAGATAAAATGCAAAGCAAAGGCATCCACTTGCATGCCTCATGATTTATGTTCATATTAAGAATGAATAAAGGTAAAAGGAAGAAGGCCATATTCAATGAATTAATGCGAGAAACAAACAACGTAAGCTTGCGAAAGTAAAGGGATGAGGCAACAAGAAAAATACTCATGACTTCTAAAATTGAACAAACATAGACACTAATCCATATAATAAAAGAAAATAAAAGTTAACTTTTCAAGAAAGAGAATCTTTAAATTTCAACTAAGGCGACATTAAAGAAAATTCATACATCTAAATTACAACCAATATTTTAGGTGATCCTGCACATTATCCGACCTTGGATAAGAGATGACTTACAGATATCCCTCCAATCGCTAGCTCTCAGGTATTCCTACACATCATCCGACCTTGGATACAATATGACTTACAGATATGTCTCAAATTGCTAGTCTTTGGGTAATCCTACACATAATCGATCTTGGATATGACGCAACTTATAGAGAACCCTTGGACTTATCAATTTGATAATCTCGGATATTCTCCGGTAAGGATTTAGTTGCGACTTATGGATAACCTTCGGACTATTAATTTTTAGGTAAACTTGCACACTATCCGATTAGGATGTCGTTATGGCTTACGGAACCTATGGGCTATCAACTCATAGGTAATCTTGCACGCTATCCTATTTCAAATAATGACTTACAGATGACCTTCAACTTTTTAATTTCTAGGAAACCTTATATGTCGTTCGTCTTCAGATAACGACTTAAAAATATCCCTCTAAGTCTCGTGCTTTTGATGCACTCAGATGCTGATTCATGAAATAATGAGATATCCTCAATGCTAGAGTATTCCATCTTCGCGTGTCAACATACGTTAAATGCTATGATATCCTCGACGCCAGCGTATGCTATCTCGCGTGTCAACAAATATTAAATGTTGATGATATCCTCGACGCCAGCGTATGCTATCTCGCGTGTCAACAGATATTAAATGCTGATGATATCCTCGACGCCAGCATATGCTATCTCGCGTGTCAACAGATATTGAATGTTGATGATATCCTCGACGCCAACGTATGCTATCTCGCATGTCAATAGATATTAAATGCCGATGATATCCTGACCAACGTATGCTATCTCACATGTCAACAGATATTAAATACAATGGCTCTCTCGACTATGAAATAAGATGAAATGACCCTCTTGGCAATGAAATGAAATGGCCCTCTCGGCAATGGCATGAAATTGGGTTCTCGGCGATGATATGAAATGGCCCTCTCGGCAAATGACCCTCTCAGCAATGAGATGATATGAAATGGCCCTCCCGTCAATGGCATGAAATGGCCCTCTCGGCAATGGCATGAAATGGCCCTCTTGGCAATGATATGAAATGACTCTCTTGGCAATGATATGAAATGGACTTCTCGGCAATGACATGAAATGACCCTCTCGGCGATGAGATGATATGGTTCTTTCAGTGATTTGAAAACAGTTTCACCCGAGTCCGTTTGTCTGCGTCTTGCTTTCTACATGTACCTGTACTCAAGGTAGACAGTTAGTAGACACAATGTCGCTCTCACTGGCGACCAAAGTCAAGCTTTATGACAAATACTGAGCATCATGACTTATTCCGCTATTAATCTTCTTTTTTTAAAGCAATATTTAAATAACAAATCCACTGAATGTAAGTAAATGGGGAAAATCCTTATTTGGGGATTACTCAAACCGTTTGCTTTGCTTCAAGGCGAATTTTGAGGATGACTTTCTGCTCTATCCTATTGAGTGTTTTTTTTATTGTTGTATTTATTGTGCTGACTCCCTTAAATGCACGTGCGCTCAAGGTAAATATTTAGTAGACACAAAGTCTCTTTTGCTAGCGACTATTTTTTTTTTTTAGAAAATTCTAAATACACTATTCATAAAGAAGATAAGACGTCTTTGTTTGTCCTTCATAGTCTCAAGAAATGAGATAGACAATTCAAAAAGGTCCTCGATAAATTGGTATTAAATTCGTCTTTGGGGCTACTCGAAAATACCGTTCTTGAGCATTATATGCTTTGGCGTGGCTCGCAATTCACTTGGGGATTTTTGAAAAAGATTCCCAATTTTGTACATTTATCCCTGCATCCACAAAAAAATGATTAGTCTTGAGTGAAACTACTTCGTGTTGACCTCCTTCGATCCTTTGTTTGCTTCTCGCCATCTTTTTGGGTGCTCCGTCATGTTGGGACCTCCACCCTGACTCCCCATTTCAATAGATACCTAGGCAATCACTAAGTAAAAGGATTTGTATAGATTTTCGAAAGTAGTCTTCTTTTAGAAACTAGTTTCAAAAATCTCTGTAAAAGCTTTAGAAAATCTCTGCCAGTCATATCATGTACTAGCTCAATGGACGTCTTCCTCTTGGTTCTGTTTATATCTGACTTTTGACGGAAGATTGCCATGGATTTAGCGTCATTGAGGCTTTCTATCAGAAGTTCTGTCATAACCGTAGATTTAGTCTACCTAGACTTTATCGCAGGTGGTGATTCCCAAATCTTGACTTTGACCTCTAGTGCTGGGGGATTTGAAATATATTCCAATATATTAGTGGAAATTTTGAGCTCCTCAAAATTTCTGCCCCAGTTTAATGCTGTTTGAGATGATCTCAGCTCGAGGGATCCAAAGTCTTTGTTGGTCTTCGTTCTCTTTGCTGGATGATGATCTTCCTCTCTTGAATTTTCGAGATTCTTTCTTGAAAATTCTGCGCCAGTTTCCATTTCCTGGGGTTATATGACCGAGCTGTTGGGGCGTCTACGTATCCCGTTGAAGCAGGAGTCAGGTCAAACGTAGTTCAGGCCCACGCTAGGGATATATAGAAAAATCTAATGGGTTGACCGAAGTCGACATAGGCCGCCTACGTATCCCTTTCTTGGGAATTCAGGTCATCACGTAGTTCATATATAAAAGGAAAGGATAAATTTTCCTAAAGGGTTGACCGAAGCCGACATAGGCCGCCTACGTATCTCATTCTTGAGAATTCAGGTCAAACGTAGTTCGTACATAAAAGAAAAAGATAAATTTTCCTAAGGGGTTGACCGAAGCCGACATAGGCCGCCTACATATCTCATTTTTGAGAATTCAGGTCAAACATAGTTCGTACATAAAAGGAAAGGATAAATTTTCCTAAGGGGTTGACCGAAGCCGACATAGGCCGCCTACGTATCTCATTCTTGAGAATTCAGGTCAAACGTAGTTCGTACATAAAAGGATAGAGATTCTAGGCAATTACACATTATAAAACAAATACTATCCTAAATGCGATTACAAATAAACCAAGGAAACAAAACTAAAACATCATTCAAACATAGTATCTCTTTACCGCATCAGAATTGTGTGTGCTTTTGCTAAGTGATCACTGACACTTGTCTCTTTGATTTCATCATGATCGCCTAAGTTGGCTACTCCAGTTTCGTCCAAGTTGGGCTTCTCTCAGTTTTTTCAAATTCCTCTATATCTTCTACTAACTGCTCCTTATCACCTTCTTTCTATTCATTATGATTCCCCTCGCTTTGTTCGTCTAACCCTTAACATGACATGACATTGGCAGGCTTTAAATTATTGCTACTGAAATAAACCAAGTTAGATGATAACAAGATAATAACATAATCATATTTCAAAATAACTTCTTAGATAAAAGGAGGCCTTTTGGGGAAATAAATACGAACTATGGCTCATGACTCGTGCAAATGCGGGCCCATGCCTTTTTTGAAAGTAGTAAAACATGAAAAGAAAATTTGAGACATAAAAGGGTGGATCACGGGGCCTCCTCCGAATCATCACCGATTTTTAAAACTACTAGTAATTGCCCTTTCATCTATCATGACGGGCGACGAGTTATGAATGGAGTGGAGGTCCAGTTTTGCAACGCCTCTCCTGGTGCAACCTTCCTCACCCCACTAGAATTTGGGAAATCCTCGGGTATGACATTGCATCCCGCGAATAGATTTTCCATCCCATCCCCAAGACCATCATCTTTTGACATTTCGCACACAAGAAATGACTGGTGTAGGAGCGACAACAGTTTGGACAGACTCATCTTTGACTTATCTTCAATCTCATCTTCCTTTCTTGACTGGTACCCTATCCCATGCTTAGATGTTTTTTCTGGGACCGTAATGGGATTAATAATTCCTTCCAAATTCTTACTCAAGACACTCAAGGTAGCTACGACTTTCTCTATCTTCTCCACTCCTACTTCTTCTTGGGATTTTCTGAATCTACCTTAGTAATAGTCTTGCTAGATACCCATTCGCCTGCTATTTCGATCATGCTAACCGTGGCTCCCCCATGATTAGGCAATGGATTACTAGTGACATTTGGTGTCGGCGCTTGAAGAGTGATGATCTTCTGATCAATCAAGTCTTGGATCTTGTGTTTCAGATTGATGTAATCTTCAGTATTATGCCCGGGCGCTTCTGAATGCTAAGCACAAACCTGATCGGCCTGAAAGAATCGAAAATTGAGATTTGTAGGCTTTGGTGGAATAGGCTGTAAATAACCAGCTTTCATCAATCTTCCGAAGAGCTGGGTACGACTTTCAGCCAATGGAGTGAATTTTCTAGGAGGTTGCTTTTCGAGGTTCATATGTGGGGGGTTATACTGATTTTGATTAGCAGGAGGAGGTACTTGATGATAGTTTAGAGGCACTTGGACGTTTATTTGGTTGTTTGGAAGAGTAGCTTGAACACGAGACTGATAATTTGGCTTCAGAACTTGGCACTGGGGTAAAATATTTGGAAGTGGAGCTTGATATTGGGGTTGGGTGTAGAATACAGGCTGAAAACTTGGTGACGGTGGTGAGGAAATAATATTCCTAGGCTTGAATTTCCTCTTCAATTTATCAACAGTATTAGTAGAGACTGCAGTCACATCCTCTCTTTTCTTTGGAAACATGGAAGACCCAGATGATGTTGGGGTTTTGACAATCTTTCCTATTCGAATGCCTTCCTCTAGCGATTCCCCGATTTTTACCAAATCTGCGAAAGTTGCCCTAACCGCGGATACCATCCTAGTGTAAAATTCTCCCTCCTGAGCGCGAGAGAAAACCGATACCATTTCCTCCTCAGACATAGGAGGTTGTACTTTGGCAGCTTCCTTCCTCCAACGGAAGGCATAGTCTCGGAAACACTCATCATTCTTCTGCTTGATCCAGTCTAATGAGTATCGATCAGGGACTATCTCAACGTTAAATGCAAATCTATCGAGAAAACTTTTAGCCAATGCCTTTCAGCTAGACCATCTTTTTAGTTCTTGAGACGTGAACCAATCTAAGGCTTCGCCGTTAAGCTTCGGCTGAATAAGCGCATTAATAACGCCTCATTTCTTCCTACCCCAACCTTTTGATCACAATACCTTCTCAGATGGGCCATTGAATTTCCGGTACTGTCGAACACTTCAAATTTAGGGACCTTGTACCCTTCTGGTAGATCTACTCCGGGGTGCACACACAAATCATCGTACCCCAAAGCATCCTTATCACCTGCCCCGTGAGATTCCTTGATCCTCATGATCTCTTCATTCATGGCTAGCAACTTCTTTTCATGCTCGGTCCTCCACTCCTTTTCTTTCTCCTCGTAATGGTCTACCTCGGGATTGGGAAAGTGATAGCCTAAAGGCTATGGACTAACGAAAATGGACTCACAAAACACAAAAACCAGCAAGCACATAAAGAGAAAACAACACAATAGAAGGAGATGGAGAAGAAGAATTGCATGAAATTAAAGATAGATAGAAAGACCCTTACTTCTGCCAAATGATTAACAAAAGATGGTGTATCAAACCATCAATCACACCTCATCAATAGAAGTACAAACCTTCCTCTTAGGTGACCCAAAGGACTCACACTTCCTCAAGCACACCTTTCTTGCAAATTTCCCAAGACAAGTGAAAAACCAATTTCAATGTTCAAGGGACCTAATTTCGGATTCTAGGGCTACACTAGAAGACTAAAGCTACAAATTAAGAGCAATGTTCAATATCATCAAAAGTCTAATGATAAAAAGAAGCAAAGTGTCTATTTATACTATTACATGATAAAAGACTCAAATGCCCATAATGAGGCCCTAAATGAGGCGCCTCTTGAGTGTGACTTTTAATTGTGGAAAGTCCACAATACCCCTTCATTTAGGCACCAATGAGATGTACCCTTCATTTAGGCACCAATGAGATGTAGAAAAGTAGTTCTTTCAAAGCTCTTCTTCACAAACCATCAAGTACCCTCCCTTAGTCGAATCATCATACTCTCACACGCTTTCAAGTGCATAAACAATGATTGAAATTGTTGAAACTTCGGGTGAAAGGCCTTGACTTGACACTTGTATCATAAAGGGATTGTAGATGTCAGGGGATATGATGACATGAGAAGGATTTAGAACGATAGCTTGATTTTGAGGATGAGAAGAGTTTGGGTGGTAGGGAGAGAGGTTTTGGAAATTGATAGCGCTTTGTGGAATTTGAGAATAGTTTGGTGGAATCTGAGAGATTTTGTGGATTTGGAAATGAGTTTTGTGAATTTTGAGATGGATTTTGTGAGAGCGGATTTTGTGGGTTTGAGAGCAGATTTTGTGGATTTGGGAGCAGATTTTGTGGATTTGGAGACGGATTTTGTGGGGTTAGGGATGGATTTTGTGGATGGTAAGTATCTGGGTTATTTTCTCGTTGGTGTTTTAGACAAATTGAGGAACGGAGACAGACGAGATGTTATTTAGATGATCCCCGAGAATAGGCGTACTAAGGGGAGGGATCTGAAGTGGAATCCCGTGTCCTCCTGGATCGGGGACGTTGACAGTGATGACCAGGTTAGCCAAATTTTGAGTAAGATTCATCTCCTCCTGAAGCATTTCCAATTTTCTCGCGAGTTCAGCAATCATCTCGCTTTGTTTCGCTATTACATTGTCTGGGTAAAGTAAGGATGTTCTGCTAGTTTGTTTCAACACGGAGTAGTTTTCGATTATCTGTGAAGTAAAATAACTCAAAGGCAGATGTGTTAGTTCCCATATGTGATAAATAATTCAAGATATTTGACAAGTAACATAAAGTTTGTGTCATAGCCAAACTGATCCACGGGAGCATAGTGGATAAATTTGTCTTTGATTCAAACAAACGGACATAAACACATAAGACAATTATAAAAACATTATAATAACGCGTATCCTAATTGGGGTGACCCTTTTGAGCCAAGGGTTTGAGCCTAACGAGTTTTGAAGAAAATATATGCCTTTTTAAAACCAATTCATTATCCCAAAAAAGCTTCATAGGTATACATAAAGGGCATAAATGCTTACAAAAGTTGCACAAAAGGGATACAATTTTTAGGGAAAGGGAAAATAACATGAGAAAAAAATGTCCCGCACAGGGGATAGGCAATACTAATTCCTGAATGCTCTTCTATCGGCCTTCGCTCTCTTAGCTTTGTCCACTTCTGATCATGGACGACATCTATTGATGATCAAGCGATTTCCTTGTAACTGTGCTCTAGATGCAACCGTCCAAATCGGTCAATTTCTTGCTTAGCTTGCTTCAATTTCTCCCTCAATTGGTGTATGATTGAGGCATCCTTACACGAAAGTAAGCAAAGCAAGCCTTCTTTCTACCCCCAAAGGATAATAGATTGGATTAAACAAACATATATTTCTTCAATACATAAATATGGATCGTCTGTAATTGACTCGGGGTCAATAGACGCAGGGCAAGTTTTCTAATGGGCCCAATATCCCCTTGGGTATTGGGTCGTCCTAAGCTTATGCCTAAAAGAGTTTTGGTTTAGCTCTATCCTGGGTGTCTAGAGTGGGTTTGAACCAAGTTCCTAAGCGGACGACTTGGGTTTGAAAATACGAACAACAATCAAACGCCTCACGTGCTAATAAACCGTCGTATTTCCAACACTTTATCTGGAGTTGAACAACAGGGGTCGGGACATCCACGAAACCCCCAAAACAGTTTAATAACCAATGCATGATTATGCCATGAGATGCAATAATTAAATTTCGCAGAATTGAAACATATAAACACGTAAACAATTTAAACAGTTAGTCAAAAGATGAAATCAAATATTTGGTTAGAACTTAGTTAAATCCCCAGCAGAATCTCCATTTCTGTTTTGCGGAAATTTTGACTTTTAGAGTCGCCACTTAATTTATTTGAAAAGAAATTAAGAAAACCTTTGACAGTTACTTAAACAATCCAAAACGAAAAAAATCATTTAAGTTTGAAAATTCTGAGTAAGCGGTTCCTATTAATACTCTTGGAAGCACCAAGAGTATCCGCTAACTTGCGGTTATTCAGACTGTTTGAAAATATCTTTTGACTAACTTCAAAAAGAAAGATTGATTGTTGAAAAGTAATTAATTTTAGGAAAAGACTTGTGTAAAATAGATTTGGATGAACTAGTAGGGATTTTAACTAAGTCTAAACAAATTAATAACAAAACATGTAAAAGGGGAAGGGGAGAAAATAATAAACTTAGGCCATTGGGCCTAAATCAATAGATCCTGTCCTAATCTAATTGAGCTTTTGACCCAGTTGCACCTGTCCTAATCTAAATATTGGGCTTTCGGCCCACAACCTGTCCTAAGCTAGTTTTCGGACCTTTGAGGCCCAAAATCCGCCTCACCTGTATTAAAATACAACTTTGGCTTCGAGGCCAAAAGGAATGAATAAATAAATGACTAAATGAATAAATGAAAAAAAGACAATAATAAAAATCGAGACTTTTCAAGTCTCTTAGTGACCTCATCAATGGATTTTGACCCATTTTCCTTCTTCGTCTATCTTCTAGCACCCGCACGCCATGTAGTGGACCTTGGGTTTAAACTTCGGACTTGACTCGAAGAGGTGAGCGTCATTGATCCATTACGAAATGCAAGAGAAGAGGAGTCCATTTGGACTCGAGATATTTTTTGCATGCAAAGAAAAGATAAAGAAATTAATATACGTTTAAGGCATAATAGTTACATATTTCAAAGCAAAAGAAAATATCAAGAATCAATTTTTGAATTACAATGATATGCACACTTGCACACGTATAACAAGAGTGAGAGTCAATAGATAAAATGCAAAGCAAAGGCATCCACTTGCATGCCTCATGATTTATGTTCATATTAAGAATGAATAAAGGTAAAAGGAAGAAGGCCATATTCAATGAATTAATGCGAGAAACAAACAACGTAAGCTTGCGAAAGTAAAGGGATGAGGCAACAAGAAAAATACTCATGACTTCTAAAATTGAACAAACATAGACATTAATCCATATAATAAAAGAAAATAAAGGTTAACTTTCCAAGAAAGAGAATCTTTAAATTTCAATTAAGGCGACATTAACGAAAATTCATACATCTAAATTACAACCAACATTTTATGGAAAAACGTGTAACGACCTATGGTTTATATTTCTAAGGCATCGTTGATTCTCTTTTTATATTATGAATAAAAGAGAGACATGAATCAATCTTTACACACACAAAGAACACATATGACAATCCAGAGTAAGAGAATAAGAATAAAAGTTTAGCCATCTCTAAAAGTGAAATATCGTTCAACAATCATACTATGCATGAGTCAAAAATATCCAAATAATTCTATTTAGCCACAAAAGTCCACAAAAGTCCGAACTTTCTCATCATTTTGACAAGACAACATGCGAATAAAAGAGGAATAAACATCTTGGATGGAAAATAAAGGTAGCACTTCATCTCTTATATGAGGATTTTGAAATCCATTAAAATAATTAGCAAGTAAATGACAAATTCTTGACTTAATCAATTACTATTTTTATTAAGTCGAAACAAACAATAATAACTATTTTTCCAACATAAAATAAATAACTTTACATACTAAAACAAACATATCCGCCAACAATGAATTTAAACAAGGCATGAGTTCGTCTTTTGAGTAAAGATCAAAACTTTATACATAACAAATCAAAGAATAAATTCAAAAGGCCAAACAATCAATATTAACTATTCTTTTCAACATAAAGGAAATAACTTTACATGCTAAAAACAAACATATTTACCAACAATGAGTTTAAACAAGACATGAGTATGTTTTTTCAAGCAAAAATCTAAACTTTATCTAAAATAATCAAAGAATAAGGTCAAAAGGCAAAACAATCAATATTAACCATTCTTTTCAACATAAAGAAAATAACTTTACATGCTAAAAACAAACATATTCACCAACAATGAGTTTAAACAAGACATAAGTATGTTTTTCAAGCAAAGATCTAAACTTTATTCAAAATAATCAAAGAATAAGGTGAAAAGGCGAAACAATCAATACTAACTATTCTTTTCAACATAAAGAAAATGACTTTACATGCTAAAAACAAACATATCCACTAACAATGAGTTTAAACAAAACATAAGTACATCTTTTAAGCAAAGATTGAAACTTTATCTATAATAATCAAAGAATAAAGTCCAAAAAGGCACGTACAACTATTGCTAGCTCATTTTTATATCATGAACATGAAAATAATTAAAATATCGATACCACAACGTCCTATGGCTTTCAAGGCCATCTACAACAAACAATTCCAATAAATAAAATTATAACTACGAACTACGAAGAAGAAAAAAGATGAAGAAAACGATAATAAAACTAAAAAAAGGAAAGGTGTGGGCAGCAAAACAAGACTACGAGTTTCATCGGAATCAACCACCACCGAAAAACATTGCCGGCAACTCAAAAATTTTGACTAGCCGACCAACTCTATGAAACAAAAATTTTTACTAAATAAAAATAACTATTTTGCTTAAAAGGATAATTCACCTTTCTAGCCTTTTTTTTTTAAGACTTTTCCACCCCACTTTCTACCAAAGTAGTGGTAGTATTTATAGGAGGGAATGAGGTTTTATTTCCTCTCCTCCACCAATGTGGGAGGAAGGTATTTATAGGAAAGGATGAAGATTTATTTCTTGCCATCTGCCAATGTGGGAGAAAAGTTATTTATGGGTGTTTTTGGAATTTTAAAATTGAAGATAAGGTGAGGTGAAAGATAATATGGTGGGAAATTGTGCAATGTAGTACAATTTTTGAATTTCAAAATTGGGAAAAGGACAAGGTTGAGGGGGGAGTTGTACAATGTAGTACAAATTTGAAATTATTTTTGGTGGGAATTGGGTAGAAGTTATGAGAGTTTTTTGGGAATTTTGGGGTTATTTAAAATTTAACCCCATTGGGATTTAAAATTTAGCCAAATTTATTTAATTTTGACCAAATTAAAAATCAATTAGCAGATTGCATTACAATTATGGCCAATTTGATTTCAATTATGGCCAAATCTAATGGATTGACTAAATTAAATTGAAATTCGATACAAATTAATACTTCTTTTAATCCCGTGCTTCTTGATTTAATAAAATCAAATGCATATTTATCCAAATAAATTATTTTTGAGAGTCAATTGTAACCATTTGAATTTATTTTCAAGAATAATCTTCTAGAATAAATATTTAAGTAATCAAATTATATAATCTCGTATAATTAAACACGATAATATAATCGCTACTTAAAATGACAAAATTACGTACAAATATATTTTCAAAAATATTTATTCGGATGAAATAAATATTCTGATTTTATTAAAAATCGAAGAAACTCAGGATTAAATTTAGTCGTGGAGGACAAAAATTAGGTGTTGACAAATACCAAGTCTCATATCCTCAAACTGGCAACTCCGAATATGCTCAAATAAGGTAGACCTCTCTCAACACTAGCAAGAATCCTATTGGGGGTCAGAAATATCAATTCACACCATTAAGTTGGCTAAGGATTGGATGCCCCACGCCAACCGCCTCTGAGAAATTGAGATAGAAGCCAAGCTACCCATACTCACCGCCTTCCGGCTCAAGGCGTCTGCTACCATGTTCGCCTTGCCGGGATGCTATAAGGTGGAGATGTCATAATCCTTAAGCAACTCCATCCATCTGCGATGCCTAGAATTAAGCTTTCTCTGGGTCATAAGATGTTGAAGACTACGATGATCCGTGTAGATCTCACAATGCACGCCATAAAGATAATGCCGCCAAATCTTAAGCGTGAACACTACCGCCACCAACTCCAAATCATGGGTGGGGTAGTTATGCTCGTGCACCTTCAGCTGCCTCAACACATAAGCAATCACTCGACCTTGCTGCATCAACATACAACCAAAACAACACCGGAAGCATCACAACATACCGTGAATCCCTCACCCTCAACAGGAAGAGCCAATATAGGAGCTGAAGTGAAAAATTCCTTGAGCTTTCGAAAGCTTTACTCACACTCTTCGGACAACTGGAAAGGAACCTCCTTCCGGGTCAATCTGGTCATCGACGTTGCAATAGTAGCAAAACCCTCAACGAACTAACGAACCAAACTAATGAAGCTACAAACCTTAGCCGGAGATGTTGGCCTGGCCCAATCATGAATAGCCTCAATCTTCGCTGGATCTACCATAATTCCATCCTTAGACACCACATGTCCTAGGAATGTCACCGACTCGAGCCAGAACTCACATTTAGAGAATTTAGGAAAAAAACCTGTGATCTCTCAAAGTTTGTAGCACAATCCTCAAATGCTGCATATGCTCCTCTCTACTTGAATACATAAGGATATTGTCGATGAATACAATTATGAAGGAATCCAAATAAGGCCTGACTACGCGGTTCATCAAATTCATAAATGCGGTTGGGGCATTGGTCAACCTAAAAGACATCATCGGGAACTCATAATGACCATAACGAGTCCTGAAGGCTGTTTTTGGGATGTCCTCAGCCCGAATCCTCAACTAATAGTAACCGAACCTCAAGTCAATCGTAGAGAACACCACTGGTCCCTGAAGCTAGTCAAATAAATCATCAGTGCGAGGCATATGATTCCTATTCTTCACCGTCACCTTATTAAGCTGCATGTAGTCAATACACATACGCAAAGAACCATTCTTATTCTTCACGAACAAGACAGGAGCACCCCAAGGAGATTCACTCGATATAATAAAATCCTTACCTAGAAGATCCTGAAGCTGAGATTTTAGCTCCTTTAGATCGGCAGAAGCCATATAGTAAGGTTCCATAGAGATAGGTTGGGTGCTCGACTCAAAATCAATAACAAATTCAATATCACGCTCAGGAGGAAGACCAAGTAGATCGGTAGGGAAAACATCAGGAAATTCACGGACTATAGGAACGGAGTTAAGTGAGGGACTATCCACACTAGCATCACGAATATAAGCGAGATAAGACTCGTAACCCCTTGAAATAAGTCTCCTGGCCCGAATATAAGAAATAATCTCCGTAGGTTCGCGGCTAATAGATCCTTACCACACAACCGGGGGTATGCGGGGCATGGCTAAGGTATTGGTCTTGGCAAAACAATCCATGACCGCATAATATGGGGATAATTAGTCCATGCCCAGAATCACATCAAATCCACCATGTCTAACACAATAAGATCAGCCTGAGTATCAAACTTTTGAGCAGTCACCACACATGATCTATAAACTCAATCCATTAATAAAGAATCACCTACGGGAGTAGATACGCATAACGACACAGATAAAGAATCCCAAGATAACTCTAACCACAGGGCAGAACAAGCAGATACATAAGAATACGTTGATCCCGAATCAAATAAAGCAAAAGTCGGTTGATGGCACACTGAAATCGTACCTGTAATAACATCTGAAGACTACCTCGGGCCTAGCAGGTATGGTATACAACTGACCACGCCTGCCACCTGGCTGGGCTTCTGATCGATCTCCTGTCCTACCTGCCTGAGGACCTGTACGAGCACTTTGGGGACCACCCTGCCGACCATGCATATCACCTTTAGTTGGGGGAGGTATTGCCCTAATCGGTGAAACACTCTGAGTTGCAGAACCCACCACTCTACAACTGGGCCACTCTTTCGAGAAATGGCCAAAGGCCCCACAACCATAACATGCCCCTGGCGCTGTACTGAAACCAGAAGATCCGATTGACCCGGAATAACCACCACGGTTAGAATAACTAGAAGATACACCCCTCGAAGGTTGATCAGTACTCTAGCCAGGATGATCACTGTAACCAGAATGGCCTCCATTGGTAATATCAAGTGCGGTATGAGCGGGCCTACTAGGTTGACCCTGATGCTGATAAGGCTGTCGCGGAGGGTACCTACGCTGAGAACTACTGCCTCTGAATCATGAGACGCTACGACTCCCACTGAAACTATCCTGATATCGCGTCCACTTATCGCTGTCTCCTTGGGCCTCGCGATGCATCTTCTCCATAACCTGTGCATGATCAGAAACCTCAGCAAAACATCTGCCCATAACAACCAAACTCTGGGTAGCCATGCGAAGAGAAAATCTCAGTCCTTGGACAAAACACCAGGAAAGCTTATACTCGGTCGGTAAGATAGATGTAGCATGCCTAGCCAACTCATGAAATCAAGCCTCATACTCCACAACAGTCATAGAGCCCTGCTCTAACCTCGAGAACTGATCTCTCAGACGATCTTTAAGACTACGAGGCATATACTTCTCCAGGAAGACCTCGGAGAACTGAGTCCCCATGTCAAAGGGGCAGATCCAGCTGGCGTGGAATCAAGATGACATTTCCACCAGTGTCGAGCTGCCAAATTCAACTCAAAAGTAATGTAATCCACAAGTCTTAACTAGGCCCAAATTACGGAGCATATCCTTACAAGCAACCAAGAACTCATAAGCATCCTCACCCGGTGGACCAAAAAACCTAGGCAGAGCCAATCTCAAGAATCTATCCAACATCTTCTTCTTCTCAATAGACATAGCCGGTTGGGCAACTATCGGCTGAGCAACAACCGGCGTAGGAGGGACCTCAACTCTAGAAGCCGCGGCTATAGGCTGCCCCCCGCCTTAGTACCACTCTGATCCGCAGACTATGCACCATCTTACAATGCGCCACCAACTAATCTCAAGAGTTGAACTAATACACCCCTGACCAATGAAGAAGAAACAAACCCTGGTGGAACCTGGGCTGAACCCTGGTGGAACCTGGGCTGGTCCCTGGCCCACCACTGACTGGGGTGGAGGAATCTCTGGCGCATGAGCAGGAATAGGGTCTGGTGAAAGCTCCCTATCCTGATCTCTATCTGGGGCTGCATCTCTCGGCTGTCCTTGACCTCTGGTTCACCTACAAATTGCGATGGGATCCCTAGTCGCGGATCAATAGCATGCGTCCTGGCCATCTGTGAAAGAGTGAAACCAGAGTAATTTTTAGAAACCAACTCCGGATTTTAGCACAAAATAAGTTAAAGAAGTGAAGATCTTCTAAGAATGTCCTATAGCCTCCTAAAGATAAGAAGCAGGCGTTATCGTTCCGATCTGCGGGACTCTGTTGGACACTTGCTCTTGTACCAACAATAATGGTGAACCTAGCGCTCTGATACCAATTTTTATGATCCGATTTTTGAGTCATAATGACACGTACTTTATCTCACCAATTGGTAAGCCGAATCGTACTCGGAGCTATATACAATGGGCTAATTTGGCAGAAAATGGCATAAATGCCGGAAATATGCAAGTAAAAGACTTACAACAACAAGTCATGAAATAATAATAGTAATAGTACGAAAGATAAATAAGATAACAATAACATCCCATGACCTAGTAGTGTAGGTATAAGAGCCACTAATCCAAAAGAATATGAGTACTTTAATAGTCAAATATGCATCAGTCTCGAATAATGAAAGACTAAACAAAAGTAAAAGAAGGAGAAAAGGTCAACTCCGGCTCCGAGAGCTCACCCTGTGTCTGAACTCTAATCAGCACGATCGTAGCGTCAGTGGCGGCCACTAGAATTCGGATCTGCGCCAAAAAGGTATAGAAATGTAGTATGAGTACCAAAGCCATGGATACTCAGTAGGCATCTTCGGTCGATTGAGCTAAATCATAACATAAATGTAATAAGAATGCAAAATAAATAAATTAAGTCAAGGTAAAAGGGCAAACCTGAAATAACGCTCCAAATGCTGAAAGTAAATATCCGAAACAACCATAATATGAAAGAAAGCATAACTAATACTACAAAACTAGCCCCCATAAGACAATAAGTGCAGAAAAGTAATTAACCCAACACGGTCCCTCATAAGCCAGGAGGGTGCAATCAAAGAGAAGTAATAACCAAAAAGCATTCTAAGTAACCGTATCTCGAAATCATAACCATAGATCCTCCTATCCCGTAACATATCATAAATAACCTCTCAATGCCAGACTCGAACCAAAAATTAATATCATCATCAACATTTGCCGAACTTGAACCGAAACTCATGTCATAAGTTGTCGTATTTGAACCGGAACTCAAAATCGTAAATCACCAGACTTGAACCGGAACTAGCATCAACTCCCAAGTACCAATCTAGCATAACTATCATGAATCTATGATACAAGAACAACAATGGAAGGCACAAAACACACCAAAATCAGTCCACAAGTTCAAGAACCCGAGGACCTATTTGATGACCACTTTCGGATTCACAATAAGAACAAGAAAGAGATGATAACAAGGTGTTTAACACCTATTTTTCTTCCAACCAAACTTGATTAACAACACATAAAAGGAAGAACAAGAAGAACAACTTTGGCGAGTAGGCAACAAGAACAACACAACAAGATTACAAGAAAGTAAATGATAGATAGTGAAACCAAGATTATTACAAGGTTAAGAACCAAGTGTATTTCAACACTAACCCTTAATGAATGTAATAATCAAAACCACACTCTTACGGTGACCGTCAAGGGAATCAACTCACCTCAAGATCCACCGTTTTCAAGCAAAGAACAATATTGGTTTTTTCAAGCCCTAAACTACAATGGCTATTCTAAGCCCTAACTAAGAACTACACTAAGGTGTTCTACTCTCAAGAGAAAGGATTTTCAATGTTTCAAGATATCATCATCATAAACTAAAAAGAGAAGATCTAAAATGTCCTACTTATAGCATATTACAAAAGAGACAAAAAAACCACTTTGCCCTTAATGAGAGGGGTGGCCATGGTGTGTAATTACACCATGTGCAATGTCCAAAATATCCTTAATGAAGGGGCGGCCAAGGTGTGTTATAACTTGAATGAATGGCGCCTCTTCAATGCTCTCAAAACCGAGTATGGTTCAAACTTCAAGGCTTGTGGTTCTCGGGTTAACATCGATGTAAGCATCCAAGCAACCTTCCACACACGGGATTGCTTTAAGTCATGCTCAAAACGACCCCTCCAAGTATGATCCCGTGCCCTCCATACGACCAAAGCTTGATTCTTCACGTAGTGACTTTGAAGGATGTCATCGAAAGCTAAGGCGGCCATTTGACTTGTATCAATCTAGCCTCCTCAATCTCTATAATATGCATTTTGATAAAGTGACACGTCTAGAAGTCTACAGGAGCTAACGAGAGTCTTGGCCTAAGGTGGGTGCGTCGGAGGGGCCCACTTCTAATCCCCAAACTTCATTCTAAGGTAATTTCTACCCCGGACTAGGCTAAGGTATCTAAATTTACTTCTAGATGTCCAATGAGCCACATTTGGTCCTAAGTTAGTAATTCTACCTAAAGCACGGATAACTAAGTCAATTATGCCTAATTACGGTTTCTTAATAAGCTAAATAATTCAATTTATACTAAGTATGCCTTCAAGACGTAATTTTCAGTCCATATCTAGCACATTATCATATTTTATATATATATATATATATATATATATATATATCTATATCTATATATAAACAAGGATCTTCCGATTTCGTCGTCCTCACAGTTTTAATCCAAGGGTCCATATAAGAGTTTGAGTTTCTGTGACACGCGTACGGTGGCTACTGCAAGTGACTTTTCAACTTGCATATCCAATTTTCCTTTTCTTCACCAACACGTGAACTTCTATTATTGGTGGTTATATTCTGCTTTCGTTTTTTTCCCCAGAAAAGTGCAACTTTTTAAAGGATTTCTTCTCACATTGTGAGTAGGAGTTAAAGGCAGCTCAAACATACTGGTGGCCTAAGGCGAAAATCAAACGGAGGCCTTAAATTTTTAAGAAAAAATATTTTTTTTAATAAACTCTATTTTCAAAATTATATAATAGATTTTTTCTAGTTATTCAATTTTAAGTAATAATATAATTAATGCATTTATTCTTTCTTGAGATATAGTACTCTAAATATATGAACTTCTAATAATTCTTTCCTTTTATATAAAAAAATTAATTTTTCTATAAATAATATTTAATTTTTCTTTTTATTTTAAAAATTATAATATATTATCGTAAAAAATGAGGCCCCTCAAATTTGGGGGCCTAAGGAGGCCGCCTATTTTTATATAAGGGAGAGCCGCCCCTGGTAGGAGTGTTCACTATTTTTAACCCTATTTGTTAAAAATTGATCCAAAATAAAAAAAATCAAATCAAATCATTAAACAGATTTTAATTTGGTTTGGTTTGGTTTGATTTTATATTATTAAAAATCGAAAAAATTTAATCTCATTTTGATTTTATTCAAAATATTGAATAAATAACAGAATCAAACCAATAAATCATATATACATAATATATTGTTTTTATGAATAATTCTAAATATATTATATATGTTTTCATCAAAATTTATTGATAACTATTTAAGTATTATGTATTTAAATATATGTCATGTTACCGTTTTATGTGTTAATCTCAGATTTTTTTAAAATATCATTGTCTTCTTTTATCCTTTTGAATGAATCGAATCTTTTATTTTCATGTACAGTTAATAATCGAACAAGCGATAAATATATTATATATTTTTTTTGGTTTAATAATTTAAAATCAATTATATTGATTTTGTTTCAGTTTTGATCAATAATCGATCCAAATCAATTTGTGAACATCCTTGTGATGCTGAATATGCCACGCGAAAAATTAAAAGTGAAGAGTCATCAACAAAAGAAATATACTTTATGAAGTGAATTAGGAAAAAAAAAGTAAGATAAACGCAAATTGAAACAAATGGTGAGTCTTAAAAATGAGTTCTACTACCGAATACAAATGTTAATCAATAAAATGTTCCGTTAATAAAAATTGCTTGCTCACAAAACTCATAAAAATATTATTCAACTAATGGTCTTCGGCGAATTGTAAAAATCATACTTTATCATGTAATAGTTTAAATACTAACGAATCAGCTGTGTCTCTTTTGATGGAGTACTTGTTAATGTTCCTACTAAATTTATTCCCTCAAAAATAAGTTTTTCTTTAAATTTTTTTAATAATCATGAGAATTTATCGACAAATAATAAATAATCGATAATAACATTAAATAAATTATGTAGTTGAAAAATCTGACACTAATTATACTTATTTGATAAAATTACATATTATTATTAGATCTTGAGACATGAAACTATTTAGATTAAGCTCAATCTAGAAGAAGGATAAACCTAGTCTATCTGGACACCGAAAAAAGTCTAGTGGAATCCGGTAAATCGGTTATTTTCCCTTCCGAGGAGCTTCCGCACGATGCCACGCTAGCAAAACGAAAATCTATTCATCAATATGAGAACAAGGGTACTCATATTGCAATTTTATGCTTCGGTTCAAATTACGTAAAACTCTCATGTGGAGCCCGCTTGTGGAATCACACTTTCGAAACCGTCAACGCGTCCCTCTATGTTCAAGGAACATTTACCCTCAAGAATCGGTAAATTCTGAGTTCAAATGGTGCTAAAATCAACCCACTAATAATCTAGAGACTTTGAGAAATAATTGAGAAATTCACCATGAAATTAATGAAAACTTACCAAGAATTCGCTGAAGAAATGAGTAATTTAAGGTCACAAACACCCCAAAATCACCTACTAATGTTTCTCCCAAGTCTCCACACTTTCTAGACCCTAGTAAATTCGACGTTCCGAACTCAATGACATGGTTGAAATTTTCATCTGAGGTCGTTTAGATGAAAGTGGGTCGCACACTCAAGTGCCATTTTTCTTAATTTTCAACCAGTAGCCCGGAATGAGTTCGGAAGCTTTGGGACCAAAGGTCCATCTAGAGCTGATGGAACTGTCAGAATTGGCATACGAGGTCGTTTCATTGGAGTTTTTGCCCGGTAGCCAATTCTAACTAGCAAAGATTTCAAAACAGAGAATTTGCTCTAAAAACCAAAGGAACTGCCCGGTAACCGAACTGTCAGGTCCATCAAGCCATAAATGACTTGGGGCAACTATATGAAAGCTCTAAACGACGAAAATACATGGAAATGCAGAAAATGACCTGGAGGGTCATTACAATTAAAGGAGGCATTCATGGGTATTTTTGGTATGATGGAGCTTGCCAGTGATTATTTTTTCTGGTTTCTACCGCCCTCTATCTGTGTGCTTTCAGGTGGCATAACGGATGCGTGCTTCCTGGTGATCCTCGGGCAGCTTGAAAGATTCTGGCCGGTGGTGTATCTGGTTTTTGACATGTACTGAGGTGGTTTTGTTTTGTGAGAATGACCTGTTGTCACATAAATGTAATGGTGATACCTCTTGAAGGTGGCGTGAGGCATAGTGGTGAATGAAAGATGAGTACAACGGCTAAGTGAGTTGTACAATTAAAAATGCATTTCTAAACTCTTAAAAAAACATCTCTAGTTTGAATTGTAGTGAACTCGTAAAACTTGAATGAGGAAAAATGAAGGTGGCAAAGAGAATTAGAAAGCTTGGGTTTCTGGTGGCTGGTGAGGGTGGTGTTGTGTTGGAAGTGGCAGCGAAGGTGTTAGGGAGAAGAAACGAAGAAAGAGAAAAAAAAAAGTAAAGAAAACAAAAAAGAGTAATAATTAGGCTTCTCATGCAATGCACATTTTGTGCAAACACCACAGTTGTCACGTGGGTTCAAGGGTGGTATTTATACCACTTTGAGCAAATATGGGTGGGGTGGGGTGTGTTCATAGGATCCTCGTGTAAATAAAGTGAACTGGTGAAAAAATGGGACGAGTATAGGGTGGTATTTATGTGTTATCTTTAGAAGATAAGGTAGAAAAAATTGTTGCCGAGAAGTTCCGTGGTTTCACATTTTACGTGCCACTTTACTTTTCTCTTATTTTATGAAATTGTTTCATTCCAAACTGGCAGATTAGAAATGAAAAGGCAAGAAGATACCTAAGTAGCATGCGGAAGAAACAACCGGTTTCCTTTGCAAAAAAGTTTCCAAATGCAGATCCTTTGGCATTACGCCTACTTGAACGACTGCTTGCATTTGACCCTAAAGATCGACCATCAGCGGAAGAGGTTGTGACTGAAAACAGATCCAATGTTATTTCAACTACTTAGCGAAATTCTCAAGCCCAATTGACTTAACAATAATATTGTCTTTTCTTAGGGATTGGAGGATCCTTATTTCCGTGGTTTATCAAATGCTGATCGTGAACCATCTAGACCACCAATATCAAAGCTTGAGTTTGAATTTGAGAAGAGAAAACTGGCAAAAGATGATGTTAGAGAACTCATATATCGCGAGGTGCGGCTTTCTTTAGTATTAATGGCTACTTTGTTACTGAATTGGATCAAAGGACTGACTTTAAACTTGTCTTGAACAACCAGATTTTAGAATACCATCCCCAGATGCTTCAGGAGTATCTTTCTGGTGGAGATCAGACTAGTGGCTTTATGTACCCAAGGTTTACTGCTAATAGAAGCTATTTTTAATAATTTATGCTCTTTATTTTTAATAATAGTTGACCTGCCTCTTTCTCATGCATTAAAAGCCGTTGTTCATAGTTTTCCGCTGGAGCGTAATTGCTACTCTTTCACAGATGGAAGAACATCACAACACATACACAACTTTTCTTCCCTTAAAAAGTAAAAGTTGACAATCATTTACAGATGATTGATTTTTGCCCTGGGATGTACTTTTGATTTTGCATGTTTATATGGTAAAGTCTATTAGTGGGTCTATCTACTCCATTTGGAGCTCACTCCTTTCGTGGGGATAAAATAGCTTCTGGGTGTTAACTTTTGATGTTGCCTTCTGCCGTTCTGCTTCTTCTATCTCACTATTCACAGTTCTGAGTACTTATTTTCTAGAAAGGAACCATCATTCATCTGTAAGTAAAACTTGTTCATTTCTTGATTGCAAACAGTGGCCATCGTCTAGTCAGTGATAAATCATTAACATTTCATAGTGGATTGCGGATCATATTGAACGAGTTATCATGATTTTGTTTAGTTCGAAGTTTGGGTGTCTTATCAAATACTTAAAAAAGAGAATACTGCGTTTGGTTGTGGTGGAACTTGTTCTCCTCCTACCCTCCGTCAGATACAGACAGTTGTGAATCTTCTTGAAATCAAAGGAATTAAGTTTTCAGAATCAATAAGGTTACTGCAAAATTTTAACACGAGGGTGGCAAAAGAAGTCGTATTAGTTTTACACACACTTCGATTAATCCACTGAATCCGCTAACTCCAACTAGCACACGTATCGGGTAACTTTGCCCACCAAGGTGTAGGCAGATGAGAAGAATTCACACTGTGTCACTTTTGCTGGAATTTGAACCTTGGTTTGCAAGGTTTTCACTCTGATTAGTGATTGTCGGATCCTTGGTCTTGTGTTGGATCTAATTGATCATCCTTCTGCTCAAAGGCGTGAGTTCTTTTTATCTCTTTTTTCTTTATCACATACAGTTGATTGTTGTCTTTTAGACTCCCCACTTCATATAATTAGGCTAATGTATTGTGCCAAATAAGTTTTTCTATTTCTGAAGAATCATTTTGTATTGCTATTCAAGAAATATTGATCATGGTGTTTCTTCTATGTTAATTTAGCGGTGTTGATCGGTTCAAGCGACAATTTGCATATCTTGAGGAGCATGCTGGTAAAGGTGAACGTAGCACTCCGCTTCAGAGGCAGCATGTTTCCTTGCCTAGGTGCATGGTCGAATCTATGATTCTTCTCGTCAGATTGGTTAAAATGATTTTTCAGAATCTGCAGATTAAGGAATTACTTTCTCAGTGTTTAAACTATTCACATTTAAAAAACTCAGATTTGAAAAGAAGTTTCTCTTAAAAATAAAAAAATCAAATGAAAACAAGGTTTTTAGAAAATACTTCGTATTTTTACATATTGCCGTGGATTATAGAGTTGGTTGCGTTATTTTGTGCAGTGACTTACCAGTTAGCTCTTGTTGTTTGGATATTTCCAGTGTATTGGTCACTGGAGACCTTGGACTTTTTTACATGCTATTTTAAATTGATGATCACCGTGTTTGATTTCAGGATGATGTTGAGCCTATTAAACTCTTTAGTTTGTCCACATATACTTATACAAAATCAAGTATTTTAATAGATTGATAGCTTGGTGTGGTATTTTAAAAGCTGAATTATTTGTGTTTGGCTAAACACATTCTGTTAATGTGTGAACTTGTTTTTTTTTTTTGGAATACCTCTGCTGCAGAGAGCGAGTTCCTGCACCAAAAGATGACTCCTCTTCCCAAAACAATAATTGTGAAAAGAGAACTGTTTCAACAACTCTTCAGAGTCCACCCGCGCAGTCTGAGGGATCAGAGAATTACAATGCTCGTAGCTTGCTGAAGAGTGCTAGCATCAGTGCTTCTAAGTGTGTGGAAGTTAAAAGAAGAAACACAGAGGTGATCTTTTTATTCAGCTTCAGTGAGTTGTAGATCTTATTTTCATAGTCCTGATAATTTTGTGGTTGCAATCTTATATCCACTGACTTTATGCTGATATAAGTCATATAATATTGTCACGTTCACTTGGATATTCTCGACATCATGGACAAATGTATAATGTAGATAGCAGCAATAACTGTACACTCAATAAAGCAAGTGATGAGAGTAGCTTGTTTTAAAAACCAATTGACTGCTAGTTCTTGCAATTTTACATATTACTTCACTCATCTGACAGGACTTTTTCTTATTGATAATGTTTTCACAGGAAGAGCCAATTGAAGAACAAAATGAGGAAGTTGATGGTTTGTCTCAAGACGTTGCTGCTCTTCATGCTTAATTCTCTGCAGTCGAGTATGTTTGATGTTGTGCTCTACCACGTAACTACTTGTCCTGCAAATCAACATTTTGAAGTTCCACTCCTTGATTTCAGCTAGAAGCTAACTGTAGGTTGTCAGTTCCTATTTGTGACCAAGTATAGGACTAGAGAAAATGCTCCAGCTATTTGTGGATCGGAAACCAAATTCTCATTAGATGACTCATTAGATGAGAAGGTTATTGTGACTAGTACAAATTTGTAACGACTCCATACCTAACGTATAGCCTTTCTGGTTACAAAATATACATGGATGCAAACTGATCTCTGGTCAACAGCTACTATTATTCTGCGATCCGAAGCAAATTATGGTCCATTATGTGAATCCTCGTTGACCATTTTGCTTCATTAGATTCATGTATATGGTCATGTATTGATAATAAAATGACCAGGTCTTTTCTTTTTGTGCATTGATATCGAAAGAAACAAAGAATTTAAGCATTTAAGAGAACAAGTATATCATCGAGGCCTTCTTGTGCCAAAATGAACCTTAACAATCTGAGAAAAAAATGAAGAGAACAATCTGAACTATAGTTGAAGTCTAAACACAGCGATGATAAAATCTCAAAACAGTAGAAAAGAAGAAGATGATATGCCACAACATTTAAATCTTCTTAATAAATGGACAATTTCTAAAGTCCAACCCAAGCTTATATATCAAATGGGGATTTTTGAAAAATTGAGTCTTAAACAGGTTGTTAAAACAACTGAAGAATGTATTTCTGTTGATGATGATCATGCTACTTTTAGATTATTATCTGAAAATGATTTGGCTCCTTATAAGAAAACTCATCGATTCATGCATATTGAATTAATACAAGTAGCATTTAAACCACTTACTTCAAGAGGTTTACCTGAAAGCTTTATAGTGATTTTAAGAGATGATAGAAACCAAAATTGGAAAAAGTCTCTACTGTTCAAACAAGCTTAGCTTATGACCTTATATATTTTAATGTCTATCCTAATTTATAAATATCTTTGAATGATGTGAATTCTCTAAATGCTTTAGTATTAAGTATTAAATTACATGATTATAATTATATGTCAGGAACTGAAGTTATATGTATATGTTATAGAATTTATTATAAACTTCTATATATTTTAAATTCTATGGGTAAAATTATGGATTTTAAAAATGAGACTATTTTAATAGATACTAATTTTGGTAAGTTAAAAGTTATTACGAGAAGACCTATTAAATGGGATGAAATTGACTTTTTCAAAGAATGAATTTTTGAGGAAGTCATCCCTCCTCAAAATAATATGAATAGTGAAATTATAGAAGTTGAACAGACCGCAGATAGTACTGTTAAAATTGAATTTTCTGATTCCATATCTCTCATATATAGAGCTGATAATTTTAATGTTGCATCTAGATTGACCGGGTCAACCTCTTCTTATATTTCTCCTATTGATTATATCGTTAGTTCTCCGTGTAGAGCCTCTACTTCTCAAATTAGAGAAAATAATAGAGTGAGTAATATTAGTTAGATAGAGATAATATAGCTAATGCTATCTCAGATATGGATCCAACCGAATCCAAAATGAATTTTCCTAGAGGTTTGAAATGAATCAAAACAAAATTGATTTTAGTCTGGGATTACTGACAAGAAAAAGAATTTCAAATGAGTTCGTTAAACCTGGGTGAGAACTTTTTGGAAATTAATTTTTTCAAAACTTTAATAAAGAAGAAAATAATTTCTTTCAGGAAGAATTTTATAAAGATCTTTCTACTCATAATAAAATTATTTCTTTTGTTCCATGATTCATGACAAAATATATTGATAGTTATATTTCTATGTTAGAAAAATATTATAAATTAAGTAGTGGTGAAATGACCAAGTCAGTTTTTCCTCCTCAACAATCTTTTCAAATTGAAAAAGATGACAAAATAGTTTATTTTACTGCATTTTGCAAAATTACTTAAAAATGATACTGCCATAATTACTGCTCGACATGTTAATACAATGATCAAATAATAAAATTATGCTAATATTTATATGAGCATATTGGGCGAACAAATTATTTCTATACATGATAGAATTGTTAAGATATTTTTTGAATTGAAGAAGATAGATCATAGTGATAATAAAAAGAGAAATCAAGTCTCTATGCTACTACTAGTATCCAACCTCCACATGATATCAAAGACTTTAAATTAAATAAATATTTAGAGAAATTGCTAGAAGAAAAATTTAATGGATTAAAAATTAATCCAATAAGCAGCCATAATAGTTTTGAAGATAATTATGAGGTCCTTATTTAGATTCGTAAGTTCGCAGAAAAACATGCTAGAAAATCGATCCAAAGGGTACTACTATCCTAGACCTACTCCTTAAGATGCATTATTGAAAGAACAAGCATTATTGAAAGAACAAGAGATAAATAGTCTTTAATAGCTACAATGAAAATAAAATCTATGAATGAAACATAGATGATTTCACTGAGAGACAGATTTCTATAGTAGTACATTGAATGTGGATGTACAGTACAATTTGTAGAGTTCATAAGAACAACGGTAAAACTATTGCAAAAATGATTACTACAAGATTTACTGATCAATTAAAAGTTGGTGAAAAAATTATTTAACCTTATATTAGTGTTTCAAGATATTATAGTCAATTAAGAGTGAAGATGGTCAACCAGTTCAAAATGCTGTTTATACTTTAGTCCT
This sequence comes from Capsicum pubescens, assembly GCA_030864215.1. Lineage (NCBI taxonomy): Eukaryota > Viridiplantae > Streptophyta > Magnoliopsida > Solanales > Solanaceae > Capsicum > Capsicum pubescens. Next base: position 161,984,681 of record CM061549.1, on the reverse strand, counting down.
TAATATTATGAAACATTTTTTAGGAAGATGATCTGATAATAATGAGAGTATAAGAACAATGCTTCAAAATTTAAGGTGCAAGACTCTCATATCTTTAGATGGTGTTAAGATGTGTTTGTATCAAGAGTCATGAAATTATCAGAGAGTAATAATTTTCACTAAAAGTCTAAATTTATAGATAGTTTACCAACACTCTTCGCGGAAAGAGTTAGAAAAGCTCTTAGTGAATCCACAAGTAGTATTAATTATAATGAGTACACATATGAAAAATTGATTAATGTTTGTACTTAAGAAGAGTCATCCTTATGTAATGAGATTAGATTAAATCAAAAAATCAAAAGATATCGTCTTAATGAAAGACAACAATGAGAAGAATTTTGTGAACAATTTGCCATTGATATTCCTAAGAGTTCTAGAGAGCCTTATAGGCATAGAAAGAAAAAAAAGTTTCATAATAGAAAGAATAAGTGAATTGAGAAAAAATCTAGAAGGAAGAGGCATTTTAAACTGAGAAAAGATTTTATTAAGTCTAACAAACCTAATGCTTGCCACAAATGTGGAAGAATAGGCCATTATTTAAGAGATTATAGAGTTAAGAATAAAATTAAAAATCTCAACATAGATTAAGAGATGAAACAATCGAAACAATCTCTGTGTAAAATTCTATTAAATTATTCTCCAGAGAAATCAAGCCTGGATTAGAGTGATAATGAGTTATCTACAGATAAAGAATTAAGAGTTCTTTAGAATGAGGATTATATGTTCTCTGAAGATAAATATTTACTCTGTCAAATAGGACAACTTTGTGATAACAAGGATGAAGATGATGTTTTTTATAATATTTATTCTTAATTTCAGGATCTAAAAATTTATGTTCTTGAAAATGATAATTTAGTGGCACGTCTAAAAATTATCAAAGATTCAGAATTAAGATCTCAAATAATGAGTTAGATGGGAAAGCCTTCCACTAATTCTCTTAAAGAACAATGAGAAATTCTATCTCAAAAGGGTCCTTATACTATGACTGAAGTTCCAAGACTTCTCAAGGAAAAAGAGCGCATAGTTAATACTCCAACAACAACCCAAGATTAAAAATAGAGATTGATAATCTCAAGAAGGAAATCGTCGTTCTCAAAATTAATAATATGACATTCGATAAAAGGATATCTACTTCAAAAAATCAAAGTCTTGCTACAGATACTGTAGATAATATTCCTAGCCTACTAGAAGAAGGATTTCTTCAAACAGTAGAAGTTATAACACGTCAAAAATTTTATGCAAAAATAAATCTTTTGATTGATTATAACTTTAAAAAAGAATTTACTGCTCTCATTGATAATAGAGCAGACTGTAATTGCATATTAGAAGGTTTAATAACTTCTAAATATTTTCATAAAATTACTCATATTCTAAGAAATGCTAGTGGTCATAAAATGTGAGTTGAATATAAAATTTCCAAGGCATATATTTTTCAAGGCAAATCATGCATGCCAGAAACCTTTATTTTGGTAAAAGATATTAGTGATGAAATTATTTTAGGGGTGCCATAGATTATTCATATATATCCTATCACTTGGTGGGGTAAAAATGGAGTAACTGGCACATTCAATAACAAAGAAATTAAATTCGAATGGTGTTCACCACCTTATAAAAGATATCTAAATTTAATAAAAGAAAAGATATTTTGAAAAAATAGACAAGTTGATATTTTAAAAAATAAAATTTATAGTCTAACAAAAGAAGAGACTTTGAAAAATCCCAAGTTAAATGAAAAAATAAAATTTATGAAAAATCAGTTCTCATTAGAAATTTGTGGCGATCACGCAAATGCTTTTTGTCAAACAAAAAAATATGTGGTTAGTATGCCATATGAAGATAACTTTAAAGAAGATAATATTCCCACTAAATCTAGGCCATGCCAAATGAACTCAAAATATTTAGAATTATGTAAAAAAAAAATTGATTCTCTTCTTCATAAAGACCTTATAAGACCTTTCAAATCACCTTGGTCATGTACTTCTTTTTATGTTAATAAACAAGCAGAGCAAGAAAGAGGGGTTCCAAGATTAGTTATTAATTACAAACCTCTCAATAAAGTTCTAAAATGAATTCGGTATCCAATATCTAATAAAAAAGATTTACTAGATAGGTTATACAACGGCATAATATTTATAAAATTTGATTTAAAATCAGGATATTGACAAATTAAAATTGCTGAAGCAGATAAATACAAGACTGCTTTTAATGTTCCTATGGGTCAATTCGAATGAAATGTGATGCCTTTTGGATTGAAAAATATTCCCTCTGAATTTTAAAATATTATGAATGATATTTTCATGCCTTATAGTAATTTTATAATAGTTTATATTAATGACATACTAATTTTTTCAAAAAAGGTAGCAATACACTTTAAACACCTAGATTTATTCAAGAAAATTATTATGCAAAATGAATTAGTAATATCTAAACCCAAGAAGTCTCTTTTTGAAATGAAAATAAGGTTCTTAGGTCATAATATTGAAAGTGAAAAAAATAATTTCTATAAATAGAAGCATAGAATTTGCTTCTAAATTTTCGGAAGCTATAACTGATAAAACTCAATTACAGAGATTTTCAAAAAGTCTAAATTATATTTGTCTTTTATAAAGAACCTTGCTAAGGATACATCTATCTTATATGATAGATTGAAAAAGAATTCAAAAGCATGGACAGAAGATCATACTCAAGCTGTCAAAAATATTAAGGCAAATGTTAATAACCTACCATGCCTTACATTAACTAATTTAAATTGGAAAAAAATTATGGAAACAGAAGCTTCTGATATTAGATACGGAGGAATTCTAAAATAATATTCCCCACAAGATCAACAAGCATATATTATTCAATTTTATTCTGACAAATACAATACAAGCCAAAAGATTTATGCAACTATTGCAAAAGAAATTCTTGCAATAGTAAAATGTGTTTTGAAGTTTCAAGGGAATTTATATAATCAAAAGTTTATAATAAAAATTGATTGTCAAGCAGAAAAATTCATATTTAATAAAGATTGTACGCATGATGTTTCTAAACAAATGTTTGCAAGATGACAATTTTATTGACCCTATTTGATTTTGAAATACAATATTTAAAGGAATCTGATAATAGTCTCCTCGACTTTCTCACCAGAGAATATTTAAATTAATATCCTTTATTTTATACAGGATGAAAAAACAATCTTCAACCTCTTCTAATAGAGGAAGGACACGAGAAAGATCAAAAAATGGACTGAGGTAATGTCCTAGTCCAACTTGAAAGCCAAAAATTGATATTTGCAAATATTGCAAGCACCTTAGATCTTAATAAAGATCAACAAATGTATCAAGAATTTTTGGATTTTATTAAATTCAAAAAAGGAATAATATCCCCTCATATTCGAGTGCTCTGACAGATGATAATAATGAAAATATTGAATTATATGAACAAAATGAGATAGACGAAGTAATACTTATCTTGGATAAGAATGATTAAAAATAAAAAGATGATTCATGGCAATTAATGAAAAGATACTTAGATACTACATCATATGCTACTACTACATATAAGTACATAATGCATTTTTAGACAATACTCTCTCAGACAGGATCAACTAAAATTTAATATTTTTACCCAACTAATAATATTAGAAAAGTTTACAGCTTTTCAAAACTTATTATTAATTTTTTTTTTTATTCCTGAGGAATGGGGTATTAGTACTCTTAAAGAAAAGGATTATTTACATCCTGAACAAAAAATTTCAGTCAAATTTAATTACTGAGATTATATTGAAAGTTTAATGAAACTCTTCTATATGAAAATCCTAATAGGAAACACACATGGTTTATAAAGATTTGTGAGAATGTTTTTAATCAAAATATTTTTAATTGATTTGGACAATAATGAATTTATTATGGACCATCCATAAAAATTTTACTAAAATTATTCAAAAGTTTATACTGAATGGTTAGAAGTATCTCCAACACTAATAAAATTAGAGAGAGATAATATCTATTTTAAGAGAATTTCTACTATATATTTCTTCACCGAATTCTCTATCCCATGGATAATGAAATGATCCGTTGAAGTGTAACCTAATCTTAATAATTTTCAATGCCTCAAAAAAATACTTTATACAAAATTCTGAAATAAATTAAACCAGAAGACAGCTGAAGGACATATTCATGAACAAATAGTAATTGATTTGATTAAGGAGGCCATTTCTATGTACAAATAACAAAGAGATATGACACCGATGCAACAAAAGAAAGATATTAGTACTTTCAAAAGTATCGCTAGACGTCTTCAAATGAAGAAGGGCATCATATCCAGGTCAGAAATAATAGCCTCATCTATGGAGAAAGTTAAAAGAGATTTAATGAAAAATCTTGACATGGAAAATGCATCAGACGTTTCTATGATATCTGCTGATCATACTACCGACAATGAAGAGGATTGCTTAGCAGGAAAATCACAAAGCATCCAAAACAATGATTAAATTGATATTGATGAGTACCTGTAAAAATTCAAAGAAAAATAGAAAGAATCTTCCATATCAACAAAGGATAAAGGCAAGGGAACAAAATTATAAGAGACACTAGGCCCTATTTCATAAAATAATTGGGCTGAGTCATCTTTCATAAAGAATTTTACATGGCTTTTATAAAGCATCTTTAAGAAGATGTGATAAATAAAGTAAGTTAGTCAATATAGCTATGAGTATAAGTAGACTAGAAAAAGTCATATTTTCCATTATCTAAGTTTTTAATTTGTCGTTTACTAAGGAGATCAACAAGCATATATTATTCAATTTTATTTTAAAAAATGGAATACAAACCAAAAAAATTATGCAACTATTGTAAAAGATATTCTTGCAATAGCAAAATGTTTTTTGAAGTTTCAAGGGGATTTATATAATCAAAAGTTTTAATAAAAACTGATTGTCAAACAACAAAATTCATATTTAATAAAGATTGTAAGTATGATGTTTCTAAATAAATATTTGCAAGATGACAAGATTTATTGGTCCCATTTTATTTTGAAATACTATATTTAAAGGGATCTGATAATATTCTTCTCTACTTTCTCACTAGAGAATATTTAACTTAATATTCTTTCTTTTATATAGGATTAAATCACAATTTTCAACATCCTCTGATAGAGGAACGGGACGAAGAAGATCAGAAATGTGTTATGGGCCAATTACACAAAAATGGGCTTTCATCTGATACCCGGGTGAAGTGTTATGGCCATTTTTATAAAACAGTGTGCCAAATTAGCAATTAACGCATCACGAAGGAATTCCAAATGGCAATTGTCAAAAACTAGTGAACCAACGCGATTGCCCTGCATCGTGGTGAACTTCCAGGTCCCAACCAGTGGGAGACCGCAATTCCACTGCGTCGCTCCATAAGCCCAGTTCTCAATTGTCATTTTCAGCGTCACGACGCGATTGCACCGCGTCGCGCCAAGGCCAAAAATAGGAATTTCCAACCCGCGATTTAAAATTTCAAGGGCCGTTTAGTCTTTTTCCAAACTTTCTAATCCATCCTAACACGGGATTTAAGCCCTAATAAAGCCGTATTTACCCATTTTTACATTATTCTCTCAAATTAAATCAATTCTCTTCAAGAACAAAAACTCTAATCTTCAAAAATACAAGGTCAAATCTCAAGAACTCACCATCAATCCTCATGAATTCGTCAACCCAGGTATGTTAAGTGTTCATTCATAGGTTTCTTTTACCGATGGAGTCTAAGTACCATGTTTTAAATTCAAATCATGATCTTTACAAGTAATTTTGATCTTTAATTGGGATTTCAACCATGAACCTCCATGAACTTAAATTTTATACCATGCTTATATGAAATTGTTGCCATTATCAAGCCCCTCATGTTTTAGTGTTGCTATTTTCTGAATTAAATCATGGTTAAATGTTGTTGATGTTTAACTTATGTTGTTACTCCAAGTTTATTACTATTCCCATGCATACTCAAAACCATGTACATTAAGTATTTGATGAAATACCTACAAGAGCGGATTTTAATAAATGTTTCCATGTTATGTCCTTCAAGATTTGTACCATTTTACTATTATTGCTTTTGAGTCCTGGGGTATTTACCCCAAAACCATTGCTGTTTACTTAGTCTCGTCTCAGTATCTTCAGATTATATTATGAGCATTACTAGATCGGTCAGTTAAACTCAGAATAGTTAGTAATCCAGTGTCATTCAGTTGGGAGTAGGATTTAGCACCGAACGAGTGCAGGGATGACGACTTCCCCGTCAGATAGGCAGAGTCGTTAGTAGTAGTCCCTGTATTTCAGAACTACGTAGCCAGCGTATGATATGAGAAGTCACCCGTTAGTTTAGGCTTGACTATCTCGCAGGGGTCACCCGTCAGATTAGGCTTGACACCCTTAGTCCTTCGGGACAATACTATACATTAGTTTAGTTGATCCACACAGCAAGCGTTAGTACCCGTGGCATGGTATTAACATTCTTCCAACTGGGATTACAGATTGAACCCTGATTAGCTCAGATTGGGGCATGTCGGTTAGATGACACCTCCCACAATCTCAGTTATTGACTCAGTACAGTAATTAGTCTAATTATTCAGTTTTAGTTGCTTAACCATAGCATACAGACACCAGTAATTCAGTTATCATATTTCACTATTTATAGATTATATTCAGTCCATGTTATATGATTGGTCATACATCTCCAGTATCTATAGATTTTACGTAGCTTCAGTATTTACTATTTTCAAGCATCCTCAGTAATTACAGATTCCATGTATTTTCAGTATCTACAGATTTTATACATTCTATTCAGTACCTTATATTATACATACATATTCAGACAATTATTTATTCACGTTCATGAAACCATGCATATTCGCCTACTTCATTTAGCATACCAGTACATTCAAAGTACTGATCGCATACTCTTTTTCTTGCACTATGATGTTTTATATCATAGGTTCGGACGTCCAGTCTCTCAGCAGTAGTAGTGGTGAGTCCTCATATTTTGAGGACAAATTATTTTATTTCATGCTTTCAGATTAGTAGTTAGTTGGGGCCTGTCTCGCTAACTCATATTCAGTCAGTTTAGAGGCTTTTAGATATGTCATTTAGTTATTCAGTTTATCTTTATTTTATCAGGTTTTGACAATTGTTTTCTCTAGATTCATATTTCATTATTGTTTTAGTTGATAAAACCTTATGGCTAGTCAGTTGTTCTTCTAAATTTATTATATTGTTCAGTGTTCACAGCAGGTACCAGCTCATGGGTTAGCTTGTGGTCCCCCAGGATTGTAAGCACCGTGTGACACCCAAGGTATACTCTCAGGGAGTTACAAACTTTGTATCAGAGCCTAAGGTTTTAAAGTGTCCTAGGAAGTCTGAAAGCCACGTCAAGTAGAGTTTTGTGCATGAGTGTAAAGTGCGCCACACTTATGGACAAGAGGCTATGAGGCGTTTTAGGAAAGTTCCCTTCTTTCAGTATTTATGTCATGCGAGTGAGCATGAGATTAAGTTAAACTCTCAGTATAATCTAATCTTTCTTCTATTTACAGAATGTGCCTCCCAAAAGAACAAACAGAAGAAGAAACGGGAACCAGCCAACACCTCCGCCCATTCAAAAAGATCCCCTGAATGACCATGTATATCATGAAGAGTTCAGAGCTACATTCACTACTCTAGCTCACTCTGTAACGGCTTAGAATGCTCATTCAGCCACTGTTCTGGCCAATCCAGTGGCCAATACTACTGCAACTAGGATTCGGGACTTCACCTGAATAAATCCGCCCTCTTTTATAGGATCCAATTCTGAAGAGGATCCACAAGAATTCTTAGATATGGTGTATAAAGTAAAAAATATCATGGGGGTGACATCTAGTAAGAGTGCTGAGTTGGCTGCATATCAGTTGTTGGATGTAGCCCACTCGTAGAGTTTGCTACAACCTTCTTAGATAGATTTTTTCAGTTAGAGCTGAGAGAAACTAAAGTGTTCATCAACTTGAGGCAGGGTAATATTAGTGTGAAAGAGTATTCCCTCAAGTTTACTTAGTTATCTAGGTATGCTCCTCATGTAGTAGCTTATAGCAGGTCTAAGATAAGAAAGTTTGTGTCTGGTGTATCCGATAGTGTGGTCAAGGAGTGTAGGACCATAATGCTGATCAGAGAGATGGACTTGTCTAGGTTGATGGTCCATGGTCAATAGAAGAGGATAAAAAGTCTAAGGAGAGAGAGAGAGGGAAAATAAGAGGGCTAGGACATGTGGCTTTAATTTTAGTCAGCCAAGGTCAGAAGTCGGTAACCGTCGTCAGTTTCGTTAGAGATCTTTAGTCCCAGCACCATCTTCAGCTAGTGCCTCAATGTACAAATTCAGAAATGATAATAGGGATAGAGCACCAGGCTCTAAATCCCAAAGCCGTGTTAATAGTTCCCGTACCAATCCTTTATGTCAGAAATGTGGTAGGAACCATCAGGGTGAGTGTAGAGCTGATAATGATGTGTCCTTTAGGTGTGTCAAGCTAGGCCATCAGATTCAGGAATGTTGGGTAGTTGCTTAGAAGGGTAGGTATTTGAACCAACAGGGCCAGTCCCATCAGTCATCAGTTCTAGCCGGTCGCCCAACTCAGTAGGGTGCTGCTTCCAGTGCTACCAGTGGTCAGCATCCAAAAAGATTGTATGCTCTTTAGTCTAAATCAGATCAGGAAAATTCTCTAATATGGTCACTGGTACGTTTTAGATCTTCTATTTACATATTTATGCTTTGCTAGATCCAGGAGCTTTCCTGTCTTTCGTAACCCCTTATATAACCGTCAACTTCAGAATTAGTCCTAAAATCTAAGCAGAGCCTTTTTCAGTGTCTACCTCAGTAGGTGTTTCCATTGTAGCCAGGCAGGTATACAGGAATTGTCCAATCATAATATCTTAGAAAGTCACTTCAATTGATCTTGTAGAGTTAGAGATGGCTGATTTTGACATCATTCTCGGCATGGATTGGCTCCACTCATGCTATGCTTCAGTTGACTGTAGAAATAGAATTGTTCACTTTCAGTTTCCAAATAAATCGGTCCTTGAATAGAGGGGTAGTACTACAACGCTTAGGGGTCAGTTGATTTCATACCTTAGAGTGAGAAAGATGATATCCAAGGGGTGTATTTACCATCTTGTTCGAGTCAAGGACTCAAATTCAGAAACCCCAACTCTTAAGTCTGTTTCAGTAGTAAGGGAATTTCCAGATGTGTTCCCTGAGGATCTTCTCGGGGTTCCTTCCGAAAAGGAAATTAACTTCAGAATAGTCCTTCTCCCAGATACTCAGCCTATCTTCATTCCGCCATATAAAATGGCTCTAGCCGAACTCACAGAATTGAAAGAATAGTTGAAGGATATCCTAGATAAGTGATTCATCAGGACCAACGTCTCTTCATGGGGCGCACCAGTTCTATTCATGCGTAAGAAAGACGATTCTCTCAGAATGTGTATCAACTACAGCCAGTTGAACAAAGTCACCATCAAGAATAAGTATCCACTTCCTAGAATCGATGACTTGTTCGACCAAATTCAAGGTGTCAGCTACTTTTCTAAGATAAACCTCAGATCAGGCTATCGTCAGCTCAAAGTCAGAGAATGTGACATTTTAAAAATAGCTTTCCGAACCCGGTATGGTCACTTCAAATTTTTAGTCATGTCCTTTGGTCTCACAAATGCCCCAACAGCCTTCATGGACTTAATGAATCGAGTGTTCAAGCAGTACTTGGACATGTTCATCATAGTCTTTATTGATGACATTCTTGTTTACTCCCGTAGCAAAAATGATCATGCAAACCATCTCAGGATAGTATTGCAGACCCCTAGATCCTATCAGTTGTTCGCCAAATTCAGTAAGTGTGAATTTTGGCCAAGGTTAGTAGCGTTCCTTGGTCATATTATTTCTGGTGATGGCATTAGGGTTGATCCTCAAAAGACCGAAGCGGTGAGAAACTGGCCCAGACCTATTTCCCCATCAGATATCAGTAGTTTCTTGGGTTTAGCTGGCTATTATCGTCGGTTTGTTGAAGGGTTTTCGTCTATTGCATCCCCCGTGTCTAGGTTGAATCAGAAGAAAGTTAAGTTTCAGTGGTCAGATTCTTATGAGAAGAGTTTTTAGGAGTTGAAGACTCGACTCACTACAACTCTAATTTTGACGTTACCAGATGGTTCAGATGGATTTATTGTGTACTGTGATGCTTCTTGAGTTGGGTTGGGATGTGTTTTAATGTAGAGGGGTAAAGTGGTGGCCTATGCCTCTAGACAACTTAAGCCCTATGAAAAGAATTACCCGACCCATGATCTTGAGTTAGCAGCTGTAGTGTTTTCCTTAAAGATTTGGAGGCACTATTTGTATGGGGTATATGTGGATGTGTTTACGAATCACAAAAGCTTGCAATATGTCTCTTACTAGAAAGTTTTGAATTTACGTCAGAGAAGGTGGTTAGAGTTATTGAAAGATTATGATATAGGTGTTCTGTACCATCTAGGCAAGGACAATGTAGTGGCTGATGCTCTCAGTAGGTTATATATGGGTAGTGTTGCTCATGTTGAGAATGATAAGAAAAAGTTATTTCAGGAAGTTCATTAGCTTGCCAGGTTAGGTATTCGTATAGTTGATTCAGCAGAGGGTAGTGCGTGGGTGCAAAGTAGTTCAGAATCATCTTTAGTTTCTGAGGTAAAGTAAAATCAGGATAGAGATCGTAGTATTATGACGTTGAAAGAGTCAGTCAGATATAAAAAAGTAGAGGTTTTCTCCTAAGGGAAAGATAATGTGTTGCGTTGCCAGGGTCGACTATGTGTTCCAGGTGTAGATGACTTAAGGCAACGAATCCTTGCAGAAGCGCATGGTGTGCATTATTTGGTTTATCCAGGGGCCACCAAGATGTACCGCGACTTGTGGGAGACCTATTAGTAGAGTAGGATGAAGAGAGATATTATAGAGTTTGTAGCCAAGTTCTCTATGTGTCAGCAGGTTAAGATTGAACATCAGAAGCCAAGTGGTCTATGCAGGAGTTCAGTATTCCCACTTTGAAGTAGTAGGAAGTGAACATGGATTTTGTGATAGGCTTGCCTCGTACTCGTCATAAGCTTGATTTGATTTAGGTTATCGTAGACAGGATGACCAAATCAACTCATTTCTTGCCAGTCCATACCTCTTATTCAGCCGAGGACTATGCCAAACTCTACCTCAGAGAGTTGGTTAGGTTGCACAGTGTTTCTTTATCCATTATCTTAGATAAAGGTACCTAGTTTACCTCTCATTTCAGGAAAGCATTCCAAAAGGGTCTCAGTACCCAAGTCCACCTTAGTAAACCTTCCACCCTCAGACCTATGGTCAAGAAGAAAGGACCATTTAGACTCTTATTGAGAGCATGTGTAGTTGACTTTAAGGTTAGTTGGGATGATCACTTTCCTTTCATCGAATTTGTATACAATAACAACTATCATTCTTGTATCCAAATAGATCCATTTGAGGCTCTTTATGGGAGGAGATGTAGATATCCGATTGGTTGGTTTGAAGTAGGTGAAACCGCAGTAGTTGGGCCTGATTTAGTATTTGATGCCTTAGAGAAGGTTCAGTTGATCAGAGAAAGGCTTAAGGCAGCCTAGAGCTGATAGAAATCGTATACAGATGTGAGGAGAAAAGATCTCAAGTTTGAGATCGGTGATTGTGTATTCTTGAAAATCTCTCCTATGAAGGAAGTGAAGAGGTTTGGTAAGAAGGGAAAGATTAGTCCCCGATATGTCAGTCCTTACAGAAGTCTCAGCCATTTTGAAAAGGTAGCTTACGAGCTTGAGTTGCCGTCAGATCTAGCTTCAATACATCCGGTATTCCATGTATCCTTTCTAAATAAATGCATTGGTAACCCAACAGTCATAGTTACCTTAGAGGGTATAGATATTCAGAATGATCTCTCTTTCGAAGAAGTTCCAGTCTAAATCCTTGATCATCAGATTCGCAGGCTGAGGAACAAAGAAGTTCCCTTAGTCAAAGTTCTTTGGCAGAATTAGTCCGTTGAGGGAGATACTCAGGAAGCAGAAGCAGATATGTGGGCCAAGTAACCTAACCTTTTTTCCGCAAACTGAGATTCAGTTTAAGGTATTAATCTTCTTAAGATTTCTTTTTATCATGCTTAGTTTCAGTTGCACATCATGTTCATGTCAGTCATACACTTAGTTCAGTAATGACTCACGTCTCAGACCTAGTCATTAAACTATGTTTTCATCACGTATATTCAGCATGTACTCTCAGTTCCTTAGTGCTTTCAGTCTGGCCAGTATCATTTGGGGACAAATGTTCCCAAGAGGGAGATATTGTAATACCCCAAAAAATTTGAGCCAATTTTAGCATCATATTTTGAGCTCACGTGTAGTGTAATATAGATCTATGATAATTTCATAATAGTTTGAAGTGTATTTAGGTCTAAAATAACTCCCAGTTGTTAAAAGAATCCAAATGATCCTTACCGATTAATTTTCGTGTGAGAATAATACATTAATCAACCTAAAACAAGCATATCTTTTGCTCTACTCAAAATTTTCCAAATCAAAGCCCATCAAGTTGTGTGAAATTGAATTATATTTCCAACGATATAAAATTCTCCCAAATTCGATACCCGGGTGAAGTGTTATGGCCATTTTTGTAAAATAGTGTGCCAAATTGACAATTAATGCGTCGCGAAGGCATGACAAATGGCAATTGTCAAAAACCAGTGAACCAACGTGATTGTCCTGCATCGTGGTGAACTTCCAGGTCCCAACCAGTTGGAGACCACAATTCCACCGCGTCGCTCCATAAGCCCAGTTCCCAATTATCATTTTCCAGTGGCACGACGCGATTGCACTGCGTCACGCCAAGGCCAAAAATTAGAATTTCCAGTCCGCGATTTAAAATTTCAAGGGCTGTTTGATCTTTCCCCAAAGTTCCTAATCCATTCTAACACGGGATTTAATCCCTAATAAAGACGTATTTACCCATTTTTACATTATTCTCTCAAATTAAATAAATTTTCTTCAAGAACAAAAGCTCTAATCTTCAAAAATACAAGGCCAAATCTCAAGAACTCACCATCAATCCTCACGAATTCGTCAACCCAGGTATGTTAAGTGTTCATTCATAGGTTCCTTTCACCCATGGAATCCAAGTACCATGTTTTAAATTCAAATCATGATCTCTACAAGTAATTATGATCTTTAATTGGGATTTCAACCATGAACCTCCATAAACTTTGATTTTATACCATGCGTATATGAAATTGTTGCCATTATCAAGCCCCTCATATTTTAGTGTTGCTATTTTTTTAATTAAATCATGGTTAAGTGTTGTTGATGTTTAACTTATGTTGTTACTCCAAGTTCTATACTATTCCCATGTGTACTCAAAACCATGGACATTAAGTGTTTGATGAAATACCTATAAGAGTGGATTTTAATAAATGTTTCCATGTTATGTCCTTCAAGATTTGTACCATTTTACTATTATTGCTTTTGAGTCCTAGGGTTTTGAATACCCCAAAACCATAGCTTTTTACTTAGTCTCGTTTCAGTATATTCAGATTATATTATGAGCATTACTAGATCGGTCAGTTAAACTCAGAATAGTTAGTAATCCAGTGTCATTCAGTTGGGAGTAAGATTTAGCACCGAGCGAGTGCAGCGATGACGGCTTCCTCATCAGATAGGCAGAGTCGTTAGTAACAGTCCCTGTATTTCGGAACTGCGTAGCCAGCGTATGTTATGAGAAGTCACCCGTTAGTTTAGGCTTGACTATCTCGCAGGGGTCACCCGTTAGATTAGGCTTGACACCCTTAGTCCTTCGAGACAATACTGTACATCAGTTTAGTTGATCCACACAGTAAGCGTTAGTACCCATGGAACGATATTAACATCCTTCCAACTGGGGATATAGGTTGGACCCCGATTAGCTTAGATTGGGGCATATCGGTTAGATGACACCTCCCACAGTCTCAGTTACAGACTCAATTCTGTAGTTAGTCTAGTTATTTAGTTTCTGTTGCTTAACCATAACATATAGACACCAGTTATTTAGTTATCAGATTTCAGTAATTACAGATTATATTTAGTCCATGTTATATGCTTGGTCATGCATCCCCAGTATCTACAGATTTTACGTATCTTCAATATTTACTATTTTCATGCATCCTCAGTTATTAAACATTCTAAGTATTCTCAGTATCTACAGATTTTATACATTTTATTCAGTACCTTATGTTATACATACATATTCAGATGATTATTTATTCACGTTCATGAAACCATACATATCCGCCTGCCTCATTTAGCATACCAGTACATTCAAAGTACTGATTGCTTACTCTTTTTCTTACGCTATGATGTTTCATATCCAGTTTTTAGATCGCGCTTAAACTTCTCAAGCTCTCAGCAGTAGTAGTGGTGAGTCCTCATATTTCGAGGACAGATTATTTTATTTCATGCTTTCAGATTAGTAGTTAGTTGGAATTAGTTGGGGCCTGTCACGCCAACTCATATTCTGTCAGTTTAGTGACTTTCGGACATGTCAGTTAGTTATTTAGTTTATCTTTATTTTATCAGGTTTAATTAGTTATTTTCTCCAGATTCATATTTCAGTATTGTTTCATATGATTAAACCATATGGCTAGTCACTTGTTCTTCTACATTTATTATATTGTTTAGTGCTCACAGCAGGTATCAGTTCATGGGTTAGCTTGTGGTCCCTCGGGACTGTAAGTATCGTGTGACGCCAGGGTGTACTCTCGGGGCGTTACATGGTGTCTTTTGAGTTTTTTAAACTTTGATATTTGTTCTTTATGTTTGTACAAACAAAATAATAATTTTAGTATTTTTGGTCACTGTTGATGTTCTTGGCGTCTTTTTGTGTTGGTGTTGCTGGGTTGATTTGTTGTTGTTCTTGGTAAAAATGGTGTATTTGATATTAAATGGTGATATTATTGTTGTTCTATTGAACAAAATCTTGCTACTATTTTTTTCCTACAACAGACGAACCATCTGATGCAACAGATAAATCATCTGATGCTACAGATGAATAATCTGTTGTTTGAAATTCTAGCAATTATTCCAACAGGATGACATTTCCAAAAAATTGATTTCTCCCAGTAAATAATTCATATGTTGCGATCGATGACGCTTCTGTTGGAAGAAATCTAAACAATATTGATAATTGATTTGTGCACAGACCAGTTATCTATTTCAACAGATGAGTGATTTGTTAAAAGAAATTACAACACTATAGAAACTATTTTTATTGCTTACAACAGATTACTCTTCTATTGTAACATATTAGTTATATGTTACAACAACTGAACTATATGATGCAACAGATGACCAATCTGTTTTTTGAAATCCTATCAACTATTCCAACAGGACAATATGTCCAAGACTTTGATTTCTCCCAATAGATAATTTATCTGTTGCGACAGATGCCACTTCTGTTGGAAGAAATCCAAATAATATGGACAGTGGATCTGTTGCATAAACCAAAAATTTGTTTCAACAGATGAGTGATCTGTTGGAAGAAATCAGAACAATGTAGAAACTTTATTGTTGACTACAGATTACTCATATGTTGTAATCAGTTAGTTATATGTTGCAACAGATATAACACCTGTTGCAACATATGTGTGATCTGTTGGAACTATTATTTTATTGTGTTGTACATGTTAGATTTACTGTTATCCTTTTTTAAAAGATGCTTTAATCAATTATATTTTTTTTTATTTTCCTATTATTTTTATATAATATGTCTCCCAAAAGAAAAAAAACCGAATCAAGTCCAAGTAAAGGAACAAGTGAAGCATTTAGTGATACAGATCAAGTTACTAAACAACAAAACCAACTAGGAATCACCAAGACAAGCTGAGACAAGATAACAAGAATTCAAGGCTCAAATGTGCAAGATGAACAATAGCTATGGCAGCAACTCAAATCTAGAAGATAACAACAAACACAACAATGCAATAATGTAAAGATAGATAGTTTGACATACGAGATTAAAAGAATTAGAAACCAAATCGTGTATCAAATGATGAGACCCCTAAGACCCGCAATAACAACACCAAATTCTTACGGTGACCGCTAAGGGAATCAACTCCACTTACAACCACCGTTTCTAAGCAATATCCAATACACGGCTTTTCCAAGTCCTACATAATGGGTTTTCCAAGCCCTACACTAAGTGTTACTCCCAATAGAGTTCAAGATTGTTTCTCTCAAAATATCATCATCAAAACTAAAGAGAAAATGACCTAATAGAAGACTATTTATAGGCTATTACAAATCAAAGATAAAATGACCACAACACCCTTAACGAGAGGGGTGGCCATGGTGTGTTTGGAATCAACATGTGTAATGACTAAAATGCCCTTAATGAGTTCCAACACTCCAAAGGCGCCTTCTTCAAGTTTCAAAGTTATGGTTCAACTTGTAGTCTCGGATATTCCTCTAAGAAAAGCCCCCAAACAACTTTCCACACGCGAGTTTGCTCGATGGTGTGCTCAAACCAGTTCCTCCAAGTATGTTCCCGTGCCCTCAATGTGACCAAAGCTTTATTCTTCATGTATTGGCTTCGAATGATGTCATCAAAATCTATGATGGTCATTTGGCTCGTATCATCCTCCCCTTCTTGATAATGATTTAACCTCGAATCCAAACCTTCCAAGACCAAAGAGAAGACAAACAAGAACCACATCCTCATGACATGAGGTTTAGAGTTAGCACAATAAATAACATCATCATGCTAGGCGGTACATACTCAAAATATGACCAAGGGTCCTTCGTGTTAAATATAACAAATATATTGAAAAGTTCACAAAAGAGTTAACTATGGACGTAATCATCTCTATGCACATAAAGAAGAAATGTATCACACAAATGGAGTTTATCCAAAGTAGTTTCAAGAGAAGACTCTCTTCTTGACCTACAAGTTATAAAACCTTGGTCAAGAATGGAAACACACAATGATGAACTGTCTTGGAGCCTTTCATGGATCCCTTTCTTTAAAGACCTTTCGTCTTGGTTGGAGTTCTTTCCCTTGCACAATGTTGGTCCCTCAAGTGGATTGTGAATCCCCAAGAAAGACTTTCCATTAAAGGTAAGGATACCAACATCCTAATTCAAACCTTGCTTGTCATGTAGACCAAGAAATAAGTTGGGTGTGCCGATATCATCATATCCACATTTGGCATCGGGGTCAAATGGAAAGAGTGGCTATAGACATGGGTCTAGACAACACTTCCTTTCCCCATAGGCGTCACCCGAATGAAAAGACATACTCTCTAAAATAACATATACATCATGAAACACAAATAGAGAGTAGAGAAAGGTGTCACTCAAGTCAACCTCAACTAAGGTGTCCTCATGTATGTACTCACCACTAATTCCAAATCATGACTAGGAGTACTCTTAATAATAAGGTCACACAAAGTAGAGGAGGAAGTAATTTCCAAGCAATGGACACTTTCTCTTTCTATGGAAGTCCCCTCAAGTAGACACGTACCACCATTAATATCGAAGGAATTATTGCTTAAATCTTCACAAGAAGCAAGCAATTCATCCTCATAATTATCAAGAAAAGGTGGGGTGTCATATAAAGGATCACATCCATAACCATTTTTCAAGGAAAAACCACCTATTGGGTTTCTGGAATATTCAAGCAATTCAAAGATATCATCACCCAATTGGTTATTCCTTTTCAAGACTACACATTCCTTACCCTTAAGAGTACTCTCATCTTTCAAGAAGAGATTTCCATCTTTAGAAGGAATGTTATCATACCATAGAGGGTTAGCATATACGCTATAGCCTTCAAGACAAGCTATACCTCAACATCATTCTCACCACTAGGTTTATTAGGAATGATTATACCATCTTCAAACAAGATATTATACCTAAAGAGAGAATGGTCTACCCCATGGGAAGCTTTGGAACAAGCAAGTTCACTCTCCAAAGGACCATTATTAAGTTTCAAAGAGGTTTCAAGCACATGATTATCCCTATGAGCCAAGAAAACATTAGAATCATTACCCAAGGGTAAGCTCATGGGTTCACTCCTATCATTTTGACCAACATTTTCAAATTCTTCACTCACTGAGGTCTATTAATTATAACACACATAACCTCAAGTGGTGGACTATTTTTGCACATAAGTTGATCAATACAATTCTCGCAAGATGATGTTTATCATTGAACACAATGGCTTCAACACTAGGTGGACATAAATTAATCTTACAAGAAGTTTCAATTCGGTCATTAATAGGATCAACTAGTGTATCCACACTCACAACATGAACATCATCAATAATTGGCAAAGAATCAATATACGATGTACTTTCATTCAAAACATTGACTTCAACACTAGATGGACTTAAATTGATCATACAAGAAGAGTTAATTCGATTATAAATAGTATCAACAAGTGTATACACACTCAAAATATGTATATCATCAACAAGAGGAAAGGAATCAATTGACTCATATATAGGTAAGCTACTACTCACACTCAATAGTCTACAAACCACACAATCACCATTCACATGCACAAAAGTGTAAGAGTTAGCTATTTTAACTTGAAGTTCTTGAGAACATTCTTCTCTACCTTGGTGTGAAGGTCCCCCACAAGCTTTGGCAGCAACTAAGGTTTTCCTAGTCAAGTCTTCAAAGGTCTCCTTTAGCACTTGCTCTCCTCCGCTTGCCATGTTGGTACCTACAAAAATATCCTTATAAATAGAAGGACAAATAATGTTAGATTTTAGTGAAAACTCCCTCACTTCACTCCTCACAACCTCTCTTTTTTCCACTCTCAGATTCCCACCTTGCACACCTTTACTCCTCTCAAATTTTTGTCTCCCATTTATATTCGGATTGGAGTAAGTGTTCACTTCTCTTTGGGACTTGGGAATAAAAGACGTAATGAGATGATTTCCCCACTGGTATCTCATAACCTTAGGCTAATTTTTCATATTTGAAACTCTATGTTGTGCAAATCAATCCGTACCTAAGCATACATGACCTTGTGTCAAGGGAAAGATATCACACCACACCTTCTCATAGTATTCAAATTGGTTGAAGATGGCCTTCACTCTCTCGATAATCTTATACCCATCCAAGGAATATGGAACAAGTAAAGATTCTCAAAACAACCACAAATAATCAACCATGGATGGCATGATGTGGGTTTTATAACACCTATTATCTAGCATAATGAGGCAGCCCGAAACCCCACAAATGTCTACCTTTTCGGAGTGAACATTCCTTCTTGGATCAATATTGTAAGGCTTAGAATACCCCATGGGCACATGAGTACCTCTTGACTTTGGAGATACATACTCTCTTGTTCTCATAGGACAACCCCCAATATAACTAGTATAACCATTCACACCTCTTCGACATTGATAAGAAGTACTACAAGGTGAGGAATATGAATCTTCATACTCCACATGTGCACTCTCACTATAGCTCTTATAAGCTCTGCGAATAAAAGGGTTATACCTTACACCAATTCTAGGTTTGGAGTGGGAAGTGTAAGACTTCTTACATTCCCCATATTCATCATAAGAACCACCACAAGGCTCTTCATTATCTCCATATTCAACGTAGGCACTAGGAACCTCATTCATCTTATTTTCTCCCTCAAACCCGTGACCCTCAATTCTGCCCATATCTTGATTATGGCTATTTTCATAGCCCCCATAATCTCCATCAACTTCGTAGCCATAAAATCCCTCACTACAATCGCAGTCTTCCATGTTGTAGTCATAATAATCTACGACTATCAAAGATATATTCCCCTTATATCACCTTGTACCTACAAAATAAAGAAAAAAGATTAGTAGTAAAAGCTCCTCACCAATTATCGGCAAATATTAAAAGTTGCTTATATTCCGGTAGTGAATAAGGTGTCAATCACTACTTGCATTCGGAATAGATTATTGTTTGATCGACTCAAGGCACAAAACAAAATATACTTACAAACTTAAAACAAAGAAGTTACGATGATTTTAAAATGAGAAAAGCACACAAAGAACGAAAACACGAAGAAAACGAACTCAAACAACTAATCCACAATCTAGTAGGTGATTACTAGTTGCTAATTAGTACTAGACTTAAGAATTGAAACTAAAGAAACAAGGAAAAGAAACTTAGAAATTAAAATTTGAGCTTAGGGTATTTGGAAGTTCGATGATGTGGCAGCTTTGATGATGTAGCAGATTCTAATTGGTTGACGTTTTTGGGAATTTCTTATTTTCGTTTTGACTTTGTCAATTTACAATTGGAAGAGTAGAATTTCGGTTATGGGAGGGAAACACAAGACTTGGATCCCTTTTCTAAATTCAAAAAAGGTTTGACTTTCCTTGCATCTTTTTGGTAAAACACCTTTTTGAAAGCCTTTGTCTTCTTTCCTCTTTTGTTTGTCTTGGAATAGTCCCTTTTGGTAAGATAAGACTTTTGAAAGCCCTTTGTCCCCTTTATTCTTTGGTATATTCTTGGGGAATGTCTTCAATACAAACACCAGAACACACTCTTCTTCACTTGATTTTAGATCAAACACTTCTTTTGAATGTTCTTGTTCAACAATTCATAAAGAACATGAAGAACACCAAGAACATTCAAGGATAGAAACTAAACCAAATGAACTCCAAATTGAATGATTTTGGATTCTTTTTGCTCACATTAAACTCCACAACAACAAAAAAACATTTTCAAGCCATAATACCAACACCAACCCTTCCAATTTTGAGATTCACCTTTCTATTTTCTTCAGCCTTTGACTCAACAATGGTGAATAACTCAAAACAACCCTGATTAAGCTCAATCCAAGATCTAGACTCTTAGTGTTAGGGAACAAAGACCTAACACTAGAAACAAATAACACACAAAAATCTCCTAAATCTAAGTCTCAAATTTCGGCCAAAACACAAACACGAGACAAAATATTTTTTTTGTCAGATTTTCAGTTTTCAACACCTTTTTTTGCTTTTCAAGATAACAAGCCCAAGATTGATTTTGTAGGAATGAAATCAATCCTTGATTTGATACCAAATGATATGGATCAAGTTAATAAACACCAAAACCAGCAAGGAATCACCAAGATAAGCCGAGACAAGATAGCAAGAATTCAAGCCTCAAATGTGCAAGATGAACAATAGCTATGGAAATAACTCAAATCGAGAAGATAACAACAAACACAATAATACAATAATGAAAAGATAGATAGTTTGACATACGAGATTACAAGAATTAGGAACCAAATAGTGTATCAAATGATGAGACCCCTAAGACCCGCAATAACATCACTAAACTCTTACGATGATCGCCAAGGGAATCAACTCCACTTATAATCACCGTTTTTAAGCAATATCCAATACACAGCTTTTCCAAGCCCTACACTAATGGCTTTTCCAAGCCCTACACTAAGTGTTCCTCCCAATGGAGTTCAAGACTATTTTTCTCAAAATATCATCATCAAAACTAAAGCGCAAATAACCTAATAAAAGACTATTTATAGACTATTACAAATGAAAGATAAAATGATTACAACACCCTTAATGAGAGGGGAGGACTTGATGTGTCTGGAATCAACATGTGTAATGACTAAAATGCCCTTAATGAGTTCCAACACTCCAAAGATCCTTCTTCAAGCTCTAAAACTGTGGTTTAACTTGTAGTCTTGGGTATGCCTTGCCTTGGACTTTTTGCAGGGTGCTTTCTTGATGAGAGTTTCTTTTGGACGATCGCATCTCAAGCCTGTCACTATGGAAAACTCTTTCACGCCAAAACAAATCGGCATGCCACAGTAGTTGATCCAGATTTCATCTATCTTCTTCTCCACCTCCTTTGAATCTTTATCACCCCCATGTACTTGATTTTACGCTTGAGAAAACCATATACTATGCTCATTTGGAAATGAGAATTGTTGTCCTCAGGCAGCTCAAGAAAGTGTCCAAAGCAACTTTTCTTAAAAAGTTCATCTATTTTTTCCTCCTTTATTGTTTTCCTAAAATCATCAAAATGTTTCCCCAACCGAGATTTAAGTACAAAACTACCACTTAAATTAATAGGTTTATCTATCTCCATCTCAACATAAAACCTATCAATACTAATACTTTTGACAGGATCATGCTGGGATTTCGATCTTAATTCACACCACACTGGCGATGCATTATCATCATGTTGATCATCATCATCTTTCTCACTTTCTACTTCCTTCTCTTCTTGTTTATCTTCTTTTTCTTCCTCCTTACTTTTATTTTTCTCACCAACCTCTACATACCCTTCTCCACCTCCCTCAATATCATTTTCAGAACTCTTCTCAGCTTTACTTTTCCCTGACTGAGATTGTTCAGGAAGTTTCTTCGAATCCATCTGTACTCTAGCCATTTTTGTTAGGTGGTCAGAAGTTGACCCACTTTCAATTTCTTTTCTTTTGGGAGACATCTTTAAACTACAAACAACTATTAAAATAGAAAATACATTACAATTATGTCTGCATGATTATTAAAAAAATTTATGACAAATTTTTGATAAACTTTTATAAGCCACAATACAAAAAAATATTCCAACTGATAACCCATCAGTTGGAATAGATGAATCATCTGTTACGACAGATGCATAACCTATTGCAGATGAACAACCTGATGGATGAGATCAAAATAGTCTTGCTACTGGTTTGTCTTATACCAACAGCTGAAATATTTTTTGCAACTGATGGGGAATCTGTTTGAAGACCTATGTTAATATATCCCAACAGATGTTCCACCTATTGCAATAGATGGACCACTACCACTAATGCCACTACCACCATCACCACCACCACCACCACCACCACCACCACCACCACCTCCACCACCAACACCAAGACCACCAACATAATCACAAAGAGCACCACCACCACTACCAAGACAACCAACACCACCAATACCAACACCACCATAATTGTCACCAATACCAACACCAAGACCACCAACACTACCAACACTAATACCACCAATATAACCACCAAGAGCAACACCACCACCACCAAGACCACCAATACTATAACACGACCCAACCCGAGCTTTATTATAATGCGCATCCCAAGTCCAAACAAGATCGGGGACCGCCCCCTGTTACCTAAACCGACCACCCATATCCAGCCTAAGGTGGGATGAATTTTAAACTTATAAAAAGATAGCTTATTGTTATCATTAAGACTCTAGGATAGGGTCACAACTGTGGCAAACCAAACTGAGTCCAACCGTACCACACCAACTGCCCAACCATGCCAAACCAAACCATAGGCCTTAAACTAGGCCACAACCAAATAGAATACCTAAACATAATATGATTAATCCCAAAATATAATAGGAAGGAACTACCAAAAATATCGTCCAAGGGTGTAAGCCCAAATACCAATACCGATCCCGCCCATACCAACCCCCAGAAGTACCATAAAGCCTCTATCCAAATAAGTAAATAAATTCGATTGGGATATGCCCCCAACCATGGCCAAAACCAATATCCAAAACAAAGGAAAAGCTGAATAAATCCATAACATAAAATGATGCCTTCCGAAAGGATGAAAGCTTACCACTTTAGTCCAAATTCTATCCCCGAGTCAATCACTATGTAGGAAGAGTCAAACGGCCGGTTCCTTCATAGCGTGTGTATACAACCTCCAGTAGTAGACGAGTTAGCGAATGACTGATAGCATGAAAATCATGATAAGGATAAAATAATGCTAGTTATAAAACCAAGTAAATCCATACATAATGAAAAAAACAACACATATATAAGTGCCGAGAAAGGGAATCGGGTTTAACATGCAATTAAAATCTTTATACCTGGGCTATGTAGCTTTGCCGTCCTAACCACCCACGGGCCATATAAGTTCAGCTCCCCCTGCTGAAAGGGTCCCAGTACGGGTAGCTGCACGACCAAAAAATATCCTATGGGATGACTAGTACATCCCCCAATATAACAAGACCCCTCATATCGGCAAATATGAGTTTTTAATTTTGGTCTCCCCCGGGACCGCCACCTTCCATGGCTAAGCTACACCCCCCATTAATGCCTAATTAAAACTAGTTTCCAAGTAACCAAACCATTAACCATTTGTTAACCAAGGCCAATATTAGTGGTATTATCATACCACCCCATACTTGCAAGTAATATCCATAGCCAAACCATTTAGGTTAAGGGGACCTTAGGTGCCCTTTCAATAACCATATTAAATCCACTTGGGAGACTTCTATGTTCTCTGCAAGCATAACCATTTAGCCTTTACCATTTTAAAACCATTTAAACCATGTATAAATCCTTTATCAAGTTTAAAACATACAAGAGTTCCATTAAAAAAAGTCAATGCAATGAACATATCTTTATAAGCATTTCATCAAACACCTTGGGAGCAATATATAACCAAAACCAATTCCAAAGACCAGTAAAACATCACCATGCAATCCCAATTGTCCAAAACCACCGTTAATGCATATAAAAGCATAATTAAAACCATAACTAAGCATTCAATATCAAAACTCCCAAATAATAGCTGAAAATCATAATCATGAAACAGTAAAATCATAAAATCAATCATATAAACCATGCCTTTAGTTAAAATTATAATGATGGAAGAGAAAATATTCTTTATATCAAAGAATTTCTGGAAGGAAATCACCAAGACAATCCCCAAAGCAATCCGCAAGAGAAAACCCTAGCCTTTTTGCCCCAAAAGCTCTTGAGAGAATAATAAACTGTTTTGGAATAGTTTCTAAGTGTTAATGAATAGAATATTAGGTTAAATAGCCTCCAAAGTTTATTAGAAGTTGTGGTTCCTAATTAGGGAAAGTAGGGAAATATCTAGAATACCCCCACTTAAATTCCTTAAAAACCCATCGTAGGGATACGATTGAGCCATATGAGTCATACCTTTCTATACGATTGGTACCCACCGCTCGTATCCAATCCTTAACCCTTGGATCAAACACTGTCCAGTATATGACTCATCCAACCAAGTCGTAACCACAGTATACGATCCATACCCATAATCTGTATACGTGGCAGAATAAATACCATGAGGATCAAACACTGCCCACTATACGAGTTTTTGATACGACTCGTACCAATCCCTATGACTCATATTCCTATGTCGTATCCATTCTAGTAATCAAAACCATCTCACTAGCTAACATTGGTAAGCATACAATAGTACCATACCACTCGTAACCCAACATACGGCTCGTACCCATGAGTCATATTGGTTTAGGAGAACAAAGTTCTAGGAATTTTTCTAAGGGTCAAAACCCAAGATGTTTCAGTTTCCCCCACTAGTATCATTCGTCCCCGAATGACAAACAAGGTTGGGGTAACCACACACAGAGTAATTTGCATTATCAAACATCCCTTTAACAAAGTTTGAAAACAAAGAGGCAAAGATGTAAATCTATTCTTTATCAAACTTAGAAAAGAAAGATGTGTTAAAGACACATACCTTCCGTACGAATCCCAGGAGCAGAAAATAAATGCGGATACTTAGATTTCATGTCCTCTTCCGCTTCCAAGTAGCTTCTTCTACCTTATGGTTCTGCCATAGAACCTTAAACAAAGCCACATCCTTGGTCCGCAACTGATGAACTTGCCTATCTAATATATCAACCGAGACCTCTTCAGAAGACAGAGAATCTAAAATACCCAATCCTTCCAATGGAACAGGCAAAAAAAGACCACCAAGATACTTTCTCAACATAGAAACATGAAAGATCGGATGAACGAAACTTAATCTAGATAGCAACTCCAACTCGTAAGCAATATTTCCAACTCTCCGCAAAAGCACATAAGGACCAATGAACTGAGGATGGAGTTTCCCTTTTTCGCCAAACCACACCATACCTTTCATGGAGGACACCTTGAAGAACACCCTCTCCCCGACCTCAAACTCCAAGTCTCTATTCCTAATAACCGTATAGGACTTTTGGAGACTTTGTGAAGCTTTAAGCCTATCCCGAATTACCTTAACCTTCTCCATCGCTTGATAGACCAAATTTGAACCAAATTCGCCTCCCCAAGCTCAAACCACCTAATAGGAGATCTATACCTCCTACCATACATTGCCTCAAAAGGAGCCATACCAATGCTCGAATGATAGCTATTGTTGTAAGCAAACTCCACCAAAGGTAGATGCTCAACTCAATTTCCCCCATAGTCAACCGTATAGGCCCAAAGTATATCCTCCAATGTCTAAATTGTTCTCTCTGCTTGCCCATCCAATTATGGATGAAAAGCAGTACTCAGACTAATCTTAGTCCCAACCCTTTCTAGAAATACCGCAAAAATGAGACGTAAACTGTGTACCACGATCCGAGATAATCAAAATATGAACACTATGCAACTTCACAATCTCCTAAAGATACAACCTCGCATAATCCTTCATCAAAAAGGTAGTCTGCACTGGCAAGAAATTCACAGACTTGGTCATCCTATCCACGATGACCCAAATTGAATCAAACTGATTTTGAGACCGAGGAAGACCGGTAATGAAGTCTGTATTGATAAATTCCCATTTCTATTTGGGTAAATCAATTTCTTGATACAACCCTCCTGGCCTCATGTTCTCAACCTTAACCTGTTGACACACCATACATTTGGCAACAAAATCAGCCACATCCCTCTTTATGCCATTCCACCAGTAGATCTTCTTAAGATTATGATACATCGTAGTCGAGCTGGTATGAACAACATAGCACAACTCATGCACCTCAGCCAAAACCCTTTATCGCAGCTCATCAATATCAGGAACACACAACCGCCCTTGGTACCATAAAGTACCATCATCACTGATCTCAAACACCAGTACCTTTTTCCCACCAACATCACCCTTAATTCTCATCAAGACAGGATCCAACACTTACTTCTCCTTAATCTCTGCACCAAGAGATGATCAAACCACTTCTTGCACCATCACCCCACCATCCTCAGAGTCCAAGAGACGAACTCCAAGATTAGCTAAGAGGTGAATATCCTTCACCAATTCCCACTTGCTTTCTCCACATAAGCCAAACTCCCCATTGATAACCTACTAAGAGCATCAACAACTACACCAGCCTTACCTGGGTGGTAGTGAAGACTCATATCATAATTCTTGAGAAGCTCAAGCTAATTTCTCTGCCTGAGATTAAGCTCTTTCTAAGTGAACACGTACTGAAGACTCTGATGATCAGACAAGATATCCACGTGAACACCATACAAATAATTTTGCCAAATTTTCAAATCAAACACAACCTCCAATAACTCCAAATCATGAGTAGGATAATTCCTCTCATATACCTTCAACTGCCTGGAAGCATAGGTAATCACCTTCCAATGCTGTATCAAAACACTATCAAGCCCTACCTAAGATACATCACAATAAACCATAAACCCATCATTGCCTTCTAACAAAGTCAGGATTGGAGCCGAAGTCAACTTATCCTTCAACTTCTCAAAACTCCCTTCACAAGCATCTGACCAAGAAAACGTAACCTTCTTATGATTCAACTTAGTCAAAGGAGCAACTATCAAAGAAAAGCTTTCCACAAACCGCCTATAATACCCGGCTAAACCCAAGAAGATACAAATATCAAATGGAGTCATGGTCCTAGACCACCTCTTCACTGCAACAACCTTTTACGGATCCACCATGATCCCTTCACTAGAAATAATATGGCCTAAGAAAGTCACGGTGTTCAACCAAAACTCACTCTTAGAGAAGTTGTCATACAACTATTGGTCTTTCAAGGTCTAAAATAACACACGGAGGTGATTAGCATGATCCACTTCACTCTTCAAATAATCTAAAATGTCATCAATAAACACAATGATGAAGAGATCCAAATACTGCTTGAACACCTTGTTCTCAAGTCTATAAATGCTTCCGGAGTATTGGTCAACCCAAATGGCATCACCAAGAACTCAAAATCCCCATACTGAGTACGAAAAGCCATCATAAGGATATCCACCTTCCTAATCTTAAGTTGATGGTACCCAGACTAAAGATCTATCTTAGAAAAGAACTTGACACCTTATAACTGATCAAACAGATCATCTATCCTTGGGAGAGGGTACTTGTTCTTGACCTTTACATTGTTCAACTGCTTGTAATCAATGCATATCCAAAGGGAACCATCCTTTTGCGCACAAACAACACCGGTGCACCCCACAGAGAAATAATGGGATGAATAAATCCCTTATCAAGAAGATCCTAAGTTGCTCCTTGAGTTCCCTCAACTCAATCGAAGCCATTCTATACAGAGGAATAGATATTGGATGAGTGCTTGGAAGTAAATCAATACCAAAATCTATTTCACTATCCGGAGGAACACTAGGAAGATCATCCAGAAAGACCTCTGGAAACTAATTAACCATAAGGACCGAAGATAAAAAAGGACCTTCCGAGTTAGAATCTTTAACCCAGACCAAGTGATAAAGACAACCCTTGGAGATTAACCTCCGAGTTCTAAGTTAAGACATAAACCTCCCCCTAGGAGCTAAGGAACTACCTTCCCATTCTATAATCGGTTCACCAGGGAGATTAAAGATAACCCTATGGGTCCGACAATCAACAGATGCATAACAAGAATGCAACCAATCTCTACCTAAAATTACATCAAAATCTACCATATCCAACTCAAATAGATCCTCCAAGGGCTGCTTGCTACCAACAGATACCACACACCCCTTATAGACTCTTTTAGAAATAATCTAGTCACCTACTGGGGTAGAATAGAAAAAGGATCTGAGATAACTTCCGGATTAAAACCAAAAGACACAGCCATATATGGAGTCACATAAGAAAGAGTGAACCCCGTATCAAGCAAACAATAACTGTCACTAGAGAAAAGATGTAACATACCAGTGTCGACATTAAGTGTTGCCTTGGATTACCATTGGGATGCCAAAGCATATAACATATTCTGACCAATACTAGAACCAGGAGCAGTAACAAAAGTAGATGCCACCACACTAGGTGTAGGAATAGAAGATGAAGCCGCAAGAATCTTATTCTCCCCCGTAGCAACCTTATTGACCGGGCAATCCCTGAGCCGATGGCCTACCTAGCCATACTTGAAGCATTTGTTCCTTCCTTCCTCGCAACAACACCGATGAGGACATCCACAGAAACGATAAAGAGGACACGAAGAAACTGAATGACCTTCGCTTTTCTAAGATTGGGCAACCTGTTCCAAAGAATTATCACCACCTTGATGACGCCTGTCTCCTAACTAGTAAGAAGCACTAGCAGAAAAGGAGTCAGAACTCTCCTACTTCCACTTCCCACCATCTCTACCACCCTGACACTGAGCACCTCTCTATTAAAAAAACCTACCTCTCTTTCTCTGCTTATCCCTAAACTCTGCCTGCTTCTTCTTCTCATTCTCAACCTGCTATATATGAATAGTCAACCTCAAGATTTCCATAACTTTAATCAGCAAGGCAGTCTTGCTCTCCAGGATCAAATCCCTATTAAACACTGGAGTGAACTTTCTCATTCTCGACCTCATATCAGCCACCAAATTAGGAGCATACCTCGATAGCTGATGGAATTTCAAAACATATTTCTTTACTGACATACTCCCCTGCCTGAGGCTCACAAACTCCTCCATCTTAGCTTCCCTCAACTCTTGAGGAAAGAACTGATCCAAGAAGGAATTAGAAAAAGCCTTCTACAACTCTTTCTCTTCTATATCTCCTCTATCCCTATCCCACTCCTCATACCATTGATAAACAATATCTTTGAGCTAATAAGCTACAAAGTTAACCTTCTCTACATTAGTATCCTGTATCACCCAAAAGATCTTCTCCATCTCATCTAAGAATCCCTATAGATCCTCATTCACCTACACCGTAGTAAAATTTAGAGGACCCATCTTCATAAATTGACCACCCCTTGTGGCCTCAACAGACAAAACACCAACTATACCCTGCTCAGCCTGAGAAACAACCAATTGGGCAATAAAATAAATAGACTGATGAAATGCTATGTTCGTCATATTGCCCTGAGGGACCTGAGGAGAAATCGATGGAATAGGAAGAACTCCAGCACTATCAGGAATAGGACCATGAGATCAAAGATATACTCCAGACGTAGGACGTATCCCTTTAGCAGTATCCTCAGATGGGACGAAAGAATTTCCTTGTGTTCTAAATCTAGTAGGAATGATCTGTAAGACAGACAAATAAGGATTATAGAGGATTCTAGGATTGAGAACACAAGCTTGAAGATAGAATACCAAGAAAGTGAAATATTTCTAAATGTATTACGGCCTCTCTCTTATGAGTGTGGTGTGCTTCACACACCTAAAAGAGACTCTACTTGACACGACTTTGTAGACTTCCCAGTTGACCATGAATCTAGGCTCTGATACCAACTTAACCCGACCCAACCCCGAGCCTTTTTGTAATGGGCATCCAAATCCAACTAGGACCAGGGACTGCCCCCTGTTACCCAAATTGACCACCCATATCCAACCTTAGGTAGGTTGAATTTCAAACGTATAACAAGATAGCATTATTGTTCTCATTAAGACTCTGGGATAGGGGCACAACCATGACCGACCCAACTGAGTCCAACCATACCACACCAACCGCCCAACCGTACCAAACCATACCATAGGCCATAAATTAGACCACAACCAAAGAGAATATTGTAACATAATATGATTAATCCCAAAATATAATAGGATGAAACAACCAATAATATCATCTAAGGGTGTAAGCCCAAACACCAATACCGATGCCAAGGTAAACACTAATAGCGATCCCAACTCCTAGAAGTACCACAAAGCCTCTATCCAAAAGAGTAAGCAAATTTGATAGGGACATGCCCCAAACCATGGGCTAAACCAATATCCAAAATAAAGGAAACGTGTCTGAAGAAATCTATAACATGAAATGATGCCTTTTGAAAGGATAGAAGCTCACCACTTTAGTCCAAATATTGTCCCCAAGTTAATCATTATGTAGGAGGAGTCAAACGACCAATTCTTTTCTAGCTTGGGTATACAACCGCCAGTAGATAGGTTAGCGAATGATCGCTAGCATGAAACTCAGGATAAGGATAAAATAATGCAATTATAAAACCAAGTAAAACCATCCATAATGAATACAACCATACATATATAAGTGTTGGGAAAAGGAACTAGGTTTTGTATGCATTTAAAACCTTTATACCTGGGCTGTGTAGCTTTGCCGTCCTAACCACCCATAAGCCATATGGGTTCAGCTCTGCCAGCTGAAAGGGTCCCAGTGCGTGTAGCCTCACATCCAGGTAATATCCCATGGGATGACTAGTACATCCCCTAATATAAAATGTGAAACACGCATACGATCATCAAGACCCATTATATCGACAAATATGAGTTTTTGGTTTTGTCCCCCTTAAGACTGCCACCTTCCACGACTTAGCTGCTCACCCCGCCATTAATAACCAACTAAATCTAGTTTCCAAATAACCAAACAATTATCCATTTGTTAACCAAGACCAATATTAGTGGCATCGTAATACCACCCCTTACTTGTAAGTAATATCCATAGCTAAACTATTTAGGTTAAGAGGACCTTAGGTGGCCTTCCAATAACCATATTAAATCCACTTGGGAGATTTCCATGTTATCCACAAGCATAACCATTTAGCCTTTACCCTTTTTAAAGCATTTAAACTATGTATAAATACTTTATCAAGTTTAAAACATGCAAGAGTTCCATTAGAAGTCAATGCAATAAACATATCTTTATAAGCATTTCATCAAACACCATGGGGGCAATATATAACCAAAACCAATTACAAAGAACATTAAGCCATCACCATGCAATCCAATTATCCAAAACAACCAATAATACATATAAAAACATAATTAAAAACATAGGAAACCATAACCAAGCATTCAATAATAAAACCCCTAAATAATAGTTAGAAATCACAATCATGAAATAGTAAAACAATGAAATCAATCATATAAACCATGCCTTTAGTTAAAATTACAATGATGGAAGAGAAAATATGCTTTATACCAAAGAATTGATGGACGAAAATCACTTAGACAAGCCCCAAAGCAATGCGCAAGAGGAAACCCTAGCCTTCTTGCCCTAAAAGCTCTTGAGAGAATAATGGAGTGTTTTGGAATAGTTTCTAAGTGTTAATGAATAGAATATTAGGGTAAATAGCCTCCAAAGTGTATTAGAAGTTGTTATTCCTAATTGGGGTAAGTAGGAAAATATCTAGAATACCCCTACTTATATCCCTTAAAAACCCATCGCAGGAATATGATTGACCCATACGAGTTGTACCCTTCTATACAATTGGTACCCACCTCTCGTATCCAAGCCTCAACCCTTGGATTAAACACTTTCTAGTATACAACTCATCCAACCAAGTCATAACTACAACATACGATCCATACCATTAATCGGTATCCCTGGCAGAATAAAATACCAGGAGGATCAAACACTGCCCGCTATACGAGTCCTTGATACGACTCGTACCAATCCCTACGACTCATACCCCTATGTCGTATCTATTCCAGTAACCAAAACTATCCCACTATCTAACACTGGTCAGAATACAACAAGAATATACCACTCGTACCCCAACATACGGCTCATACCCATGAGTTCTATTGGGTTCGGAGAATAAAATTCCAGGAAATTTTCTAAGGGTCAAAACTCAGGATGTTTCACACTACCACGAACACAACCAATACCAACACCACTGCCAATGTCACCAATACCAACACCAAGACCACCAACACAACCATTAATACCACCAACACCACCAACACTAATACCGCCACCACCACCACCACCACCACCAATACCACCACCACCATCACCAACAAGACCACCAACACCACCTACAAGACAACCAAAACTACCACAAAACCATACAATAATACCATAATAGTCAACAAAACATTATGATAAAACTAGGGTTTTCTCGAGTTCTTCCTATGTTTTTAGCATCAAAACTCTAAATTGTTAACCCATTCTCGAAGATAATACAACTAAAAGTGTTCTTTTTCATCATTAACTAAAAACCCTAACTTTTATAAGAAATAAAAAATGTATAACTCTTCTCAAACTCTGTTACTTATAAAGACCAAGAAAATAATGGATACAAGCAAGAATAAAGTCAAAAATAACAACTACGTGGTGTGAAATGAGAAGAAAACCAATCTGTAGTGAAGGGCTGAGCAATATGTTGAGTAGTTGTTGTTTGTATTATTGAGAGAGAATGAAAAGAGAGAGAACTCAAGATTTGAAATGATGAAAAGTTTTTCCCGCAAATGGATGATTTGTATGGGTTGATTTTTATTTTGGAAAAGAATGTCAGGTTTTGAAAGTGTTAATTTGGTCCAAAATGATCTTCATTAATTATTTAAAAGAGATAAATTTTAATCATTTCATCATATTAATTGTATTAAGTTTAATTGGAACACTGATTAATTTAATATTAGCTTAAACAATGGCTTGATTTGAATCGTTTCAACCAAGATTGATCGATTGACAACTCAGGCACATCATGCAATTGCAATGACTCAATTGAAATTATAGTTGACCCTATGAACTCATCACCAGTTCTAGCAAAATTAATTTAGGTATTTCAAATAATGTCTTGAAATGAATTATTTCAACTAAGATTGATCGATTGATGACTCAGGCATATCATGCAATTTCAATGACTCAATTAAAATTATAGTTGACCCTATGAACTCATCCCTAGTTATAGCAAAATCCATTTAGGTATTTCAAATAATGTCTTGATATGAATCATTTCAATAAAGATTGATCGATTGATGACTCAGGTCAGGAGAAACACAACACCAATATCATGCAATGGCAATGACTCAATTGAAATTGTAGTTGACTCTATGAACTCATCCTTAGTTCTATCAAAATAGATTTAGGTATGAAGTTAAAACTATGAACTCAATTGAAATTATATTAAACAAAAGTTCAACCTATTGCAATAGATGACTTATCTGTTGGACAATATCAAATAGATAAAAAACCATTGCAACAGATGACTTATCTGTTGGAAATTTTCAAACATATAAAGAAATATGTTGCACCAGATTACTTTTCAGTTATAAATTATCAAATTAACATTTCCATCTGTTGCAATAGATGACTGAGATGTTGGAAATTTTCAAACTGATATTTATATCTGTTGCAACAGATGAGTTATCTGTCTTAAGATCTTTTTTTTTATTTTAAAGAAATTTTCCTTCCGAAATAGAAAAGATAAAATATTAGGCGATAAAAAAAATTCTTGGATAAGTCAATAATCTCCTCCTTGAGTTGTCATATCTTTTTTTTTTAATGTCCCTCGTCCCTCATGCCCCTCAATGTTATTAATGAATCTTTAAACCATCTCTAGAATTATCTCTCCTTCAGTCATAAATTAATTCATATCTCTTCTTTTTCTTTCTCTCCTCTTTAGGATAATCACAACCGTCTTTTTTTTTTCTCTTTTCTCTACTCTTTTTGCATGAGGATCCTTTTGGATCTCAACTGATCTATATCTTTTGTCGATTAAAATTAGTGTTTTGATCCCCTTGATTTTTCCATTGCAGGTATGGTTCACTATTACTCTTTCTTTTTCGTCTTCTTCTTTGCATGTCATTTAAATTAGTTATTTATATCTACTATTCTTATTTATTTACCCATTAACCATATCCTATTTATTGAGAAAATTGAAGAAAAGGTGAATTTTAAGTCTTGAAAGAATGAACCATTGGTTTTATTAAAATATGCAAAAAAAGTCATCTGTTGGGAGAACATAAAAAGCCTTGTTGGCAGTATCATTTTTTTTGTATTTCTTTTGTTTCTTTGTTTTGATGCTGCTATTCATGTTGTTGGTGGGGTTGGAGTTGTTGGAATGTGTGTTGTTATTATTGTTGATGGTGTTGGAACATATGATGTTATTTCTTTGATGTTGATGCTGTTGTTGATATTGTTTGATAATGCTCAACTTACACATCAATTTAAGTGCAAGGCGATCGTCGTCAATATATTTACCCAACTTAGAAGTTGAGGTCGAATCCACAAGGAACAATGTGAGTGGCAATCAAGATGATTCGAACTAATAAATACAAGTTAAATTCAAACCAATAGTACAAAAAGATAAAATCGGGGGAGATAGGTATCTACACTAATGTCTCTTTTTTGGGTTTTTCTAGTATAGTCTCGGGGCTATGAATAATTAGAGTTTTAACAATTATGCATGGATCTTGGGATCATTGTTACTAAGGGAATGACATGCGGGTGTTAGTAATCAACATCAATTTAGTAGATCAACTATAGGTAGGTTCGTTTATAGATTTTGATGTTAGTGTTTCAACAAAACACCAATCTTTCATCCATTGATTCTTTCGAATACCTAACAGGTGTGTTTTACATTTGGTAACCAAACCTCAATTTAAGCATCCCTATTTCAAGGATAATACCCATGGTATAGTTAACTTCATAATCAACCTTATTTCTAAGATAGTGAAAATTTAGAACACTACACACATAATTGTCTATCATTGCTTTGGTCTCCGCATCCCTCTTTCAAGGATGATGTAAATTCCTAAAGTTCACCCAAAACCCTTCTTTTAAAGATGGCCTTGATCTTTCTAGAGTTTGGAGCTTTCACTCATCAAAACCATATGCGTATTTGGGGATTTCACCCACAAATCCCAACCAAGTTAGCATAGCAATGATAAAACCCATAAAAATGAACTACCAAATAGAGGCTAACAATAATAACCCACACACACTTTAACCCCTATTCACACATAACCCCAAGAGGGAGATCTAGCTACACATAAGATAAATAAGCATAGAGATACCCATAATCTCCATTGAAATAACTTGTTAAAGATTAAGTGAATGTTACTTAAAACTTTGTACTCCCTCAAATCAACAATGGAAGTAAGCTATTCCTCCACTTAGAAGGTCTCCAATGTATTCTTCACCTAAAATTAAATAATATTTTCTTCTCTAAGTATGGAGGCTATGAACTCAAGAGCTAAACCTAAAAAGTTAGGAAAGATGAAATATGATGAATGAGTTAGGGTTTGAGTCTTTTTTGCCAAAATTTAGGATCAGCCACGTGTATTTCTAGATTTTCCTTTAGGCTACATTCTTTTACTAGGTCCCGATCATGAGGGTCTTGTTTCTACCGTGATTTCTTGACTCCTTGTTGACTATCACAATCACGTTCATCACACCGCTATTGCAGTAAACTAAGGACAATTCCTACTCTAAGTTTTCAGCTGCACTTTCTTGCTTCGATTTGACCATTTTTTGGTTACAATCCATATCTTTTGATTTTATCAGCTCTATGCTTGCAATGTGTGAATATTAGTGCATTTAATCACAATTATGTCTAGTTTATTCATTAAAAATAAGGTAATATGCATGAATGATGAGTGTGAGTGGTAAAATCACCACTCATCAACACCCCCAACGTAAATCTTTTTCTTGTCCTCAAGCAACACTATCTCTCACTATGAGTCACAATAATTTATGCCTCAACATCATGCCTTAAAGAGAACAATAACTTCAAACTTAGTCACTACCACAAGTAGCTCATTGCATATGGCATAAAATATTTTCCACTACTCCCCTCAACATCAGATGCACTATCAAAAGATACATAAAATTTCAAAGAGCAATCAAACAACAACATCTAAAGCTCTAGAAGTGACTCACTTTTTGACAAAAACTAAGTTATACTCCATTTGTCTCATCGCTCAAAAGGTGATGTAATCACCCACCTCAACTTGTTTCACATGCCAACCTTACAAGAAAGATAATTCCATACACCAGTCTACCAAATATGCAACAAGGAATTTTAAGTGAAAAAACTCTCACCCTCACAAAAGAAATCTCTATGCAACAAGTGTCATACCATAGGCTTGCCCCTATTTTCACTCGCCACTACAAAGAAAGTAAATGGTTGAAGATCTCAAAGGACTTTCTAAGCTTGTAACGTAGGTTCGGGTTAGGGTTGGATATCATTTGGGAAAAACATGGCTACACCCTTCCTTGAACATCTACATCACACTTTTCAATCCTTCTTTTTGACTATGGGCCACTCTTCTTTGTTTTCTCTCATTTTTATGCCTACCTTTTGCCTTCTTTGTTCACCCATTTTTCTTTTATTTCTTTTTCTTGCACTCTGGTGAAATTCATTCCTTTGTTTGATCCTCTTTTTTTCTATTCATTTGCTTTCAATGCTAAGGAATAGTGGGCATTTTCATTTACAATTTCGTGGCCCCAAACTTACTTCCATCAATCTTTACCACCCGAACTTAGGATTTTAGCCTCAAGTTTCATTTTTAATCTCAAGGAGAGCATATTTCAAAAGAGGGATAGAAAGAATGGTTCACGGCTTGTAATGCATTTACCAAAGAAAGGTCCAAAGGCTCAAAGTGTGAAACTAGAGATTACATGCATGCTTGGGTAGGCTTTTAAGGATAAAGTGGTTTCAAAAATCATAAAGAGGGCCTAAGATCATTTCTCCAACCAAGTACAATCAAGAGATGAATGTAAATAACTCTCCACACATAGCATGCAAAATTTACCAAGGGAGCTCAAATGTCCCTCTCGCCAGAGACAATTTTGGAGTATCTATTTCTATTCACAAGTCAAAAACTTATGGAGCCACGAAAAGAGAAAAAGTTTTGTTACAACATTGCTCATGTCCATGCCCTTGATTTTTGAAAAATTTTGGATGGAAGGGGGTTCTTGTTTTGCATTAGCACCACACATAATTAGCTAAATTATGGTTCCAACCAAAGTCTTAGTCTCACATTTTGGATCAAAACGGGGAAAACACCCATATGGCTACTCAGACTTCGCCAATGGTGTATAACATGATCCCAAATTATAATTTACAATGCCATAGGTACTCAGACTTCCCTTGCATTTATGACATTTATGCTACGAGTACTCATAATTCCTCTGCACATATATCTCAAAACCCAAACATGACACTTTACCCTTAAGAATGTCGTCACTCAATCTTTCATAGGGCAAAGTATGTCATGCATCACAAAAATCAATAATAAAGCTAAAGTAAAAAGAGAAAAACTAAAAATAGAAGAAAAAGTGATAATCCATAAAATGTGGAAACCATTAGAGGGCCCAACAATGTAGCATCTCAAAACAAAATAAAAACAGTATCTAGAGTGTCATCCTAAAACAACACCAAAAGAAATATTCAGCAACAATCAACACAACACAATGCAAGGGGAACCCCCAACCAAAAGGAATGTAATATCCTCACTATATGCGTAATATAGCAAGAGTAAGAGGGGTATCCTTGAATTTGCATCAAGAGCTATAATCTCCCATTGAATCTGCACTATCACCACCAGTATTATTAGCAGACCAATCTGCAAGGGCCTCATCCTCACTATCCAACTTGGGTGAAGGTATTCAGTGATTTGGCTTGATCACCTTGAAGATGCCCTTCACCCCTTCCACAGCTTCTTGAAGAATTTATCTCTCTTCTTTTTTCTCTTCACTATCTTCTTATGTGAATCCATGAGGTCCCTGTATGCTCCAGCTAAGGCTGAGTAGGCTCTCTCCAATCTAGAAATAGTGGCTCCCTTCTTCTTCTGCTTCTTATAGTATATGTCATAATCCGACCGAGTCATATAGAAGTGGAGAGCGGTGGAGGACTCTTTTAGTCCCTGAGGCAATCTGGACATTAGCTCCTACTTAGAAAATCTGGCTAACAAAGGTCTACAAGAATCCGTGTCCTCTTGGGCTTATTTTTCGGAGTCCATCTTTCTTTTCTTGCTCTGACCTAAGACACCCTCACCCCTGAATTTAAGTGGAAAGATGCGGGGGCCTGGGAGCACCCATGTATCTATCGCATATTCCTTCACCTGTTCTCTCCTACATAGTTTATTAATAAGGGATGGGAATAGAAGATGTGTACATCCATGGTTCTTGGAATACCACCACTCTGAGATCACAATCTCACCTACATTCAGAGTAATGCCAGATAGGATACAAACCACCATACGAGCTCGCATGTCTGTGATAATGGTCATGTGAGTGCATGGAGAGACTCTACTATAGATGATATTCAGCCATATCCTGGCTTCATCTGTGAAGTCATTCATCAAAATATCTCTCTTGGTTATGACCCTACATACTTCTTTACCTGGATATAGTATGTTTGCCATCCAGGTTCTTAGCTCGCCTACTTTTTCCTGGAATTGCCCCATGTCAGCATTTGGTAGCCTATATACCTGATTAATATACTCTGCTTCGAAGTTCACTTGCTTTCCCCAAATTTTCATCACTGGGTTTGTGAGAGAAACTATGTTAAGGTTCACATAGAACTCATGTACCCACTGCTCATTTGCATAGCAGGGGTCTAGAGAAAAACACATCCACCTGGTAGCATTGAGTCGGGCATGTAATACTGAGAGCTTCTCCTCCACTTTATCAACGCAAATACCCCTTTCCGAGAGTAATTTTATTCTTGGCAGATCATCGAAATAGAGGTCTTGGCATTCGACGACCATGAACCTGGTGTTGTCAAAATCTCCTATTTTTAAGGTTTAGAACCTATAATCAATGCAACTTATACCATCATTTGCATTATCATACCTAAAACATGCCAAATCAAATAGGTAAGCTCATGCGGTAGCGTTATAGAAGGTTTTGGGGGCAGGAATGAATGTGCAAAAACTTTAGTTCCTGGAAACCCTGTCCTTAGGTATGGAGATCGCAGAGCATTGATCATAATTGCGGTGCTGCAATTGCAGTCAATGGGACCGCGATCGCGGTACCTGAGACCATTTTTGACAGTTTCTGCACTTCAATCTTAATACATATTTTTAACCCTATTTTTTTGTTCCTTCTAGGCATATCAACATTATAATCATAGAATTTGAGCCTAGAATGTGTGATCACATCCCCAAACTCGAAGGAATTAACAATGAACTTATTGGGGTATTGAATCAAACACATTGTGTACACACTCGTTTCAACCGTTTTGAGCCTAAATCTGGTTACTCAAGACTTACCCATTAGTGTGTACACTGGCTACAATAGCTAACCATAACAATAATCATGAACTAGCATGTATTTAGTGATGAAAGCATTAATTTAGGCCTATCTTTAAACTATAAGTTCTAAGTATGTAATTAAGTTAAAAATCAGGGAGTCAGGACAATATACCAAGGTCGGATGATGCAAAAGAAATGAAATGACACTTGGATATGCAGTGTAAATCCAAAAAGTTGAGTGAGTGATTGTGAAAGAGATGTGATTGGGCAATGGACATTTGAATTGTCATTTAAACTGATTTGATCACGATCGCGGTCCTAGTTCTGCGATCGTGGTGGCATGGACCGTGGTTGCGGCAAATGAGACCAACTAACTGGGTCTCCTGCACTTCTTGTTTAGTCCAATCTACTAATTTCACATGTTCCTTTTTCAAATTCAATAAAAATTCCTCTTAGCACCAATATTTCATGGATTATGCATGCACAAACAAAATAAAAATCGACACTACCATGCATGAATTAAAAAGGATATGCGCCACTTTTCGTGGCGTGATGGGGTGCCTCCCATCGAGTGCTTAGTTTAACATCATAGCACGAAGCCTTCACCACTTGTTTTTGTGCTTCCACTTAGAAGTTTGAATCTCTATCCTAGTTTTTATTCAATATGCAATGAGCAACAGAGGGACAAAAGATTTAGATCTTCCAAGACGAGGCTTGGAAGAGGTGATGAAATGGAAAGAAAGCTTTGATCTCACCATTTTGAAGATTTAAACCTTTTACCCAACTTCACATCGAACTTTCAGTTTGGCTCCTTGCGTAAAAATGAGCACATCAATAGGCTATTCCTTGTACATTGGAAGTTGAGTTCCTTGTCCATTGATGGGAGGGGTTCCATATGCTCCTTTGGAATGTCAAACTCTAAAATATAAGAATCAAACTCCTCTCCATGATCCACCATTTGTTTGGAGGGATGGATTCTTATCACATCCTCTAAGCATAATTTAAAAAAAGTGGTTTGAATGAGGCTTAACCCTTAATTCTGGGTTAGCATGCTCCAAAACATCTTCACCCCAAAATGAACTAGAGTCATCATAAAAGATTTGCCTTAATTCTTGTCTTGACTCTAGTACCATTTGTTTTATTTTGGCTTCTTCTTTCGCATATGAATCAGTAGAATAGGAAGTCACCGAGGAGTCTTCTCTATCAAACT
Source organism: Capsicum pubescens (assembly GCA_030864215.1). NCBI lineage: Eukaryota > Viridiplantae > Streptophyta > Magnoliopsida > Solanales > Solanaceae > Capsicum > Capsicum pubescens. Next base: position 161,943,373 of record CM061549.1, on the reverse strand, counting down.
CATCATCATAGCTTGGTTTCTCTTCTTGATGAACCTTTTCTTGGGAAATGGGCAAGGTAGTGATAGTTTCAAGCTTTTATTCTTTGCTCATTTCCCCCTTCTTGACACTTCCATCCTAATGCCTCTTGTTGCATGGCTTGTATACTTTGCCCCGTTGCATCTACCCGATCCAAAATAGCTAGTAGCCTTGTATCAAAGCTATTGGATTCGGTATATTGCTATTCCTTCATATCATCATAGGACCTATCAAACTCATAAGAAGAACTAGAAACCCAGTTAGCATAATAAGGGGAGAATTTGGATAGTCATCCCAATGTCCTTCTCGACCACTACATAAAGAACACCTATACTCCTTATAGGATTGAGATGGTGGGTCCATCTCTCTACGGGAAGCATAGTTATAATCTCTTCCAAAGTGTGGTCCATCATAAATTAGACATGGGACATCACGATAGGATTCCCAACTACCAACATCATACTTGTCGGAAGATGCCATAGTTAAAAGTAAAATTAAAAAACAGTCTACCTACAAAAGAGAATCACAAACAAATATATACAAGCTTGAATTCAAGCAAGTAAACTAAAATTCCAAACTAACTTAATACGCTAAATTATTCCCTGACAACGACTCTATTTTTTATAACACTCAACTTACACGTCAATTTAAGTGCAAGGCGGTCGTCGTTAATATATTACCCAACTTAGGAGTCGGGGTCGAATCCACGAGGAACAATGTGAGTGGAAATCAAGATGATTCAAAATAATAAATACAAGTTAAATTCAAACCAATAGTATAAAAAGATAAAAATGGAGCAGATAAGTATTTACACTAATGTCTCTTTTTTGGGTTTTTCTAGTATAACTCGGGGCTATGAATAATTAAAGTTTTAAATATTATGCATGGATCTTGGGATTATGTGTTACTAAGGGAATGACATGCGGGTAATAGTAATCAACATCAATTTAGTAGATCAAATATGGGTAGGTTCGGTTATAGATTTTGATGCTAGTGTTTCAACAAAACACCAATCTTTCATCCTTTGATTCTTTCGAATACCTAATAGGTGTGTTTTACATTTGGTAACCAAACCTCAATTTAGGCATCCCTATTTCTAGGATAATACCCATGGTATAGTTAACTTCACAATCAACCTTATTTCTAAGATAGTGAAAATTTAGAACACTACAACAGAATTGTGTATCATTGCTTTGGTCTCCACATCCCTCTTTCAAGGATGATGTGAATTCCTAAAGTTCACCAAAAACCCTTCTTTCGAAGATGGCCTCGAGCTTTCTAGAGTTTGGATCTTTCACTCATCAAACCCATGTGGGTATTTGGGGATTTCACCCATCATTGTTAGTGGTGTTGAAATAGATTCCCCAACAATTACAGCTGCTGAATCGGCTGTTGGAATAAATCTAACAGGTCTTCCAAGAGATAACCCATCTATTATAACAGACGAATCAACTGATGGAACAAATCAAACTACTAGCAAGGCAGGTTTCATTTATTCGAATAGATGACCCATATGTTACAATATGTCGGCCATCTGTTGCAACAGATACATAACCTGTTGCAACAGATTGCTCATCTGTTGAACAGAATAGGGAATCTATTACAACAGATGGATCATCTATTGGAACACTTGTTCTAATGTGTTGTATTTATTCAATTTTGTGTTACCCTTTTTAAAATTGTGCAGACATTTTGTAATGTTCTTTTTGTTCTTTTCTGGTTTGACATCAATTGTTTTTCTCTTGTTTGTAGATATAAGAAAGTGAAAGTTGATCAACTTTTGCCCGACTAACACAAAAGGCTAGAGTAAAGATGGGTTCAGAGGAATAAGCTACTTGTAAATGGAACCACTTCATATGTGAAAGGTATGTATTACTGATTATGTTATCGTGAAAACACATAGAGTACACTGATTTTGTGAATGTTATTTTTTATCGATTAGGCATTGATCATTCAAATAAGATATTTGCAATTTTACAGTTAGGTTTGATATGTTCGAACTGATAAGGCTGAGGGACCTTGTAGGTGGTATCAATATACTATTACAATTTAATGATGGTTTTGCAAATATTTATGAGTCAAGTTTGGTGAACAGATCAAGTTTTGGTGGTACTTTAAGAAGATTCAATAATGATTGGATTGATTTTTAGGGTTCAATGGACTTTTGAAGGGCCTTTAAAATGTCACACTACTGCAACCAAGAACGCGAATCAATATAGTTATTGTCCTAGCCTAAATTTATATGGTTGGATTGCTCGGGATAATGATTATACAATAAAAGATGCGGTAGGAGAATGCCTATGAGGGAAAAAGGGTATCGATAAAGATTATATCATCTCAGACCTTATTAAAGAGGAAAAATAGGTTACCAAGGAATGTGTAGCAAATTAAACTGATGAAATTAACTTAAAACATGAGAAATCTAAATCAAATACAAATATAGAAGTGTATCAAAAAATGAAAATTCGTCATTCATCTCTCTCAAAGAAAAGTTGTGCAGCTGGCCACTTTGCTAGTTACTGTGACTAGTCAGCGTGGTCAAAATGATAGCCTCCAGAGAAAATAACAAAACACTAAGGAAGCAGCTTTGCGAGCACAGAGGGTTGAAATGATGTACAGTCAAGAATGAAACTTGCACCAAGGACATCTGAAGTTGAAATAAGTAATCAAGCCAAGCCGACAATTTTAGAAGTTACACTTGCATCCTAGGCCTTTAGTTTATGGTTCTGGTCACGTTAGTGGAAGTAAAAATAAAAAGGCTTGGGATTTTTGCCCAACTTCATACCCTTTTGTTTTCATTGCTATTGACCTGATCGGAACCACAAACAGAAGGCATGTGATGCAATTTAAAATTAAAAATTATAGCCTCGGCTTTATTCCTAATTTTAACTTCATACGTTCTTGGCACAAATTTTCATTCTTTACTGTACATCATTTCAACCTTTAGTGCCCTCAATGCTGTTTTTTGGCATTTTCTTAGTCTCTCTGTAGGTGATCATTACGACCATGCTAACTATAACTATTCACAGTTCCCTAGCAAAGTGTGTCGCTACAGTATTTTTCTTTGAAAGAGATGACTGATGAATTTTCATTTCTGGATACACTTTCATATTTGCACTTGATTCAGATTTCTCATGTTTTAAGTCAATTTCATCGGCCAGATTTGCTAGAAGTTCCTTTCTTGCTACCTTATGTTTCCTCTTCAATTAGGTCTCAGATGATACAGTCTTTCATCAACCCCCCTTCCCTCACGGGTATTCTTCTACGGATCTTTTTGGCGTATAATCATCTTCTCAAACAACCAATCCATATAAATTTAAGCTAGGGGAATTTTCATTGGTTTTCCATTCTTGTTTGCTGCAGTGGGAGGCTTGGAAGTCCTTCTCAAAGTCCAGTGCACCCTTAAAGTCAGTCCAATCACTATTGGATCTCTGTGATGACACCAAATATTGATCCATTCTTAAAATTTGGCACACATAAACATGAGCAACAACCGTCATTAAATCGTAATAGGATAATTACACCGTCTTTATGGTACTTTGGCCTTATCAATTCAAACCTATCAAACTTAAATGTACAATGTAGGATCTTGTTTGAATGATCAGTGCCTAATCGGTTAAAAACCGCATTCACAAATGTATTGTACTTTGTGTGTGTTGTCATGATGACCTTATCATCAATACATAACTCCCATACATAAAAGTGGATCCATCCATCTGCATGTACCTTATTATTCCTAGCCCATCTATGGCTTAATTTGAATAAATAGATAACTAACCTGTTAGAACAGATGACACATCTGTTAAAGTCATTACACAATTATAGGCGTCTATTAAAACATATGATAAATATGTTGCAACAAATGATAAATATGTTGCAACAGATGACTTATTTGTTGGAAATAATCAAATAGATATATATACATCTATTGAAATAGATTGCCAATATGTTGTAAATTATCAAACAAATAGAATATATTTTTCAACAAATTACCCATTTGTTGGATTTATTTTAAAGCAATTTTCTTTCCGAAATAAAATAAAGATAAAATATTGTATTTAAATCTATTTTCTTAATTTACATAATTGAAAAGTCACAAATAATCTCGCTGCTAGCACTTCTTCCTAAGATAGAACTCTTAACTTTCTATATCCCCAATAATCATTATATTAAAACTTAAAGACTTACTAACTTAGAAGCTTCAGGAGTATCACCATACCCTGAGTTCACACTATCTAGAATTTCAAACTCTTTTTTCTATTAACTTAATCATCTATAATTTAAACTTAGATTCTAGCACTAAACAGGGATATCCCAAAATTTAAATGAACTATACTAATTTAGCACTACTGGATAGGAATCATGAAACACTAATCCGCACAAAATTGTATGAAAATACTCAACCTTATCAAACTCTTCTATCATTGCGGTCACTACCTAATCTCTATCTCGACTAAAACATTAATATACTCTAAGTTTCCCTTAAATAAGAAATCTATCTCAAAGTGATATTAAGTAAACTACACAACATCTTTCTGGATCTATGGATACATAATCTACTAAATTCAGATAAACACTATCCCCACTTTATTGCTGCTAAACTTTTGAGTTCATGGTTCTAACTCTAGATCATATACTGTCATTGGATTCTAAGAAGGGATTTGAGGGCACATCTGACTTTGGCTCAATGCATAATTTTCATAAGTAAGAATAAACTCTTTCAAACTTTGCAACTTAAAGGCAGTGATGGGATCCTTTTGAGCCCATATACTATACCAAAACTGTCCGTGGGGTCTTTCTGAGAAAACTCTAGCAGTAGGAATTTAAGCTTGACTATTTCTATTACCTCAAAAATATGGCAAAGTTGGCATGAATGGAGCAATGTAAGAATCTATATAAGTTTCTTAGGCAACATCTCTACTGCACGATCTGAGATATGAAAGAAGGGAAATATTTCTTAAATGCCTTGTAGCCTCTAAAAGAAAAGTACAGACGTCTCCATACCATTTCTCAAAACTCTACTAAACATGGATTCATAGAAATCATAGGACACTCAAACCTTGTGCTCTAATACAAAGTTTGTCAAAACTCAAGACTACCCCCTATTCATAACACGGTGCTTAGAACCACAAGTGATCCCAAGCTAACACACGAACTGGTATGATGCTTGAGCAACTAATTTAATATATATACAAATGCTAAATAACTGAGTGGAAAAATAATCATCATGAGATAATTTATTTCAATACATAACTAATCAAAGGCTACAACACTGAAATCTGAGAGAGAAGAACTTAAAGTATAGATATTGACTCTGACTGACCATCTATGAAGCCTCTACTATACTGGCTATAGGTAGTCGGGACATGACCCCCCAACTATCCCAAAATCAATACATACGAATAATAAAAATAAAGTATAAGAACTGCAACTGACTTGAGTCCTTGAAGTAAGAGAACTCATCACTTACTGGCTGGAAGCTACAATCTGTCTGACCATGGTGTGTGGGCTATATCTAGTACCAACATCTTGAAGGAATGTAGCAACATACACATATATATCGTCAATACTTTGGAATGCACTAAGTATGTGAGATATGCACTAATCATGGAAATACTTAAAACATTCTTTAAAACTGAGGACATAAGATATTTGCTGAAATATGCATTCAAATAGGTCTGTACGTAAAAACTGTAAGGCATCATGAAATAAATCATGAGGTGAAAACATTTTTGTAAGATGGGAAGCAGTAGAAACCTGAATACCATAGGCAAATATCAAGTTAAATCTGAATAGGTTGCAAAACCATACTGAGAATCATGTATAAATACTGAGCATGAATGAACGGACATGTAAAATAAATGCAAGACCAAGCATAAACATGTACAAAAATGATATGAATAACTAAATAACTGATATATAGACACTTGGTCAAGAAGACTTGAATTGATATAATCTGAATACTGAACTAAAACTGTGGGATCAAACTACAACCGACATACCCCAACTTGAGAAAATCGAGGCCCAACCTATAACCTAGTTGAAAGGGGTGCTAGTACCTTGCTAAGGGTACTAACATTGGCTGGCGTGGATCTACTAAGCTAATGTCCCAAAATACGAGGGTTTCATGCCTCTACTAATGGGGGACCCCTCATAATCTATAGTGGCAACATAGTTCTGGAACTTAAGGGCTGCTACTAGCGACTCATGCCTAACTGACAGGGGAGCCGCCATCCCTGCGTTCACTCGGTGCTAGGTGTTACTTCTAATTGAATTGTAATAAAAGCATAAACTGGTACATGCACTAATAACTTATATGCTCAATATGGTATTCTAAAAATAATAGTGCATGCATAATCTAAAGTAATCATGAGCATGTTAATTTGTGTATTTAGCATGATATAATAATGGTGAGTAATCATTGTAAAAATATTATAAATTTCATGAGACAAACATGGTATGAATAATTTGAAATCTTGAAAACTATAGCATGCATGATCATCTAGGTATCGGGTGTTCATAACCCACAAGCATTGAAAAATATAATTAAATACAATAATTTCAAAGTAATAACATGATAAGAAATTTCATGACTTAACTCAAGAATCCAATAGTTTCATCAATGTCATGAATTATCATGATTAAGGTACATAAGAATACTTGAAATTATGAGGGACCACGATTTAAAGGTTGAATTCAAGAATTACATGGAGGAATCATGGATTTTATAATTGCCATGGAACCCTAAATAGAAAGGGAAATTAAACTTGAAAATTAGTAAAACTTTGGGACTCAATGGGTGAAAGGAGACCATTGATGAATATACCACATACCTAAATTTCTTGAAGGAAAGTATGAATTTGGATCCTTGGAAGTTGAATTTTTGAAGAAGAATCCTTATTTGGGGTTCTTGAGGATTTGGGAGAAGAGGGATTGTGTATTTGGTGTATTTTAGGGTTATGGGATGATGAAATCACGTTTATATCAGTTATATGACAATTTAGGATGTAAATGACTAGTTTACCCTCAAAAAATTAAAGAGAAAGTAGGTTTTAACGTTTCTGGAAACATGGCGTGCCACATCGAAATCACGTACCCTTTTTGGTTCCTCACAAAAATGCACATAACTTTTTGCTCAGGTATCGGATTAAGACAAAATCAGATGAGTTGGAAAGAGGACACAATCATCTATAATTTTTTGGGTCTTGATCTCCAAAATTCAATATATTGCAAAAGTTATACATGTTCAAAGTTGACCCTTGCAGGATCAAACACTAAAATTTGGTCGAATCAAAAGCTCTTAACTCAACTTTGTTCTAAGTGTTTCCCATGAATATTTTTCTTACCTAGATAGAACTTTTCACACTAGTAAAATTTTCATGAAACTTATATTTACATAGGAATCATTGATTTTGAGTTTATACTCGGAGGAACGACGGTTTGAATTCTAGCCCAAAAATACGGGGTGTTACAATCCTAATCCTTAACTTTTGCGGAAAAAATCCTTTTGTAGTGGATATTGTAATGACCTAATTTCCATATTTTTGCTAATTTTTTCTATTGGAGTTACTCTATAGCTTCCCTAAGTCATTTATGACTTTCTAGGACTGATAGTACAATTACTGGGAAGTTCATTTAATTTTTAGAGACATTTCCTTTTTCTAAACTCTTCATTGGTTCCAAATGGCCACTGGGTAAAAAATTTAGTCAATTGCCTAGAGTGCAAATTCTGACTATTCCAACAGTTTCAGAATGTTGATTTTAGGCTAGGTGGACCTTTGGTTTGGGTCTCGAGGCACCCATGCTCATTTTGACCTATTGGTCAGAAATTTAAGAAAATAGAAATTGGTTGTGAGACCCACTTTTCATCAAAACACCATCTGATGGAAATTTCGATTGTGCCATCACATTCAAAACATCAAATTTGGTATGGTAGCATAGTTTTTCATGCATATGGGGTCCCAAATAAATTTTGAGCACTCGGTTGAAGTACTTTCAAACTTATAAAATCTAATGCACCAGATTATCTGGTGCAACCACAATCACAGGCCAGAAATCACAAGCACTAAGTGAGTTTTACTCACAAATCATGATCGAGACATGTAAATAATGATTGCTAAGACTGGTTCACCCTTTGGATGAAATCATAATCATGATGGCCATAAATCACTATTGCGGCATATAATTTATATTTCCAAATCATGACCGTGAGTCTCGTGTCGTGATAGCAACCCCTAAGAACCTAGAAAGGGTATAAATACCCCATTTTATCCCATTTTTTCCATTTCTTCATCCATTTTTGTGAGACTAAAATCCTAAATAGTGAGATAGCTTGAAACTGAGGCTTGTGGGTGATTTAGGAGTTTGTCTAACACTTGTTTATGCAATTATGTTTTGATTTATGGTGAGATTTCTCCATTTTCGTGGTAGAGTTTTCTCATTTCTTGTTCAAAAATCCCAAAACCTTGGAGGCTTGATTTTAGTCCTAAATTAGCTCGGATTTCACCTATTCTTAAGGGTAATAATTCCTTGAGCATAAGGGAATGCTGGGTTGGTCTTGGAAAGATGATTTTTGTAAGTGGGACCCACATGAGATTTTGGTATGATTTTTGGACCCAAAGTACAATGGTGCAATATGGATATCATTATTCTCGTATAGATGATTAAAATATAAATTTGATAGCTTGGCATTTTGCAAAAGCTTCTCGAAAGGGAAAAATGGTGATTTAGTAGATTTTTTGAGCTTTCTTCGACATCCAGGTAATCTAAGTTTTACCCCTGTTAGATTGAGCTAATTCATAGTATGTTTATGATGTTAGATTAGGATGGCTTTTAGGTGTTGGTTTGATAAATTGTAATACATTGGTTAGTCAGATCGTTAAGGCTATTTTGGATACTGTTTTGGGAATAATTAGCCTAGTTAGTCATATCTTCGATGAATTTGACCTTGTATTCTCTAGTTTAGGATGGAGACACCTTAGTTACTCAATCAATGAGGAGATTATATTAGTCACTTGAGTTTTGAATAAACCTTACCTAAATTGCCATTTCCTTAGGTAGAATTGACTTAGTTGCTCTATATTGGGAGTAATATTGTATTTAGATACCTTAGCCTAGTCCGGGGTAGATGTTTCTTGATAAAGGCTTTTGGGGATTTAGAAGTGTGCTTTTCGACCCACCTTAGGCCAAGACTAGTAATAGTTATTGAAGATCTTTTATATACTTGCAGACATCTAGGAAATATTTATTATGATGGTATTGAGATGTCTTGGTACTTGATGACTATGATGGGTGAAGGTAGGAGCAATACTTAACGGGTATGCTATGAATGAAGTATTTATTATGCTTATGGTGAGCTATTGAATATGTTATTAATTGAGCTATTGAATTAGCCCTTGAATGTGAGATTGATTAAGCCATTGATTAGGTTATTGATTGGTCCATTGAGTATATTATTGACTAAGTTAGCAATTGTGTTTATTGACTATGTTACCGATCATGCTAATGACTATGTTAGTGATTATTCTGTCAATGATGCTAATGACCATGTCTAATGACTACTAGTGATTTTACTATTGGCCATGCTACCGACCATGCTAGTTCGCTACATTGTCGATTGTGATATTGATTATGCTAGAGATTATGATTATTAACTACATTAGAGATTATGTCTTGGATTATGCTATGAATAAACTATAGATCATGTTATGGATAAGCTAATGACTAAACTATTGATAATCTATTACGTTAATGATAAACCATTGATTATGCTATTTATGAAGTTATTACCTATGCTATTAATAATAATATGGTTTATGTTAGCAATTATACATATTGACTATATTATTAATTATGATGTTTATGGGTTATATTAGCGATTATGCTATTGATCTTGCTAAAGAGCATGCTTATTAATTTTATTAGCGATTGTACTATTAATTATACTAAAGACCATGCTTATTGATTTAATAAGTAACTAAGCTATCAATTATGCTACAATCATATTTATTTACTCTATCGGAAATTATGCTATTGGTTATGCTACCGACCATGGTAATAATTATATAATTCTTGGTTCAAGTTCGAATAATGATGATGATATCGATTATTGATACCCGGTGTAAGTCTGGAGGATGGGTATGGTATTGATGATATTAGTGATAATGTTAAGGATGATATTGATGATGATATTTATGATGATATTTATGATGATATCATTAATTATAATTACCAATTCGAGTCTGGACGCACACATGATACTATAATGACATGCTTCTTATGGTATGACGATATTGGGGTGAGAATGTTAATAGTGATTCTAACTAAGTATGAAAATAATAAAATGGTTATAATGTGGCATGATATGAATAGACTCCATAGGTAACATGTTTTATTGATAAATAAAGATTAGTTGATAAATGATGATTAGCCGATATATGAGGATTACTCGATGACTAATGATTAGTTTATAAATGATGATTAGTTGATAAAGGATAATTAGTTGATATATGAGGATTAGTTGTTACATGATGGTTAGTTGATAAGTATTGATCTATTGATAAATAATAACCATGGATAATAGATGGTTAGTGTGGCATGGACGGATGCTAGTTGTATCATGAGAGTTGATAATGACAATAATGGATTACTTTATCTTGTTTGTACCTTCTAGGATAATGGGGGTTTGTAATGAGTTATTTACTTTTCGACACTAATTGGCATATGGTGGCCAATTCTCTAGTTATGATTGCATGTGTTGATGCCTTATGTTATGTTGTTATTCCAATTTATCTACTTATTTATGAACAACGATGTTGGAGCTGATTCAGGTTTATCTCTACCTTGACTTAGTTATGTTATCTCGCATTTTATCATACTTATATCATGTTTTAGCTTATTTGGCTGATTGTTTCTACTGAGTACCCATGGTTTTTGTACTCATACTATACTTCTGCACCTTTTTGGTGCAGATTCGAGTACTAGTTGTCACCGTTGATTGTTGTTCGTGCTGTGTTGATTTTTAGAGATAATGTGAGCTCTTAGAGTTGGAGTCGCCTATTTCCTTTTATCTTTTATGTTTAGTCTTTTGTTTTGAGATAGATCTTATTGACTATTTTAGAACCTAAGTTGTATTATTATTAGATTCTCTTGAACTGGATCTACCAGGTCGTGGGATGGTTTTCTATGTATATATTATCTTTTATCTATTTCAAATACTTTGTTTATTTTTAAGTTGTGCTGTTGACTTTTGCCTATGTTAGGCATTTTTGTGCCAATTTAAGCATTATGTTTAGCTTCGGGTATGGTTTAGCTTACCTACTGGCAGGATATAATAGGTGCCATCATGACTCGTAAATCTGGTTGTGACAATACCATAACAACAAAATCAGTAGGAATTACAAACTTACCAACCTTTATGAGAATGTCCTCAATTATTCCTTTAGTCTTCACTATGGTCCTGTCTGCCATTTGCAATATCACAGAGCATGGCCTCAATTAATCTAACCCAAGATTTCTAAACATGGACAGAGGCATCAAATTTATACTCGCCCCTAAATCACTCATGGCATGGACCACTTTGTCGTTAATAATATGTATGAGGAGGGTGAAACTCCCTGGGTCCTTAAGCTTCTTGGGCATCTTTTCATTACCACAGAGCTGTACTCCTTTGTCAATGCCACCATCTTAATATCCTGTAGCATCACTTTATTAGACACCACATCTTTTAAGTACTTGGGATACTTGGGCATTTCCTATAAAATATCTAAAAGAGGCAAAATATTGTGAAGTTCTCAGAACGTGTCAAAGAACTTCTTGAAACAAACATCTTCTTTGGCCTTATTTAACCTATGTGTGAATGGTGGTGGTGGTATTTCATTCACTTTCTCAGCATCTTTAGTTTTCAAGTACTTAGACTTCCTTGAATTATTAGCTTCTTTGTCTGCAACCTATTATGGAACTAACTTTGCATCTACCTCCTAAGGTTTATTTAGAGGTCTATCATTAAGCTCCTTACCCCTCCTCAAAGTGATTGCCATAACTTGCTTTGGAGATTTATTATCACTAGGAAAACCACCTTAAGGACTAGTATTTTGTGCCTGGGCTAGTTACCAAATGAGTGGTGATTTTACCACCCATTCTCACTAAACATTCATGCACACAACCTTATTTTGAATGAATAAATGAGATTTATTTGTGAGTAAATGCAATAATGTCCACTCATTGTAGACATAGAATTGAAGAGATCAAAATATGTGGAATGGAGCTTAAAATGATAAAAGGGAGCAAAGAAGAGTGCAGTTAAAAACCTGGACCATATCAACCTCAGTGACCGTAATCACGGTCCTCAATCCGCAGTCGTAGTAAGTCAAGATAGTCAGCATAACACGGTCGCAGAACACAACTGCAATCGCGTGGCTGCGATTGTGGATAGTCTTGTACGATCGTGGTTCAGTGGGAATATGCCTAGGGGAAGATATGTAAAAACACATAGATGAATCCCAAACTATATATATGCAAAAACCCTTTCTTCTTTGGGTATTACTTACCTCATAACTATTTTTGATTTGAAAGAAAGAAAACCTAGTTGGCAATTGTGTAACTACTCTTAGAGGCTTAATTTCTTAGTAATTTCATGAAGAATGGATGTTTTGGATAATCCCCATGGTATATCTCATTTTACTTTTTGTATGAGTATCTAAGTAATTTAGTGTTGGGATTAGATTGAATTAAGGTGTAATTGTGTGTGGGTGTTGTTGTGTTTGCATGATTTTTAGTTGTTGAGTATGGATTCCACCAACGCTTGAGCTTATTAGCTGGAATTTGATGGTGAAATGGGTTAGATGGATGAAAACCCCAAACTCTAAAAAGCCTTTGTCATCCTTGAAAGAGGGACTAAGGTGAAATTGTGGTAACCTAAACATCCTTGAAAGAGGGCCATAGAGGGATAAATTGAGGTAACCCATATCTTATTAGTCTGCATCAGATATACATGTTCAGTATGTTATATTCAGCCATCAATCATGAAATCATGTTCCAGCCAGTCATGTTCAGTATGTACATCAGTTTGAATTCTTTCCCCTCTCACTCAGTCTCATTCGAGGACTTAAAGGGAGATATTGTAATACCTCGTACTTTTTCTAGCCTGAAAAGTTTCCCAAGAATATTAGAAGCTTTCTTTGAAAGATGAATCCACTTTTTACACATGTTATTTTCAATATTTTCACTTTTTATCATGTGGGGAATCGAATAAGCTTTCCATCGATACCAAATTCGCCCAAATCTGACACCCGGGTGAAGAGTTGAGCCTTTTTAGTGAGATAGTGTATCACCTGAGCCTTCAGTGCATCGCGGAGATAGCTCAAATGGAAATTTTCAATTTCCAGTGTTTCTCCATGATAGAGGCACGTCGCGCTAAACTTCCAGATCGCAGACAAAGTGGCAACATGATAGCTCCGCATCGAGCCTCCGTGAAATTTCCCATTTGTCACTTTCCAGTGACTTGGCACGATAGTGGCGCATCGCGCCAAGGATGAAAATCGAGAATTTTTTTCAGAAATTAAAGATGCATCCAAGGGTTAAAAGAGTCAATTTTCTACCCCTATTTAAACCCAATAACACGTGATTTAGCCATTCTTTACCCAAAATATACTAGTTTCTCTGAAGTTTCTCTCAAAAACAAGCTAGGGTTTCTATTGGGGATTTAAATTCAAGAAGGTTTCACCGTCAATCCTCAAGAAATAACATCCCAAGTATGCATAGTGTTCATTTATGGACTCCTTTAGTCCATGAAGTCCAAGAATCTCTTTTCAAATTCAAGTGTATGGATTTTTCAAATTCAAGTGTATGAATTTTTGTATGAATTCCATGTTGGGTGTGTGTTGCTCACGTTGATAATGACCAATTGATTTTTAATCCATGTTTGGTGATAAATTTTATGTGGAATTGACTAGTAAAGATATAGATTCATGTAAACCTAGGATTAAAACCCTAGGATGAGGAAATTAGATGTTGAAACATGATATTTAATTGTTGTATAATGTTGTCTACATATAATATGCCTACCATGTGTTTGATGAAGTGCCTATATGAAAGAATAGTTCCCAACTAGCATGGTATTATGAAATCCCCATGTTTGTACAAGTTTATGCATATCACATGTTTGATGGAGTGTTTCAACATATGAATTATGAATTGTGATGTTAGTCATGTATTCACGTAAGTCATGCTATGTCAGTTTCTTTCCATCGAGTCCTGGGGGTACTTATACCCCACAATTTAGATGTGTGCCTAGACCCATGTCATGTTTTCAAGATACTCTCAGTCAAGCTATAATCCATAGAACTTAATCAGTCATGTGACCTCAGGAAAACCAGAAATCTCAGTAATCTCAGTACTCAGTAATCTCATTAACTTCAGTATTCCCAGTCAATCTCAGTAACTTCAGTACTCTCAGTTAGTCCTCAGAACTCAGTACATTCCGTCAGTCAATGGATCTCAGTAAATTCAGTTTAGCTCCGCTAAACAATACCATTAGAATCAGCTCAGTTCAGTTAATCAGTTCAGTGTCTTTCAGATGGGAGTAGGATTCAATACCGAGCGAGCCTAGGGATGGGTACTCACCTATTAAATAGAAATAAGATCCCTAGAAGCAATCCCTAAGTTCCAAAACTATGTAGCCAGCATAGGTACGAGATGTCACCCGTTAGATAGGACTGACATACTCAGGGATCACCCGGTAGCGCATTTAAATGTATAGGACTAATCCCAGGGGTCACTTGCTAGATTAGGACTGACACCACAGCAGTTGAATTTATCAGTGGCGCAGTACTGACACCCTTCCAACTAGGGTTACAGGTTGGACCCTAGTTAGCTTAGTATGGGGCATGTTGGTTAGATGAATACATCCCAAAGTTTCAGTTACAGTCAATTCAGCTCAGTAGTATAGATTTAGGACTGTCATATACAGTTAATCCTTCTCATTATAAATAGACCCCGGGATCACCCACCAGATAGGACTGATCTCAACTATGGTCAATCAGTATCAGCATCATCAGATGTAAAGATCACCCGCTAGATAAGACTGTTCTCAGATTCAGTTACTCAGATACAGTACGAAACTCAGCTAGTTCCATCAGGTTTAGAACTGTCAGATACAATCACTCATGTTATCAGTTATATCAGTTATCAGAACTTAAGTTATTAGCACTCAGCTTTAAGACTGTCAGATACAGTCAACCAAACCAGTTCTTCATAATCGGAACTGTTAGACACAGTTATCCATGTATCAGTAACATAGTATCAGTCCCTCAGTATTTAGTAATACAGTATCAATTTCTTACTTATCAGTGACTAATTTTCAATGTCAGTAGACTCAGTAGTCAGAACTCAGTATTTAGTCCTATCATGATCTCAGTTACAGTTACGTATGCATGCATGTATTCTCACGTTCATGTTAGTCAGTCAGTTAGTATTGTTAATGCATATGAACCTATTGCATTCAGCCTACCTCACTTGCATACCAGTACATTCAAACTACTAACGTATTTGCACTATGGTGTCTTATACCATAGGTTTAGAAGCACGAGCCCCAGAGAACCAGTAACATCCCAGTTTAGCGATCAGAGTTAGCAGTGAGTCCTCATCCTTCGAGGACATGATGATCACATTACTGTTTTAGTTTTCAGTTTATTTCAGTAGTTGTAGTTAGTTGGGGACATGTCCCATTAACTCCTTATTCAGACAGTTTTGAGGCTTTCAGACTATAGTATGTTCAGACAATTATCTCAGTTGTTTTGGTATTATTATACCATATTTTTTTTCAGTTATGTACTACTATTAAACCTTATGGCCTTTCAGTTCATGTTTCCACATTTACGATATTATTACTATTATTCAGTGCTCAATTTACAGATATCAGTCATGGGTTAGCTTGTGGTCCTTTGGGGTCATGGGTACCGTGTAGCGTTTCGAGTACCAGATTTGGGGTGTTACATCAGTGCACCCGATTTATCACTAAAGAGTCTTCTACAGGGGTAGATACATAGATAGACATGGAAAATGGCTCACTAGCAGAATCAAAACCCAAAGAAAAATATGCAGACATATAAGAGAAAGTCAATGCTAGATAAAATAACACAGATGTAGATCTAAAACAAATATGGAGATACCTATGATAATTGCATTGGAAGACTATGCCTCTGGTCTGGAGGGTAAACATAGCACTATCCACGACCACTACCTAATTGTGTAGCCCCACGACCACCACCATAGGCACAACTACCTCTACTTTGTATATCTTTAGTAGAACCTCTACCTCTTATGAGTAGTGCTGAAAACACGACAGGGATAGTCCTTGGCCAAATGGTTAACCTCATCACACATATAGTAACCACTATAGCTCGAATCAATTGGAGGAGGTACGACTGAGCTAGAACGACCACCCAAATTTAATGAAATAGAAGACCCACTACCTAAACCCTATAAGACTACATGTAATAGTCTACCATGATACCCATGGAAACCTCTAAAATCTTTACCTTGCAGAGTCTAACCTCTAAACTCTCCCTGATGGAGAACTCTCTTAGCGCCTTCCTAAAACCCTCGACAAAAATACTTTGTCATCTTAGCATGATTAACTATACTCCAAAATAATGACTCATACACTACCATATGGTAGTAGCCAACTAAAGAGAAACATCCAACCCCTTTATGAACTTCTAAATATTCTTAGACTCAATGGAAATATTGCATAAGAATATCTAAACAAGGCATGAAAATGTGCCTCATATTCCACAATAATCATGGATCCCTTATATAATTGATCAAACTTGTCTCTCATCTTATCCTTATAACTTTACAACATAAACCTTAAAATTCAAGAGGGAGAAGGGGGGAGGGGTAAATTGAAACTTTTTTTGAGTTGACTGGTCAGGCTTGACAATCAACTTACCTGCAGACAATTATATTTGAGTAAAACATATTTAAAGTTAAATATTTATGTAAATGAACAAGTAAATAAAATAATGGCATAGAGATTAATCCTGGTTCAGAACACGAATGTGGTGCATACTTCCATTCTCCTTGGGTTTTATGAGATTTCTTAGAGAGTTCAAAGTAGAGTTGGAGTACGGATGTAGTAGACAAGTTCTGAAGCTCATTTTGATATTCAGATCTTATGACACAACCTCAACTGTTATGAATAAGTTGACTCAATCTTTCTTCTTGTACTTATTGTAAACAAATAAGTACAAAGCTTTATTTAGACTAAGATTGAGACATACTAAGAATTCCTGTGAAGTTGCGTAATGTCATTGGTCTTTAATCTTTTTTATAGCCTTAAGCTTATTTGACCTCTTAATCTATAAGGAAAATACAAGGGATTTATTCTCAATCAAGGATTTAAATTAGTTCATTGATTAAGGAATTACTCTAGAAGATACGTCCATATCAGAAATATCCATATATGTGATTCATACTTCCTTTCTTGAACACGAACTCACAGCCATATATGTCCATATCAGATATGTCTATGTGGAGGGTGTGATCTTCCTTATTTGTATAATTCTTTGTGATATGCCATTGTAGTTAATTGACAGTCACCTTCCTTGTATGTTTAGATTAGATAGATTTAACTGATGTGTTTCCAGATTCAACGCTAGCTTAGAAATCTCTAGAAGATATTCCTCTATAATTTGCTCCTAGAAGATCTTCCTTGATGTGATCATATCTTCAACGTATACTGCATATATTTGTTTATTAGTTTGTCTTTATTAAATTATATGTAAATATGGGGCTAACAATCTCCCCTTTTTGATAATGACAAAAAATAAACATTAGTTGACTTATCTATTCCTGTAATCGACTTGCTCCCCCTTTCTTGTTGACTCTTTTGACTTTGTCACCATTGAGTTGACTTCCCTGTTCTTGTAGTCGACTTGATCCTCCTTTCTTACTGACTCTTTTGACTTTTTCACTATTGAATATTAGTACGCCACTGACTGATGTTTCATCTTTTCTCCCCCTTTTGACATAATAAAAAAGAACAAAATACATATAAAAAGACACACAACAAAGCATAAAATAGGCACACGACAAATAAATAGTCAATGTAGTACACAAAAAAAAACAAAAATATGGAAGGACAAGTCAAAATATCAGTTACAACCATAAAAGGAAAAAGGACGGGACCTCCTTTTGAATAACAGTCATCATCTCAATATTTTGCCAGGAAATGGGTAAGAGTATTGTACTTTTTATAACATAAGCACTCATAGGACTTTTTGACATATTTTAAAAGTTGGAGTAGGAAGTTTGGACTAATATGGCAAGCTCATTATTGCAGGAGTAGATTCGGACATGATGGATTCTACACGGGCAAATAATCTATTAAAGAGCTTGACACTTTCCTACTTAAATCCATCAATGGTTAGCTGCATATTGCCTACATCAGTACTTGTATCCTTACCTAATTACAGTATCCTGGTAGTCAACTCCTGGAGAACCATCAACCCTTACTTGATAGCCTTGAGTTGATCTTTGACCTCCTCAAGTTCCTTCAACATAGAAATCAAGGGATTAGATATAGATTTGCTTACCTTGGGAGGATCTGATATTGCTTTTGCAGATTTGTTTTTGCACCATTCATTATCCAAAAAGATATATCCCATGTAGAAAAAGTCTTGGAGTCATAAATTGCTGAAACTTTACCGACCAGGTATGCAAAAAGATTAATAGAGTAGTATAGGAGTATTCTGGTGATTAGCGATCCATAAGGCAGGTTGGTAAAGGCATGAGCATCTCTGACACTCTCCAGCATATATTCTCAAAACCAAATAGCCCAATTTATTTTATATTTTTCACCATGCAGTACTACACAAACACATCACGACAAGTAACATTACTAAGAGACCCCTTTTGAGGAATGGGAGAGGTGACAATAATATGAGCCAAAATTCTGTACTTCAATTAGAGAGATAGGGGACAAAAATTATACAGACTTGCTTCTGGGTCGGAGACAACCTTTTTAGCTTTCTCGGAGCTAACCCCAAAATTCTCAGGAAATGTACTACTCATGAATGGAATAATCCTAGAGAACTTGATGTCAAAGACCTTTTCAAATAGGAAATCATTAAGGACAATTATCATTCCCAGCATAAGAGTTTATAGTTTGCCACTATCTTGAGAAAGGAATATATTCGCATAGAACATACGCACAGGGTCCACATATACTTCCATACCATAGAGACAAAAAACTATATATAAGTCTTAAGATTTAAAGAACTTACATTGTAATGATATTTCTTTAACTAATAAATATTGAAAGCTCGACCAAGCTCAACTGAGAAATTTTTTAAGACGGTAAATTTATACCTTTGCGAGCTAGTCCAAAACTTGTACACGTCTTCTAGAGGAATAGAATCGAGAGGGCATAGGTGAGATTTCTTGATGGATGATATAAGACTTGGGGCTGAGCATTTTTTGGGAGAAGAAGAATGCAAAGAGGCTTCCTTAGAGGAACCAGATATGAAAAAAGGATCATGATTTTTGGAGTGGCAATCCCTTTATGCATATTATCCATTGATATTGTTCTTGTCATGTTAGGAATAGTATGATTATAGGGGTTTAAGAAGGTTGAGAGGGAGATGGCGGGGTGGAAGGATGAAAAAGTGTGAAGTAAATGTGGAAAAAGTTGAAGAGGGGTGAAGTGAATAGAGGTGACTGGTGAAATGAAAGAACATCTTACTTATTTTAGAAGAGAGAAGGGTAAAGAGGTAGTAATTTATGGAGAGAGAAAAAAAAGGGCGTGAAAGGATGGTAAAAATATGATGATGTTGGTCAAGGATTTACAAAAATAAAAAAGTAAAAAATAGAAAACAAATCAGACATCATTAATGTATGTAATTCCAAGGATTTTATTAAGTAGAAAAATCTTTCTTCTAATTGGGTTTTTGTAAATATGTCAGCCAATTGATTTTTTGAATTAATGAATTTTAAAGAAGAATATCCATTTTCTACATGATCTTGAATAAAATGATGCTTAATGTCAATATATTTAGATCTATAGTGATGCACTGTATATTTTGATAAAATAATTGCACTAGTGTTGTCACAAATTATAGGTGCAGATTCAAAAGACAAATTAAAATCAAGTAATTGGTGCATAATCCATAAAATTTGAGTACCACAACTTCCAATGGCTATGTATTCTGCTTCAGTGGTTGATAGAGCAACTAAAGTGTATTTCTTGCTATGCTATGAAATTAGGGAATTTCCAAGAATCTAACATGTCCCACTAGTTCTTTTTTTATGATTTTTGTCACCTGCAAAGTCAGCGTCTGAATAGCTATCTAAATCAAAGTCTGATGTTTTTTTTCCCAATGAGATATTGAAAGATTCTTTTGACGATAATTAGATGGGATACTTTGCGAGCCGATTAGAATCTTGCACACTTGCATATGCTAAACATAATGTCTAGACAACTTGTAGTCATTTAGAGGAGCGATCCAACTATCCCTCTATATATCTTTTCTTCAACATCTTTCTCGGATGTGTCTGAATCAAGATTTGTAGAGGGACTCACTGGAGTTTTGTAAACCTTTCCTTTTTCCATTCCAAACTTTTTGATAAGTTCCTTTGTATATTTGGCTTGATTGATAAAATTACCTTTGGGATTTTGCTTGATTTATAGTCCCAAGAAGAATGTGAGTTCCCCCAAGAGACTCATTTTGAATTCTCCTTTCATCTAGTTTGGAAAATTCTCACATAAAGACATGTTAGGACTACCAAAGATAATATCATTGACATAAATTTGTACAATGAGTAGATTAGAGTCTAATTCTTAAATAAAAAGACTGGTATCTATTTTACCTCTTTGAAAATTATTATTAAACAGAAAAGTACTTAACCTCTCATACCAAGCCTTTGGGGCTTGATTGAGACCGTTGAGTGCATTGGATAATTTGAAAACATGATTTGGATAGGAAGGATTTTCAAAACCAAGAGGTTGTTTTAAATAGACTTCCTCATTGATAAACCTATTAAGAAAAGCACTCTTAACATCCATTTGATATAATTTAAAGCATATGAAGGAAGAAAAAATTAACAAAATTCAAATTGATTCTAACCTTGCGACAAGAGCAAAGGTTTCATCGTAATCAATAACTTTCTATTGGGAGTAGCCTTGCACTACAAGTCTATCCTTATTCCTGATGAACTTACCTTCTTCATTCAATTGACTTGTATAAATCCATTTGGTTCCAATAACTGAATAGTTCTTGGGTCTTTCAACTAGGTTCCAGACTTGATTTCATTCAAATTATTCTAATTCTTCCTTCATGGCATCGACCCATGACTCGTCATTGAGGACATCATCAACCTTCTTGGGCTCAATTTGAGACTCAAGATCAACAAACATATGTTTTCTTAATGACACTTTTGTCTGCATCCTATTATCTGGGTTTTCAATGATAAATTAATTTAGAAAACTTGCATTATGTCTCCATTATCTTGGAACATTTATTTTCACTGCTTCATTAATGAGAGTTGACTCCAGATGGATCGACTCATCAATTGATAGTTTAGGAGTTATATCTGTTTTGGCTTCTGACCGTAGATAAATTACCTGCTCTTCATCAAAACTCAAACTCATTGGAGAGTGATTAGTTTCATCAAATACACTATGCATATATTATTTAAAACATAGTGTTAATTTATTATAAGCTTTATAAGCATGACTAGTGAGAGAGTACCCAAGAAAAATACCTTTGTCACTTCATGGGTCAAACTATCCTAAGTTATTCTTACCATTGTTGTGGATGAAATATTTGCATCCAAAAGGATGAAAGTAACTAATATTAGGCTTTTTCCCTCTCCATACCTCATAGGGAGTTTTCTTTAGAATAGGTTTGACGAGGCACCTATTGAGAATATGACATGTTGTGCTTACTGCCCCTACCGAAAAATGATCTGGTAGATAATGTTCCAGAAGCATGGTTTTTGTGGTCTCTTGAAGTGGTATGTTCTTTCGTTCCACCATGTTATTTTGTTAGGGATATCGAGGATATGAAAAGTTCAGAGACTAGTCGTTTTAAGCGTGGTATTACTCAAAAGCTTTATTTTTAAATTCTCTTCCATGATCACTATGAACATAGGTGATGAAATGTCGTGCTTTTCTTTGTACTCTTCTACAAAAGGTATCAAAATTAGTGACTACTTCATGTTTGTGAGCAATAAACATTACCCAAGTAAAATATGAATAATCATCAACAATAATAAATACATATTTTTTTCCACCAATACTTGCTGTCTTGGTGGGGCCAAACAAATTCATGTGGATTGCTTTAAGAGGTTTGGTGGTAGTGACAATATATTTGACTTTAAATGTTTGAGTCTATTTACCAAGTTTAAAAGCATCACAAATGTGATCCTTCTAAAACTTTAGCTTTGGAAGACCTTTCACCAATTTAAGTCTAGAGAGTTTCTCAATGGCATGCATGCTGGCATGCCCAAGTTTTTCATACCATAACCATGTGTCGTTGGTCTAAATAGTGAGACAAGTCTGAGTAGTAAAGTTAGGATTATTAAGAACTTAAATATTATCAACACGTTTATTGCTAAGAGAAATGTCTCTTTTTTCATATTTGATGGAGCAACTCTTAGCTTTGAAGGAGACTCCAAATCCTACGTCACATAGTTGAATGATACTCAGTAGGTTGTGTTTGAGTCCATCCATAAGACATACTTCAATAAGATCGCAGGAGGAACTGAGCTTTACAGAGCCGACTCCGACGACGTCACCTTTGGTATTATCTCTAAATCTGACTGATCCTCCTTCAATTTTCTTTAGAGAATAAAAACTTTTTTTCTTATTGGTCATATGTTTGGAACATCCACTATCAATGACCTACCACTCTTATAGCATTTGCGTATGTGTTCCTGCAATAAAAGAAGATTAATTTTGTTTTGGCAGACAAGTGGTCTTGGGTCCTTGAGAATTAGCTATACTTTTTTGTGGACGCCACACCTACACACCCTTAGACTTTTTATCTGCTGTTGTGTAATTTGTTCCCCTTTATGCCATAGATATAGCAGACTGGTACTTGAAAAGAGAGCGAGGTTTTAGCAAACTCAAACAAACTTGATGAGGAGCTTGATTTAGTTCTAAAAGAATTTGATCTTATGGAGCTATGACTTGGTGATTTTCTAATGTTGTTTAATTAAATTTTCACATCATCAAGTTCTTCTTGAAGTAAGTCAATTTTGATTTAACAAGCTTCAAGTTCCGTTTGCCAGTTCCTTATTTTCTCTTCAAGCTTTTGTTTTGACCTAGCTTCCTAATTTTTCTATTCTTGAGCAAGTTTATTGTATTCATCAATAATTTTTTTTGCAAATCATCATTAATCATATCAAGATTTGTTTGAAGAATGTTGCAATTATGACAATTGTATGGTCTTACTCTCTTGGTTCACCATTTACCATGAAGCATATGTTGGCCGCTTCTGTTTCTTCCTCTATTTCATCTTCATCACTCCATGTCCACAACTTTTTTTTATTAGATTATGTTCTCCTTATTCTGGACATTCTGCTTAATGTATCCCAATTTTTCGCAGTAATAACAACGATAATCATTTTTTATGAATTCATTGTTCTTGTATCCTTGAGGTCTGTGTTGTCTTTATTTTAGGATCTACCTTATTCTGCAATTTATGAGAGTTATTCCTTCACTATTGTCCTCATCTAGGGTTTTTCTCCTATGGTTGTTACGACATTGAAAGAAATTGATTTTTTTTCTTCCTTATTGTACCTGTTGATATCATTTTATTCATAGGCAATGAGGTTACCTCTTAATTCATCGTAGGTTATATTATGGAGATCCCTATCTTCTAAAATGACAACTTTAGTTTCCCATGAATTTGGGAGGCTTCTTATGTTATTTTGGACTTGCAAATTATTTGGATAGATCATTCCCAAGGACTTCAGTTCGCATACTGTTTCGCTGAATCTAGCAAACATTAATTCCACACTTTCATTTTCTTCCATTTTAAAGAGCTCATACTCATTAACCAGAGCACTGATTCTCGCCTTTTTGACTTTGGTGGTTTCTTTGTAGCTTACTTCTAATTTGTCCACATCTCTTTTGAAGCTCCGTTAACAATATAATAGAGTAAACTCATAACTTTTGCATTATTTTGAATTACCTTTTGTTGTTCTTTGGTGACTTCAAAGTTTTCAAAGTTAATACTGCTTGATTCCTTGTCCTTCTACTTTTATTTGGGTACTAAAATGGTCTTTGGTACCTTTTAATGGCAACCCATGCTTGGAAGTCATTTGACTGAACAAAAATTTTGAACCTATTCTTTGAATGAGAGTAGTGCTATCCATTAAAGAATGGTGGTCTTGTGGACGAATGTCTGTCTTGAAGGAGGGATCCTTTTATCTGATAGTTTACCATTGGATCTATGCTCACTAATGGTTAAGAAATACTTTTGAGGAGACCTGCTCTGATACCAATTAAAATTCGGGGGGTGGGGTGGGGGTGAGGGGTGAATTGAAACTTTTTTTGAGTCGATTGGTTAGGCTTGAGAGTCAACATACCCGCAGACAAGTGTATTTGAATAGAATAGATTTAAAGTTAAATATTCAAGTAAATAAAATACCCGCAGACGAGTCGATTGGTGCCGCTTCCAGTCCACTTTGGTTTCAAGTGTTTTCTTAGAGCATAAAAAGTAGAGTTGGAGTACATATGTAGCAGACAAGTTCTGAAGCTTATTTTGATATTCAGATCTTGTGACACAACCTCAACTGGTATGACTTAGTGGACTCAATCTTTCTCTTTGTAACAATTATAAACAAAGAAGTACAAAGCTTTCTTAAGACTAAGATTGAGACACTAAGAATTTTCTATGAAGTTGCGTGATGTCTTTGGTCTTCAATTTTCTCTTTTATTGCCTTAATATGATCTAGCCTCTTGTTATATAAGGAAAACCCAAGGGATTTCTTCTCAATCAAGTATTTGAATTTATTCCTTTATTGCAGAATTACACCAGAAGATATATCTATATCAGATATGTTTGTATATGTGATGAAACCTTCCTTGCTTAAACACGAACTCACAACCATACATGTCCCTATCAGATATGTCCATGTAGAGGTCTGATCTTCCTTCATTGTATAATTTATTATGATATGCCATTGTAGCTGATTAACAATCACATTTCTTGTATATTTAGATTTGATGGGATCTTAACTGACATGCTTCCAGATTCAGTGCTAACTTAGGAATCTGCCGAGATTTTTCTCTATATATTTCTCCTAGAAGATCTTCCTTGATGTGATCATATCTTCAGCATATCCTTCATATATATTTTTATTAGTTTCTCTTTATTTAAATATTATATGTAAATATCGGGCTAACAAACCTGTCCAAAAAGTCACAGCAAACTGATCCCCAGTCACCTTTGTTGAACCAAGAGGTCTGCAACTAAAAAGTGACATCCACCAATTGTAATACCCCATATTCTTTCTAGTTCAATTCAGCTCAGAAGAGGCACATTAGAGACTTAGGAACTAAAATTTTAGCTAAGTGTTGGAGACTTAGTCTCATTTTTGGCCTCTAAACTTTTATGATTTTATTCTTGACCTTCCCGACCTTGTAATTTAATTTCTAAGTTATTTCATGATCAGGGTAGTCCATAGTACCTCCGGGGTGAGTTTTGGAATTTTTGGAGAAGGTTTGGGGCATGTTTGGATGGCCAAAACAGAATGTCAATGCGATAGAGACATGCCATGTTGGTGGCCACATCCGGTAGGTAACGCGATCCGTCGCTGATCGCGTCGATGCCCAATTTTTGTATTGTTAGTTGATGGGTTTATGGGGGCATTTGAGACATTTATCCTCACCCAAATTCGCCCAAAACATAAAATTTTAGCCCCAAATATCATAGACGCTTCATTGTTCATCTTTTTCTTCTCCAAGAACAAAACCCTAGCTCCAAGAATCAAGAACAATTCCATAACTCCTACTCCAAGAAAGCCTATAATCCACAGTTTTGGGTTTAATAACTTCAAGAAGAAGTTTTAAGAACACCATTAGAGATTCAAAAGTTCAAGCTTTTACATTCAATTTATCAAGCAAGGTATGTGGGGTTAGGAACAAGGATACTCTTTTCATCCTTGTGCCCAAAACTAATTTTAAAGTTGAATTTACATGAAATTATTCATTATTTAAAGATGTTGATGTTATAAGTGATAAAATGTTGAATTACATCTCTACTTTTGCATGTTTATGCGTGTGAAGTGATTTTGTATACATTGAGAGTTGAATTTCACTATATTCACTAGAATTATGCAAGAATTTCAAGATTTTGATTATTAAGCATGACTTTATGATAATTTGACATGAGTTTATAGCATGGGTTTTAAGCCCTAAGTATAAGTATTGATATTTCAAGAAGATGATGTTTTTAAGCATCCCATGATTAGCTTATATTCAGAGTTTGAACAAGGTTTGATCTTTTGATCCTTAGCTAACAGATGGAATCCACTTTACAATTTTGATTACAAATTTTATTAAAGTTTAAAGTAAATAGATGCATAACTGGATTTCATTGTAAACGCTTATGCTAGTTTTAAAGTGAATTTTCTACAGAATGAGCATACAGATTAAAAGGAGTAGTATTTAGCACCGAGTTGGGTATGTTCACATGCCCCAGAACTACGAGCCAATGTAGGTTCAGATTATCAGATTATTCCCATTTCTATATGGATAACAGTTACAGATATGATCACTTAGCGTAGGTTATATTCCTAGGCAAGAGTATGACATCTCTCTTCAACGTGAGGTTTTCCCATTAGGGAACTAGACTTTGGACATTATGATAGCTCACATAGTGTATGTCGGTTAGAAGCTACATAAAAGAGTAATACTAACAGGAAATCTTATAGAAACTATGTGTAAAGGCTCACAGGTTTGTTCAGATATTGCTTTACATAAGACATTAGCTATGACATTTTACCTTTTAGTTTACAGATATAAAAGTGATTCATTTCTACACTTAGACAGTATGATTTAAAGATAGAACACCAGTACAAATTTTAGAACTAAGTGTTATGACTCACTAGATCTGTACAACATGCTTTACTACTCATGATTAGTATTCTCAGTTTTTCAGTTACTCAAGCTAATGTAAGTCATCTACACTTAGCATGCATTCTTTTGCAAATTTATAATAATGTTGAGATATTGTTTTACTTATGAATTCACCCCCACATGCTCAATACAATCCAGAAGTAATGATTCACATATATGTCTATGTGCTACATTGTTTAATAATGTAGGTTCAAGTGCTCAGTTTTAGCAGCGTGAGTGATTTCAAGCATCTCTATCTACATCCCGATAGTTGGTGAGTCCTCATAGTTCGGGGACCCAATTATTCAAATTTTCAGCTTATTAGAGTAGTTGATTCGGTATTCTCAGTCAGTTGGAGTCAGATGGGGGTTTGTCTCACTGACTCTCTAGTTAGTAGTAGAGGCTAGTTAGACTGCTAGTTATGATTCAGATTTCCAGTATTGATTGTTCAGACTTCTAAGTCAAGTATTTTCAGATATTATGTTCAGATATTTTCAGCTTAGATCAGAAAAACTTCCGCATTTTAGCTTTGATTATATGTTTATATTTCTCTATTACGAGTTTCAGATTTAGTAGAAGGCTTACAGGATTAAATTTAGGCTACTCGTAGTCTTGAGCACTGCATGACGTCTTGGGACCCATTTTCGGGGTGTTACACTAATCTGTGGCGACATCTCTCAATTGGTAAGTAGTGTAGGCAACCCCATGCGACTCAAGAGATCCAAGGCTATGAAACTTCTACCTACAATCAATCAAGAACTCATAGGCATCCTCGCCCACAACACTACTGAACCTGGGAGGACCCAAATCAGTGAATCTTTCAGACCTCTTCCGATCCTGAGAAGACATAACTATTCTTGAAATAATAAGAGGCATCGTAAATCTGACCGGATAAGATCCTACTGGAGGAGGTAACATAGATGAAGGACAAACTCCTGATCTCAGAATACTATACTCAGATGAAGGAACTCAAGGAAGAACAATACTCGAAGTCTGTGGAGTACTATATGCAGATGTCGGTACTACTGGAGGATCCACTCTCCAAACTGGAGGAACACCATAGGCAGACTCTGTCATAGATTGTGGTATAATACTTGGAGTTGGAGGAACAATGGGTCAACTCATAGGAGCACCCTACATATGAGTCAGCAACTGAATCAATAACCCTTTTAATACTGGGGTAGAAGAACTCTATGGGACCAGAGTTGGCCCTATATCTATAGCATGCTCAATCTAAAACTTGGAGGAGAGGCCCCTAGTAGTACCTATGGATGGGGTAAATTCTCTTGCCTATCTACTACCTCAGACCCATCCATGACTCATAAATCACCCTCTAGATTGAGGTCTCTCCTTAAATGATGGCTTCGCTTCTCTAGCCTTATTGAGATTTAGTCCTCACCATCTATGCAAAAAAGAGTGAAATATAATTTATATCACAAGGTATGAAAGAATCCACTTGATAAAGAAAAAATTAAGGGAGGTTTCCTTGAGATATCTTGTAGCCTCTCAAAGATAAAAATAAACGTCTATGTATCGATCCAAGAGACTACTAGAAACCCTGTTCTTACACTAATGAGGCAAATTAAACATGTTCTAATATCAATTTGTCATAAGCCAAAACCAAGGGTTATTTTGGCACTTGTTGTGGCAAGCCATTACAAGTAAGCTTATCACCCAAATTGATATCAAATGAGAAAGCATTACCAAAACCCAAGGCAAGATCCTAGAACGGAGTCGAACCGCACATATCCAATAACTAGCAATAAATTATAACCCAAGAAATAATACAACATCCCGAAACCTGATGTCATAGTGTAAGAACTACTAATACATCTCGAATGTAAAAAATTACAATTGATAGTAAAAAAGAACATAATCTATCTTTAAATATGAAAACAAGACATAATCTAAACAAGAGGAGGTAGTAGATCAACTCTTGAAGCATAGACTGACCGCTACCTCAAAAGTACTTTAAACTCTGCTCGGATCAGCTACTATACGGTACAATCGTACTTGGATCTATAATGATTGGGTGCAGTAGGGTGTGAGTACGGTCCACTTGTACTCAGTAGGTATCATACGCCAACTGAGAAAAGTAGGAAATAAAGCATATAAAATACACACCATGGGCACTCTACCTGCAAATCAGTAAATGTCCCAAATGTTAGCCAACACCGTCTCCATTAACAGTTCTACAATACACACATATACCACACACAAATACGAGAAAGAAGCACAAATATACATATATAACAAATGCAAGTAAGATAAGGAAGTACAAATAGATAGATATCACATCAAGGGTGATAATACAACACATAATGAGCATAACATATGAAATGCAATAAAGATGATGCTGATAATGTGATGCGTGAGGTTGTCGCATAACCTCTGTATACACCTAATGAGCTGTGCTTCCGAGATAGGACCCATGGGAGGTTCGTCAAACCATATATAATCCAATATCCAATACCAATATCCATAACTCTACTCTGGAATACACATCGGCAGAGGGTTTCCAAATATATCACAAAGCTAGTGTTTCCAGTATTTCCACAGTGGTACAAATGTTTCATGAATGTATATGATATGAGGATGTAAAGTTCACAACCAACTATGATAACAATTTCCAAATCGAACCAATATACTAATCATGTGAACCAAAATCCACTCCATATGCCAACCATCCATGAATCCAATGTAATCTACATGCCAATAGAGTAAAATACACAATAATATGCCTTTGATACCACATAATTTTAAAATTAGGCTTTGTCACCAGAGAAACTACCACTAAATATCCATACGTAAGGCCAAAAACATTATATAAGACCCCACACAATCAGACATAATAGATAATGTCTCAAAACTGCTAAATAGCAACAACGTAGGACACTACACGAGCACAACACAATAATAAAGCCATTTCGTTGATTAGTTTCCCACACATATACATGATTTTATACCAATATTAACTACCCAATCCAGTTTGAAGAAAGTTAAGCCATAACCTACCTCAAATAACGAAGATTAATCTAAAAAGCCTTCCACGCAGAGCTTTCTCCATACCAATGGACCCGAAATCAACTAAAACACACAAATATAGAATCTACGCATTAAAAAAAACAATACCTGTATTGTTCATTTCTGAGTTGGGTTCAAAATGAACCCTTTACACGGGTTTTTGAAAAAGAAGGGTAAAACTAGAATTTTAGTCCAAAAATATATTTCCCATAACTAAAGGAACTCATAGAAGAAAATCCAAGTGAAAATGAGTTGAAAGTGGGGTTTATGTTGGGAAATCACTAGTTTAGCCTTCAGAGCCAGAATAACCAATTTCCACTTTTGAATTCAAGTTTTAATAAGATTTAAATGATAAGAATAAGAAAAATAATTAAAATAGGGATTTGGAGCTTACCCAATCTTAAAAATAGAAGAAATCGCCCAAAAACTCAAAATCCCAAGCCCAAGTCTCAAAATGGTGAGAAATCACAAAAAAGAATATAACCCACCCAGGCATCGCTTACGAATCATCGCATCGCTTAAGCTAGACATTACATAAGCGACTAGGTGTTTCTTACGTGATACCGCCATGCCGCATGAGCTACTTGACTATCACTTAAGCGATAGGCACCTACACAATGGGGGAGTCTCTTAAGCGATACCCCCAGCTAGCTGCTTAAGTGGGTACACCAGCTGAGTGGTACACCAACTGGAGACTTGGAGACTCCATGTCTCTGCAGACTCTTCGAGATTCTTTCGTAATCCTGAGAATGCAAACAAACTATATTACTAGACTAAATTTGACGCTGTAGACTTAGTGATGATATGAGATTTTAGAAAAACATCATTTTCACAAAGTTGACCCCCAAGACCTAATTTCACAACTTTTGGAATCTATGGTCAAAATGAGATAGAAAAGCTGTAAAACCATACCAACCATATTACCAACCTAAAATCAATGTTTTGAATCTACTGGCATAATTTATTTTGCCATCCAATGCACATATCAATAAATACTGACCAAAGTCAATTATCAAAGCCTTTTTAACCACTAAAAACTATAAACTCACACAAATCATATCAAAAAATATTGGAAATCATGTCAATCCTCCCTACGCCCCAAAAACCACAAAGCAACCACGAGGTGGGATAAAATAGTCAAGTCACACAAAAATAAATATTTCACATAAATCAGTAAATATCTTGTCATTACATCATACATCACTTAGAATTTAGCTCTCCTCGAATTAAAGGCAAGGGAAATGCCTGAATAAGCAAGAAGTTGGGGATAACTACCACATATATCAGACTCAACCTCCTAAGTAGCCTTATTTGTAGGTCGATGTCTCCACTGGACCTTAACCTCCTCAACAAAATACAAACTCTATCTAACTAGACTGAATCCCAACAAATGAAATGAGACATTCAGAATGTAATGCTAAAGTATAGAAACATGAAAACTTGATGAACCATAGATAAATCTGGGGGCAATGCTAAATCATAAGACACATACCCAATAGTCAAAAAAATTGCAAAAGTTCATAGTGATATATTCCCATTTCTACGTGGGAATGGGTAACCTTTGAAGCAAACCACCAGGACTCAAATGCTCAGTTTTCACCTACTTACAACATAGGTAATGAGCTACTAAATTCACCAAATACTTTCTCATACCACCCCACCAGTAGTGCTATCTCAAATCACGATACATCTTAGTTACTCCCCAATAGATGAAATACCTAGAATAATGAGCCTCCCCTAAAATCAGCCTAATCTAATTACCTAAAATTGGTACACAAACTCGACCTCTAATCTTCAAAATTCTATCTGGATAAAGCAAGCGGTCCTTAGCCTTTTCACTCAACACCCTACCCCAAATCACTCTCAATCTAGCATCATCAAACTGATATGCCTAAATTCACTCCATCAAGAAAATCCTAGCCTTAACAAGTGCCAAAACATACTAAGGTGTCAAAATATCAAGCCTAACCATCTAGTTATCCAAAGACTGAACCTCTAAGATGCCTATGCTAGTAAACTTTTGGCTCAAGGCATCTTCAACCATATTAGCCTTGACCAAATAATAGAGAATGTAAGATTATAATCCTTAAGCAACCTAAGTCAATGGTGTTGCCTCATATTAAAATCTCGCTGGGTGAAGAAGTACCAAAGGCTATGATGATCCTTGAAAAACTCACAATGGACTCCATACAAGTAATGCCTCCACACTTCAAAGCAAATACAACTGCACACAACTCCAAATTATGAGTAGGGTAATTCCTCTCATAGTGCTTCAGCTAATAAGAAACATACATACTCACCCTACACTCCTGCATCAACACAACATCTAACTTAACACCAAAAACATCACAAAAGATGGTAAATCTCATGCCCTCCTTGGGCAAAGTCAAGATCAGAGCTGATGTCAATAAATCCTTAAGCTTTAGAAAGCTCACCTCACGTACATCAGACTACTAAAAGGAAATCTTCTTATGAATCAACTTGGTCAATGAAGCATCAATAGATGAAAAACCCTTAATAAAATGCGATAGTAACCTGCCAAACTAACAAAACTTTAAATCTCAGTAGGAGAAGTAGGCCTAGCCCAATCACAACCATAAAAATCTTGGATAGATTGACCATAATACCATTCTTGGTCACCACATAAACCAAGAAGAGATAGAATCCAACCAAATCTCATACTTGGAGAACTTAGCATACAACTTCTCATCCCTCAATCTCTGAAGCAAAGTCCATAAATGGTACTCATGGTCAACCTTACTCTTGGAATAAACTAAGATATCATCTATAAATACAATGACAAAAGAGTTGAGATCTATCAAACTACCTAATTCATCAACTCCATAAATACGAGTAGGGCATTGGTCAACTCAATGGACATGGCCAAAAACTCATAATGATTGTAGTGATTCCAAAAAGCTATCTTTGGAATATCCAAAGCTTTAATCCTCAACTGGTAATACCCAAACCTAAAATTAGTCTTTAAAAACACCGAAGCACCCTAAAGTGGATCAAGCAAATCATTAGTACAAGGAAGAGGATACCTATTCTTGATCGTTACCTTGTTCAGTTGTCTATAATCAATACACATAAACATATACCAATCCTTTTTTCATAAACAAGAAAGGTGCATCCACGATGATACACTATATTGGATAAATCCCTTATCCAACAACTCTTGCAACTGATCTTTTAATTTTTTAATTCAGTTGGAGCCATCCTATAAAGAGGAATAGAAATGGCCTGCCTCAACATCAATAGAGAAGTCACGATTCAGAGGTATACCAGACAAATCAATAAGGAACATCTCCATGAACTCATAGATAATATGAATAGAATCCAAAGGAGGCGGTCAAGCAACACTAGTATCATGAATATGAGACAAATATGACAAACATCCCATCTCAACCAAATGATGAGCTTAAAGAAAATATCTCTCTCTTGGGAACTAATAAATCACAACCTTCTAAGCTATCCTTATGATATTTGGTGAAGCTACAGTCATGGTCTTAGCCTAACAATCTAGGAAAGAATGATAAGGAGCTAACCAATCTATACCTAAGATGACATCAAAATCTACCATATTGAGGACAATTAGATCTACTTAAGTCTCACGCCCACCAAAGGTCAAAAAACAAGATTGATGCACCCGATCCATCACTAACGAGTCTTTTATAGGAGTAGATACACATATAGGAATAAAAAAAAAGATCACTAGGAAAATCAAAACCCAAAGCAAAATATGCAGATGCATAAGAGAAAGTCAATCCTAAATCAAATAACATAGATGCAGATATAAAAATATAAGGATGATACCTATGAGAACCACGTTAAAACCCTATGCCTCTTTTCTAAAGAGTATAGCATAGAACTGTCAATGACCACCACCTTACTGAGTAGCCCCATGACTACCACCACAAGTACCACTGTCTTTGCCTTGCGAACCTCTACCTCTTACTGCTGATATAAAGGTATCATTGCAAACATGATCGGGACAGTTTTTGACTAAATAGTTAACCTTACACATACATCAAAACCTCTACAACCCGAATTAATAGGAAGAGGTATGACTGAGCTAGAAAGACCACCCAAAGATGCTAAAATAGAAGGCCCACTACCTAATTCCTACAAGGCTGCCTGTACTGGTCTACTATGATACCTACGTTATTATTTAGAATCTCTACCTTGAGGAGTATGACCTCTGAAGTCTCTCTGATGGTGCACCCTTTTGGATTCTCCCTAAAACTCTTTAAAAAAGACTTTGCTATCTTAGTTTGATCCACTATACTCTAAAATAATGTCCCATACACTATCATATGAGAAGTAGCCAACTGAAAAGAAACATCCAACCCTTTTATTAACTTTTAAATCTTCTTAGAATCATTGGACATAATGGCATAAAAATATCTAGACAAAGCATGAAAATATGACTCATATTCCATAGCAGTCTTGAAGCCCTTCTCTAAGTGATCAAAGTCATATCTCATATAATCCCTCAAACTATACAATGGAAACATATCAAAAAATGCCTCAACAAACTAATCCCAAGTCATTTCTAGCAAACCAAGAGGTCTATAACTAATAACTGACCTCCACCAATCTTTGGCTACATCTCTCAACTAGTAAATAGTGTAGGCAACCCCATCCTACTCAAGCGATCCAAGGTTATACAACTTCTCCCTACAATCAATCAAGAACTCATAGGCATCCTTTCCTATAGCACCACTGAACCTGGGAGGACCCAAACGAGTTAATATTTCAAACCTTTTCTGATCCTAAGAAGACATAACTATACTCATAATAATAGGAGGCATAGTAAATCTGGCTGTCTTAGATCCGACTTGAGGAGTTTACATACATGAAGCTTGAACACTTAATCTTGAAATACCATACTTAGATATAGGCACTGAAGGAGGAACAACTCTCGGAGCGTATGGATTACTATAAGTAGATGTTGATACCACTGGAGGATCCATACTCAAAACTAGAAAAACACCATAGAAAAAATCTAGAATAGATACAGACACAATAATTAGAGTTGGAGGAACACCAGGTGTACTCAAAGGTGCACCCTCCAAAGCAAATAAATCAACAACCCCTCTATGACCGGGGTAGAAGAAATCTATAGGATTAGAGTAGGCCTCATATCTCTAGCATACTCAACCTGAGGCTTGGTGAGAGCCCTATAGTACTACCTCTAGATAGGCCACATCCTCATGCCCATCCACTACCTCAGACCTGTCCATAATTCATAAGTTACCATATAATATCCCGAAAATCTTGTATCACAGTGTAAGAGCTACTAATGTATCTCAAATGTAGAAACATACTATTGTTAGTCCAAAAGATCATAATCTATCTTTGAATATGAAAATAAGACTTACTCTAAACAAGAAGAGATAGTAGATCAACTCTGGAAGCATAAATGGCTACTACCTCAAAAGTACTCCTAACACCACTTGAATCAACCATTATTAGATGTAATTATACTTGGATCTACATTAGTAGGGGTGAGTACGGTCCTCTTGTATTCAACATGTATCATATGTCGACTGAATAATGTAGAAAATGAAGCATATAAAATACACACTATAGGTATGTCACCTGTAAATCAGAAAATATCCTAAATTATAGCCTATAATGTCTTCACTAACAGTTCTACAATATACAAATGTACCATACAAAAATATGATAAAGAAACACAAATATACATGTATACCAAATACAAGTAAGAGAAGGAAGTACAAATAGATAAATACCATATCAAGGATGATAATACAACACAAAATAAGCATAATATATGAAATGTAATAAAGATGATGATAATGATAATGACTTGATGCATGAGGTTGTCACATAACCTTCCTAATACCTACCGAGATGAGATCCTAGGGAAGGATCCATAGGGGGTTTGTCAACCCATATACAATCCAATATCTAATACCAATATCCATAACTTCTCTCTAGTACAATCATCAGCAGAGGGTTTCCAAAAATATCAAAAGCTAGTGTTTCCAGTATTTCAATAGTGGTACCAATGTTTCATGAATGTATATAATAGGAGGATGTAAATTTCACAAACAAAAAGAATGACAATTTCCTACTTCAACCAATATACTAATTATGTGAACCAAAATCTACTCCATATGCCAACCATCCATGAATTGTAATGACCTGATATTTGGTAATTTATGTGAAATATGTTTTTCTATGTGATTTAACTATTTTACCTCTCCCTATGGTTGTATTGTGGTTTTTTGGGGTGTGGGCATGATTGAAATGGTTCCCAATGCATTTCGGTGTGGTATATATGAGATTGTAGTTTTTGATAGTCTTAAAGGCTTACTAGTCGACTTTAGTCAACATCTTTGATTTGTACACCATATGAAAAAATGGACTATGCTAGTAGATCCAAAACATCAATTTTAGGTTGGTACCATGGTTGGTGTGGTTTTATAACTTTTATATCTCATTTTGACTCTCCATTTGAAAAGTTCTAAAAATAGGTCGCGGGGGTCGTATCGCCATTTAGTCTAGAGTATCCAATGGGGTAGCATAGTTTAGTTGCGTACTCATGATTCAAAATGAATTTTGAGGGGTACACGGAGACTTGGAATTCTTTAAGTCTCCAATTGGTGCACTCGTTTAAGCAATTCTTGGTTGCTTAAGCAACTTGGACTGACAACCAAATTATTGCCTAAGCGATACTAAGCTCACTTAAGATACTGCCACTTAAGCAATGGAAATGTCACTTAAGCGACACTGGTATTCTAATGCCTGTCTGTTAAGAGACAACTAAGTCATTTATGCAATAAGGAAGGATTCACTTAAGTGATGCCCAGTTATTTAAGCAATAGCTGCCTAAGCAACCTGGTAGTTGTTTAGGTGATGTGCGGGTTGATTACACCCTCATTTTTTAGATTTTTCACCATTTTCATGACGTGGAACTTGGTGATTGAGTTTTTCGGCATTTTATTTCATTTCTAAGCTTGGGTAAGCTCCAAACCCCTAATTCAACTAATTATCTTCTATTTTATCATTTAAATCTTGGTTTAACTTGGATTGAAAGTGGAATTTAAGGATTTTAGCCAAAAGGCCTAAATTATTATTTGTTCAAGTCAAACCACAATTTTATTCCATTTTCACTTGGATTTTATCCTATGAATTTCTTTAATCTTAGAAAATATGTTTTTTCGATTAAAATTTTGGGTTTACCTTTCTTTTTTGGAAACTCATTTTGAGGGTCGACCTTAATTTGGAAGAGGGAAATATGGGTATCATTGGCTTTATTTTGATTCGTACATTCTATAATTGTGTGTTTTAGATAATTTTTAAGTCAGTGCATGAGGTGAAAGCTCAGTTATAGTGGCTTATTTGTGTTATCATTGGCATTCAAGGTAGGTTATGACTTAAATTTCTTCAGACTAGGTTGGGTAGTTGTAATAATGTAAAAGTATGATATGGGTATAGGGTTGTATCATAGAAAATGTGTTTAGGTGAATATTATGCCCTTGTGCGGGTCTATATGGATAAAATTTGGTGCATTTGAGGCATTATATGCTATGTGAGACCTGTGGGGTGTTATATGATACTGTTGGACTAATAATGATATATGTATGTTTGGTTTCACTTCTTTTGTTGGAAAAAGCCTAGATTTTAAGATTCATGTGGTATCAATGATACTTTCTTGCATGTTTCACTTGATGGTTTTGGGATTATATTGTATCATGGATGGTTGGTTGATTTGAGTGGATTTTTGAATTACATGGTTGATATATCTTAAATTCTCATTTTAGTTGGTTGTGAGCATTAAATACTCATATCATATTCATTTATAAACATTGTTACTACCGTGGAAAATATTGAAAATGCTAGAAACACTAGCTTTTTCTAATAGAAAATGTGATATCTTTAAAAACCCTACCATGATGTATATGCCAGAGAGGAGTTATGGATATTGGTATTGAGTATCAGTTGTATACAGGTTGGCAAACTCTCTAAGGGTCCTACCTAGAAGCAGAGCTCAATAGGTGTGTGTTGATGAACCTTTCATAGAACCTACATCTGTAGCTGAGCTTGGTAGATGTATATGAAGGTTATGAAACAACTTCATGCATCATCATCATAATTATTATCATTATTATGGTCATCATTTCCCATCTTCATAGTATTCCATATGTTGTGCTTATTTTGTGAGGTATCCTATTTGTGACATGATATAAGTTTATTTGTTCTATCTTTCTGCACTTGTATTCGGAGTATGTGTATACTTGTTTCTCTTTTCCCTACTTGTTTTTATTATATGTGTATATAGTAGAATTGTTAGTGGATATGGTGCAGGCTACCCTTTGGGACATTTTCTAACTGCATGTGATGTGCCCATAGCTTGTGTTTATATGCTTTATCTTCTACTTTACTTAGTTAGCCTATGATACTTACTAAGTACAAGTGGACCATACTCACCCCTACTATGCTTTTTTGGGGAAGATCAAGGTATGAGTGCACCACATGAATAACTGATTCAGGCAATATTTGGAGTCTATTTGAGGTAGTGGTTAATTTATGCATCTGGAGTGGACCACTACCTTTTCTTATCTAAACTATGTCTTATTGTATTTAGAGATGAATTATTTTCCCTTTTGGATATCCTATGTATATTTTAACTTCGAGTTGTATTAGTGGTTCTTATACTATGACACTAGGTTTTGGGATTTGGTTTGGTATCTTGATTAGATTTTTACTTTTACTATATTGTGTGGTTTGACTCTATTCTAGAGGTCTTTCCTTCGGTTTTGGTAGTGATTTCTTATTTTATATAATTTTGGGTGACAAGCTTACATGTCAAGTCTTGCCGCAACAAGTGCTATCATGACCCTTGGTTTTTGGGTTATGACAAATTGGTATTAGAGAAACTAGATTCATTGGTCTCAACAGGGTAAGAACTAGGTGTCTAATAGAGTCTCATAGATTTGTACATAGATGCCCATATCTATCTTTGAGAGGCTATAAGATATCTATAATAAACTTCTTTCATTTTGTTCCTAATCATGTGGATCTTTCTTACCTTGTGTTTTAAGTCATATTTTTCTGTTTCTACATAGAGAGTGAGGACTAGATCTAGTGAAACTAGAGATGCAGATCCATTATCTGAGGATAGAGCCTAGTCTAGAGGGCGAGTTATGAGTTGTAGTTATGCTTGACGTGCAGGGCGGGCATGATGATCTATCCCATCCAGAGATAGCACTAGGGAACTGT
Source organism: Capsicum pubescens (assembly GCA_030864215.1). Taxonomy (NCBI): domain Eukaryota; kingdom Viridiplantae; phylum Streptophyta; class Magnoliopsida; order Solanales; family Solanaceae; genus Capsicum; species Capsicum pubescens. The sequence continues at coordinate 161,903,951 of CM061549.1, read as the reverse complement.
AACGATCCAATTTTTTCTAGAACTAGAACATCACACAGTGCTCATGATCCCAAAGGACCACAAGCCAACCCTCTACTGATATCTGTACCTGAACATTGCATAATATAGATAATAAATGCGAAAACTGGCCATAAGGTTCAAAACATCTAAAAATACTCAAAATTTAAAACTGAATATTGATACATCTGTCCGAAAAGCCTATAAACTGTCTGAACTATGGAGTTGATGGGATATGTCCCCAACTAACTCCGAATACTAAAAATAAACTAAGTCTGGTACGATATAAAAAAAATAAGGATCATCCTCAACTGAAGAGGACTCACTGCTATGTCTACTGCTGCTGATTGGGACTGAGCTGCTAAGGGTACTCTAGATCTCGTGCCTCCGAACCTATGGTGTCAAATAAAACACCATAGCACAAATGCATTAGTACGCAAATATATCGAGTATGAAGATGAGGTAAGGCTAAATGCAAGGGCTTATGCATGAACAATCACTTAACTGAATAATCATGAGAGTACAGAATGAGAACACATACATGAATGCACAAACCATAACCGAAATCATCATGACTCGAGATACTGAAACTCGGATACTGGTTTACTGTTATCCGAACTCACTGAGATACTGAACATTGAATTATCTGATACCGATAACTGAGTATTGGAGTTGAGATCAGTCTTATCTAGCGAGTGATCTCAGAATTTGAGGATAATGAAGGCGATTAACTAAATATACTCAAGTCATTGACTAAATTTTTGAGCTTTCTACTCTCGATTGACTACATCGGAGATCAAACCTCTCTAATAGATGATTTCAAAATCTACTATCAATGATAAGAAAACATCATGTCCGAATCTGACAACAAGAATACTCAACTGAATCTAAGACTGACATCAAGCCTATCTGATGGGTGATCTCTAGATCTGATAACAAGAATACTCAACTGAATCTGAGATTGAGATCAAGCCTATATGATGGGTGATCTCTAGATCAGATAAAAAGAATACTCAACTGAATCTGATACTGAAATCAAGCCTATCTGATGGGTGATCTCTAGATCTGATAACAAGAATACTCAACTGAATCTGAGACAGAAATCAAGCCTATTTGATGGGTGATCTCTAGATCTGATAACAAGAATACTCAACTGAATCTGAGACTGAGATCAAGCCTATCTGATGGGTGATCTCTAGATCTGATAACAAGAATACTCAACTGAATCTGAGACTGAGATCAAGCCTATCTGATGGGTGATCTCAAGATCTGATAATAAGAATACTTCAACTGAATCTGAGACTGAGATCAAGCCTATCTGACGGGTGATCTCTAGATCTGATAACAAGAATACTCAACTTAATTTGAGACTGTGATCAAGCCTATCTGATAACAAGAATACTCAACTGAATTTTAGACTGAGATCAAGCCTATCTAACGGGTGATCTCTAATCTGATACTGAATAACTTTATATGAGACCAAGCCTATCTGACGGGTAGTCCATGAATCAATGGAACTATCTGAGTTCCTCACTGAGATAAATGACTGTATCTGACAGTCCTAATTTCTTAAGATTGATATTGAAACTGTAACAGTGTGAAATAGTCACTTAACCGATATGCCCCAAATCTCAACTGGTGGGGTCAAACCTGTAACCCTATCTGGAAGAGTGTCAATACCGTGCTACGGGTAAAAACCTCTCTGGTCAAGCCTATCTAACGGGTGACCCTCGCAGGAAGTTAAACCTAAGGCATATAATAGACAAGCTTATCTGACGGGTGACCAGCCTTTTCTGACGGGTGACTCCTGTATATTGCGCTGGCTACGCAGTTCTGGAGTTCAGGGATTGCTCCTAATGACCCTGCCTCTCTGACGGGGAGCCGCCATCCCTGCCCTCGCTCGGTGCTAGCTACTACTCCCAACTGAAAGACTCTGAACTGATTCTTAACTGAACACAAACTGAGCTGAATCTGATACTGATTATGTCTCTTGAATGATCTGACTGAGTTAATCTGAATTAACTTTGTTCCATATCTGATGGAATACTACTGAATCTCGTTATCTAACTGAATGACACTGAGCTTTGAATAGAGTACTCAATTACTACAAAGGTCAAAACTGAACACTTGAATACTACTAGATCTAAGCTGGGTATAAAATTAAGGCTAGATACTAACGATACTGAGATTACGGCGATTACAGAGATTACTGAGATTTCTTAAGTTCTGTATCTGTCTGAGAATACAGAGTTCTATAACTCGCTGAGTTTTGAGAATCATGGTTCGACTGGAATTATTGTGAAAACTAACACGGGCTCTAGACATCAGCTAAATTATCGGGTATAAATACTCCCAGGACTCGATAACATAAAAGTAAAACATAACCATTCTTGAATAATCAAGACCATGGATAATCATTCACCATCACAATCACTAAGGCATCACTTCAAGCATTTAGGAATCCTAAACATGTAATAACATAGGGGGACATGCTATTGGATCATACTCCATTCAACAAGGTCTTGCATCAAACACTTGGCAGGTATTAAAGTCTTAGCATGTATCAAAGAGCACATAATTGGGGAATTTTATGCTATCATGTTACAATTCATTCACTAAGTCTTTTCAACAAACACTTGACATGCATGGGCTTGCACACAATTGGGGATTTCTAGGCAACATGTTATAATGGCTCTAATTTCTTCACATAAGCATTTTATCAAATATATGGGGAGCATGCTTTGCTTATTCAACAATTTTCTTCACTTAATTGACATAAACACATCACTTAACAAGCAACTTGAAGAGGGTTTATCATGAACATCACATTAATATCACATACTAGGGTCAAAGCTTGAAAACCTTGCAAACAAACATGAATCAAAACTCAAAAATAACATGAACATCAATTTTAACTCACATGAATCATGAAAACCCACAAACATAAGATCTTTGAATTTTAGAAAAGGGTCTTTGAGCTTCTTGGATGAAAGGGACCCAATAATCAACATCTACATACATTAGAGAAACTCTTTCTTGAAAACTCTTGGAGAGATTCTTGATTTCTTGATTTCTCTTAATTTTTCTTGAAGAAAAAAAATGGTTTTGATTTTGTAGAAACCTTAGTTTTTGATGTTAAAGATGAGAAATGAAGTTGTAAGCCTTGATCGGATATAAATAGGGGCTGAAAAGAGTGGGAAAAGACCAAAGAGCCCTTTTAAAAATGAGTTAAAAATGTTGAATGGGGTCTGCAACGGTCGAAGTGACAGTCTGTCGCTCAGTTTGACGGTCCGTTGGATTGTCCGTCGCACAACGGTCAGAAAAAGAACACGCTGTTGATCTTGGGTGTATTTATATGCCTAAGCACCATAACTTATCCATATTTTAGCTAAGTTTAGAGAACAAATTGCCTAGTTTCTTATGTTTTTACTCTACTTCTATGTAATTGAGCTAACCGATGTGATTAGCATGATTTTAGGTATTAATGAGGTAGATGAAGATATTTTGGGACTATGGAATGCGGATGGCATATGACACAAGAGAAAGTAGCAGTCTGGACCAAATGTGGCGCCTAGAAACTATGTCCAAGACTAATTGTTATTTATAATTAGTTCAGGGACTTAGAAGGCAATTATGAGAGAAGAGATTATTAAAAGACTTAATTGCTGAATTTTTATTCATTATTCATTATTCTGTATTATTCTGAGAGAAGAGAAAGGCGGCTTAGCTTGAGGAGAGAGAGAGAAACATTTTTCTCTTTTGTTTTCACTATTCGCACACTAAGATCGTCTTCTAATTTTTGGTATGATGAATATATTTATGAGGCTTTTCGTTTTATTCATGAGTAGCTAAGTTTATTAGTTAGGGTTATGGAAGCCTTGTAGCATACAATCTATCACTTTGGGTTTTGAATTAGTTATGCATTTATTTGTTTACATCATACTCTCTTCGCTTATCTTGAATTCTCGTGGTTGCAAACATAGAGGATATGCCTTAAAACACAACTTGTTCGAAAGAAAGGTCGATGTTTGGAAAAGAGAGTAATGACAACAAAAATAGGATTACCAACCCCTATTTCATAAGTTAATGCCTTAGCAGGATTAACTACTTAGAGATTTTGTATTGTTTTTGGTAAACGCTTTTGATTCGAGAGAACTAAAGTGAATTAGTCCTTGATGGTTGAGAAACACTAGGATTATGTTATTAAATACAATACGTTTCTCTGTAAGCACGATGCATGTATGAATTCATAAAGCCCATAGTTAGAAAGTATTGAAAACTACAAGGTGGACATAACCCTAGCTTGCTATTTCTCTGAATTTGAATACTACTACACATATTTCATCTTGTTAAACTGAAACCATTAATTTGAGAACTGAATCAAATCCTCCCTATTTATTTTATGGAAACGAACGATTAAAAGTCAACTAATCTGCATAAAACTTAATTAGCACCATATTTCCTGTGGGATTCGACCCCAACCTAGTTGGGTTATATATTTGACAACGACCACTTACTCTCTCGTAAGAGAGGTGTAATTTGGGCATATCAAATTTTGGTGCCGTTGCCGGAGAATACGATTGTCGATTGAGTTTATGTGTGTTAATTGACTATTAGTCAAGTTTCCAGATTTTACGTTTATTTGTTGTTTTTTTTGTTACAGGCTCATTGTTGTTTATGTCACAAACCAGAAGTTCAGGAGAACCATTATTACCCTTCAATCCTGAACCTTATCTCATTGAAAGAATAGCTAACCAACAGGAAGCTGAAAGATTAGCCACTTTGGCTAATGCTCAATTAAATCTACAGAATGTAGATAACCTAGGTCGGGTACCTAATCTAGATGAAGAGGACCTGGGAGATGATGATTTAATTGACCCGGCTAATAGGAGGTGTTCAACAGGGGTAGTTACACCTGTAAATCGAAATCGTCCATTCAGAGGAAGACCATACCGGCAAGCTGCACAGTTTGATGTTGACAATGATGAGGACGATTTAGATGGAGCTGGATCTACAGGGGCAATCATTCTACCACCACTAGCTCCTGGGGTGAAATTCAACATCACTAGTACTATGATCCAACTACTGAATCTGAAAGGACTATTTGGTAGATTACCTGGTGATGATCCAAATCTACATTTGGTGCATTTTATCAGTATTTGTAAGTCATTTGATAATTCTGGAGTGGGACAAAGTGCTATTCGTCTAAGATTGTTCCCACTTTCTCTTTCTGGAGAGGCAACGATGTGGTTGAATGAGTTGACTCCTGATTCTATAACAAATTGGAGGCAATTAAAAGGAGCTTTCCTAGAAAGGTTCTTTTCGCTCTCCAAAATATTACAGTTGAGGGATGAGATCACCAACTTTAGGCAATTGCCCAATGAAGCTTTGCATGAGATTTGGGCGAGGTTTAAAAAGAAGTTGACTTAATGCCCAAACCATAAGATGACTGACGAACACTTGATGGAAATATTCTACTGAGCTTGGAACTCACTGACAAAGCCAATAGTGGATAATGCTGCAGGAGGAGCTTTTATGGAGCTCACCTTTACTGAGGTTGCGGACATGTTATAAAGAATGACTAAGACAAGTAGAGCTTGGCATACCAGAGATTCTGTGGTAGCAAGTAATACTGGGTCTAGTGTAATATCAGTAGAGCAGCGTAGGAGAGAAGAGGAGAGTGATTAGGATATAGCTCACATGAAAATCCAGATGGATCTGCTCACGAAATATTTACTAGCAGGGAATATAGAAAAAGTAAAAGTTATGGGGTCCCATGGTAAGGGAGCTGAATCAAACACTGAGGAAGAGGCTAACTACTTGCATAACCAGGAGGGTTTCCGGACCGGTAGTCAAAGAAACCAAGGATGGAACCATCAAGGAGATTGGAAGAATAAAAGTGACAGGAGTAGACTATATGTACCTCTTGGAAGTCGTGATAATGCTGCCACCAGTTCAGGCAAAATGTCCATGGAGGACATGATGGAGAAACTATTAAAGGGAGTTGAGGCGACCAATTTTGGGGTAACTACTATGAAGAGTGACATATCTTCCATGAGTCAACTAGTAAACTCGCACTCAATTGCTATAAAATAACTGGAGAAGTAGATGAGCCAATTATTCGCAGCATTCAACCAAAGATAGAATGTGACTCTACCTTGTGATACAGTGCAGAATCCGAGGATTGATGGATCGTGTATGGCCATTACCACTAGGAGCGGTAAGATGTTATCGAGTCCAAGATTGAAAGCATCCTCTCATAATGATGTGGTCGAAATGGATTGGGAGATGATTGATGAATCTTCAGTGGTTCCTGTGGAGTTGGGAGGTTCAAAAAAAAGTGCGGAAGTGGAACAACCAACTAAGCCGAAACATGTTAGTGATGTGGAGCAAGGCATAAGAAAGGAGGTAAAAGTTGCTCCAACTGAAATCCCAAGGCCACCAACCCCATTTCCATAACGGTTAAAGAAGAAAGAAGATGATGGCAAGTTTAGCAAATTCATGGCTATGTTGAAGCAGTTGACAGTGAATTAGTTAAAGCACTGGAACAGATGCCCGGATATGCTAAGTTTATGAAAGACCTATTGACAAAGAAACGGACTGTGAGCTATGAAACGGTAGACAATCTTCATTATTTTAGTGCTATTGCTACAAGATCTATTGTCCAGAAGAAAGCTGATCCAGGAGCATTTACCGTTCCATGTACGATTGGATTGCTAAAGTTTGAAAAGGCCCTTTGTGATCTTGGGGAAAGTATAAATCTTATGCCATTGACGGTTTTCAAGAAACTAGGTTTGGGAGATCTTACACCCACCAATATGCAGCTTCTAATGGCGGATAGATCGATAAAAAGACCGATTGGAATTCTACATGATGTACTTGTAAAATTTGTGGATTTTATATTTCCTACCAACTTTGTAATTCTTGATTGCGAAGTGGACTTTGAAGTACCCATAATTTTGGGTAGGCCATTCTTAGCAACTGGGAGAGTGTTAGTTGACATGGAGCTGAATAAGCTAAAATTTAGGCTCAATGAGAAAGAAGTTAGTTTTGAAGTATGTCGGTCTATGAAACAACGAAAGAAGATGAGTGTCTTCTTGATTGTTGATGTATTCTACAAAGATGAGCGAGATGTACCTGTTAAGGATAGGTCTCTTGTGGAGACCATAGCTGGTTTGGTTGAACTTGTAAGCAAGGATGTGAGTGACTTCAAAGTGGTTGGACTAGGAATAAAACATTGTCTTGATCTAACAAATGAGGTACAAATAGTATCATCGATGTATCTTGATGAAGTCTGAGTAGTCAAGATAATCGAGTCGTGCCGCGACGTTAAATCAGGCGCTACATGGGAGGCAACCCATGATTTTATTTTCATTTTATCATGTTAAACAAAAATGCAAAAATAAGAGTCGAGCTACGACCGAAACTACGATGCTTGGTGGGAGGCAACCCATCTTTCTAATCATTTTTGTTGTTTTTGAGTAAGTGTAGGTGCATGAAGTACTAAGGAGGAGATTAATACCAAATTTGATTTGGAATTGAGCTATATCAATGGTGGTAAGTTTAGGAGTGATGGGAACATTTCAGGTAAGTTGGAGTGGTCAAATGTGTAAGGCTCAAGTATGATTCGCATTAGAGTCGTGCCTTGAATTATGTTAATCTGACCCAAAAAGTTTTGCGGTGTGACTTTATTTTGTGACTTTCAATGAGGTCTGTGGTGGTAGAGTAGGGATCGGGCCGATAGTCCTGATCCCGCAGCACACTACTAACCTTGATGGGGGTGTGGGGAGAAGCCCCCGCGGTATGGACCTTTCTAACCAAGAGTGCGCCGCACATCCCATCGCACATGCTCACTGGACCAACTATGCGATACATAATGTGCCGCACACCTTGATGTGTGCGATAACTTATGCGTCGCACACTTTAACATGTGCGATAAGATATGTGTCGCACACCTAGCCGCACATGCCCACTGCCTTAAGTCTGTGATACCTTATGCGACGCACACCTTGATGTCTGCGATAGGTAGTGCGTCGCCCACTTCTCCGCATAGGCTCATAGTCCCAACTGTGCGACAACGTATGAAACACACACTTTGAGATGTGCGATAAGATGTGTGTCACACACTTAGTCCAAATAATCCTAAAACCCGACTTCAAACTTTAACTTGGGTCAACTCGACCCAGATTTTCATTCTTCAAATAGACTTCACACCCTAAATGCCCAAATTCATCCTTATTTCACCTTAAGCCGTCCAATATTGAGCTCTCACCATTCTCTTTGTCCTTCACCAATCTTCCATCTTCGAGGTAAGTTTTATTTTTTTTAATCCTTAGTTATTGTGACTCTATGTTATGGTTAATTGATTTCTTAAGGATTACGAATTAAATTCTTGTCATGGAGATGTTGTGAAAGTGATGGTGTTTTATATATTTTGGTATGGTTGAAAGTGTAGAGGATGATTCTGTTTAAAAAGTGCTTCATTGAAATAGAATCAGGGGAATTGAAGTGAGTGAATTGTATTGCGAATAATGTAGGTGCACCATACCAAAATGTATGTCTGCGAAGTCTGAGTACCCGATAATAACACTTAATTGGTTTATACTAACAAATTAAGTGTGGGGTGGTGACTTTGCCACCTTCATCTTAATTGTAGTTAGTTTCATTATGTGTGGTTGACATGGATGATATGATGAACACAGGAAAAGGCTCTGATGATGATCTCAATGCAGGTGGCATAACTCCTAATATGGATGGGGAGTACTACTAGCCAGGTTCTTTATCTTGTTATTTGCACTGGAGACAGTGCTGAGCTTGAGTGTGGGGTGGCTGGTTACTTTGCTACTTGTTTTGTAAGAAAATAGTACCTTCTCCTTAGCATTCTTCTGTGATAGGATTAGTTATTTTGTTTATTTTGTTTCTTGTTAGATGTTTATTCTATTTAGTCATAATTAGGTGCTTTTCTTGATGATGGATGGATGATGACCGTCTTAAATAAAAATTAGTCCTTTAATTGCATGTAACTATTCTTCTGGATCACATGACATTATAACATAAGTATGTGATAGATCATTACGTTTGAAACACCTAGGCTCTAGTTGTGATTGTTGGTTTTATTTGAATTCATGTAATTGTTAGGTCGAGCATCTATAATGCTCCTAATTGAGTTGACCATGTACCATGAGTGTGTAAGAATGTTGTATATTCCTTATTGCAACTGATGCTAGAACTTGCCTGGTGTGTGTGCAAAGCGAAATAAAGATTGTGAGTTTAGGAGATGATTTAGGCATTTCTTTGATAGCCATTGTTCATACCTTCTCTTGACCTACCTTTGTACATTATCTTAGCTAGCCCCGTTGAGCCTTTAGCTTGTTCTTTTGTTAGCCTCATATGTAGCCTAATCCGTTCTTTAATAGACCGTATTTTGATCCAAAAGCTCATAAGCGCTTTAATGTAAAATCAATTTGAGTTAGGAGTTTGACAATTCGAGAAAAAAGGTGAAATTGATTCCCCAAAATCTAGTTATTGGCATGTGAAATTGATGTGGTTAGGAGTAGCGAAAATTGTTGAAAAAGTTCTAAAATTTATCCCGGACATGTTACAATGAACCTGTTTTGGCCCTGGTCCTTCTTGGACATTGTACACCTCAACTAAGGCAAATCACTTAAGTTGAGGGTGGCTATTATAGGGGTGCGTAACATGAAAAAGGTGCAAAAAAAATATTTGAAAGGGTTGCAGACTCCCACCATAGTGTTATTAATTAAGCTTAACGAGTTGGGGTAAAAAGCAAATCTGTGAATATAGCAGAAGTGGTAATTGCTTGTTAGAGATTGGTCTTAATTGTATAATGTAGTGTATTAAAGAGCTTAGGGAATATAGTCACTATTTCTGGCCAAAATAGTTCCTACCCATCCTTTAGCCTGCGTTACAACCCGTAAAAGACCTATTTGATCCTAATCTTAGCATTCTGATATTAGTGGAGTATTACACTAAGGGCAAGCATATGGTCATCAGTTGTAATTTGAGAATTCTTTGTGAGAGTGAACACAACGTGATTTTTGTACCCATTTTGTTAGAAATTACATGATTGTGAGTGATTATGGGTAACTCTCTTGTTGTGAGGGCACATGGTTGATGAAAGTTGGGTAGTTTATATGATTTTTTTGCTTAAACGGTATGCGTGAAATTTCCAACTTAATGAGTCTATTCTTGAGGGTAGGTTGTATCTAGTAATGATTCCTGAATCTACTTCTTGTTCCTAATTGTTGTGTGAGCCTATTTGAGCATCTTGTCTTCCTTTGTGGGTGTTAAGGCTTATGTAGTATGCATAAATGGATATGTTGTTCGTGGACGAACAAAGATTTAAGTGTGGGGTGATGATCGTGGGTGTATTTATATGCCTAAGTACCATAACTTATCCATATTTTAGCTAAGTTTAGAGAACAAAGTGCCTAGTTTCTTATGTTTTTACTCTACTTCTATGTAATTGAGCTAACCGATGTGATTAGCATGATTTCAGGTATTAATGAGGTAGATGAAGACATTTTGGGACTATGAAATGCGGATGGCATATGACACAAGAGAAAGTAGCAGTCTGGACCAAATATGGCGCCTAGAAACTATGTCCAAAACTAATTTGTCATTTATAATTAGTTTAGGAACTTAGAAGGCAATTATGAGAGAAGAGATTATTAAAAGACTTAATTGCTGAATTTTTATTCATTATTCATTATTCTGAGAGAGGAGAAAGGCGGCTTAGCTTGAGGAGAGAGAGAGAAACGTTTCTCTCTTGTTTTCACTATTCGCACACCAAGATCGTCTTCTAGTTTTTGGTATGATGAATATATTTATGATACTTTTCGTTTTATTCATGAGTAGCTAAGTTTATTAGTTAGGGTTATGGAAGCCTTGTAGCATACAATCTATCACTTTGGGTTTTGAATTAGTTATGCATTTATTTGTTTACATCATACTCTCTTCGCTTATCTTGAATTCTCGTGGTTGCAAACATAGAGGATATGCCTTAAAACGCAACTTGTTCGAAAGAAAGGTTGATGTTTGGAAAAAAGAGTAGTGATAAGAAAAATAGGATTACCAACCCCTATTTCATAAGTTAATGCCTTAGCAGGATTAACTACTTGGAGATTTCGTATTGCTTTTGGTAAACGCTTTTGATTCGAGAGAACTAAAGTGAATTAGTACTTGATGGTTGAGAAACACTAGGATTATGTTATTAAATACAATACGTTTCTCTGTAAGCACAATGCATGTATGAATTCGTAAAGCCCATAGTTAGAAAGTATTGAAAACTACAAGGTGGACATAACCCTAGCTTGCTATTTCTCTGAATTTGAATACTACTACACATATTTCATCTTGTTAAACTGAAACCATTAATTTGAGAACTGAATCAATTCCCCCCTATTTATTTTACGGAAACGAACGATTAAAAGTCAACTAATCTGCATAAAACTTTATTAGCACCATATTCCCTGTGGGACTCGACCCCAACCTAGTTGGGTTATATATTTGACAACGACTGCTTACTCTCTCGTAAGAGAGGTATAATTTGGGCGTATCGCTGCCTCAATGCGACAGTCTCAGCGATGGTCCATCGCAAACCTGATGGTCCGTTGGATCGTCCGTCGCACGTTGGCCAGGATAAGGCCACACTGCCTCAGCGCGATGGTCTGTCGCAGCCTCGATGGTCTGTCGTCCTGGCCATCGCACTTGGGCGTCACTACCTTGGTTGCAACGGGCTGGGTGACGGTCCGTCACAAGCTCGATGGTCCGTCAATCCGGCCGTCGCACCTGGGAGGTTCCGACTGTTTTCAGTAAAACGACCATAACTTCCTCATCCGATGTTGGATTTTGACGAAATTGGTATCGATGGAAAGCTTATTCAATTATCTACATGAAAAAAAACTTGATATTAGGGAAATTCTACACGGTTAAAAATATTTCTCACTTGGGAAGACACTTCTCAACCTTTTTGGACCGAATTTATGCTTCACTTGACACGCTCTAAGGCTCAGACTATAAGAGAAATTTACCGGGTCTTATCGAAACTCTCCCCTAAGTCTAAGGTTGAGCATGTTGGAGTTAGTGGTCCTACTCCAGTCCCACAGAGTTCTTCTGCCTAATCTTAGAGGGGTTGTCAGTTTGGTTGTTGACCCATTTAGAGGGTGCTCCTATGAGTACACCTGGTATTTCTCTAACTCTGAGTATTGTCCCTCTCTCTGTTACAGAGTTTGCTAATGGTGTTCTTTAAATGTCAAGTATGGATCCTCCTATTATATCGGCATCTGCTTATGGTACTCTACAGACTTTGATGTGGTTCCTCCTTCAGTTCCTATTTTTGAGTATGGTACTTCGAGATCTAGGTTTAAACTTCTTTTATGATACCTCCTCAGATGGGTTCTCAGCCAGCCAGATTTACAATGTCTCTTATTATTGCGAGTATAGTTATGTCTTCTAAGGATCAGAAGAGGTTTGAGAGATTTACTCATTTGGGTCCTCCTAGGTTTAGTAGTGCTGTAGGCGAGGATGCTTATGAGTTCCTGATAGATTATTGTGAAAATTTGCATAACCTTGGTTTTTTTGAGTCATATCAGGTAGCGTATACTACTTATCTATTGAGAGATGCAACAAGATATTATTGGAGGTTACTTGTTAGTTACCGACCTCTTAGTTTGCCAGTAATAACTTAGGATAAACTTATTGAGGCCTTTTAAAATAGGTTTGTACTCTTTAGTTTGAGAGATTAGATGAGAGATAAGTTTGATCACTTAGATTAGGGTTCCATGACTTCTGCATAGTATGAGTCACGTTTCTATGCTTTATCCAAATATTCTTATACTAGTATTTCCACTTAGTCTGAGAAGATTTAGAAGCTCATACAGGGGTTGGATGTTTCTCGTCAGCGTGTGATGACTTAGATGGCAGTGTATGGGGCATCATTTAAAATTATTGTGGATCATGCTAAGATGACTGCATCTATTCTTCAAGCATCTCAAGAAGGAGGAAAGAAGGTACGCCACCAGGGCAAGTTTAGATGTCATATTTCTTAAGGTAGAGATTCTAGAGGCTTTTAAAGATATCATGGTAGACTAGTGAAGAAAGCCTTGTAGAGTTTCAATAGTGGGTTTTTTGGTCTAGAAGCTTTAGGTGGTCATTCTGGCTCAGTCGTACCTCCTTCCATTGAGTCGGGCCACATGACTTACTTTATGTGTGATAAGGTTGGCCATATTTCCAATGATTGTCCTCATCGTGTTTTCACAGCTACTCCTATATAAGCTTTGAGAGATTGGGGTTTTACTAGAAGATCAAAAGACAGAGGCAGTGGTTCCCATAGTGGTGGTCGCAGGGCTACTCAGCTAGGTGATGGATGTGGATAATGCTACGCTCTACCTACTAGGACAGAGGCATAAGCCTCTAATATTGTCATCAGAGGTATCATCCCTATTTTATTAGATCTACATCTATGTTATTTGATCCAGGATTGACTTTCTCCTATGTGTCTGCATATTTTGCTTTAGGTTTTGATTCAGCTTGTGAGCCTCTTAATATGCCTATCCATGTATCTATCCTTGTAGGAGACTCTTTAGTGTTGGATGGTTTACTAATCTTATATTATGACTTTTGTGGGGCGTGAGACATGGGTAGATCTAATTTTCCTTGATGTGGTGGATTTTGATGTCATTTTGGGTATGGATTGGTTAGCTCCTTATCATACTATCCTAGATTATTATTCTAAGACTATAACTTTAGCTTTGTTGGGTGTGCCAAGGATAGCTTGAAGGAATGTTCTTTATTCAGGTCCTAAGAGAGTTAATCTTTCCTTCATGCTCATTATTTCGTTGAGAGGGGATACTTGTCTTATTTGGCTCATATTCGTGATACTAGTGATGCTTCACCTTCATTCTTAGATTTTATTTATGTGGTCTAGGAGTTCATAGATGTTTTCCTTGTGGATTTGCCTGGTATCACTACCAGAAATTAGGCCTATGGCAACAACTTTTTTAGCAATGGTTCTATAATAACGATTACAATCTTTGCCAAAAAGTTTAATTCTAATACCACGATTTAATAAGATAACCATTGCTACTGATTTATAACCGTTGCAATAGTGTCCATTTAACAACAATTTATGAACCGTTGCTATAAAATAATCTATGCCAACACTTATTTATCAATTACAATCGTTATTAAATCCCTCCATTTACCCCTCTTATTTTCATAACCTGCCAAAAGCAAAAATAAAATAAAATACAATCCTTTTTCTCCTCTTCTCGAATTTTCTCTCACTAAACCAAAAATAAATTAGAATTTGAATATACACTTTTGACCTCCAATTGATGCGCTGCAGATGAAATTGTCTTGTGAACTCATCTGCTACGAGCACCACTGTTTAATCAGTACCTTACTAAGCATTTGTTACTGAAAGAGAGAACAATGGGAAATCTAAGCTAATCGGTAACTTACTAAGCATCGTTGATTTTTCTTAACATTGAAATACAGTGGGAAATCTGTAAAATCTGAGAATATTCTCATATTTTTGGGGTTTCTCCGAATTTGTGAAATCTAAAAATTCTAGGGTTTCTCCAATCTGTGAAATCTGATATTTAACTGAAGAAACAACTTTTAGGGTTAGTATATTTAATTTCTCTTAACATTGATGTTGAATTGTTGTCGCATGAGCTATTAAGTTAAATTTCCTTGCTTCTGGTAATGTGCGATCAAATTTTCTTTTGGTTGTTTGACTTTTATTAATTTTTCTTCATAATATTGTTGGATTTTGTATTGCATAAGTGTTGTATTTCCTAATTTTTCTGCGAATTTACATGTGTTTAGTTAGGTATAATGTGACTAAAACCCTGATTTATTTATGTTTATTTTTTCTTTCTTTTGCTTAAATTCGATAGATTTTCAGAAATTGGTGTTTTTTGTTGGGTATAATCTGTGATTTAGACCCTTGTTTATTTTAGTTTAGTTTTTGTTTCTTTTGCTTAAATTTGAGAGATATATTTGCAGAAATTGATGTTTCTCATTGGGTATAATCTGTAACTCATCCTCTATCTTCTTAAAGTATGTAGTTGTAGTCTAAGAGTATACAGTTATAATCCATAACTCACAGGTTGTTTTAACTATTCTTTTTCGGTCTATCAACAGGTTTGGTTTGTTATTTATTGATGTTGCTTCTCTTTCTGATTGTCTTATTGTTTCTCAACTTCTTTTTCTCTGTTTATGATTCATTTACCCGATTGTTGGTAGGCTTTGTGAGTTTGTCCAGTTTTGGCCTA
Source organism: Capsicum pubescens (assembly GCA_030864215.1). NCBI lineage: Eukaryota > Viridiplantae > Streptophyta > Magnoliopsida > Solanales > Solanaceae > Capsicum > Capsicum pubescens. Next base: position 161,888,652 of record CM061549.1, on the reverse strand, counting down.
AGGAAGAAATCGACGAGGAGGAAATCTATAGCTGGATATTTTAATGGTATGATCTATTTTTTGGTTTAGATTTCTCTCATCTTGATACATTTTCTGTTCTTATTGTATTTTGGATGTCTTTTCAGTTGAGACTAAGTTTGAACGCCTATGTATTATTCCGTAAAGAAATGCAGCTGCCTTAAGGTGTTAAAATGTTGTTGGTAAGCTTTGATATCACTGAAAGTGAAAAGGTCCTTTAAAATATCCAGTTTTTTTTATCTTTGAGCCCATCTGCCTTAAGAAATTGCTGGTAGCCACCATGTGGAATGTAAGTAGAAGCTTTTTTAGTTGATGGAAAATCATCTCTATTGAAGCCAACAATGACATCAAGAACCTCAACAGAATAAGATATTGTCCTGCATATAGTAGGTATTAGGTTTACCGCTTTAGGTATCAACTTTATGGCTTTGAATCTGAGTAGTTTCAGTTTCAACCAATCTATAGTTGGTATTCTAAGGTCGAGTAACTAATGCATGAACTTCCATTTCTTTCTTAAAGTATGTGCTGAATCAAACTATGTCGCATAAATTGTGACGAGAGTACTACATATAGAGCGAATTAGCAATTCTATGGCTTTCTATCTGAATGGTTTTCAATTTTAACCAATCATGTAATTAGTACTTAGAAATTCCTTTCTTTCTTAAAGTATGTGCTGAGTCAAACTATGTCATATACATTGCGATGAGAGTACTACTAGGGGAGAAAAACATACCCAACATTGTCTTGCCTATGTGAAATTGGGATAACACCTGCCCTGCTACTGAATCCAACAGTTGGTTTGATTCCAACAACTGAATTAGCATCGGACGAAGATAGAATTGAGACAATTTGACCATTGCTCAAACTTAAAGTAGTATACAGTGTTTAGTACTATTATGACTTCTTCAAATCTTTGTTTGTCTTTCATTTTTATATTTTGCATCTTAACTAATATCATAGAGGTGGTAATATCAGTTTTGTTTACTAATTCGAAAAGCCTAAACTACAAATAGTATCGCTGGTTGTCTCCATAATTCCATACCCTTCACTTTGAAAGCATTCAGTTGGACAATTTTCTCCATAATAATAGGAGCTATGTATGTTAGAGTCATATCTTTAGCTGCAAGTTTGATTCCTGCAAAGTGATTAGGCCAATTCTTCCGATTGCCTGGGTACTTTTCAACCATCGTGCACTTCAATTAGACCTTCCTGGACACTCGTAGTAGCTGGGGTTTGTAGCCACCGATTGGTTTTGTTATCTTCTTTGTGGTTTTCGGGATCTTACCGACAATAGTTCTCTGGTGTAGATATGCAGACGACGTCCTTAATTGAGAACTCTGTCTCGTAGATATAATTGAATCTTCTAACCTACAATTATTTCTGTCACTCTGATATAGATAAAGAAATGGTTTATTGTTTCTGTTTTGGATTCACAAAAAATCACTAATTATTTGCTGTCTCCTTTAACACTAATTTGTAATTGAGGCCCTTGAACTGAGAATATTGAAATTTTACGGTTTCTTTGTGCTTTGTCTTACAGGATAGCGAACCATTTACTTTTCCTGATGCTGATTATGATGACAGGTCTGAGAGAGTTGATGATTACTTGTTTTTAAGTTTAGGATTTTCTTCAAAGCACAATTCCTGGGCTGGTCCTGATCCTGATCCTTCGAAGTATCAGAAGGTAAAAGGTAAGCTTTCGTAGAACTTCTGAAGCAATCTTCAACTTTTCCAATCCTCTTTTCTGTCCAGGCATGGGAGAAATCTGTTGCAATATGAAATTGCTTGGTGTTTAAGTTATTGTTGGTTGTTGCTTATGGAGTACAAGGATTGGGTGACTAAGAGTTGGATAATCTCTCAACTTTATTATAATTTGTTGTGCTTGCAATTTGCAAAGAGTGTGGTATGACTCGTGGTTGTGTGACCTCCTTTGATTTGTGGTCGGATTGATCATGGTAATGTGACCTGCTTTGACTTGTGGTAGTGTTGACTCATGGTAGTGTGACCTATTTTGACTTGTGGTCGTGTTGACTTGTGGTTGTGTGACCTCCTTTGTGTGTAAACAGGGAACTCGACTCTCCTAGTCCAATAGAAGGCTCCACAGAAATGTGGAGTGTAAGACCAGAGCTTTTTATAGTGCTAGTTCCATTTTTTAGGTGTTTATGTCACTTTAGAGTTAGGGGGTGCTAATTCCATTTACACCCCTTTAGAGTGTCATGCTAGTAGTTAATGAATATGAATTGAATAATTTTTTGAAGTTGCCTTATTTCTTTTGAAATATAATTCCACGGATTAGGGTGTGAACTAGCATCAAATGAATATGTGCATAAGACCACACACACACATCAGAAAATGATCGGTGTATTTTTTCATCTATTTTTCAAGTTGACCACAATAGCTTTAGGAATAAAAATAGGGCAATAGTTAGAGTTGATATATATATATATACAAAAAAATTCCGAAGTATGGTGGAGGTATATTGCGTTCTTAGCTGCTGACTTTGTATGTAACTCACAGACTGCTCAGAGTATTGGCTTTCCGCTTTTGCACAGGTTATTTTAACTATTTTTTTAAGTCTATCAACAGGTTTGGTTTGTTGTTTGTCGATGTTGCTTCTGTTTTAACTGCTTAAAGTATGTGTCGAATCAAACTATGTCACACAAATTGTGACGAGAGTACTACATATAGAACGAATCAGCAATTCTATGGCTTTCTGTTTGAATGGTTTTTGTAAGTCTAACATCTCTTTTGTTGAAGTTGAAAGTGTATTGAATAGTCATGAATCAAGAAAGACATCCAACTAAGAACAAAAAACTTACAATCTCAAGATACGTTTCTGCTGGATCACTTACAGCGTTAAAAAATTCTCCTCAAGGAACAAAAAAAAACTATTCAGAGTGCATGTTCAAAATACGGAAAGCAACAATGTCCTCAGAAGGTTCTCAAGTGAGAGAACAAGTGCAGCAAGTGCCATTGTATTCTACCCCTCCATTGTAAAATTGTATGGCCTTTCCTAATTTAATGTTTGTTGAGATAATTTGTTTCCTTTTAACTGTTGAATTAGTTATAATCAATTAAATCCTTTCTCTTGGATTCAATTAATAGGATGAAATGGATAAAATACAAGCTGAAGAAAAAGAAGATGGTATTGAGTCAGTTGATGTCTTTGCATCAGTCATGGGACTTGAGCATCCAGGTTGTGTAAGATTATTTGGACGTGGAGTTACCAAGACATCATTGAAAGAGAAAGTGGGAGATCCTTTATCCTTTATGGATGAGCTGTTGCAACAAAAAATGGAGGAAATAGAAGAGAGGATGAAACAAAGAATGCTAGGAAAATTCGAGGAACAAAAGGGTACAATGCAACAACAAATTGCAATTAACACCATCGCAAGACTTCAACGTCTTAACCCTGATCTACAACTTGACCCTAACCTGCTAGCATTTTGTGCTCATTCTTGTTCATCAGGAGAAACTGAAGGTTTGTACTTCTAGTAATTTTTCACCTCTTTCATTTTCTTCTTTATCTTCTTCTAATCTACCGCTGCTTCTTCACAATTGAAGTAAACCAGATATTCCAGAGGTAAAATGGGAATATTTTGTCCCAATTTAGAGTGTTTCCCTGAAGTTTAGCATTTAGTTTCCTGACTTGGTCTAGCCAGTGATCTGAGGAAATTTTATTTTAGTAATTTGTTCGGATCCTATGCAAATCCCTAAAAGTTTTTTACATTTGTTGCGTCGGGTAGTGGAAAGCATGTTAGGCCTGATGGTTATTAAGTTTTGGCCTAGCTAATGTGGAACTGATAAAGTCTTTGCTAAGGTAGGAAGTTGTGTTGTTCGGGACTTGTTTGAATCAATAAAATTCTCATTTTTGGATGAAAGAGTTCTTTTTTTGAACACACAATATTTTATAAGACTTGTATTTACACTATGATAACACACAATATTTAATAGACTTTTATTTACTACTACAACAAACCCAGTGTATTCCCACATAGTGGGGTTTGGGGGGGGGGGGTAAGATGTACGCAGTCCATACCACTACTTCCGAAGAAGTAGCAAGGCTGTTTCCGATAGACCCCCGGCTCAAGATAAGGAATAGTAATCAAATTCATACAAAAAGCATGGAACAAGGTGGCAAGAGATAAATACGACACCTACGGGGAATAGTAAATAAAGAATAGTAAGTGATCGTAATACAACATGCAACAAGTTAGCATAACAAGAATAATACATCTACCAAGTAATGCCCTACCCTACCTACCCAAATTGGCACTAGCCATCGTAATACAACATGCAACAAGTTAGCATAACAAGAATAATACATCTACCAAGTAATGCCCTACCCTACCTACCCAAATTGGCACTAGCCGTCAATCCTAATACGCGTCCTTCAGATCTTCCTATCTAGGGTCATGTCCTCCGTAAGTTGTAATTGTTCCATGTCCCTCCTAATCACCCCTCTCCAGTAACTCTTCGGCCTACCCCTGCCTCGTTTGAAACTATCCAAAGCAAGCCACTCACACCTACGAACCGGTGCATCTGTGCCCCTCCTCATCACGTGTCCGAACCACCTCAAACGGACTTTCCGCAAGTTGTCCTCCATCGAAGCCACTCCAACCTTCTCCCGGATAGTCTCATTTCGAACTCTATCACCCCTAGTAAGCCCACACATTCAGTGCAACATCCGCATTTCCACTACCTTCAATTTCTGAATGTGAGAGTTCTTGACTGGCAGCACTCCGCTCCGTACAACATGGTCGCAAGGACTGCCACCCTATAAAATTTGCCTTTAAGCTTGGGCGGCACCTTTTTATCGCACAACACCCCCGAGGCGAGCCTCCACTTCATCCATCCCGCCCCAATACGGTGGGAGTTGTCCTCGTCAATCTCACCATTCCCTTGACTCATGGACTCGAGATACTTGAAACTATCCCTCTTACACACCACCTGGGAATCCAACCTCACTACCACCTCGTCCTCGTCCCTCGATCTATTAAACTTACATTCCAAATATTCGGTCTTGCTCCTACTCAACCTGAACCTTTTAGACACAAGAGTCTGTCTCCACACCTCTAGCTTATCATTCACACCCCTCCGAGTCTTATCAATCAACACCACATCATCTGTAAAAAGCATACACCATGGCACCTCTCCTTGGATAAGCCGTGTCAACACATCCATCGCCAAAGCAAACAAAAATGGACTAAGAGTAGATCCTTGATGCAACCCTGTCAAGACAGGGAAATATTCTGAATCACCCCCTGCCGTCCTCACCTGGCCTTAGCTTCATCATACATGTCCTTGATTGCTTTGATATACGCCACCGGGGTCCACCGGGACCCCGCTTACCTCCAACCATCTCCAAAGAACTTTCCTAGGAACTTTATCGTATGCCTTCTCCAAGTCGATAAACACCATGTACAAGTCCTTCTTCCTTTCCCTGTACTGTTCCACCAGTCTCCATGCCAGGTGAATTGCCTCCGTCGTAGAGTGCCCGGGCATAAATCTAAATTGGTTCTCCGAAATAGACACTATCCTCCTCAACCTCAACTCGACCACTTTCTCCCAAATCTTTATAGTATGACTCAATAGCTTAATACCCCTATAGTTGTTGCGACTCTGAATGTCACCCTTATGCTTATACAGAGGGATCATAGTACTCCATCTCCAGGCCTCGGGCATTTTTGTTGACTTGAAAATGCCGTTAAACAGATCAGTCAACCACCTCAAACCAGCCTCACCAGAAAACTTCTAAAAATCCACGGGAATCTCATCAGGCCCTGTCGCCCTACCCCTTCGCATCCAGCGAACAACCTCTCTGATCAGTAAAATTAGTCTTTGCCTAATAAGGACAAGGTGCTGTGAGTTTCCACTTTCCATGACCTTTGGGCTGTTTTACTTGTATTTCGGCGGATTGTTGAAGTACTCATATGGATTGCATTATTGAAGTACTCAAGTGTACCTAATGACTTTGAATCACTGTGGAACTTGAAGAGCAAGCATGAATCTGTTGCTTACTCATGATAATGATAGCTAGAACACTAATTTGATAATGGATTCGTGTTTTGTTTTCTCATGCAATTATATGGAATAGGTTATACTTGGTGAAAATGTGAGTTTTTTGTCATCCAATCTTCATGTCATAGATATTTGAGTAAATTTTTGTTTTCCTAATAAAATTGAACTTACGTATTATGACATGTTATAAGTGATAACCGTTACTTATTTGTCTGTCCAGATATCTCAGCTTTCAAAACTTTTTTATGCCAGTGAAGAAGATTCTAATGTAAAGATGATAATATTTAAGATCTTCTATGACTATTAAATTTTTTGTCATGGCTTAACGTGAGGGAAACTTGGTAGCCTGGTGCTGGATTTTGCCTTCAAACTTATTTAAAAACTGCATGCAGACAGAGTTGCATTATTCAAATCATATTTCTTTATTGAAGAACTTTAGTTTGACCCCGTCTTGTGTCTTGACGCTGGGAAGAAAGTTCTCCTCATAGCTTTGGGGAGTAAGGAAAAAGTCGGCCAATCAGCTACCTCGCTTTGGTATCTCACTGGTTCTGACCAATGTAGTGTCTTGCGTTCTCCTCAACATACATTTGTCTTATGTTTCTTGTCAATTGGAACAATCCACATTATCAAATATTGTGTGTTCAAAGAAGGGATATATGAAGAATAACTGGAATCATACTGCCAAAGGTCATTGACATGTTTTTTTTTTGTAGTTGGAGAAAATGAAGAAGCGAATGAGGAGAACATGGAAGATGTTGGTTAAGAAGGTTTTTGCAACGTGTTCTAGGACTTATTTGATATCGACGACAACACTATGAAACTTATGTTGTATTTTACTATTTTCTAGTTTATGGATATTAATTACTATGGATAGCTTATTATTTTTGGTATATAATTTTAAAGATGAATGTTGGTGAACTATTTTGTGATTCTTATTATAACTTTATGATGTATTTGAGTTTCTTCGTGTTTTATTAGTTCGGGTCATTGCAGGGCTATATTTCTTTGTAGCAAATTAAACTGTTGCAATAGCAACTTAGAACCATTGCTATAGAAAATTCAACAAAATAATATGACAATTGCAACAACTTGTAGACGTGCCAACTCATTTTAACTGTTGCTATAGAGTTTATGTGTCAAAAAACCGTAGCATTAATCACAAAACTAGTGCAAAAGTATAAACTTAACCGTTATAATACACTAGTTTAACCGTTGCGATAGATAAAACAACCGTTACATAAAAAATATTACAATAGTTTGTAAATCATTGTGTTAGCTCATTTAAACTGTAGCTATAGAGTTTATATGTGCCTAAAAAAATAATAGCGTTAGTAATAAAACTATCGCAATGCATTTATTTTAACCGTTGCAATAGATAAAATAACTATTGCATAAAACCCTTTGGCAACGGTTTATTTCATTGCAATTTATAAGTATTGCGGTAGTGATCGTAATAACTGTTGCTATAGTCGAGATATAGCAACGATTTATAGAACCGTTACAAGAACCATAGCAATAGAGCTATAGCCACGCGATCTGGTGAAAAGGTTTCATAACCTTTGCAATAGCGCTATAGCCATGGTTTTCTCATCTATTGCAACAGTTTTGCCTGTGTTGTCATAGGCCTAATTTCTGATAGTGTATGCTTCCAGATCGTGATATTGACTTTTCTATTGATGTTGAGTTGAGAATCAAGCTCATTTCTATTCCTCTTTATAGGATGGACCCAACAGAATTAAAGAGATTAAAAGATCAGTTGTAGGAGCTATTGGATAAGGGGTTTATCTGACCTAGTGTATTACCTTAGGGTGCAACCTATCTTGTTTGTGAAGAAAAATGATGGGTCTATGGGCATGTGTATTTTTTATCGACAGTTGAACAAGGTGATGATTAAGGATAAGTACTCTCTTTCTCATATTGATGATTATTTGATCAGCTTCAAGGTGCTTCATGTGTTTGAAAATTGATTTAAGGTTTGGGTATCACTAGTTGAGGATTAGAGCTTCAGATATCCCAAAGACAGCTTTCCAAACTTGTTACGATCAGTATGAGTCCTTGGTTGTGTCATTTGGGTTGGACAATGCCCCAACCACCTTCATGGAGTTGATGACTGGGTATTTCAATCGTATCTCAACTCTTTTGTCATTATATTTATAGATGATATCTTGTTTTATTCCAAAATGAATCCAATCACGAGGAGCATTTCCGAATTGTGCTTCGGAGATTGAGGGATAAGAAATTGTATGATAAGTTCTCTAAGTGCGAGTTTTGGTTGGAGTTTGTCTCTTTCTTGGGTCATATGGTGACCAAGGATGGTATTATGGTATACAACCAAGTTGTAGTGGTGCGTGATAAGGCTACGCCTACTTCTTCTATCGAGATTTAAAGTTTTTGTTAGTTTAGCAAATTACTATCAATGTTTTATTGATGGCTTTTTATCAATTGCAACTCCATTAACCAAGTTGACCCAGAAGAAGATTTATTTTCAGTGGTCTCTGATGATTGTGAGGCGAGCTTTCAAAAATTCAAGGATTTGTTGTCCTTAGCTCCTATCTTGAATTTACCCAAGAAGGGTGTGGGTTTTATCGTCTTTTATGTTTTTTCTAGTGTTGGATTAGGTGCTAAGTTATTGCAGGAGGGTAAGATGATGGTTTATGCTTATTGTCAGTTGAAGCCCCGTAAGAGAAATACCCTACCATGATTTGGAGTTGTGCGTGGTTGTTTTTTCTTTGAAGTTGTGGAGGCACTACTTGTATGTAGTTCGTTGTAAGATTTTGTCAGATCATTGTAGCCTTTAGTATTTCTTCAACTAGCGAGATCTTAATATAAGGAAACGCCATTGGCTTGATTTTCTTACGGATTATGACTTAACTATTCTCTATTATTCGAGCAAGCCTAATATGGTTGTGTATGCCTTAAGCCAGAAGTCGACTAGCATGAGTATTTTGGCGTATCTTCTGACTCAAGAGAGACCTTTGTCCTTATAGGTTCAGTCTTTGGCTAACTAGATGGTTAATCTTGACATGTCGATACTTGGGTGTGTTTTGGAAATCATGGAGGCTAGGTCTTATTTGATGGAGAAAATTTGGGCTTATCTATTTAATGATGTTGGGTTGAGTGATTCAGGATAAGGTGTTAAGTGGTGACTCTAAGGAAACATTTCTTGATTCAGACAGTGTTTTGAGGATTGGAGGCCAAGTTTGATTGTCGAGAGTGGGTGATTGGATTAGATTGATTTTGGTGAAAGCTCATTATTCCAGGTATTCCATCCACCCGGGAGTGACTAACACGTATCATGATTTTAGAAAATATTATTTATGGGGTTTATAAGGAAGGATGTCACCAATTTTGTAGCTCGTTGTATGTGTTGCCAGAAGGTGAAGGCCGAGTATTTGATACCTGGTGGTTTGCTTGAGAGGTTACCCATTCTTGAGTGGAAAATAAGAATAGATCACTATGGACTTTATGACTGGGTTGCCTTACACTTCTCGTGTTTCTGATAGTGTTTTGGTTATCATGGATCGATTGATCAAATCTATCCATTTCATTTTGGTTAGATTTTCTTCAGTGCTGAGAGGTTAGTCCTCATCCATATTCGTGATATACTTCATCTTCATGGTGTGCCAGTGTCTATCATTTTAGATCGAGGTTTAATCTTCACTTCTCAAATTTGGAAGACTTTACAGGAGGAGTTGGATACTTGGGTTGATCTTAGTACAATATTTCATCCCCAGACCGATGGTTAATTGAAGCAAACTATTCAGGTTTTGAAGGATAATCTCTATGCTTTTGTGTTAGACTTTTGTGGTCAGTGGGTGCAACATCTAGCTTTGGCAGAGTTTGCATATAATAATAGCTACCATTTCAGTATTGCAATGGCTCTTTTTGAGGTTTTGTATGGTAGGCGTTGTCGCTCTCCAGTTGGTTGGTTTGATGTTTTGGAGATTAAACCTTGAGGTATAGACTTACATTGTGAGTCTTTGGATAGAGTTTGAATCATTCAGGATAGAGTTCGAGTGGCTCACAGTAGGCAGAAGTGCTATGCGGATCATAGAATTCGTGCCTTGAGATTCTATTTTGGTGACCGTGTCTTCTTTTGTGTGTTGCCCATGAAGGGCATGATAAGGTTTGGGAAGAGGGTCAAGCTTAGCCCCAAGTATATTAGACATTTTTAGATCCTTTGGACTATTAGGGATATGACTTATAAGTTAGAATTACCTCCAGACTTATCAACAGTTCATCCTATATTTCATGTTTCTATGCTTCAGCATTATATTCCAAATGAGTCTCATGTCATTCATTGGGATTCAGTCCAGTTAGACGAGTTATTGTCTTTTGTTGAGAAGCCTATCTCCATTCTAGCTAGGGATGTTATACAATTGTATTCTAGAGTTATTCTTGTGGTCAAGGTCTAATGGAGGCATCAAACTGTAGATGAGTTTACTTGAGAGGTCGATTCTGATATGTGTAGTATTTATCCCTATCTTTTCACTGATTTAGGTATTTCTATTACCTTTACTTCGAGGACGAACTAGATTCTTAATGGTGGATGATGTAATGACCTAACTTTTGGCAATTTGTGTGAATTTTTTTTATGTGTTTTGACTATTTTACCCCTCCCATGGTTGCATTATGGTGTTTATGGGATGTGGGGATGATTGGCATTGTTCCCAATGTATTTCGGTGTGGTTTATGCAAGATTATGGTTTTTGATGATCTTAAAGGCTTACTAGTTGACTTTGGTCAACATCATTTGATTTGTGCGTCAGATGGCAAAACGAACTACGCCAACAAATCCAAAACATCGATCTAAGGTTGATAACATGGTTGGTGTGATTTTACAACTTTTATATCTCATTTCGACCCTCTATTTGAAAAGTTGTCAAAATAGATCTTAGGGGTAAATTCAGTGAAAACAACTTTTTTTTTCGAAAATCTGATATCTCTATTGAGTTCGAAGCATCAAATTTATTGGGGTAGCATAGTTCATTTGTGTTCTTGGGATTCATTGGTCTGCAGATGAATCTAAGTCTCCAGCTAGTGCACCACTTAGCTGGCGCACTTAGTTAAGCAATATCTGTTTGCTTAAGTGACTTGTCCTGATAGCCAAAGTGTCGCCTAAGCGACACCAAGATCGCTTAAGCGATAGCCTGATCACTTAAGCGACACTAGCATGATAGAATCTTTCCACTTAAGCGGTAGCCAAGTCGCTTATGTGATGAGATAAACTTTACTTAAGCGATGCCTAGTTGCTTAAGTGATAGCCGCCTAAGCAATTCGGTAGTCTCTTAGGTGATGCCTGGGTAGATTACACCCTTATTTTTGAGATTCTTTCACCATTTTTGAGAATTGGATCTTGGGGATTGAGATTTTGGACGTTTTCTTCCAGTTTTAAGTTTGGGTAAGCTCGAAACTCCTATTTCAACTACTTTTCTTTGATTCTATTAGTTATATCTTCCTTAAACTTGGATTGAAAGGTGGATGGGGATTTTGGCCCGAAAGGCCCAAATTATCATTTCTTAGATTCAAATACCAATTTCACCCCATTTTTACTTGGGTTTTCTCCTATGAGTTCCTTTAATCTTGAAAAATATGTTTTTGGACTAAAATTATGATTTTGCCCATTTTAATGAACCCGTTTCAAAGATTCGTTTTGACCTCGATTTGGAAGTGGACAATATGAGTATAGTTGGCTTTCTTTTGATGCGTAGATTCTATATTTGTGCATTTTAGCTGATTTTCAAGTCCGTGCATGAGGTGAAAGCTCGGTGTTAGAGGCTTATTTGTCCTAGTTTCAGCATTCGAGGTAGGTTATGGCTTAATTTTCTTCAGACTGGGTTGGGCCATTAATAATAATGTATAAGCATGATATGGGTATGGGGTTGTATCAGGAAAAATGTTTTTTGCTGAATTATATGCCTGTGTGGGGACATACGTGGATAAAATTTTGTGGTTTTGAGACATTATATACTATGTGTGATCATGTGGGGTCTTATATGTTGTTGTTGGCCTTGTAATGATATATGTATGTTTTATTACACTTTTTTTAATGAAAAAAGCATAGATTTGGGGATTTATGTGGTATCAACGACATTTTCTTGCATGTTTCACTTGATGATTTCTGGATTATATTGGATCATGGATGATTTGTTGATTTGAGTGGGTTTTTGGCTCACATGGTTTTCATATTGGTTGGATATTGGATATGCTCATTTTGGTTGGTTGTGAGCATTACATCCTCATATCATATCCATTCTTGAAATATTGATACCACCGTTGAAATAATGAAAATACTTGAAACACTGGCTTTTTTGACAGTAAATGTGACATTATTAAAAATCTCTGCCGATGTATGTGTCGGAGAGGAGTTATGGATATTGGTCTTAGATATCGATCGTATATGGGTAGACAAACCCTCCATGAGTCCTGGATGGGATCATATCGTGGTAGGTGTGGGTTTACAAACCTCCCATGGGTCCTAATCCATAGCGGAGATCAGTAGGTATATACGGAGGTTGTAGAACGACCTCACACATCATCATCATCTTCGTAGAATTCCATATGTTGTGCTTATTTTGTGATGGTATTATGTTTGTGACTTGATATATGTCCATTTTTTTTATCCTCTTGTACTTGTATTCAAAGTATGTGTATACTTGTTTTACTTTCCCTTAATTGTTTTTTTATATATGTATATAGTAGACTTGTTAGTGGAGATGGTGTGGGCTATCATTTGGGACATTTTTTGATTGTATGTGACCTGCCCATAGTTTGTGTTTATATGCTTTATTTTCTATTTTACTCAGTCGGCCTACGATACGTACTGAGTACTAGTGGACCATACTCACCCCTACTGCGCCCTTTTGATGCAGATCCAGGTACGAGTGCACCGTACGGATAGCTGATTCCGGCGACATTTGGAGTCTATTAGAGCTAGAGATTGATCTATTATGCATCTGGAGTTGACCACCACCTTTTCTTATCTAGACAATGTCTTATTGTATCTAGAGACAAAGTTTGTTCCCTTTTGGATATCCTAAGTATATTTACCTTCAAGTTGTATTAGTTGTTCTTACACCGTGGAAACAGGTTTTGGGATTTAGTTTGGTATCTTAATTATATTTCCGCCTTTACTATATATATGTGGTTCGACTCCTTGATAGGGGTCTTACCTAGGGTTTTGGTATTGATTTCTCATTTTATACCAGTTTGGGTGATAGGCTAACTTGTCAAGGCTTGTCGCAGGAAATACCACCATGACTCTTGGTTTTTGGGTCGTGACATGAATCCAATGTAATCCACATGCCAATAGACTAAAATCCACAACAATATGCTATTGATACCACATAATTTCCAAATTAGGCTTTTCACTAGAAAAGATACCACCAAATATACATACATAAGGCCAACAACGTTATATAAAACCTATACGGTCACACATAGAAGATAATGTCTCAAAACCACAAAAAACCAACAACATAGGCCCTCACACGGGCATAACATGTAACAAAACCATTTGCATGATTAGTTTCCCACAGCCATAGCATGACTTTATACCACTATTAACTACCAGCCCATTCTAAAGAAAGTTAAGTCATAACCTACCTCAAATCGGTCCAAAAAGCCTTCCACACATAACCTTCTCCTCACCAATGACCCAAAATCAATGAAACAGACCAATATGGAATCTACATATTAAAAAGAAGCTAATGATATCTATATTGCCTATTTTTGGGTCGGGGTCAAAATCGACCCCCAAAATGGGTTTTTGAAAAAGATGGGTAAAACTAAAATTTAGTCCAAAAGTATATCTCCGATGATTAAATGAACTCATAGAAGAAAATTCAAGTGAAAACGAGTTGGAATTGGGGTTTAAATCTAGAAATCACTAATTTAGGCCTTTTGACCCAAAATCCCTAATTTCCTATTTTAATTCATGTTTTAATAAGATTTAAATGATAAGAATCAAAGAAAAATAATTGAAATAGGGATTTGGAGCTTACCCACGATTAGAAATGGAAGAAATTTCCCAAAAACTCAAAATCCCAAGGTCCAAGTCTCAAAAATGGTGAAAAATCACAATAAAGGAGGATACAACCCACTGTGGCATCACTTAAGAGATCACTGGTTCTCTTAAGCAACCAAGTGTCCCTTACGCGATACTTGCCTTTTCACGAAAGCAACTTGAATTTCACTTAAGCGAAAGGATCCTATGCGATGAGGGAGTCACTTAAGCGATACCCTAATAGCTGCCAGGTTGCTTAAGCGACCGAAATGTGGATTAAGCAGGTGCAGTCACTGAATGGTGCACCAACTAGAGAATTCCAAGTCTCTGCAGACTCCTTTGGATTCATCCAGAATTCCAAGAATTCAAACGAACTATGGTACTAGACTAAATTTATTGTTCCAAACTCAATGAAGATTTCTAATTTTTGAAAAAAACATCATTTTCACAAAGTTGATCCTTGAAACCCAATTATACAAATTTCCAACTCGAGCTTTGAAATGAGATATAAAATCCATAAAACCACACCAATCACGTTACCAACCTAAAATTGATATTTTGGATTCGCTAGCGCAGTTCGTTTTGCCATCCAATGCACGGATCAATAAATGTTGATCGAAGTCAACTTTGAAGCCTTTTTAACCACCCAAAACCATAAACTTGCACAAATCACACCAAAAAAATTAGGAACTATGCCAATCATCCCCACACCCCAGAAAAATCATAAAGAAACCATGGGAAGGGGTAAAATAATCAGATGACACAAAGATAAATATTTGACTTAGATCAACAAAAATTAGGTCATTACACTCTACCATAAACTATACTAGTGAAATCGGTTGACTCAATCTAAGACTAAAATTACTTAAATAGATGACAAGTTCTTAACAAGAATGCTTCATTCATTCAACACATTCAAAACCTAATGAACAAATAATTCAAGATGCCTAGCCTAAAAAACTGCTCTTCAATATTAGAAAAAACTCATAAGTCACCTAATTAAGAGATCAAACACTTCACCTATCTCTCATCAACCATGTGCCTCACAACAACAAATTTACCCATATTCACTCACAAATATATAACATCACATACATGGGTATAAAAATAAGATTACACTAACTCTTACAAAGAATTTCACAAGCAATATAGGATGAACCATAAGCTTAGATGTACTACTCTACTAATATAAGATCATCAAATCTAAGATCAAGTAGGACTTTTATTGTTGTAATGTAGCTAAAGGACTGGTGGGCACTATTCTGGCCAGACTATCTTCTCTAAGTACTTTAATGCATCAAATTTTTTTATGTTTCAGTTCATTATTTTGTCAACTAACATCTTCTTCTACTCTTCTTACCTATATACTTTCTTTGTTTTCCCATATTTTCAAGGATGTTCTACTCTTCTCAGCCATAGACTTTCTTTGTCTTCCTATATTCCTACGCATATTCACATACATTAGTAAGTAGCACACAACTATTAAATAATTCTTCTGTAAGACCCCGCAAAATTCTTTCATAGCCTGAGCCTTAGAACGTGTTCAGTGGAGTGTTAATCCAGTCCTAAAAGGTTGAGAAGTATCTTCCTAAGTGAGAAGTATTTTGAACCGTGTAGAATTTCCCTAGTATCAACTTTTTATCATGTAGAGAATTGAAAAAGCTTTCCGTCGATACCAAATTCTCCCAAATCCGACACTCGAGCAAAGAGTTAGAGCTATTTTAGTGAGACAGTGTGCCACCTGGCACTTTAGTGCATCGCAGAGCCATCCAAAATGGCAATCATCAAAATCCAGTGAGCCTCCTCGATTATGGCGCATCGCACCAAGGCTTAATTTCAGAATTGTCAATTTCCAGTGCACCAACGCTATTCCACCCTGTCGCGATGCCTTTCCAGTTTGCAACCAAGGTGGCAACGTGATTTCCACCACATCGCGCCATCAAGCAGTTTCCTGATTGTCCAATTTCCAGTGACCTTGCACAATTATGGCGCGTCGCGCCAACATGTAAAATTGGGATTTTTCAGTTTATTTCCAAGGGCGAAAAAGGGTCATTTTGCTACCCCTATATATACTCCTTAACACGGGATTTGGCCTCATTTTAAACTAAAAATACTAATTTTCTTTCAAGTTGTTCAAGAACAAGAGCTAGGGTTTCTACGAAATAAAAACCCTTCCTTCTTCTTTAAGAGAAATCAAGAAATCAAGAATCTCTCCAAGAGCTTTCAAGAAAGAGTTTCTCTAAGGCATGTAGATGTTGATTCTTGGGTCCCTTTCATCCAAGAAGCTCAAGAACCCTTTTCTAAATTTCAAAGCTTTTATGTTTATGAGTTTTCATGATTTATGTGTGTTGAAATTGATGTTCATGATATTATTGAGTTGTGATTCATGTTTGTTTACAAGGTTTTCAAGTTTTGACCCTAGTATGTGAAATTCATGTGATGTTCATGATAAAACCTCCTCAAGTTGCTTGTTAAGTGATGTGTTAATGTCAATTAGGTGTAGAAATTATTGAAAAAGTAAAGCATGCTCCCCACATGTTTGATAATATGCTTATGTGAAGGAATTAGAGCCATTCTAGCATGTTGATTAGAAATTCCCAATTGTGTGCAAGCCCATGCATGCCAAGTGTTTGTTGAAAAACCTTAGTGAATGAATTGTGACATGATATCATGAAATTCCCCAATTATGTGCTCCTTGATACATGCTAAGACTTTAATACATGCTAAGTGTTTGATGCAAGATCTTATTAAATGGAGTATGAGCCAATAGCATGTCTCCCTATACTATTACATGTTTATGATTACCAAATGCTTGAAGAGATGCTGTAGTGATTGTGATGGTGAATGAATGTCCATGGTCTTTATAATTCAAGAATGGTTATGCTTTACTTTGATGTTATCGAGTCCTGGGGGTATTTATACCCGATAATTTAGCTGCAGTCTAAAGCCCGTGTCAATTTTAACGATAATCTCAGTCAAGCCACGATTCTCAGAAATCAGTGAGTTATAGAACTCTGTACTCTCAGACAGTTATAGAACTTAAGTAATATCAGTAATCTCCGTAGTCTCAGTATTGCTAGTAATATAGCCTCAGTTCTGTACTCAGCTCAGATCTAGTAGTATTCAAGTGTTCATTTCTGACATTTGTAGTAACCGAGTAATCTATTCAAAGCTCAGTATCATTCAGTCAGATAACGAGATTCAATAGTATTTTTTCAGATACAAAACCAAGTGAATTTAGCTTAACTCAGTTAGATCATTCGAGAAATATGATCAGTATCAGATTCAACTTAGTTTGTGTTCAGTTAAGAATCAGTTTAGAGTCTTTCAGTTGGGAGTAGGAGCTAGCACCGAGTGAGGGCAGGGATGACGGCTCTTCATCAAAGAGGCAGAGTCGTTATGAGAAATCCCTAAACTCCAGAACTGCGTAGCCAGTGCAGGATGCAGGAGTGACCTGTTAGGAAAGGCTGGTTACCTGTCAAATAGGCTTGACTATTATATTACCTTAGGCTTGACATCCTACGAGGGTCACTCATCAAATAGGCTTGACCAGAGAGGTCTTTACCCGTGGCATAGTATTGACACCCTTCAAGCAGGGGTTACAGGTTGGACCCCACCAGTTGAGATTCGGGGCATGTCGGTTAAGTGACTACTTCCCAAAGTTGCAGTTTCAGTATCAATCTTCAGAAATTGGGACTGTCAGATATAGTCATCTATGTCAGTGAGGAACTTAGATAGTTTCATTGATTCATGGACCACCCGTCAGATAAGCTTGGTCCCATATAAAGTTATTCAGTATCAGATCTAGAGATCACCCATCAGATAGGCTTGATCTCAGTCTCATATTCAGTTGAGTAATCTCATTATCAGATCTAGAGATCACCTGTCAAATAGGCTTGATCTCAGTCTCATATTCAGTTGAGTAATCTCATTATCAGATCTAGAGATCACCTATCAGATAGGCTTGATCTCAGTCTCATATTCAGTTGAGTAATCTCATTATCAGATCTAGAGATCACCCATTAGATAGGCTTGATCTCAGTCTCATATTCAGTTGAGTAATCTCCTTATCAGATCTAGAGATCACCCATCAGATAGGCTTGATATCAGTCTCATATTCAGTTAATTAATCTCATTATCAGATCCCGAGATCACCCATCAGATAAGATTGATCTCAGTCCCATATTCAGTTGAGTAATCTCATTATCAGATCCTAAGATCACCCGTCAGATAGGGTTGATCTTAGTCTCAGATTTAGTTAAGTATTCTTGTTATCAGATCTAGAGATCACCTGTCAGCTAGTCTTGAACTCAGTCTCATATTCAGTTGAGTATTTTTGTTGTCATATTCGGACATGATCATTTTTTATCATTGATAGTAGATTCTGGAATCTTCTGTTAGAGAGGTTTGATCTTCGATGCAGTAGTCGAGAGTTGATAGCTTAAAATTCAATTATTGGTATGAGTAGATTCAGTTAATCAGTTTCAGTATCATCAGTTCTTGAGATCACTCACTAGATAAGACTGATCTCAACTTCAGTACTTGTTATCAATATCAGGAGATTCAGTTGTTCAGTATCTCAGTATTAGTAGTGAGTTCTGATGGCAGTAAAATAGTATTCATGTTTTAGTATTTCGAGTCATGATGATTTCAGTTATGGTTTGTGCATTCATGCATGTGTTCTCATTCAGTACTTTCATGATTATTCAGTTTAGTAATTGTTCATGCATAAGCCCTTGTATTTAGCCTTACCTCATCTTCATACTTGGTACATTCCTGTACTGACGCATTTGTGCTATGGTGTTTTATTTGACACCATAGGTTAAGAGGTATGAGATCAGAGTACCCTTACCAGCTCAGTCCCAGTCAGCAGCAGTAGACATAGTAGTAAGTCCTCTTCAGCTGAGGATGATCTTTATTTTTATTATTATCATATCAAATTTGGTTTAATTTCAGTAGACGGAGTTAGTTAGGGACATATCCCATCAACTCCACAGTTCAGATAGTTTAGAGTCTTTTTGGACAGGTGTATCAGTATCCAATTTTCAATTTTGAGTATTTTTAGATGTTTTGAACCTTATGGCTAGTTTTCGCATTTATTATCTATATTATGCAGTATTCAGGTACAAATATCAGTCGAGGGTTGGCTTGTGGTCCGTAGGGATCATGACCATCATGTGATGTTCCGGTTCTAGAAAATTGGGTCGTTACAAACTTGGTATCAGAGCCTGAGGTTCAATAGTGTCCTCGGGAGTCTGAAAAGCCATATCTAATAGAGTCTTGTGCATGGGTGTGTTGTGCGCCACATTTATGTACAAGAGGCTATAAGAAGTTTTTAGGAGCAGTTTCCCTTCTTTCAGTATTCATGTCGTGTGAGTGACCATGATCTCAAGTTGATCCTTAGTCTAATTCACCTCTTTCTTCCATGTACAGAGTATGCCTCCTCGCAGAGATAATGCCCATAGAGTTGATGACCATCCACCTCAGCCAGTAGATCCTGAGAATAATAGTGTGTCACATGCCAAGTTTCGGGCAGCTTTTCAGGTGCTAGCCCAAGCTGTGACTAATGTTCAAGGTAACCGTCAAGCTGTGGCCTCACCTCAGAAAGATAGGGGTTTATCCACAGCCAGAATTAGAGATTTCATGAGAATGAACCCGCCAGAGTTCTATGGGTCAGTAGCAGGTAAGGACCCACAACTTTATCTTGAGGAGGTGAATAAGATCACCCAGGTTATGCATGTTTTTAAGGAGTAGAGTGTATAGTTAGCATCCTATAGATTGAAGGATATCACTCATAGTTTGTAGTGTGGAAGAAGGGTAGAGGGGAGGATGCAACTCCCGTGACTTGGCAGGAGTTTCAGGATGCCTTTTTAGATAAGTTTTTCCCACTAGAGATGAGGGAAGCTAAGGTAGAAGAGTTCATGAACCTAAGGTAAGGCTCCATGACAGTGAAAGAGTATTGTCTTAAGTTTAACCAGTTAGCTAAGTATGCCCCCGACTTGATAGCTGACCCTAGAGTGAGTATGAGTAAGTTTGTGACTGGTGTTGTTGAAAGAGTGTAGAACCGCTATGCTCAATAGAGATATGGACCTTGCTAGGATGATGGTGCATGTGCAGCAGATTGAGGTAGATAAGACGAAAGAAAGAGAGAGAGAGTGATTAAGAGAGCCAGAATAGGTAGTCATGGTTTCTCTCAGGCAGGGTCCCAGGGTGGTAGCCATTTTCAGTATACTCAGAGATTTTCAGTCCCAGCTCCATCCTCATCTAGTGTACCCGCACCGAAGTTTGGGGATATCAGTTATGATGGGGTGCCAGTCTCCAAATCCCTGAGTAGTGCTAGTGGTGTTCGTACCTATCCAATTTGTGGAGAGTGTGGCAAGAGGCACCTAGGTGTGTGTAGAGCCGGTAGTGATGTGTGCTTTGCGTGTGGTGAGCCAGGCCACAGAATGCGAAAGTGTAGATCGCTAGCTTATAGGGGTAGAGATTTTCTTCAGTAGGGTTCCCCTTCCAGTGCCAGTAGTGGTCAGCGTTAGAACAGACTTTATGCGCTTCAGACCCACCATGATCAGGAAAGGTTCTCTGTTATAGATTTGGGTATGTTATGAGTCCTTCATCTTTATGATATGCATTGTTAGATCCTTTGCTCCCATTTTGAGGTTATATGTCAGCATGAGTCTTGCATTAGTTTCAGATCTCAGTTGGTCAATCATGACCTAGTTCGTAGGTGCCCCGTGCACTGCCCCAGTATTTCAGCGAAGTGTGTTTAGAGGGACATAGAGTCCCGAAGGGGAGATACCCCATGATATTGCAATGCTTTCATGTCCTTAGACTCATTGAGTTTTATGTTTAGACTCTTCTTACAAAGTCAACATCAGTTATTATTGCATAGCCAGTCATGCTTTCGAGAGTCAGTTCAGTCAGACATTCATGCATTAGATATGCATGTTCAGTAGAAAGAGTTCAGTTTTCCAGTGTACTCAGTCATGTATTCATGATATCAACTCAATTACACATCCATGCATTAGATATACATGTCTATTATAAGAATTCAGCTTATGATTAGTTTTAGTCGAGTATTCCATGCATCAGATATACATGTCCTGTATGAGAGTTTAGAATATCAGTAGTTCCAGTTGCATAGTCATATTTTAGATGCTCCCGTTCCTTGAGTAAGTTTAGTCGATCAGTATTCTTAGCCTATCAAGAGACATTTGAGGACGAATGTTTTCAAGAGGGAGATATTGAAAGACCCTGCAAAATTCTCTTATAGTCTGAGCCTTAGAGTGTATTTAGTTGAGTGTTAATCTGGACCTAAAAGGTTGAGAAGTGTCTTCCTAAGTGAGAATTATTTTGAACCGTGTAGAATTTCTCTAGTATCGACTTTTTTCATGTAGAGAATTGAATAAGCTTTCCGTCGATACCAAATTTTCCTAAATTCGACACTCGGGAAAAGAGTTAGAGCTATTTTAGTGAGACAGTGTACCACCTGGTACTTTAGTGTATCGCGGAGCAAACCAAAATGGCAACCGTCAAAATCCATTGAGCCTCCGCAATTATGGAACGTCGTTCCAAGGTTTAATTTTAGAATTTTCAATTTCCAGTGCACCAACGTGATTCTACCGCGTCGCGGTGCTTTTCCAGTTCGCAACCAAGATGGCAACGCGATTTCCACCACGTCATGCCATTAAGCAGTTTCCCAATTGTCCAATTTACAGTGAGCTGGCGCGATTATAGTGTGTCGCGCCAGCATGTAAATGCAGGATTTTTTAGTTTATTTCCAAGGGCAAAAAGGGTCATTTTTCTACCCATATATATACTTCTTAACATGGGATTTGGCCTCATTTTAACCTAAAAATACTAGTTTTCTCTCATGTTGTTCAAGAACAAGAGCTAGGGTTTCTACAAACTCAAAACCCTTCCTTCTTATTCAAGAGAAGTCAGGAAATCAAGAATCTCTCCAAGAGATTTCAAGAAAGAGTTTCTCTAAGGTATGCAGATGTTGATTCTTGGGTCCCTTTCTTCCAAGAAGCTTAAGAATCCTTTTCTAGATTTCAAAGCTTTTATGTTTATTAGTTTCAAGATTCATGTGAGTTGAAATTGATGTTCATGCTATTATTGAGTTGTGATTCATGTTTGTTTACAAGGTTTTCAAGCTTTGACCCTAGTATGTAAAATTCATGTGATATTAATGATAAACCCTCTTCAAGTTGCTTGTTAAGTGTTGTGTTCATGTCAATTAGGTGTAGAAATTGTTGAATAAGCAAAGCATGTTCCCCATATGTTTGATAATATGCTTATGTGAAGGAATTAGAGCTATTCTAGCATGCTGAGTAGAAATTCCCAATTGTGTGCAAGCCCATGCATGCCAAGTATTTGTTGAAAAGCCTTAGTGAATGAATTGTGACATGATAGCATGAAATTCCCCAATTATGTGCTCCTTGATACATGCTAAGACTTTAATACATTCTAAGTGTTTGATGCAAGATCTTGTTGAATGGAGTATGAGCCAATAGCATGTCTCCCTATACTATCACATGTTTATGATTACCAAATGCTTGAAGAGATGCTGTAGTGATTGTAATGGTGAACGAATGTCCATGGTCTTGATAATTCAAGAATGGTTATGCTTTACTTTGATGTTATCGAGTCCTGGGGGTATTTACACCTGCCAATTTAGCTGCAGTCAAGAGATCGTGTCAGTTTTCGCGATAATCTCAGTCAAGCCACGATTCTCAGAAATCAGTGAGTTATAGAACTCTGTACTCTCAGACAGATACAAAACTTAAGTAATCTCAATAATCTCCGTAGTCTTAGGATTGCTAGTAATCTAGCCTCAGTTCTGCACTCAACTCAGATTTAGTATTATTCAAGTGTTCAGTTCTGACCTCTGTAGTAACCGAGTAATCTATTCAAAGTTTAGTATCATTCAGTCAGATAACAAGATTCAGTAGTATTTCGTTAGATACTGAACCAAGTGAATTCAGCTTAACTCAGTCAGATCATTCGAGAAATATGATCAGTATCAAATTTAGCTTAGTTTGTGTTTCGTTAAGAATTAGTTCAGAGTCTTTCAGTTGGGAGTAGGAGCTAGCACCGAGTGAGGGCAGGGATGATGGCTCTTCATCAAAGAGGCAGAGTCGTTATGAGAAATCCCTAAACTCCAGAACTGCGTAGCCAGTGCAGGATGCAGGAGTGACCTGTTAGGAAAGGCTGGTTACCTGTCAAATAGGCTTGACTATTATATTACCTTAGGCTTGACATCCTACGAGGGACACTCATCAAATAGGCTTGACCAGAGAGGTCTTTACCCGTGGCATAGTATTGACACCCTTCAAGCAGGGGTTACAGGTTGGACCCCACCAGTTGAGATTCGGGGCATGTTGGTTAAGTGACTACTTTCCACAGTTGCAGTTTCAGTATCAATCTTCAGAAATTAGGACTATCAGATACAGTCATCTATCTCAGTTAGGAACTCAAATAGTTCTATTGATTCATGGACCACCCGTCAGATAGGCTTGGTCCCATATAAAGTTATTCAGTATCAGATCTAGAGATCACCCGTCAGATAGGCTTGATCTCAGTCTCATATTCAGTTGAGTAATGTCATTATCAGATCTAGAGATCACCCATCAGATAGGCTTGATCTCAGTCTCATATTCAGTTGAGTAATATCATTATCAGATCTAGAGATCACCTGTCAGGTAGTCTTGATCTCAGTCTCATATTCTATTGAGTAATCTCATTATCAGATCTAGAGATCACCTATCAGATAGGCTTGATCTCAGTCTCATATTCAATTGAGTAACCTCATTATTAGATCTAGAGATCACCCATCAGATAGGCTTGATCTCAGTCTTATATTCAGTTGAGTAATCTCATTATCAGATCCTGAGTTCACCCATCAGATAGGCTTGATCTCAGTCTTATATTCAGTTGAGTAATCTTATTATCAGATCCCGAGATCACTCGTCAGATAGGCTTGATCTCAGTTTCAGATTTTGTTGAGTATTCTTGTTATCAGATCTTGAGATCACCTATCAGATAGGCTTGATCTCAATCTCATATTCAGTTGAGTATTCTTGTTGTCAGATTCGGACATGATCATTTATTATCATTGATAGTAGATTTCAGAATTATCCATTAGAGAGGTTTGATCTCCGATGCAGTCAGTCGAGTGTAGGAAGCTCAGAATTCAGTCATTGATATCAGTAGATTCAGTTAATCAGTTTTAGTATCATCAATTTTCAAGATCACTCGCTTGATAAAACTGATCTCAACTCCAGTACTCGGTTATCGATATCAGGAGATTCAGTTGTTCAGTATCTCGGTATTAGTTGTAAGTTCTGATGGAAGTAAACTAGTATCCGAGTTTTAGTATTTCAAGTCACGATTATTTCAGTTATGGTTCATGCATTCATGCATGTGTTCTCATTCAGTTCTCTCATGATTATTCAGTTAAGTAATTGCTCATGCATTAGCCCTTGCATTTAGCCTTACCTCATCTTCATATTCGGTATATTCCTGTACTAACACATTTGTGCTATGGTATTTTATTTTACATCATAGGTTCAGAGGCACAAAATCCAGAGTACCATTAGCAGCTCAGTCCCAGTCAGCAGCAGTAGACATAGCAGTCAGTCCTCTTCAGTCGAAGATGATCCTTATTTTTATTATTATCGTATCAAATTTAGTTTAATTTCAGTAGACGGAGTTTGTTGGAGACATGTCCCATCAACTCCACAGTTCAGACAATTTAGAGGCTTTTCAGATAGGTGTATCAGTATTCAGTTTTCAATTTTGAGTATTTTTAGATGTTTTGAACCTTATGGCTAGTTTCCGCATTTATTATCTATATTAGCAGTGTTTAGGTACAGATATCAGTAGAGGGTTGGCTTGTGGTCCTTCGGGATCATGAGCACCGTGTGACGTTCCGGTTCCAGAAAATCGGGTCGTTATATTTTTTTTTTCTCCTTTTTTTCCATACCAATAACATATGAATCCTTAAATACTTGTACCATTGGTTTTTCCTATAGTCTTCCAATTCATCTTTTTTCTTTTTACCCATTCTCACTCTTTTCAACTCTTAATATTAAATCAAAGCTCTTTGAAATTTTGGATCAAATTCAAGGTCAATTATACAAAAGGATTAAGCTCCATTTGTGGATATGAAAGAATAGGCTAAAGGCTCAACAAGAGTAACTAGAATCATGTATTGTGGGTATATAAAGTAAAAGATAACAGAAGGCTAATAAAAGAAACACCTTTATCATCTCCTAAACTCAAGATTCTTTATTTTGCTTTGCAAATATATTGGGAAAGTTCTAGAAATCAACATGAAAGAATAAAATATCAACAAATGCCTAACATACATTTCACATGTTCAAATCAAGAAGGATCCATACAGACTCGTAATTACACAAACAACAAGAGCTCAATATTACGCTAATAATACATTAGAGTCAATAAAAAGAGACTAGGTGTCTCAAAAAAGTCACTCACTTTTCAACAACATGCTTTAAAGTTCAAAAACCACTTGTATCATTCAGTCAATTAGAGTACCTAACTAGAGCACCTAGTATTCAATTTGTCCTAAGGACTCTCTAACTCCTAATGCTAAGTCTTCCCTCGAGATGATCGTCAACCATCCGTCATCGAAAAATTCACTCTACCTAAAAATAAAACAAAGATTACTCCTCAGAATAAAGAGATACTTAGTTGAAATAGACCCCCCTCTTAGAAAAAAATCAAAAATAAAAACCAAGGAATGGGTGAAGTAGGCTATACTATAGTAATAACAAGCTAAAAACTATAAAAGCATGTATTCTACTAAATAAATAAACTAAAAATCATTTTGTGTTTTTGGACTCTTTTGTTTTTTCCTTTTTCTCAATTTTATCATGTAAAGTAACCAACTAAAGAAAAGGAACAACTCCTATAGAATGTGTTGCCATTAAAAGATATCAAAAGATATCTCACCCCATACTTATAGTCATCATTTGTATCCAAATCATTAAATAAAGTAGCACAATAGTTAGAAATACTCTTTGAGACCCGCTGGGGCCTAGCTAAAACACTTTTCTCTTAATCATTTCACAAAGGGTGGATGACTCCACACTTAATTTCCAACTATGTTTCTTAGATTCCACATTTAGGTACTCAAACTTTACCAAATCTACAAAAATAACAAATAACAAATAAAGAGTGACACTATAAATCAAATAAAACTCTACTTCTATTAGAACTTGTGTAGCCTCCCAAGCAGCGCCCGATTAACTGTTGTGACATAAACCATGTCATAACTCTCAAGATTTCCTTAAACACTTCCTTTCCCTATGATTTATCTTTTTCCTTCTCTTCACTCTAAGAGGGTCACCTTATTCACTCACTTTTTTACCGTCTCAACATTTCTTTCCAGGTCATATTCAGACCACTTAATCATACTCTCAGGCTTTCTCAACAACTTGAGCAGTTCTTTTTTCTACACCTTGGATGATTTGATGGTAATCTTCAAATTTTTTATTCTTTCAAGCCAATACTCATCCACCCCATACTTATTTTTGACCACCTATATGATCATCTATAAATCTCTATAATGTGAAGGAGTGGAGAGTGTCTTCTACACCTTGAGCGACATCTTCTTCTTGTGTACTCTCATCTTTAACTCTCTTTTCTAAATGTCTATCAACTCTTTATAGTAGCAAGAATGAATGTCCTAATATTACTTGCTCCTACTTAATTACTTTAAAGTTAAGAATGATAAAGTCAGTAGGAATCAAAAACTTACCTACCTTGATGGGAGCATCCTCAATTACCCTCTTTTGATTGCAATCAATATCGGTCTGCAAGCTATAAAGTGGTGATGGTAAGGCATAAGTCTCCTAATCCATGTGTTTAGAACACTAATAGGGGCATTAAATCGATACTCACCCCCAATTCACAAATTTCATTCCCAACCTCACTTTCAACTATTTGTATATGGAGAGTGAAACTCCCAGAATCCTTGAACTTTTGTGGTAGCTTGCTCAATACACTCGAATTGTACTCCACTGTAAGTTCCATCATCTAAAACTCTACATACCGTATCTTCTAATCGTCATGTCTCTTTTCAACTTAGCGTATTTAGGCATGCCCCTCAAAACATCAACCAAATGAATATTGATATGAAGCTTCTTGAAGATATCAAAGAACATTTTATAATTAGTATCTTTATAGGTTTTTTTGAACCTTTGGAGGAATAGTGGTGGAGGTCTCTCTTCTATATGTTTAAGTTGCTTAATACCCTTTTTCTCTCTTTTCTTCTCTTGCACAGGATCTATCTCTGGCGTTGGTGCTGGAGCAACCATTGTGAAAAAGTAGGTCGATGCTTGAAGTGTCCTAGTTAACTACCTACCTTTTTAAAGGCCCTAAATCAGGACAATCTTACTAACTTCTTAAAGTAACCACCATAACTTTCTAGGGTATCTAAATATTAATAGAAAAGGCACCTTGTGGTCTATCGTGAAATGAGATCGAAAGCTACCCTATCTAAATTTTTAAGTCTATGGCAACCTTTTTGTCTCAACATTAATCTATGCATATGCCTGCTAAACCTAATGCTGTTGTGTCATAAAATTCTTTAATGTTTACTCCAAAGATCTGCTCTCCTATTAAATCTGCTGTATATATCAATGTCTTTTGTTTCCACCCCAACAAAAAGGTTGGGTGGTTTATATATTGTTGCCTTTTTAACTATGACCCCTATTTTGTTGCCCCACATAATATATAAGTTATAAATTCAAAGGGCATTCTGAATAAGTGTGATTCTCACCTTATTTATCATAAAATAATGTCATTTCTTAAATCTGGTACCTATTTTGTCTGCCCCACACTTGGAGCAGTTAAAGTCTACATCACCAAGGTACACAACTGACCAATATCAGCCTAGATGGCTCCTACATCATCAAACTCTAGGTTACCCAAAGTCTTTTTGAGTAGATGTAAAAACTCTTATGGGTCATTGATATTGCTATTTCCTACAAACATTAAGTTGAGTAGAGCCTTAATCTCATCATAACTCTTGGTCAAAATTTTCCCTTGAGTAGTAGAATCTTGTCATGACCTAATTTATGAGTCATCATGGCACCTACTTTATCCTTCCTATAAGTAAGCCAAACCATAGCCCAAAGCTCTAAGAAATGAGCTAACTCGGTGGAAAATGGCCCAAAAGCCAAAAATCAACATTTAAAGACTTAACATAGTAATAAAGCAGTCATAATAGTCTAATAGATAAATAAAAGATCAATAATCATCCCAAGACATAGTAATTTTTGTACAAGAGCTACTATAAATGAAACATAAGTACTACAATAGTCAAATACAATCTATCTCAAAAACTGAAAGATTAGACATAGATAAATAGAAGGAAAAAAGGGCAAAACCAACTTAAGAGCTCACCCAATCTCTGAAATTACCCAGTGCAAATATCACGTCAGTGATAAGTACTAGTACTCGGATCTACACCCAATAGGTACAAAAGTATAGTATGAGTACCAAAACCATGGGTACTAAGTAGGCATCATCGGCCGACTGAGATAAATCATGATTAAGCACGATAAGATACTAGATAAAATAGGCTAAGTCAAGGTAGTTGCGCAAACCTGAAAATAAGCTCCAACACTGCTATGCATAAGTAAATAAATAAATTTTTAAAAAGCAGCATAAAGATCATCCAATTATATCTAATAAATTGGCCCCCATAAGATAATAAGTGAAAAAAAGTAAATAACCCAATACGGGCCCCCATAAGCCGGAGGGTACAATAAAATGAAAATAAATTAACGAAGATTGATAACTTTATCGAATATCAGTTGTAACCATCAATCCATCCATACTGTATAATATCACCCCAACTCTCAGTGTCAGATTTGAACTATAACTCATATCATCATCATCACATCATCCTTAATGGTATCAATCATTATAAAATCATTTGCCAGACTCAAATCAGAACACATATTATCAATATCATCATCAATTGCCGAATTTGAACCGAAACTCATATATCAATAACATCATTAACTTCCAGACATGAATTGAAACTCATATTAATATACCATATCAACAAACCATGCTAATAAGCCATATCCATAAGCCACATCACAAAATCATAACAGTAACTACAAAATTTTACCCAGAGTTAGTACTAACCTTCAACTAACAAGCTAGCGTATTTAGTAAGAATTCAATCTCCTCAAAGTCCCAAAAGAATCCTTTACAAGGTTACAACATACATAAATAAGTACAAAATCTAACACAGGTCTTGGCCTAAAGTAGGTTGGAAGGGCCCACTTCTAATCCCCAAAATCCACCATTAGGAAAATTCTATCCCAAACTAAGGCTAAGGTATCTAAGTTCATCGTAGATGTTAAATAAACCATAATTATCCCTAGGATAGAAAATCTTTCTAAACCAGGAGCAACTAAGTAAATTCGACCTAAAATGTGATCAACTAGGTAAATTTCACCTAAATTATGATTCCAAGATAGCCTAAACGATCTAAACAGATTAATCATACCAATCGTGCTTCCAACCCCTAAATCCCAACCCATATCAAGAATAATATCATAATTATACTATGAATTAGCTCAATCCATAGAGAAGGTAAACCTAGCCTACCTGGACGTCGAAGAAAAGCTCGAAGAATCTACTAAACCTTATATTTTCCTTTTTAAGAATCTTCTGCGAGATGCCAAACTATCAAAATCACAATCTACTCACTAAAATGAGAGAAATTATACATATATTACACAATTGTGCATTGGTTCCAAAATTATGTAAAAATCTAATGTGGGGCTCGTTCATGGAATTGTATTTTCAAAACTAACACAACGTCCCTCTTTACTCAAGGAACATTTACCCTAAAAATGGGTAAATTTCAAACTCTAATGGTGCTATAATCAAGACACTAAGATTTTAGGGATTTTAGAAAATGATGGAGAGTTAAACCAAGAATTTGATGGAAGTTTACCACAAATTCAAAGAAGAAACAGATAAATTAACTTCACCAAAGCTCTACAATCAACCACAAATGATTATCAAAAGTGTTTCCACATTTTAGGATTCAATAACCTAGGGAATGAATGAAAAATTAGGAAAATTAGGATGGGGGGTTGGGTTATACCCTTTTTAGGTATTCGGGTGTTGCTTAAACAAATGCCGGGTCGCTTAAGAGAACATCGCTTAAGTGATCAAGTGTCGCTTAAGAAATACTTACTTCCTCAACATATGTCACATCGGCGACACTGGTGTTACTTAAGCGGCTATCACATATGTAATCAAGGCCTCACTTAAGCGACCAACTGGTTATGTACATGGTGCACCAACACTAGCGGACTTGGAATTTTTCCAAGTCTCTACCAACCCCTCAGGATTCAATCAAAATCCCGTATACATAAATAAACCACGATAACCTATCAAATTCAACATTCTGGACTCAATGGCCCAGTCTAAATTTCCATTCGAGGTTGTTTCAATGAAAAGTGGGTCCTACACTCACATATTATTTTTCTTACTTTTGGACAATAGCCCAAAATGAGTGTGGAAGACTCGGGACCTAAACCAAGTGTCCACCTAGCCTAAAATCAATGTTCTGGAGCTATTTAAACTATCAAAATTGGCACACAAAGTTGTTAATTAAAGTTTTTTTCTAGTAGCCAATTTTCAGTGAAGGCTTTAAAGTAGGGAATTGGCTCTTAAAACTAAATGAACTGCTCGGTAACCAAACTATCAGTTGCTGGAAGTCATAAATAACTTGGAGCAGCTATCTAAAAGCTCTAAGTGGTGAATATAACCAGAAATACTGAAAATGACCCGGAGGGTCATTAAAATATCCACAACTAAAAGAACTTGCATCAACAAAAGTAAAGGATTAGGATGTACCTGGAGCCTCAAATAGGTGAGGATACTGGATTCTCATCTCTCTCTCGATATCCCAAGTAGCGTTCTCTACTATGTAGTGTCTCTAATGAACCTTAACTACTTGAATCTCCCTAGTACGCAACTTTCTAACATCACTAACCAAAATTAGAACAGGCTTCTTAACGAAGGTCAACTGCTCATCAAACTGAATCAAGTACCATCTAAGTACATGAGAAGGGTCAGGAATATATTATCGCAACATAGAAGCATGGAAAACCAGATGGACAATAATAAAATATGAGGGTTAAGGCTAACTCATAAGCCACCTCACCAATTTTGCAAAAAATATCAAAGGGTCCAATATATCTGGTGCTAAGATTACCTTTCCTCCCGAACCTCATCATAAACTTCATAGGCAATACTCAAAGAAATAATTGATCTTCAACTTCAAATCTCAAGGAATGAAGCCTACGATCCACATAAGCCTTCTGCCTACTCTAAGATGCCCTCAACCTATCCTGAGTCACCCTGACTCTATCCAATGACTTATAAGGCATGTCAATATCACAGGGTATAACCTTAAAAGTCTCAAACTATCCAATCAGAGAATGACATTGTCTACCATACAAAGCCTCAAAAGGTACCATCTCAATACTAGAATTGTATCTATTATTATATGCAATCTCTGCCAAAGATAAGTGTTGCTCCCACTGACCTTCAAAATCCATAACACAGGCTAGGAGCATATCCTTAAGAACTTAAATAGTCCACTCTGGCTTCCCATTGGTCTGATGATGGAAGGCTGTACCAAGATCCACCTGAGTACCTAACTCCTAAAAATTTCTCCAAAAGCTAGAAGTGAACACTACCTCAACCTAAAATGATAGATATAGGCACACCATGTAAACAAACTATCTCACTAACATAGATATGAGCCATCCTCTCAGCACTGAAGGACATCTAAAGGAAATAAAATATGCCGACTTGGTCAAACGATCCACAGTGACCTAAATAACATCCGAACCACAGAAAGTATGAGGAAAACCACATATAAAGTCTATAAAAATCTTCTCTCATTTCCACTCGTGAATAGGCAACCTTTGAATAAAGCCACCAGGTTTCTGATGCTTGGCCTTCACCTGATTACAATATAGGGAACGGGCTACAAATTCTGCCACATCTCTCGTTATACCTCTCCACTAATAATGCTTTCTCAAATATCTATACATCTTAGCTGTACTCAGGTGAACAAATATCTAGAGCTGTGAGCCTCACATAAAATTGACTGAATCAAGTCATCAACCCTCAAAACACAAATGTGTCTATCAAATCTTAAAACACTCTTAAAATATATGGTATCCCTCTTGGAATTACCACTCAATACCTAATAAAAAATGATGCAAAGTCTATTATCCTAAAATTGGCGACCCCAAATTTTCTCAAATAGCAAAGACCTTGTGTTAACACTACAAGAATCTTCTAAGGGTCTGAAATATTAAGTCACACTATCAAGTTGGCTAAGGATTGAATGTCCCATCCATGGCCTTATAGAAATTAAAATACAAGACAAGATACCCATAATCACTGCTTTCCAGCTCAAGGCGCTGCTAGAACATTCGTCTTGCCTGGATGATACAAGATTGAGATATCATAATCCTTAAGCAACCACATCCATCTACATTGCCTAGAATTAAGCTCTCTCTTGGTCATATGATTTTGAAAACTATGATTATCCGTGAAGATCACACAATGCACACCATAAAGATAAAGCCTCCAAATCTTAAGTGCGAAAACTACCCCCGCCAACTCCAAATATGAGTGGGGTTAACTCAATCCTTCAGCATCAACACACAACCCAAACCAACACTAGATGCATCACAATATGCAGTAAATTTCTCACCCTAAATAGGATGAGCCAAGATAGAAGTTAAAGTAAGAAACCCCTTGAGCTTTCCAAAGCTTGACTCACACTCTTCGGACCATTGAAAAAGAACCTCCTTCCAAGTCAATATGGTTGTCAATGCTACAATAATAACAAAACTCTCAACAAATCATCTATTGTAACTGGACAAACAAATAAAAATACAAACCTCAGTAGGAGAAGTAGGCATAGACCAATCACGAATAGCATTGATCTCACTGAGTCTACCATAATCCCATCCTTAGAAACCACATGCCCAAGGAATTTCATTGACTCAAGCCAAAACCAACATTTAGAGAATATAGCAAAAAAAATATATGATCTCTCAATGTCTGGAGCACAAACCTCAAATACTGCATATGCTCATCTCTACTCCCTGAATACACAAGAATATCATCAACGAATATGATCGTGAAAAAAATCCAAATAAGGATTGAAAACACGATTCATTAAATCCAAAAATATGGTTGGGGTGTTAGTCAACCCAAAAAACATCTCTAAAAACTTATATTAACTGGTGTCTTTGAGATATCCTTAGCCCAAATCCTTAATTGATGGTAACCGAACCTTAAATCAATCTTAGAGAACACTACTGCTCCCTGAAGTTGGTCCAATAAATCATTAATGCGAGGTATAAGATACTTGTTCTTCACCATCACCTTATTAATTAGCCTACAATATTATTAGGCTATTTATCATCAATACATATATGCATAGATCCATTATTGTTCTTCACAAAAAATACCATAGGTCTCCAAAGAGATATACTCGGCGTAATGAACCCTTTATGAAGAAGATCCTGACATTGAGAATTTCACTTCTTAAACTTGGCAGGAGCCATATGGTAAGGTTCCACAGAAATACATCAGGTTCCCAACTCAAGATTAATAATAAACTCTATATAATGCTTAAGAGAAAGACTAGGTAGATTGGTAGGAAAAACATTAGGAAACTCACGAACTATAGAAAATGAGTCAAGCAATGGACTCTCCACACTAACATCACCAATATAAGTGAGGTAAGACTTTCAAACCCTTAAATAAGTTTCCTATCCAAAATATAAAAAATAATTCCCTTCGGTTTAGGGCTAATTGCTCTCTGCCGCATGAGTCGGGGTATGTCAGACATGACTAAGGTAATGGTCTTGGAAAAATAATCTAGGACAACATGACAGTGGGACAACCAGTTCATATCCTGAATCACATCAAAATCCACCATATATAACACAATTAGATCATCCTATGTATCAAACTCTCAAACAGTCATAACACAGTTGATCTATAAACCTAATCCACTACTAAAAAATCACCCATGGGCATAGATACACATAATGGAATGGATAATGAATCATAAGATAACTATAACTCCAGGCATAATGAGCAGCCACAAAAGTATAAATGGATTCCAAATGTAATAAAGCAAAACCCGGCTAATGGTACACCAAGATTGTACCTATGATAATAGCATCTAAAGACTCAGCCTTAGGTCCAGAAGGTACAACATACAACTGACCATGCCCACTACCTAGCTGGGCTCCAGAATGATCCTATGTCCTACCTGCTTTAGAACCTCCACGAAAATCTTTGGGACTACCCCTACAACCATGCATACCACCTCTAAATAGAAGTAAAATTCCCTAAATCGATGGAGGTTAAAGGTTTTCTCCCAAGGAGGAGATGGTGTTTTGCATTGTCAGGGTAGATTGTGTGTGCCTGGTGTACATGATTTGAGGCAACGAATTCTTGCAGAAACACATGGGGCGCATTACTCTATTCATCCAGGGGACACTAAGATGTATCGTAATTTGCGGGAGATCTATATATGGAGTGGGATGAAGAGAGATATTGTAGTGTTTGTAGCTAAGTGCTCTACATATCGGTAAGTTAAGGTTGAGCAACATAAACCTAGTGGGTTCATGAAGGAGTTCAGTATTCCCATGTGGAAATAGGAGAAAGTGAACATGGACTTTGTAATAGGTTTGCCTCGTACCCATTATTAGCATGACTATATTTGAGTTATCGTAGACAGGATGACAAAATCAACTCATTTCTTGCCAGTTCATACCTCTTATTCAGTCAAGGAATATGTCAATCTCTATCTCAGAGAGTTGGTTAGGTTGCATGGTGTTTCCTTATCTATCATCTCAGATAGAAGTACTCCATTTACCTCTCACTTCTGGAAAGCATTCCAAAAGGATCTTGGTACCTAAGTCAACCTCAGTACAAGCTTCCACCCTCAGACAAACGGTCAAGCAGAAATGACCATTCAGACTCTTTAGGGTATGCTGAGAGCATGCGTTGTTGATTTTAAGGGTAGTTGGGATGGCTATTTGCCTTTGATTGAATTCACATAAAATAACAGCTATCATTATAGTATTCGTATGGCTCCATTTAAGTCTCTCTATGGTAGGAGATGTAGATCTATAATAGGTTCGTTTAAAGTAGATGAGGCTGTAGTAGTAGAGCCTAACTTAGCATTCGATGCATTAGAAAAGGTTCAGTTGATCAGAGAAAGGCTTAGGGCTTCCCAGAGCCGACAAAAATCATATTCAGATGTGAGGAGAAAGGATCTTGAGTTTGAGGTCGGTGACTTCATGTACTTGAATATCTCTCCCATGAAGGGAGTGAAGAGATTCAGCAAGAAAGGGAAACTCAGTCCCCGATATATCGGTCCCTTCAGAATTCTAAGTCATTTTGTAAAAGTAGCTTATGATCTTGAGTTGCCTTCATATTTAGCCTCAGTACACCCAGTGTTCTATGTCTTATTGTTGAAATAGTGTATTGATGATCCAACTGTAGTTGTTCCTTAAAAAGTGTACATATTCAGAAAGTCTGTCCTTTGAGGAAGTCTTAGTCAAAATTCTTGATCATCATGTTTGTAGACTAAGGAAAAAAGAAGTTCCACTAGTCAAAGTTCTTTGGCGAGATTAGTTTGTTGAGGGAGCCACTTGGGAAGCAGAGGCAAATATGTAGACCAAGTACCCTTATCTCTTCTTGGTGAATCCAGATTCAGTATAAGGTACCAATCTTCTTAAGATTTTCTTTTCTTTGTCATGCTCAGTTTCATCCATACATCATGTTCTTGTCAGTCGTGCATTCATGAATCAGTTCAGCCATGCATTCCATGCATCATATATGCATATTTAGTGTGTAAGTTTAGTCTATCAGTTCCCTCAGCTTAACCAGTTTCATTCGGGGACAAATGATCCCAAGGGGGAGATATTGTAATACCCCGTATTTCCCCAGCATAATCAAAGTCCCAATACATGAGTATTCATTTATGAAATTTTTAAAGAACTCATTTTTTTCAGTTTAGAGGATGCCAGTGCATAGGAAATTCAGTTAGCTTTCCAACGATATAAAATTTGCCTAAATCCGATAACCGAGTAAGAAGTTATGGCTATTTTAAGTTTCAGTCGTTAAACACCGTTATTTTAACCCTTAGAGCATCTCGTAGGCAGCCCAAATGACAATTGTCGATTTCCAGTGTTACTCCATGATCATGGCGCATTGCGGAGTGGGCCAATTTCTCGTTGGTCGATTTCCAGTGGGCCTCCGCGATCGTGGTGCATTGCAGAGATGGCCAAATTGGCATCCACAGGCTTACCGCGATGGTGGCGAATTGCGGTGTTTGTCCAGGTCCCAGTTGTCCCTTTTCCAGTGGCTTGGTACGATAGTGGCACGTCGCGCTAAGGCTAAAAATTGGGATGGTCAGTTTTCAGCTTCCTTTTTAAATTTGTTCAGGGGTATTTGGGTCTTTTCCCACGACCCTAATTAACCTAAAACACGAAATTTACCCCCTAAACACTTTAAGTAGTCATTATTATTTCAATTCCCCTCACAATCAGAAATCCTTATTTCAAGAAAAAGAAACCCTACCTTTCAAATTCAAGGAAAATCCTCAAGAACTCACCCAGAACTTCATGAAATCCATCAATTAAGGTATGTTAGATGTTCATCCATGGATTCCTTTCATCCATGGAGTCTAAGTATCCGTTTTAATTACAAATCTATCATATTTTCAAGATTTATGATAATAAATTGTGATTTATAACTATGATCTCCATGAACTTCCATGAATATTGATTTTATACCATACTTTAATGGAATTATTGTTTTTATCAAATCCCCCATGTTTTAATATTGTCATTCTTCGAATTAGATCATGATTTAGTGTTTTAAATATTGAAGTCATGCTATTATTTCAAGTTTTATACTATTCCCATGAATTGACAAAACCATGAACTACAAGTGTTTTATAAAATGCCTACAAGAGTGAATTATTTAATAAGAGCCCTCATGTTTTTGACCTTCAAGCTTTAGTTTCTTTTCAGTAATATTTTTCTGAGTCCTGGGGATATTGAATACCCAAAATCCATAGATGTTTATTTAAGTCTAGTCTCAGTACATTACAGAATAACTTCAGATTATACTATGAGCATTTTTAGAATAGTCACTTATCAGTCAGTCTAACTCAGAATAGTCTAGTATCTCAGTGTCTTTTGGTTGGGTGTAGGATTTAGCACCGAGCAAGTGCAGAGATAACGGCTTCCCCGTCAGATAGGCAGAGTTGTTAGTAGTAGTATCTATACTCCAAAACTACGTAGCCAGCGTAGGATATGAGTAATCACCCGTCAGATTAGGCTTGACTATCTTGCAGGGGTTACCCATCAGTTTATGCTTGACACCCTTAGTCCTTTGGACATTATATCAGTTTAGTAGATCCATACAACCATTGTTAGTTCCCATGGCATGGTATTAACACCCTTCCAACTGGGGTTATAGGTTGGACTTTGATTAGCTCAAATTGGAGAATGTCGGTTAGATGATACCTCCCACAGTCTCAGATATAGTCTCAGTAACAGTCCCAGTTCAGTTATTCAGTCTTGGTGTTGTTTGACCAAAGCATACAGATTTCAGTTATTTTAGTATTTTAGTTTACAGATTTTACTCAGTTATGTTACATGCTTGGTCATGCATCCTGAGTATTTATAGATTTTCATGCATCCTCAGTATTTATAGATTTTCATGCAGCCTCAGTATTTACAGATTTCATGCATTATCAGTATCTATAGATTCCATGCTCTCTACTCAGTACTCCATGATTTACATGCATATCCAGTTAATTATTAGTTTTGTTCATGAAACCATGCATATCAGCCTACCTCATTTAGCATACCAGTACATTCAAAGTACTGATTGCATACCATTTCTTTTGCGCTATGATGTCTCATATCATAGGTGCCGACGCTCAATTCTCGAATTGCACCTAGATTCTCAGATTATCAGCAGTACAGTAGCAATGGTGAGTCATCATCATCCGTGGACAAATTATATTACTTTATGTCTTTATCTCATTAGTTAGTAGAGTTAGTTGGGTCCTGTCCCATCAACTCACAGTATCCAGTTTAGAGGCTTTTAAAACACTACAGTTAGCTATTCAAACTATTAAAATTTTAGTATTTTTATTAGATTCATAATTCAGTAGTTATTTCATTATCAAAACCTTATGGCATTTAAGTTATTCTTCTGCGTTCATGATTATATTATTCAGTGCTCATAGCAGGTACCAACTTATGGGTTATCTTGTGGTCTCTTGGGACTGTAAGAACTGTGTAACGACTAGGGGGTTGTCTTGGGTCGTTACAGAAGTAGTACTTCTCTATCGGATACCTCAAATTCGAGAGGAAGAATCTACTCCATCACCAATAGCTAAAGATCAACCAGCCCACAGAACAGTACGCGAAGTGTCAATCCTACTTGCAACCAATGTTACCTCCTCCATAAGCAGTCCAGAACTTATAGGTAGATTTTAGCTCAAATAAAATAAGGTGCAGTTATTGCACAACAGTAGGAAATACATAGGCTTGTCACATGAGAATCTACAAGTCCCTATATAGAACTTTTCGGAGATTAGTGAAAACTTTATCCCCACTGGAGTCTACAGTAATTATTAGTGGCTCATTCTCTTCCCCATCTTCCTTTTGGGGGAAGCAAAAAAATGGGTGAAGCCAGAACCTTGAAACTCAATAACTATATTGGATGATCTGGTGAAGAAGTTCCTTATCTGATTCTTCCCTTCAGGAAAGACTGCATGGCTCTGTTGTCATATTCTTTGTTTGAAGAAGAAGTCGGATGAGAATTTATATTATGCATTGGAAAGGTTCAAATATCTTCTCATGGATTGCTCACACCATCAACAAATGAATGAGATATTAGCTAACACTTTTGTTGAAGCTCTTTTCCAGAACACAACAATTTTGTTTGATTCAATGGAAGATTTTCAGGCATTGGAGAAAACTTATGATGAGTTGTAAGCTTTACTGAAACAAATTACACAAGGTAGTCCTGATTGGCATGGTTATATCTCCAAAAGTGCACTGAAAAAGTTTACGGGTATGACTAAGGTGGATATCATCACAACTTTGGACGCTCAACTATCAGCCTTGCAAAACCAAATGATGACATAGTTCAGCAAGTTGGGTGTGAACCAACCTCAAGCATAAGTAAATATAGTCCAATAGACCCCATCTTGGTGCAAGATTTGTGGTATTAATAGTTACTCTACAAACTCATGTGGAGAAAATCTAGAGTTGGTAAATTTTATGGGCAATGCACAGAAGGGAAATTATGGTGGTACCTACAATCATAAGTGATAGAGTCAGCCCAAGTATTTATGGGGAAATAATCAGGTTCAGACTTAACAGTTTTAGCAGTAGCCAAACATGCAAGCCAATAATATAGAAGAACCATTGAAAAAGATCCTATCCAATCAAGAACAAATAGTTGCAGAAAGAAAAAATCAACTACTTGCCAAAAAAATTTAGAGGCATAGTTGTGACAGTTAGCTCAGGC
The DNA here is from genome assembly GCA_030864215.1 of Capsicum pubescens. Taxonomy (NCBI): domain Eukaryota; kingdom Viridiplantae; phylum Streptophyta; class Magnoliopsida; order Solanales; family Solanaceae; genus Capsicum; species Capsicum pubescens. Next base: position 161,848,937 of record CM061549.1, on the reverse strand, counting down.
CCAGAATGCCAGACCTCAAGGGGCCTTGTCAAATGACATAGAGAATCCAAAGCAGGTAACAAAGATCACCCTTAGAAGTGGTACATATATTAATGACAGACCTCTAAGAAAAAACAGGACGTTTAGGTAGAGCTAGTTCTAAAGAAAACAGAGAGAACGCAAGTTGCAGCCAAAAATTTTAAAATTTTGGGGAAGTTTGAGTACCCAAAAACAAAGGAAGCTACGCGAGTTCAAGAAAAACCACCACTACCATTCCCTTAAAGGATTAAAAAGGCTAAGAAGGATGCATGTTTTAAGAACTTCTTTGACATGCTCAGGGAACTTCACATAACCTCCCATTATTAGTTGTTTTGCATGGTATGCCTAGGTATGGTAAGTACTTAAAGGATATGGTGGCCAATAGGACAAAGGTGAATGACATAGGTGGCATTGATGGAGAAATACACTTTGGTGGTTATGAGGAAGATGCCAAACAAGATGAAAGACCCAGGGAGTTTCACCATTTCCATATAAATTTGTGATAATGATGTGGTTAAAACTTTGAGTGACTTAGGGGAAATCATAAACTTGATGCCCCTGTCTATTTTTAATACTCCTGGATTATGAAAGCTGAGGACTTGTTCTATGGTGCTTTAAATGTTATATAAAACTAGAGTGCATCTCTAAGGAATCATAGAAGACATGCTCATTAAGGTTGGTAAGTTCATTATTCCAACTGACTTTATTGTTCCTTATTATGATGCAAATGATAGGGTATCAATCATATTGGGATGTATATTCTTGGAGAAGGAAGGATCATTGATTAATGTAAGAGAGAGCACTCTGAAAATGAGACTGGATGGTGAAAAAGTGGTCTTCAAAAGTCTATAAACCACTTAACCCAACATTGCACTATAAGAATTTGTGCATGATCACAACCATGGATATGGATGAGTATGGGGTGGTTTTGTGTTCAAATGCACACACAAGTGTACGTGATGGTACAAGTAATATAGTGACTTAGACAGTAGAGTATCATACCCACGAGGACTATGCAACTAGAAATTCAACCAACTTTAATTTTAGACAAGTATGTATTAAGTGTTATCAAGTATCAAGATGATTTTAAAGTTTGGAATAAAAAATGTAAATAGATATGAAATAACCAATTGTGAAAATAGCAAAGTAGGCAATGGTTGTAAACAGTAATGATGAGAATTCCAGGGTTGAAGCTCTTCTAACAATCTTACAGATCTCTAATCTTATCATATTCTAGTTGGTTACTGGGTTGTTGATCTGCAAGGTTTATAGTGCAATCTTGATCTCCCGACCATAAATCTTCTACCTATCTAAATACTGCTACTACATTGACTAAAAGAGGTGCAACAATCCATCTAGATGCATACAACTATCTTCTTGCAATTGAACCAAACAAGGCTTCTAGATATATCCTTACCCTAGATGCTAATTCAAACCCCTTATTTCGTAAAAGTATACAAACCTTTCTCCTTAATTTCTTTGTCCTATCCTATCTCCTCACGAATTCACATAGAAATATAGATTTATTCTAATGGTGCCACTCATCAAAATAGTAAGCACACGAAATTAAGAACAACCCATGTGATAATCCAACAATAAAATACGATAAAGAATATTAAAGAGTAATCATGTTCTTAACCTCAACCCCAGAATAAGGGTATTTAGCCACTCATGTCTGAATTCAACATCCAAAATAAATAATTAATCATATCAAGAATTAATCTTGAAGTAAAGAAGTTCCAAGAATATCTAAGAACCCTAAAATAGAGATTTTTCTATTTTTCCGCCGCTCTGTACTTTCCAAAAAATCTTAATTATGTTTCTCGTGTTGGCTTTTATACTAGGCCAATTTATGCCTGGGTGGAGTGGAGCCTGCATTGCGGGTGTCAGTGCGCCGCTCCAAGTGAGGTACCTCCTGCTCTATAGCGACTCTCTAGGTGAGACTCTTCCTGGTCTGTAGCGCCGCTCCAGGTGAGGTGCCACGGGCTAATCGCCCTGGTCCACTGGAATTTGTTTTCCACTATATCTTTAAGGCACAACACTTGTTCCTTTCACCTCATTGCTCTGCTACCTAATCCAACCTTCCCAACTTACTTTCCAACTCCTTCCAGTATCTGCGATACTCCATATAATCAACTCAAAACATCAATCATCACTTGTTTCATAATATGCATCCGATTTTATCAAAATCCATTAGAAATTTACCCTACATCACTAATCACATTGGTAGATACCGAACACAATTAAGGCTTAAATGCAATAATAATAACATATTTTGGCTCTCAAAACAAGTCCAAATATGGGTGAATATTGGTGATTGGACATATAAATATGCCCAAGATCACCACCCCACACTTAAAACATTATTTTTCCTCGAACAATAAAAAACACAATACCCAATTAAGCCCCACATCACAACCTAAGAGTTATGCTTATGTTGGGCACTTATAATTTATAACAATGACTTTTCATCTCAAAACATGTCAAAAATACTTTTTTGCACAAGGACAATTTGTTTCAAACCTCATTATCTCAACAGTGATATTTAATTTGTTTGAAAAATTAATTAAATCACTCAATCTAACAACACAATAAGTAATCCAGACTTTCATCCGCATGCACCATCACCACAAGAAGGTTTCCCCATACCACTAAATTTTTTTCAATACATTACATGAGGGGAATAATCAGATTTACATCACTCACTCTCAACAGAAAAGTCTTACATGATAGATAATGAACCATAACCTTGGCCTTAGTGTACTACTCCACTAATAGTCGGATGTTAGGATGAAGGATCAACTAGGTCTTATATGGTTTCAATGTAGGCTAAGGGACAGGTAGGAACTATTTAGGAAATAGTCACTAATCTCCCCAAGCGCTTTAATACATGTCAATCTACAATCAAAATCACATTGTAACAACCCAATTTCTACTTTATTACCTTCACACATAATTTTCTTCACCGAAATCCGATTAAGCACATTAACATCAACTATGGTGGGAGTATTTTTCTTTTACATCATGATTCAATTTTCCGCTCTTCTTTACATCCATTTACTATTACACACCCCTATTATAGCTACCCTCAACTAAAGCTATTCTCCTTGGTTGAGGTGCCCGATATCTGAGGCGGACCACGGCCAAAAAAGGTTCATTATAACAAAACTAGGCTACAAAAACTGAAATTTCTTTCAAATTTTCTATAACTCCCAACCATCATAATTAAACACACAAATAACTATTTCTTTGGGGCTTCACTTTCACCTTTCTCCTTCTTCAATTTAACACTCCTTACTAATTTAATCATCTATACTAAAGTGCTTAGGAGCTTTGGATTGAATAACGGCCTATCAAAGAAAGGATAAGGCTACATATGAGGCTACCAAAGAAATTAGGTTATAAGATAGACAAGGATAACTAGGGATATTCTCAAAGGTAGGTAAATAAGGTCTCAAAATTTTGGCTATCAAAGAAATGCCCACATTATTTCCTGCACCTAACACCCTTTATTTCTCTTTGTAAAAATATCGGGCAAGTTCTAGAGATTCCTAAACATATAGAGTACAAACAAAAACTTTCACACTCTTGGTGCATGCTAGGAATCTAGTCAGATCTTTATGGTTCCCGATCTTGTTCTTTGTCAAATTTAAATTAAGCCAACAAATCATACTACACCTATAGAGATTAAGCATTTATAATTAAATCCTCTTTAATTTAAGACATGCTTTTTTTTTAAAACTAATTCATTCCAAGTCACTGTACCAATGGCCCAACACAAAGTACTACTCAAAAAGTCATGATTATTGGATTCTTATCAATTCTCAACTTCTAAAGACTAACTCCCATTAAGACGGTCGTCATCTATCTATCATAGGGGAGGGCAACTAGCTATGACTGTTTATTTCAAATTACCTTGAGGGAACAAATGAGAATTTCCATTGGGGGCAAAAATTAATACTTTAAACTAAAGCAATATGCAAAAATTTCCTTGAGGGAAAATTGCAGCAATCCATACTTTGAACTTACTAACTATTACAGACATAGTGTTCCGAATAGTTAGAAATACCAAGTTTAACATCCAAACAAAAAATAAAAACATCCCAAAGAAGAAATAAAGAAAAAATTATCCAACTAACTTAAACCAAAGAAAAAGAGAATAAGGAATGAGAATTCCACTACCCCACACTTAAAAGGAAGCACAGTCCCAGTGCTTGCAAAATAAGCATAGTATATGGTGGTGATGGACTCCCTGATCACATGTCAGTATTTGGTTCTAGGCTATAGGTCGCTACACCTAAGTCTGGATCATCATCATCTACATCTATCTCCTTTGACTCTGAATCAGAAGCACATAGTAGACGCTCCTCATCAGTTTGCACATCCTCATCAACTGGCTCTATAAAATCAGGGCCAATCCATAGCATGGTCCTCACATGATGACGAAGAAGATAGTACAACTCTACAACTCTAATCCCCGACTGGGTAGATGGGCTCCCACTAACCCACAACTGAAGCATCTATAGCTCGTACATCCAAATAGTGATCTTATCATTCAGAGCCTGATGCTCAGGCATAGTCAATGCAACACCATAGGTAGGAACCCTTCTAAGTACGTGATACATCAATAGGGATGGTGATCAAAGCCATCCTATAGCACAAGTCCTCCTTTTCTACCCCCTGATCTTGCAGAAATCTTGCTAGTAAACCCCCAAAGCCATACCTGCTCTCCGAACGAAGACACACCTTTTTCAAAGCAGAGAAAATCACTGCACCTACATTCACATCAACATCATTATGCATTAATGCATAGATAAATCATACCCTTTTAAGTTTCACATCAGTCAGGTACGTTGCCTGTATGAGATAAGTGTCGATGATCTTGGCCCAGATTTGGGCCTCCCTATTAATATGACTAAAGGGTAATGTGAGGTAAATATTGTTTTGTTTATTGCAGGCCTATCTTGCTGTCAAGTGATTTCCACATAGTAAATGGTGAATGACAGCATATGGTGGTTCTACATACATTAGCTTCAGAAGCTCAGCATCAACTTCGGGTAGCCCGAGAAGAACATTCAATGAGTGAGCATTAAAATTGACAACCTGTCCTTGTATTTTGACTTTTGTGTCTCTATCTCATAGGCCCCAGTTCACGTAAAACTCTCTAACGAGGCTCAAGTTGCACTTATAAGGTTTTACAACAAGAAGTCCATATGTAATTCTTTTATCCAACGCATAATATGGGGAAACTCTCTTAGCAGATTCTCCCTGTGAATGAATTGCTCGGCCGTATACTTAGACTAATCATGATTTACATACCATTTTTGGCTAGCCTCTAACACCCATATAGTGACATACATCCTCTCGTGCCTATATGGGACAACCTAGGGCGGAGATTCACTACCACTTGGTATTTTTTTTTTCTGGTTGGCTCAGAAGATCCCACCTTGGCCTTGCCCTTCTTTTGTTGACCCACCATATTTCTTGTTAAAGCAGAATCATGAAAAAATAATATCAAACAAATAAAATATATTGAACAAGCAACCACTAAGTGTGTTAATGTTAAAACACCCACACTTAGTTGCTAGTACAAGTGCTTGGGTAGAAAAACTGGGGTACTTAGACTTCCCCTCAATTATCAATCAGCATAAGCACAGACTTTCCCCAAACATCATAAAAAATTAAACTCATTTGTCATTCAATATATGATGCATACAATAGTCCCCACTGCATCAAACACAACTTGAAATGTATATAAATTCATATTGGAAGAAGATTTCATCAACATATACTCATATATACCAATTCGACACTTGTGCATGATCGAACATGAGGTTAGTACGATGGCATACATATATAATAGTATAACAAGAACTAATAGAATGTAAAGTAGTTGGGGAACCCCATACTTAATGAATATCATTGTTGTGCAACTACATCACCTCAAGGTACTCAGGCTTCCCTCGGTATCAAAGTACAACAGACAAACTAATTCAAGCACCATAACCAACCAATATTTTTTAACACAAAATTACCCAAACATAAAAAATCCCACAACAAATCATGGGCTAGAAGATTCTTAGATCAATGAATAAGAACTAAATAAAGATATTCTCTTAATTCAAAAAGTACAACATCACATTGCCAAGGCAGAAATCACACTAAATCATCAATAAAGAAACTAATGTAATTAATTCTTGCACCTTATCAATCAAAAGAATATAAAATAGAGTGGTGAAGAAAATGAAAATATTGCACTGCTTTGCTTAAGAAAAAAACACCACTTAGAATAAATTTTCCTAAGGGAATAATGAGGCGGCGCGGGCTAGGGTTAGAAATGAAATGGGAGTTGTAAAATAGGGTGGTATTCAAAGGTATTGAAAATTGGATGGGGCGGACTTAAGCGGGTGGCACAGGCTCTATATTGGCGCTCTAGGCGGGGAACCACAGGATCCATAGCGCCGCTCTAGGTAGGGCACCACAGGCTCCATAACGCCTCTCTAGGCAGCGCACTGTAGGCTTATCGCCCTTGTTCACTGGAATGCCAAAATTTTTGGCATGGATTTTAATCATCTAGGAAATATTTCATTCCCCCTATTCTTTTTCACCCTGTACCATTCCATAGAGAGTATGTTACTTACCTAAATATTTCCCTAACATTGTTTCACTCACCTTTCATTTACCTTCATGCTTCCATTTTTTTCATTCCTGCTAGGGGTGTGCATCGGTTGGTTCGGTTTGGTTTTATGTGTTATTGGTTCGGTTTATCAATTTTAGGGTTTTAAATATGCAAAACCAATAACCAACTAATAAGATATTTTCTTATTGGTTTTTGGTTTATCGGTTTTTGGTACTTAACGGTTCGGTTTTTGGTTTAACCAATAAGAAATACTCATAAAATAAAAATAGTAACAACTAAAAAAATAAAAATAAAATCGTAGTTGCTGTCAAAATGATACACAATGCATTTTAGTTTACAAGAATCTTTAAACTTGAACTGAATGTTAGTTCGAAAACAAACTGAATCCTAATTGTTGGAAGCTACTAAATGCTTTAAGCTTTTCAATACGACAATACCCAAGCTTTGTATTGTGCCTTTATTTCCCTGAATAGGTTAATACTTTGTGAATCTTTGAATTGTGAATAAGTAGTGTGTGTGTATATATATATTAGTAATATAAATATTTATATATATAATACGAATAGGAGTAAAACAATAACTTAGTGTATCCTTATTGGGTTATCGGTTTAACCGATAACCCAATAAGCTAAAACAAAAACCGAATCATTTACCCAATAAATTTTTTTATAAAACCAATAAAAAATCATTAACCCAATAACCAGTACCAATAACTCAATAATATTTTTATCGGTTCGATTTATCGATCGGCTTGGTTTTTGCACACCCTTTCCTTCATACTAACAAAAAACAACAAACTAATGTAAGAAAAAGTGGGTTGCCTCCCACTTAACGCCTTAGTTTTGGTCATGGAACGACTTATTTTCTAGTATTTGTTCTTTCTTTTTCTTTCCTAACAACTAAAAATAGAAAGGAACTACCCTATTACATTACATTTGTGGGTTGCCTCCCACACAAAAAATTAGTTTAAGTCATGTAAAGACTCAACTTAGTCTCACTCTTTCACAAAGATGATGGGAACATGGTGTTATCTCCATGATCCACCCAAAAATGCTTCATATGTTGTCTAGTCACCAAGAACTTTTTAGTCGTTTACTTGTTCCACAACTTCACCGCACCATGATATGTCATACACACTACCTTAAAAGGCCCAGACCACTTCAACCGCAACTTAACCCAGAAATAATTTCAACCTCGCATTGAACAGCAAAACAAGTTGTCCCAGTTTAAAAAATCTATCAAGGATATGATTATCATGCCATTTATTAGTATTCTCTTTGTACAGTTTGGCATTCTCATAATCTTGGAGACAAAAATCATCAAGTTCAAAAAGTTGCAACAATCTCTTCTCTTCCGCACCTTCATATCAAGATTTAGCTTTTTTACTGCCCAATAAGGTTGATGTTCGAGCTCCACAGGCAAATGGCAGGCTTTCCCATAAACCAAGCAATATGGAGTGGTCCTTATGAGCATCTTATAAAATTTCCTATAAGCCCATAATGCATCATCTAGCTTTTCAGCCCAATCCTTCAACTGGCCATTGACAGTCTGCTATAATATCTTCTTTATCTCCCGATTGGATACCTTTTCTTGACCATTTGTTTATGGATGGTAAGCAGTGTCCACCTAATGACAAACACCATATTTAGCTAGAAGATTTTTAAACCATGTGTTAATAAAATGCGTACCTCCATCACTGATTATAGCTGTGGGAATGTCAAACCGGGAAAAGTTGCTTCTTTCACCTACTTAGATACGTAATCAACTGCCACTAGGATATACAAGTTTTCATTGGATAGTAAGAAAGGTCCCATAAAATCTATCCACTAAAATTGAATACCTCAAATTCAAGAATGTTGTTCAGGGGCATCTCATGATGCCTTGAAATTGTACCTAATCTCTGGTACTGATCACACCCCTTCACGAATGCCACTGCATCCTTGAACAATGTTGGCCAAAAAAATCCTAATTGTAACACATTTCTAGCCATTCGTTCACCCCTATGATAGCCACCGTAGGGAGATGAATGACATTTTTGTAGCATTTGTTGAGATTCTTCTTCAGGCACACATCTACGCACAATCCCATTCGGGCCCTGGTTGAAGAGATAAGGATCATCCCATATATATGCACGAGAATCATGCAACAGTTTCTTTCTCTATTGAGTGGTTGCTTCAAGAGGGTAAAACCCACAAACTAACAAGTTTACTATATCCACATAATAAGTAACTTTACATATATCAAGAGCCAACAAATTCTCATCCAGAAACTCTTCCCGAATGTATAATGTATCATCCGCAATATGGTCATGAGTCTCTAGCCTTGACAAATGGTTTACAACTTGGTTCTTTGCTCTTTTTTAGTCTCGTACTTCTAGGTCAAATTCTTGAAGCAATAAAATCCACCTGATCAATCATGGTTTTGCATCTTTTTTGTTGAACAAGTACTTGAGGGAAGTATGGTCTGTGTGAACAATAACCTTGGTGCCACCAAGTATGATCTAAAATTTTTAAATTCATAAACCAGTGCTAACATCTCTTTTTCTGTAACTGTGTAATTCATCTGGGCACCATTTAAGACTTTACTTGCATAATAAATAGAATAAAATACCTTGTCTTTTCTTTTCCCCAAAACAACTCCCACAACCACGTCACTTGCATCATACATAAGCTCAAATGGTAACGCCTAATTTGGAGAAATCAAGATGGCTACTTCTATCAGTTTCTTCTTAAACTTCTCAAAATATTCTTGACAAGCAGCTGCAAAATAAAATTTAGCTTTTTTTTCTAACAATTTACACATAGGGCTTGCAATACTTAAAAAATCTTGAATGAAACACATATAGGAACCCGCATGCCCCAAGAAACCTTGCACTCCCTTCACTGTTATCAGATTTGTCATTTTTTCAATCACTTCCACTTTGGATCTATCTACCTCAAGTCCTCTAAATGACACCATATGGCCAAGGACTATTACTTCCTTGACCAAAAGTGGCATTTTCCCAATTCAACATAGGATTTGTCTCTTTACAACAAGCTAGGACTCGATCTAGATTCTGCAAGCATACATCAAAAGAATTACCATAAATAGATAATTCATCCATGAATACCTCGACAAATTCTTCAACCATGTTGTAGAAAATTGCCATTATGCATCTCTGAAATATTGCTGGTGCATTGCAGAGGCCAAAAGGCATGCGTCTGAATACATATATGCCACATGGATATGTAAAGGTGGTCTTTTCTTGATCTTCATGTGCAATGGTGATTTGATTATATCCTGAGTATCCATTAATAAAATAGTAAGCCTATCTAATATTTAATCAATGAACGGGATAGGATAGTGATCCGTTCGTATGGCTTCATTTAGCATTTGGTAGTCAATACAGATTCTCCATCTAGTAACCATGCGAGTGGAATCAATTCATTAGCTTCAATGGTAAACATAGTTATCCCACCTTTCCTTGGGATATAGTGTACTGGGCTTACCCACTTGCTGTCAAAAATTGGGTAAACAATCCCACTGTCAAGCCACTTGACGACTTCTTTTCATACCACTTCCTTCATCACCGGATTCAATCTTTGTTGTTTATGAACTCTTGGTTGGTAACCTTCTTCTATGTATATTTTGTGCATAAAAAAATAGATTTATCCTGGTAATATCAGACATCTGCCACCCAATCGCCTTCTTACTTCTTTTCAAAACTTCCATAGCTTTCCTTACATGTACATCAGATAATCCTGCAGACAAAATAACAGGCAAGGTATCATTGTCACCAAGGTAAACATATTTCAAGTGAGGAGGAATAACCTTAAGCTCTAATTTTGGAGCTTCATCAATTGAAGCTTTGGGCAATGGTATAATTGACCTATTCAATGGCTCAAAAGGTAGCTCTCATTTGAACAACTGCCAACTTAATGACCTGAACCAATGCAAGCACCTCTATATATCCATAAAGATCATGACTGACCAATGCTTTCTCTAATGGATCATCTAACAATAACAACCTAAGATCAACCCTAGTTTATAACAGATATAATAGACAACTCCTCATATATAGAAGGAAGTTTTAGCGTCTTGTATACATAAAAAATCTCCACTTTATCATGCGCTCTCATAGTCATCTTCCCTGTTGTTACATTAATAAGTGACTTCCCTGTTGCTAGGAATGGTCACCCTAAAATAAATGGAACAACCAAATCAGCTTCAAAATCAAGAATCACAAAGTCTATTGTAGAGATCAATGATCCAACTTGAATTAAGACATCTTTAATAATTCCATCCGGCCTAGCAAAAGACCTGTCAGCCAACTATAAAATAATGGGTGTGGGTTCGGGACTCCCAAGACCCATCTTTTGTAACTAAGATGTAGGCGTGAGATTGATGCTTGCTCCCAAGTCACATAATCCATGGGAACTGATGGTCTGCCTAATAGTGATCTGCAAAGTAAAACTACCTGGATTCTTAAGCTTTGTGGGCAGTTTTGTTTTGTATCTTTGACATGCACTCCTCAGCAAGTATAACTATAGAATACTTTATCATCCGATTCTTGTTTTCCACTATGTCCTTCAGGTATTTTGCATATTTTGGAACACTCTATAGAATATCAACAAGAGGAAGATTTATATTAACCTGCTTTTGTAGGTCCAAAAACTTCATTTAACTTGTCTCCTTTTGGTGCTTTCTCTGTCTTTGAGGGAAGGGTAAAGGAATAGTCTTCTTGTCCACTTGAATTTCATCACCTGTAGCTCTTTATTTGACCTTTTTCTCCTCATTGGCTTTAGGATCATCATCAGTAGTTGTGGGACTATATTGCTAGTTAATGCCTCTTTTAACTGCAACCCACTCCTTACTGTAACTATATTAACCTACTTTGGATTTACCTCTGTGTCTCTAGGTAAGCCTCCTTGAGTTCTTGTGTTTTATGCTCCTGCAATTTGACCGAGTTACAACTCTAAATTCCTAGTAATCAACTATTGACTCTTTAAATCTTCTGCAAATTGTGCTTCATTAGCTAAAAGTTGCTTTAACATCTCCTCTATATTACTTGTTTGATTAGTAGCTTGATTATTCTGAACCTGTTGTTGATTGTGTTGCACTGGCCCCTTATACTAATTATTGTTCTGTGCTTGCCCATGAGAAATTGGGATGATTCCTCCAATTGGTATTATATGTGTTACCAAAGTTCTACTATCCCAAATAATTTGTATTTCCCACATAATTAATAGAATCTGGATTAACGGCACAAGTATCTGCTGCGTTCTCACTACTTCCACAAACCTTGCACTAAGAATTTACCTGTTGGACTGCATTAGATATAGCTACTGCTTGTAAAACCCCTAACTTTATGCTATTTAACTGAGTAAGAATCTAATTTTGCCTTGCTGCAAGATGAGCTGATAAAGCAGTGAACTGATCTACCTCTAACATACCTGTAACTTTTTTAGGAGCATTTCTCAAGTCAGCATGCCATTTAGGATTACCTTGTGAAATCTGATTTAGTAGTGTGTACAATTCATCATAAGTCTTCTCAAAAGCTCGCTCAGCTGCCTTTGAATCTAAGAGAATCTTGGTATTTGGATCTAGGCCCTCAATGAAAGTGTGAGCAAGAACATCATAAGACTAATTATGGTGAGGGAAATTTTTGAGTATAATTTTAAATCTCTCCCAAACTTGGTAGAGATTATCTCTTTCTTTCTGTGTGAAACTTAGAATCTCGCTTCTTAAACGTGCAATCTTTCTTGATGAAAAGAATTGAATAAGGAACTTTCGAGCTAGATGTTCCCATGAAGTAATTGAGAGTGGTGGGTCAGCATGTAACTACCTTTTTGCTTTCCCAATTAAACAAAAGAGGAAAAGAATCAGTCTGACATAATCAGTATTCACCCCTGCAGGAATGTAAGTATCACTTATTTCCAGGAAGGTCTGTATGTGCTGCTATGGGTCTTCATGAGAAAATATGGCAAATTTCCCAGCCGAATTCAGCAACTGCACCATATTCTTCTATAATTCAAATTGACCACCTGGCTCGGGCTTGCAAATACTGTTAGTCGCATAGTTTGTGGGTAAGATTTCTATCTCAAGAATAGGTCTAGTAGCTACTTGAGTAGGAACAACTGGGATAACTGGAGCTGGGACATGTCGGTATTTGGATCAACTGGATCATTTCTTTGTTCACCTATTTAAACCTGTTGAATTGAATAATAAGGTCTTTGCCTCAGTTGAAATACCAGTTCTGGTTCAGAAAAAGGCTCTACTAACTCTTCATATCTTGCCTGTCCTGTATTCAGCTAAACCTGCAAAAAGTCAGATGCTAAGATCAAGTCGTTAACACTTAAACTTACTTTCAAAAGAAAAGAAAACTAAGCGAGTTCAAGAAATACCACCACTACCATTCCCTCAAAGGCTTAAAAAGGCTAAAGAGGATTCATGTTTTAAGAACTTCTTTGACATGTTCAGGGAACTTCACATTAACCTCCCATTATTATCTATTTTACATGGTATGCCTAGGTATGGTAAGTACTTAAAGGATATGGTGACCAACATAACAAAGGTGAATGACATAGGTGGTATTGATAGAGAAATGCAGTTTGGTGGTTATGAGGAAGATCCCAAAGAATCTGAAAGACCCAGGAATTTTCACCCTTTCCATACAAATTTCTGATAATGATGTGGTTTTCACTTTGAGTGACTTAGGGGAAATTATAAACTTGATGCCCCTGTCTAATTTTAATACTCTTGGATTAGAAAAGTTGAGGCCTTGTTCTATGGTGCTCTAAATATTGTATAAAACTAGAGTGTAGCTGAAAGAAATCATAGAAGACATGCTCATTAAGGTTGGTAAGTTCATTATTCCTACTAACTTTATTGTTTCTTATTATGATGCAAATGATCGGGCGCCAATTATATTGGGATGTATATTCTTGGAGAAGAAGGAGCATTGATTGATGTAAGAGAGGGCACTCTGAAAATGAGACTGGATGGTGAAGAAATGGTCTTCAAAGTATATAAACCACTCAATCCAACTTTGCACTATAAGGATTTATGCATGATCACAACCATGGATGTGGATGAGTATGGGGTGTTGTTGCGTTCAAATGCACACGCAAGTATACGTGATCGTACAAGTAATGTAGTGACTTAGACAGTCGGATATCATACCCATGAGGACTATGCAACTAGCAATTCAACCAACTTTAATTTTAGACAAGTATGTATTAAGTGTTACCAAGTATCAAGATGATTTTAAAGTTTGGAATAAAAAATGTAAATAGATAAGAAATAACAATTTGTGACAATAGCAAAGCAAGAAACAGCTGTAAACTGTAATGATGAGAGTTCCAGGGTTGAGTCACTTCTAACAATCTTATAGATCTCTATTCTTATCATATTCTATTTGGTTATCGGGTTGTTGATCCGCAAGGTTTATAGTGCGATCTTGATCTCCTAATCTCAAATCTTTTACCTATCTAAATACTGCAGCTACATTCACTAAAATAAAGGAAACAATCTATCTAGATGTATATAAATATCTTTTTGTAATTGAACCAAACAAGGCTTATAGGTATATCCCTATCCTAGATGCTAATTCAAACCTCTTATTTTATAAAAGGATAAGAAACTTGCTCCATAATTTCTTCATCCTATCCTACAATTCTTTTCCCAAATTCACATAGAAATATAGATTTATTCTAATGGTGGCCACTCATCAAAATAGTAAGCACAAGAAATTAAGAACAACCCATATGATAATCCAACAAGAAACTACCAATGACTTCTTCAAGCTATCCCATAGAGTTGCCTAAGCTACCAATTATCCCCGAAAGGGTGATAGGCTCAATGAATATAGTAATTGGAAACTCAATCTAAATCCCTTAATAAGGATCAATTAAGGGATATCTGGTTCCAATATTCGTTATAATTTCATCTCCAATAGTATTTATTTAAGTTATTACAGTTAAAAAGCTCGTAGTTGGATATTCGGATAGGACGGGTAATTCGTCTGCTGAAAAAACAACCTAATAAGGCTATTATGGGAAAAAAGGTGTATACCTTGAGTGTAAGGACTCAAGAGGTCAGGAAATGGTAAGAAAATGGCCTCTGAGTAGGAGGGAAAGGATAAGGGAATACAGTTAATATAGTGATATAGGTCATGCCGCGATACTAAATAGAGGCTACTTGGGAGGCAACATAAGTTAAGGTAGTTATTTTATTTTCTAGTTTTTATTTATATCACGTAGTTTTTTATTTTATTGTGTCATAGGTTGTCACGACCCAATTTATAAGTCATGATGGCACCTACTAAATCCCACTAGTTGTTAAGCTAAACCGTAGATCAGCGCTATTTGCAATGGGCTAACCTGGTGGAAAATGCTCCCAAAAGGGTGAAATAGACCATACATTTCAAAAATAAGAAAGGAAATAGAATAGTTTGAAAGTTAAGTATGACATAGAAAACTATCCCACGACATTGTAGAGTCAGTACAAGAGCTACTACAACACACCATAGGTTCTAGAATAGTCAACCAAATTTGTCTAGAAACAAAAGAGTAGACATAGATAAATGGAAGGAAATAGGGAAACTTTGACTACTGGAGCGCACCGTATATCCGAAATCGACCATAGCATGATCCTCAAATCAACGACAGCAACTAGTATTTGACTGCACCAAAAAGATACAAAAGTGTAGTAAGAGTATTGAAACCATGGTTACTTAGTAGGAATTATCGGACAACTGAACTAAATCATGATATAGATACAATAAGATGTAAGATAAAATAACTAACTTATGGAAAAGGGAAAACCTGAGCATAACTCCCACATTGTTGTACAATTAAATAAATAAATCAAACCAATAACATAAGGAACAAGATATTCCCAAGATATTCCACTTATTGGGGTATAAGTCTCCTTATAATGAATGATAAATGGGCAAACACAGGCTGAAATAGGATATTTATTGATATTGGGTGAATTTATGCATTTTAGTGTTGCTATTCTAGCCTTTTAGCCTTGTTTTGAGGATGATTCATATGTTTAATGTGGTGATAATGATATAAATGTGCATATAAGTGTCCATGTATGTTTTTAAAATGTTTAATAGTTTTTCCACATAATTTTTGATTCAAATTGATCATTTAAAAATCAACCGAGAAAATTAGTGTGACTAGCTTGAGCTAGGTGTTTGTCTAGTTTATCGTATTGGGCTCTAACATGTTTAATGAGTTAGTAAGGTTGTTATTATGTATTTATATGTGAAACAACTTGTTGTTTATGTTAAAGTGTCAATTGGATCAATACAAGAGTCAAAACAATAAGTTAGAAATCAAAGTGAATGAAGCCTATGCTTAGCTCGTGTTTCTAGCTCTTCGTCTTGGATGTTGTGTTATTTTGAGCTCTAAAGTGGTGTTTTTAATGCTATAGTATGCTTTTTAAATGGATTATGATTATATGTGAAGTATATAAAAGCTTCAAATCAAGTGAAAACAACTCAAAAAGGCTTGGAATGGATCACGGAAGCACAATACACAACTTGACACAAATTTGGATACTTGAAATGTATTGAGTAAGTGTGGGTGTGAGGAAAGGTATATGGGCACGTGATACATACCAAAAGATTCATAAGGGACCAAAATAGTGTGTACATTCAATATGCGTGGGTAGCCTGCTTCATTCATATGGAATACAGTGTGTGTCGCATGCTCCACTCCACTCATGGGCTTTTTACTCCAATTCAATTGCTGGACGGACTTGGCTTACTCCTATGTTATAAATAAATGTTCTACCACGTTTTTACATACTTTTGGATGTCTTGGACTTGTTTTGGGGGCTGCTCAACACTTTTTTTTTGGTTTAATTTGGTATTTTAATAAAAAAATTCTTCAAGAATTAATGGACCAACCCAAGATCATGACTACTTTCATTTTGAATTAAGTTTGTTAATTTTCTTATCATTATTGGTTGTTTTTTTATGGTTGTTTTAACTATTTTAAGGATTATCTACCCTTAGAATACATCAATTGTCAACCTTGTGAACTCGGGAGAGGGAATAGGGCGATAGAACATGGAAATAAGTAAAGTATGGTTTGTATTTCTTTATGAAATAACAAATTCAAATTAGTATCTAGGACAGGGATGTACTTTGATGCCTTACTTTAGTCATATGTAGAATGATATTTGTAAAGAACTTAAGTGACTATTACATCCCGGTTTAAGTTATAGTTTTAAGGTTCAACTTAGGTAAAAGATTAGAGGTTGGGAAACCATAATCATGCAATTAACCCTATGAATCAATAACCAAGATAAGAAATTTAACGAATGAAGTTCAATAATGTAGTATGATTGGTCGTAATCATTAACCCTGGGATTTTATCCGTTGATTGTCAAGTTATAACTTTTCCACATTAGTTTAGTTTCTTTTTAGTTTACAATTCTAAAACTTTATTGTTTACTTTTTCTCAATTATTGAACTAGAATAGGATAGTCGGCAAACACAAGTCACTGTGAAATCGATACTTGAGTTTTCTTGAAGGAAACTTTACTACTTGATAAGACCACGTACACTTGCATGTGTGCTTGGGCACTGTCAAGTTTTTGGCGCCGTTGCCCGAGACTTGTTATTTTGGCAATTGTTTATTTTAGTTTTACTTTTAGATTTATTTGGTGTTTTTATGCTTGGTCTTGGTTTTGTTATTGCAGGAAACAGGTTTTTAGGTTGATAAGCTGGCAAGGGATCGAGATTTGGTAGAACCAAGCTTCGAATCCAAGCAAGAATTTCACCAACGTAGGAGAGAAGCAATCCTTCTCCCCGAAATACCTTAAATCCAAAAAGACCAAGAGAATACAGCTCCAATGACTGAAGAAAAAGCATCCCGAAGGACATTAGGGAAGTGGTAGTCCCACTTTCGATGAACTTGACTTCCCCAATTCAAAGACCGGTAACTGGGGGGGAATTTTGAGTTGAAATATAATATGGTGCAACTTTTTATCAGAAGCGGAAAATTTGCAGGTCTATTACATGAGGATCTACAAGTCCACTTGTAGACCTTCATTGAGTTTACTGATACATTCACACCAACTGGGGTGACTCCAGATTATGTGAGGCTGACAATATTTACACATTTACTATTGGGGGAAGCTAGAAGGTGGTTGAATGTGGAGCCGACCAATTCAATCACATCATGGGAAAACTTAGTCAAAAAGTTCCTCATCAGATTCTTTCCATCAGGCAAGACTGTGAGACTTTGCAGTGAAATAGTGAGCTTCAAACAGAAGCCTGATGAAAACCTTTATCATGATTAGGAACGCTTCAAGGCTCTTCTTTGGGAGTGTCCGTACCACCAACAGTCTAATGAGGTACTTTCTCATACTTTTGTAGAAGCTCTTGATCACAATACAAAGATTTTGCTAGATTCAGTCGTAGGTTTTCAAGCACTAGAATCGACTTATAAAGAACTGTACACATTACTGAATCACATAGCATAAGGAAATCCAGAGTGGCATTAAGATTCTAGAAGTTCTATGAAAAGAATTGCGGGCGTATTGAAGGTGGACTAATTCTCACTCTTATCAGCACATGTATCTACCTTACAAAATTTGATCAACACTCATTTCAGTGGCATGAAATTGGGAGAAGCACAACCTATAACCACAATCAACGCTATCCAACAAGCTGCAAGTTGGTGTGAGGTATGCAGAAATAGGGGTCATGCAACGGCCATGTGTGCTTCAAATTTGGAATCTATGATATATGTAGACAATGCTCAAAGGCCTAATTATGGTAATGCCTACAACATGAAGTGGGAAACTCATCCACCAAATCAGTCATGGAATGCCCCACTGCCAAAGGCCCAATCAAATCAGTCAATGAGCAACATGGAAGAAATGTTGAAACAAATCTTAGCTGGTCAAGCACAATTGGTTGCGGATTTGAAAAGTCAAAAGGTAGATTTACAGAATCAGCAAGCGGCCACAAGAAGTTTAGAGTTGTAAGTGGGCTAATTATCACAGGTACTGAATAAAATACCACAAGGTGGGTTGCCAACAGACACTGAAACTCCAAAATAGGTTATGGAAATTACCTTAAGAAGTGGTAAGGAGCTTCAAGGAGGACTTCCAAAGGCAATAAAGAAGGTAGATGCTGAGGTTGTGACCAAATAGGTTCCTGAAGTAGTTGCTGAAAATTCAACAAAGTATGAGTACTTGAGACCAAGAGTTGCTGAACTAGAAGTGAAGAAGACACTGCCATTGCCCTTCCCTCAAAGGAAAATAAAAGTGAAGGAGGATGCCCTATTCAAAAAGTTCATTGATATATTCAAAGAGCTTCATATTAACTTACCTTTGCTAGATGTTTTGCAGAGTATGCCTAAGTATGAAAAGTACTTGAGGGATGTGGAGGTGAAGAAGGTGAAATTGCAAGATATGAGAGCAATAACACTCATTGAAGAGTGTAGTGCGGTAATGACACAAAAAATCCCCAAGAAATTAAAAGATCAGAGGAAGTTTTCCATCCCTATTCAAATTATGAGTAAAGAGGTCCATTCATTGAGTGACTTAGGGGAAAGCATAAATTTGATGCTCTTATTGTTGTTTAAAACATTGGGCTTAGGAGAACTGAGATCGACCACCATCGTGTTGCATCTGGCAGATGGGATGTTTACACATCCAGATGGAATAATTGAGGATGTCCTCATTAAGGTTGGTAAATTCATTATACCTGCTGACTTTATTGTTCTTGATTTTGAGCCAGATGAATAGGTACCAATCATCTTGGGCCATCCATTCTTAGCAATTGGAGGGGCATTGATTGATGTTAGAGAAGGCACGCTCAAGATGAGGGTAGATGATGAAGAGGTGGTATTTGATGTTTACAAAGAACCCATTGAAAATTCTCAATATAAAGATTTATGCATGATCAATGTGATTGAAAGGGATGAGTGTGGGGTGCTTAATCCACCAAAGACCTCTTTCGACCACCTGATTGAGCGACCTAAGATAAAACCACCATTTTCTAACATGATGAAGGATAAATAAATGAGAGATGTTTACCTTGAGAGTACAAACTCAAGAGGTCAGAAATGAATAAAAAATTGGCTCCCAAAAAGGAGTAAAAGGGTGAAAGAATATGGTTGAGTTGAGTTTGGTCGTGCCGTAACACTAAATTAGGCGCTTCTTGGGAGGCAAACCAGGTTAATTAGGTATGTTTTCTTTTAGTTTTTAGTTTTTATTTCACATAGTTTTTATTTTTGGTTGAGTCACAGATTAATGGGAAGTCTGAGTACCATAAACTTGAGCTTAAAGCTTGGTAAAAATGAAGTGTGGGGTCCCGCGGATCTCATGAATACAAAAGATGCTGCTAGCTAGGCCTAAAGGGCTCAGGGAGTATTTATATCTCTTACCTTTAAATTCACTTTAGGAAATAAGTAGATTTTTAAGTGTGGGGTAGGAAAATTCCTAAATTTTGGCTTAATTTTAAAAAAATTAGGTTAGGAATAAGTGGGATATTCTTGTTGTTGCTATTTTTGATTATATGATACAATTGAGTTTGTTTGTAAAAACATGTTGATTGAATGAATTACTATTTTTGAAACTCCTAGGCTCAAGTTCTTGCCTCTTGTACTTGTTGGCTTAATTTTGAATTCATGCTATTGTTTGGTTGGGAGTCTATGATGATCTTATTGAGTTGAACATGTTCCATGTGAGTGTGATATTTTTTGTATATTCCTTGTTGCATGTGATGTCTAGAACTTGTTCTGTGTGTGTGTGAAGAGAAATAAAGAATGTGGGTGTAGGAGATGATTTAGGCATTTCTTTGATAGCCTTGTTTTATACATTCTATGTAATACCCCGATCGTTCCTTTAGCCTAAATCTGTCTTTTGAGTGGATAGGGGTGGCTTCCAAAGTGATTGATGTTTATATCGTATTTTATTTCTCGAATTTCTACTTTTTTCATGTAGAACATTGAATAAGCTTTCCATCGATACCAATTTTATCGAAATCCGACATCGGACGAGGAAGTTATGGCCGTTTTACTAAGCAATGTCGGAATCGCCCAGGCCTGATGGTAGAACTGAAGGACCGCCAAGTCCTTGGTGGACCGTCAATTTTCCCATCAAGCCAAGGCAGTAACCCCTTTTTCTGGCCATCCTGTGACGGCCAAAATGGTGGTCCGCCAAAAATTTGACGGACCGTCAAGTCGAGGCAAGCTGTCCCATTTCTAGCCCTCGAGTGACGGATGATCTAGTGGACCGTCAGTTTCCTGACGGATCGTCACTTCGACCGTCACGTCGAGGAAGAATGTCCCAGTTTTGGAACTCGAGTGACGAACGATCTGGTGGGCCGTCAGTTCCTCTGACGGACCATCAGTTCAACCGTCACAGACCCCGATCAACAATTTTCAACTCTTTTTAAAAAGGGCATTTTGGTCTTTTCTTTCCATTTTGTTTTTTTATATATATATCCAAGTGGAGGAGAGAAGATCATTTTTCTCTTATTTCTCCTCCAAAATTCTCTAGAAACTAGGGTTTATTCTAAAATCCTAAATCAAATCATCTCCAAGAAATTCAAGAATCTTCCAAAGATTTCACCAAGTTGTTCAAGAATTAAGTTCTCCAAGTCAAAGGCATCAAGAAACTTAGCTCAAAAGTGTAAAGAAGAGTTTCCAATCAAGCTTGTTCATTTTAAAAATCATAATCACAGGTATGTGGGGTTTTGAACAAGACCAATTCTTTCGTTTTTGTGCTTAAAGCTTTGATTTTTTTTATTATGGATTTATATGATTTTGCAAGTAGGTTTCTACCCAAATTACTTCATCATGAGATTATGAGAATATAAATTGTTCAAGCTTTGTTACACATGATTATTTTACAATTTCCAAGTTATGACTTGATATTTAATATTGTGAATTTCAAGTTTCTACCGTGAGTTGGTATTTCAAGTGCTTCCAAGATGTGTGTCAATCTTTAATCTTCCTTATGAAAAATTGTATTATTGAGTATATTGATTCATGAGAATCGAGTTGTTACAATGAGTCTTGATATTTCCTCAAAGTTATTAATGTTGCCATTACTTAATGAACTGATGCCTTTTGATATTGAGAAAGATTGATCTGATTTGAGTCGAGTTAGGAATCCACAAATTGATTAGGATTTGATAAATGAGAAAGAGATTTGATTTGGTCTTCATGATAGACCCTTGTGATGTTTGTAGTGGATTTCCTAATGTGTTCTGAGCTTGTGTCTGGGAGTAGTATTTAGCACCAAGCGAGAAATATGGTATTTCCCTCGAAACTACGTGCCACCGTAGGATTGATGTTGATAATTGTAAGCCAGAGGCCGAGTATGAGATTGTGATCACTAAATTTAGGTTGTACACCCTGGCAAGAGTATGACGCTTCCGCCAATGTGGGGTTCTCTCCTTAAGAGGGCAAGACGTTAGACTCCTTGTAGCTCACATCATTTATGTTGGTTATAAGAACCTCCCATGTCCATAAGAGTCGAGTTTCTTGAATTACAGAGTCACTCCGAGTCTTGAGTTGAAGAGTTGAGTTGTTTATGATGATTTATGAGGTTTTTATCATATGATTTATTTACGATGAGATATTGAAAAGTATGTTTCAATCTAACTTAAGCCAAGTAAGCCATCATTGTACATATGCATTTTCATAAAATTAATGATGATATTTACATTGTTACATGCACCCCTACATACTCAGTACATTCCAAAGTGCTGACCTACATATTTCCCTATGGGCTATATTTTCTCGTTATGTAGGTTCAGGTACTCAGCCGCATTAGAGATATTCGGGTGCCTCTTTTCATCTGCTCAGTGGTGAGTCCTCATGGTTTGAGTACCATGTTTATATTTTGTGACACCATTTTATTGTTATGGCTTTCAGTACTGTTTGAGACAGTTGGGGGTTTGTCCCAATGTCTCCTTGATTTTGATGTATAGAGGCTTTGTCAGACTAAACGGTTAGTATGTACAAAATTTCAGTATTTTGGATTGTACAAGCTAGTTTCTTATCTTACTCCAATATTTTTATGATATGTCATTCTCTTTTATATTAGCACGACTATTTTCAAAGTGAGTTCTAGAAGTGATGACAGGTTTAGAGGGTTATCTTGAGGCTGCGTGTGGCCTTAAGCACCGTGTGATATCTCGGGATGGGATCTTGGGGTGTTACATTCTATTTGTCCTACCATTTGTGCATTATCCTAGTTAACCCTCATTGAGCCTTTAGCTTTTTCTTTGGCAACCTCATAAGTAGCCAAATCCCTTCTTTGATAGACTATAAATTGATCCAAAAATCTCCTAAGTGCTTTAATGAAAAATTGAATTTGTAAGGAGTTTGAGAAATTGAAGAAGAAAAAGGTAAAATTGATGCCCTAAGGTAATAGTTATTGGTGTATGATTGATGTGTGGTGGATAGTTGTGATATAATTTATGCTAAAAATATTACCATGATTGTGAAAAAGGAGAAAAAAAGTTAATTCTTATGGTAGTAAACTATGTGTCCACCATATGTTTGTGAAGATGCTTAAAAGAGATGGGGCAAAAACAAAAGGTATGGATGAATTAATAAGTGTAAATTGGTTGTTGGAGATTGGTTTTAATTGTAAAAAATGATGTATTAAAATGCTTAGAGAGGTTAGTCACTATTCCCAAATAGTTCCTTCCAGTTTCTTAGCCTACATTACAACCCGGAAAAGTCCTAATTGATCCTAAGATTAACATTCTAACATTAGTGGAGCATGAAACTAAGGGAAAATCTATGGTTCATTATGTGTAACTTGTGAATTCCTTGTGAGAGTGAGCATAATTTGATTCTTGTACCCATTATATTGTGAATTGCATTATTGTGAGTGATTATGGGTAACTCTCTTGTTGTGAGGGGAACATGTTTGATGAATGTGGGTGATTTTTATAATATTCTTGATTGAGAAATAAGCATGAGTTTTCCAACTAGGTGAGTCAATTCTTGAGGCTAGGTTGTTTTTGAGTAGTGTTCTTGAGGTTTCAATTGTGTTGAAACATGCTTAGTGTAGTAACTTGCATAATGTGTAGTCATTGTAGTACTTGCTTGAGTGTCTTGCATGTAGTAGAAGTGTGGATTCTCTTCAGATCATGATGCTTATAGTTAAGAATTGTTCGAGGACGAACAAGGCTTTAAGTGTGGGGTGGTGATGTTGGGTGAATTTATGCATTTTAGCGTTGCTATTCTAGCCTTTTTAGCCTTGTTTTGAAGATGATTCTTGTTCTTAATGTGTTAATAATGATATAAATGTGCATCAAAGTGTCCATGTATGTGTTTACAATATTTAATAGTGTTTCCACACAAGTTTTGATTCAAATTTATCATTTAGAAGTCAACTGAGAAAATTAGTATGACTAGCTTGAGCTAGGTGTTTGTCTAGTCTATCGTATTGAGATCTAACTTGTTTAATGAGTTCCTACGATTTTAATTGTGTATTTATATGTGAATAAACTTGTTGTTTATGTTCAAGGTTCAATTGGATCAATACAAGAGTCAAAATAATAAGTTAGAAATCAAAGTGAATGAAGCCTATGCTTAGCTCGTGTTTCTAGTTCTCTGTCTTGGATGTTGTGTAATTTTGAGCTCTAAATTGATTTGTTTAATGATATAGGATTCTTTTTGAATGTATTATTATGATATATTAAGGATATAAAAGTTTCAAATCAAGTGAAAACAACTCAAAAAGGCTTAGAATGGATCACGGAAGCACAATACGCAACTTGACACAAATTTGGACACCTGAAATGTCTTGAGCGAGTACGGGCGCGTGGAAAGGTATATGGGCGAGTGATACACATCAAAATACTCATAAGGGACCCAAAAAAGTGTGTATGTGTGATATGATGGCGTCGCATGCTACATTCCTATGGAATATAGTGTGCGTCGCATGCTCCACTCTACCCCTGGGCGTTTTACTCGAATTTGATTCCTGGACGGACTTGGCTTACTCCTATGTTTTAAATACATGTTGTATCATGTTTTTACATACTTTTGGACGTCTTAGAATTGTTGTGGGGGATGATCAACACTTCTTATAGGGTTTATATCACCTTACTTTAGTTTCTTTCATGGTTTGTATCATCAATCCAAGGGATTGAATGATGAATATTTCCATTAAAGGCTAAACTCCCCTTTTTAGGGCATAAGGCCAAGATCATGACTACTTTCGTTTTGAATTAAGTTTGTTAATTTGCATATCATCATTGGTTGTTTGTTTATGCTTGTTTTAACCATTTTAAGGATTAGCTACCCTTAGAATACATCAATTGTCAACCTTGTGAACTCGAGAGAGGGAATTGGGCGACAGAACATGGGAATAAGCAAGGTATGGTTTGTGTTTCTTTATGAAATAAGGAATTCAAATTAGTATCTAGGACAGGGATGCACTTAGATGCCTTACTTGATTCATATGTAGGATGATATTTGTAAAGAACTTAAGTGAACAATTACATCCCCGCTCAACGATGTAGTTGTAAGGTTCAACTTAGGTAAAAGATTAGAGGTTAGGAAACCATAATCATGCAATTAACCCTACGAATCAACTATCAAGATAAGCAATCTAATGAATAAAGATCAATAATGCAGTATGATTGGTCGTAATCCTTAACCCTGGGCTTCTATCTATTGATTTTCCTAAGTCATTACTTTTCTACATTAGTTTAGTTTTTTTTTAGTTTACAATTCTAAAACTTTATTGTTTACTTTTTCTCAATTGTTGAATTAGAATAGGATAGTCGGCGAATGCAAGTCCCAGAGAGATCGATACTTGGGATTTCTTAAAGGCCACTTTACTACTTGATAAGACCACGTACACTTGCATTTGTGCTTGGGCGTTGTCATTTATACATTTCCCAGGTGCTCGGGAGTCGTATATGCGACTTGTCAATTGCGATCACTATATTTGTCGGCTAGTAATGGAGTCACTTTCGATGCCCAAATATTACTTTTGCAACACTCATGAGTTTCCTGCCAGATTGCAAATATGAAACATGGACCATGATCACCAGTACACCATCACCAGCTGAAATTTGAAAATTTTCAAGTCTCCACCAACCCCTCGAGATTTATCTGGAATCCCGTATACTAAAATGGACTATGTTGACCTATCAAATTCGATGCTTCAGACTCAATGGAAGAGTCAAAATTTCCATTTGAGGTTGTTTCAACAAAAATTAGGTTCCACACAAAACTTACCATTTTCTTAACTTTCGACCCATAGCTCGAAATGGGCTTGAGTGCCTCGGGACCTAAAACAAAGGTCCACCTACCTAAATTCAACATTTAGGAGTTATTGGAACAGTCAGATTTAGCATACGAGGTTGTTTAGCTGAAGTTTTTTCCCGGTGGGTAATTTGAACTATGAAAGACTTTAACATAGGGAATTAACTCTTAAAATCAAAAAAATTGCTCGATAACCGAACTGTAAGTCCCAACATGTCATTAATGAATTAGTGCAGCTATAGGAATACTCTAATGGAAAAAAATAGTGGAAATGTGGAAAATGACCTGAAGGGTCACTATAATATCCACTACTAAATGGACTTTCATCTGCGAAAGTAAAGGACTAGGATTTACCTAACAACTAGAAACAAGTGAGGATACTAGGTCCGCATCTCACTCTCAATCTCCCAAGTAGCCACCTCTATTGCGTGGTGCCTCCATTGAACCTTAACTACAGATAATCCCCCTAGTTTGCAACCGCCTAACGTCACTAGCAAAAATGAGCACAGGCTCTTCTACCAAGGTTAATCGCTCATCCAACTGAACTGAATCCCATCTAAGCACATGTGATAGATCAGAAATGAATTGCCACAACATAGACACATGGAAAATCAGATGAACAACATCAAAATATCAAGGTAAGGCTAACTCATAAGCCACCCCCTCACTATATGAAGGATCTTGAAAGGTCAAATATATCAGGGGTTGAGCTTTCCCTTCCTCCCGAACCTCTTCACACCCTTAATGGGTGATACACAGAGGAATACTTGATTACTAACTCCAAATGTCAAGGCATAAAGTCTATGCTTGCATAAGCCTTCTTCCTACTCTGAGCTGCCCTCAACCTATCCTGAATCATCCTGACTCTATACAATGACTCCTGAAGAAAGTCAGTACCATGAGGTCTAACCCTGGTCGCCTCAGATAATCTAATCTAAGAATGACATTGCCTACCATATAAAACCTCAAAAGTCACCATCTCAATACTTGAATGATAACTATTATTATATGCGAACTCTACCAAGGCTAAGTGTTGCTTCCACTAACCTTAAAAATCCATAACATAGGCTCAGAGCATATCCTCGAGAACCTAAATAGTCTGCTCTTAATGGGCATCAATATGAAGATGAAAGGATGTACTAAGGTCTACCTGAGTAACCAACTCCTCTTGGAAAGTCCTCTAAAATCTAAAAGTGAACACAGAACCTCAGTCAGAAATGATAGTTATAGGAATCCCATGCAAAGGGACTATATCAAGCAAATAGATATGGTCGAACCTCTCAATACTTAAGGACATCCAATTAGGAATAAAATATGCTGACTTGGTCAAGTATTCCACAATGACACAAATACCATCAAAACCACAAGATGTGTAAGGCAAACAACTAACAAAGTTCATAGTGATCCACTCCTATTTCCACTCAGGAATGGGCAACCTCTTAATCAATTGACCAGGTCGATGATGCTTGGCCTTCACCTTCTAACAACAAAGGCAACAGGCTACAAAGAATGCCACATCTCTTTTTATGCCACTCGTCTAATAATTATATCTCAAGTCTCTATACATCTTAGCAGTACCCGAATGAATAAAATATCTAGAGTTGTGAGCCTCATGCAAAATCAACTAAATCAAGTCATCAATCCTCAGAACACAATTGCGGCTTTCTAATCCCAATACACCTTTAGAATCTATGGTAGAACTCTTGGACTCACCACTAACATTGGATCATGGAGAATGCAAAGTCTATTATCCTCAAAATAACAATCCTGAATCTTCTCAAATAGTAAAGACCTAGCCTTAGCACTAGCAAGAATCATCCTAGGGTCCAAAATATCAGGTTACTCTATCAAATTGGCTAAGGATTAGATATCCTATGACAATTTCCTCTGAGAAATTGAAATACATGTCAAACTACCCATACTCACTACCCTTCGACTCAAGGCATTTACTACCACATTCACCTTGCTCGGATGATACAAAATGAAGAATCATAGTCCATAAGAAACTCCATGCATCTATGTTGCCTAAAAACAAGCTCCCTCTAGGTCATAAGATCCTGAACACTTCGCTGATTGGTTAAATTCTAACAATGTACACCATAAAGATAATACCTTCAAATCTTAAACGCAAAAACTACTACCACCAACTCTAAATTATGAGTTGGTTAGTTGTGCTTATGCATCATAAATTGCCTTAAAGAATAAGCGATAACATGAACCTGGTGAATTAATACACAACCTAAAACAACACCAGAAGCATCATAATACACAGTGGATCTCTCACCCTCAATAGGAAGAGACAAAATAGGAGCCGATGTAAGGAAGTCCTTAAGCTTACCAAAGCTTGACTCACACTCCTTCGACAATTAAAAAAGAACCTTGTTTTGAGTCAATCTGGTCATTGGAGCTGAAATAGTAGTGAAACCTTCAATGAATAATCTATAATAGATGGACAAGGCAATAAACCTACGGACCTCAGTTGGAGATATATATCTGACCCAATCACTAATGACCTCAATCTTCGCTGGGTATACCTTAATTATATTCTTAGACACCACATTCCTAAGGAATGTCACCAACTCAAGACAAAAATCACATTTAAAAAATTAGCAAAAATAACATCATCTCTAAAAGTCTGGAGCATAATCCTCAAATGCTACGTATGTTCCTCTCTACTTCTGAAATGCACAAGGATGCCATCGATGAACACAATCACGAAAGAATACAAGTAAGTCTTGAACACTTAGTTCATCAAATCCATAAACACAACTGAGGCAGTAGTCTACCCAAAGGGTATCACTATTTACTCATAATGACCATAAAAGGTCCTAAAGGTTGTCTTCGAGATATCCTCAGCTCGAATCCTCTAATGATGATAACCAGAGCTCAAATGAATCTTAGAAAACATCGCTACATCCTGAAGCTAGTCAAATAAGTCATCTATGTGAGGCATAAGATAACAATTCTTTACAGTCACCTTATTGAGCTGCCTATAATCAATACACATATGCATGGATCCATGTTTCTTCTTCATAAATAATAAAGGAGCTCCCAAAGGGGAAAAACTTATTCTAACAAAACCCTTACCAAGAAGATCCTAAATATGCGAATTTAGCTTCTTTATCTAGGAAAGAGGCATATGGTAAGGTTACATAGAAATAGGTTGGGTGCTAGAATAAATATTACTAACAAACTCAATCTCATAAATAGGAGTTTTACCAGGCAAATTGGCTGGAAATATAATAGAAAACTCATAGACTATAGGACCAAAGTCAAATGATAGATTATCCATACTAACATCATGAATATAAGTGATATAAGACATACAAACCCTCAAGATAAGCCTCCTAAAATTAGCATAAGAAATAATCCCCACTGGCTTATGATTAATAGATCTTTTCCATACAATCAGGGGTTTTCCATGCATGGCTAAAGAAATAGTCTAGGCAAGATAATATATGATCGCATGATAATGGGATAACCAGTCTATTCCCAGAATCACATCAAATCTACCATGCCTAATACAATGCGATCAACATGAATATCAACATCTCTAATAGTTACAAGACATGATCTAAATACCTGATCCACTACTAAAGAATCACTAATGGGAGTAGATACACATAAAGGCATAAATAATACATCCCAAAATAACTCTTACTGTGGGGAATAATAAGCCAACACATAAAAGTAAGTGGATCCTGGATCAAATAAAGAAAATGCTGACTAATGGCATAACAAAATTGTACCTATGATAATTACATCCAAAGTCTCAGCCTCAGGGATTGCAATTATTGAATACAATACACCATGCCTGCCATCTGGATGGGCTCCTAACTGATATCCTGTCCTACCCACTTGAGAACCTCTTCATGCACGTTAGAAGTAGTCTCAATGACCATACAAACTACCTCTATCTGAGTAATAAATTGCTTTATTAGGGGGAACACTCTAAGTTACAGTAATAATCTTCCTCCGACTAGATCACTCTTGTGAGTATTGACAAAAATCTCCACAACCATAGCATGTCACATGAGTTGAACTAGATCCATAATATCCAACAGAACTGAAATAACCACCACAACTAAAATAACTAGAAGACGACCCCCTTGACAAATAACCACCATGAAATACCCTGGATTTTAGCCCTTAGAAATTTTCTAAGACTTAAGATCACTGTTCTGTTATTGACTTAACCATATGAGTCGTATGATATGGGTATGGGTTATGTGGCACAAATTATGGGGTTTCAGGATGGTGGTTAAGTTTTTATGGTGGTTGCAAGTTGGTGGTATGATTCCTTAGGGGTGGTAACAAGTCATTGCGATGATTCTTAGTCAAATCAGTAACTTAGTGGCTTGACTTGAATCTGAGTATTTATGGTTTACTAGGAGCTATGAGGATTGGTTATGTGTTATGAGGTAAAGTCATAAGTTGTCCAGTATCTAATCCCATTGGGTTTTATCTAGGATACGACTAGACCATACGAGTTGTATGGTCTAGTAACGAGTGGGATTAAAGAGTCATATGGTGGACAATGTATGTGCGTTCAACTCACTCTCTTGGTTATAACTTATGGGTATGAGTTGTATGTAGTGGTCACGAGTCAACGGGTCAACTTGTAACCACCTGCATTTTTATAGCTTTAAGCTTGGGGCAATTTGGATATTTCTCACTTAAAACCCTTAAGACTCCATGTCCCGATAAAATTTTTTGGTTATTTATTCCATACTTTACAAGATTAAACAACCTCTTTACACTCTCAAAATTCTCTCAAGCAAAATTGGCTAGGGTTTCTCCAAAGGGGTCATCTAAGGGATTAAGGATTATTTTCTCTCTGTAAATCTTTGTAATCAAGGCATGTGACCCTTCCCTAATTTTTAGTTTAATAAAAGCATATGATTTAAGAATTTTTTATGGATCATTAATGGTGGTTTTGAAACCATGGTTGTGGGATTTGAATATATATCATTGAATGTCATTTTCTATGGTTTAAATTAAGATTATGTGTGTTCTTAATTATGGTTTTGAACATGTGGGTTCATGGGAATGATGATTTAATTAAGCGATGATGGTTGAATCCTAAATTTGATGATTTTGTCTTTGATAATGACATGCCGTCAACATGTTTGTGAAATTGCCCATGAATATGATTTTGTCACATAGTTTGACTATTCTTCGAATCCTTGCATTGCATAAATAGTAATGGAACTTGAATTGTTTTTTTTGATATCAAATGGTTTTTGGTAGGCCTTGCTGTCCATGGTTTTTATTTAATTGGAAATGGTGGAGACAAATTTTTGTTTAATGGTTCTATATGGCACACAGGAATAAACTTGCATGCTTTAATTTTGTAAGACGCTACTAAATGGTTAATGTCTCATTAAAAGACTCCCTGAAAACTGGTTGGGAATGTTTAAATGGTTTTAATATTATCTTAAAGGTGTTTATGTGGCAAAGCCATATAAGGTGGAGGTCCCGAGAAGGACCAAGACTGGAAACTCATGTTTATCGATGTGAGGATTGGTCTTGATAATCTATATGTATAGTTTACACTATTGATATATATTTGTATCATGGATTTACATGGGGTTGAGGTATTCCTTGGAATTCCTTGTTACCTCTGGTTTATAAGGCTAACATGCAACGAGGCCTATTCAGCAGGGGGAGCTGAACCTATATTGCTTGTGGGTAGAGTTTAGAATGTCAAATCTACACAACGCAGTTTAAGGTTTAAAATTGCATGTTAAACCTTGTTCGATATCCCAACATAATACGTGACTACATATGGTTATTTTATTTGGTTTTGAATAATTGTATTTTTTTACCTTTATCCTTGAGTTACATGCCAACGTTCACTCCGCTAATCATCTTTGGGTGCTGTATCCCTGTAAGATGCAGGAACCAATAATACTACTATTTCTCCTACCTAGTGACTTAGATTTGGGGACAGCTTTGAGTCAGATTGAAGTGGCGAGCTTCCATACTCTGGAAGACTCCATTTCATTCTATGGACTTCTTTTCATTATTGTTATTTACTTTTTTATGATTTTGGCTATAGTTAGGGGCATGTACCGACCAAATATTCTATGATTATGGTTAGAGGCTTTGTCAGACTATTATAGGCACGAGCAAAGTCTGTATTAGTGTTAGCATTGGTATTGGTATTGACATTACATTGAGATTGATTGGACACTTGGTTATGACTATTTGGTTATGGTTATAGACTTTATCTAGTGTCTTTAAATTATTATTATTTTATCTTGTTATATGTTCGAAATTCATTCAACATAGGATGTAGGGTGGTTAATAGTAGGATATTAGGGGTGGTCTCCAATTCCGGTTGGACTTGAGATACCCAACATGACTCGTCCTTGATTCAAGTCATGTCAGATTAGTATCAGAGCTCTAGGTTCATGGTCAATTGGTCTCTTTTAAGAGTTTGTAGTATGCCACCCTCATATTGGAGAGGTTATAAGGAATTTAGAAATGTTTCTCTTTCTTGTGCTCTATATTTGGGCTGTCGAAACTAAGGTCCTAAAATTTTCTCTAATTCCCTCTTGTTTGATTTTCATATCATGCCTCCCAAATAATCTAAAGCTCATAGAAACTCCTCTGTACCAACTGAGGAAAATATTAATGGTACACATCTTACTTATGGGGTCCAGACCCGGTCTAGGGGTCCAATTACTGATTGCCCTACTGGAGTTCCACTTATCCCCTCCAGTCCTTCTCGAGCTCCTCAAGCTGACATGATAAATTTTGAGTTCCATCAGTCTATCTATATGTTGGATCAGTTCGTAGCAACTCAATCTGAGCATAGTACTTTTGTTGATCCATCTTTTGAGGCCATAAGGGTTAGCCTCCAACCTTTACTGGAGTTAGGGTCGAGGAGTATCCTAAAAGTTTCCTTGATGATTTGTAAAGATATTTCTTGTGAGGAATGCAACTAATGTGAATAGCATGAAGTTCCCCGCCTACCAATTAAAAGATGTGGCTTATCAGTTGTACGAGGAATGGGACAAGTCAAGGGGTGACGATGTTGAGTTGCTCTATGGGATGATTTTTTTAATGCTTACCTTGACCATTTTTTTCGTCAAGTGCTGAGAGAAGCAAAGATAGAAGAGTTTTTTAATCTGAAGCAGGGCAAGATGTCAGGCAATGAGTATGCCTTGAAGTTTCACTAGTTATCTTAGTATGTTCTAGAGTTGGTTTCTATTAGGTGGGATAGAATAAGAAAGTTTGCTTCTGGGTTATCCCAAGATTTGATTTTGGAGAGTAAGGTTTCCTTCCTGAATAAGAACATAGAAATCTCTAGGTTGGTTGTGTACATACAACAGGTTGAGGGAGAGAAGAAAAAGACAGAGATAGGGGAAAGGTAGAGCAAAAAGTTTAGCTTTTTTGAGCTGGGTGGTGTCTAGTAGAAGAGTGGCAGGGATGGAAAAAAGTGGCCCAAAAAGAAGTGGGGAAATTTGGGGTCTTACTGGATGGATTGTGCTCCCAACCCAAAGTCGTTAGGTGACATGATTTTTATAGTGGTGATAATGATAGGGCACAAGGTGCCCAATCTCAGGCTAGTGAGGCCCAATCAGCTACATTCTATTCTCCCTACAGATTTTATGGTGGATTGCATCGGGGCTACTATGATGAAGGAAATAACAAATGCTTCAACTGTGGTTAGCTGGGGCACATGATTAGAAACTGTCCTATTGGTAAGGTTTCTTCTGGGTTAAACAAGGGTTCTATTGCCTCTTCTTTAGTTCTGGTACCAAAGAGTGCACTATCTGGCTCCGGTACTAGTCAGAACAAACTCTATGCTCTCACTACTTATCAGGAAATTGAGGCATCACCTAATGTCATTACTGGTATATTGAAACTCTTTTCCCATTAAGTGTACTATTTACTTGATCCGGGGTCCACTCTTTCTTATGTGAACCCATTTATGGTTGTGCATTTTTGTTTTATTCCAGAGTGTATTTCAAACCCTTTTTTCTATTTCTACCTAGTGGGTGACTCTATAGTGATTAGAAGAGTTTATAAGGGTTATGTGGTATCTGTGGGTGGTTAGGAGACTTTGGTAGATCTGTTTGAATTAGACATGGTGGATTTTTATGTTATATTAGGGATGTATTGGTTACACTCGTGCTATGAGTCGTTTGACTGTCAGACTTATAAGGCCATCTTTAAATTCCCTAATGAGATGGTTATTAAATAAGAGGTTGGTTCCCTAGCTCCTAAGGAATGGTTCATAGCATATCTTAAGCTCAGATATTGAGCTCCTAAGGGATGGTTCATAGCATATCTTGAGCTCAGATATTAATATCCAAGAGGTGTATCTGCTATTTGGTCTGTGTTAAAGATTCTAACTCGGAGGGTCCTTCTTAACATTCTATCCTAGTGGTGAATTGAATTTCATGAGGTTTTACCTAACGAGCTTCTGGGTGTACCTCCTGATAGAGAGATTGATTTTGGGATAAATCTTGTTTCGGACACAAGTCCTATTTCTATTCCCCCATATCGAATGGCTCCAGCTGAGTTAAAGGAACTTAAGAAGCAACTAAAAGATCTTTTAGACAAGGGTTTCATCTGTCCTAGTGTGTCTTCGTGGGATGTACCGGTGTTATTCGTGCGTAAGAAGGATAGCTTCCTTAGGATGTGTAATAATTACTGACAATTGAACAAGGTAATGGTAAATAATAAATACCCTCTTCCAAGGATAGATGATTTATTTGATCAGCTTCAGGGTGCTAAGTTTTTCTCCAAGATTAATCTTCGGCTAGGGTAAAATTACTTAAAGATTAGGGAAGTGGATATCCCTAAAGCTACCTTCCATACCCGATATGGGCATTTTGAGTTCTTAGTCATGTCTTTAGGGTTGACTAATGCCCTGATGACATTCATGGACTTGATGAATAGTATCTTTTATCATTTTTTAGATTTATTTGTCATCGTATTAATAGATAATATTCTTGTGTACTCTAAGAGTGAGGTGGATCATGTCGATCACCTCTGCATTATGTTGTAGACCCTTAAAGATTAGCAGTTGTATACCAAATTTTTGAAATGCGAATTCTTGTTGAACGTTGCAACTTTTCTAGGTCATGTCATTTCTAGTGAAAAGATCATGGTGGATCAGCAGAAAATTGAAGTGGTTAAGAGATGGCCTTGACCCATGACTCCAATCAATATTCAGAGCATCTTAGGTTTAGCTGGTTATTACAGAAGGTTTGTAGAAATATTATCTTCTATAGATACCCCATTGACTAAGTTGACTCAGTAGAAGGTAAATTTTTAATGGTCTGATACTTGTGAGGGTAGTTTTGAGAAGCTGAAGGATAAGCCTACTTCGGCTCTAGTCTAGACTTTACCTTAAGGCATTGATGAGTTTGTGGTCTATTGTGATGCGTCTCGTGCGAGGCTTGGTTATACCCTAATATAGCATGGCAATGTGATAGCTTGTGCCTCTAGATAGTTGAAGGTGCATGAGAAAAATTATCTAACTCATGACTCAGAATTGTTGGTTGTGGTATTTTCATTGAAAATTTGGTGTCACTACTTGTTTGGAGTGCATGTGGATATATTTTTTGATCATAAGAGCCTGTAATATGTGTTACGCAGAAAGAGTTGAACCGAAGGCAAATGAGAGAGCTTGAGATACTCAAGGATTATGACATGAGTCTTCACACCATCCTAGTAAAGCATACATGGTTGTTGATGCTCTTAGCAGGTTATCCATGGGAGTCTAGCTTATGTGGATGAAGAAAAGTAGGATTTGGTGAGAGATATTTTCCATTTGGATAACCTTAGAGTTCATCTCTTGGACTTTAAGGATGGTGGTGTATTTGTGCAGAAGGTGGCACAGTTATCTATTGGTGCGAAAATAAAGAAGAAAAAAGTGTTGGATCCTGTCTTAGTAAGGATTAAGGGTGATGTAGGTGTTCAAAAGGTGATGGTCTTCGAGATTAGTGGTGATGGCACCTTATATTACCAAAGGAGATTATGTTTTCCCAATATAGATGGGTTGCGAGAGAGGATCTTGGCTGAGGCACACAATTCGTATTATGCTTTTCATCCTGAATTGATGAAAATGTACCATGACCTTAAGGAGATGTATTGGTGGAATAATATGAAGTAAGATGTGGCTAGTTTAGTAGCTAAGTGCATTGTGTGTCAGCAAGTGAAAGTTGAGCACTTGAGGCTCGGAGGATTGGATCAAGAAATTGTGTTGCCTATGTAGAAGTAGGAGGTGATCAATATGTATTTCATTACCACTCTCTCTTGGTTTTGAAATCAGTTTGATTTAATTTGGGTCATCGAGTATAGGATGTCAAAGTCTGGTCATTTCGTTCCAGTAAGGACCAATTTAAGAAAAAGATTATGCAAGGTTGTACCTCCAAGAGAATGTGCAGTTGCCTGGGGTGTCGATTTCTATCATCTTAGATTGTGGTATGCAATTTTCATTGATCTTTAGGCAGTCATTTTTGAAAGGTTTAGGGACCAAGGTGAGTCTTAGTACAACTTTTCACCCACAGTTGGATGGGCAAGAGGAATAAACTATTCAGACATTGGAAGATATGCTTTGAGCTTGTGTGATTGTCTATAGTGGTAGTTGGCTTGAGTATTTACCTCATATGGAGTTTGTGTATAATAATTGGGATGGCTCCGTTTATGGCCTTGTATAATAGGATGTATAGGTCTCCTATTGGGTGGTTTGAGGTTGGTGAGATGGAGATGTTTGGTCCGGATTTAGTTTACCAAGCCCTGGAGAAGCTGAAGGTGATTTGTGATAGGCTTAAATCCACCCAAAATTACCAAAAGTTCTATACAGATGTAAGGTGTAGGAGGTTAGAGTTTGAGGTTGGGGATAGGGTGTTCTTGAAGGTTTCTCCCTTAAAGGGATTGATGCTGTTTGGGAAGCAGGGGAAGCTTAGTCAAAGTATGTTAGTCTGTACTTGGTTTTGAAAAGGGTTGCCAATGATGCATATAAATTGGAGTTGCCTTCTTGTTTAAGCTTCATTCACTCGGTGTTCCATGTCTCAATGTTGAGGAAGTGTGTGGGTGATTCATCGCAAATTATGCCTATCAAGGATATTGGTATTTTAGATTCCTTGTCTTAAAAAGAGGTCCCTATTGAAATATTGGATCGATAAGTTCGTCGATTATGGACGAAGGACGTAGCTTCAGAAAAGGTTCTATGGAGGAACCACAAGGTTGATGAGGCTACTTGGGAAGCTGAAGAGGACATAAAGTCAAAGTATTCATTCTTGTTTTCTGATCTGGAATATCATATGTAAGGTATGTGTTATTCTTAACATCTTTATTTTCTAACTTAGTTAAAGGTAAGAGGCATTTGGTGTTTGATCGTGCTAGTCAATGCCTTGTCCAATTATTTGAGAAAGAATGATCCAAGTGGGGTAGAATTGAAACACATTGGGTTTTACCCCTTGGAAATTTCCTGAGCTTTGAGCTTACTGTCCTACTGATGACTTAACAATATGAGTTGTATGGGATGGGCACGGGTTAAGTAAGACAAATCACGGGGTGTCCAGTGGATGGTTGTTTGATTTCACTTGTGGTTACGAGTTAGTGGTACGATTAGTTAGGAGTGGTGACAAGTCATTGGGACCATCCTTAATCAAATAAGTAAGTTAGTGGCTTGACTTGACTCTGAGTACGCATGGATAACTAGGAGCCATGAGAATAGGTTACTAGTCATGAGGTGAAGTCATAGGTTGTCCAGTGTCTAATCCCTTTGGGTTCGGTCTTGGATACGACTAGACCACACGAGTTCTATAGCCTGGTAACAAGTGGGATCATGGAGTAGTATGGTGGACAGTGTATGGGCGTTCAACTCACTGTCTTTGTGAGGACTCATGGGTATGGGTAGTATGTTATGGTGACAAGTCAAGGGGTCGACTCGTAACCACCTGCAATTTTTTATAGCTTTAAGCTGGGCCACTTTGGACATCTTTTACTTAATATCCTTAAGACCCCACATACCTATAACACTTTTTGGTCATTTGTTCCACACTTTACAAGATTAAACTTTCTCTTTAGTCTCTCAAAATTAACACAAGCCAAATAGGCTAGGGTTTCTCCAAAGTGGTCATCTAATGGCTTAAGGATCAATTTGTCTCCGTGAATCTTTGCAATTCAGGTATGTGACCCTTCCCTCATTGTTCGTTTACTAAAAACATATGATTTAACCATTGTTCACGGATCATTAATGGTGGTTTCGAAAACAAGGTTGTGGGGTTTGAATGCATATCATTGAATGCCATTTTCTATGATTTAAGTTATAATTATGCATGTTCTTAATTATGGTTTTGCACATGTGGGTGCATGGGAATGATGATTTAATTAAGGGGTCATGGTTGAACCCCAAATTTGATGATTTTGGCTTTGACAATGGCTTGCCCTCAACTTGTTTGTGAAATTGCCTATGAATATGATTTTGTCACATAGTTTGACTATTCTTGGAATCCTTGCATTCCATAAATGGTAACGGAACTCAAATTTTTTTGGCTTGATATAAAATGGTTTATGGTATTCCTTGGTGGCCATGGTCCTGGTTTAATTGGAAATGATGAAGTTTAATTTTTGTTTAATGTTTCTATATGGCATAAGGGAATAGACTTGCAAGCTCCAATTTTGGTATGACGATACTAACGGTTAATGCCTAAATAAAAGATTCTTTGGAAAATGGTTGGGAATGTGTAAATGGTTTTAATATCATCTTAAAGGGGGCTGTGTTATAAAGTCGTGGAAGGTGGAGGTCCCAAGGAGGACCAACACTGGAAACTCATGTTTGTTGATGTGAAGTTTGGTCTTGATGACCTGTGTGCACGGTTCACACTATTGATATATATTTGTATCGTGGATTGATGTGGGGTCGAGGAATTCCCTGGAATTCCTTGATACCTATTGTTCATGTGGCTAACACATACCAGGGCCCTTTCAGTAGGGGAAGCTGAACCCATATAGCCCGTGGGTGAAGGTTTAGAACGATAAAGCTACACAGGCCCAGGTTAAGATTTCAAATTGCATGCTAAAATTTGTTCCCTATCCTGGTATGATATATATGTATATGTGTGACTGCATATGGTTATTTTATTTGGTTTGGAATGATGACATTATTTTCCCTTCATCCCTGAGTTACATGCCAGCATTCACTCCACTAACCATCTCCGGGCACTGTATCACCATGCAATGTAGAACCGGTCATACTACCATTCTTCCTGCTCAGTGACTTGGATTCTAGGACCGCTTTGAGTCGGATTGAAGTGGTGAGCTTCCATACTCTAGAAGACTCCATTTCATGTTATAGACTTCTTTTATTATTGTTGTTTACTTGGTTTCGGTTTTGGATATGGTCGGGGGCATGTACCAACCGGATATTCTTTGATTCTGGTTAGAGGCTTTGTCGGACTACTATGGGCATGGGACGTGTCAGTATTAGCATTAGCATGGGTATTGGTTGTACACTTGGTTGTGATTGTTTGTTTATGGTTATAGACTTTATCTAATGTATTTAAATTTTTATTATTTTATCTTGTTATACGTTCGGAATTCATTCAACATAGGATGTAGGGTGGTTAACTATAGGGTATTGGGGGTGGTCTCTGGTCTCGGTTGGACTTGAGATACCCGACATGACTAAACCTTGGTTTGGGATGTATCACACCACTATGACAAGGGTGATCACTAACATAAGTCTGAACTCCGTCAATAATCTGGAGCACTGTGTGAATGGGTCTACTTGGCTAACTTTGAGGCTGATATGACTAACGTAGAGGGTACCTACCCTGTGAACCATTGTCTCTGATTCGGGAGCTACTATGACTCCTACTGAAACTACCCTAATATCGAGGCCTCTTAGATTTACCCACTTGGGCCTCGTGATGCATCTCCTTAATTATCTAAGTGTGGTTTGACACCTTAGAAAAAGATCTACTCGCAATGACCAAACTTTGAGTGGACATGCGATGAAGAGGTCACAATCCTTAAACAAAGCAATGAAACCTCTTATACTTGGTAGACAAAATAGAAGTAGCATTCCTAGCAAACTAGTGAAAATTAGAATCACACTCCAAAACCATCATGGAGACCTGCTTTAACCTTGAGAACTGATCCCTCAAATGGTTTGTAAGACTACGAGGCATGTACTTCTCCAAGAAAACTCAGAGAACTAAGCCCATGTCAAAGCATAAGATCCTGCTAGCCTGGAATCAAGATGACCTCTTCACTAATGTCGAGCTGCCAAGTCCAACTGAAAGTTAGTGTAATCCATACCACAAGTCTCAACTAGGCCCAAATTACGGAGCCTATCCTCATAAATAATCAGAAACCCATACCCATCCTCGCCCGATGCACAAAAAACCTAGGCGGAGCCAATCTCAAGAATCTTGCCAACATATTCTGTTCCTCAACAGACATAGTAGGCTGGGAAACCACTGGTGGAGAAACTACCAATTGGGAAACTATCGACACAAGATGGACCTCAACTCTGGGAGCCGCAACTACTAGTTGTGCCCTTGCCTCAGTTCCACTATGATCTGTAGACTGTGCACTGCTAACCAACCCTAAAAACTGATCCAAAGCATCCCTAAGCACTGAAGAAAAAACAAAACCCTAATAGAGCCTAGGCCAGTACCTATCCCACAGTTGGCTGGGGTGGAAGAATCTCTTGCTCAGGAGCAAGAATAGGGCCTAGTGAAAACCTCGTATCCTGGACCTTAGAAAGGGACACATATCGAGGATGTCCACAAACTCTGGTACCTCCACAAACAGCGTCAGGATCCTATAAGTTTAAAACCTAATAAGCCAATAAGTACAGAAAAGTAAAAGATAACTACAAGATTATCCCCCATAAGCCAATAAGTACAGAAAAGTAAAAACCTAATGCATGCCCTCATAAGCTTGGAGGTTACTATCAAGTAGAGTATAACCCAAACCACCATCATTTTCCGACTTCCACGATCCAACTAGGATTCATCCATGTCATGCCACAGTATAATAATTTTCCCTTCTCTAGTGTTGAATGGTATATATATTACCAATATTGTACTCCCTTGCCAGACTAGAATCGGTATTTATATTGTCATAGTCATAATCAATATCAAGACTTGAACCGGTAATTATATAATCAACATCATAATAAATACCCCGACTTAAAGTGATAAATATATCATTAATATTATACGCAAAGATGAACTCAAATCGGTAATCTATAATTATTATCATGGCCAGTATCTAGACTTGAATCAGTACATATATAATCAATATTATAAGTAATAAACAAACAAAAATTGGTATATATATATATTACATTATCATTATACCAATAAGCATCAACTCCCAATATCAACCCATCATAACCACCGAGTGCCAAATCTTCTCAAGATTACCTTAGAAACCATATTCAAGGTGTATAACAAAAGTATAAAAGGTTATAAGGATCAACACAGATCTTGGCCTAAGTTAGGTCAAAGAGCCCACTTCAAAATCCCCAAAATCTATTTCAAGGCAAATTTAACCCTGTACTAGGCTAAGGTAACTAAATCAACTTTTAAATGTTAACTAGGCCGCAATCAATCCTAAGATAGAGGTTTTACCTAAAGCATGGACAACTAAGCCAATTATGCCCTAATTATAGTTTTCAAATGGCCTAAGTGGAACAACTAACCCAAGCATTATCAATCATATCACAAACACCTAAAACCCATCCCAAATCTGACAAAATATCATAAATATACTATGAATTAGCTCAATCTACAAGGAGGGAAAACCAAGCCTACCTGGACACAGAACAAAGCTCAAAGAATTTGCTAAATTATCGATTTTCCTTTCGAGAAGATTTCGCAAGGTGCCATGATATCAAAATTACAATCTACGAATCAAAATGAGAATAAAGATACCCATATTGCACTATCGTGCTTCAAGTCCAAAATCATGCAAAATCCCATGTGGGGCCCATTTATAAAAATCACTTTTTTGAACCCAACTCAAAGTCCCCACATGCTCCAGGAATATTTACCATAAAAATGGGTGAAATTCGATCTATATTTGTGTTAAAACCAAGTCATCAAGGTTTAGTGATCTTACAGAAGAAAAAGGGAAATCAACCATGGAAATGGAGGAATCTTACCTCAAATCTGAATAAAAAAAATTGTACTTGATCTTTACCCCAAGCTCCCAAGAACACCCACAATGCTATTCCAAAGCTATTCTACTCCTTAGGGTTTTAGTCTCTTGAGAATGGAAGAGAATAGGAAAAAAAGGCTGAAATGGAGTATTTATACCCTTCCTAGATGCCCGAGAATCACATACGCGACCCGCCAGCCGCGATCGCGACATCTGTCAGCAGCTCGGGATGTGGCTTTCATGATCCCCAAATTTCA
Source organism: Capsicum pubescens (assembly GCA_030864215.1). Classification (NCBI taxonomy): domain Eukaryota; kingdom Viridiplantae; phylum Streptophyta; class Magnoliopsida; order Solanales; family Solanaceae; genus Capsicum; species Capsicum pubescens. The sequence continues at coordinate 161,806,623 of CM061549.1, read as the reverse complement.
CTTTAACAACACTCATGAGTTTCCTTCCAGATTGCGAATATGACACATAGAACATATTTGCCGGTGCACCAGCACAAACACCAGCTGAGACTTAGAAATCTTCAAGTCTCCGCCAACCCCTCAGGTTTTATTTGGAATCTCGTATACCCAAAGAAACTATGCTAGCCTATCAAATTTGAAGTTTCAAACTAAATGGAGTAGTTAAAATTTCCATTCGAAGTTGTTTTGATGAAACATGGGTCCTACGTCTATCTTGCCATTTTCTTAACTTTTAACCCATAGCTCGAAATAAGCCTGTGTCCCTCGGGACCCAAACCAATGGTGCATCTAGCCTTAATTTGACATTCCAAAACTGTTCAAACAATCATATTTAACATACAAGATCATTTGACAAGTGTTTTCACCCAGTGGCTATTTTGAACCAACGAAGACTTTATAATAAGGAATTGGCTCTAAAAACCAAACGAACTGCCAAATAACCAAATTATTGGTCCCAACAAGTCATAAATTACTTGGGAAGCTATAGGAAAGATCTAACAGTGAAAATAAGAATAAATATGGAAAATGACCTTAAGGGTCATTCCAATATCCAATATTGAAAGAACTTTCATCCGTAAAAGTAAAAGATTAGGATCTACCCGAAGTCTCGAACATGTAAGGATACTAGGTTCATATCTTAATCTCAATCTCCCAAGTAGTATCCTCTACTAGGTCGTGCCTACACTAAACCTTAACTACAGGAATTGCCCTAGTACGTAACCTCCTAACATCACTAGCCCAAATGAGCATAGGCTCCTTCAACAAGGTCAACCACTGATATAACTGAACTAAATCCCAAGTAACCACATGAGAGGGAATATGAATCTATTTCCACAACATGGAAACAAGGAAAATAGGATGAACATCAGAAAAATTTGGGGGTAAGGGTAACTCATAATCCACCTCCCCCACTGTGTGAAAAATCTTAAAAGGTCTAATATATCAGGGGCTGAACTTGCGCTTTCTCCTAAACCTTGTCACTCCCTTGATAGGTTACTCATGAAGGAATACCCAATCACCAACTCTAAATCTCAAGGAATGAAGTATACGGCCTGCATAATACTTTTGCATACTTTAAGCTACCCTCAACCCATCTTGAATCACCCTAACTCTATCTAACGACTCCTGAAGCAAGCATTACCATGAGGTCTAACCTCAAAAGTCTCAAACCATCCAATCAGGGAACGATATTACCTACCATATAAATCTTCAAAAAGTACTATCTCAATACTCGAATGGTAACTATTATTATATGAAAACTATGCCAAGGCTAAGGGCCGCTCCCACTGAGCTCTAAAATCCATAATACAGACTTGGAGCATATCCTCGAGATCTTGAATAGTCCGTTCTGATTGGCCATCGGCCAGCAGATAGATGGGTATAATAAGATCCACCTGAGTACCCAACTCCTCTTGGAAATCTCTCTAAAAGTTAGAAGTAAACATGAAACCTCAATCCAAAAAATTAGATTTTGGTACCCAATAAAAATGGACTATTTCACGCAAATAGATATGGCTAACTTCTCAACACCGAAGGACATCTGAATGGGAATAAAATATGCTGACTTAGTCAACCAATCCATAATGACGAAATACCATCGGAATCACTAGAAGTGCAAGGAAAACACTAATAAAGTCCATGGTGATTTGATCCTATTTTTACTTAAAAATAGGAAACCTCTGAATTGTCCCACCAGGTTGCTGATGCTAGACCTTCACCTGATGACAATACAAGCTATGGGTACACCACATCTCTTTGTCTGCCACTCCACCAGTAACACTATCTCAAGTCTCTATACATCTTAGTGGTACTCAAATGAATAAAATACCTAGAGATGTGAGCCTTATGATAAGTCAACTAAATCAAGTCATCAATCCTCGAAACACAAATACAGCTAAAAAATTTCAAGACATCCTCAAAATATATGGTAGCCCTCTTGGAATCACCACTCAACACCTGATCACCAAGAATACAAAGTATATTTTCCTCAAACTGATGATCCAAAATTTGCTCAAATAGTGAGGACCTAGCCTCAACACTAGCCAGAATCCTCTTAGGGTCAAAAATATCAAGTCGCACCATCAAATTGGATAAGGACTAAATGTCCTGAGCCAACAGCCTCTGAGAAACTAAATACCAACCAAAATACCCATACTCATTGCCTTTCAACTCAAGGCATATGGTACTATATTCGCCTTGCTTGGATGATACAAACTAGAGATATCATAGTCCATAAACAACTCCATCCATCTATGTTGCCAAGTATTAAGCACCCTCTGGGTCATAAGATGTTGAAGACAATAATGATCGGTGAAAATCTCACAATGTAAACTATAAAGATACTACCTCCAAATCTTAAGTGCGAAAACTCTGACACCAACTCCAAATCATGAGTGGGTTAGTTGCTCTCGTGCACCATAAGCCGCCTCAATGAATAAGTGATAACATGCCAACATTAATAGATAACCCAAATCAACACCAGAAGCATCATAATACATGGTGAATACCTCACATTCAATAAGAAGAGCCAAAATAGGAGCTGATGTAAGGAACTCCTTAAGCTTTCTAAAGCTTGACTCACACTCCTTGAGCCATAAAAAAGGAACCTCTTTCCAAGTCAATCTAGTTATCGATGCTAAAATAGTAGTAAAACCCTCAATAAATCATCTATAATAGCCAACCAAGCCAATAAAGCTAGGAATATTAGTTACAGATAAAGGGCTGGCCCAATCAGGAATAAATTCAATCATTGAGAGGTTTACCATAATCCTATACTTAGACACCACACACCTAAGGAATGTAACCCACTCAAGCCAAAACTTACATTTAGAGAACTTGGCAAAAGGCACATGACCTCAAAGTCTAGAGAACAATCCTCAAATGATGCACATGCTCCTCTCTACTCCTTTAATACACAAGGATGTCATCGATGAACTCAATCACCAAAGAATCCAAATAAGGCCTGAATACTTAGTTCATCAAATCTATGAATGCAGTTGGGGCATTAGTCAACCCCAAAGGAAATTAATACAAACTCACAATAACCATAACAGTCCCTGAAGGCTGTCTTCGAGACTTCCTTAGCCCCAATCCTCAACTACTAATAACCAAACCTCAAATTAATCTTAGAAAATACCACTGTACTCTAAAGCTGGTCAAACAAATCATTTATGCAAGGTATAGAATAATGTTTCTTTACCGTCATATTATTAATCTGGCTATAAAAAATACACATTCGCTTGGAGCCATCTTTATTCTTTACAAATAGTACAGGAGCTCCCTAGGGGAAAACACTTATTTTAATTAAACCCTTACTAAGAAGATCCTGAAGATAAGAATTTAGCTCCTTAAACTTGACAGGAGCCATATAGTAAGGTTCCATAGAAATAGGTTAGGTGAAAAGCTCATGATCAATAACAAATACAATTTCATAGGCAGGAGGTATACCTGGTAGATTAGTAGGTAAAACATCAGGAAACTCACAGACTAACGAAATAGAGTCAAGTGATGGACTCTCCATACTAGCATCATGAATATAAGTGAGATAACACTTACAACACCTCGAGATAAGCCTCCTAGCATGAATATAAGAAATAAATCCCATTAGATTGCAGCTAATAGATCCCTGCCAGATGATCGAAGGTATGACAGACATGGCTAAGGTAACAGTCTTGGCAAAGTAATTCATGACGACATTATAGTGGGATAACCAGTCCATTCCTAAAATCACATCAAAATCTACCATGTCCAATATAATGAGATTGGCATATGTACCAATATATGTAACAGTCATAACAACTGATTTGAACACCCGATCCATTACTAAAGAATCACCCATAAGAGTAGATATACATAAAAACATAGATAATACATCCCAAGACAACTCTAACTGTGCGGCATAGTGAGTAGACACATAAAAGTAAGTGGATACTTGATAAATAAAGAGAAGGTCGACTAATGGTACACTAGGATCGTACCTATGTTAACAACATCTGAAGCCTCAACCTTGAGCCTCACTGGTATTGATAGAATTAACCATGCTTGCCACCTAGCTAGGATCCTAACCAATCTCCTATCCTACCCACTTGAGAATATTTTCAAATGCCGTAGGAACCACACCTACAACTAAGAAAACCACATCTAGCTTAGGGATGAACTGTTATAATAGAGGGAACACTCTGAGATATAGTAACAATTTCTCCATGACTAGGGCGCTCTCGCGAGTAATGACAAAAATATCCACAACCATAGCATGTCACATGAGATGAACCAGAACTAAAAGATCTAGCGGACACAAAATAACCACCACAACTAGAATAACAAGAAGACAAGCCCCTCAATAAATAACCACTATGCTAATTAGGGCAATCACTATCACAAGACTAACTTTTGTTAGTAATTTAGAGAGATGCCTGAATAGGTCTAGTAGGCTAATAATGAGGATGATAAGAATGATGCGGAGGGTACCTACCCTGTGAGACACTACCTTTAATTTGGGAGCTACTATTACCCCTATTGAAACTACACTGATACTGAGGCCTCTTATAACCTCCCTTTTGGGCCTCACAAAGCATTTTATCTATTACCTGAGCATTGTTAGATACCTTGAAAAAAGACCTACCCATAGCAGTTAAACTCTGAGTGGACATATGAATAGAAAGTATAAATCCATGAATAAAGCAACAAACCCTCTCATACTCAGCAGACAAAATAAAAATATCATGCCTAGCTAACTCGTGAAAATGAGCTTCATAGTCGATCACCATCATGGATCCCTACTCCAACCTTAAGAACTGATCTCTCAAAAGATCTCTAAATTTGCGAGGCATGTACTTCTCCAAGAATATCTTAGAGAACTAAGCTTATTTAAAAGAAAAAGATTCATCTAGTCTAGAATTAAGATGGCCTCGCCTTAAATATTGAGCTGACAAGTCCACTTAAAAGGTAGTATAATCCACACCATGAGTCTCAACTAGGCCTAAATTATGGAGCCTATCCTCAAAAGCAATAAGGAACTCATATGCATCTTTGCCCAATGTCCCAAAAAACCTAGGCGAAGCCAATCTAAAAAATCTGCCCAACATCTTCTTCTCCTCAATAAACATAGTAGGCTAATTATTGGTTAAGCAATTGCCATCTAGGTAACTATTGGTGTAGAAATGACTTCAACTTTGTGAGCCACAACTACAGGCTGTGTCCCTGCCTCAGTACCACTTTGATCTGCAAATTATGTAGCATCCAATGATGCACCACCAACAACCATAGAAGTTGAACAAAAGCATCCTTAGAACGGAAGAAGAAATTAACCCCAATAGAGCCTAGGATAGTCCTTACCACAATACTGGATGGGGTGGAAGAATATTTGTCTCAAGAATGGGAATATGGTCTAGTAAAGGCCCCTTATTCTGGCCCTTTATTAGGGACACATCTCGAGGATATCCATGACCTCTGGGTCATCCACAAACAACAATAGGATCCTTAAGATTGGTCTTAGGACCCTCATCTCTTGTAGCAGTAGCATGTGTCCTAGCCATTTATGAAAGTGTAAAACCAAAGAAATTTCTAAGAAACAAACTTAGACTTTTAGCATGAAATGAGTGAAAAAAGTGAAAACCCCCTAAGAATATCCTATGGCCTTCCAAAATAAGAAACGAACGCCATCATTCTAAACTGCACGACTCTACAAGACTCTTACTCTTGTACCAATAATACCGGTGAAATCTAGCTTTGATACCAATTTTTCACGACCCAATTTATAAGTCGTGATGGAACCTACTAAATTCCACTAGTAGGTAAGCCAAACCATAGCCTGAAGCTATTTGAAATAAGCTAACTTAGTGGAAAATGCCCCTAAAAAGGAAAATTAAACCATACAATTCAAAAATAAGAAAGGCAACGGAATAGTCTAAAAGGTAACTATAACATAGAAAACCATCCCACGATAAGGTAGAGTTAGTACAAGAGCTACTATAACACACCATAAGTTCTAGAGTAGTTAATACAATTTGCCTTAAAACAAAAGATTAGACATAGATAAATGGAAGGAAATAGGGAAACTCTGACTCAAGAGCTTCTAATCTCCAAAATCCACTACAACACGATTCTCAAATCTATGGTAGTAACTAGTACCCAGATCTGCACAAAAAGGTAAAAAAGTATAGTATGGGTACCAAAACCATGAGTACATAGTAGGCATCATCAACCTATTGAGATAATTCATAATATAGACATGATAAAATGTAAGATAACATGACTAAGTTATGGAAGAGGGCAAACCTGAGCATGACTCCAATAACACTTTACATAATTAAATAAATAAATAAATTAGGACAACAACATAAGAAACATGCGATTATAACTACAAAATTGTCCCCAATAAGCCTATAAGTGCAGAAAATTAAAAACCTAATGCAAGCCCCCAAAAGCCTGGAGGGTACAATCAAGTAGAGTATAACCTAAACCACCATAATTTACCAACTTCCATGATCCAACTAAGATTCATCCATGTCACGCAACAGTATAAAGATTTTCCCATTTTGGGACTTAAACCAACATATATTACCAATATCATACTCCCCTGCAAGACTTGAACCGAAACATGTATCATCATTGTCATAATTAATATTTGGACTCAAACTAGTAATTATATAATCATCATCATAATCTATACCCATAATTGAATCGGTAAATGTATCTTTAATATTGTAATCAATAGCTAGACTCATACTAGTAATAATATAATCATTATCATGTCCAATATTAGGACTCAAACTGGTAATCATATAAATAAAAAAGCCCACTTTTAAATCGTCAAAACCCATTCCAAGGAAAATTCTACCCTTTACTAAGCTAAGGTCCCTAAATCCATTTTAAATGTTAACTAATTCACAATCAACCCTATGATAGAGGTTTTACCTAAAGCATGAGAAACTAAGCCAATTATGCCTAAATTATAGTTTCTGATTAGCCTAAATGATCCAACTAACCCAAGAATTGTCAATCACATCACCAATACCTATAACCTTTCACAAATCTAACATAATATTATAAACATACTATGAATTATCTCAATCTATAAGGAGGATAAACCTAGCCTACCTGGAAGTTGAAGAAAGTTCAAAGAATTTGCTAAATCACAAATTTTCACTTTTGAAAAGCTTTCACAAGGTGACACGCTATCATAATCATAATATAATCATAAAAATTATTTAATGATATCCATATTTAACTATTATGCTTTGGGTCCAAAATCATAAAAAATCTCATCTGAGGCCCATTTATGAAAATTGCATTTTTCAAACATAACTCAACGTCCCTACATGCTCAAGAATTATTTGCCCATAAAATGGTAAAATACAAGCTATATTGGTGTTAAAATAAATTCAACAAGGTTTAGGGATTTTAGAGAAGAAAAAAGGAAATCAACCATGGAAATAGAGGAATCTTACATCAAATTTGAAGGAAACATGCATAATTGATCTTTACCCTAGCTGACAAAAACACTCACGATGATATTTCTAAGATATTCCACTCCTTAGTGTTTAATCTCTTAAGAATGGATGAGAAATAGGCAAAAATATTCTTAAATGGGGCATTTATACCCTTCCCAGGTTCACGGGAGTCGCAAATGCAACTTGTCAGTCGTGATCACAACTTCTGCTGACTGCTAGGGAAGTCAATTTTGTTATGACCAAATATCACTTTCACGAAACTTACGAGTTGCTTGCCATATCAAGAATGTGACTTACGGACTGAATCGCTAGTGCAATAGCACTAGCTAAGACTTGGAAAATTCCAAGTCTCTGCCAACCCCTCAAGATTCATTTGGAATCTCATATACCAAACATATTATGCTACCCTATCAAATTCAATGTTTCAAAATCAATGGCATATTTAAAATTTCTATTCCAGGCCAGTTAAATAAAAAGTGGATCCCACACTCAACTTGCTATTTTCTCAATTTTTGACCCACAGCTAGGAATGAGCTTGAGTGCCTTGCTACCCAAACCAAAGGCCCATTTGTCAAAGTTCTACATTTTGGAGCTATTAGAACAATCAGATTTATAATACGAAATCATTTCACTGAAGGTTTTGCTCGATGGCTAGTTTGAACCAAGAAAGATTTTAAAATAAGAAATTTGCTCTAAAAAATAAACAAACTGCCAGTAACCGAACTGCTAGTCCCACTAAGTCATAAATGATTTAGACAACTATAGGAAAGCTCTAACAATTACAAAAGCAAAAATATGGAAAATGACTTAAATGGTCATTACACAAGTTGAAAGAAAGTCTGAATATAAGAGATCTAAGCTAAGGAGAATGATGAAGATTGGGTATAGGGTCCACCAAAAACTCATTAATCATTTAAGATGCTACTATATAGGATTAAAGACCTTAGAAAGTATTTCTATCCTTCTTTTTGAATTATACTTTGGGGGAAAATGTGTTTTAAGTGTTGGGTGGGGAATCTTTCCATAGGTTAGGGTGAATTTTTTCTATTAGGTTTTTGTTTATTTATTTCCCTAGTTTTGATTAAATTTGAAATTTTTTTAAAAATATTCTCTATTTGGCTTTTTTTAGTTTTGTGGTGACAGTCTTGTATGGGCAATTTTCACCCACTCCTTAGTTTTTCTTTTAGGTTATTTTTCGAGGGGGCGCCCTTTGAACCCAATATCCCTTTTTCATTTTTAGGAGTAAATTTTAAAATTTTTTGTGTTAGGAATATGTGAGATATTCTTTCTAGTGCTATGTGTATTACATAATGAGTGTGTTTTTGAGTAATAAGCATATTGGTTGATGTGAATGACTACTTCTGAGACACCTAGACTCATGTTTATGACTCTTGTGCGTTGTTGGATTAATTTCAAATTCATGCTATTGCTTGTAGAGTCTATAGGGATTCTACTTGATTTAAGCATATGCCATGGGTGAGTGAGGTTGTTTTTATATTCCTTGTTGCATATTGATTTCTAGAACTATCCTGACATATGTGCAAAGCAAAATAAAGAGTGTTGGATTTAGGAGATGATATAGGATTTTCTTTGACAACTATGTTCTATAACCTCTTTGATCTACCCTTGTTGCATGATCTTAGTTAACCCCTTTAAGCCTTAGCCTATTTCGTTGGTAGACTCTTATGTAACCTATTTCCCTTCTTTAATTGACCATAATTTGATCCAAATATCTTAAGTACTCTAGTTTCAAAGTTAGTGTGGTTAAGAAGTGTAAAATTTAATAAGGAAAGAGAAGAAAATTAATCCCCAAAGTAGTATCTAGTGGTGTTGAAAAAGTTAATAAGGAAAGAGGTAAAACTAAAGCCCCAAAGTAGTATCTAGTGGTGTTAAAAATATTGATGTGTCATGGTTGGGAGTGATGTAATGAAAAACATTATGCTAAATTGAATCATATATTGATATAGAATACTCCCTCCATAAAATGTGTGAACTATCTTAAAGATATGGGGCAAAACAATAGAGGTGTGAAGATAAAAGTAGTGGGAATTTGGTTTTCTTGAGAAGAGTTCAATGTATAATGTGATGTGTAGAAGATTTCAATGTATAATGTGATGTGTAGAAGATTTCAATCTATAATGTGATATATAAAGCACTTAGGGAAGATAGTCACGATTACTAGCCAGAATACTTCCTACCCATCCTTTAGCTGACATCACAACCCTTAAAGTCCTATTTGATCTTTATTCTTTTGTAAGACCCCATAAAATTTATAGCTTAATTCAGTCCTTTAAGCTTGTTAAGGGGTCCCAGACTGAGAATATATTAGCTAAGAATCCAGACTTGGTGCCATTTTTTCCTTGAGATTAGGAAATCTTATTTCGAGACCTTTACATCCCTTAAATATTGATATTAGTGTTAATTCATGATCTGGAAGGTAAATAGATGTTTCCAAACAAGTTTTAAAATTTTTGGATCTCATTTAGACCATGTTTGAGTGCCCAAAATAGTGGGTCGACGTGTTCTCGATGCATCGCGTCGACCATCGCATCGATAAGATAGTGTTTCCTCAGATTCAGAGCAAATACCAGTGAATCGATGCGGACTCAACGCGGTGCATTGGCTATCGCGTCGATGCCAATGATGCGGCGCGTCGACCTACGCGTCAGTAACAAGTTTATAGGCATTAAAAGTCTGTATCCTTAGGGTTAATTAGGTCCTTTTGTCACGCCTTCAGACCCTAAAACATGAAACTAAACCCTTTGTAGAGAAACTATACTCATTCATTCTCAAAATTTCTCAAGAACAAAACCCTAGGTGTTCAAATTTTAAATCAAGAACTCAAGAACTCCCCATCAATCTCTCATAATTCATCAACTAAGGTATGTGAAGTGTTCATCCAAGGGTCCCTTCCACCCTTGGAGTCCAAGAAACTATTTTTAAATATCAAGTTTCTAGATTTCATGAATTCCATGTTGGGTTTGATTATGTTCATGTTTATAATGATTAATTGGAATTCTAATCCATGTTTTATTATATGTTTCATGTGAGGTTAACTGATATGTATGTAATATCATGATGATCTATGTAAAACCCTTGAAATTGTCAATGGGGATTTGAATTATGATGTCTACTTGTTGTTTAGTGTTATGTGCATATGTATGCTCACCAAGTGCTTGATGAATTGTTCATGTGAACTAATAAGGGAAAGAAATCATGTCATGCTAGCTTATTTGTAAGTAATACCATACAAAAGTTTGATAAGATGTCTCTATAAATGCATTATGAATTCAATGTGCATGCTTATCATAAACAAGTTCATGTGATGCTTTATTTTCATACTATCGAATCCTGAAGGTATTTAATACCCGATAATTTAGCTGTTTACTTAGAGCTAGTGTCAGTTACAAAGTAATCTTAGTATTGACTCGATCAGTAGAGCTTAGCCAGTTATAGAAACCCAGGAAATTGCAATAGTATTTATAATCCAGTCACAGGAATCAATGTAGACCTTAGTATCACTCTGTGCTCAGTCAGTTAATAGAATTTAGTAGTATTCCATTAGTCAACGAAACTCAGCGAACTCAGTTTAGTTCAGCAGTAATATCAGTAACAATTCAGTCCAATTTAGTACAAACTAGAAATCAGTTCCGTGTCCATTCAGTTGGGAGTAGGATTCATCATCGAGTGAACCCAGGGATGGGGGCATTCCTATCAACAAAAGGTTTGACCCTTAGTAACAATCCTTGTGTTACAGAACTATATAGCCAGCGTAGGTTGAGATATATTCCTGCTAGATACTATGAGGGTTGATACATCTTATTAGAGTTTTCTACCAGCGATGGTTGATGGAAGAGCTTTCTGTCAGAGAGGGTTAACTCACAGCTTGTCCTTACCCGTGGTATGGTATTGAAACCCTTCTAACTAGGGTTACAGGTTAGACCCTAATCAGATTAGAGAAAGGTATGTCAGTTAGATAATTACCTCCTACAGTCTTAGTTTCAGTCTCAGTCTCAGAATAGAACTCAGTTTAGTTCTATAGATTCAGGACTATCAGATATAGTCACTCAGCTCAGTACGAAACTCAGTATAGTTCCACAGAATTTAGGACTGTCAAATACAGTTATTTAGATAATCAGTAATATAGTATCAGTAAACTCAGATATCAGTTATTAGTATTCATACTCAGTACTCAGTATTATTACGATCTCAGTTGCAGTCTATGTATTCATGCATGTACTCTTATTTAGTTATACTCATGTTATTCAATTAGTATTGTTCATGCATATGAACCCATGTATTTCACCCTACCTCACTAAGTATACCAGTACATTCAAAGTACTAATACATGCTTTTTGTGCTATGATATCTTATATCATAAGTTCAGACGCGCGGGCTCCAGAGCACCCTTAGCAGTTCAGATCTTCAGCTTTCAGAGTAGTGGTGAGTCCTCATAGTTCAAGGACATGCTTGTTATTTTTAGTATTTTAGTAATATTTTTTAGTAGTCAGAGTTAGTTGGGGACTTGTCCCATCAACTCCATAGTTTAGACAGTTTAGAGGCTTTCCAGACTAGAGTATTTTCAGACAATTGTTCAGTTTTACAGTACTTATATTCTGTTTTTGTATTTTGATACCGCATTCAAATTTATTTATAGATTTTAACCTTATGGCATATGTTTTCACCTATTTCTGCAATCATTATAGTATTTATTACAAGGTTATTACACTGGTACCAGTCGTGGGTTAACTTATGGTCCTTCAGGATTATGAGCACCGTATAGCATCTGGGGTACAGACCCGGGGTGTTACACCTTTACATTATGATATTAGTGAAGTACTACACTATATGATATTAGTGGAGTACTACACTAATGGAAAGCCTATGGTTCATCTTATGTGACATGATAATTCTCTGTGAGAATGAGTGAAATTTGATCCGTATACACATTGTAGCAAGAGGTTACATCCATGTGAGTGAATATTGATAACTCTCTTTGTGGTGAGGGAGTATGTTTGATGATTTCTAGGTGGCTTATATTATCTCTTGAGTGAATTAATAGGAATGATTTTTCCAACTTGGTTGAGTCAGTTCATGAGACTGGGACGTTTTAAAGTAGTGTTTATGAGTTTTCAAATGTATATGACATGCTTAATGTGAAACATTCTATTTTTGTAGTCATTATTCTTCTAGATTTAATGTTTTATTTGTAGTAGTAAAATTGGATTATTCCTTATATTTTTCTTAATAAAGGAGTTGTTCGAGGAAAACAAGGCTTTATGTGTTGGGGTGATGATCTTAGGTGGATTTATGTACCTAAGTGTTATTATCTATGCTTATTTAGCCTAGTTTTTAGGACTTCTTGTGTGTGTAATGACTTGATAATAATATAATTTAGCATCTAAGTGTTAAATTACTTGTTTATAATGTTTAAGGCATTTCCAAAACAAGTTTGGCATGAAAATAATCACTTAGAGTTTAGATGAGAAAACTAGTGTTACTAGCTTGAGCTATGTGTTGTTCTAGTTGATATTGATGAATTCTACTATTTTTAATCACTAATTTGTGGTGTTTGATAATATAGGGAGCATTGTGAGATTTTAAAATCAATTGTGGGATGCTACACAAGTTGAATTTGAAGTGGAAAGATAACCACAAAGTGAGGAACTTAAAGACAAATAGATGGAGCAAACATGGACAAAATTTGGAAATTATGAGCACAAGGGCATGACATGCTCTCTAGACTCTGAGAATGGGCATTTCGTGACCTAAGACACAAACAAAAATATTAATTTCCTATGAAAATCAGTGATAAGGGCATGGAATACCCTTATCATGCCAACACATAGGCGTGATACACCCAAGAGTTCAAAACAGGCACTTGGTTTCACTTATAAGTAGGACACTTCTATCTTATTGTAAACCCCTTGGACGACCTTTGGGGATGGAAATACACTTGAGGAGTATTCTTTTAGTGTTCTTAATCTTCTCTTTAGTTTTATTTTCTTAGACATAATTTCTTCATTGTGATTCATTGTAAGTCCATGAGTGGCTAAATACACTCATCTAGGATTGAGGCCAAGAACTTGAATACTTAAGATTATTTTTGAGTTATTTTATGTTTATTATCATTGTTTGGTTTTCCATATATTCTTATGCATACTATTTTAGGGATTCATGATCCATAGTATAAATCTATATTTCTATTGGGAGCTCAGAAGGAGGATCAATAGATTAGAATGTGGGATGTATGGAGTAGGATCTTTAACAGGCAGGGATCGAAGTTAATATTTGTATTTAGGATAGGAATACAACAAATTTTCCTCATTCATTTCATATAAGATATGAAATATAAATACATTTAAATTAGTTCTCACATCCCACTCAATGATGTAGTTGTGCATCTAAGTTAGATATACTATTAGAGGACGATCATTCCCAAATTATGTTATCAACCTTGTGAATCAACAACCAAGATAATTCACTAAACCCGCAAAATTTTATTTCTAAGTAGGATTGTTCGTAGTTCCTTGACCCTAGATATCTCTCGATTATTGTTCAAACACTTTATATTATTGCATTGTTTACAATTACTTTATGTTTTTGAATCTCAAACGTTATTGGTTACTCTAGAACTTGTTTAATATTTGTATTAATACTAGAATTAGATCTTTGGTGAGTACACGTCCCTTTGGTATCGTTTCTTGGCTTTTAATAGGTTACTTTACTACTTGGGTGACCATATACATTTGCATGTGCATTTGGATGCAACAGGGACCATTGCAACCAATGTTGAAGGAACCACCCAAACTTTTCATGTGGTAAAAATCAAAACCAAAACCAGTACAACCACAAAGAATATAATAAAAATTTCAATAAATATTGACAAATCATCCATATGCTCCACTAGATGAGGTAAATGATATGCTGACAAAGCTATTGGGAGAATTATGGAAAGTGTCTTTAAAATAAGATAAGATGATTATAGATATGAGGAACCATAAGTTAACTATTAGAACTCTACAGAGATAGATAGGTCAAATTACTGGGGCAAGGAACTCTATACCTAAAGGAGGATTTCCCAACAATGTTGACCTAAATATAAAGCAATTTAATGTAGGTAAACTCATAAATGGAATGGATTTAGAGGGGTTAGTTCCAAAGAAAGTGACTATTGAGATAGTTGAAAATAAGAAGGCAGTGGTAAAAAATGAGTGGGTAGTGATGAAACTAGCACCCGTGTTTGCCAAATCACCTCCAACTTTCCTGTAGAGTCTGGACATACAAATGATGTATTAAACCTTCAAGAATCTATTTGAGCTATTATTGATATTTTTAGGGTATTCCAACGTGTGCCAAATATACTAAGGACATTTTTGCAAAACAAAGAAGCTTGGTAGAATATGCTACAGTGGCACTAGTAGAATAGTGTACTTCCAAACTCCAAAATAGGCTTCCAACCAAAGTAAAGGACCTATGGAGTTTAACCTTCAACATCTCTATTAGGCAGACAATGATTCAATATTATATACCTTGGGGGATAGCATCAATTTTATGCCTTGCCATTGTTCAAAAACATGTAGGGCAGACATTGTCCTACTAATATTGTGTTGCACTTGGCACAAAGGTCCCTAGACAGTCCTAAAGGTACTATTGAAAATGTGTTAGTGCATGTTAGCTTACTGATTTTCCTTCTGAACTATGTCATCCTTGAATTTGAGAAGATCAAAATGTTTTATTTATTTTGAATATCTATTTCTTACCATAAATAGGGCACTGATTGATGTAGTGGTAGGACCCTAAAAAATGAGAGCACATGATAAGATAGAAATTTTTGATGTATAAAAATATCTTCATCTAGCAGCAATCTGTTAGGAGTTGACTGAAATCAAAGTGATTAATATTGAGCTGAAGTTGCTTTTAATCTCTTTATATGACCCCTTAGAAAGAGCTCCTGTGGCTGAAGATATATTTGGTGATGGAGATGTACATAATATAGTAAATATACTAGACTTCATAGGAATTACATTCATAATAAGGAGTTCACTTGACATACCAATTGATCCACCACTAAATCTATTCATTGAAGAAACTTAATTGTTGGAGTTGATGTAGCTATGAACCCACTTAAAATATTAATTATTAGGAGAAGGTAAGGCACTAAAAATTATTCTTAAATACCAATTATCAAAAGTAGATTCAAATAAAGCATTTAAAGTTTTGAGGATCTGAAAGCGAGCAATAAGATATCAAATTTCAAACATTTATAAAATAAGCTTACTCTTGTACATGCATAAGGCATTATTAGTGGATCCTAAAATAAGTGTTAAAAACCAGCAGTGTATGAATCCAATCATGAAGGAGGTGAATAAAAGAGGTAATTAGGTGGATAATCTAGTATTATTTATCTAATTTCAATTATCAAACTAGTAAAATCACTATAATGTGTCAAAACAGGAAAATCACTATAATGTGTCAAAACAGGGTGGGATAATAGAGATAACCATGAAAATTATGAGTCCATCCCAACTATAATAGTTATAGGGTGTCACATATGTGTAGACTACAAAAAGCTAAGTACAACCACTAGAAAAGATTACTCTCCAATTTCCATCATTGAGCTGGTGTTGGATCGGTTGCAAGGTCAAGAGTACTACTACTTCTTGGATTGGTATTCAAGTTTAAATTAGATATATATAAATCCATTGGATCATGTGAAAATGCCCCTTAGTTTTCCTTATGGGACTTATTCTTTCAATCATGCATTGTTTAGGTTATGTAAGACATATATTTTAGAGGCGCATGATAGAAATATTTTTAGAAATGGTGAAGTATTTTGTTGAGGTGTTCATGGATAATTTTTTAGTTTTTGAGACTCGATTTGATGTGTGACTTTATAATTTGGACAAGGTACTTGTCATGTGTGAAGAGCCCAGTTTGGTACTTAATTTGGAAAAGTGCCACTTCCTAGTGAAAAAGGGTTAATTTAGGGACACAAGATATTGAAAAAGTGTCTTGAATTGGATAAGGCCAAGACAAAAGGTGACAGAAAAAATTATCAATATGTCTATTGGGGGAGTATTCCTTGGCCATTCAGGATTTTACTAGCACTTTATAAAATATTTTTCAAAGGGTTCTTGGCCTATTTCCATGCTTATTAAATGAGAGGTTAAGTTTTTTTTTGTAGATTGTTTGAACTATTTTGAGAAGGAAAATCACAGGCTAGTTACTTCACCCATTATGATTACACATGATTAGATGATGACATTCGGGATTATATGTGATGTAAGTGATGTGACAGACAAAGAAGTTTTACACCAACAAATAGAGAAGATTTTTCATCAATTTTTTTGTTCCAATAAGTCTTTAGATAGTTCACATACTAACTACACAATGATAGAGAAATAAATCCTTGTAATGGTGTATGGATTTAACAAATTTTCTCCCATATTGTGGGGATAAGAATGGTAGTAAATACTAATCATGTAGTGATTCGATATCTTTTCATTAAAAAGGATGCAAAGCCAAGGTTGATTATGTAGATTTTGTTGTTTCAAGTGTTTGACCAAAGAATTAGGTGGCATATCACTTTTTCTTGTATGATGATAAAGAGCAAGTAGTAGCAGATCCTTGAATAAAAACTTTTATCCTCAGTATTGAGGAGTTGCCATGGTACACCAACATTGTCATATATTAGTATAAAGTGTATAACCCTCCAAAGCCAAGCATTTAGCAAAATAACGTCTTTAGAATAATTCTAAATTTTATATTTAGGAATAGCCTGGTTTATTTAATAAGGAACCTAATTGTAACACCTTGGGTTTTTGGGTCTTCAAAATTTTCTAAGTTCTAAGCTCACTACCTTTGTGACGACTGGACCCCACGAGTCGGAAGGTGTCCTGATGGGTCGTTGGGACAAGTGGTAATTAAATAGGTAATTAAGTGGCTATGTTTTTCTATGATTATGAGTGGCACACAATGAGCCGTAAGGACTTGTTATGAGTCATTGGGTTTAAATCATAGAAGGTCCAGTGTTTACCCAATTGAGTTCTGTGTTGACTACGACTGGACCCTACGAGTCGTAAGGTCTCACTACAAGTGGTAATTAAATCTGTAATTAAGTGGCTATGTTTTTCTCTAATTATGAGTGGAACACAATAAGACATAAGGACTTTTTATGAGTTGTTGGGTTCAAATCGTAGAAGGTCTAGTGTTTACCCAATCGAGTTTTGTGTTGACTACGACTGGACCCTACGAGTCGTAAGGTCTCACTACAAGTGGTACCAGTAAGTCATAAGCTCAACAATATGGGGGGTCCTACAGATTGTCTTGGTTATGACTTATGGTGACAAATCATAAGGAATGGCTACAAGTCAATAGTTGACCCATAGTCAATTACGGTCCTTTTCTAGCTTTTAAGTTAAGGGCATTTTTTATATTTCCCCTCTTACCCAAATTAAAACCCATGTCTTAAAACCTCTTTAGGGTATCATTAGAACTTAGAAATAGATCTAAGTAACTTTTTAAACACTCAAAAAGGCTCGCTAAATTCCCTCAAGAAAGTCAAGCTAGGGTTTTATCAAGTTGGTCATCTAAGGGCTCAAGGGTCAATTTCTCTCCAATTTCTTCGGTATTTAAGTCATGTTTCTCTTCCCTCATTATTAATTTATAAAGAACATATGTTTTAAAGTATTGCTCATGAGATATTGATATTTGGTTTTAAAGAATGGTTGTGGGTTTTGAATGCCTATTGATTAACAATGTTTTCCTATGGTATACATATGACTTTTCATGCTTTAATTATGGTCTTAACTTGTGTGTACACAGGTATGGTGAATGAAATAGGGAATTATGATCTTTCAAAACTTGTGACATTTGAAGTGGTTATGACCCCAACCCCATATAATATGAAATTGGTTTTTATTTATAAGAAATGAGGGAATTTGTAAAATTGGATTTGTGAATCCCCCAAGAAATGTAATTAGTTTGGCATGTTGTTGTTACCTTGTAAATATAGTTGGTATGACAACTCCAAAAATGTATGCCTATATTTGTATTGTGGTTAAAAGAATGGAATTGTGTGATAAATGTATTAATTGGGCTTTAATGGGGGTTGTGTAGCTGAGTCGTGAAGGTGAATGTTCGAGTGACCTACATTGGAAACTGCATTTGCTAACGCGAGGGTCATAGTGACCAAAAAGGTTTGATTCCCCCTCATTATTATTATTATTACATGATTAGGGAGGTTCGATTCCCCCGTAAATCATCACATGATCGGGTGCTTAAGTCACCTTAGTATATGATTGGGAGGTTTGAGTCCCCCGTGTATATAAATGAGTTTATTCTCTAATTTATGCAGCTACGTGCACTGGGGCTCGACCAAGGGGTGAGAGTTGGGGCCCATATAGACCGTGGGTACAAGTTATGATGGTTGAGCTACATAATCTAGGTTAAAGTTTTAAAGGGCATGTTAAGCCTTGTTCCCTATCCCAGCATGTAATATATATGTAATTGCATTTGATTTAGTGAATTAGATTTGAACTGATTGACCATATCATTATGTTATACTTGTCCCCGAGTTATATGCTAGTGTTCACCCTGCTAAGAATCTTCGGAGTTGTATCACCACGTGATGCAGGAATTGTTCATACTTTTACTCCTCATACTTAGTGACTAGGATTTAGGATCAGCTCGTGAGTTGGAATTAATGTGGTGAGCTTCTATACATCAAACGTCTATATTTCATATTTTGGTCTCTTATGTATTAGACTATTTAGACTATTTTGGAAATAGTCAGGGGCATGTCTTGATAATTTATTGAGATTCAGTTTTTGGTCTTTGTTAGAAGGCTTTGTTTGAACTACTGTGGATATTGGGCGGTGTTTGTTGGTTGTTTGGCCGGTCATCGGTCTTCGAATTATAAATATAGTCTTAACTTACTTAAGGTTACTGCATGCTATCTTTTTATATGTTCAAAATTCATCCAACATTGGGGAATATGGTATTTTGTTAGGTTAGGTGAGGGGGTAGGGGGTGGGGGTGATCTCCGGTCCACGTAGGACTTGAGATACCCATCACTGCTAGGCCTTGGTTTAGGTCGTGACACTAATGAACTGATTCAAAGATATATTTAAAAAATAAAGTGAAATAGTTACTCAAAAGCTATTATTTTTCTCTGTATAAAGGATATCATGCTGGTTATAGAACAAACCAAGGTACTTCAATTTGGTTTCTTTTGATCTAATTATTTAAAGATGAATATTCTTTTTTAAAAAGTTGTGACACTTAATAGAGAATGGAGATAGTATCTTTAAGGCATGAGATGCCTTCGAAATATGTCCTAAAGATAAAAATATTTTAAGTATGTAGTATTGATTTCATAAGGCTGTTTCATTATCCTTGGCAACATGAACATATTAGTTGCGGTGGACTACGTGTTTAAGTGGATAAACACTATTCCTCTTTCCATAACTGATGCAAATGTTCTAGTAAGTTTTTTTATAAGTAGATATTCACTAGATTCAGCACCCCTCATGCATTAATATTTGGAGGAAGCCACTTCTATAACCACCTATTGAAAAATCTGCTGGACAAATATGGGGTACTCACTATTTAGTTTACCACCCTCCAATGAGTGGCAAGTGGATGTGTCTAATAGAGAAGTCAAATTGATCTTTGCAAATATTTTGAATACACATATGAAAGATTTGGATACTAAACTAGATGATGCATTGTGGTCTTATTGTACTGCTTTAAAGACACCTATTGGTATGTCACATTACAAGTTGGTTTGTGGTAGGGCTTGACACTTGTAAGAAAATTTAGAACATAGAGAACTTTAGTCCATAAAGAATGTCAACTTGGATATGAAGTAAGTAGGAAACAAGAGAATACATTAGTACACGAGCTTAAGGGGTTTCATCTACATGCCTATGAAAATGATAGGATTTATAGAGAAAAGACTAAACGGTGACATGATAGGCATATCATGCTATACTCTTTCATCCAGGTTAGGAGGTGATACTATTTTATTTAAGACTTAAGCTTTCCCTGGAGAGATAAGGTTAAAGTTCTCAGGTTCTTTGAAGTTGTAAGGACAACAAAGAATGGAGTAGTGGAACTGTGAAAACTAGGGAATGAAGAAACATTTTTGGAAAGAAACCAATGGTGTGAAGAATTATTAGGTGAAAAATATTAACCTAGATGAGATCTTAGTGAAGTTGGATGATGAATGATGTAGTGTATCATCATACTGTGACATCAAACCAAGCACTATTTCGGAGACAACCCGACTTTTGTAAAACTTATACTTAAAAATAAAAACATAAAGTAAAAATATATGAAGATATCATGCCACTAATTTAACTAAGGCATTTATTGGGAGGCTAACTAAGATCTTACAATGGTGTTTGTAACATGTAGGTATAGGGAAAAACAGTAGAAATATAAAGAGTTGAGTGAAATAAGAAAAAATTCTCATGAGGAATGAAAAGAACCTCATCTTTCCATATGAAGCTTAATGTCAGGGCCAATATCATTCCCAACCTCACCATGCAAGGGGCGAGTTAGGATCTCACCTTAACTTCACTGTGCAAGTCTATAATACCTCGTATTTTCCTAGCTCAGTTTAGCTTTCAGTAAACAAGAATTACTATGTATAACTTTTGTTCCAGGTGGAATTTTCCAGTGTAAGACCTACCATCTTGTAGGAAATTCAGTCAGCTTTCCAATGATATAAAATTTGCCTTAATTCGATAACCGGGCAAAAAGTTATAGCGATTTTAGTTTCAGCAGTTTGGCTCCGCGATACCACCACATCACTGAGATAGGACAATGGAATTTGTTAGTTTCCAGTGAGACACCATGATTACAGCATGTCGCGGTGAAGTTCCAGTTCCCAATAGACATTTCTATTGAAGCACCGTGATTAGGCCGCATTGTGGTGCAGTGCAAAATGGCATTTTTCAATTTCCAATGAGGTACCGCAATTGGTCCACATCGTGCCAAGGTGCCATCTCAAAATTTACAATTTCCAGTAGCCTGACGTGATTCCGCTGCGTCGCGCCAAAAGGTAATTTCACAATTATCCTATTTAAACAAGCTTCAGCCAATTTCCAGTGGCTCACCGCGATGCCACCACATCGTGGTGAAGGCCAAAATCGGGAATCCAGTGATGCAAATTATAATTTATTTTAGGGGAAATTTATTCTTTTTCCATGGTCCTAATCAGTCTGAACATGTTAATTAACCCCTAAAAACCTAGTTAAGTCATACTCACTCAATTTTCCCTAAATCAAGATCATCCTCTCTTAAAATATCAAAATCCTAGCCTTCAAGAATCAAAGTCAAATCTAAAGAACACTACCAAAAATCTTTAAGAAGTTAATTTCTCAGGTATGTTAGGTGTTCATCCATGGGCCCTTACCACCCATGGAGTACAAGAACCATTTTTTCAAAAATACAAGTTTTCAAATTTATGATTTCCTTGCTTGAATTGGATTCTATGCATGTTCATGATGTTGTTTGGGTTTCAATCCATGATTAATTACAAGTTTCATGAAATTAAGATAGCACGTGAGATGAATTATGTGATTCTCAAGTTCAATCCTTGAATTTTCATGTGGAATGTTATATCCATGATATATATATATATATCTATGTATATATATGTGTGTGTGTTTATTATTATATGAAATAATCATTCTCCCCAAGTGTTGTTAGAATGCCTATGTGAATTGAATAGTGCAATCATGACATGTTAGCATGTTCTCCCATTCATGTACAAGTTCATGCCTTGCAAGTGTTTGACAAAATGTCTCAATGAATGAATCATGACTAAGTGACTAGCAAGTATGCTTTCTAGATTGTGCCATGTTTTCCTATTGATACTATCGAGTCCCGGGGGTATCCAATACCTAAAAAATATAGTTGTTTACCTAGATCATAGTAGTTATAGTATAGTCTCAGTAATGTTACAAAAAGTAGTACTCAGTCAGTTACAGAACTCGGTGAAACTCAGTCCAGTTTAGTTCAGTTTAATAATCAGTGTCATTCAGTTGGGAGTAGGATTCAACACCGAGCGAACCCAAGGATGGGGGATCACCTGTCAGTAGAATGTGTGATCCTTAGTAGCAGTCCTTGCATTCTAGAGCTATGTAGCTAGCACAGGTTGAGGTCTCAACCTGCTAGTTGAGGGTTGATAAGTTGTTTAGCTGCCAGTTGAGGGTAATACCATTCTCATTAGGGAACTTGCCAGTAGAGGGTGACCCTTAGTCCTTTGGGATGACATTTCATTGGATCCACATAGCCAGTCTCTATACCCGTGGAACAGTACTGAAACCTTTCTAACTAGGGTTACAAGTTGGACACCAATCAGTTTAGAAAGGGGCATGTCAGTTAGATAATTACCTCCCACAGTTTCAATTTCAGTCTTCAGTATAGAACTCAGTTCAGTTCTATAGAATTAGGACTGTCAGTAACAGTCACCTAGCTATCATTAATTCAGTTATTAATAATCTCAGATATCAGTTAGTTAGTTATTAGAACTCAGTACTCCATTTCTGTATATATCTCAGATACAGTATAAATGTATATGCACAGTATTACATACACATTATTTATAATAGCTTCAGTTATCCAAGTACTCTCATCTAGTTATATTCATATCACTCAGTCAGTTACTGTTCATGCATATAAACCTATTCATTTCAGCCTTACCTTATCTAGAATACAAGTATATTTCACGTACTGATCGCATACTCGTTTCTTTTGCTATGATGTCTCATATTATAGGTCGGACGCTCAGGTTCCTGGCCGCGCTTAGCCAGATTCAGTCAGCAGTGGTAGTTTCAGTAGTGAGTCCTCATCTATCAAGGATATTTTTTTATTTTAGTATTTTGGTATATTCATTATTTTATTTTTTGGAGTTAGTTGGGGGCTTGTCCCATCAACTCCACATTCAGATAATTCAGTTATAGGCTTTATAGACTAGACTAGTTCAAATAGTATTCAATTGTCAAATGTTATTATTAGTTGCTATATTTATCACTATTCATATTATGAACCTAATGGTATTTCAGCCTAACTTCTACATTATTCCAGTATTATTATTTAGTGCTCACAACAGGTACACGTCATGGATTAGCTTATGGTTCTTTGGGGTCGTAAGCGCCGTGTGGCATCCGGGGTGTAGACTCAGGGCATTACAAACTTGGTATTAGAGTCTAGGGTTCAACAGAGTCCTAGGGAGTCTGAAATCTGTGTCAAGTAGAGTCTTGTGCATGGGTGTGAAGCGCGCAACACTTATGGGCAAGAGGCTACGAGATATTTTTAGGATTTTTTCCCTTCTTTTATATTCATGTCATGCGAGTGAGTGTGATCTCAAGTTAAATTCTTAGTCTAATTCATTTCTTTCTTTCGTTTACATAACATGCCTCCTAGAAAAGCTAATTGAAGAAGGAATGAAAATCAGCCAACACCTCCGCCCATTTAGGCAGATCCCCTGGACGAGTATGTCTCCCATGCAGGATTTAGATCTGCGTTTACCACTCTAGCCCATTCTGTAGAAGCTCAGAATGAATGGCCAACTACTATTCAGGCCAACCCACTGGCCAATACTGCTGTATCCAGGATTGGAGACTTCACCCAAATGAACCCTCCATTGTTTTCAGGTTCTAAGTTTGAAGAGAATCCATAAGGGTTCCTTGATTAGGTACAGAAATTCATAGATATTATGGGAATGACTTCCAGTGAAAGTGATGAGTTAGCTTCCTGTCATCTATAAGATGTAGCTCATTTATGGTTTAAGCGGTGGAAGGTAGACAGGGACATATATGTAGAGCCCAAAGAATAGGAAGAGTTTGCTACTGCTTTTCTAGATAGATTCTTTCCCTTAGAGTTAAGGAAAGCCAAGGTATTAGAGTTCATCAATCTCAGGTAAGGAAACATGAGTGTGAAAGAGTATTCCCTCAAGTTTGAATAAGTTAGCCAGGTATGCTCCCCATGTAGTAGCAGATAATAGGTCCATAATGAGCAAGTTCATATCTGGGGTGTTAGAGAGTGTGGTCAAGGAGTGCAGGACCACAACATTAATAAGGAGATGGACATATCCAGGCTAATGGTCCATGCTCAGCAAATAGAAGAGGCTAAGAATAAGGAGAAAGAGAGGGAAGATAATAGAACTAGAACAAGTAGCTTTAATTTCACTTACCCTAAGTCAGAGGCCTATAATCGTTCCCAGTTTCATCTAAAATCTTCAGTTCCAGCTCCGTCCTCAACCAGTGCTCCAGAACCTAAGTTCAGAAATAGTAACAAAGATAGAGCGCAAGGCTCTAAGTCTCAGGGTAGTGTTAGTAGTGCTCGAACAAATCCTCTTTGCTAAAAATGTGGCAGAAACCATCAGGGTGTCTACAGAGCTGGTAGTGATGTATGTTTTGGGTATGGAAAACCAGGACAAAGAATCAAAGATTTTCGTCAGTCAGGTTCATAGGGTCAGTATAATCAGCCCCCAGCAGAGTCCGATCGCCTGAATCAGCAGGGTGACACTACTAGGGCCACCAGTGGGCAACGCCCAAACAGGCTTTATGAACTTCAATCCAGACAAGATTAGGAAAGTTCTCCTGATGTGGTCATTGGTATGTTATAGATCTTCCATTTACATGTTTATGCCTTATTAGATCCAGGAGCTTCTATGTCTTTTGTAACTCCTTATATAACAATCAAATTTAAAGTCAGACCAGAGATCTTAACAAAACCTTTCTTAGTCTCTACCCCAGTGGGTCAGTCTATCATAGCCCGGTGGGTATACAGGAACTGTCCGGTTAAGATATCTCAAAAATTCACTTTAGAAGACTAAGTAGAGTTAGAGAGAATAGATTTTAACATCATTCTAGACATGGATTGGCTCCATTCATGCTATGCCTCAATTGACTGTAAAAGTAGAGTTGTTCATTTTCAGTTTCCAAATGAACCAGTTCTTGAATGGAGGAGTAGTACTACAATACTAAAGGGTTAGTTGATTTCATACCTTAGAGTGAGAAAAATAATATCCAAGGGATGTATCTATCATCTTCTACAAGTCAAAGACACTAGTTCAGGGACTCCTAGTCTTGAGTCAATTTTAGTAGTAAATGAATTCTTAGATGTGTTTCCCGAGGATCTTCCTAGATTTCCTCCTGAAAGGGAAATCGACTTTGGAATAGAATTTCTTCCAGACACTCAACCTATATCTATTCTACCATACAGAATGACTCCAACTAAACTCAGAGAATTAAAAGAACAGTTAAAGGACCTTTTAGACAAGGGGTTCATCAGACCCAGTGTTTCCCTATGGGGCGTACCAGTCTTATTCGTGCGTAAGAAATATGGTTCACTCAGAATATGTGTAGACTACCATCATCTGAATAAAGTCATAGTCAGGAATAAGTACCCTTCCTAGAATTGATTACTTGTTTGACCAACGTAAGGGCACCAATTAATTTTCTATGATAGACCTTAGATCAAGCTATCATCATCTTAGAGTCAGAGAATGTGACATTTCAAAAATAGCTTTCCAAACCCGATATGGTCACTTCGAGTTTCTAGTCATGTTCTTTGGTATCACAAATGCCCCAACAACCTTTATGGACTTAATGAATCATGTGTTCAAGAAGCACTTGGACATGTTCATTATAGTCTTCATCGAGGACATTATTGTCTATTCTCGTAGTGAGAATGATCACGGAGATATTGCCCCATTTTGTCTAGTCAAGAAAAACTCTAATTTGGCTCCTGCAAAAAAACTAACTATGTTAATTGATTCTTACTGGAAATAGCTACTAATTTTGGTGGAGCTAATCCACTGGATAAATCATTAAAATAGAAATAAGTAGAAGGAGAGAAACAACATGGTTTGGTAACAAAGTATGCAAATCTATTAAAGACCAAACCCTACGTGCATGAAAACACTAAAGTTCCTCATAAACCAGTCGTAATGGTGAATGGAAGTCAACAGTAACATAGAAATCATCTGAAGTGGAAGCAATGATCATTCAAGAGAATCTACAATATGCAATCATTGGTAAGTTCTCTTATGGAAGACTGGATATTAATGCATTGGGGAAAATTATTCCTATACAATGTCATATAAAAGGAGATTGCACACTGGGGGTATTGGATTCAAGGTATATTATGATAAGATTGAATCAATTATAAGATTATGTGCATTTCTTATCAACAGTGGTTCATCATATTAAGATTAATGAGGGGTATTGGCAAATGAGTACTCTCAAATGGGATCCTTGGTTCAAACCTGATATAGAAACAATAGTAGGTATTGTGTGGATCTCAATGCCACACCTTCTACCTAATTTTTTTGCAAAAGAAGCAATTTTTTCAATTGCTTCTGCAATTAGAAAACCTTTAATGATAGATATGGCTACACAAAAACACACAAGGCCTAGTTATGTGAGAGTAAAGATTGAAGTGGACCTTGTGGATAAACTATTCATAGGGTGAAGATTAATGAGGAAGATGATGCAACTGGACAGATCAAGTCAAAATGGATCACTATACAGATGATTATAAACCAAAATACTATCAGGAATGTTGCTTACAAGGTTATGATAAAAACACATGCTGGAACATTCATCCGGATATGTATGAGCAGATTAAAGAACAAAGGCAAGAAAAGGGAGATGGTAAGGAAAAAGAAATACAGAAGGAGCATGGCCACATTCCAGCAGCTCAGGAGGACAATTCAGACCTATGGAAATTGAGAAAAAACAAATATAGAAAGGATAGGTATGGCCATATAGTGGGAGAAATAACAAATAAAGCTGAGGAAGTACTGGTATCAAATGCTTTTAATGCATTAAATCAAGAACAACAGGAGAATCAAAATAAGGTTTCCAATGTTCAGAATAATGAAAGCACTAAAAATTGGGTCAACAGGAGTTTTGGCAAGGGAGAATTAGAAATATACAAAAACCTAACAGCAGAACTGGTCAGCAAAAAGAAGAGAGCACAACTAAGAAAACTGTTGAGCAAAGGGAAGTTTCATCAGTAGCACAAAACAACAAAGAGGTAGATCAACAAAGTCAGCTGATCAATCAAGTAGAAAGAGAAGTGAAGAAAAAAATAGAAGGGGAGAATTCTAAAAATATAGAGATGGCCTTGGTAAAATATAAAAATGCAGACAAGTAGGAAACTATAATAGAAGGGGTAGTACCAATTGCAATGGAAATAGGCAATGTGATGGAGATGGTAAATAGTAAGAATACAGATTTGGATAATGAGAATATGAATGATAATATTGATAATGCTGCAGTGATAGGGGATTTATCATCACATCAAACAAAATGTTCGAATTAGAAGCATGGATTAAGAAAGAAAAAAGAAAAAAAAAGTGAGTGGAAGAACAATGCAGACAAGGAGTCATATCCTGTAGTCACTATAAAAATAAATGCTTTAATATGGAATATCAGATCTGTGAATACTCAAAAAACATTCAAAAGGTTGATTACTATACATAAAAGGTTTCATTTTGGTTTCATTAGCATCATGGAACCTTTTCACCAAAGTCAAAGTGTGGAAGATTACCAAAGTAGACTGGGGAATGTAGCATACAGTGGAAGAGACTAATGACTTTAATCACTGCATTAGTATGTGTATCCTGGAGGAATATGTATTTAAAGGGAGAAAATTTACATGGTGAAATGGTAGAACTGATGATGATTGTATTTTCAAAAGGCTAGATAAGGTCTTTGTTAATGACAAAATGCAAGAGTTGTTTTTAATAATGGATTTGGAAAATCTAGTAAGAAGTGGGTCTGACCATGCTCCAATATTGATGACTTTCAGTCAAGCAAGTGAGAAATTGATTAAACCTTTCAGATTTCTTAATTTGTGGCTCAAGGAAGAATCATGTGTGGATGTTATTAAAGAGAATTGGACTACTGAATGTGAAGGAAATCTTTTCATCAAGTTTTATCAAAATTGAAGAAAACAAAGGCTGCACTGACTAAATAGAGTAAGCAAACCTTTGGAAATATATTCTAAGAAATTGCTACTTTAGAGGAGGTTATTAAGGTAAGGGGGCAGCAATTTGAACTGGTACCATCAGGTGCTAATAGAACTAAGTTAACACAAGCACAGGCTGAACTGGAAATTCTATTAAAAAGGGAGGAAGAGTATTGAAGACAAAAGGCTGGTTTTGAATGGTTCAAGGATGGAGATAAGAATACTAAGTTCTTTCATACTATAGTCAAAGGGAGAAGGGGCAAGTTAAAAATTCAAAGGATATAGAATGAAGATGAGGATTGGCTGGATAAGTAAGAGGATATAGCAGAAAGAGCAGAAGTTTTTTTCTAGAAGCAATTCGAGAAGTAGGAGAATACACAAGGTTTTTCTATGTTAGATGAAATTCCTCAAGTAGTCACTAGCATTCAGAATGAAGAGATAAAAGAATACCAACATTGGAAGAAGTTCATAATGCTATCATGGGATTAAATAAGAGCAGTGCAGGTGGACCTGGTGGTATGACAGGAGCCTTTTTATAAGATGCATGGTCTATTTTTTCACATGATATCCACCAGATGGTAATAGCCTTTTTCTATGGCTATGATCTCCTCAGATTTATCACTCACACTAATTTGGTATTACTACCAAAGAAGGTAGTGGTAAATAATTTTTCAGATCTAAGACCTATATCTCTTAGTAACTTTGTGAATAAAATATTTTCAAGAATTATTCATGAAAGGATACAGAGTATACTTCCTTATATAGTTTCGGAACAACAAACTGGTTTTTTACAAGGAAGGAGCATAGATTAAAATACTTTAGTGGTTCAAGAGATAGTTTCTGAGATAAGGAAGAGAGGTAAACCACCAAATATGGTGATGAAGCTGGATATGATAAAAGGATATGATAGGTTTGAGTGGTTTTTAATTACCAAGGTGCTAAGGAGATTAGGTTTTTGTGAACAACTAATAGACATGGTGTTCAGGATGCTGGTAAAAAATTGGTACTCTATTCTGCTAAATAGATAGTCAAAGGGTTTCTTTAGATCCACTAGAGGTCTTAAACAGGGTGATCCTTTGTCACCTACGCTCTTTATCATTGCAGAAGAGGTTTTATCAAGAATCTTAAAGAAACTTATAGTTACAAAAGAGTTAAAATTACTTGGTATGCCTAGAGGAAGTCCTAGAATTAACCACCTGGCTTTTGCAGATAACATGATTATACTTTGTAAAGCAGATTTAGGGACACTGCAGTTGGTGACAATCACATTGGAAAAGTATGAAAGGGTTTCAGGGCAAAAGATTAATAGAAGTAAAAGTGCCATATATTTGCATCACGACATTTCTAATAGAGTATCAGTGATGGTAAAAGTTGTAATAAGCATTTTGAGGCAACAATTTCCATTTAATTATTTGGGATGCCCAATATTTTACATGAGGTATAAGAAAGTTTATTATTAGTACATCATGAATAGAATTAACTCCAAGTTACAAGCCTGGAAAGGAAAATTACTTTCATATGGTGGTAGGGAAATCTTGATTAAACATGTACTTTAAAGTATCCCAATACACTGTTTATCAGTGATGAATCCTCCTTACAATGAAATTATAAATATCCAGAAAGCAATGGCAATTTTTTTTTTTTTGGAGTAGTATTATAGGAGGAAGGGGAAGACATTAGGTATCATGGTCACCTGTGTGTTTACCAGTGGCAAAGGGAGGACTGGGTTTCAGAAGACTCCAAGATATGCCAACAACCCTCTTTTGCAAGCTATGGTGGAATTTTAAAACTCAAAAGACTATTTGGAGTGAGTTTATGTTCAATAAGTATTGTAAGAGGTACCATCCCAAAGAGGTTATGTGGAAGATATGAGGAGGTTCTCAGGTTTGGAAGAAAATGTTGCAAGTAAGAGAAATGGTAGATCATCTCATCTTATGGAAAGTTAGAAGGGGTAATTCTAATCTTTGGTATGATAAATGGAGTGGATTGGGTAATTTTTATAGTGTCATAGAAGAAAGTACTGAAGGTGATGAAAACTTTCAAAGGGTGAATGATCTAATGAATAGTGGGAATTAGAATGAGAATAGATTGAGTAGTTTGTTTGCAGATGACATTGTGACTCATGTTTTGACTAAATTAAAGATTGGGGAAACAAAGAAGCATGATAAGCCAATTTGGAGCTTGGAGGCAAGAGAAAATTTCATAGTAAAGTCTGCATGGAACTATGTAGGGCAGAGGGGGGGAAGTTAATGAATTTTAAAGAAATTATGGATTAAAAGACTTCCTTTTAAAATTGTGTTTTTTATGTGGAGAATGTAGAAGGGAAGAATATCTGTTGATGTTATAGTTAGAAGATGAGGGATACAGGGTCTTCAAGGTGTTGGTGCTGTCAAAATCTAGCACAAGAGACCATAAATCATGTGCTATTGAGATCAATCTCAGCTAATAGGACATGGTCCTACTTTTATTCTTTTGCAGGAATAAACATTCAAGAAAGAAGTTTAAGAGAGACAATCTATGCATGGTGGAATATCCAAGTCAAACAAAGGGAAAAAGCCTATTATAGAGAACTACTAGCAATCATCAAGTGGGAATTATAGAGAAGAAAGAACTCTAGAAAGCATGAGGGTAAGGAGGTCAGTGTGCATAGACTAATATTTAATATCACCAGACAGTTGATGATGCTTCTGAAGGTAAGGAAACAAGCTTTGGAGTTTTCATCAAATTCACCAACTATAATGCAGCAGCTAAATCTTCTAAAGCCTAAGGTAATAGCTAAGGTTGTTCTATGGGAATTACCAGAGCAAGGTTGGGTAAAATATAACACTGATGGTGCATCTAAAGGGAATCCAGGAAGGAGTTCATGGGCTTTTTTTTAAGGGATGTAAAAGGGGACTTACTGCATGCAGAATGAGCATTAATGAAAAACACAGATAATATGGTAGCAGAAGATGAAGTCATAATGCAAGCAACATATCATTGCAGTAAGACAAGGAAAAAAAGATCATTATTTAGACAATCCATTGGCAATGCAGAAGTTTTTAAATAAAGAATGGGAAATTCCATGGAAAATTACAGATGCAGTAAAAAGGACAAACAAGTTCCTGCAACATAAGCAAATACAGATAGTCCATGTGTTCAGGAAGGGAAATCAAATTGTCGATTACTTAGCTAACTTAGCATTTCAGCATGAGAAGTTCAAGTTTACAACATTTAACCAACTACCAAGTGGAGGAAGAAGGATACTAAATAGTGACAAGTACCAATGTCCCTATTAGAGACTAAGCTTAACAAAGGGCTAACATGACTAGAAAGGATACAAAAGTTTCTTACATATTAACCATATTTACAAGAAGGAAAGTTCAATAAAAAGGTGAAAATGCTAGTTTGCCTATTAACACAAGCTAACAAAAAGGAATTTTTAGTAAGTTGGGGATCACCATGTCAGATCAAATTCAACCAACTGAGCTTCTTGGTCCTCTTCAGCTAATAACGGGTCTGAGTATCCCATTGTCTACATACCAACTACAACTACATGAAGAGAACAAGAAGAGGATCAATAACAACATATGGATTAAAGTGCAAAAACCAGGAGGACAAAGTACTCACAAGAAGAAGGAATGAAGTGTATGAAGATGAGATCCAGTGAGTAAGCACCAAACCATGGAAACATACTAAAGATTTCAGCTAGCACGGAAGATAAGATGCAAGATTTAGAGTTCATTTAGCTAATGAAAATGTGAGGTAATAGAGAAAATTTCTTACCTAATATAAGCAAGAATCAGTATCTTGATGCACAAAAGAATGGTAATTATGACCCACATATGCAGAAGAATAAAATGATGATTATTGATGAAGAACATGGAAAAGGAGGCGGTGGAAATGAAAGCTTAGCTCATCTGATGGATTTGGAAACCCTACTAACTTTTGAGGAAGGTGGATCGGGTCAGCATAGTGGACCGGTTCTGTTGTTTTTAATTTGGGATATTTTAATATTAGGCTTATTTAATTATTCTTTGTAATCGATTTAGCCCAACTTATCTGATTATATTGATAAAATATAAATTAAACCAAAAAAATCATACAGATCACCACAAAATCGTACTTCAGACTCTCAAAGCCCATTAGTTGTTCACCAAATTCAGTTAGTGTGAATTTTGGTTAAGGTCAGTAGCATTTCTTGGTTATATTATTTTTGGTGATGGTATTAGAGTTGATCCTCAAAAGACCAAAGCGTTGAGAAACAAGCCTAGACTCATTAGTGACCCAACAGTTGTAGTCCCCTAAGAGGGCGTAGATATTCAGAATGATCTCTCTTTCGATGAGGTCCAAGTTAACTCCTTGATCGTCAGATTCATAGACTAAGGAACAAAGAAGTTCCCTTGGTCAAAGTTCTTTGGTGGAACCAGTCCATTGAGGGAGCTACTTTAGAAGTAGAAACAGATATGTGGACCAAGTATCCTTACCTCTTCTCCCAAACTCAGACTCAGTTTGAGGTAAAAGTCTTCCTTAGGTTTACTCGGTTCCATGCTCAATTACAGTTACAAACTTAGTATCAGTTATTGTTGCATATCATTCTCATAACAGTCATGAATTACTGAATCAACTGAATTAATTGAGCTTTGTAATCATGATTCAGTTATGCATGTTCAGTATGTAAACTCAGTTTATCAGCAGTCTCATCTAAGTCATGATTTAGTTGTGCATGATTAGTATTTGTATAAATGCACTCTATCAGTCTTTTCAGCTTAATTAGACTTATTCGAGGATGAATGTTCCTAAGGGGGAGATATAGTAATACCTCATATTTTCCTATCTTATTTTATCTCTCAGTATATAAGAATTCCTATGTATAACTTTGGTTCTAGGTGGAATTTTCTAGTTTAATATATACCATATTGTAGGAAATTCAGTCATATTTCTAACGATATAAAATTTGCATTAATCTGATAATCGGGTAAGAAATTATGGCTATTTTAGTTTCAGCAGACAGGCTTCACGATAACACCGTATTGCAGAGACAAGCCAAATGGCATTCGTCAATTTCCAGTGAGACACTGTGATTCCAGCACATCATGATGAAGTTTCATTTCCCAATTTATATTTCTAGTGAAGCACCGCGATTAGGTCGAGTCGCAGTGCAGTGCAAAATAGCATTTATCAATTTCCAGTGAGGTACCACGATTGGCCCGCGTCGCGCCAAGGTGTCATCTCAGAATTTTCAATTTCCATTAGCTCAACACGATTCCACCACATTACGTCAAAAGGTAATTTCACAATTGTTCTTTTTAAATAAGCTTTAGCCAACTTCCAGTGGCTCACCGCGATGCCACCGTGTCGCGATAAAGACCAAAATTGGGAATCTAGTAACGTAAATTTTAATTTCTTTCAGGGGAAATTTAGTCTTTTTCCACAGCCCTAATCAGTCTAAATAAGTTAATAAACCCCTAATAACTTAGTTAAGTAATTATTCACTCAACTTTCCCCAAATCAAGATTATTCTCTCTCAAAATAGGAAAACCCTAGACTTCAAGAATCAAGGTCAAATCGCAAGAACACTACCAAGAATCCTTAAGAAGTTAATTTTTCAAGTATGTTAGGTGTTCATTCATGGGCCCTTACGACCCATGGAGTCCAAGAACCTTTTTTTTTCAAAAATACAAGTTTTCAGATTTATGATTTCCTTGCTTGAATTAGATTGTATGCATGTTCATGATGTTGTTTGGGTTTTAATCCATGATTAATTACAAGTTTCATGAAATTAAGATAGCATGTATGATGAATTATGTGATTCTAATGTTCAATCCTTGAATTTATAAGTTGAATGTTGTAGCCATGATATATAATATATATGTTTATTATTATGTGAAATAATCATGCTCCCCAAGTGTTTGTTAGAATGCCTATGTGAACTGAATAGTGGAATCATAACATTTGTTAGAATAAGTTCCCATTAATGTACAAGTTCATGCCTTGCAAGTGTTTGACAAAATGTCTCAATGAATGAATCATGACTACGTGACTAGCTACTATGCTTTCAAGATTGTGCAATGTTTTAGTATTGATGCTATCGAGTCCTGGGGGTATTTAATACCCAAAAAATCTAGTTGTTTACCTAGATCATAGTAGCTAAAAAATAGTCTCAGTAATGTCACGAATAGTAGTACTCAGTGAGTTACAGAACTTAGTGAAACTCAATCCAGTTCAGTTCAGTTAAATAATCAATGTCATTTAGTTAGGAGTGGGATTCAACACCGAGCAAACCCAAGGATAGGGTTTCACCTGTCAGTAGAGGGTGTGATCCTTAGTAGCAGTCCTTGCATTCTATAACTACGTAGCCAATGTATGTTGAGATATCAACCTGGAAGTTGAGGGTTGATAAGGTTTTTACCTTTCAGTTGAGGTTAATACCGTTTTCATAAGGAAACTTGCCAGTAAAGGGTGACCCTTATTACTTTTGGATAACATTTTGGTGGATCCACATAGCCAGTGTGTGTACCCGTAGCATGGTATTGATACCCTTCCAACTGGGGTTATAGGTTGGACCCCAATCAGTTTAGTGAGGGGCATGTCGGTTAGATGATTATCTCCCATAATTTTAGTTTCAGTCTTCAGTATAGAACTCTGTTTAGTTTTACAGAATCATGACTGTTAGAAACAGTCACCTAGTTATTAGTAATTCATTTATTAGTAATCTCAGATATCAGTTACTCAGTTATCAGAACTCAGTACTCAATTTTAGTATATATCTCAGATACAATATATATGTATATGCATAGTATTGCATACTCACTGTTTACAACAGCTTTAGTTATCCAAGTACTCTTATTCAGTTATATTCATATCACTCAGTCAGTTACTGTTTATGCATATGAACCCATGCATTTCAGCCTTATCTCATCTAGCATACCATTACATTCCACATACTAATCGCATACTTGTTTTTTGTTCTATGATGTCTCATATCATAGTTTTGGACGCTCAGATTCCAGACCGCACTTAGCCAGATTCAGTCAGCAGCGACAGATTCAGTAGTGAGTCCTCATTTATCGAGGATATTCTTTTATTTCATTATTACAGTAGATTAAGTATTTTATTAGCTAGAGTTAGTTGGGGACTTGTCCCATCAACTCCATATTTAGACAGTTCAGTAAGAGTTTTTCTAGACTAGACTAGTTCAGACAATATTCATCTTTCAGATGTTATTATCAGTTGCTATATTTGTCAGTATTCAGAATATAAACCTTATGGAATTTCAGCCTAACTTTCGTATTATTCCAGTATTATTATTCAGTGCCCATAGGAGGTAGAAGTCAGGGGTTAGCTTGTGGTCCTTCGGGGTCGTAAGCACCGTGTGACGTCCGGGGTGTAGACTTGGGGCGTTTTAAAGTCCCTCAGTAAGTTCAACAATTTATTTTCTTTCCCTTTTTCAAAACCTATTCTCCCCTTACTTTTCTATCATTATCTCACACACATCATGTATGAATAAAGGAGAAATAATCCATTTTCTCCCCTTCTGTCCTTTAGCTTATCTCCCCAAGCTTCAATTTTAAGAACTTTTGTAAGTTTCTTGATTTTCTCTCTTTACTCCATGGTAATCCCACTAACCACTTTCTATTATAGCTAATTGGGCTTATGCTTGAGATTATGAAGAGTTTGTTTCTCCAAGTTAAAGATTATTCTCTCATTATCTAGAAGTTAGGATGAATGGTAGATGGATGATGTCTAAATTATTTTGATATGTAACATTGTTGACATTAATTATGGTTAAAGTGAATATCTATATGAAATAACAATGTGGTAGACTCTATTAGCATTTTCACTTGATAAAAACCTTTATGTGCAGCACATATTTGATTAAATTGCCCCAAGTATCTTCATGGTCTATAGGTTCTTAATGATAAGTGGATAATGACCGTACTATGGAAACTATAGCCATTGGAGAGCCTAAGAGTAATATTAAAGTCTAAATATGGGGTGGTGCATTGAAATTGAGAAAAATAGGAGTTTGAAATTATAAAGGTAAGCTAGTTTATTATAAAGCAATACTGTGGGAAAGTATGAGTACCCAAAAGATGACTAGTAGCACCTTGCTAGTGAATTCAGATGACAGTGAATTCAGTGTCGGGTTATTCCAACACTATATAAACTTGATTTTATAGAAAAATCATTTTTGGTATTGATTCAGAAAATGTTGTGTAGGTAAAATGGTTTGTCCTGAGTAAACAATAGGTGCCACAAGAAGGAAATCAAAGTCCATTAATTTCCAAACTCATAAAATTGATGTATAGGGAAATTCTCAAGAAGCCAAGCCCATCCAAAAGCTTCATGAAAGTATAATGAACATTTGAGCTAAAATGGATTGAAACCCATGAAAAACAATAGTATGAAAAGTTTAATTCTAAGAATACCACACAGAGATCAGATTAGATGAAGTCCAACCGTGTAATGAATTCCCTAAGATTTGGGAAGGTTTTCAGTATATGGATATCTAATAATATTGTTGATCTCGGTAAGTGCAGTCCTTACCCAAATAGGTAATTCAATGCCATATGAGATCCAATAAATATTATGAGAAAGTTAATATTAGAGGGATGACGGTGCTTTTAACAATGGGTGATATATGCAGACTTGTGTGGGCTACTATAATCCAAGTAGTCCATTCCCTGAGATGTATGATCACCCTCCATACCAATTTTTAAGGCACACACTATGCAAAGTTCACTCCATAGCTTGATGAGCACAAAGACGATGCATGTATAGTTGGATTCAATGTGTTTGAGATTAATGCCTTATGATCATACCACTTAGGTGTCTAGATATAAAGTATGCATTATATACATGCTGATGAGTAGACAAACAATTGATGAAGGGTATATTATATGACTCATGAATGCACCTGAAAATGATCGCCCTGATAGGAAATATACTATGGCAGTCTTTTGATGCAATACTTGCATGGACAAAAAGTGCCTAGGGAGAATCAATATTATCACCTTATTTGTGTTGGCTATATTACAACATTACTGGGGGGTAATGAACGTAAGGATATGCAGGGTTAGATACTGAGTGTTGTTATGATCCATTATTATGATAACTATCTTTTTTAGGCATCAATATGGGATGATAGATCTACAAATTAAGTTATATAAGAGGGAAACCACCCAAAGGAGAAAGTTATAATAGATGATAATTATCCATTCAATACTCTTGAATAACTCATGTTCAAAGATAGACTGAGTTTTAAGGACCCGATAGATGATGATGTGGTCACTCTTGATCCACCTATGCATGAGATAAAGATTATGAGGAAGATGAAGCAGAAGCTAAAACAGAGAGATACATTGATTATGATGGCACAATATATGAAGCTATCGATAATGATGAGGCCATGTCTTAGACACAGGAAGTTCTTCGATCTTCATACTTTATTTTTTATTACTTTAAGAATTGAAGGCAGTGGAAATTTTTAAGTATGGATTGAGGAGAAGAAACTTTATTTAGTTATTTGTATGTATGATATATCTCAAACTTTTAATTAAGTAGTATCTGATATATTAGCATAACTATTGTAGTATTAGTGTGTCGTGATAGATAATAATACAACACTTGTTTTTTGTTTTTAGTTTTTTTTCAGGTGAGTTTTTGAATGGTTCTATTATGACCGAATTGGTCATGATTGGCACCCACACTAACCCTCTAGTAAGAGAATCATTCAAACCATTTACTAACCTAATCCTTCATCCATTTATAAACAATAGAGATCACTCCAACATAATAATAATATAATCCAAAGATGAAAAATAAATAAACATGGAAAATTAACAACTATCTATTACAATCCTCGACATCCAAAAGTCATCATACAATTACATTCTAAAATCCATGAGGAAAAGTGTAAATAAATATCTAAAAACAACTAATAAAGGTATATCATTGTCCAAAACACTAAACATGATCAATGATAAGATCTAATGACTGACCGAAGATAGGTGCTCACCCTTGAATCGAGCTGCTGGACAGATAAGTAGATCTGTAGTTTTTTTAGTTGCTTGAACACTTTCTACACTCAACAAAAATAAGAGCACATGTAGTATCTATACAAATACTATGTCTTTGTATGTATAATAGGCCGAATTAACTTAAAAACTGATGTGTGAGCATATTCTAACACATTTGAGGCTATTAACTCAAAATAATTGCAAGGTCTTAAGAAACATTAGTTATTTTTGATTAGTTTATGTTTGATTTTACAATTTAAGTTGATATGATAGAGAACCAACAATAATGTAAGCAAAAAGGCTAAAATTTGAAGCAATTAAAAGACAAGTTCAGCTAACAAAATTCATGATAGGTCGTCAGCCCAGTTATTGGCTATCAAGTCCAACGTCAGCCTTAAATAGGGAATGAGTTCCAGCTGGTAGAATCGATGACATTTTGTGATAGGCCATCATAATGGTGATAAGTCATCAGGAGTGTCGTCAGACTTAGGCAGGACATGAGAATTAGAGCAAAAGTGTGACGACATTTTTGATAAGTCGTCACAGTCATGATAAGCCTTCAGAAGTTGCCGTTAACCTAAGATAGGACTAGTGCAGATTAGAAGAAGACCTGACGACATTCTTGATAAGTCGTCAGGATCCTGATAAGGCATCACTAATAGTCGTCGTCTATTCTGAGAAAAAGCTGTAACCTTGATTTTCTTTCCTTATTTAGGGTAAACTATTTAACGCTTTGTTTTAGGGTTTTATAGACATTTTTTATTATTGTCATTGTTATTATTATTCTGCAAAAGGTCGACACCTAGAGTGCTGGACAACATATTTTGATATTTTCACTCTTTACTTCTTGATTTAACATCACAACTATTTTTGAGAGATTATTATTAGTATTTTGGGATTTTTTCTTTGTGATCTAAACTGCGGTTCACTAGTTATTATTCATCTCTATAAGTTTATCTTTCAAATCATGAATTCAATTATGTGTTTCGTTCAGTTCATCATGAGTGGCTAATCTCCATTAACCTGATTTATGGGATCTAGGGTTTGGTCTTGATGAGGTGCTAAACATTCAAGATTCAAAAGGTGGCAGAATTTCTTAATAATTATGAAGTTTAAATTGACATCTGGTGGTTGCAAAATAGTAGACACACCTGCTTTGATTTTCTTGAGAAAGAAATCAAATATAGTAGGAAGTGAATTATCAATAGGGACTCAAAAATACTTCGTTTAATAATCAGTGCTGCAACAAGGCTAGTTAACCTGAGGTAAAATCTGGGCAGTAAATAGAAATTCCCTAAGTTCAAGAGGATTAGGGAGTTAAACGCTTAAGTAGGTCGAGAGATATTTAAGCATAACATCGATAAAGATAGCTTGTTATCCTACCCACCTTGAGAATCTTGAACCACTTCTAGCATCTGTTATGTACTGGAAGCTCTAGTGAACATAATTCTGGTTATTTCATAAACTCTTGATTTACAAACACCAAAAGTAAAGTGACAAACAACAACTTGTTAAACCTAAACCCCCCATTTCAGGATATCTTAAACTATCAGTGGATTAAATCGCAAATAACTTAAGTGCAAACCATATTACCTGTGGGATTCGACCCCAACCTAGTTGGGTTTTATATTGACAATGATCACTTACACCCATTCAAGAGTATAATTTGAGCGTTATCCAAAATGGTGCCGTTGCCGAGGAATACGGTTGTAAGCTGAAGTTTGTATGCTCTAATTGACTGTTAGTTAAGTTTCCTAGGTTTACGTTTATTTATTGTTTTTGTTTATTTGCAGGATTTTATAGTTTATTCCAAACACCAGAAGTTTCGAAGAAACATTATTACCACTAAATCCGAAACCGCAACTAATAGGAAGAATGGCAGAACAACAAGAGGCTGACAGAATGGCCGCCTTAGCTAGAGCTCAGGTGAATGTGCAAAATGTAGGGCAACATCCACGACATCCAAACACTGAGGATGAAGATTTGGGGGAGGAGGAGTTATTGAACCCTGGTAACCAAAGGCGTGCAGAGTAGATAGATTCATAAGTGCCACATCATGTTAATTGGAACTGTCCGTTCCAAAGAAGACAAGAGTACCAGCCGATCCAGTATGATCAGAATGATGATAATGATGGCATGGATGAGGTAGGTGAAACGGGTGCAATTATTCCCCCACTGTTGGCACCTGGAGCCAAGTTTAACATTACGAGTACTATGATCCAACTTCTCAATCTGAAGGTGTTATTTGGTGGCCTTT
The DNA here is from genome assembly GCA_030864215.1 of Capsicum pubescens. NCBI lineage: Eukaryota > Viridiplantae > Streptophyta > Magnoliopsida > Solanales > Solanaceae > Capsicum > Capsicum pubescens. The sequence continues at coordinate 161,765,878 of CM061549.1, read as the reverse complement.
CTGGAGTTGATCCAAACTTGCATCTGGTTAATTTTGTCACCATTTGCAAATCTTTTGATAACCTAGGAGTGGGATAGAATGCTATCCGATTGAGGTTGTTCCCATTGTCTCTGTCTGGGGAGGAAACATTGTGGCTGAATGAGCGTACGCCTGATTCCATCACCCACTAGAGGCAATTGAAAGAAGCATTCCTAGAATGATTTTTTCCACTCTCTAGGAGGGTACAGTTGAGGGATGAAATCAGCAATTTTAGACAGCTTTCTACTGAAGCTTTGCATGAGACTTGGGAGAGATTAAAAAAGAAGCTAACACAGTGTCCGAACCACAATATGATGAACCTACACTTGATGGAGACTTTATACAGGGCCCTCAACTCTGTAACAAAGTCGATTGTAGATAATGCTACTGGTGGTTCATTTGTTGATCTGTCTTTTCAAGATGCCTCGGATATACTAAATAGGATGAACAAATAGAGTAGGTCTTGGTATACTAGGGAGTCTGTGGTAGCAAGCCCTACTATTTCTATTGGTATGTTTGCTGAACAATTCAGGAGAGATGAGGAGAGGGATCAAGACATGGCCCATCTAAAGATTCAGATGGACTTGCTCACCAAGTACTTATTATCAGTGAAGACTGAGAAAGTAAAAGTTGTAACGTCTCAAGACCGAGTGGATATGGAACCTGAATAAGAGGTGAATTATGTTAATAATTAGGGGGTTTCCGAGGCAATATCCAAGGGAATCAAGGTCGGAACGTTTAAGAAAAGCCTGGTTATAAAGACAGGGAGAAAGAAAACTGGAAAATCAATATGACAGGAGTGGTTTATATGTTCCTCCTGGAAATCAGGAAGCTGCTGCAACTAGCTCTGGAAAGATGTCCATGGAGGACATGATGGAGAAATTGTTGAAGGGAGTTGAGGCTACCAACTCTGATGTAACCACCATGAAAACCGATCTGACATCCATCAGTCAGTTCGGGCACTCATACTCCACTGCCATCAAATAGTTGAAACAGCATATGAGCCAACTTTTCACTGTATTTAACTAGAGAAAGAGCGGAACGTTACCAAGTGATACAGTTCAGAATCTGTGGAATGATGACTCATGTATGGCGATTACCACTAGGAGTGGTAAGATATTGCCTGGCCCTTCTGTGGGAAAATCTATAGATGGTGAGGTAGTTGTTGATAAATCCGAAGAAAGCAATCTAGTAGAGTCTGAGAAGCTAGATAGTTCTGTTAATGCTTCAGAGAAGGAAGAGGAAGTGGTGTTGAAAACTATCCCAAGACCACCACCTCCCTTTCCTCAATGATTTAAAAAGAAGGCTGATGATGCAAAATTCAGCAAATTCCTAGCAATGCTCAAGCAATTGACAATAAATGTGCCTTTAGTTGAGGCAATTGACAATAAATGTGCCTTTGGTTGAGGCACTTGAGAAAATACCAGGATACACAAAGTTCATGAAAGACCTTTTGACTAAGAAATGGAAGATTAGCCATGATCCAGAGGACAATCTTCTCCATTGTGGCGCTATATCTACAAGGTCTTTAGTGCAGAAAAAGGCAGACTCGGGAGCATTTACAATTTCGTGTACTATTGGTTCCCTAAAATTCACCAAAGCGTTATGCGATCTGGGAGCCAATATAAACCTAATTCTACTTGGAATGTACAAAAAACTAGGTTTGGGGAATGCTACCCCAACAAATATGTGGTTGGTGATGGCAGATAGGTCTATGAAGCAGCCTGTGGGCATATTACACGATGTTTTAGTAAAGTTAGACGATTTTATTCTACCTGCTGATTTTTTAGTCTTAGATTGCGAGGTGGAATTTGAAGTGCCCATCATCTTGAGTAGACCATTCCTTGCAACTGGGAGAGTAATCTTAGACATAGAGCTAAACGAGCTGAAGTTCAGGCTAAATGATAAAGAAGCATGCTTCGAGATACACTCATCCATGACTCAGTAAAAAGAAATGGGTGTTTTCTCAATGGTTGATGTATTCTATAAAGATGATAAAGGGGTATCGACAAGTTGTCTTGGTGAAGTCTGAGTAGTCAATATAACCAAGTCGTGCCGCAACAGTAAATTAGGCGCTATTGGGAGGCAACCCAAAATTTTATATTCCAGTAAAGTGTTTATTTTTGTAGTTAGGATTTAATTCATAAAAGGTGGAAAACTGATGAATCAGCTGAAAAGGTCCTGGCGGCATTTATGATAAGCCGTCAAAACTGTGATAAGCTATCAGAATTATCATCAGAGAGGCCAATTTTGAATTCAAGTTCTGTTAAGGATGACGACATCCGTGATAGGTCATCACACCTGTGACAAGCCTTCATAAGATGTCATCAAAAAGTAACTTAACAACCAAATCTGGGCCAATTATAAAGATCCGACCCGGGCCCAGTCGAACCTTTCCACCTTCCTGCTTGTTTTTACTTCCTTTTAAGTTAATTCCCTTAAATATTTAGAGTATTTTATTTCCTTATTCAAAAAATTTCCCAAGTAAAACAAAAAGCAAGTTTCCTTGTCTGTGGGTTTGCAATTAAAATCAAGAATTTTTTCCTACTACCTCTTGTGCGTGTAATCACATTGAAGGCTCCCATCAGGTATAATCTAAATTTGACTTTTATTTTCAAGTGGTAAGGGATATATTGATGACAACCTAAGTTCCCAAGAGACTTGAACCAATTTCAACTAGAAAAGGGGCAGAAATTCGAAACTAGGGTTTGCTGTGCAATCCTAAAGCTTAAAATTCAGCTCACAAATCAGAACTCGAGTAGATTTTGAGAAATATTGGGACCAAAAGAATTGAGTTAAAATCAAAAGTGGGGTTCTGATAAGAGTTGAATACATTCATGATAATCTATCACAACTGTGATGGCTTATCAAAAATGTCGTCAAAGGCTACTAAGAATGAAGTGAGTTCTATTTAGAGCTGACGACATTTGTGATAGGATATCATATTTGTGATGGATTATAAGAAATATCGTTAGAGGTTTATAAAGTTCAAAGTTTTGTCTAAGGCTGACGACAATTGTGATAAGCTATCACAGTCGTGACGGCTTATCAAGAAATGTCATCGCATCTAGAACCTGAAGTATGAATGAGCCTTTTCAAAGGATGTGAAACTTAAGTTATTAATGTGTTTGTGTTTAGGCTCTTGAGGATTGAATAATGGTTTTTCTATTGCTACAGGAACCCTATAATGGCATCCAAAGGAAAGAGCCCCATGCATATAAAGAAGGAACAACAGAAAAGTGTACGCCAAAAATTCATCGATGAAGAGTCTGAATATGAAGAAGAAGAACCTATGCTCAGGAAGATAAAGAAGAAGCAAATCCCTAACCAGCCTCCACCACCCCTACCAGTTGAGGTGAATGATAGTAAGGAATCAGAAAAAACAACTGCTTCTGAACAGGAGGCATCTGAACATTCTGAACATGAGCAGCATGAGTCTGAACATGCTGAATCTGAAGAGGAAGAACATGAAGGGTATGAGGATCTTGAAATTGAGGAAACAACATCTGAATCCCCTTCTACTGAAAAAAAAGATGATGATGAGTATCCAATTCGGGGAACACTTATCAAATGTAAGAACCCCGAAGTTTGAGATAATGCTAGATGGAAAATTCCTAAGGCAGAGGGCATCTTCACTGCTGGGATCCACATAACTAATAGAAGAATGAATAAAAGGCCTATTTAGGAAGAAAAGAGAATTATCACCAAAGGTCTGCGTAGGTATCCTGAAGTGGAACAGAAGTTCCAAGAGTATGGTTTGGGATAGACTACAAAAGGAGGAAGCTCATTTTGCCTTACACTGGTCTGAGAGTTTTATGCAAACTACCAGTCTCAGTTGGGTAACATGTGTAGGTCAGGAGAAAGAGTTGCATACCAGCCCCTGCTAGAGAGAGTTCAGGTAAAGGGCGTAAGGGTTGATATCTCAATTAGAACCATCAGCAGGTTCTTGCATGGACCTGACTTCACTACTCAGGCCACTTCACTATTAGTCTATGCTCGGATTAAGAATCGGGAAAATCAACGTCCGTGGTTGGCCAACATCATAGCTGAAGGGGAACCAACATGGGTGACCAACCCAAACGAGAGAATATATAAGTCCCCATTGACTCAAGAGGCAAAGTTTTGGTGGGGTGTAATGCGTATTTAGCTGATACCCACTGATGGAGAAAACATTCTGGGTGATGATCGAGCCATCCTAGTAGAAATCATGGTGCAGCATCTCCTCATTAATTTTGGGGAAACCATTGTTGATAAGATGAAGATTAGAATGTCAAGAACTGAAAATTCTTATCCTTTCCCTTGTCTTATCACAGAGTTGTGCTGAGCTGCTAATGTGCTAGAGATTGTAGGGGTTGATGATGATATTTCTGCTTGAAAGACCCATAATCCCATACGGTATGATGAAGATCAGCCAGGACTGAGACTTGATAGAGGTGTAGAGGTAGTAGGAGACCCTCCAGTTATAGCTGTCGGTTCAACACCTAATATGGAAGTGCAAGATTCTGAGACTGCGCAACCAACTTTTTTAGCACAAGCAGGTTCAGTGCTTGAGAATGAACCCAATCCCTTAGCTCCTACAACATCAGCAGGATTTGTATTTCATCCGATCGACATCAGAAAAGTGTCCAAACAAGCCAAAAGGTATGAGGCACAACTACATGATTTTACCTAACAGTTTGCCGCTGCAGTAGACAAGAGAATCAAGGCTACCCTTGAGCCTTTTGTAACTTTTCCTGGATGGGTTGCAGATTTGAAGAAATGATTTGATGCACGAGCAAAAGAAATGTAAGGGTCTAATCTTGCTAAATTCAGAGCGGCCTTGAACAAGGTAAAGGCAGATGTTGGGGTGTTGCAGTAGCACCAATTTATGGTGCCAACAAATCTGGCTATGCATGAATCTGAGGAAGAAATTCCAATGCTTGACCTCACTGGAGATTCACCAAAGATAAATAAGAAGAAGGGGGAGCAGAAGGGAAAATATAAGAGAGAAGATCCTGACAGCGAGGAAGAAAGAAGAGTGAAAAAGAGGGTGAAAAAGAAGGCCAAAAAAGGAGTTGAAGAAAGCATGAATGGAGTCCCTAGCAAACAATGAGAGATGGGAGAAGGATTTAAAAGCCAGGGCTGCAGGTGCCTCATCTAGCAGACCCCCTACTTCTACAAGATCAGAAGCTCCCGATGGAGAGAAGGTAGCAGATGATGCAGCAACAGGGTCAGAAACCCATGAACCTTGAGATTGATCCATTCCAGGTATACTCTAACCCATAGTTTAGCCTTATTTTTAATTTTAAGTTGAGGGTGTAGGGTAGGATATTGTTGTAACAATTTTTGTTAGATAATTAGGAGTAATATAGGTACTTGAGGTAATTAGCATGTTTTGTGACTTTTGAGCACCTCTCCATTGATATGAGTTAATAACTGTGTGAATTGCATTCATATGTGACTGCGGTGCATCTTTTTATGGCATTAGTCTGGCGACTTGGCAATTTTTGCTGAACAAATTGTATGAATCGGATAAGTAGTGATATGTGATGTACTTATGTTCCATGTGTGTGTGAGGTCTTACTAATCTCCTGCTGTGTGCCAAATTTAGAACTTTCCCTGTTAGTTCTGCCTGGTTGTAGGATAAGGGTTAGGAAAGGATCATAGGCCATTTTTTATTGTAACCCACTTTTAGCCTAAATGACCTTCCCAATGTGAATAATATCCCTTGATACCTGATTTGAGCCTATACATCTGTTTCTTTCTATGAAACTTCTCACCTTCCCATTTACCTCACAATGACCCTATTTTGGCCCTGATCCTCCGTGGACTCTGTGCACCTTGACTTAGGAAAATAACCTAAGTTGAGGGTGGCTATCATAGGGCTGTGTGATGCAAAATGAGCATGAAGAGAGGTAGAATAAGAGAGAAAAAAAATTTGGGTGCGGTGAAAAAGGAATAAGAAGTGAGAAAACTGTGTTAAAGATGATAAAAAAATAATATGATGATTGAAAAGACCGCATCCATCTTGAGTATGTGTGATCAATAAAATTTGAGGAAGAAAAGAAGGTTGAGAAGTGAAACCCTAAGAGTTTAGTGTAGTGTCAAGGAGGCATAGTCACTCTAAAATATCCACGAATATCATACCCTCCCCTAGCCTATATTACAAGCCTAAGAAAAGCCCTAAAGTGATCCTAACTGACCTACCTGAAGATTTGTGTACTGACTATAAGGGCAAGCCTATGGAATTTGACATGCAGTGTTTAGAACTTCATTCTGAGAGTGAGATTTGTGATTATCCCTATGTTTTTGAATGTGAATTGTGATATGAGTGAAAAAGGAATTTCTTTGTTGTGAGGGAAAATTGGGTATGTTGCTAAGTCACTGACTTGTTCATATAGTGTGATCTTGGTAAGACATGATTGTTATTGCTGAATTCTTGTCGTATCTTGATGCTTGTTAGTTGATGGTTGTTCTTCAAAACATCAACAATGAGTTTTAAATTTACTGACCTTGGAGATGGTGAAATTATTCTTAACTAATATGAGTAGTTAGCTTCCAAATTGTACTTTGTATTCTCTTAGTTTTGTTTTGGTTGCTTGAGGACAAGAAATTGATTCAAGTTGAGGGTGTTGATGTGTGAGCATATGCTAACACATTTGATCCTTTTAACTCTAAATAACTGCAAGGTCTTAAGAAACTTTAGTTATTTTTGATTAGTTATGTTTGATTTTATATTTTAAGTTGATATGATAGAGAACCAACAATAATGGAAGCAAAAAGGCTGAAATCTGAAGAAATTAAAAGGCAAGTGCAGCTGACAACATTCATGATAGGTCGTCAGCCCGGTGATAGGCTATCAAGGCCATCGTAGCCCTTAAACAGGGAATGAATTCCAGCTCGTAGAATCGATGATATTTTGTGATAGGCCGTCATAATGGTAATAAGTCGTTAGGAATGCCGTCAGACATAGGTAGGACATGAGAATTGGAGCAAAAGTGTGACGACATTTCTGATAAGTCATCACACTCATGATAAGCCGTCAACCTAAGACAGGACTACTGCAGATTAGAAGAAGACCTGATGACATTCTTGATAAGTCATCAGGATCCTGATAAGGCATCACCAATAGTCGTCATCTAGTCTGAGAAAAAGTTGTACCCTTTATTTTGTTTCCTTATTTAGGGTAAACTATTTAAAGCTTTGTTTTAGGGTTATCTAGACATTTTTTTATTATTGTCATTGTTATTATTTTTCTGAAGAAGGTCGACACCATTAGTGATGGAAAAAATATTTTGATATTTTCTCTCTTTACTTCTTGACTTTAACATCACAACTATTTTTGAGAGATTATTATCAGTATTTTGGGATTTTTCCTTTGTGATCTAATATGTGATTCACTAGTTATTATTCATCTCTATAAGTTTATCTTTCAAATCATGAATTCAATTATGTGTTTTGTTTGTTTCATCATGAGTGGCTTATCTCTATTAACCTGAGTTATAGGATCTAGGGTTAGGTCTTGATGAGGTGCTAAGCATTTAAGATTCAAAAGGTGGTAGGATTTCTTGATAATTTTGAAGTTTTAATTGACGTCTGTTGGTTGCAAACAATAGACACACCTACTTTGATTTGCTGGAGAAAGAAATCAAATATAGTAGGAAGTGAATTATCAACACGGACTCAGAAATACTTCATTTAATAATCAACGTTGTAACAAAGTTAGTGAACCTGAGGTAAAATTTGAGCAGTAAATAGAAATTCCCTAAGTTCGAGAGGATTAGGGAGTTAAACGCTTAGCATCTGTCATGTACCGAAAGCCCCAGTGAACATAATTCTGGTTATTTCATAAACTCTTGATTTACAAACACCGGAAGTAAAGTGACAAACAACTTTTTAAACCTAAATAGACCATTTCGGCAAACCTTAAACTATTAGTGGATTAAATCGCAAACAAGTTGAGTTCTAACCATATTCCCTGTGGGATTCGACCCCAACCTAGTTGGGTTTTATATTGACAACGATCGCTTACAACCATTCAAGAGTGTAATTTGAGCGTTATAAAGAAACATACAAAAACTTAATTTGAACAAAAGCAACAAGCAATCAAGACATACACCTAATTATTTCACAACTCTCCACCATCCCAAAACTAATATCTTGATATGAATCTAAGTAATACATTAATACTTTTAACAGTATATTTCCATCATTATTCTATCATATCAAGATAAGTTAAAACATAATAAGGGAAGAGCGTAAGACCCTTAATATTATCTCAAGTGTAACATACCATATTTCGTTCATCCAGTTATTTCACAAGTAATCTTAAGATACTTCTAATTAAGACGACACTTATACTAGAGCAACCATAATATCAATGAATGAATTATATGAAATAATGCATTATGACCACCAACCTAATCATTAAAGTGTGCACACATACCAAGGGGTCTTATATGACTAGGAGTCATGAACCGCAGAGGACAAGCACAATCCATGTACCATATATGGATGATAGGAGACCCTACAAATATCTAACTATAAGCAAACCATACCGGAGTGTTACCAAGCCCTCCATATATTGGAATATGTGAAATCTTAATCAATATCAGCTACAATATGATAAGTGCACAACTATGCCATAACACAATTTATCTAGACAGTTAGTCAATTTCAAGGTTGATCACTTATAAGAATGAAATCAATTACCAGAACAATTCACCAATTTCAAGTGTATTAGAAGGTAAATTTATAATAATTTAACTCATTGTTAGGCACAAAAATCAAATTAATTTGGTTGATATATTGAAACTATAACCTTACTTTAATGAAGGTTAGAATGCTCTAAATTCGCGAAAGCTTTCCCTTTCATTATTTTTTCCTATTGTTCTTGGTCTAAAATAAAAAATAAAGATAAATCAATAACTTATTATCCATTTACAAGAATTCTTGTTTTAAAAATAGTAAATAAAGAGAAATCAATAAATTATTCTCCATTTACAAGCATTAGGAACTAAAACCTAGGTTTCAACATGTTCTTAGGCCAAACCCCTAATGAGATTTTTAACCCATTAATCAACCCAATTTCCCTTTAACATACAGTAATGAAGAAGGAATATATATAAGGAAGTCAAGTCTAGAAACCTGGAATCATTTACAACTTATTTTAAGATTATTCGAGGGCAATTCTCTTTGGTTTTATCACTTTGGGGCTTAACCTATAAATTCTTCCTAACATCATACTTGTAATGATTTTAGAGATTAAGGAAGTGAATCCAAGAAAGAATTATGGAATGATCTTACCCTAATGATAAAAATTCCCAATATTGTAGAAAGTTTCCTCGCACAACCCTAGGATGAGTTTTAGAAGAAAATAGAGTCAAAACTCCAAGCCCGAAAAATTATTCTAATAGTGGCTCCCTACCCACTATATCATATCGCTATAGCAGTCATCTTCTAAAGATGTTGACCGCTAAATTGGTCCCTTCACTACAATGGTTGTCCTGAAATAGTTGTTTTCTTTGCCCTAGGCTCGAAACCCAAACAATTATTCTAGCCCAAGCTCATTACAGTGGATCTTAAATAGTAGCTTGGAGGAATTTCAAATTTCTCCCATTTTTGCTATGCAGTCTTTGTTTTTTAACAACATTGATTCATCCTATCATGAAAATGCTATAATAGGAGTTCTATGCACACGAATATAAAATTTAATTTCGATATGCTATTATTGATCAACAAAATCCTTATTTATTATCTATACCTTTAGAATCAACACACCAATATTCATAATACATGAAAGGTCTACACACTATATGACACTCATATTTAATTCGAATTCACCTTAGCATGATATTTTCATAAATTTAATCCTGAGGCCAAGTCCACCCCAAGAATTACACCACGTAAAATGCTATTACAATGGAACGATTCATTTTAGCTATCAATTAAATAATATTGTATCCCTGAAAGACAACTTGAAAACAAGGTTGGTAATAAGTAAAGTTACATGAATTGATTGAACAATTGGGGATTACACTTTGGCATTTGTGCTTCAGTTTCCTAAGTCTATAGGACCCAAAATATTGAAATGAGGAGTTAACTATGACTTCTTTGCGGTAATATTAAAAAGAGTGGATCAAAGATTCTTGATTGCGGGTCGTTCATCCCCATTTGCAGGAATATTAACTATGTCTCCTATTTCAACAATCATATTAATGTACCAACCCAGTCTCGATACAAAAATTACATGAACAACACATTTAAAAAACTGGAAACTAATTCATGTAATAACAACCAAAAAACCTCAACCAAATTTTTAACCTATCAATTCAAACACATAAATTTTGAATCAATTTATACCGAAATATAAAATACAAGTTAATGAATGAGAAACATACTTTAAATATAGAAGAAACTGAAGAGAAATTAGAGCTTAAATCTCGGATGGTGAAATCCTTGTAAAACCCCTACACTTTTTTGGTTTGGGAGTTAGAGAGAAAAATAATGATATTTGATCTTTATAATTAAAGGGGAAAGTGTCAATTTGGTGTTTTAAAGTCGTTTAAGCGGTAATTGACCAAAAATCCCCTTACCCAAGTAAAAGAAAACAAAACTGCAAAAAAATTAATATAACAGTGTGGCATGCCGCTATCACAAAGGGTAGCCTCCGTGCCACGCTCCTATGGTGAAGCATAAGTGGTGTTTCACACAACTATCATATACCCTCACTACCTCGGGGTCCCAAAATAGCCCCGAACAACTTCCAAAATTCTTAAATTCCCAAAACAACCCTTTATCACCCTTTTAAAAAAATTAACGTCAAAAATTTATGTTATGCATATGGAAGGGTAAAACATAATTTTGTTTAAATTTTATAGGGTCTTACACTCATATTTATGAATAAATAAATATCTCTCTTGAGTTTGTTCCCTCTATTGTGGTAAAATAATGTTACAAGTCTAAATCTTTTGGTAGTATAGGATATGTGTTAGTTGATGATATTTGGGTTTTTAAGTCCGAAGGTGGCTCTATTGGTACTCTTTTCTCTACTAAATCTATGTCCTCCCTCTTCTTGTTCCAAGATCCCCCTCTCTTGATGTTACAACTTGCATGACTAAGATTAAATTGAAGTTTGACTCCATCAATTATGTCCTCCTTTCCTTTTACTTCCATCTTTATAAAATCAAGGACATCGGTAAGAAAACATGCACAAATATTGCTCGTCTTAGTTTAAGATTTGCTCAGGTTATAAAGGAGGTCAAAAAGATTACTACTGAAATTTAAACCATTACTAGCTCTCTCTCAACTGTTATCACCACCCAGTTTACAAATTTGAAGGATTCCACTACTCAAACTTTGGCCTATATCTTCCATCATTTTGAGAATCCTATTCCTGCTACTTCTTGACTATGTTTTAAAGACAATATATTTATTTTGGCTTGTATCTATGCATAACTCCTTGAATTTTTTGGCTATTTTATTTTTTTATACTAGACACTACTTTTGCTCTTTCTATTATTTCTTCTTTGTTAATGTCAAAAGGAGAAAATAAGACTACAAGTTGTAGTCGACTATAGGACATTGCAACAACAAGGGGGAGATAACATGCAACAAATTAGGGGAGCTGCAAACTCCTTACTTACAAAGGAAAGTTGATTAAATTATATCTTCAAATATTATCATCCATAAAAAATGGGGATGAACGATCCATTTTGAGTCTCTTTGATACATTGATATGATGGTTAAAATAGGTGACATAGTTAATATTCCTGCAAATGGGGATGAATGACCCACAATCAATAATCTTGGATCCACTCTTTTTAATATTCCCGCAAAGAGGTCAGAGTTAAATCCACATTTCTATATTTTGGGTCGTATAGACTTAGGAAACTGATGCACACATGCCAAAGTGTTATCCCTAATTGTTCATTCAATTCATGTAACTTTACTTATTACCTACCTTGTTTTGTAGTTGTCATTCAGGGATAAAATATTATTTAATTGATATCTATAATGAACCATTCCATTGTAATAGCATTATACGTGGTGTAATTCTTGGTGTGGAGTTGGCCTCAGGATAAAATTTATGAAAATATCACGCTAAGGTTAATTCAAATTAAATATGAATGTCATATGGTGTATAGACCTTTCATGTATACGTGGTGTAATTCTTGGTGTGGAGTTGGCCTCAGGATAAAATTTATGAAAATATCACGCTAAGGTGAATTCAAATTAAATACGAGTGTCATATGGTGTGTAGACCTTTTATGTATTATGGATATTGGCGTGTTGATTCTAGAGGTATGGGTAATAAATAAGGAGTTTGTTGATCCATAATAGCATATGAAATTAAATTTTATATTCGTATGGATAGAACTCCTATTATAGCATTTTCATGATAGGATAAATCCATGTTGTTAAAAAACAAAAACTGCATAGCAAAAATAGGAGAAATTTGAAATTCCTCCAAGCTACTATTTAAGATCCACTATAATGAGCCTGGGCTAGAATAATTGTTTGGGTTTCGAGCCTAGGGAAAAGAAAACAACTATTTAAGGACAACCATTGTAGTTAAGGGACTAATTTAGTGGTCAACATCTTTAGAAGAGGAATGCTATAGTGATACGATATAGTGAGTAGGAAGCCACTATAGCATATGTTGGGTAGAATAATTTTTTAGGCTTGGAGTGTCGATACTATTTTCTTCTAAAAATCATCCTAGGGTTGTGCGAGGAAACTTTCTACAAGTTTGGGAATTTTTATCATTAGGGTAAGATCATTCCACAATTCTTTCTTTGATTTACTTCTTTAATCTCTAAAATCATTACAAGTATGATGTTAGGAAGAATTTATAGGTTAAGCCCCAAAGTGATGAAACCAAAGAGAATCGCCCTTGGATAATCTTAAAATAAGTTGTAAATGATTCCAGGTTTCTAGACTTGACTTCCTTATATAGATTCCTTCTTCATTAATGTATGTTATTGGGAAATTGGATTGATTAATGGGTTAAAAATCTCATTAGGGGTTTGGCCTAAGAACTATGTTGAAACCTAGGTTTTAGTTCCTAATGCTTGTAAATGGAGAATAAGTTATTGATTTCTCTTTATTTACTATTTTTTGACCAAGAATTCTTGTAAATGGAGAATAAGTTATTGATTTATATTTATTTACTATTTTAGGCCAAGAACAATAGGAAAAAGCAATGAAAGGGAAAGCTTTCGCGAATTTAGAGCATTCTAACCTTCATTTAAGTAAGGTTATAGTTACAATATATCTACAAAATTAATTTGATTTTCGTGCCTAACTATGAGTTAAATAATTATAAATTTACCTTCGAATAAACTTGTAATTGGTGAATTGTTTTGGTAATTGATTTCATTCTTATAAGTGATCAACCTTGAAATTGACTAAGTGTCTAGATAAAATATGTTATGACATATTTGTGCACTTATCATAGTATGGCTGATATTGATTAAGATTTCACATATTTTAATATCTGGAGGGCTTGGTACCATGCCAGTATGGATTGCTTATAGTTAGATATTTGTAGGGTCGACTTTCATCCCTATATGGTACATGGATTTAGCTTGTCCTCTTCGGGTCTTGACTCCTAGGCATATAAGACCCCTTGATATATGTGCACACTTTCATGATTGGGTTGGTGGTCATAATGCATTATTTCATATAATTTATTCATTGATATTATGGTTTCTCTAGTATAAGTGTCGTGTTAATTAAAAGTATCTTAAGACTACTTGTGAAATAACTGGATAAATGAAATGTGGTATGCTACACTTGAGATAATATTAAGGGTCTTAGGCTCTACCCTTGTTATGTTTTAACTTAACTTTATATGATAGCATATTGATGGAAATATACTATTAAAAGTATTAATGTATTGCTTAGATTAACATCAAGAGATTAGTTTTGGGATGGTGGCAAGTTGTGAAATAATTATGTGTATGTCTTGATTGCTAGTTTCTTTTCTTCAAATTAAGTTTTTGTATGATTTTTTATAAGGCTCAAATTACACTCTTGAATGGGTGTAAGCGATCATTGTCAATATAAAACCCAACTAGGTTTGGGTCGAATCCCACAGGGAATATGGTTTGACCTCAAGTTGTTTGCAATTTAATCCACTGATAGTTTAAGGTTTCCTAAAATGGGTGGTTTAGGTTTAAGAATTTGTTGTTTTTCACTTTACTTTCGGTTTTTGTAAATCAAGAGTTTATGAAATAACTGGAATTATGTTCACTAGGGCTTCCGGTACATGAAAGATGCTAGAAGTGGTTCAAGATTCTCAAGGTGGGTAGGATAACAAGCTATCTTTATCGATGTTATGCTTAAATTTCTCTCGACCTACTTAAGCATTTATCTCCCTAATCCTCCCGGATCTAGGGAATTTTTATTTACTGCCCAGATTTTACCTCAGGTTAACCAACTTTGTTACAACGCTGATTATTAAACGAAGTATTTTCGAGTCCCTATTGATAATTCACTTCCTACTATATTTAATTTCTTTCTCAAGAAAATCAAAGCAGGTGTGTCTACTATTTGCAACCAACAGACGTCAATTAAAACTTCAGAATTATCAAGAAATTCTACAACCTTTTGAAGCTTGAATGCTTAGCAACTCATCAAGATCTAACCCTAGATCCCATAACTCAGGTTAATGGAGATTAGCTACTCACGATGAAACGAACGATATACATAATTGAATTCATGATTTGAAAGACAAACTTACAGAGATGAATAATAACTAATGAATCACAGATTAGATCTCAAAGGAAAAATCCCAAAATACTGATAATAATCTCTCAAAAATAGTTGTGATGTTAAAGTCAAAAAGTAAAGAGAGAAAATATCAAAATATGTTGTCCATCACTCTAGGTGTTGACCTTCTGCGAAATAATAATAACAATGACAATAATAAAAAAAATGTCTAGAAAACCATAAAACTAAGCTTTAAATAGTTTACCCTAAATAAGGAAACAAAATCAAGGTTACGGCTTTTTCTCGGAATAGACGACGACTATTGGTGTCGCCTTATCAGGATCATGATGACTTATCAAGAATGTCATCAGGTCTTCTTCAAATCTGCACTAGTCCTGTCTTAGGTTAACGACAACTTCTGATGGCTTATCATGACTGTGACGACTTATCAGAAATGTCATCACAATTTTGCTCCAATTCTCATATCCTACCTAAGTCTGACGACATTCCTGATGACTTATCACCATTATGACGGCCTATCACAAAATGTCGTCGATTCTACCAGCTGGAACTCATTCCCTGCTTAAGGCTGGAGATGGCCTTGATAGCCTATCACTGGGCCGACGACCTATCATGAATGTCGTCAGCTGCACTTGTCTTTTAATTGATCATATTTCAGCCTTTTTACTTCCATTATTATTGGTTCTCTATCATATCAACTTAAACTACAAAATCAAACCTAAACTAATAAAAAATAACTAAAGTTACTCAAGACCTTGCAATTATTTAGAGTTAAAAGCCTCAAATGTGTTAGCATATGCTCACACTTCAACACCCTTAACTTAAAATAATTGCTTGTCCTCAAGCAACCAAAACATAACAAAGAGAATACAAAGTACAATTTGGCAGCTAACTACTCATATTAGTTTAGAATAATTTCACCATCTCCAAGGTCAGTAAATTTAAAACTCACTGTTGATGTTTTGAAGAATAACCACCAACTCACAAGCATCAAGATATGGCAAGAATTCAGCAATAACAATCATGCCATTCCAAGATCACACTATCTAAACAAGTCAGTGACTTAGCAACATACCCAATGTGCCCTCACAACAAAGAAATCCCTTTTTAACTCATATCAGAATTCACATACAAAAACATAGGGATAATCACAAATCTCACTCTCAAAATAAAGTTCCAAATACTGCATGTCAAATGACATAGGCTTGCCCTTATAGTTAGTACCCAAATCTTTAGATAGGTCAGTTAGGATCACTATAGGGCTTTTCTAAGGCTTGTAATGTACACTAGGGGCTTGTATGATATTCATGGATATTTTAGAGTGAATATGCCTCCTTGACACTTCACTAAACTCTTAGGGTTTCACTTCTCAACCTTGTTTTCTTCCTCTTCTTTTATTGATCACACATGCTCAAGATGGATGCGGTCTTTTCAATCATCATATTATCTTTTTATCATATTTAACACAACTTTCTCTTTTCTTATTCCTTTTTCACTGCACCCAAATTTTTATTCTTTTCTATTATTCTACCTCTCTTCATGCTCATTTTACATCACACACCTCTATAATAGCCACCCTCAACTTAGGCTGTCTGCCTAAGTCAAGGTCACAGTGTCCAAGAAGGACCAGGGCCAAAACAGGTTCATTGTGACGTAAATAGGAAGGTGAGAGGTTTCACAAATAGAGACAGACATATAGGCTCAAATCAGGGATCAAGGGATATTATTCACATTGGGAAGGTCATTTAGGATGAAAGTGGGTTACAATAAAAAATGTCCTATGATCCTTTCCTAACCCCTATTCTACAACCTAGGCAGGACTAACAGGGCAAGTTCTAGATTCGGCACATAGCAAGAGCTGAGTAAGACTTCACACACATGGCACACAAGTACATCGCATATCACTACTTATACAATTCATGCAATTTGTTTAGAAAAAATCATCAAGTCACCAGACTAATGCCATAAAAAGATGCACCACAGTAATAGATGAATGCAATTCACACAGTTATAAACTCAAATCAATAGAGAGGTTTGCAAAAGTCACAAAACAATCTAACTACCTCAAGTACCTATATTACTCCTAATTATCTACCAAAAATTATTACAACAACATCCTACCTTACACCCTCAACTTAAAATTAAAAATAAAGCTAAACTAAGGGTTAGAGTATACCTGGAATGGATTAATCCTGGGGTTCATGGGTTTTTGACCCTACTGCTGCATCATCTGCTACCTTTTCTCCATTTGGATCTTCCGATCTTGTAGAAGTAGGGGGTCTGCTAGATGAGGCACCTGCATCCCTGGCTTTCAAAGCCTCCTCCCATCTCTCATTTTCTGCTACGGACTCTATTTTTGCTTTCTTTAACTCCTCTTTTTTGGCCTTCTTTTTCACCCTTTTTTTCACTCTTCTTTCTTCCTCGATGTCAGGATCTTATCTCTTATCTTTGCCCTTATGCTCTCCCTTCTTTTTCTTTTTCTTTGCTGAATCTCCAGTGAGGTCGAGCATTGGAATTTCTTCCTTAGATTCATACATAGCCGAATCTGTCAGCACCATAAATTGGTGCTGCTGCAACACCCCAACATCTGCCTTTACCTTATTCAAGGACGATCTGAATTTAGCAAGATCAGCCCTTGACATTTCCTTTGCCTGTGCATCAAATTGGTTCTCCAAATCTGCAACCCATCTAGGCAAAGTCACAAAAGGCCCAAGGGCATACTTAATTCTCTTGCCTACTGCAGCGGCAAACTGTTTGGCAAAAACATATAGCTGTGCCTCACACCATTTGGCTTGTTTATCCACTTTTCTGATATCGATCGGATAAAATGCAAATCCTTCTGATGCTGTAGGATATGAGGGATTGGGTTCATTATCAGGCACTGAACCTGCTTGTGCTAAAAAAGTTATCTGCGCAGTCTTAGAATATTGCACTTCCACATTAGGTATTGAACCGACATCTGTAACTGGAGGGTCTGCTTCTACCTCTACACCTCTATCAAGTCTCAATCCTGGATGATCTTCATCAAACCATATAGGATTGTAGATCTATCATCCTATATTGATGCTTAAAAATGATAGTTATCCCAAAAGACCCACAATCCCATACGGTATGATAAAGATCAGCCAAGACTGACACTTTATAGAGGTGTAGAGGGATCAACAGACCCTCCAGTTACATATATCAGCTCAACACCTAATGTGGAAGTGCAAGATTCTGAGACTGCACAACCAACATTTTTAGCACAAGCATGTTCAGTGCCTGAGAATGAACCCAATCCCTCATCTCCTACAGTATCAACAGGATTTGCATTTCATCCAATCGATATCAGAAAAGTGGCCAAACAAGCCAAATGGTGTGAGGCACAGCTACATAATTTTGCCTAACAGTTTGCCGCTGCAGTAGACAAAAGAATCAATGCTGCCCTTGAACCATTTGTGACTTTTCCTGGATAGGTTGAAGATTTGGAGAACCGATTTGATGCACGGGCAAAAGAAATATTAGGGATGATCTTGCTAAATTCAAAGCGGCCTTTAACAAGGTAAAGGCAAATGTTGGGGTGTTGCAACAACACCAATTTATGGTGCCAACAGATCCGGCTATGCATGAATTTGAGTAAGAAATTCCAATGCTTGACCTCACTGGAGATTCACCAAAGATAAATAAGAAGAAGGGGGAGCAGAAGGGAAAAGATAAGAGAGAAGATCCTGACAACGAGGAATAAAGAAGAGTGAAAAAAGGGCGAAAAAGAAGGCCAAAAAAGAGCAGTTAAAGAAAGCAAGAATAGAGTCCCCATCGGATAATGAGAGATGGGAGAGGCTTTGAAAACCAGGGCAGTAGGTGACTCATCTAGCAGACCCCCTACTTCTATATGACCAAAAGCTCTCGATGGAGAAAAGGTACAGATGATGCAGCAGCAGGGTCAGAAACCCATGAACCCTGAGATTTAGCCATTCCAGGTATACTCTAACCCTTAGTTTAGCTTTATTTTTAATTTTAAGTTGAAGGTGTAGGGTAGGATGTTGTTGTAATAATTTTTGGTAGATAATTAGGTGTAATATAAGTACTTGAGATAGTTATCTTATTTTGTGACTTTTGACCACCTCTCCATTGATCTGAGTTTATAACTATGTAATTACATTCATCTGTGACTCCGGTGCATTTTTTATGGCATTAGTCTGTTGAGTTGATGATCTTTGCTGAACAAATTGCATGAATCAGATAAGTAGTGATATGCGATGTACTTGTGCGACATGTGCGTGTGAGGTCTTACTCAGCTCCTGCTGTGAGCCGAATCTAGAACTTTCCCTGTTAGTCCTACCTAGGTTGTAGGATAGGGGTTAGGAAAGGATCATAGGCCATTTTTTATTGTAACCCACTTTCCGCCTAAATTACCTACCCAATGTGAATAATATCCCTTGATCCTTGATTTGAGCCTATATGCCTGTTTCTTTCTGTGAAACCTCTCACCTTCCCATTTACCTCACAATAAACCTATTTTGGCCCTGGTCCTCCTTGGACACTGTTCACCTTGACTTAGGCAAATAACCTAAGTTGAGGGTGGCTATCATATTGGTGAGCGATGCAAAATGAGCATAAAGAGAAGTAGAATAAGAGAAAAGAATAAAAAGTTGGGTGCGGTGAAAAAGGAATAAGAAAAGAGAAAGTTGTGTTAAAGACGATAAAAAGATAATATGATGATTGAAAAGACCGCATCCATCTTGAGCATGTGTGATCAATAAAATTTGAGGAAGAAAAAAAGGTTGAGAAGTGAAACCCTAAGAGTTTAGTGAAGTGTCAAGGAGGCATAGTCACTCTAAAATATACATGAATATCATACCAGCCCCTAGCCTATATTACAAGCCTAAGAAAAGCCCTATAGTGATCCTAACTGACCTACCTAAAGATTTGGGTACTGACTATAAGGGAAAGCCTACGGCATTTGACATGCATCGTTTGGAACTTCATTCTAAGAGTGATATTTGTGATTATCCCTATGTTTATGTATATGAATTCTGATATGAGTGAAAAAAGGATTTATTTGTTGTGAGGGCACATTGGGTATGTTGCTAAGTCACTGACTTGTTCAGATAGTGTGATCTTGGTATGGAATGATTGATATTGCTGAATTTTTATCATATCTTGATGCTTATGAGTTGATGGTTGTTCTTCAAAACATCAATAGTGAGTTTAAAATTGACTGACCTTAGAGATGGTGAAATTATTCTGAACTAATATGAATAGTTAGCTTCCAAATTGTACTTTGTATTCTCTTAGTTATGTTTTGGTTGCTTGAGGACAATCAATTGTTTTAAGTTGAGGGTGTTAATGTTTGAGCATATGATAACATATTTGAGGATTTTAACTCTAAATAATTGCAAGGTCTTGAGCAACCTTAGTTATTTTTGATTAGTTTATGTTTGATTTTGAAGTTTAAGTTGATATGATAGCGAACCAACAATAATGGAAGCAAAAAGGCTGAAATCTAAAGCAATTAAAAGACAAGTCCAGCTGACGACATTCATGATAGGTTGTCAGCCGGTGATAGGCTATCAAGGCCATCGTCAGCCTTAAGAAGGGGATGAGTTCCATCTGGTAGAATCAACGACATTTTGTGATAGATCGTCATAATGGTGATAAGTCGTCTGGAATGCCGTCAGACTTAGGCAGGACATGAGAATTGGTGCAAAAGTGCGACGACATTTCTGATAAGTCATCACAGTCTTGATAAGCCATCAGAAGTTGCCGTCAACCTTAGAAAGGACTAGTGCAGATTTGAAGAAGACTTGATGACATTCTTGATAAGTCTTCAGGATCCTGATAAGGCATCACCAATAGTTGTCGTCTATTCCAAGAAAAAGCTGTAACCTTGATATTGTTTCCTTATTTAGGGTAAACTATTTAAAGCTTTGTTTTAGGGTTTTCTTGGCATTTTTTTATTATTTTCATTGTTATTATTATTCCGCAGAAGGTGGACACCTTGAGTGCTGGACAACATATTTTGATATTTTCTCTCTTTACTTCTTGAGTTTAACTTCACAACTATTTTTGAGAGATTATTATCAGTATTTTAGGATTTTTCCTTTGTGATCTAATCTGTGATTCACTAGTTATTATTCATCTCTATAAGTTTATCTTTCAAATCATGAATTCAATTATGTGGTTCATTCGTTTCATCATGAGTGGCCAATCTCCATTAACTTGAGTTATATGATCTAGGGTTTGGTCTTGATGAGGTGCTAAGCATATTATATTCAAAAGGTGGTAGGATTTCTTGATAATTCTGAAGTTAAGCATTCAAGATTCAAAAGGTGGTAGGATTTCTTGATAATTCTGAAGTTTTAATTGACATCTGTTAGTTACAAACAGTAGACACACCTGCTTTGATTTGCTTGAGAAAGAAATCAAATATAGTAGGAAATGAATTATCAACAGGGAATCGGAAATACTTTGTTTAATAATCAGCATTGTAACAAGGTTGGTTAACCTGAGGTAAAATCTAGGCAGTAAATAGAAATTCCCTAGGTCTGAGAGAATTAGGGAGTTAAACACTTTAGTAGATCGATAGATATTTAAGCATAACATCGATAAAGATAGCTTGTTATCCTACCCACCGTCAGAATCTTGAACTACTTCTAGCATTTGTCATGTACCGGAAGCCCTAGTGAACATAATTCTGGTTATTTCATTAACTCTTGATTTACAAACACCGAAAGTAAAGTGACAAACAACAACTTGTAAAACCTAAACCCCCTATTTCAGGAAACCTTAAACTATCACTGGATTAAATCACAAACAACTTGAGTTCAAACTATGTTCCCTGTGGGATTCGACCCCAACCTAGTTGGGTTTTACATTGACAACTATCGCTTACACCCATTCAAGAGTGTAATTTGAGTGTTATAAAAAAACATACAAAAACTTAATTTGAACAAAAGAAACTAGCAATCAAGACATACTCATAATTATTTCACAACTTGCCACCATCCCAAAACTAATCTCTTGATGTGAATCTAAGCAATACATTAGTACTTTTAATAGTATATTTCCATCATCATGCTATCATATAAAGATAAGTTAAAACATAACATGGGAAGATCCTAAGACCCTTAATATTATCTCAAGTGTAACATACCATATTTCGTTCATCCAATTATTTCACAAGTAGTCTTAAGATACTTCTAATTAAGAAGACACTTATACTAGAGCAACCATAATATCAATGAATGAATTATATGAAATAATGCATTATGACCATCAACCCAATCATAAAAGTGTGCACACTACCAAGGGGTCTTATATGCCTAGGAGTCATGACCCGCAGAGGACAAGCTCAATCCATGTACCATATAGGGATGATAGCCGACCCTACAAATATCTAACTATAAGAAATCCATACCGGTGTGGTACCAAGCCCTCTAGTTATTATAATATGTGAAATCTTAATCAATATCAGCCATAATATGATAAGTGCACAAATATGCCATAACACAATTTATCTAGACACTTAGTCAATTTCAAGGTTGATCACTTATAAGAATGAAATCAATTACCAAAACAATTCACCAATTACAAGTGTATTCGAAGGTAAATTTATAATTATTTGACTCATAGTTAGGAACAAAAATCAAATTAATTTTTTAGATATATTGAATCTATAACCTTACTTAAATGAGGGTTAGAATGCTCTAAATTTGTTAAAACTTTCCCTTTCATTGCTTTTTCCTATTGTTCTTGGTCTAAAATAGTAAATAAAGATAAATCAAAAACTTATTCTCAATTTACAAGCATTCTTGGTCTAAAAATAGTAAATAAAGAGAAATCAATAACTTATTCTCCATTTACAAGTATTTGGAACTAAAACCTAGGTTTCAATATAGTTCTTAGGTGAAACCCCAAATGATATTTTTAACCCATTAATCAGCCCAATTTCCCAATAAAATACATTAATAAAGAAGGAATCTATATAAGGAAGTCATGTCTAGAAATCTGGAATCATTTACAACTTATTTTAAGATTATCCGAGGGCAATTCTCTTTGGTTTCATCGCTTTGGGGCTTAACCTATAAATTCTTCCTAACATCATACTTGTAATGATTTTAGAGATTAAAGAAGTAAATCTAAGAAAGAATTAGTGAATGATTTTACCCTAATGATAAAAATTCCCAAACTTATAGAAAGTTTCCTCGCACAACCCTACGATGAGTTTTAGAAGAAAATAGTATCAAAACTCCAAGCCTAAAAAATTATTCTACCCAACATATGCTATAGTTTCTCCCTACCCACTATATGGTATCGCTATAGCAGTCCTATTCTAAAGATATTGACCGCTAAATTGGTCCCTTCACTACAATGGTTGTCCTTAAATAGTTGTTTTCTTTGCCCTAGGCTCGAAACCCAAACAATTATTCTATCCCAGGCTCATTACATTGGATCTTAAATAGTAGCTTGGAGAAATTTCAAATTTCTCCCATTTTTGCTATGCAGTCTTTGTTTCATGGATTTATCGTATCATGAAAATGCTATAATAGGAGTTCTATTCACACGAATATAAAATTTAATTTCGGTATGCTATTATGGATCAACAAACTCCTTATTTATTACCCATACCTCTAGAATCAACACACCAATATGCATAATACATGAAAGGTCTACACACCATATGACACTCATATTTAATTCGAATTCACCTTAGCGTGATATTTTCATAAATTTTATCCTGAGGCCAACTCCACCCCAAGAATTACACAACTTATAATTCTATTACAATGGAACGGTTCATTGTAGATATTAATTAAATAATATTTTTTCCCTTAATGACAACTACAAAACAAGGTAGGTAATAAATAAAGTTACATGAATTGAATGAACAATTGGGGATATCACTTTGGCATGTGTGCATCAATTTCCTAAGTCTATACGACCCAAAATATAGAAATGAGGATTTAATTATGGCCTCTTTACGGGAATATTAAAAAGAGTGGATCAAAGATTCTTGATTGCGGGTCGTTCATCCCCATTTGCAGGAATTATAACTATGTCACCTATTTCAACCATAATATCAATGTATCAAGAGACTCACTATGGGTCGTTCATCCCCATTTTTTATGGATGATAATATTTGAAAATATAATTTAATCAACTTTCCTTTGTAATTAAGGAGTTTGCAGCTCCCCTAATTTGTTGTATGTTATCTCCCCCTTGTTGTTGCATTGCCCTATAGTCGACTACGACTTGTAGTCTTATTTTCTCCTTTTGACATTAACAAAGAAGAAATAATAGAAAGAGCAAAAGCAGTGTCTAGTATAAAAAAAATAAAATAGCCAAAAAATTCAAGGGGTTATGCATAGATACAAGCCAAAATAAATATATTGTCTTTAAAACATAGTCAAAAAGTAGCAGGAATAGGATTCTCAAAATGATGGAAGATGTAGGCCAAAGTTTGAGTAGTGAAATCCTTCAAATTTGTAAACTGGGTGGTGATAACAGTTGAGAGAGAGCTAGTAATGGTTTAAATTTCAGCAGTAATCTTTTTGGCCTCCTTGATAACCTGATCTAATCTTACACTAAGATGGGCAATATTTGTTCTTGTTTTCTTACCGATGTCCTTGATTTTATAATGATTGAAGTAAAAGAAAAGGAGGACATATTTGATGGAGTGAAACTTTAATTTAATCTTAGTCATGCGAGTTGTAACATCAAGAGAGGAGGATCTAGGAATAAGAAGAGGGAGGACATAGATTTAGGAGAGGAGAGAGTACCAATAGAGCCACCTTCGAATTTAAAAACCCAAATATCATCAACTAACACATATCCTATACTACCAAAAGATTTAGACTTGTAACATTATTTTACCACAATAGAGGGAACAAACTCAAGAGAGATATTTCTTTCTTCATAAATATGAGTGTAAGACCCTATAAAATTTAAACAAAATTATGTTTTACCCACCGATATGCATAACGTAAATTTTTTACGTGAATCTTTTTAAAGGGGTGATAAAAGGGTGTTTTGTGAAATTTAAGAATTTTTGGAAGTTGTTCGAGGCTATTTTGGGACCCCGAGGCAGTGAGGGTCTATGATAGTGGTGTGAAACACCACTTATGCTTCACGATAGGAGCGTGGCACGGAGGCTACCCTTTGTGATAGCGGCATGCCACACTGCTATGTTAATTTTTTTGCAGTTTTGTTTTCTTTCATTTAGGTAAGAGGGTTTTTGGTCCCTTACCCCTTAAACAACTTTAAAATAGCAAATTGACACTTTACCCTTCTATTATCAAGATCAAATATCATTCTTTTCCTCTTTAACTCCCAAACCAAAAAAGTTTAAGGGTTTTACAAGGATTTCACCATCCAAGATTTAAGCTCTAATTTGTCTTCAGTTTCTTCTATATTTGAAGTATGTTTCTCATTCATTAACTTGTATTTTATATTTCAGAATAAATTGATTCAATATTTATGTGTTTCAATTGATAGGTTAGAAATTGGGTTGAGGTTTTTTGGTTGTTATTTCATGAATTACTTTCCAGTGTTTTAAATGTGTTGTTCATGTTTTAATTCTTGTATTATGACTGGATTGGTACATTGATATAATGGTTGAAATATGTGTCATAGGTTTCACCAAAATTTATTAATTTTTGACTTTGTAATGGCAGTAACCTCAACACACTTTGTAAGCTTTATTTTGATTATGGGTATTTACATAATTTAACTTATATTTTGAAACCATTGCATTGCATTAAACGATAAATGGATAAAAATAGATTTGGAGTTCCCTTGGTAGCCATGGTTTTGAATTTTAAATGTAACTTTAGAGTCTAATGGTTAAATGCACTGTTCTGTCATAACTGAATTAGCTTGTAATCATATTGGTATGATGATACCATGTTGAAAAATTCCTTAATAGATGATTCCTTGGTAAATGGTTGATTTATGTTAAAAATATTTTAATCTGGCTTAAAGAAAATTATGTAGCTTACCCTGAAGGTGTAGGCTCGGGGGGACCAACACTTAAAACCATATTTGCCGATGTTGGGGGTCTATATAACCATATGTCTTAATACATAATATATTTTAGATGGCTATTGTCGTGGTGTCTTTAGCCATTCCTCGATACATACAGCTAGCATGGACTGAGGCCCTTCTGATAGGGTGAGTCATATACATATAGCCCGTGGGTGCCTTTAAAATAGAGTGAGCTACATGTTCAGTCTAATGTTTTAATCTATCATTTTAATTGACCCTATTTCCAATTTCCACATCCTATAGATATGTTTATGAATATTGTGCATGGATGTTTGGTAAATGCATTATTTTATCCCTATCCCTTGAGTTATATGTCAGTGCTCGTCCCACTGCCCATTCCATAATGCTACATTATCTTATGTTATAGGTTCTAAGGACTTTTTTATTGCTCCTGTGTAGTGTTAGGCAGTTTGGTACTTTTATTGATCACCTATAAAATGGTGAGTCTTTTTCCTATGGAAGGCCCTGTCATTAATTGTTTTTTCGTTTATGCCTTAATACTTTTGTATTCTTTTTGTCATCGTTGGGGGCATGTCCCGACTTAGTTGGTATTTCTTGTTTACAGGCTTTTATGGACAGTGTTGGGATGTTTTGGATGTCATGTTTTGACTCCTATATATCTTTGGGTTTATATTTTTATTAAATTTGTTTGGCCTATGCTGCTAACATTATATGATCTTGAAGTAAAGCTAAGGGGGTTGTCATTATGCCGTGGTGGGCTTGAGATTTCTCATCACGTCTAGGCTTGTATTTAGGTATTAAAAATCATTGTATCAGAGCACGGTTCAGGGTCTCTAGGTGTCCACAAAACCATATCGAGTATAGTCCCTTTTATGGGTGTGTAGTGCACCACACTTATCAGGGAAGGCTACATGGCATGGAGGAATGTTTCCATTTCTTATGTTCTATTTTGAGCTATAAATTCTAGTTATTGTGAAACTCCTCAAACTCCTGGCTTGCTCACATTTCATATCATGACTCCCTAAATATCTAAATGTTGTAGAAACTCCACTTGAACTTCTGTCCCACCTAAGTAAAATGTGGAGGGAATTTGCCTTACTTATTGTGTACAGACATGATATAGGGTCTCTTCTCCTAACTATACCACTCCACGTAAGGTTCCAACAGTCCCTACTAGTTTTCCTCAGCATTTCTGGGCTAGTGATACTTAAGCTCAGTCACCTTAGGGAGATGTCTCTAATGTGGAGTTCTATCATTCTATTCATATGTTTTCTCAGCTGGGGGCATCACAGTCTCATCTTTGTGATCCTATTGGTCCTATTACTAGTTTTATATAAGGTCTCAAAGTTTGGCCAATTTTTGAGGTTAAATCCCCCAACTTTCATAGGTTATAAGGTTGAGAAAGATCCTCTGGGGTTTATTAATGAGATAGAGAAGATATTAAGAGTTGTGCACACTCGTGATTTTGGAGGTGTGGAGTTTGATACTTATTAGTTAAAGGATGTGGCTTACTAGTGGTATAAGTAGTGGGATGAGTTATGGGGTGATGATGCTGAGCCGACAATGTGGGATGATTTTTTAGGGACTTTACTTTATCACTTCTTTCCTTAAGAGTTGAGAGAGGATAAGGAAGAACAATTTGTAAACTTGAAGCAGGGTAAGATGAGATTTAAGGAGCATGCCCTGAAGTTCCAGTAATTGTCCATTATGCTCCTGAGTTAATATCTAATATGAAGTCTAGAACGAGGAAGTTTTCTTTTTGTTTGTCTCGTGATTTGGTGTTAGAATGTAAGGATACGCTGATGAATAATGATATATACATATCCAGGTTGTTGTTTTATATGTAGTAGATGGAAGATAAGAAAAAGAAGATGGTAGAAATAGGAGAAAGGAAGAGAAAGAAATTTAGATATTCCTATCATGGGAGAGTATAGGTTAGCAGAACAATGGGAGGGACGGTAGATAGAGTACTAAAAAGAAGAATTGGGAAATTCTTATTCGACAGCTAGTTCACCTTACCCTAATCCTTCAGATGATCATTGTTTTTAGGCTAGCTGTGGTCCCAAGACACAGGGTTCCCAGTCTTAGGTAAGTGGAGCTCAACAACCACACTTTATCTTCTTATCAATTTTGAGGACAACTTTATCATAGGTATTGTGAGGAGGGGAGGACTTTTAGTTTTAATGTTGGTTAGCATGGTCATTTGTGATGGAATTATCCAATATCTAAAGTTTCCACTTGAGGTAATAAGGTCCCGGTCACCAGTTCTTCGTCTTCAACAGCTACAGGTGCCACTTTAGGTACCAGTAATAGCTGAAATTGCCTCTATGTGCTTACTACTCGTCAGGAGTCTAAGGCATCCCCAAATGTTGTTATTGGTATGTTAAAGCTCTTTTTTTGTGTTGTTCATTATTTTCTTGACCCGAGTTCTACCCTATCTTATATGACCCCTTTTGTGGTAGTACATTTTAATTATTGGTCCTGAAAATATTTTTGACCCCTTTTCTGTTTCCACTTCTGTGGGTCAGTCTGTCATTGCTAGAAAAGAATTATAGGGGTTTTGTGGTATCCATTCATCATAGGGAGATGTTGGTGGATTCGATTGAGCTTTATATAGTTGATTTCAATGTAATCTTTTGGATGGATTGGATCCATTTGTGCTATGCTTCTTTCGATTGCAGGACCTGATAGTTTAATTTTTATTTTCCTAATGAACCACTGATAAAATGGGAGCAGAGTTCCTTAGTACCCAAAGGGAAGTTATTTCTTATCTTAGGGCTCAAAAATTGATTTCCAAGGGGCATCTATATTATGTTGTTCGGGTTAAGGATTCAAATTCTAGGTCTGTCTTTGCAATTTGTCCCTATGTTTAATGAGTTTTCAGAAGTTTTTCCCGATGATATTCCTAGAATCCCTCCCAATAGGTAAATAGATTTTGGGATTGATCTTTTAATAGATACCCATATCATTTACATTCCAAGATATAGGATGGCTCCGTCTGAACTAAAGGAACTTAAGGAGAAAATGAAGGATCTTCTTAATAAGTGTTTCATTCGTCCTAGTGTTTCTCTATGGAGTGATCTTATGCTTTTTGTGTGAAAGAAAGATGGAACTCTTCGGATATGTATAGATTATCGTTAATTGAATAAGGTCACCATTAAGAATAAGTATCCTGTCTTAAGGATTGATGACTTTTTTGACCAACTTCAGGGTGCTAAGTGTTTCTCTAGATTGATCTCAGTTTGTGCTATCACCAGTTGAAAATTTGGGAGGTTGATATTCCTAAGACTGCTTTCTGGACCCGGTATGGACACTATAAGATTTTGATTAGTTATTTTCTTTGACTAATGTTTCGACTACTTTTATGGATCTTATGAATCGGGTGTTCAAGAAATTTCTGGATTTGTTTGTTATAGTCTTGATTGATGATATCTTGGTGTACTCCAAAAGTGAAAAATATTACCCCAATCACCTCCGAATTGTGTTTCAATCTCTAAAGGACCAAAAATTGTATGACAAATTTTCCAAGAGTAAATTTCGGCTAAGTGTTGTGACCTTTTTTGTGCATGTTGTTTCTAGTGAAGTGTCATGACCAGAATCAGGGTCTGGCTATGACAGGCATCTCAAGCCCACCGTAGACCAGAGACCACCCCTTATATATAACCAAAACACCACACATTGCCCAACAGTGATTGAATTCTGAACATATAACAAGATAGCATAAGATAAGCTCAAAGAAATTTTAGATATGTCTATGGCCGTTAGCTAAAAATTGACCAAAAACAACTAACCAATGTCATCACCCAAGTCCACAATAATCCATAAAGCTTTCTAAAAAAACCAAAATCAATAAATTATCGATACAAGACCCCAACCTTCACAATGACAATGAAAATGTTAATGATAAAGTAAACTCTCAATCCTAACCTAAGACTGGAAACTAATGAAATGGCCAACTCTTTCGGAGATTGGAAGTTCACAACTTTACCACCGATGATCAACGAACTGAGCCAATCCACCTAACACTATGCAAGAAAAGTAGAGGTATCTTTGGTGCCTGCATCGTATGGGGATACAATGTCCGGAGACGGTTATTGGGTTGAGCACTAGCATGTACTTCAGGGATCGAAAAAAAAATAAAACCAAGTAAAATCCAATTCAAATATATGTGAACAAGACAAGGCTTAACATGCACTTTAAAACTTAAGCCTAGATTTTGTAGCTCAATTATCCTAACATAAAAAGACACCCACGAGCTATATGGGTCCAGCTCTTTCCTAGATGGTAGGGCCCTAGTGTGTGTATCCGCACAAGCCAGAGGATGTACATATGCACCATGGGGGACTCGAACCTCCCGTCATACCAAGGAAACCTAAGCCCCCAATCATGTCATATAATATGGGGGACTAGAACCTCCCTATCATATAATAATAAGGGGGACTTGAACTACCCGATCATGCAGACTCCTACGTCGGCAACTGCGGTTTCCAGTATTGGTCCCTTGGGGCCTCCAGTTTTATGACTCAACTACACAAACCTCATTAAATCCCAATTAAATCATTTATCACACATTCCAATGCATTAATCCACAATACACATTTAGGCATAAACTGTTGGTATCGTCATACCAACTACACTTGCAAGGTAACATTAACATGGCATCACAATTCCATTACCTTGGGAAAACTACTCCACCTGTTCACTAAATCAAACCACCATATTTTAATAACCACTTTATATCCTGAGATTGTTCCAAAAATAATTCAATGCAATTTTACTCGTACTCAAAACCACTTTGACAAAGTTGGGTTGGGTTATTTCCAATTCACTTATCAATATTCATGAAATTTGGGTAATTCACAATCTTCTAGTTTATTCACTATACCGTTGCATCAAATTGGTTTCAAAACCACTATTTAAAATATAACCAATGCATATACAAACATTAACCATCACATAAACAACAATCATTCAAAAACTCACCCCTTGTTCAAAACAAATATCAAAACCATATGAATAATACTTTAAACACATTCTTTTAACAAAGTAACAGTTGGGGAAGAGTAACATGCCAGAAAGATTCTCAATTATGGAGAAGAAACCGTAATTGACCCCTAGATGCTTAACCTTGAGGAAAACCTAACTTGATTTTCTTGAAGCAATTTGAGAGAGTAAAGAGGGCTTCTAATTTGTTAAAGTGTTAAAATAATGCCCCAAATTTGTCTTATGGATGTGGGGTCAAAGTGGGTAAAGAAGGAAATTATCAAGGTACCCTTAATTAAAAGACTGAAAAATGTCGCTAGTCATTACAGGTCTCTTAATGACTCGATAGGACTCCATATGAATCATCGCAATAAGTCGTAGTCAAGACAGAATCACCAAGTCCCTACACTGGCGTGACTGCGAGTCATGCAATAAAACTCGTATATAGTCCTCACTACTCGCACCAGCCTCTCATACCCAAGACGGTAACATTTGGACTTCACACTAGACATACTACAACTGGACCCCTTTACGACTCGTATAGAGTCACAACGACTCATTACCCCCAAGTCGTCACCAAAATAGTAACTCAGCAAATCTCATTGGCCACCTTATGTATAGGGTTCTATGCCTCGTATAGTCACCCTACAACTCATAGGGTGAGTCATATTCAAGATAATGAGGATAAAATTTTTGAAACATTCAAGGATAAAAAATTCTTGATGTTGCATACTCCCCCCTTAGGATCATTCATCCTGGAATGATAGTTCATGAAATTTACTAGTTGGATTTGACTCCAAACACAACCACACTTGCCTTTAACAAATACAAAAAACAAAGATACTAAGAATTACACATACCTCGAGTACGACTATTCAAAGAAGAAAACAAGAATGGATACATGGACTTCATGTCCACTTTAGCTTCCCAAGTGGCCTCTTCAACCTTTTGGTTTATCCATAGAACCTTTACTAAAGCCACATCCTTTGCTCGCAACCGATGAACTTGTTGATCCAAAAACTCAACCGAGACTTCCTCATAGAACAAGTAATCCGAGACACCCATGCTTTCCAATGGAACGACCAAGGAAAGACCACCTACGCACTTTTTCAACATCGACACGTTGAAGACCGAATTAATTGAACCCAAATTCAACGGAAATTCCAACTCATAAGTCATATAGCCCACTCACCTCAAAATATGATATGGACCAATATACCGAGGAGTAAGCTTCCCCTTTTTTCCAAACTGCATCACTCCCTTTATGGGAGACAACTTCAAGAATACCAAATCATCCATATGAAAATCCAAGTCCCTTTTTTTTACATCCATATGGGATTTTTGGCTAATTTGGGCGGTCTTAAGAATATCCCGAATCACCTCCACCTTCTCCATAGCCTGGTGAACTAAGTCCTGGCCATACAACTTATTCTCACCAACCGCGACATACCCAATAGGATAGCAAAATCTCCTTCTATAAAAAGCCTCTAACGGGGCAATCCCAATACTCAAGTGATAGCTATTATTATACGTAAACTCAATAACAGAAAAATGGTTAACCAAACTACCACCAAAATTAATCACATAAGACCTTACCATATCTTCCAATGTCTCTATCATCCTCTCTGCTTTTCTATCCATTTGAGGGTTGAAAGAGATACTAAGGTTCACCTTAGTCCCCAAACCTCGCTAAAAGGAATGCCAAAAGTGAGATGAGAACTGAGTACCTCGATAAGATATGATAGAAACTGGAGCACCATGAAACTTCGCAATCTCCTCAATAAAGATCTTAGTGTAATCCTCCACCGAATAATTAGTCCTCATTGGCAAGAAGTGAGCGGACTTAGTCATCCTATCCATGATGACCAAAATGGAATCAAACCGATGACGAGATCGTGGAAGACCAGTAAAGGAATCCATATTAGTCACTTCCTATTTCAATATGGTTAATTCAATCTCTTGAGACAACCCACTGGGCCTCAAGTACTCTACCTTCACCTGCTGACAAACCAAACACTTAGCCAAAAAATTGGCCACATCCCTCTTCAAGTTATTCCACCAATAAATTTCTCTTAAGTCGTTGATATATCTTTATCGAACTAGGATGAACAATGTACCTCAATTTATGAGCTTCAGAAAAAATCTTCTCTCGTAGTCCATCAATATCTAGAACACATAACCTGCCTTGGTACCTCACGATACTATCACCACTGATCTCGAAAGACATCACCTTCTAGTGACCCATATCATCTTTGATCTGCATCAAGATTGGGTCCAAGAAATTTTCTCTTTTACCTAGGCACACAGAGATGATTTCACCACCTCTTGCACTATCATACCACTGTTCTCAAAGTCCAAGAGACAAACTCCAAGATTAGCTAAACGGTGAATACCCTTTACTAATTCTCAGTTCTTCTCATCTACATGGGACAAACTTTCTATGGACAACAAGCTATGAGCATCAACAACTACTTTAGCTTTACTTGGATGATAATAAAGACCCATGTCGTAGTTATTGAGAAATTTAATCTATCTCCGCTGCTTGAGATTTAACTCCTTCTAGGTGAATATATACTGGAAACTCTTATGGTTCGTGAAGATATCAACATGGACTTTATATAAATAATTATGCCAAATCTTCAATGCAAAGACCACAACCAAAACTCTAAATCATGAGTTGGATACTTCTTATCATCACAATAAAAAACAAAACCATCGGTACCCTCGGGTAGAGTCAAAACAAGAGTTGAAGTTTAATTATCTTTCAACTTCTCTAAACTATCCTCCCAAGAATCTACTCATAAGAACTTCACCTTTTTCTAAGTTAACATAGTCAATGGGGAAGCAATAGAAGAGAAACTTTCCATAAACCTCCTATAGTAACTAGCAAAACCCCAAAAGCTATGAATATCAATTGGATTCATGGGTCTAGGCCACTTCTTAACCACCAAAACTTTTTGTGGATCCACTACAATCCCTTTACTAGAAACAACATGACCCAAATAAGTCAGAACATTCAACCAGAACTCACACTTAGAGAATTTAGCATATATTCGTTTCTCCTTAAAGGTCTGCAACACTAAGCAGAGATGACCAGCATAATCTGCCTCACTCTTAGAATACACAAAAATATCATCAATAAACATAATTTCAAACAAATACAAGTACTAACGAAATATCCAATTCATAAGTTCCATGAATGTCGTCGGGGCATTAGTCAAACTAAAGGACATAACCAAAAACTCAAAATGATGATATTGGATTTGGGAAGTAGTCTTAGGGATATCCATTTCCCTAATATTCAATTGATGGTAAATCAAATGAAGATCAATCTTGGAAAAGTACTTAGCAACTTGAAACTAATCAAAGTGATCATCAATCCCAGGAGGCTGATAGTTATTCTTCACAGTCAGCTTGTTCAACAGATGGTAATCATACACATTCGAAGGGACACACCTTTCTTATGCAAAAACAACACAAGATCGCCCTATGAAGACACACTAGTGTAAATAAAATCCTTACCTAGAGTATTTTTCTACTATTTTTTAAGTTAGTTCAACTTAGTCAGAGCCATTTTGTAGGGAAGGATAGAAATAGGACAAGTGTAAGAAAAAAGATCAATCCCAAAATCAATTTCCTAATTGGGTGGAATACCAAGAAGATCACTAGGGAACACCTCGGGAAATTCATAGATCATGGGGTCAGATTACAAAGATGGACCTTTGGATCTAGAATTCTTAGCATGCACTAGATGGTAGAGGCACTATTTGGAAGTCAATTTTTAGGATCTAAGATGCAAAATAAACCTTTCCTTAGGCACTAGGGAACTACCTTCCCATTCGATCAATGACTCATTAGGGAAGTGGAAACTGACCCTTCGTGTCTGACAATCAACAGACGCATAGCACGAATGCAACCATTCTATCCCTAAAATCACATCAAAGTCTAACATATCCAAATCTATCAGATCCACCAAGGTCTCCCTACCACAAACCGACATCACACAACCCTTATATACCCGTTTAACCATAATGGAATCACCTACTTGGGTAGCACAAAAAAGGAACTTGGAATACATTTAGGATCAAAACCAATATGAATAGCTATATAAGGGGTCATATTAGATAGGCTATACCCGGGATAAAGTAGATAATATACATCACGAGAGAAAAATTTAAGCATAGCAATACCAACATTGGGAGATACCTTACAATCTTGACGGGTGGAAAGAGCGTACAAACAATTTCGACCAATGTTGGAGCCAAAAACAAAAGTAGCACCCTTTGGTGCAGGAGCTGACAAAGTAGCAACAAGGATCTTATTTTCCAAGAAGCAACCCTAGAGGGACAATCCCTCTAAGTATGAGCAATCTAACCATTTTTGAAGCACTTGTATCTCCCATCTTCACAAACACCCCAATGCTTCTGACCACAAAATCTACAAGGGGAGCATGATAGAGCTGACTGAGCCCCACTAGCCTGAAGCTGAGCACCCTGTGCCCTGGGACCAACACTATTCTAAAAAGAACGGTCACCCAACAGCTTCAGATAAGGAGCACTACCCATAGAGTAGGCACCAAAATTACCCTACATATTCTTAGACCATTTTCCACATTCTCTTCCACTCTGTTGCTGACCTCTATATTGATTCAAATATCGTGACTTCTTCTTCTACCTTTCACTTATATCTTCTTGCTTTTTATTTTCCTTTACCACTTATTGCATATACACCACAAGTCTAAAGATGTTTATATCCCTGTTCAACAAGGTGACCTTACTTTCCAAGTTCAAATCACGAGATGATCCAAAAGTAAAATTCCTCATTCTAGACCTCATGCCAGACACCAATTCTGATGCATATCACAGTAGATTATGAAACTTCAAGGCATACTCATTTACTATCATCCTACCATATTTCAAATTCAAGAATTCCTCAGCCTTCGCCTCCCTCAACTTGAGATGAAAGAAAAGGTCAAGAAAAAATACTGGAGAAGTCCTCCCACAAAAATGACTCAACATCATAACCCCTAGACTGGTCCTATTCCTAATACCACTAATTCACATCCTTCAGCTGATAGGTAGAGAACTCCATACCCTTCATATCTGTAACATGCATCTCACAAAAATCTTTTCCATCTCATTAATAAAATTTTGAGGATATTCCTCAACTTTAGGACTAGTGAAGGTCGAAGGACTCAACCTGACAAATTGGACAACACTAGTGATCTCAGAAGATGGAGCAACAAAATCAACATACTCAGTCTGAGAGGCCCCCAACTGAATAAGAAAATGGATCAACTGATAATACTTTGTATTGGACACACCAACTTAAGGTATTTGAGGAGGGTAAGGAGGAAACAATAGAACTCTACTTCGGAAATAAGAAGCAACGATCATAGATCATATTTGAACTCCTTGAGTAGGATGGGCTTCGTCCATATTGTCCTCAAATGGGATAGAAGTGTTTCCATGGCATCATATCTTCTAGGAGGCATGATTTGGAAAGTGAACATATGAGAATTAGAGGATATTTAAATATCTTAGACTCTATAGCCAAAAATTGAACGAAAAGAACTAGAAACATTCCTAAATGCCTTGTAGCCTCTCCCTTATAAGTGTGGCAGGCTACACACTCATAAAAGAGTCTCTACTTGACACGACTCTATGGATACCCAATGAAACCAAACTAATCTGATACTAACATTATCATGGAAAAAATCAAGGCTTGGTCATGATGGGCATCTTAATACCACCATGGAGAAGACACCACCCCCTGTACCTAACTAAAACACCACACACTGCCCAACATTGGCTGAATTCCAGACATATATCAAGATAGCATAAGATAAGATCAAAGAGATTTTAGATATGTTTATGGCCATTAACCTATAACAAACAAAAAACAAGAAACCAACATCATCACCTAAGTAAAAAATAATCCACAAAGACTTCAAAATAAAATTAAAATCAATAAAGTGTCGGGGTATGCCCCTAACCCTGACAATGGCAATGTTAATGATAAAGTAAACTCTCAATTCTAATCTAAGACTAGAAGCTGATGACATGACCAAGTCTTTCAGAGAATGGAATCTCACTACTTCACCATAGGTGACCGACAAACCGAGCAGATCAACCTAACACGGTGTAAAAAATGTAGAAGTATCTTCGGTACCTACATCGCATAGGGATACAGTGTGCAGAGATGGTTTTTGGGTTTTACACCAGCATATAACTCAAGGATAGGGGATAAAATAAAACCAAGTCAAATCAAATTCAACTCTATGTGAGCATCATCATGTATATACATAAATAATATGTTGGGAAAGGGAACAAGGCTTAACATGCACTTTAAAACTTTAGCCTTGATTGTGTAGCTCAACTGTTATAACATAAGAAGACACCCATGGGCTATATAGGTATAGCTCTTCCCTAGCTACAACGGCCCCAGTACGTGTAACTGAATGAACTAGATGATGAATTTGACATGACCAAACCCAGGGCTTTGTCGTAGTGGGTGTCCCAAGTCTAACCCAAATTGGGGGCCGCCCCCATTACCCAACTCAACCTCCAGTTGCTTGCCCTAAGCTGGTTGAATTTCCAGTATATAGCAAGAAAACGAATTTATTTAGTTCTAGACTTTGGGATAGGTCCATAATCGAGACCGACACAACCGAGTCCTACCGCTCGAACCAAATCCGAACCATACCAAACCATAAAACGAAACCAAACCAAGTTCCATAACATAACATAAAAAGATGGAACAACCAATAATACCATCCAAGGGTGTTAGCCCTAATACTAATGCCATTACTAAGGCTGGACACCAATACCGATCCCACCCATGCCAAACCATAGTGGTTCCACAAAAGCCTCTAACCAAAGAATACAAAAAATCCAGTTGGGACATGCCCCCAACCATAGCTAAAACAAACATCCATAAATAGACCGAAGTATAAAATAACATCCATGAAATAGAGTCATCCTAAAAGATGAAAACTCACTACTTCAATAAAAAATCTGACCTCTAATGTACGAATGCTAAGTACGAGGAGTAGAACGGCCGGTTCCTACATCGCGTTGGGATACAATGCCCGAAGATGGGTTAGCGTGTGAACACTATGAACTTAGGATAAGGAAAAAATAATGCAATTTAATAAAAAAAGTAGACCATCCATATGCAAGAAAACTATACATATATATTTATACATATATATATAACCATGCTTGGAAAAGAAACTGGGTTTAACATGTATTTGAAACCATTAACCTGGGTATGTGAAGCTTAACAATCCTAAACCCACCTTGGGCTATATGGGTCCAGTTTAACCCCCTAAATGAGCCCTGATGCGTGTAGCCACATGGACCAGAGATACCATAAGAGTCGGGGATTACAATGAACCCTTCATTCTCCATGATACATATGTATAATGTACTTAGAGGATTCCCTTGTACCTCATCAATTTAATATAAAATTTCCATGACCTACCCCTCATGTCGGCAAACATGAGTTTTCGGTGTTCGTCAATTGGACTCCCACCATCACGATTAGATTTCACAACCCGCTTTTATTGCCTAATTAAAATGATTTCCAGCAAAACCATAATACCATGGTTATTAACCAAGGCTATTAGATAGTGGTATCGTCATACCAACTATAACTTGTAAGTATTTTCGTTAGCCAAACCTTTTAGCGATCAAGGGATTCCCATGTACCCATAGATCGCATTACCAATTAGCTTGAGGGATTCCCATGTAACCCTCAAGTATTCATTACCATATTTACTTAGGGGATTCCCTTGTACCACACAAGTATGTTTATTAAGCCAAACAATTCCTTTAAACCATTATAAACCAATTAAACTATTAGGGTTACATTACCAAGTTTAAACCATTCCCATTCAACCAATTATCTAAAACCACCATTAAAGCATATCAAAGAATAATTAAAACATGGGAAAACCATAACCAAACATTTATAACTAAAAACCCCAATTTATATTTGAAAACACAAAACCATACAATACTCAAACTATGAAAACATTGTATAAAACCATGCCTTTAGTTAGAACTAACAATGAGGGAAGAGAACATGCCTTAATAGACAAAGTTGGTGAAGAGAAATCACCATAAAATGCCCAAATTAATCCTTATGATGAAACCCTAGATTCCTTTGCCCAAGAACTCTAGAGAGGATTAAAGAGTGTTTTCTAAGTGTTTAGGAATAGAATAGTAGGGAAAATAACCTTTCAGGTGAGTTAATAGTCATGGGGCCTTATTAGGTTAAGTGGGGATGCATCTAGATTTCCCTCACTTAAACTCCCATAAATCCCATCAGGTGGGTACAACTATCCATGCTAGTCGTACCCTCAAACATAAGTTGTACCCACCATTCGTACCCAAGGATATCTCCCTTAGACCCAATATTGTCCAAGGTATGACTCACCCCTCACCATGTCGTACCCAAGTGTATGACTACTACCCATGATCTGTACCCCAGGTAGAATAGTATCCCAAAGGGATTGAACACTGCCCACATACAAGTCTATGGTACGACTCGTACTCTGGCTTATGGCGTATGGTGATCCACTCATACTCAGATCCAACTTAAGTTACCAAGTCTAAGACTAAGTTAAGTAACCAAACAAACCATACCCACATATACGATTCATACCACCCAAGTCATACTCATTCCAGAAACCAAATCCAACCCACCAACCAACACTGGTAAGCATATGACTGAACTATACTATTCGTATCATAGTGTTTGATTCATTACCTCTAGTTGTATCCTTTACAGAGACCAAAAATCTAGGAAATTTTCCAAGGGATAGAAAACTCGAGTTTTTTTATCTTCCCCAATAGAAAAATTCATCCCCGAATAATGGATAAGGTATGGTAACCACAAGCACGATTCATTTGCATTATAAAATATATTTCTAATCTTTAACAAAGCTTGAAAATAAAGATGCAAAGATATTTATCTTTCCTTTAACTAACTCAGAAAATAAATATGTGTTAAAGAAAACATACCTTCAGCATGAATCCCAGCAACAAAAAAAAGATGTGGATACTTGGACTTTATGTCCTCCTCCGCTTTCTATGTAGCTTCTTCCACTTTGTGGTTTCTCCATAAAACCTTAACCGAAGCTACATTATTGGTTTGAAACCGACACCTTCCGATACAAGATCTCAACCAAAACCTCTTCATAAGACAAAGAATCCGAGATAACCAACCCATCCAAAGGAACAACTGAAGAAGGATCACCAAGAAACTTCCTCAACATAGAAATGTAAAATACCAAATGAATGGAGCTCAAACAAAAAGGCAACTCCTATTCATACACCAACTTACCAACCCTCCAAAGAACCATACAAGGATCAATATATTGGGGACTATGCTTCCCTTTCTTAGAAAACCATATTACTCCCTTCATGGGAGATACCTTTAAGAACACCATTTCCCCAAACTCAAACCCCAAGTATCAACGCCTTACATCCGCATAGGACTTTTGGAAACTTTAGGAAGCTTTAAGACTATCCCAAATCACTTTCACCTTGTTTCATAGACTGATAGACCAAATCTAGACCGAACATATTCGCCTCAGCAAACTCGAACCAACCAATAGGAAATCTATACCTCCTACCACAAAATGCCTCAAAAAGGGCCATTCTGATACTAGAATGATAGCTATGATTGTAGGAACACTATACCAAATTTGGATGCTCAACCCAATTGTTATCATAGTAAATCACACAATCCTGAAGCATATCCTCCAATGTCTAAATAGTCCTCTCCACTTGCCCGTCCATATGCAGATGATAAGTAGTACTCAGACTAACCTTAGTACCCAACCCCTTCTGAAAAAAATGCTAGAAATGAGATATAAACTGTGTACCATGATCAGAGATAATCGAAACAGGCACCCTATGTAGCTTCACAATCTCCTAAAGATTAAACCGCGTATAATCCTCTGCCAAAAAGTTAGTCCTCACTGGCAAAAAGTGAGCGGACTTTGTCATCCTATCCATGATGACCCAAATTGAATCAAATTGGTTTCAAGACCGAGGTAAACCAATAATGAAATCCATATTGATTATCTCCCATTTCTACTCGGGCAAATCATTTCTTGATACAACCCACCTGGCCTCATGTGCACAACCTTAACTTGTTGACACACCATGCACTTGGCCACAAAATCAGCCACATCCCTCTTCATACCATTCTACCAACATATCTTATTGAGATCATGATACATTTTAGTTGAACCGTGATGAAAACACAGCGCAGTTCTTGCACTTCTTCCAAAATCCTTTGCTGCGACCCATCAACATCAGGAACACACAACCTCTCTTGGTATCATAAAGTATCATCACTTCTGATCTCGAATACTATTACCTTTTTCTTACAAAAAATGTTCTTGATTTCCATCAAGATAGGATCTAGCACTTGCTTCTCCTTAACTTTTGTGCCAAGAGATGACTGAACCACTTCCTGTACCATCACACCACCATCCTCGAAGTCCAAGAGCCGAACTCAAAGATTATCCAAGCAGTGAATATTCTTCACTAATTCCCACTTCTCCTTATCTACATGAGCCAAACTCTCTATGGATAACCTGCTAAGAGCATCAACAACCAGGTTAGATTAACCTGGGTGGTAGTGGAGACTCATATCATAGTTCTTGAGAAGCTCAAACCATCTCCTCTGCCAGAGATTTAGCTCCTTCTAAGTGAAAACATACTGTAGACTTTTATGATAAGAAAAGATATATATGTGCACTCCATACAAATAATGTCACCATATTTTCAAAGAAAAAAACACCGCTAATAGCTCCAAATCATGAGTAGGATAGTTTCTCTCATACATCTTTAACTGCCTAGAATCATAGGACATCACTTTCCTATGTTGCATCAAAACACAACCAAGACCTACTCGAGATGTATCATAATAAACTATAAACCCATTATTGCCTTCAAGCAAAGTCAGAACCAGAGCCGAAGTTAACTCCAACAATGAAAACTTGACCTTCTTCTAAGTCAATTTTGTCAAAGGAGCAGCTATCATCAAAAATCTTTCCACAAACTTCTGATAATACCCAGCTTAACCCAGGAAGTTCCAAATGTCGATTGGAGTCATGGGTCTAGGCCACCTTTTCACAACCGCAACCTTTTGAGGATCCACAATGATCCCCTCACTAGAAATAATGTGACCCAAGAAAGTTATAGCATTCAACCAAAACTCACACTTAGAGAACTTGGCATACACCTACTACTCCTTCAATATCTACAACACACCCTAGAGGTGATTAGCATGATCCACCTCACTTTTGGAATACACCAAGATGTCATCAATGAAAACAATGACAAAGAAATCTAAGAACTGCCTGAAAACCTGTTCATAAAATTCATAAATATCGTTGGAGCATTAATCAAACCAAGTGACATCACTAAGAATTCAAAGTGCCCATATCGGGTACAAAAATCTATGATAGGGATATCCTCCTCCCTAATATTAAGATGATGATACCTTGACCGAAGATCTATCATAGAGAAGAACTTTGCACCTTGCAACTAATCAAACAAGTCATCTATCCTTGGGAGTGGAAACTTGTTATTGATCGTCACCTTATTCAACCACCGATAGTCAATGCACATCAGAAGGGAAACATCTTTAATATGCATGAACAACACTAGTTCACCCCACGAGGATACACTAGGATGAATAAACCCCTTATCCACAAGGTCAATGCCAAACTCGATTTACCTATCCAGAGGAACACTAGGAAGATCATTCAAAAAGACCTTTGGAAACTCATTTACCACTAGAACTGAATACAAAGAAGGACCTTTTGAGTTAAAATATTTAACCCAGACAAAATAATAGAGACAACCTTTGGAGATTAATCTCTGAGATCTAAGTTAGGAAATAAATCTTCCCCTAGGAGCTATGAAACTACCCTCCCATTCTATAATTGGCTCACCAAGAAACCTAAAGACAACTTTATGGGTCCGACAATCTAAGGATGTGTAATAAGAATGTAACCAATCCATACCTAGAATAAAATAAAAATTCACCATATCCAGCTTAAATAGATCTACCAAGGCCTACTTGCTACCAAAAGATACCACACACCCCTATAGACTATTTTAGAAATAACTGAGTCACCTATTGGGGTAGAAATAAAAAAAAATTCAAATCAACCTTATGATCAAAACCAAAATATATTGCCACATATAGGGTCACATAAGAAAGAGTGGACCTTAGATCAAGCAAAAAATACTAGTTACGAGAAAAGAGTTGCAATATACCAGTAATTACATTTGGTGATGCCTCAGATTACTGCCAAGATGAAAGAGCATATAACTAATTTTGACCTATGTCAGTACCAAAAGTAGGAGTAGATACAGAAGCCACACCACTATGTGCAGGAGAAGAAGACGAAGCGGCCAGAGTTTTGGCCGTTCCCGAAATACCTTTCCCCACTCAACAGTTTCTAAACATGTGTCCTGGATGGCCATATTTAGAAGGCTTTCTCTTCCCTATATTGCAAAATCCCTGATGAAGATGACCGTAGGACTGGCAGAGAGGTCAAGCCGACTGACCCCCACTCATTTGAGATTGGGTACTTTGTAGTAAAAAATTATCACCACCTTACGGATGCCTGTCACCCAAGCCTCCATCCTGACTTCCATATTACTGAGCATCATCCTGCTTAAAGAACTTGCTCCTCTTACCCTTTCTTTCCCCAAACTCTATCTATTTCTCTTATCATCCTCCACCTACTGCATATGGAAAACTAACATTGAAATCTCCATATCCTTGATCTGCAAGGCAGTCTAGCTTTTAAGGATCAAGTCCCGAGATAGCCTAGAAATGAACTTTCTCATTATCTCCCTTATGTCAGCCATGAACTCTAGAGCATACCTTAACAACTGATGAAACTACAAGTAATATTCTTTGATAGACATTTTATCTTACTTTAGATTCACAAAATCCTCTATCTTTGCTTTTCTTAGCTCTTGAGGAAAGAAGTAATCCAAGAAGGCATTAGAAAAAGCCTCGCACAAAGACAAATTCTGCATATCACCTTTTCCCCTATCCCACTCCTCATACCATTTGTACACAACTTCCTTGAGATGATAACCTACAAGGTTCACATCTTCCACATTTGTGGCTTGCATCACTCTAAATATTTTCTCATCCAAGAAAGCCTGAGGATCCTCCTCTACCTTCACACCAGTAAAAGTAGGAGGATTCATCTTCATAAACTGGTTAACCCTTGTGGCCTCAACAGATCAAACATCAGATGTATCTCACTCAATCTTAGTAGCAACCAACTGAGCAATAATATTAGACTGACGAAATTTTGCATTAGTCACCCCGCCTTAAGGCAGACTAGTAGCAACAGAAGAAACTCTAGAACAATCAGGGATGGGACCCTGAGAATGAGTGTGAACTCCAGGTGTAGGACATACTCTATCAATATCTCCCCCAAATAGGACAAAAGTATTTCCTTGTCTTTCATATCATTGAGGTATGATCTAAAAATTAAACAAATAATGATTAAAGAAGATTCTAGGACTTAGACTTTCAAAATAGAATACCAAGAAAATGAAACATTCCTAAATGCCATATAGCCTCTCTCTTATGAGCGTGGCATGCTACATACCCCTAAAAAAGACTCTACTAGACACGGCTTCATGGACTCCCAATTGACCATGAACCTAAAGCTCTGATACCAACTTGACATTACTCGACCCAAGGCCTTATAGTAATGGGCATCCCAAGTCTGACCTGGACCGGGGGCCGCTCCTGTTATCAATCCCAACCTCCATTTGCCTGCCCTGAGTTAGTTAAATTTCAAGCATATAACAAGATGCAAATTTATTTAGTTCTAATCTCTGGGATAGGTCCATACCAATACCAACCCAACC
Organism: Capsicum pubescens; assembly: GCA_030864215.1. Taxonomy (NCBI): domain Eukaryota; kingdom Viridiplantae; phylum Streptophyta; class Magnoliopsida; order Solanales; family Solanaceae; genus Capsicum; species Capsicum pubescens. The sequence goes on along the minus strand of CM061549.1, from coordinate 161,721,242 downwards.
GATTCCAACTGCTCGAACATAATCCAAACCATGCCAAATTACAAACCAAAACCAAACCAAATAGAAACCAAACCAAGTTCCATAACATAACATAAAAGGATGGACAACTAATAATACCATCCAAAGGTTTTATCCCTAATACCAATGCCAATACTAACACTGATAGCAATACTAATCCATCCCATGCCAACTAATAGTAGTTCGATAAAATCCTTTAACAAAAGAATAAAAAAAATCCAATTGGGACATGCCCCCAACAAAGGTCAAAACCAATATCCATAATTACATAAAAGTATAAATAACATCCATGAAATAGAGTCTTCCAAAAAGATGAAAGCTCATCACTTTAATTTAAAAGCTGGACCCAAATGTCCAAATGCTAAGAAGGGGGAGTAGAATGGCTGGTTCCTACATCGTGCGATGATACAATGCCTGAAGATGGGTTAGCGGGTCAACACTAGCATGAACTCAGGATAAGGATACGATAATGCCTTTAAATAAAACCAAGTAGACCATCTATATGCAAGCAAACCATACGTGTACATATATAAATATATATATATATATAACCATGCCAGGAAAGAGAACTGGGTTTAGCATGCCTTTGAAACTATTAACCTGGGTATGTGCAGCTTAACCATCTTAAAACTACCCAAAATCTATATGGGTCCAGTGTAAACCCCTAAATGACCCCCAACGCGTGTATCTGCATGACCAGAGATACTATAAGAGTCTTGGATTCCTATGTACTTTTTACTCTCTGTGATACATATGTATAGAGCACTTAGAGGATTCTTGTTTACCTCATAAATTTCATATAAGATCGCCATGACCTAACCCTCACGTCGGTAAACATAAGTTTTTGGTGTTCATCTATTGAACTCCACGTCCACAACAAGATTTGACACCCATTTTTATTGCCTAATTAAAATCAATTCCAACAAAACCATTATACCATTATTATTAACCAAGGCTATTAGATAGTGGTATTATCATACAGACTATAACTTGCAAGTATTTTCCTTAGCCAAACCTTTTAGAGATCAAGGGATTCCCATGTACCCATAAATCATATTGTCCAATTAGCTTAGGGGATTCCCATGTAACCCTTAGGTATTCATTACTATATTAACTTGGGGGATTTCTTTGTACACTAAAAGTATGTTTATTAAGCCAGACAATTCCCTTAAATCATTCCAAACTATTTATACCAGTAGGGTTCCATACAAAGCTTAAACTATGCGTAAGTTCAATAAAAAGCTCAACAATGAAAGTGAAAACATTCTAATAGGTATTTTATCAAATACATTAGGGGCATAATATTACCAAAACAAAAATTCATTACCAAATAACCATTCCCATGTAACCAATTATCTAAAACCACCATTAAAGCATATCAAAGCATAATTAAAACATGGTAAAACCATAACCAAACATTTATAACTAAAAACCCCAATTTATATTTGAAAAAACAAAACCATACAATACTCAATCCATGAAAACATTGTATAAAACCATGTCTTTAGTTAGAACTAACAATGAGGGAAGAGAACATGCCTTAATTGACAAAGTTGGTGATGCGAAATCACCATAAAATTCCCAAATTAATCCTTATGATGAAACCCTAGCTTCCATTGACCAAGAAATCTAGAGAGGATTAGAGAGTGTTTTCTAAGTATTTAGGAATAGAATAGTAGGAAAAACAACCTTCCAGGTGAGTGAATAGTCATGGGGCCTTATTAGGTTAAGTGGGGAAGTGTCTAGATTTCCCTTACTTAAACTTCTGTAAATTCCATCAGGTGGGTACGACTATCCATACTAGTCGTACCCTCAAATACGAGTTATACCCACTAGTCATACCCAAGGCTATCTTCCTTGGACCCAACACTGTCCAAGGTATGACTTACCCCTCACCATGTCCTACCCTAGTGTAAGACTACTACCCATGATACGTACCCCTGACAGAGTAGTATCCCAAAGGGATTGAACATTGCCCACTATATGAGTCCATGGTACGACTCGTACTCTGGATTATGGCGCATAGTGATCCAATCTTACTCACATCCAACTTAAGTTACCACGGCTAAGACTAAGTGAAGAATCTAAACAACCCATACCCACCTATAAGATTTATACCACCCAAGTCATACCCCTTCCAGAACCCAAATCAAACCCACCAACCAACATTGGTTAGCCTACGACTGAACCATACCACTTGTATCCTAGTTTATGAGTCATTACCTCTAGTCATATCTTTTCCAATGACCAAAAATACAGGAAATTTTCCAAGGGACAAAAAACCAAGGTGTTTCGGTCTCCCGCACTAGGAAAATTCATCCCCGAATAATGGACAAGGTAGGGTAAATAACCTTTCAAGTGAGTTAATAGTTATGGGGCCTTATTAGCTTAAGTTGGGAAATATCTAAATTGTCGTCACTTAAACACTCAGAAATCTTGTCAGGTGGGTACAACTATCCATACTTGTCGTACCCTTAAATACTAGTATTACCCACCACTTGTACACAAGGTAATCTCCTTTAGATCCAACACTATCCAAGGTATGAATCACCCCTCACCATGTCTTACCCAAGGTTATGCCTAATACCCATGATCCATACCTCTAGAAGAATAAAATCCTAAGGGGATTGAACTCTGCCTACCATATGAGTCCATGGTACGACTCCTACCCTATATTACTACTCACAAGGATCCACTCATATTTAGATCCAAATTAGGTTACCAAGTATAAGACTAATTGAAGTACCCAAACAACCCATACCAGCCTATACAACTTGTACCACCCAAGTCGTACCCATTCCAAAAACTAAATTTAACCTACCAGTCAATACTACTCAGTATACGACTATACCATACCACTCGAATCCTAGTGTATGATTCATTACCTCTAGTTGTATCCTCTTCAGAGACCATAAATAAAGGAAATTTTCCAAGGAATAGAAACCTAGGTTGTTTCAATATATTCACTCTGGGGGACTCGAACCTCCTAGCACACCAAGGAGACTTAATAACCCAATTATGTAATATAATATAGGGCACTCAAATCTCTAAAACATATAATAATAATAAGGACTAGAACCATCCGATCATTTAGGCCCTTACGACGGCAACCGTAGTTTCATATAATATAGGGGACTCAAACCTCCCAATTGCATAATAATAATAATAAGGGGGACTCAAACCACCCGGTCATTTAGGCCTCTACATCGGCAATCGTAGTTTCCAGTATTGGTCCCTCAAGACCTCCACTTTCACAATTCAGCTACACAACCTTCATTAAAGCCAAATTAAATAATTTATCACACATTCTCATTTATTGATCCATAATACACATTTAGGCATACACTGTTGGTATCTTCATACCAACTACACTTACAAGGTAACATCAACATGCCATCATAATTCCATTAACTTGGGAAAATGACTCTCTTTATTCATTAAATCTAACTACCATGTTTTAATAACCTCTTTAAGTCATGAAATTGTTCTAAGAATAATTCAATGCAATTTTACTCATCCTCAAAACCACTTTAACAAAATTGGGTTGGGGTTATTGCCAATTCACTTATTAATATTAACAAAATTTGGGGAATTCACAATCCCCTGGTTTATTCACCATACCCATGCATCAACTTGGTTTCAAAACTACCATTTAAAATATAACCAATGCATATACAAACATAAAAGATCACATAAACAACAGTCATTCAAAACCCTTAACCCATGTTAAAAACCAACATCAAAACCATATGAATAATACTTTAAAACATATTCTTTGAACAAAGTAATAATTGGGGAAGAGTAACATGCCTGAAAGATGCATAATTATAGAGAAGAAACCTTGAATTGACCTCTAGATGTTCAACCCTAAGAAAACCCTACTTTCTTTACTTGAAGGAATTTTAAAGAGTAAAGAGGGTTACTAATTTTTTAAAGTGTTAAAATAATGCCCTAAAGGTGTCTTATGGATGTGGTCAAAGTGGGTAAAGAGGGAAATTACCAAGGTGCCTTTAATTAAAAGACTAAGAAATGCCATAAGTAATTACGGGTCTCTTAACGACTCATTAGGACTCCTTACGGCTAATCTACATAAGTTGTAGTCAAGATAGAATCACAATGGCCCTATGCTAGTGTGACTATGATTTGTACCATACAACTTGTATTTGATCCTTACGACTCATTCCCGCCCCTCGTACTCAGGATAGTAATAGTCTAAATTCATTCTATACATACTACGACTGGACCCTTTATGACTCGTATAGAGTCATTAAGACTCATTACCCACAAGTTATCATTAAAATATTAACTCATACAGATCTCATTATCTACCTTACGATTGAGGTTCTATGACCCATATATTTACTCTACGACTCATAGGGTCAGTCGTATTCAAGACAGTATGGAAAATTTTTTGGAAACTTTCATGGACCAAAAATCTAGGGTGTTGCATGAAGGGATCAAGATAGATCCATAAAAAGTTGACACTGTTAAAAAGTTGCCTAGACCAACAACTCCAATCGACATCAAGAGATTCTTTGGCTTAGGTGGGTATTATAGAAGGATTATGGAGAGTTTCTTATCTATTTATACAACTTTGATAAAGCTAACTTAGAAGATGGCTAAGTTTTTATGGTTTGATGCTTGCAAAGGTAGTTTTGAGAAGTTGAAAGATAAGTTGACTTCTGCTCCAGTTTTGACCTTACCCGAGGGTACAAAGAGGATTTTTGTGATGCATCTCATATGGAAATAGGTTGTGTTTTGATGCATTATGGTAAGGTTTTAGACTATGCTTCTAAGCAACTTAACATTCATATGAAGAATTATCCAACTCATGACCTAGAGTTTGCAATTGGGTCTCTTCTTTGAAAATATGGCTCCATTATTTATATGGAGTATATGTACATATTTATTCAGATCGTAATATCTTGAAGTATGTGTTTACATAGAAGGAATTAAACATTAGGAAAAGGTAGTGGCTTAATTTGTTTAAGGATTATGACATGAGTTTGTACTACCATCTAATTAAAGATATTATTATTGTTGATTCTCTTATTAGGTTGTCTATGGGGCGCTTATCTAATATTGAAAAGGATAAAATAGGGTTGGTGAAGGATATTCACAGGCTAGTTAACTAGGGAGTTTGTCTTTTAGACTTTGAGGATTGATGAGTGATTGTTCAGGAAGTGGTTAAGTCATCTCGTGATACTGAGGTCAAGGATAAATAAGTTATGGATCCCATGCTTATACAAATAGTAGATATTCATGGTCAGCAAAAGGTTATGGCTTTCATGATTAGGAGAGATGTCATTTTGTGATATCATGAATGGTTGTGTGTTCCTTATGTATATGGGCTACAGGAAAGGATTCTAAACGAAGAACATTAGTCCAGATATATAGTTCATCTGGGTTTGATCAAGATGTATCATTACTTAAAGGAAATCTACTTGTGGAATAATACAAAGTGGGATGTGGCAAATTTTATTGCTAAATGTATGGTTTGTAATCAAGTAAAGGTATAACATTTGTGGACTCATGGCATGTCCGAAGATATAGAATTTCCCATGTAGAAGTGGGAGATAATTAACATGGATTTTGTTATAGGTCTTTCACAGACTCACAGTCAGTGTGATTCAACTTGGGTCATTGTAGATAGGATTTCTAAGTTTACTCACTTCCTTCCTATGAGGACTAACTACTAAGGAGAGGATTATTCTATGTTGTTAATTTAGAAGATTTTAAAGTTGCATGGGGAACCAGTTTCCATTATTTTAGATCAAGGTACGTAGTTTTATTCTCACTTCTGGCATTCATTTCTGAAAGGTTTGGGTATCTAGGTGAGCCTTAGCATCGGTTTCCATCTTTGATAGACAAGCAAAGTGTACTATTCAAACCTTGGAGGATACGCTAAGGGCCTTTTTGATTAATTTTTAAGGAAGTTTTGTTGATGATTTGTCTTTTATTGAGTTTGGTTACAATAATTGTTATCATTCAAAAATCCAAATGTCCCTTTTTGAGACACATTATGGTAGAAGGTTCAGCCCCCCTATTAGACTATTTCAAGTGGGTGAGACTATGTTGATTCTCCGTGACTTGGTTCACCTATCCATGGAGAACGTAAAGGTAATTTGGGAACAACTTAAGGAGGCTCAATGTCGCTAAAAGTCATTTATAGATGTGTGATAGAGAGAGTTGGAATTTAAAGTTGAGGATTGGGTATTCTTTAAGGTTTCTCTTATGAAAGAAGTCATGAGGTTTGGAAATAAAGAAACTCAAGAAATCTCAGTCCTCATTACATTGGTCCATACAAAATTGCAAGAAAAATTGAAAATATTGCTTACGAGTTAGAGTTACCAGCAAATTTGGCCTCGATTTATCCTATTTCATATGAGACTAGACTGAAAAATATGTGGGTGACCCTTCTTTGATAGAGTCTATTGAGTATTTTGGTGTTAAGTATTCATTATCCTATGAGGAAGTCCTGGTTAAAATATTTGATAGGCAAGTTGGTAGGTTGAGTACAAAGGGTATAACTTTTGAAGGTACTTTTGAGAAGCCATAAGGTAGAAGAGGCTACAGGGGAGTTAGAAGAAGATATGAAAGACAAGTACCTGTTCTTGTATCCAACATTGGATGAAAGTGCTTAAGGTATGAGTTTCACTTCCCTCTAGTCGCATTTTGAATTTGTCCTTGGATTATAATGTGCTCTTTTTATTATCGTGCCAAAAAATTCTAACTTCTCATTCGATGATGAATGATCCAAGTGGGAAGGGGGGATAATGTAAAACTCTATAAAATTTCAATGAATTTATTTTTGACCCTCCCATGTACGTAGCATAAAATTTTTGACTTGAATTATGTTAAGAAATGTTAAAGGGGTGTTTTGGGAATGTTTCAAAATTTTTGAAAGGGGTTTGGAGCCATTTTAGGACCCTGAGGTAGTAAGGGTCTATGATAGTCGCGTGCCACTCCAATTATTCTCTATAATAGGAGCATGCAATGGAGGCTACCTGTTCAAATAGCGGCATGACAAACTGCTATGTTAATTTTGTAAAGTTTTGTTTTTTTCACTTGTGGTGAGGGGATTTTTGGTCCTTTATCCCTAAAACGACTTTAAAACACCAAATTGACCCCTTTTCCTTCAGTTATCAAGATCAAACATCATTCTTTTCCACTTTAATTCACAAACTAAGAAAGTTCATGGGTTTTATAAGGATTTCAGCATTCGGTCTTTAAGCTCTGATTTTCTTCAAACTCTTCTATATTTCAAGCATGTTTCTCACTCCTTGTATTTTACATTTTAGCATAAATTGATTCAAAATTTAAGGTATTTGAATTAATGGGTTAGAAATTGAGTTAAGTCTTTCTGGTTGTTATTACTTGAATTACTTTTCCCATGTTTGAAATGTGTTGTTCATGTTTTAATTAATGGTTTAGGGACTGGATTGGTGCATTGATATGATGGTTGAAATAGGTGACATGGGTTTCATAAAAAATTATGATTTTTTTCTTGGTAATGGCATTAACCTCCACCCATATTGTAAACATGATTTTGAATATGCATATTTACATAATTTAACTTGTATTTTGAAACCATTTCATTTTAATAAAGGATAAATAGATAAAAATGAATTTGGAATACCCTTTCTGGCCATGGTTTTGGATTTTAAATGGAACTTGGGAGTCTAATGGTTAAATAGACTGGTTTGGCATTATTGGATTAGCTTGAAAGTGTATGGGTATGACAATACGAAGTTTGAAAATTCCTTGATAGAAGACTCCATGGTTAATTGTTTGTTTATGTGCAAAATATTTTAATTTATTCTTAAAGGGAATTGTGTATCTCACTGTGAAGGTGTAGTCCCGGGGGGATCAAAACTGGAAATCATATTTACCGATGTCGGGGTTCTCTATTCCCATTTGTTTGTATACATATTATATTATGTATAGATATCACCTTGGTGTCTTTAGCCATTCCTCAGTACCTGTAGCTAACATGGACTGGGGCCTTTTCAGCAGGGAGAGTCTGACCCATATAGCAGATCGGTGCCTTTGGGATGGAGAGAGCTACAAGTTCAGGCTAATGTTTTAAAATGTCACGTTAATTGACCTTTTTACCTATTCCAACATCTTATATATATGTATATAAATATGGTGCATGTGGATTATGACTGGATTTTTAGTAAATGCATTACTTTATCCCTATCCCTCGGGTTACATGCCAGTGCTTGCTCCACTGACCATCCTAGATGCTACATTATTTCATGATGTAGGTTTCAAGGACATTTCTGCTGCTCCTGTGCAACATTAGGATGTTTGGTACTTCTACCAATCAGTTGTCAAGTGGTAAGCCTCCGTACTTAAGAAGACCCTATCATTTTATTATTCTTTCTTTATTACCTTAGTACTTTTGGATTCTTTTTGTCATTGTCGGGGGCATGTCTTGACTTAATTGATATTTTTTGGTTTAGAGGCTTTTGTGCACAGTATTGGGATGTCTTGTTTTGACTCCTATATTTCTTAGGGCTTTTATATCTTTCTTATACTAATTTGTCTTTTGCTACTTAGATTTATGTGCTCTAGAGGTAAGGCTAAGGTGGTTATCTCAGGCCCATGGTGGGCTTGAGATTGCCCATCATGGCTAGGCCTAAGTTCGGGTTGTGACAAAGGGTAATAATAAGCTTAGAAAGAAGGCTAGATGGATCAATAACAAATTTGATCGTATGATTTATAATGAAAGATGTGAGATTTATCTTACTCTAAGAGAAAAGACAATAGGTAAGCAGATGATCACACTAAGATAAGGTGGATCGAGAGATAGCACGGGGAAGGAGAGAAGTAGCCATAATATGAGTGATAACACAAATTTTAAACGATAAAAATTTTGGTCTAAAAAAGATGGTAAGGAGTCAGAATTAATAAACCACTTGGATTGTTCACAAGAGACATCAAAATCAGAAGGCCATGGATTTTTGTTAGAAGTAGAAAAAGCAAAGCAATTTATATCAAAAAAAGCATCAAACATGGAAAGATATAAAAATACATTTACCCATAACTAGGGTTTCATGTTCACAAGGATGCATAGAACGGAGATTAGAGTAGAACCATCAAATGAAACTCCCAAATGCAAGTTTAGGAGTATTAGAGTAAATATTAGCCCACCCTTGAAATTTGAATAGGGATTTTATATGACAATGTAGAGACTCTAAAAGATCCAGAGATACAGTTCTACCATGAAACATTGATATTTCCTTCATAGAGTGAGGATTTCTCTTAAAGGTCTCCAAAATTCAGTTTTGACATTTAAAGAACAATCAAAGTCAAATTTTACCTTTTTCTTTGAGAATTCATAAATATTAGGAGTAGAGGAGCACTTAACCAAGATAGAACCAGAAAAATTAGATAAGGCTTGAGGGTTTTGATCAGAGACATCAAAGTCAAGAGGAAAAAGAGCGGCCTTTTCTTTACCCTTGAAATGAGAGCTCGTCCTAGTTCCAAAGAAAGAGGTATTTAAATGCTTAGCCATAAGAAAAAAATAATGAATAGAAGTGAGTTAAGGAGAAAAAATATTTGAGACGAATGCAAAGCTCGGGGAAAGAGAAGTTGAAATGGAGGATTCACCTAGGAAAATGAAGAGGCACCATAATTACTTACCATACATCAAATTAGTATCAAGCAGCAAAATAGGAAATGTATGTAAAGATGCGCACATCAATCATGTCAAGTATTACTTATGGATACTTGTACCCACAATTGAAAAGGAAGGAAATTAGTTAAAAAAGTTTTGCAATAATACCAAGGGATTTTGTTAAAAAGCAAAGTCTTTCTTCCAATAATGTTTTGTTATAATATCTGCTAATTAAAATTTAGTACAAATAAAAGTCATATCAATGTGACCTTTTAAAACATTATCTCTAGTAAAATGATGCCGCTAATATCAATATATTTTTCTCTAGAGTGATGAACAAGATTTTTAGATAGATAAATAACACTAGAATTATCACACAAAATTTTCATAAGTTTAACAAAAATATCAAAATCACTAAGCTGATGAATCAACCAAAGAATTTATGAATAAAATAAGACAATAGAAATATATTAAGACTTAGTAGCAGAGAGAAAACCACAGTTTTGTTTCTTACTGCTCCATAATATTACAAAATTTCCTATAAACTGATATGAGCCACTAGTGCTTTTTCTATGATACTTTTCACCTGCATAATCTGCATCTAAAAAAACCTTTATCTCAAAAGTTTTTTATTTAGGATACCAAATTCCAAGAGCTGTGGTTTAAATAAAATATCTAATAATTCTTTTAACAACAGTCAGATGAGACTCTTTAGGAGCTGAATTTAATCTACCACATTTACAAATACTAAATAAGATATCTGGTCGACTGACATTATGATAAAGAAGTAAGTCAATCATACCATGATATTTAATTTCATTCACAATCTTACCATTATCACCATATGCAAGCATACATATAGGACTCATAGCAGTACAAGTAGATATGACATCCTTTATTCCAAATTTCTCAATTAATTCTTTGGTGTATTTACTTTGATAGTTCATTTAGTTAACTGATGTATTTGCAGTCCCAAGAATAATTTTATCTCTCACATCATTCTTATTTCAAATTCACTTTGCTCTAACTTAAAAAATTCCTTGCATAAAACAACATTAGTTCTTCAAAAGATAATGTCATCAACATAAATTTGAAAAATCAGATTTTTGAAGGAAGTTCTTTCGATAAAAATAGTTTTATTAGATTTTACTCTTGAAAAGTTATTATCAATTAGAGAACTGCTAAATCTATCATACCAAGCTTGAGGATCTTGTTTTAAACTATAAAAATATTTTGAGAGTTTAAAAATATGATATGGAAATTTAGGATTTTTAAAGCCCGAGGGTTGTTTTACAAAGACTCGTTCATCAATACATTTAAAAAGTCACTTTTCATATCCATTTGAAATAATTTAAAACCTTTATGAGAAGCATAGAAAAGTAAAATTTAAATTGATTCTAACCTTGCAACATTTGAAAATATTTCATCATAGCCGACTCTCTCTTATTGTGATTAGCCTTAAGAGACTAGACGAGCAATTTTGCACAACTTATTCTGATTCTTCCATTTTATTTATGAAGATCCATTTGATTCCTATGATTAAGCATTCTATGGTTTTTAAACAAATGTCCAAATATTATTTTGGTTAAATTTCTCAAGTTCTCCTTCCATTACTTTGACCAACTTTCATCTTCTAAGGGATCATTGACTTTCTTTGGTTCAAGTTGAGATATGAGGGCTATATATGCATTTCACTTAGTTTAAGCCCTTGTTTTCATGTATCACTTAAATGACCAATAATTAACATCATTGGATAACCAGGTTTACTTCTCCTATCATTTGGAATCATTCCAAGCATAAATTGATCATTCAAAGCAGCAAATGGATGATCAGTCTTAGTAAAATTTGACTTTGAGGTATAGTTAGTGTAATGATATAATTTTTGGTGATTTATGTGAATTATTTATTTTTGTATGATTTGACCATTTTATTCCTCCCTGAAGTTTCTTTATGATATTTTTGAGGTGTGGGGATGATTGGCATAGTTCCTAATGCATTTTAGTGTGATTTTTGCAAGTTAAAAATTTTTGGTTGTTAAAAATGCTTTATAGTTGACGTTGATCTATATTTATTGATCCATGAGTTGGATAGCAATACAGACTGTGCTAGCAAATCTAAAATATTGATTTTAGGTTGGTAATATGATTGGTGTGGTTTTACAGCTTTGATATCTCATTTCGACCCTCGAATCAAAACGTTGTAAATTGGGTTTTAAGGATCAACATTGTCAAAATGATTTTTTTAAAACTATAATATTGACATTGAGTCTAACGCATATATTTTAATCTAGAGCATAGTGTTTTTGTGTTCTTGGGATTCTAGATGAATCTCACAGGGTCCCCATAGACTTGGAATTCTTAAAATTTCCAGCTGGTGCACCCGCTTAGAAACCTATTGGTCGCATAAGCAACCTGGAGCTAGCTGGGGTTATCGATTAAGCAACATCCCCATCTCCTGGGTTCCTATCACTTATACAATAAGGTGTGCATTACATAAGTGAAGCAAGGTCACATAAGTAATGGCTACTCAAGCGACCTGATGGTTGCTGCTATAAATCCCCGATGGGTTAAATTCCTCATTTTGGTGATTTTCACCATTTTTTGGACTTGGAGCTTAAGGTTTCGTGTTTTTAGGTGATTTCTTTCATTTTTAATCTTGTCTAATCTCCAAAATCCTATTTAAATTATTTTTCTTCAATTCATGTCAATTAAATCTTATTAAAACTTGAATCTAAACGTGAAATTTGGGGATTTTGGCCCGAAAAACCAAAATTAGTAATTCTTTGATTGAAACACCAATTTTAACCTATTTTCACTTGGATTTTCTTCTATCACTTTCTTTAATCATGGGAATATATTTTTCACTATAAATTCTATTTTTTTTTCTTTTTCCAAAACTCATTTGGTGGGGTCCATTTTGACCATGACCTAGAAATGGAAAATATGGGTATTGCTGGCTTTCTTTTAATATATAATTTCAGTATTTATTTATTTTAGTTGATTCCAGGTTTGTTCATGAGGATAAAACTATATCGTAAAGGCTTTTGGACTTGTTTTCAACATTCGAGGTAGGTTATGGCTTGACTTTCTTTAATCGGGGCTGGATAATTAATATTGGTGTAATATCATGTTGTTTGTGTATGATATAATCATGAAATTGATTTATTATAGTTGTGTACCTATGTGTGGGCCTATATTGTTGCTATTTGATGGTTTTTGAGACATTTCTTTCTATGTGTGACTGTTTGGGGTCTTATATGATGTTGTGGACCTTGAGTATGAATATTTAATTTTATATATTTTTGGTGTAAAATCCTAAATTTGAATTTACATGGTATCAATGGAATATTTATGTATATTTTATTCTATTATCATTTGAAGTACATTAGATTCGTGGATGGTTGGCATATTGATTGGATTTTGGCTCACATGGTTGGTACATTAATTGGATTTGGAAAATCTTATTCTTTTTTGTTGTGTGCATTACATCCTTATATCATATACATTAATGAAAAATAGGTACCACTATGGAAACACTTAAAATAATGGCTTTTTGTAACAGAAAATATGACATCATTAAAAACCCTCTGTCGATGTATATGTAGGAGAGGAGTTATAGATATTGGTATTGGATATTGGTATTGGATATTGGTATTAGATATTGGATTGAATATGGGTTGATTACACCCCCATGGGTCCTACCTTCGAATCAAAGGTCGTTATGTTTATACAGAGGTTGTGCAATAACCTTATGCATCATATCACATCATTAACATCATCATTTTTATTGTATTACAAATATATTATGCTTATTCTATGTTGTATTATCCTCTTTGGTGTTATATCTATCTATTTGTACTTTTTTTTCATACTTGTATGTGTGATATTTGTATACCTATGTTTCTTTCTCATATTTGTGTAGTATATGTGTATATTGTAGAACTGTTAGTGAAGCTAGTGTGGCCTACCATTTGGACATTTTCTGAGGTGGCATACCTATAGTGTGTATTTAACATGCTTTACTTTCTACTTTGGTCAGTTGTAATATGATATCTACTAAGTACAAGTAGATAGTACTCACCCTACTACACCTTTTTTTGTGTAGATCCAGGTATGAGTATGCTGTAAGATAGCTGATTTAGGCAGTATTTGGAGTATATTAGAGTTAATGGTCGATCTATGCTCCCAAAGTTTATCTACTACTTGTCCTTATCTATGTCATGTCTTATTTTTATTGAAAGACAAATTATGATCCATTTGGTCTATTATTGTATCTTTTTACATTCGAGATATATTTAGTAGTTCCTACACTGTGACACCAGATTTTAGGATATTATATAGTATCTTTAGTTATGTATTTGTTGTTACTACTATATATGTGTAATTTGACTTTGTTCTAGGAGTCTTACCTAAGGTTTTGGTATTATCTTCTTCTTTTATATCAGTTTGGGTGATAGGCATACTGTAAAGGCTTTCCATGATAAGTGCCATCACGAACCTTGGTTTTTGGCTGATGACAAATTGGTATTAGAGAAACCAGATTTCATTAGTCTCATTATTCTAAGAATAGATATCTAGTACAGTCTCACAGATTTATATATAGATGTTTATATCTATCTTTGAGATTCTATAATTTATATTTAGGATACATTATTTATCTTCATCTATATCATGCATATCTTTTATACCTTTTGTTCTAAGTTATAGTTCACTCTTTTTTGCACAGATGGTGTAGACTAGATATCATGAGGATATAGATGAAGATCTATCATTCGAGGAGAGTGCTGAGTGTTGACAGTAAGTTGTGAGCCATGGATGGGCTCAAGGTAGTGTATGAGCATGAGTATTTTATAGAGGTAGTACTAGGGGATCTCCCCTGAGCCTCAAGTTGAGTATACTTTAGATAAAAGAACTACTCTGGTCCCACTGAGTTCTTCTATCCCGGTCTTGGAGGGGTTATTGATTCACTTTTTGACCCATTTGGAGGGTGTTCTTTGAGTACACCTGGTGTTCCTCTAGGTTTGAGTATTATACCTCCGTCTATCCTAGAGAATACCTATGGTTTTCCTTAAGTTTGAAATATGGATCCTCTAGTAGTACCGACATCTGCTTATGGTACTCCATAGGCTCCAAATGTTCCTCCTCCTTCAGTGCCTGTATCTAAGTATGGTATTTCGAGATCATGAGTTCAACCTTCATCTATGTTACCTTCATAAGTAGTATCTCATCTATCTAGATTAACTATACCTCTAATTATATCTCAGCCATCTAGATTAACTATACCTTTAAAAGGTTCACTTATTTAGGTCCTCCTAGTTTTAGTGCTATTGAAAGAAAAGATTCCTATAAGTTCTGGATTGATTTTCGTGAGAAGTTTTATAACCTTAGATCACTGGAGTCACATGGGGTTTCTTATACTACATATCAATTGAGAAATAACTGAGGTAAGTTGGGATTGTTGTACTCCAGATATAACTTGGAATAAATATTGAGGTAAGTTTAGGGCAGAGTTGTCAAGGTAAGTTTGTAATAGAGTTATTGCAAACTGGTGGAGCTTAGAGTTAAGTTCCTATTCAAGTCTGTAATCACGAGTTTGACTGTAGTGGATTGTTGATCATTTGTGAGGGCAAGCCATGGTTTTTCCTACCTCGATCAAGGAGGTTTCCACGTTAAATCTTTGTGTTCTTTGACTTCCAGCAAAGTTTTAGTTTTCTACTGCTTTGCTATTTTATTTCCTGTGTCTGAACATAATGGACCTGGTACCTCATAGTGTGGTGAAACCCCACACGTTTCAACAATTAGTATCAGAGCAACGACACTCTTAAAGTATCATACCTAGAGTGATTTATTCATCATGGATGCTCTACATAATCTGGAAGAATGGCAATCTACCACTAGACCACCCTATTTTTATGTGCAGTACTATGGGTGGTGGAAAACTAGGATGTATATTTCATTATGGTTGAGGATAGTGAGATGATGGATGTAATACATAATAGTCCACATGTGCCTATTAGAGAGGTCAAAGAAGGAGATATAACAAGGATGGTTTTCAAAACTAGGAGAGAGTTTGATGATGAAGATCGAAAGAAGGTTGTTAAGAATTACAAGGTAAAGAAATTATTTGTCTGTGGCATAGGACCTGATGATTATAATAGGATTTCTACTAGTAAAAGTGCTAAGGAAATATGGGATTGCTTGAGGACAGCTCATGAAGGCACCATTGATATGAATGATTATAATGACTAATATACTGACTACTCAGTAAAAAACCTTCACCATAAAAGAAGGAGAAACTATACAAGAGATGCATACTAGATTCACTTCAATCACCAATGAGTTGCACTGCTTAGGAGAAGTTATACTTTGCATAAACAGGTGAGAAAAATTCAAGGTGTGTTACCTAAGTCCTTGGAAAACAAAGTGGATGCTATAACTAAGGCACAAAATTTGAAAACTCTTAAAATGGATGAACTTATTGGAAATCTAACGACTCATGTACTCAAGAAGCAGAAAGGGAAAGAGAAGAAGAAAGAAAAAAGAGAAAAATCTCTAGCATTAAAGACTTCAAAATATGATTTAAGTGAATAAGACACTAATGTTCTCTATTTGGAAAAAAGGATTGTTAGATCTATGAAGAAAAGTGGTCAATTTCAAAGAAGAGTAAGTAGCAGCACAAAAGGATGCACTGTTAAAGTTTGTGACAAATATGGAAGTCCTGAAAATTTTATCAAGGACTGTCCAATTCACAAAATGGATTAATAAGAATATATCAAGACTGGAAGTAACGAAGGAAAGAACATGGACCAGGTCCCTGTAAAATCAAGAAGAACGGATGTGAAGTAGGACCTAAAAATATGGGGAGATTCCTCTAGTGAATTTGATGAATCTAAAAAGGGCAAAAATGTGTCTATGCTGGTTGTGGAGAAGTGTGGACTTACTTATGATTCCTTGTTTTTTGTCATGGAAAAACTGAAGATGAAGAATAAAATGAGGTAACTCTCTCTGACATTAAGAAAAATTTAGATAACTACTCTACTAGAAAGTTAAAAAATCTAGAAAATATGTTGATTGATTCTGTGTGAGAATTGACTACTGAGAAAAATTCTCTAGAAGATAAGTAGAGAATTAAGAGCTTGAATTAATTGTTTTAACTCTCCAAATATTTTAAATAGAGGAATAGTTTGCAAATTTGAAATCTAAAAATCTGAGTTAAATGAGTCAACTAGAGATAGTAAATAATTCTGATGATAAAGGGAAAAAAAAAGCATCAACGGTTCAAATTGAGATTGTATAAAAATTAAAGGATTCTTAAAAGCACCTTATGGATGACCTTTATAAGAATGAAGATTTAGAAAGGGACCTGGTCTGTATAAGGTAAGATCTTAACAAATCACTAAAACAGACCACATCCTCTCAAATCCTTTCTAATTTAACTAGTCAGAGTGTAAATAATGGTAAAGGGATTGGATATCAATATTAAACCCAATAACTTGGGTCTCAAGGTAAGCTATTCATAGTATTAGAAAAAGGTTCCAAAAACCTCTATGTACTCATTGTGGAAGAGATGGACACGTGAAGGAAAACTTTCAGTATTGGCTTATAGCTGAATGATCAGTACTAGATACATCCAACAGGAGAATTATTATCCTTAGGGTTCCATTCCCTTAAAAATTTAAAGAATAACTCTCTACCTAGATGGGTCAAAAGGGATTAGATTATATTTTTTTCTTTCTATAAGGAACTCAAACACAAGTGGGTTCAGAAATCTAACAAATTACTATGTTTGCAGGTAGGAGGAGGGGAATGCAGTCAGAACTAGTTCATGGATAGTGGTTGTTCAAAGAATATGACAGGGAAGACTGACTGCCTTCTTTCACTCAAGACACATCAAGGTAGAGGTGTCTCTTTTGGAAATTATAAAGTGGGCTATATTCATGGTGTGGGAAAGATCAAAAGATCTCCAGATCAAGAAATAGATAATGTGTTCGATGTGAATGTCATGAAGAATAGTCTTCTAAGTGTTTCTTAAATATGTGATTAAGGTAATGAGGCCAAATCCTCAGCTGATGGTTGTACTATGTCAAGCTTGAAGTATGGGAAAATTATTCTCAAAGCCAAGAGGATAAAAAATATGCATATGTATTATTTGGAGTTTGTGATTGATGGGGAATTAACGTGCTTAAGTGTTAAAAGTGAAGATGTTGTTTTATGGAATAAAAGGCTGGAACATGTAAGCTTCTCTTTGCTGAATATGTTGATTTCAATGGACCTGGTCTGTGGCCTGCCAAAGCTGAAAATTCCAAACATTAAGGTTTGCAATTCCCGTGTTAAGGGAAAAACAAACTAGGTATTCCTTAATGTTGAAGAAGTAGGTGAGTACTTCTAGACCCCTTGAGATATTGCATATGGATCTATGTGGATCGGTTAAAGTCCAAAGTAGAGGAGGAAAGAAGTATGTGTTTGTGAATATGGATGACTACTCAAAGTTCACTTGGACAATGTTCTTTAGAACAAAGGATGAAACCCATGAGGTTCTGGTCACTTTTGCAAAGCAAATTCAAATGAAGCTGAATTGTAATATTGCAAAATTCAGATCTGATTATGGAGCTGAATTTGAAGACTCCCAAGTTGCAGGATTCTATGTTGAATATGGAATTAGTCATAACTTTTCTGCTCCAAGGAATCCTTAGAAAAATGGATTTGTAGAATTAAAGAATATAACCCTCATAGAGATTTCGAAGAGCATGCTGATTGATAGTGGACTTCCAAAGAACTTTTTGGCTAAATCTGTGAATACTTCCTGCTATGTGACAAATCGGTGCTTGATTAGATAACTCCTGAACAAGACCATTTATGAGCTTGTGTTCAATAGAAAGCCTACGATTTACTACTTCAGACCTTTTGGGTGTAAATGCTTTATTCTCTATAATGGGAAGAATGATCTAGGGAAGTTTGACTCCAAAAGTGAAGAAGCAGTATTTGTGGGCTATTCTTCCACAAGTAAAGCATACGACGTTTACAACAAAGAACTATGTGTCGAAAAAAGTGTGCATATGTTGTTTGATGAGTCGGTAGAGCTAATAAATCAAAGTGATGGTGAAGATTTACAAATAGAAGAACTCGTTCAATTTCAAAGGGATGACATTGCTGAAGATGATGGAAAATGATTGAATGATACAGATGAGACTAATGAAAGTGATGGTGATTTAGGATCTCAATTACAGACCCTAACTCTAGTTGGCGAATAACAAGAATGGTTTTGTCAAAATTCTCAGAGACCTAGTCCCAGTGGAACTAATATCAGAAGGTCAAATTAAAGGCACAAATCTTCTTATCCATTTGAGCTTCTAGCTACATATTTGGAATATAGAGTCTAAGTAAGAGATCAAGCAAGAAATTTCATGGCGTTCAAAACATTCCTATCCCAAATTAAGCATAAAAATGTGAAAGAAGCTCTGAAAAATGCCAAATGGATCAACACAATCCAAGAGGAGCTTCAGCAATTTGAAAGAAGTAAAGTCTGGCACCTGGTCCCCAGACCTGTTAATAGAACAATTATTAGGTCTAAATGGGTGTACAAAACAAGTAGGATAAATAAGGAAATATCAATAGAAATAAAGCAAGCTTGGTTATTCAAGGCTATAACCAGGAGGAAGGAATTTATTATGATTAGACATTTTCCCCTATATCAAGGATAGAGGATATGCAGCTCAAACTCTTAAAAATAGATGTCAAAAGTGATTTTTTAATTGTAAACTTAAAGGAAAAAGTCTATGTCAAACAACCTCCAAGTTTTGAAGATGCAGATTTTCCTCATCATGTACTCAAATTGGAAAAAGCTCTTAATGGTTTGAAGAAAGTACCTAGGTCTTGGTATGAGTGACTTTCAAATTTTCTTCTGGAAAATGACTCTAAAGAGGAAAATTGATGATACTCTTTTTTTAAAGTCAGAGGAAGCAACTTACTAATTGTTCAAATATATTTGATGATATAATCTTTTAAGCTACTTTTGAATACCTATGTGAAGAGTTTGCAAAGCTATTTGGGAGTGAATGTTAAATAAGCAGGATGGGTAAACTAAGTTTCTTTATAAGTTTGTAGATTAAGAAAACTTATCAAGGAACAATGATCTATCAAGAGAAGTACATCAAAGTGCTACTGAATAAATACAACCTAGGAGATCCCAAGATAATTAAAACTCAAATGGTAACTAGTTCCAAGTTTGATAATAATGAATTTGATCCCTTAGTTAATGAGACCATGTATAGAGGGATTATTGGATCCTTATTATATCTCACTACAAGCAGGTCAGATATTGTGTTTAGTGTGGGAATATCTACAAAATATTAGGCATGTCCTAAGGAGTCTCATTTGAACGCTGCAAAAAGAATTCTCATGTATCTAAAAGGAATAGAGGACCTGGTCCTGTACTATTATTCTAGAAACAATTTTAATCTGGTAGGATATGCTGCTACTGATTATGCTGGATATTTGGTGTATAGAAAAAGTACCCTATGAATGGCTAATTTTATATGTTCTTCCTTAATCTCCTGGGGTTCTAAAAAGAAAGATAAGTTGTTTTTTCTACTACTAAAGCTGAGTATGTGGCTGCAACTTCTTATTGTGCTCAATTGTTATGGACCAAACAACAAATAAAGGACTTTGGGATTCTCTCAGACACTATTCCTCTAAAGTGTGACAATACAAGTTCTCTCAACATGACCAAGAATCCAATATAACATAAGAGGACCAAGCATTTTGATGTGAGACATCACTGTCTGCGAGACAATGTTGAGATGGGAGCTTTTTTCATGAAGTTTTGCAAAATTGAAGATCAAATAACATACATCTTTCCTAAGACTTTTCATAAGGAACAATTTGTGAAGAATAGGTTAAGGCTGCGGTTGATCAAAATAACCTGACCAACTAGATGAATCAGTTGTTCTCCATAAAAATGGCTATGATCAGAAGATAGGTATCCTTTATAAAGTATGTACTTGTTAGTCTAAATCAGTATCATACCTTTGTAGTTATACACATATGGGAATAACTTTGGAAGAGGACAAATGTGACTTGCAAGAATTTGAGAATTCACTCAAGAAAGAGAGGGACCTTATCCCATCTCTCAAATTAGTATCATGAATTTTCATTTTTTTTTCTAACAAAAAAGACGTATTATCTCTCTTTATGTCAGAAATTTGACTTATTCTAAAAGGAAAAGGTGAGTCATCCTTAAATTGAATTCAATCTCTTTTCACTTATTCAAAAGCTCATCCTTATGTACATATGTTAACCTAATGCTTTCTCCAAATCTGCGGTCCTTTTTGTTTCAAATAAGAACCTAACCTGAAATATGTAATCTCCTTAAAATTTAGTATAGACAATAACCCACTCTCAAACCTTCTTCAAAACTCCAAGTCCATTTCTTTCTTTCCATCCCTATCAGGACATCACATGACTGAACTAGTATTCAAAACCACCTTATTGGATGAATATCAAACGAATGAAATCCGTATAAAAAAGGTTGATCTTCTTCCTGAAGTTTTGTTGTATAAAAATCTTCCTTCATTCAAAGAGTCAACCAAGTTAAGTCACCCCATTCCTTCAAAATAAGACTATTTCTTCACTTAACTCATTGATAAAGATTTATCCTAAAAAACACATAATCTTTTCAATAGTGTAATGATAAGTGATAACTGGATTGTTGAAAATCACATCTTTTTATTAAATAACCCCAAAATAAGTCTATTTGATTCTAAGGCACAAGATATCAGTATAAAAATAAGAAGTTATGGAGTGAAATCTAGAAGTCCTACTATAAATTAGTAGACTTCAAAGGGACCTGGTCTGAGAAAGAGGAAAATGACTTTAAGGGAGTAAGAAAATAATCTTGTGCCCAAGGAAATTAGAAACAAGTTCTTGAGAAATCAAAAATTACTGATTAGGAGGGTTCTTTTACTCACGTGTATTGACAAATCCAGTAATAATGGAATTAGTTGATCTTGTTAAACATGAAAAATGGCTCCATCTTATGAAAGAAAATATTCTCACAGTCTTTGATGAGGTATTTAGGATTTCTATTCCATATTGGAGTTTTGTGAAGATAAACTGAAGATGACTATATTTGTTCAAGTAAAGAAGTTGAATCTTGATGCTGTGTTACTTTGGAAATTCTGAATGTTCCTATTAGTGGTGTGTGGACTATCATTAAACAACAAACCTTAATAGATTTCATGGAAAATTCATTAAAGGTTAAAGGGAGAAATATGTGGCTATAGTAAATAGGATATCACTCAAAAGTAAGTTAAAATTAGTCTTTGATTACGTTAACAAAGTTATTTTGCCCAGATCACAATTGAGGAAAATTGCTTCAGCTATCGATTTGTATGTGATGGAGTGTTTTACCAATTTTAATTTCATTAGTTTACCTTATTTAATGATGGAACACATGCATAAAGTTGTTCATGGAAAAATGAAAAACATGGCATGCCTTATGGATAATTGTTGAACAAAGTATTTGATTATTTTGGTATTGTCTGTGCAAATGGAACTCCTGGAACTCTGATACAACTGTTTTGTATGAAGACTCTGATCAAAACTGAGTGTGTAGAAAAGAAATTAGGTAACCTCTCTCAAGAGGAGCTCAACAAAGAAATGGAGAAATTGAAGCTCAACACAGCTTCTAACGATGCAGAAATTAGCATATTGCAAATGACAATTAAGCATCTTTCTAATAAAAATCCAAGTGTCTCTGAAGATCTTAGAACTAAGAATGTTAAACTAAAGAAGAGAGTTTCAACTCTAACTAATGAGGTTC
Source organism: Capsicum pubescens (assembly GCA_030864215.1). Taxonomy (NCBI): domain Eukaryota; kingdom Viridiplantae; phylum Streptophyta; class Magnoliopsida; order Solanales; family Solanaceae; genus Capsicum; species Capsicum pubescens. The sequence continues at coordinate 161,698,780 of CM061549.1, read as the reverse complement.
TCATCTTGAATGCAGAGATAAGGCATCCAATAAAGGAATTATTACACTATCATCTATAGAATATAATAACATGGATTTACTTATCCAAACCATCTTCCCAAGCCCTTCACCTATTTAAATTTTCTCGTTTCTTATGGCTTTTTATCTGGATATTTAAATTATACACTGAATGATACTTACCTTTTACATATGAATGAATCTTTGTTTGTGTGTTTCATTTGTCTCTTTATTAATTTTAAAGTTATTCTTTATGTTAGTGTTTTCCTAGTGGCCATGAGTTAACTAACTTATGCTTATTTTACTCCTTGTTTACTGTTATCACTTTTTAATGATGCTAAAATAGGGAATACTAAATTCATGTTGTAGGGACTAGGTGAGGTGTGTGTTTCATGATGTATTAGGGACTAGGTACCAGGAATATATGTGGTGGAGTATGATGGAATATTGATAGGGGGAAGAAATGATGGTGAATTATAATAGGGGAAACATGGTGCATAGTGACAGAGAGAGAACATTTATGTACAATAGTAGTGATCACTCTGAGTGAATGGGATGAATGGACATTAATGCTAAAAAATATTTGGTTGATTTTTCATTATTAAAGAGGGGGAAATTTCAATATCTTATTTTGATGATGATCAGCTAACAACAAGGGACCAGGTCCCTGGGTCTTTATGAATTTAGTACAACTGTAACAATCCTGCGCTGTTTTGTCTATTCGTGAAAAAAATTGAGCAGGTGAGCTGGTACCTTTCAAGATACACGGGCCAATTATATTTGGACTCTAATCATTATCCTTATATAAATAGAAAAGAATTATATCAATTCAGTAGTTCTTGTAATTAGATTATTTAAGAGTGAAATTTATCAAAAATCAAATATTGCTCAAGTCCTAATCCTTTGTGTGCTGAGAGTGTGTGTGTTCTTTAGTCAAATCTTTATCTGTAATTAAATTACTCATGTTATAAGAGTAATACTTTTCTTTTGTTCTCGAGAGTGCTTAGGTAGAGTTAACTGAGTTTGATATTAGTTAGAGTTAATCAATATTGAGGTGAGTTCTTGGCAGAGTTGTCACGATAGGTTTGTAATAGAGTTATTGAAAACTGGTGGATCTTAGAGTTAAGTTCTCAGTTGAGTTTGTAATCAAGAGTTTAATTATAGTGGAATTTTGAGTGCTTGTGAGGGTAAGTCGTGTTTTTTCCTCCCTTGAGCAAGGAGGTTTCCACATTAAATATTTGTGTTCTTTAATTTCTAGCAAAGTTTTAGTTTTCTACTTCTTTACTCTTTTATGTCTATGTCTGACTCTAAGGGTTCTGGTCTGTCATAGTGTGGTGAAACCCCCCACATTTCAACTCCATGACCTTTGATTCATCGGGTGTACCAAGTATATCTTTGAAAGGTGTGCTTTATTCGTGTCCCAAGAGAGTTATAATTTTCCTCTAGGCTTGTCTCTTGGTTGAGAGGGAATATTTGTCTTAGTTGGATCATATTTATGATACTAGTGTTGCTTTACCTCCTTCTTTGGATTTTTGTCATATTATCTGTGAGTTCATAGATGTTTTTCCCACAGATTTGCTTCGTATGCCTCTGGATCATGATACTAATTTGCAATTGATGTTAAGTTGGGCACCAAGCCCATTTTTGTTCCTTCTTATAGAATGGCCCCAATAGAGATGAAGAAATAGAAGGATCAGTTGCAGAAGTTTTTGGATAAGGGATTTAATAAACCTAGTGTATCACCTTGGGGTGCACTAGTCTTATTTGTGAAGAAAAAAGATGGGTCTATGCGTATATGTATTGAATATCGATAGTTGAATAAGGTGAAGGTTAAGAATAAGCATCCTCTTCTTCATATTGATCATTTGTTTGATCAGATTCAGGGTGCTTTAGTGTTTTTAGAGGTTGATTTAAGGTCCTGGTATCACCAATCGAGTATTATTGCTTCAGATATTCCAAAGACATCTTTATTGACTTAGTACAATCACTATGAGATCTTGGTCATGTGCTTTGGGTTGAGTAAGGCCCCGACCACATTCATGCTATTAATGAACTAAGTATTTTGATTGTATCCCGACTATTTCTTAATGTATTTTTAGATGATATAAATTGTTTTACTCCAAGAGTAAGGCCGACCATGAAGAGCATTTGTGGATTGTGCTTCAGAGATTATAGGATGAGAAGTTGTATGACATGTACTCGAATTGTGAGTTTTGGTTGGATTCTATCGCTTTCTTGGTTCATGTAGAGAACAAGGATAGTTATATGGATAACCAACCAATATTAAAGTGGTTTATGATTGGGCTAGGTCTATTTCTTCTACCGAGATTCAGAGTTTTACTGGATTCTGGATTAGAAGTATCATGACCCGAACCAGATCCTGTCCGTGACAGGTATCTCAAGTCCCATGTGGACCGCAGATCACCCCCTTCACCTAACATAGTCAACTCAACAACCTAAGGTGTCAGATGAGTTCCAAACATATAAGGAAATAGTGAAAAATAAGACTAATGATAACTCATGAAACGTCTAAACCAATCCACCAAAACAACACACCCAAGTCCACAGTAATCCAACAAAGCCTCTTTAAATCTGAAGTTAATAAATTGTTAGGACATGCCCCCGCAGATAGCCAAAACCAAGTCTAAAAAAATCTAAGACATGAAATATATGGACTATGAAATGAAGCCTTCTGAATTATGGAAGCTCACCACTTCAATGTCAACTCATGATCCACTCGAACACCTGATCACTAATAGGAAAAGTGGAAGAAGTTCCAGCCCCTGCATCGTGTTTGGAGACAACATCTAGAGTTGGTTAGTGGTTAGAGCGCTTGCATATAACTCAGGGATAGAGGAATAAAATAATGTCATCATTCCAAACCAAGAAAAATCATCAAATGAAGTCACATGTATACATATATATAGTGTCGGGATAGGGAACAAGGCTTAGCAAGACCTTTCAAAATCTTATCATCAGCTGTGTAGCATAAATGTCATAAAACAAGGCACCCACAGGCTATATGGGTCCAACTCTCTCCTAGATAGAAGGGCACAAGTGCGTGTAGCCATACGAACCTAAGTATATCCATATCTATACATGCCTTTATGAGGGACTCAAACCTCTTAGCATAGTCAAGGTGACTTAAGAACCATTGTATACAATATGGGTGACTTGAACCTCTCATTTATATATCCATTTGAGGGACACCCACAACGGATAGCGCGGTTTCCTGTGTTCGTCCATCGAACTCTACTTACACAGCTTGGCATAAACCTGCATTTAAAGCCCAATTTGAAATATTCATTTCATATATACACATCCAATAACCCGACTACTTACCAAAGGCATCCCATTGGTATCATCATACCAACCCCACTTGCAAGCGTACAACACGCCATAACCAATATTAATTACCTTTAGGACTCGAACCCGTTATATAGACTGAGACATCAATTCAAGTAGACATTTAGGGACTCGAACCCATTTAGCCAATTAAGCCACCAAGGTTACAATTCAATTCACAAGTCCTTTATAAAACCATTTTCCAATCATCAACATTAATAGGCCAAGGCCTTAGTTCAAACATAATTCATATGTGACAAGATTCTTCTTATTGACTTTTTTACAAATAGGTTGAGGACATATCATTATCAAACCATTATTCAAAACAAAAATCCATCAAGTCTAGGGTTAAACATGACCCTATCATTAAACGGAAATTCCCGTGCACCTGCATGTGCAAAACCATTATCAAAACATGTATAATCATAATTTAAAACATGAGAAAATAATACTGAACATTATGTATCCAATCCCTCAACCATGGTTTTCAAATTCACCATTAATGAATAATGAACAATGTTTAAAACACATGATTTCTGTGAACTAATAATGAAGAGAGAGTCACATGCCTGAGTTATGAAGATTCAAAATAAGATTTTAATCTTTAAGCCTCTAGATGATCACCGTGAATAAACCCTAGCCCAATCCTCTTGATAAGTTTGTAGAGAGTGTTTTGATATTCTTAAGTGTAGAATGAACTCTCAACAAGTGTTATAAGATATGGGGTCTTAAGGGTTTGGGGTAGGAAATGTCCAAACTACCCTCAACTTAAAAGCTGCGAAAAAATCACAGGTTGGTATGAGTGAACCCTCAAACTCATAACCACATCATATAAGTGGTACCCTCAAGTCGTCAGTTGATTAGAAAGTTGGACACCACATTCTGTCAAACATATGACTCCCTTGACCAACTCGTATAATCTCCGTACGACTAGTATTATCAAGTCGTACCCAAGGAAGAATATCAAAGGCTAGATACTGGACAACATATGATTGGAACCTATACTTCTCATCCCTTGATCATACGACATGTATGGAGTCTCTTGTACCTATAAAAGAACTTGTCCAATATCACACTGACCAATATACGACTACCCGTAACCACACCATACGAGTCATGGCATGAATCATATGATGATCGGAAGGTTCAATACTCAAGAATTTTCCAAGGGACAAAGTTTGGGTTGTTTCAGTCTTTCCCTCTTAGAATCATTTGTCCTCGAAGGATGAGTCAAGGCAATACAAGAACAATTTAGAATCCACATGCATCTACTCTTACATTTGTTAAAGTTAAAAAACAAAACATCAACAAATCCATAATCTACCTTTAACAAAGACCTAAAACAAAGATGTTAAGAGCAACACGTACCTTAAGCAAGATTTTTTCGAATTGGGAATTGGAATGGATACTTAGACTTTATGTCCTCCTCGGCCTCCAAAGTAGATTCCTCTGACTTTTTGTTCCACCATAGAACCTTTACCAAAGCCACATCTTTCTTTCACAATTGACAAACTTGCGGACCCAAGATCCTTACCAGGACCTCCTCATAGGACAAGAAATCCAAAATACCAATGCTCTCTAATGGAATAACCAACGAAGGATACCCATGCATTTTTAACATGGACACATGGAATACCGTATGAATGGAACTTATGATAGAGGGAAATTCCAACGCATATGCAACATTACCAACCCTTCTTAAAAGAAAGTACAGGCCAACATACTAGGTATTGAGCTTCCTTCTTCCCAAATTGCATTACTTCCTTCATGGGAGACACTTTCAAGAACACCCAATCTATAACCTCAAACTCTAAGTCCCTTTTCCTCACGTTCGTATAGGACTTTTGGTGACTTTGGGCAGTCTTAAGACTATATCAAATTACCTTGACCTTTTCCATAGCTTGGTAAACCAAATCCTGACCAATAATTTTCATTTCACCAACCTTAAACCACCCAATAGGAGTTATATATCTCCTACCATAAAATGCCTCAAACGGGGTAATACCAATGCTTGAATGGTAACTATTATTGTTGGAAAACTCAATGAGCGGCAAATGGTCGAACCAACTACCACCATAGTCAATTACATAGGCTAATAACATATCTTCCAAAGTATGAATAGTCCTTTTGGCTTACCCATCCGACTATGGGTGAAAAGTCGTACTAAGACTCACCTTTGTTCCCAAACCACACTAAAAAAAGAACAAAAAATGTGATGAGAACAAAGTAACATGATCCAAAATAATCGAGGCAGGTGAACCATGTAACTTTACCACTTCATGAAGGAACAACTTCACATAATCCTTAGCAAAATAAGTAGTACACACCAACAAGAAGTGAGCGGACTTAGTCATCCTATCCATGATAACCCAAATGGAGTCACACTTATTACACATCCACAGGAGACCGGTAACGAAATACATATTAATTACTTCCCACTTCCACATAGGTAGTTTAATTTTTTGGAGTAGCCCACTGGGCCTCATGTGCTCCAACTTTACTTGATGAAATACCATACACTAAGACATAAAGTTGGCTACATCTCATTTTATGTTATTCCACCAGTACATACTCTTGATATCATGATACATCTTTGTTAAATTGGGAGAAATCGTATACCACGATTCATGGGCCTCAACCAAAATCCTGCCGCGCAACCCATCCATGTCAGGAACACATAACCTCCCTTTGTATCTCAAGATACCATCTCTGCCAGTCTCAAAGTCCATCACATTTTGCTTACCCACATCAACCTTGATCTTCATCCAAAGATGATCTAACACTTGCTTTTTCTTTATTTCCGAACCAAGAGATGATTGCACCACCTATCGCACAAATACACCACCATTCTCAGGGTCTAAAAGAAAATCTCCAAGGTTAGCCAAATGTTGAATATCCTTCAATAATTCCTTCTTATACTAATCCACATACGACAAGCTTTCCATGAACAACATACTAAGAGCATCCACAACCATATTAGCTTTACCTAGATGGTAGTGAAGACTCATATCATAGTCCTTCAGCAGCTCAAGACACCTCTATTTCCTGATATTAATCTCTTTCTAAGAAAAAACATACTGTAGGCTCTTATGATTAGAAAATATATCAACTTGGACCCCATAAATATAGTGTCACCAAATATTCAATGAAAATACCACAACTAAAATCTCCAAGTCATGAGTTGGATAGTTCTTATCATGAACCTTCAATTGTCCAGAGGAATAAGCAACCACCGTACCATGCTGCATCAACACACAACCCAATCCAACTCGAGATGTATCATAATAAATGATATAACTCTCAGTACCCTCGGGTAGAGTAAAAATCAGAGCTGAAGTCAACTTATATTTTTGCTTCTTAAAGCTACCCTCGCAAGCATCAGACTATAAAAACTTTACCTTCTTCTGAGTCAACTTGGTTAATGGAGCAATAATAGAAAAAAAGCTTTCCACAAATCTCCTATTGTAACCAGCTAAACTTAAAAAGCTCCAAATATCGGATAGAGTCATAGGTATAGTCTACTTCTTAACCACAACAACCTTCTGATGGTACACTATAATCCCCTTAATATACACGACATGACCCGAATAAGTGATGATATTCAACTAAAATTCACACTTATAGAATTTAGCATACAACTGTTAATCTTTCAAGGTCTCCCAAATGAGGAAGAGGTGATCGTTATGATCCTCCTTACTCTTAGAGTACACCAAAATATCATTGATGAAGACAATTACAAAAAGATCTAGAAACTGACAGAATACCCTATTCATCAAATCCATGAATGTCGCGGGGAAATTAGTTAACCCAAAAGATATAACCACAAACTTAAACTACCCATGCCAGATATAAAAAGCAGTCTTAGGGATATCCACCTCCCTAATCTTTTATTTATGATACCCTGATTGAAGATCGATCTTAGAAAAGAATTTGACACCCTGAAGCTGATCAAAGAGATCATCAATTCTCGAAATGGGATACTTATTCCTTACCGTCATCTTGTTCAATTATCGATAATCAATACACATCCGAAGGGAACCATCCTTATTATGCTCGAATAATACTGGTTCACCCCATGAGACATACTAGGATAGATGAAACCCTTGTCTAAAAGATCTTTTAGTTGATCCTTAAGATCCTTCAACTTAGCTAGAACCATCTCCCCTAGTTGGAAGGGCCTCAGTTCATGTAGCCGCTTGAACCTGTGAATATCAATACCCATACATGCCATTACGGGGGACTCAAACCTCTCGGCATATTCAAGGTGACTTAAAAACCAATGTATACATTATGGGAGACTCGAACCTCTTATTCATATATCCATTTAGGGGACTCAAACCTCCCGATCATATAGATACCCACACCGCTATCACCGTTTTAAGTGTTAGTCCTTCAGACTCTATTTCATGGTCCGACTACAAATCCCACTTTAAAGTGCAATTTAAAACATTTATTTCACATATACATATCCATTAATCCAATTACATACAAAAGGCATCCTATTGGTATCTCCATACCAACCCTATATATAAGAATACAAATGACATAATGATTATTAATTAGCTTTTGGACTTGAACCCATTATCTAAACCAAGACATCAATTCATGTAAACATTTAGGTACTCAAACCCATTTAGCCAATTATACCACCAATGTTACGATTCAAATCAATTCATGGCCCACAAGTCTTTTATAAAACTATTTACCTATCATCAACATTCATAGGCCAAGGCCTTAGTTCAGACATAATTCATATGTGACAAGATTCTTCTCATTGACATTTTAATAAATAGGTTGAGGTCATACCATTATAAAACCATTATTCAAAACCAAAAGCCATTAAGTCTAGGGTTAAACATGACCCCTTTATTAAACCATAATTCTTGTGCACCTACATGTGCAAAACCATTAACAAAACATGTATAATCATAATTTAAAACATGAAAAAAAAATACTCAACATTATGCATCCAAACCCTCAATTATGCTTTTTAAATCATCCATTAATGAATCATGAACAATGTTTAAAACCCGTGATTTTTATGAACTAACAATGATGGGAGAGTTACTTGCCAGAGTTATGAAGATTCATGAAGTGATTTTAATCTTTAACCCTCTAGATGATCATGCCAGAGTAACTTGGCAGAGTTACTTGCCAGAGTTACTGACAAGTTTTTAGAGAGTGTTTTGATCTTCTAAAATTTAGAATAAATGGCCAATAAGTGTTATAAGATGAGGGGTATTAAGTATTTGGGGTGGTAAATATCCAAACTACGCTCATCTTAAAAGCTTTGAAAAACTCACAAGTGGGTGCGAGTGAACCCTTTAACTCATTACCACATAATACTAGTGGTACCCTCAAGTTATCACTTGATCAGAAAGTTGGACACCACATTCTGTCCAATATACGACTCTATTGCCTAACTTGTACCATCTCCATATGACTATTATCATAAAGTCTACCCAAGGTAGGTCATCAGAGGATAGACACTGGAAAACAAATTATTGGACCCTATACTTCTAGTAACTTAGTCATATGACTCGTATAGAGTCTCTCAAACATAGAATAAAACATAACCAATATCATACTAACCAACATAGGAATAGGGTCCCTAGACCCATAAACACACCGTATGAGTCATGTTTTGAGTCTTATGATTACTAGAAGGTTCAAGACTCAAGAAATTTTCCAAGGGCCAAAGTTAGGGGTGTTTCAAGCAGGTTAGGTTCTTTGTTGAGGGCTGGTAATGACCTTTCAGGTCATTTTCTATATTTCCACTTGTTTTTGCCATTTAAATATTTCTTATAGATGCCCTAGTCATTTATGACTTGCTATAACTAACAGTTTGGCTACCGGGTAGTTTGCTTGGCTTATAGAGCCAATTGACTATTTCAAATACTACATTGGTTCAAATTAGATATCAAGCAAAAACTTTAGTCAGATGACCTTGTATGCTAATTCTAATAGTTCAAAAATACTCTGGAATAAAGATTTTAGGCATGGTGGACCCTTGGTTTTAGTCCTAAGGCTTCAATACTCATGTTGAGCTATTGGTCGAAAGTTAAGAAAAATGGAACAGGGGTGTGGGACCAATTTTCATAAAAAAACATAGGATGGAAATTTTGAGTATTTTATCAAGTATGAAATAATAAATTTGATAGGATAACATTGTTCGTTTGCACATATGAGATCCCGGATGAATCTCAAAGGATTGGAAGAGATTTAGAAAAATTTCAAGTCTCAACTGGTGATGGTGCACTGCGTACGTGACCATCCGATGTCCTAAGTGACATAACTTAGCCCACTAGTATTGCGTAAGTGAGGCATGTGTCATATAAGCAAACACCGCTTAAGCAATACCAAGGTCGCTTATGCGACATAGGATGAGGCAACAAGTATTGTTTAAGAGACACCTACATACCTGGGAAGGGTATAAAATCCCCCTCTTAGCCCAATTTTCTCTATTTTTCACTCGTTCTCAAGTGTGCAGAACCTTAAAGAGAGTAGAAACTTTGGGTAATAATCTGTGGGTAATTTTGGAGTCTTGGTGAATTTAATTTATGTATTTCTTCTTGGAATTTATGGTAAGCTTCCATCAATTTATTGGTTTAACTCTCCATTTTTTTCCAAAATACCTAAATAATGGTGGGATGATTATTGCACTATTTAAGCACAAAATTCACCCATACTCAAGGGTAAATATTCCTTGAACATAGATGGACCTTTTGATGGTTTTGAAAGTGGGATTCTTAAGTACAAAAGTGTAATATAGGTATCATTGTTTTTTTTATAATTACATTATGATTTTGATAGCGTTCCATCTTGCGGAGGCTTCTAAAAAAGAAAAATCATTGGTTTATCAAATTCTTTAGGGTTTTCTTTGATATCTAGGTAGGCTAGGTTTACCTTCTTCATAGAGTGAGCTAATTCCTATTATGATTATGATATTATGCTAGATATGGGATGCAATTTAGGTATTAAAATTATGGTTTGTATGATTAGTCTTATTTGGACTATTTAGGATATCTTGGAATTATAATATAGGTAAAATTGACCTAGTTGCTCACAGTTTAGGTGAAATTGACCTAGTTTCTCATGTTTAGGTGGAATGGACCTAGTTATTCTCATTCTAGATAGAATTGCCTTAGTTTTTCAAGTATTATAAAAAAGTGATATCTTAGGGATATTTATAACATATTTAACGTCTAGAAATTAATTTAGAAATCTTATCCTAGTTCGTGGTAGAAACTGCCTAAAAATGGATCTCAGGGATTAAAAATAGGCCTATCAGGCTCTCTTTAGGTCAAAACTTCTATTATATTTTGTATACCTTTATACACATGTTACACTCTTCGTAGTAAATATTTTCGGACTTTGAGGAGATTAAATGTGGCATGCTTATGCTAGTATGTATTTGGGAGTTGGTGCTAATTCTAGGGAAACTCGATGGTTTATAAATATGATTATTTATATGATTTATCGATATGATGATTGGTAAGGTTTATAGACATTACTATTAATATGGTTTATATACATGATTATGGATATTTCTTAAGGATCTGGTTATTGGTATGTCCTATAGACATGATTATTCATATGGCTTATAGATATTAATATTGAGTTGTCTTATGTATATGGTTATTGGACTAGCATGATAGATATGGTATCAATATAGTCTATGGATGTGGTTATTAGTATGACCCATGGATACGAGTCTTGATTCGGTGTATTGATATTAGTATAAGAATAATTTATGATACAGTTATTTGATATAGTTTATTGAGGTAGTTTGCTAATGTGGCTTATTGGTATGTTTCAATGATACTGTTAATAAGTATAGATTTTGACTCAATTCTATCAATAGATTATGATATTGATAATATAAGTTCAGGTTCATGTCTGGAAAATAATGTTATGATGATACCGTTAAGGATGTTATGATGATAATGATATGAGTTCTGGTTTAAGTCTAACATTGAGATTTTGGCATGAAATGATTCAGTATGGATGGTTTGATGGTTATAACTAATATTCAATAGAGTTATCAATCTTAGATTATTTACTTCCCTTTGATTGTACCCTTCAGGCTTATGGGGGCCTACATAATGTTATTTACTTTTTCGTGCTTATTGTCTTACTGGGTTCAAATTTTCTTAGTTATAGTTGTGCGATCTTTATGTTAATTTTTGTAATTCATTTAATTATTTATGTACAATGGTGTTGGATCTTATTTCTAGGTTTGTATTTTTACCTTGACTTAACTTATTTTATCTTGTATCTTATTAAATTTATATCAGGATTTAGCTCAATCGAACGATAATACATACTGAGTACCTATGGTTTTGGTACTCATAATATACTTTTTACCATTTTGGTGCAGATCTTAGTACTAGTTTCCTTTGTGGATGTGACGCTCGTGCAAATCAATTAGAAAATTGGGTGATCTCTTGGAGTCAGAGTTCCCCTTTTCCCTTATATTTATCTATGTCTAGTGGTTCAATTTTTGATAGATTGTATTTGACTATTCACTACTTATAGTTCATTTTTAGTAGCTTTTGTACTGACATTACTGAGTCTTGGGATGGGTGTTGACCTTTTATCTATCTATTAGATAGTTATGACTACTTTATCAATGTTTTAACTTTTTAAATGTTGATTTACAGCTTCTAGGCTATTTTCCACCAAGTTAGCCCATTGTGTATAAATCCAGGCTACAATTTTTCTTACTTAATAGCGGAAAAAAGTAGGTGCCATCTAATAGAGTCCTATGGATCAGAACAATGACATCCATTTCTTATCTTCAGGAGGCTATAGTACATTCGTAGAAGTTCTTTACTTCTTTAACTCATTCTTTTCTAAGAGTATGAGTTGGTTTCTAAGAATTTGTAACACCCCAAATTTCGGCCCTTGAAGATTTCTAAAATTTTATCCTCACTGTGTTGAATACGACTCACCCTATGAGTCATAGGGTTACTATATGGGTCATAGAACCCTAGTTGTAAGGTGGCCAATGAGATTTTCCTAAGTTAATGTTTTGGTGATGACTTGGGGGTAACGAGTCATAATGACTCCATAGGAGTCGTAAGATGGAGATCGAAGGGTGTCCAATGTATGCCAAAAAAATTATTTCCTTGGGTACAAGAGAAGGGTACGAATTGTAAGTATCAGGTACGAGTCGTAAGGTATGACTCGTAACTAAACTAGTGTGGGGTGGCCTTGGACATGTTCAGACTATGACTGGACTAAATGAGTCATAGGATGACCCTACGAGTCATGAGGTCACCCATTAGAATGGGGCAATATTTTTCAGTCATTTATTAGGGACATCTTGGTATTTTCATCCTTTTCCTTCTTAGACCCCACATCCATAAAACATCTAAAGAGGATTATTTCCAATACTTTTGATTATTAAATACTCTCCAATTCTCTCTCAAATTCCCTAGTCAAGTAAAGGCTAGGGTTTCAAGGAAAGTGGTCACCTAGGGTTCTAAGGGTGCTATCATCGTCAAATTTCTTGGTATTAATGCATATACCTCTTTCCCTCAGCTTATATTTTCTTAATGGCATGAAAATTGGTTTATTATTCATGGTTTTGATATTGGTTTTTGAACTATTGGTTGAGGGTTTGGGTTATTATTGTTTGAATGTTTTCGTATGATTGCTATGGAACTATTATACATCAAATTGTTAGTTTGTACACTCATTGGGGTGCATGGGACTGTTGGATAGAATAGGGGTATAATGGACTCCCCAAATTTGTAAATTATGGCAATAGGGTGCAATGGAATCCCTAAATAATTTGTTTTGGTATGGAAATTGAAAATAACCTCAACCCACTTGCATAACTAGTTTTGGATTGTGAATTATCATTTAGTTTTGCTATTCTCTTTCAAACTAATGAATTTCATAAATGGTTAAAAGGATAAGAAAGATGATGAAAACCTTTTAGGGTATGAAGAAATCCCCCAAGTGATATTTAATAATAAAATTTGCGGTGTACGAAGGAATCCCCAAAGTATTAGCTAATGACATTGCTTGCAACCTATAGTCAGTAAGATAGATAATACCTTAATAATTGACGTCTATAATTAGTGGATGGGGTATGTTTCAAATGTCTTAATTGGGCATTAACGGGGGTTGTGATAGCTTCTCGTGAAGGTGTGTGTCCAAAGGACGGACACCAAAAACTCCTGCTTACCGATAATAGGGTTGGTCTAAATGATCGTGTTCTTGTGTCACACTATATATAAAGGTATCATGGTTGGCGAAGGGTAAAAGAGAATCCTTGGCCTTCTGTGATATCCCTGGTTCATACGAATAACAGATATTGGGGCCCGACCAATGGGTTACAACTAGACCCATTGTAAAACCCCAAATTTGGTACCTGAAATGCTACACAGTGCTCATGGCCCCGACGGACCACAAGCTAACCCATGATTGATATTTGTACCTGAACACTGCATAATATACTATATAAATGTGGAAATAAAGGATGAAAGGACATAAGGTTCAAAACTAATAAACATCTGATAAAATTATTTCTGAATAATATGGTACGACAATACCAAAACTGAAACAACGTCTAAAAACATCTAGTCTGAAAACACTGTAGTCTGAAAGCCTAAAAACTATTTGAATAAGGGGTTGATGGTACATGTCCCCAACTAACTCTAAATACTAAAATAAACTATGTAATGAGGAAATAAAGTAATGATCATGTCCTCAAAGGATGAGGACTAACTGTTGACTCTGACTGCTGAGTACTGGGATGCTACTGATGCTTTGGAGCTCGTGCTTCTGAACCTAATGGTATAAAATACCATATCACAAATGCGTTTGTATGTTTGAATGTACTGGTATACAAGTGAGGTAGGCAGAATGCAAAGGGTTAAAATGCATGAACAATGCTAACTAACTATATAACATGAACGTGAAAATACATGCATGAATAAGAGACTGTAACTGAATTCATGTTAATACAATTACTGAGTATGAGTACTGATAACATGACATGTTGACAACAGTATAACTGAAATAACTGATACTGAGTGATTGTATCTAACAGTATGGGTTCTGGTGGAACTAGCTGAGTTCCATACTATTCTGAGTTGACTGTATCTGACAGTCCTAAAATATGAAGAACTATCTGAGTTCTATTATTGAGACTGAGACTAAAACTGTAACTGTGGGAAGTATTCATCTAACCGACATTCCCCAATTAAAGCAATATATCTAGGTTGTGGTCCAATTTATAACCCCAATTGGAAGGGTATCAATACCGCACCACTGGTAAAGACAAATTATGGGTGACCCTCATATGAAAGTGTCCCAAAAATAGAACGGTGGGACCCTCATATGACAGTGTTTATCCACCTCATCAACCTTCATCTGCTAGTGTTGATGTCTCAACCTATGCTGGCTACATAGTTCTGAAATTCAAGAATTGCTTCTAAGGATCACACCCTCAACTATAAGTGCGTGTCCTCATCCTTGGGTTCACTCGGTGCTAACTCCTACTCCCATCTAAATAGACACTGACCATGATTAACTATACTGAAATGCACTGAGTTCATTAAGTTCCATTGACTGACGGAATACTACATAGATTATTGAAGTACTGAGCTTTCTAAGATTACTGGGATTACTGAGTTTACTGAGTTTTCCTAAGTCACATGACTGATTGAATTCTACTGAAATGCATGGGTTCATATGCATGAACAATACTGACTAAATGACATGAATATAACTGATTGGGAGTATATGTATGAATACATATATGGTACTCTGAGGTCGTGATAACACTTGATACTAAGTTTTGAATTACTGATTTATTGATATCTGAGTTTACTGATACTGTGTAGATGATAACTGAGGGACTTGATCCTTTGGAACTATACTAAGTTTTGTACTCAATTGAGTGACTGTATCTGATTGTCCTGAATCTGTGGAACTGAACTGAGTTCTATTCTGAGACTAAATCTGAAATTGAGACTGTAAGAGGTAATCATCTAACCAATATGCCCCTTTCTGAATAGATTGGGGTCCAACATGTAACCCCAGTTGGAAGGGTGTCAGTACTTTGCCATGGGTAAAGATAAGTTATAACTTAACCCTCTCTAACAGAAAGCACTTTCGTCAATCCTCGCTGGTAGAAAAACTCATATGAGATGTATCAACCCTAGTATAGCAGGAAGATATCTCAACCTATGTTGGCTACATAGTTTTGTAATGCATGGGATTTCTACTAAGGGTCAAACCCTCCACTGGTAGGAATGCCCCCATCCCTGGGTTAACTCGGTGTTGAATCCTACTCCTAGTTGAATAGACACTGAAATGATTTCCTAGTTCATACTAGGCTTGACTGAACTGTTACTGATTATATTGTCTAACTGAACTGAATTGAGTTCATTGAGTTTTGTAGACTGACGGAATACTACTGAATTTTTGTTAACTGGCTGCATTTACTAAGGTCTGAACTGAATACTGAAATGGACAGGACTGATACTAAGTCTACTGAGTTTTTCCTGAGTTCTGTAATTGACTGCAAGTACTACTGATCGTAACATGACTAATACTATCCTGAGATTAACCATGGCTTTAGGTAATCAGCTAAATTGTTGGGTATTAAATAACCTCCAGGACTCGATAACATAAATTATAAGACATGGGACAATCTTGAAACATGATAAACAACTACTTGATCATCATTCCTTCTTTGAGACATTCTAGCAAACACTTGCATGACATGAACTTGAATACATGCTAACATGATATAATTTTGTTATTTAATTCTCATGAACAACTCATCAAATACTTGGAAGATATTGTATATGCACATAGTAGTAATCAATACAAGAGCATCACAATTTCAAGGCTTTAACATGAATTCACATGATACTACATATATAATAATTGTTTTTACATAATTCATGGAATACAAATCCAATCAACATTATAATCATGAATACACTTGAATCCAAATCATGGAAAGCATGAATTCAAGCTACTTAAAGTTTAAAAGAGTTTCTTGGACTCCAAGGGTGGAAGGAACCCTTGGAGGAACACTTGACAAACCTTGGTTGCTAAATTCCTAAAGAAAAATGGTGGAAATCTTGAGTGTTGTCCTTAAAATTAAATCACCTAGGGTTCTTCTTCTTGAGCAATTTGAGAGAAAGTAAGTATATTTTGCTCAATGTGGGCTGAATCTCGTATTTTAGGGCTGAATATGGGTGAGAAAAAGACCCTAATACCCCTTAGGATGCGGCGTTTTAATTACTAAACACCAAACTATCCAAGCACAGACCGATGCATTGCATCATTGGCATCGACACGATGGACAATGCGCCGCATCGAGTTTGTATCGATTCACTGGAAATTGCCACTGAAATCCAAGAAAAATATTTATCAATGCGATGGTCGACGCGTCGTGTTGAGATCGCAAAACTCATTCGGGAACACCTACTGACAGTACTGATCATGAATCCATCTAAAGATTGATACTTTAAGATCATAAGAGTGGTGACACAGAGTTTCCCACTTACGAAGGCCAAAATAATACGAAGTCTGAATACTTAGCTAGAATTTTCCAAGTCTGGGACCCTCTTAGGAAACTTAAAAGACTGAGTTAAGCTTAGGATTTTGCGGGGTCTTAGAGAGCATCATCAATAATTTGCATCGTTGCGAGGGAACAATTTTGTGTATTAACTTAGTTTGAAATTTTAGCTTACTTGCTTAAATTCAAACTTGTAAATAAGTGATTGTAATTTTCTTTTTCTTCTTGTGTTAAGTTGATTTTTGTTTTTGTTACATTTCTCTATGTAATCATGGGATAAATATGATTTTTGTAGTAGCAAATCCTATCTTGATGATCCATGTTAACATTATGATGGAACCTACTTTCAACAAGATTGTAGATATACTCCCTGGAGAGAGATGGAAAAACTATCTCAATCCTATTGGGAGTATGATTGTTCTTTATGTGGTGGATGAGATGGACATTGGTGTAATTGTCTGAATTCTCCATCCCCAATTAGGCTAACCCAATTACCAGTTCCTCTTAATAGTTTGATTGGTCTCATGATAAAATCAAAGAAGAACAATATGCTGAGTACAATAGATTTTAAGCAATACTTCAAACTATTTTGGTTCAGGTAACTACAATAGGGGAGAATGTGAATGACATACATCAATTAAACGAGTCATTTGGAAGGGAGATTTCCAAGATAGAGGAAATGGGAAAGGAAACAAATGTTTTAAACACTATTTCCTTGCCCACTTTCAAAGAGGAGGTTGATTAAGAAGACAAACCAAGCTATATGGTTCATCATGAGCTTGGTAGTGAAGAGTTATTTGTTATTTCCCATCCAAATTGAACAAAATAATATTTAATATGCAAAAGAAAATAAATTGTACTAGATTCAAAAAAAGAAGACAAGCCAATTTCTTATGAAGACTCTAGTTTATTTTGGAGCGAAGGTGCAAATAAGGATGCAATTTCTAAATTGAGGGATAAACCTCATTCGAACCATTTTTCAACATTTTTCTTAGAGGATGTGATGAGAGTCCATATACCTAAAAAAATGAAGGAATATAGGGAGAAGAAGCACCATCCCTACATTTTGGAGTTTGGCATTCCAAAAGAGCACATGGGAGCCCCACACTTAAAGGCTAAAGAGCACAACTTTTGATGTACAACTAGTGGCCTCTTAATGTTCCAACCATTACCTAAGGAGCTATATCAAAAATTTGATATGAAGTTGGGTAAAAGAATCAAGTCTTTAAAGTGGAAAAATAAAAGCTTTATCATCATGTCCTCATCTCTATCATATTTCGCCTTGGAAGATTTGAATATTCTGTCCCTATAACGCTATACATATAGTGAGTGACGATTGGGATAGCGATTCAAATCTTCTAAGTAGAAACACAAATAATAGTCAAAGAGGTGTCTTTCCACATACGATGGGAAATAACCCATCACACTACAAAAAATGATCCGTATACATTCTTTTTTAATTTGATAGTGTAGATTTTAAGTTTACATCGATTAATTTGTGGAACTTGAGTTCATAATGAATTAAAAAGGGAAAACGTGGGATGTTTGCATAATGGACTGATCAGGGTAAATAGAAGTACAAAAATGCCCTCTATTACCACATCGCGGTCAGATTAGTTTTAAAAGAGCATCGGTCTTCCAATTCCCACACACATCCCCTTTAACATTTCTCTCAAAATTTCACCCATTTGTGGTAATATTTAGAGCATTTTAAAGACATATTTACATCTTCTTTACACCGTTCATCCGTTAAGTGCTTCAATCTTAGGTCTTAATTGTTATGAAAATACCTTAGAATACATGAACAAGGTTTGGCCTAAATTTGAGTTTTTCATTATTTAATGGTTGATGAATCATGCTTGTGTTGGAAATTAGCATTTATATATGGTGTGTTCGCTTGAGGGGAAGTCTAGAGTACCCAAAGTTGTGAGAATTTTAGAAAAATATAGGACGCACACGTAATGCCCATTCAATTTCTTAAATAAGTTAATAACTAAGTACTTTTACCTTAAAGGGACATGCTAATTCACATAAGTACTTTTGCAGTTGCAGTTGACAAAAGAGTTAAGGCTGCACTTGAGACTTACAAGGCCTTGTCGGGAAGGATTAATGAACTAGAGAACTGCTTCAATACGTGGTCGAAAGAGCGCTCAGACCCAGAGATAGCACTGCTTAGGTCATAACTAGCTAAGGTGAAGGTGGAGGTTGGAAAGTTACAGAAACACCAATTTATGGTATCATCGAAGCCGTCAGTGGAGGAGTCTGAGGGAGAAATCCCATTGTTTTATCTCATAGAAAAGCTAGTGAAGGAAAAGAAAAAGAAAGGCAAAGGAAATAGAGAGAGGCCCGAAAGTGATGAAGAAAGAAAAATAAAAAAGAGGGAAAGAAAGAAGTTTGAAAAGGAGGAGATAAAGAAGGCAAGGATTGAGTCCTTAACGGATAATGAGAGATGGGAAACAACCATCCGAGCGAGAGCATTAGGTGCCTCCACCAGTAGGCCTTCAGAGACTGATAGAACAGCTGCACCAGAACCGTTCAAGGATCCTCATGGAGATGCAGAAGCAGGGTCAGGAACCCATGACCCCCGTGATTGATCCATTCCAGGTATACTCTAACCCTTAGTTCAGATTTTCTTTGATTTTAAGTTGAGGGTGTAGAGTAAATTATTGTTGAAAAATTTGTAGCCGATTAGGATAAATACTTTTACTTAAGGCAGTTGAATTGTTTTATGATTTTTGTACACCTATTCAAGTGGTCTACTCCTTTAACTGTGTGATTTACATTTAAGTGTGACCACTGTGCATCTTTGTATGACATTAGTTCTAGTAACATAATAATCATTGCTAAGCAGCTGGATGAACTGAATGAGTCGTAGCTTGTGATATACATATGTGCCATGTGTGTGTGAGCAACTACTTAGTTACCTTTGTATGCTGAAGCTAGAATTTTCCCGGTTAGTCTTACCTAGGTTGAAGGATAGGAGTTAGGAAAAGATCACATTCCATTTTGATTTTAGCTCACTTTAAGCCTAAATGACCTTCCCTATGTGTATAAGATCCCTTGATCCCTATTTTGAGCCTAATTAGACTATTTCTTTGTATGACACATGTCACCTTCCCAATCAAATCACAATGAACCTATTTTGGCCCTGGTCCTCCTTGGATACTATGCACCTTGACTTCGGCAAAAGGACTAAGTTGAGGGTGGCTATCATAGGGGTGCATGATATAGAATGAGTATGAAGAAAGGTAGCATAAAAGAAAAGAATAAAAAATTGGGTGTAGAGGAAAAGAGCAAGAAAAACAAAAATTGTGAAAAAGATTAAGTAATTGAGAAAAGACTGCACCCATCCTAAATAAGTGTGATCAAGAAAAGAGAAGAGCGGAAAAGGCTAATGAGTGAAACCCTAAAGAGATATTGTAGTGTCAAGGAGGCTTAGTCACTTTAAATACCACTGAGTATCATAATAGCCTCTAGCCTACATTACAATCCTAAGAGAAGTCCTATAGTGATCCTAGCTGACCTATCTAAAGATCTAGGTAATGAATATAAGGGCAATCCTATGGTACTTTGCATACACTGATTGGAACTTTGTTCTGAGAGTGAGTGTTTGACCGTCCCCATGGTTATTTATATAATTCATGATATGAGATAAGGGGGATGTCTTTGCTCTGAGGGCACACTGGTTACATTGCTAGTTACTGACTTATTCAGGCAGTGTAATAATGATCTATGCATGGTTGTTATAACTGAATTGATGTCGTATCTTGATTCCTGTATGTTTCATTGGTGTTCTTCAGTGTTCTTTAATTGAGTGACCTTAGAGATGGTGAAATTGTTTTAGATAATGTGGATGATTGGTTGCCAAATGTGCCTTGTATTCTCTTAGTTTTGTTGAATTGCTTGAGTACAAACAATTGTTTTAAGTTGAGGGTGTTGATGAGTGAGCTAAAGCAAACACGTTTGAGGCTTTTAACTACGAATAATTGTGAAGTCTTAAGCAACTTTTGTCATTTTTGATTGGTTTATGTTTGATTTTGCATATTGAGATGATATGATAGGGAACCAACAGAATGGGAGCAAAGAAGTTGAAATCTGAAGAAATCTGAAGAAAAGGGCGGCTGACGACATTTGTTATAAGTCGTTAGCCTGGTGATAAGTTATCAAGTTCGTCGTCAGCAGTAAATAGAGAATTAACCTAAGTTTAAAGATGTGACGACATTTTGTGATAAGTCGTCAAGGGTTTGATAAGCTGTCAAGAATGTCGTCAGCCTGAGGCAGCACAGGAGAACTGAAGTAGAGCTTTGACGACATTTTTTAATAGGCCATCACAAAGCTGATAAGTTATCAATTTTTTTATCAGCCTTAAACAGGAAGAGCCAAAGCTGAAGAAGGAGCTGACGACATTTGTGATAAGTCGTTAGCCTCCTGATAGGCTATCACAAATGTCGTCACCTAATTTGATGGATTTCTTAATTCTATTATTTTGTTACCATAATTAGGGTGAACTATTAAAATCTTTGTTTTAGGGTTTTCTGGGGGAGATCCTCACATTAAGTTTTGACAAAACTTTTTGAAATTTTTTTCTCTCTAATTTCTTGGCTTGAAAAATCAATTTCTTTAAAGATCTTATTATCATTATTCTGGGATTTTCCTTTGTGATCTAATCTGCGATTCACTAGTTATTATTCTTCTTGTGGTAAGTTTAACCTTCCAAGCATGAATACAACTTGTTGTTTTGATTTAAGCATTATGAGTCGCTAAATTCCTTTAACCTGAATTATGGGATCTACGGTTAGGTCTTGATAAGGTGCTAAGTGTTAAAGATTCGAAAGGTGGTAGGATTTCTTGATAATTCTGAGGTTTTAATTAGCGTCTATTGGTTGAAAATAATAGATATCACCTGCTTTGGTTTTCTTGAGAAAGAAATCAAATATAGTGGGAAGTGAGTTATCGACAGGGACTTGGAAATACTCTATTTAATAATCAGCACTGTAACAAGGTTGGTTAACCTGAGGTAAAATCTGGGCAGTGAATATAAATTCCCTAAGTCTGAGAGGATTAGGTAATTAAATGCTTAAGTAGGTCGAGAGACATTTAAGCATAATGCAGATAAATATAACTTGTCGTCCTACCTACCATGAGAATCTTGAACCACCGTTAGAACCTGTCAAGTACCAGAAGCCCTAGTGAACATAATTCTGGTTTTTCAGAAACTCTAGATTATGAACACTGATTAAAGCAACAGACAATTACTTGTTAAACTAAAAACCTCCCATTTCTGGGAACATCCAACTATCAGTTGATTGATTTACAAATGACTCACGTTCACACCATATTCCATGTGGGATTCGACCCCAATCTAGTTGGGTTTTATATTGACAATGATCGCTTACATTCTTATTGAGAGTTGTGGTTTAAGCATTATAAATTACTCTTATGTTTATCTAGTTCTCCCTCTTGGGGTCATGCTAGCATAAGGTGCAATTGTGTGTGGGTTGTAATTTATTTGTGCATTTGGTAGCTTTTTGAAGATGGGTTCCACGATTGTTTGACTAACTTAATTTGGAATTTGTGGGTTAAAGCCCCAAATACCTAAATGAATTTATGAGAGAAAATCCAATGCTCTTGAAGGCTTAAACCATTCTTTAAAAGGGGTTTGGGTGAACTTTAGGAACCCTAATTATCCTTAAAAGAGGTATGTGGGAACCAAGGTAATAGTAAATGATTTATGAGCATAGTTTGCTAATTTTCACTATCTTAGACATAAGAGCGATAGTGATGTTGACTATTCCAAGGGTACCATCCTAGAAATAGGGGGTGCCTAATTGAGGTATTGGGTGGATTTAATTGACACACACGTTAGGTACTCGAAAGGGTCAATGAGTGAAATCATTGAGACTATGTCAACAAACTAGTCTCAAGGTATTTTAACCTAGCCTACAACATAATCAATGATTAGATTTTTCACCAAATCATCACGCTCCCATGCATAACTTGCCCCTAGGAAAGCATAATCCCAAGATCCGTTCTTAATCGAGAACACTCTAATTATTCTTAGCCCTGAATTAGTCCTTTAAAAGTCCATAAATAACCATAAGTGTTGATACTCCCTCAAACCCCCCATTTTTACATATTTGTATTCTAGGTTTGAATTTAGTGAATTTCTTTTATTTTGAGCAAATTCGATTGCCACTCACATTGTTCCTCATTGATTTTTCCTCTACTCAAAGTTTGGTTAATACATTTACGACGTTCGCCTTGTACATAAATTAACATGTAAGTTCAGAGTTATCAATAAACTATTCATAATATAAAGGTGGATTTTCATAAAAGAAGATCACAACCAAAATCATTTTCATTGAAACAATCACTAGTTGGGTTTCTCCAATATTTCACTAAATCCAAGCTATTTTTTCCTAATTGATCATTTCTTTTCAAAAGTGAGAGATCACTATCAATAATTAGATAATTAGCACAATATTTACTCGATCATATATTCCTAATGGATATCAAAAAATAGGATAACATATGAATATTAAGCATACCATCATTCTTTTTAAGAATATCACATGCACACTACTTTATGATAAACTAGAAGTGATCTCACAATTATTAATTATGATATCTTTCTTTGAGAGAGGATCATAAATCCAAGGTTGGGAATTAAAGTACAAAAGATCACTCTCAAAAAATACATGGCATCTTACACATCATTTTCATTCACATCATACCTATGAGCAACACTAATAATAGGATCATCATCACATGATAAGCCCAATGAATCATTTCTACTCATATGATCAACTCTAACAATTTCATGACCTACAATGACCCTGTAGGTAATTTTCTATATTTTCACTCATTTTCACCATTTAGAGCTTTCCTATAGATTCCCAGGTCATTTATGAATTGCTAGGATTGACAGTTTGGTTATCAAGCAATTCATTTAGTTTTAGAGAAAATTCCCTATTTTGAAGTCTTACTTGTTCAAATTGGCTAATTAGAGAAAACATCAGTCAAACAACCTTGTATGATATTTTTAACTATTCCAACAACTCTAAAATGTTTATTTTAGGCTAGGTGGGCCCTTGTTCGGATTCCAATGCATCTGAGCTCATTTTGGGCTTTTGGTTGGAAGTTAAGAAAAATGGCAAAAGGGTATTTGACCAGCTTTTAATCAAAATGACCTCAGATGGAAATTTTGACTGCTATATTGAGTCCAAAACATATAATTTGATTGTTCAGCATAGTTTGTTTCTGTATATGAAATTTTGGATGAATCCCTAGGGCTTGGCGTTCCAAGTCTCAACGGGTTTTGGTGTATCGCGTCTATGATGCCCTTGATCTCTTAAGCAATCTGCCAGGTGCCAACAAGTATTGCATATGCAAAATTATTAGTTGTGTAAGCGACAACCCTAGTAGTAAGGAAAGTGTTTCTTATGCAATACTCATTCCATAAACGACTTCTGCACCTTTGGACAAGTACCACGTATATGACTGAAATGTTGCTTATGCGATACTTGTGTACCTGAGAAGGGTATGAATACCTCTTTTAGCCTACTTTACACCATTTCTCAGCTCTATCTAATATATTTAAACCAAAAATATGGGAGATCTTAGGGATAATATTTGTGGGTATTTTTGGATCTTAGGTAAGAATTAATTATGCAATTCTCCTTTAAATTTATGGTAGGATTTTATTATTTTCATTATTGATTTCTCCATTATCATATAATGTAAGACCCTATAAAATTCACTCGTAGTCTGAGCCTTAGATCATGTCAAGTGAAGTATAAATCCATCCCTAAAAGATTGCGAAGTGACTTCCCAAGTGAGAAATATTTTGAACCGTGTAGAATTTCCATAATATTGATACCAATTTCGCCAAAATACGACATCAGACGAGGAAGTTATGGCCATTTTACTAAAAGCAGTCGAAACCATCCAGGTGCGACGGCCAAGTTGATGGACCATTGAGCTTGCGATGGAACATCGCAACTAAGGAAGTGACTGGCACAAGTGCGAAAGCCAGGATGACGGACCTTCAAGGCTGCGACAGACCGTCGCTGGGACTTGCGCCGCTGAGGCAGTGTGGGCTTAACCTGACCAATGTGCGACGGACGATCTGACAGACCATTAAGTTTGCGATGGACCACTGTTGAGACCATCACATCGAGGAAGTGTATTCTTTTTTAACCAACGTATGACAGATGATTTGACAGACCGTCAGACTAGCGATGTACCGTCACTTCGACCTTCGCAATCCTTGATCAGTAATTTTAAGTTGATTTTAAAAGGAGTTTTTGGTCTTTTCTCACTCTTTTTAGCCCCTATTTATATCCGATCAAGGCTCAGAACTTCATTTCTCATCTTCAACATCAAAAACTAGGGTTTCCTACAAATCAAAACCCTTTTTTCTTCTTCAAGAAAAATCAAGAGAAATCAAGAAATCAAGAATCTCTCCAAGAGCCTTCAAGAAAGAGTTTTCTAAGGTATGCAAATGTTGATTCTTTGGTATCTTTCACCCAAGAAGCTCAAGAATCCTTTTCAAAATTCAAAGCTTCTTATGTTTATGAGTTTTCATGATTCATGTGAATTGAAATTGAAGTTCATGCTATTATTGAGTTTTAATTCATCTTTGTTTACAAGGTTTTCAAGCTTTGACCCTAGTATGTGATATTCATGTGATGTTCATGATAAAACCTCTTCAAGTTGCTTGTTAAGTGATATGTTCATGTCAATTAAGTGTAGAAATTGTTGAATAAGCAAAGCATGCTCCCCATATGTTCGATGAAATTCTTATGTGAAAAAATTAGAGCCATTATAGCATGTTGACTAGAAACCCCCAATTGTGTGGAAGCCCATGCATACCAAGTGTTGGTTGAAAAGCCTTAGTGAATGAATTATGACATGATATAAAATTCCCCAATTATGTATTCTTTAATTCATGCTAAGTGTTTGATGCAAGACCTTGTTAAAAGGAGTATGAGCCAATAGCATGTCTCCCTATGTTATTACATGTTTATTATTCCTAAATACTTGAGGAGATTCTTTAGTAATTGTGATGGTGAATGAATATCCATGGTCTTGATTATTCAAGAATTATTATGTTTTACTTTTATGTTATCGAGTCCTGGGGTATTTATATCCGATAATTTAGTTGCAGTCTAGAGCCAGTGTCAGTTTTCACGATAATCTCAGTCAAGCCATGATTCTCAAAACTCAGTGAGTTATAGAACTCTGTACTCTAAGACAGATGTAGAACTTAAATAATCTTAGTAATCTTAGTATCGCTAGTATTCTAGCCTCAGTTCAGTACTCAGCTCAGATCTAGTAGTATTCAAATGTTCAGTTCGGAACTTAGTATCATGCAGCCAGATAACGAGATTCAATAGTATTCCGTCAGATAAGGAACTAAGTGAATTTAGCATAACTCAGTCAGGTCATTCGAGAAACAAGATTAGTATCAGATTCAACTTAGTTTAAGTTCAGTTAAGAATCAGTTCAGAGTCTTTCAGTTGGGAGTAGGAGCTAGCATCGAGTGAGTGCAGGGATGGCGGCTTCGTGTTAGAGTGAAAGAGTCTTTAGGAGCAATCCCTAAACTCCAGAACTGCATAGCCAGTGCAGGAGTAGGAGTCACCCATTAGAATAAGGGTTGACTATTATACTGCCTTAGGCTTGACTTCTTGTGAGGGTCACCCGTTAGAGAGGCTTGACCAGAGTAGAGGTCTTTATACGTGGCAAGATATTGACACCCTTCCAACTGGGGTTGCAGGTTGGACCCCACCAGTTAAGATTTGGGGCATGTCGGTTAAGTTAGAACTCTCACAGTTGCAAATTCAGTATTAATCTTTAGAGTAGAACTCAGAAATCAGGACTGTCAGATATAGTCACCTATATCAGTAAGGAACTCAAATAGTTCCATTGATTTATGGACCACCCACCAGATAGGCATGGTCTCACATAAAGATATTCTGTATTAGTATTATCAAATCCATATATCACCCGTTAGATAGGCCTGATCTCAGTCTCAAATTTAGTTAAGTAATCTCATTATCAGATCCAGAGATCACCCGTTAGATAGGCTTGATCTCACTCTTAGATTCAGTTGAGTAATATCATTATCATATCCAGAGATCACCCGTTAGATAGGCTCGATTTCAATCTCACATTTAGTTGAGTATTATCATTATCAGATTTAGAGATCCTTCGCTAGATAGGTTGGATTTCAGATAAAATCTCTTCCTGTCATTGATAGTAGATTCAGGGATCATCTGTTAGAGAGGTTTGATCTCCGATTCAGTCAGCTGAGAGTAGCAAGGTCATAGTGCAGTCATTGATATGAGTAGATTCAGTTAATCAGCTCTAGTAATATCAGTTTTTGAGATCATTCTCTAGAGAAGACTGACCTCAACTCCAGTATTTGATTATCAATATCAGGAGATTCAGTTATTTAGTATCTCAGTATTAAAAGTTAGTTCATATGACATTAAAGTAGTATTCGAGTTTCAGTATTAAGAGTCATGATGATTTCATTTATGGTTTGTGCATTCATGCATATGTCCTTATTCAGTACTTTCATGATTATTCAGTTAAGCTATGGTTTTTTATTTTACACCATAGGTTCAGAGGCATGAGATCCAGAATGCCCTTAGCAGCTCTGTCCCTGTCAGCAACAGTAGATATAGCAGTGAGTCCTCTTCATTAGAGGATGATCCTTATTTTATTATCACATCAGATTTAGTTTATTTTTAGTAGACGGAGTTAGTTGGGGAAATGTCCCATCAACTCCACAGTTCAGACAGTTTAGAGATTTTTCAGACTGATGTATCAGTATTCAGTTTTTTCATTTTAAGTATTTTTATATATTTTTAACCTTATGGATAGTTTCCGCATTTATTATCTATATTATGTAGTTCTAAGGTACATATATCAGTAAAGTGTTAGCTTGTGGTCCTTCGGGATCATGAGCACCGTGTGACGTTCTAGTTCCAAAAAATCGTATCGTTACATGTAAAAATCCAAAAAGCTTGGTGACTTTATTTTAGCACCAATATCACTCGAAATTCACCCATGTTTAAGGATAAACATTTTTTGTGCATATAATGATGTTGAGTTGGTTTCGAAAATATGATTTCCATTAATAGTCCCCATGTGGAATTTTATGTAATTTTGGACCTGAATCATAATAGTCCAATATGGGTATTATTGTTCTTATTTTTATGAGTATAGTGTGATTTTGATAGCGTGGCATCTTTCAGAAGATTCTCAGAAGGGGAAATTTATGATTTAGCAAATTGTTTGGGCTTTCTTTGACACCCATGTATGCTAGGCTTACCTTCTTCATAGATTGAGATATATCATAGTATGAATATGATATTGTTCTAGATATGGGGTGGGTTTAGTTGTGTGAAGCATGAATGAGGATATATGGTTTAATTGGACCATTTGCTACCTCGAAACCTTAGACTTGAAGAAGTTAGAATATTTAGTCATGATGTAGGTAAGTTGGGCCTCACGGTATATAATTAGAGTCAAAATGCCTTAAATTTCTCATGGCAGGTGAAATTGCCCTAGTCATCCATGTTAGAGTAAAATATTCCTTAGTGGCTTAAGTTAAAGGAATTACTTTAGTTGCTATTGTTTTGGGTAGAATTTCCTTAGTTTCTTAGGTGTTGGAAGGAGTAATATTTTAGGATGAATAATGTCTTACTTGACCTCTAGGGATGAACTTAGATTCTTTAGCCTAGTTTAGGGAAGAAGAAGTATAAATGGATTTTTTTTGGGAGTAGAAGTGGGTTACTCCAGCCCACCTTAGGACAAAAATTCTATTAACTCTATGTAATACCCGCACTATTCTTAGTTCAATTCAGCTCTTAGTTGCATGCATAAGGGGCTTAAGGCCTGAAAATTTCACAAGTGTTTGGGACTTATTCATTTTCAAGGACCCTAAACTTTGAGGATTTTAGTTTTGGTCTTCCCGACCCTGAGATTTTGGTTTTTAAGTTGATTGATGTTCAAGGATATAAGAATTATATCTCGAAGAAGTTTTGGATTATTCGAACAAGGTTTAGGGCATGTTTGGATCACAAAACCAGAGGGGCACCGCAATAAGGCCGTGGTGTGGTAATAGTCCTGAACTCATGTTTACTGCATCATGCTGAGAGAATTCAATAAAAATGACTAGACCGTATTGCGGTGACATTGTTGCATCCAATTTTTGATTTAAATGGTTGAGAGGCAATTAGTTCTTTTCCTCCTAAACCCAATCGTTCATAAAATAACTTGGTCATCAGTTATGGAATAATTTTGCCCTTCTTCTCCAATTTTCCACTCAAGAAAACCCTCTCTTTCATCCAAGAATAAGAATTCTATACCTTTCTCCCAAGAGATCAATAATTAAAATTCCCCAAGATCAAGAACCTTCAAGAAATCATCAAGAATAGCATTTTTCTTTTCAAGTTAAAAACTTAAGGTGTGTAGGGTGTTCATTCAAGGTTTCATTTCACCCACGGAACCCAAAAATCCTATTTTCATCTGAAGAATGGATGTTTCTATTATTATGGTATTTTATATTGCTTAATATGGGTTTAATTAATGTTTTCATGGTGATTTTAATTTAATTCAGCCCATGTATGATTCCATGTAAGATTTTGAATTCCTTATGCTTTGAATTTGAGTTTCCCATGCTTTAGTCAAGTGAATTCCATGTTAATCTTGTAACTTTATGACTTCAGTCATGTAATCATGTTGTTTTCCCCTATTTAAAGAATTCCCATATTTAAATTCATGATCCCCATCTATTTGATGGAATGTATATCCTTATGAGTTTTGAACCATGATCCTTTACTATAGTTTTTAAGCTTGTTATTGCATTCAGTGATCATTAAGTGTTGGTGGGTTATGAATACATGATACCTAAGTGTTTTTACATTAATTCAGATCATTTCAGCCATATTCAGTTAAACCATGAATTCTATTGTATATTTAGTTTATGAAATCGTAATGAGAATTATAAGTTATAAAATCATGTTCAGTGAAGCATAGTTCAGTTTAGTTCCAATGTCAGTTCAGTTGGGAGTAGGATTTAGCATCGAGCGAACTCAGGAATGAGGGTTCACCTGACAATAAAGGGTGTGACCCTTAGTAACAATCCTCAAGTTATAGAACTACATTAATAGAGTACATTAAAGATGTCTACCTACAGTTGAGGGTTGACAAGTCATTTACCTTCCATTTGACGGTGACACATATATCATTAGAGCACCTGTAAGTTGAGCGAGACTCATTAGTCCTTTGGGATACTAGTTTAGTGGATCCACATATCAAGTGTTAGTACCCTTGGCACGGTACTAACACCCTTCTAATTGGGTTACAGGTTGGACCCCAATCAGATCAAATTGGGGCATATTGGTTAGATGATACCTTCCACAGTCTCAGTACAATATTCAGTGTACATTCTGTTCAGGTTTGCTTGACGAAAACATACAGATTTACAATTATTCAGTTATACAAATTTTAGTCTCTTAGTTTACAAATTTTTTCAGAAATATGTATATGCTTGGTCTTGCATTCTTAGATATTATAGTTTTCATTCATTCTTGGTTAGTTATTTTATGTTTTTCAATTAGTCCTTATTTCAAGTACATTGTACCCCATGTGTTTTAGCCAGACCTTATCTCATATACCAGTATATTCAAAGTATTGATGTCATATTTTTCTTTGTGCTATGTTTTCTTTAACATAGGTTTGGATGCTAAGTTCCCCAACTGCTCCTAGATAGCTTAGTGTACCCAGCAGCAGTAGTGGTGAGTCCTTATCCATCGAGGACATGATTTCTTATTCCAGTTATTTTATTAGTTCTTTATATTTAGTTAGATAAAGTTAGTTAGGGGTTTTTCACATCAACTCCTCAGTCAGTTAGAGGGTTTTTAGAAAAATAATTAGATAGTCAGTCAGTTACTTTTGGATTTTATCAATTGTCTAAGACACAACAATATTACATGTTTTAGTATTTTAGTTTTCAGTAGTGTATTATCTTATCTTCTGTGTATGCTATATCTGTGCTATATTATTCAGTGCTCATAGCAGGTACCAGCTCATGGGTTAGCTTGTGGTCACTTGTGATCTATCATAAGTACTGTTGTTGCAGTTAGGTGGTAGCCTCGTGTCATGATAAAACATGGTATCAGAGCCTAAGGTTTTACAGTTTACTTGGGTGTCTAAAAGATGCATTGAGTAGAGTCTTATGCATGGGTGTGAAGCACACCACACTTATGGATAAGAGGCTAAGAGACGTTTTAGGAAAAGTTTCCCTTCATTCAGTATTCATGTTGTGGAAATGAGCATGAGCTCTATGTAACTGTATTTCTGACTCATCCTTCATTCCATTTACAGACCATGCCTCCTAAAAGGAGTAACAGAAGAAGGAATGGAGACCAGCCCGCACCTCTACCAATTTAGGAAGATCCCTGATTAAATATGTCTCTCAGACCAATTTCAGAGGTATTTTTACTACTTTAGCCTATTCAGTAGCTGCTCAGAACAACCGGTGAGTTATTGCCCTAGCCAATCCAGGGGAAAATATAGTTCCAGCTAGGATTCGGGATTTTATCCAAATAAATCTCCCTTTGTTTTTGGGATCCAAGTCTGAAGAAGATCTGCTAGAGTTTTTGATATGGTTTAGAAGAGGAGAGGTATTATGGGAATAAATTCAAGTGAGATACAAAGTTGGATAAAAATCAGTTGCAGGATATAGGACACACCTGGTTTAAGTATTGGAAGAAGGACCATGGTGCTAATGCAGGGCCTATTGAATGAGTGGAATTTGCCATCAATTTTCTAGATAGTTTCATCAAATTAGAGTTGAGAGAGGCTAAGATTCAGGTGTTCATTAATTTGAAGCAAGGCAGCATGAGTGTGAAGGAGTACTCACTTAAGTTTACTCAGATAGTGAGGTATGCTCCTAATGTGGTTTCGTACAATAGGTCTAGAATAAGTAAGTTCATGCCTGATGTAGCTGCTAGTGCGGTTAAAGAGTGTAGGATGCCATGTTGATTAAGGAGATTAATGGTATGGACTTATCTAGTCTTATGGTTCATGCTCAACACATTAAGGAAGAGAAGCTTAATGATAAAGAGAGAGAGAGAGAGAGAGAGTAAGAGGGCCAAAATAAGTAGTTTTAACTTTTCTCAGCCTAAGTCAGAAGGTGGTAACCGTTCTTAGTTCCATTAGAAATTTTTAGCCCCAGATCAATCTTTAACCAGTATTCTAGTGCCTAAGTTTATGAAAGACAGTCAGGATTGGGTGCAAGGTTCTAAGTCCTAGGGTATTGTGAACAGTGATTGTACTAATCTTCTCTACGGGAAATGTAGCAGGCTTCATCAGTGTATGTGTAGAGCTGGTAGTGATGTATGATTTGGATGTGGTAAGCTAGGCCATAGAGTCAGAGATTGACCAAATACTGGTCAGTAGGTTCAGTACAACCGTCCACTAGTTCAAGTCGGTCACCCAACTTAGTAGGGTACCGCTTCCAACATAACTAGTGGGTAGTGTCAGAATAGGGTGTATTCCCTCTAGACCTGATAGGATCAGGAAAGTTCTCTTGATGTAGTTACGGCTACATTGCAGGTCATTTATCTCCATGTTTATACTTTATTAGACCCCAGAGCTTCACTCTTCTTTATAAACCCTACATATCAATAAATTTCATTGTCAGTACCAAATCTTTAGCAAAACCCTTCTCATTGTCTACCCAAATGGGTAAATCTATTATAGATAGATGGGTATACAAAAATTTCCCAATCAAAATTTCTCAAAAAATTACCTCAGTTGATCTTGTGGAGTTATAGATGACTGATTTTGATTTCAATCTCGGCATGGATTGTCTCCACTTATGTTATACCTCAGTTGATTGTAGAAATAGAGTCATTCAGTTTTAGTTCCCCAATGAACCAGTCATTGAATGGAGGGGTAGTACCTCTGTGCTTAGGGGTCAGATTGTTTCTTACCTTAGGGCAAGAAAAATGATATCTAAAGGGTGTATTTACCATATTTTTTGAGTCAAGGAGTCTAGTTCTGAGACTTCATGTCTTGAGTCAGTTTTAGTAGTAAGGGAATTTCAAGATGTGTTCCCTAAAGACCTTTCCAGAATTCCTCCCAAAAGGGAAATTGAGTTTGAAATAGGTCTCCTTCTAAACACCCAGCTTATCTGTATTCTACCATACAGAATGGCTACAGCTGAGCTTAGAGAATTGAAAGAACAGTTTAAGGATCTCTTATATAAGGGATTCATTAGGCCTAGTTTTTCTCAATGGGGCCTCTAGTCTTGTTCTCGAGTAAGAAAGATGGTTCTCTCAGAATGTGCATCGATTATCGTCAGTTAAATAAAGTCACAATCAATAATAAGTATCCACTCCCCAGGATTGATGACTAGTTTGACAAACTTTAGGGTGCTAGTTACTTATCTAAGATAGACTTTAGATCTGGTTACTATCAACTCAGAGTCAGAGAATATTACATTCCATAGATAGCTTTCAGAACTCGGTATGGTCACTTTGAATTCCTATTTATCTCTTTTGGACTAATGAATTCCCCTGCAGCTTTCATGGATTTGATGAACAGAGTGTTTAAGTAGTACTTGGACATGGTCATCATTGTCTTCATTGATGATATTCTTGTCTATTCCTATAGTAAAAAAGATCAAACAGACCATCTGAGAATTATATTACTGACCCTTAAAACTTATTAGTTGTTTG
This sequence comes from Capsicum pubescens, assembly GCA_030864215.1. Classification (NCBI taxonomy): domain Eukaryota; kingdom Viridiplantae; phylum Streptophyta; class Magnoliopsida; order Solanales; family Solanaceae; genus Capsicum; species Capsicum pubescens. The sequence goes on along the minus strand of CM061549.1, from coordinate 161,665,126 downwards.
TTAAGTTCATTAAGTGTGATTTTTGGTTAAGATCAGTAGCTTTCCTTGGCTATATTATTTTCTATGATGGTATCAAGTTCAACCTCAAAAGATCAAAGCAGTGAGAAATTGGCTCAGACCCATCTCTCCATTAGATATTAAGAGTTTCTTGGTTTTAGATGGCTATTACAGATGGTTTATTGAAGGATTCTCTTTTATTGCATCCCCCATGTCTCAATTGACTCAGAAGAAAGTTAAATTTCAGTGGTCAGATTCTTGTGAGAAGAGTTTTCTAGAGTTGAAGACTCAACTCACTTCCGCCCTACTATTGACTTTGCTAGATTATTTAGATGGGTTTGTAGTTTACTATGATACCTTGATAGTTGGTCCTTGTTGTGTATTGATACAGAGAGGTAAGATCATAGCCTATGCCTTAAGCCCTATGAAAAGAATTATCCTACCCATGATCTTGATTTTACAATCATTGTTTTTACCTTGAAAATTTTGAGTCATTATATTTATAGAATGCATGTTGAGGGGTTCACGGATCACAAAAGTTTGCAGTAAGTATATTCACAAAATGATTTGAATCTTCGACAGTGAAGGTGGCTAGAGTTGTTAAAAGATTATGATATGAGTGTGTTGTATCATCCAAGCAAGGGCAATAAAGTGGAATAATCCCTTAATAGATTATCTAAGGGTAGTGCTACTCATGGTGACTAATATAAAAGAAGTTAGTCCATGAGGTTCATTAGCTTGCTAGATTGGGTGCCCAATTGGTTGATTCAACTGAAGGTAGTATATGGGTTCAAAATTGTTTAGAATTTTCTTTGGTTGATAAAGTCAAGAAAAAGCAATATAGGGATCCCAATTTTGTAAAGTTGAAGAAAAAAGTCTGAGATCATAAAGTAGAGATTTTCTCCGAAGGGGGAGATAGTGTGTTGCATTGCCAGGGCAGGTTATATGTTCCATATGATGACGACTTAAGAAAACTAATTTTTGTAAAAGGGTATGGTGCATGATATTCCATTCATCCAGGAGCCACCCGTATGTACCGTGACTTGCGGGAAATCTATTGGTGGATTGTAATGAAGAAGGATATTCCAGAGTTTGTGGCGAAGTGTTCAAATTGTCAGCATGATTCGATATGTGTCATTGTAGATAGAATGGCTAAATCAACTCAATTTCTTCCACTTCAAACTTGGTGATGTTGCATACAAAACTGAGGATTATGCCAGGTTTTACATCAGAGAGTTGGTGATGCTGCATGGAGTTCCATTATATATTAATTTAGATAGAGGTACTCAGTTTACCTCTTATTTTTGGAAGGCTTTTCTGAATGTTCTTGGTACCTAAATTCATCTCTGTACAACTTTTCATCCTCAGACAGATAGTAAGGCAGAGAGGACCATTCATACCTTAGAAGACATATTGAGAGCATGTTTTATTTATTTTAAAGGTAGTTGGGATGAACACTTATGATTGATTTAGTTTGCCTTCAATAACAGCTATCACTCCATTATTTAGATGGCTACATTTGAGGCTCTCTATGGGAAGAGATGTAGGTCTCCTATTGATTGGTTTAAGGTAGGTGAGGCTACTGTAATAGGGCCAGATTGAGTGTTTGAGGGTATGGAGAAATTTCAATTGATTCGAGAGAGGCTGAAGACAATCCAAAGCTGTCAAAAATTTTATGCTTATATGAGAAGGAGAAACCTTGAATTTGGTGTTGGTGATTTAGAATATTTGAAAATATCGCCCATGAAGGGAGTGAAGAGATTTGGAAAGAAAGGGAAATTTAGTCCCCGATATATTGGCCCTTATAGAATCTTGAACCATTTTATGAAGGTAGTATATAAGCTAGAGTTGCCTAAAGATTTGGCATCAGTGCATCTAGTATTTCATGTTTATTTGTTAAAGAAGTGCATTGGTGATTCATTTATTGTTATTCATTTAGAAAGTATGGGTGTTCAGGATAGCATTTCTTTCAAATATGTTCTAGTCGTGATCCTAGATCGTAAGATTTGTAGACTAAGGAGCAAAGAAGTTCCCTTGGTTAAAATTCTATAGTGGAATCAGTACGTTAAGGGAACTACTTGGTAAGCAGAAGTAGATATGCGTACCAAGTACCCTCTTCTTTTCTCCACAAACTCAGACTCATCTAGTGGTAACAATTTTTCTTAGATTGTCACTTTCCCATTCTCAGGTCTAGCTATATAATGAATCCCATGTCATTGCATGCATTCACGGAATCTATTCAGTTTATGTATCATATTTTAGACTAAGTTATGTATTCCTGTTCCCAGTCATGCATCTTCAGTATGTAATCTCAGTTGCCTTAGTACAGTACTCTCAGTCAAATCAGTCTTATTTAAGGATGAATATTCCCAAGGGGGAGAATTGTAATAACCCGCACTATTCTTAGTTTGATTCAGCTCTTAGTTGAATGCATAAGGGGATTAAGGCCTAAAAATTTCACTAAATGTTGGGGATTTTGTCATTTTAAGACTCCTAAACTTTGAGCATTTTAGTTTTGGTCTTCCCGACCCCGAGATATTGGTATTTGAGTTGATTCATGTTCAAGGATGTAAAAAGATGTCTTAGAGAAGTTTTTGATTTTTTGGACAAGGTTTGGGGCATGTTTGGATCATAGAACTAGAGGGGCACCGTGATAAGGCCGCGATGCAGCAATAGTCCTGAAATCATGTTTACCAAATAGAGATGAGGGAATTCAACGACCACAATTAGACTGCATCGATGTGATGTTATTGCATTCAGTTTTTTATTTAAATGGTTGAGGGGAAATTGGGTCTTTTCCCCCATAATCCTACCAATCATAACACGCCTTGGGCATTAGTTAGGGCATAATTTTACCCTTCTTTTCAAACTTTCCTCTCAAGAAAAATCTCTCCTTCCCCCAAGAACAAGAATTCAATTCCTTTCTCCCTAAGAAATTAATAATTCAAGTTCCCAATCTCAAGAAACTTCAATAAAGAATCAAGAATAACATTTTTCATTTCAAGATAAAATCTCAAGGTATGTGTGGTGTTCATTCATGGATTCCTTTCACCCATGGAACCTGAAAACCCTCTTTTCAATTAAATAATGGATTTTTTATTATTATTGTATTTTATATTGCTTAGGATTGCTTTAATTGATGTTTTCATGGTGATTTTAATTCAATTCATCCCATGAATGATTATTCCTCATGCTATGAATTTCCTATGCTTTATTCAAGTGACTTCAATTTAAATCCACAACTATACTTTAGTCATGTAATCATGTTGTTTTCCTCAATTTAAAGCATTCCCAAATTTAAATTCATGATCCCCACTTGTTTGATGGAATGTCTATGCTTATGGATTTTGAACCATGATCTTTTACTAAAGGATTTATTCTTGTTATTGCATTCAGTGAACATTCAGTGCTGGTGGGTTGTGAATACCCAATACCTAAGTGTTTTTACATGAATTTAGATAATTTCAATCATGATTCAGTTAAACCATGAATTATACTATTTACTTAGTTCATGTAATCATGATAAGCATTATAAGTTATAAAATCTTGTTCAGTCAAGCTTAGTTCAGTTTAGTTCTAGTGTCAGTTCAGTTGGAAGTAGGATTTGGCACCGAGCAAACTCCAGGATGAGGGCCCTCCTGACACTAGAAGATGTGACCCTTAGTAATAATTCTTGAGTTACAAAACTACGTAGCCAGCATAGGTTATAGATGTCTACCTGCCGCTTGAGGGTTGACAAGGTGTTTACCCACCAGTTGATGGTGACACATATCTCATTAGAGAACTTACCAGTTGAGGGTGACTCATTTGTCCTTTTGGACACCATTTTAGTGGATCTACAAAGCCAGTGTTAGTACCCGTGGCAAGGTGTTGACTCCTTTCCAACTAAGTTACAGGTTAGACCCCAATCAGCTCAAATTAGGGCATGTAGATTAGATAATACCTCCCATATTCTCAGTACAGTATTCAGTGTATATTGAATTTAGGTTTGCTTGACCAAAGTATACAGATTTACAGTTATTCAGTTATATAGATTTCAGTCTCTCAATTTACAGATTATTTTAGAAATATGTATATGCTTGGTCTTGCATTCATAGATATTACAGTTTTCATGCATTCATGCTCAGTTATTTCATATTGTTTAGTAATTTCTTACCTCAAATGCATAGTACCCCATGTGTTTCAACCAGACCTTATCTTATATACTAGTACATTCAAAGTACTGACCGCATACTTTTCTTTGTGCTATGTTGTCTTAGTACATAGGTTTGGACTCTTAGTTTACCAACCGCTCCTAGACCACTCAGCGTACCCAGTAGCAGTAGTGGTGAGTCCTAATCCATCATGGACATAATTGATTATTTATGTTATTTTAGTAGTTTTTTTATATTCAGTCAGATTGAGTTAGTTGGGGGCTTGTCCCCTCAACTCCTCAGTATTCAGACAAATAGTTAGAAAGTCAGTTATGTTAAACTTTTATTAATTGTCCCAAATATGATAGTATTATGTATTTTAGTATTTTATTTTTTCATAGTATATCTGCTTATATTCTGGATATGTTATATCAGTACCATTTTATTCAGTGCTCCTAGAAGGTACTAGGTCATGGGTTAACTTATGGTCACTTGTGACTGTAAGCACCGTTGTTGCGGCTAAGGGGTATCCTTAGTTCGTGACATACTATAGTCTCGTTCGTGCATGACATACTCTTATTAATGATAATTTTGAAACTTAAGAAGGTTTAATATAGGTATCGAGTATGATAGTTGGGTATTAAAGGATTGATTCTAATTCCGAGTATCAATTATGATATTAATAACATGCATGATTATGAATATGATTTATGGCTAATACATGTGCCTTTTGTCATGTCTTTTAGATATGATTAATGGCTTGGCCTATTGATATGCTTAATTCTATAGATATAATATAGCTTATGGATATATTATGGCTTATATATATAATGTGGCTTACATATAGGTATAATATGTCTTATGGAAATGTTGTGGCTTATTTGTATAGTATGGCTTATATATAGATATAATATGGCTTATTGATATATTATGGCTTATATACATAGTGTGGCATATATATAAAAATAAAAGATGGCTTATAGACATGATATGGAACATATGTATATGATATGACTCATAGATGTTATATGGATAATAAATATAATACAACTCATAGATATAATATGGTTTATAGATATGACTATGACTTGTGGATGTGACATGGCTCATTGATATGATATGGCTTATAGATACGATTAATGGCCAATAGATATGATGGGTGGCCTATAGATATGGTTATTAATATAAGTACTTGATATGCTTGATGACATGGCCTGTGAATATTAGTATTGATATGGATTTCAGTTACGACTAATAATATAGTTTATAGATGTAATCATAGATGAGACTTGAAGTTACAATTCTTGATCCAATGTATAGATATGAGTAAAGGGATAGGTTGAAACTATCAATTATTGGTATATTTTATTGAGTTTAGCTTATTAAATTGGCTCACTAATATGATTTTTGATATAACTTATAAATATGAGTTTTGGTTCAAGTCCGATAATCGTTGATGGTGCTGATAATATATGTCGATTCAAGAAGGACAATTATTGATGGTATTGGTAATATGAGTTTTGGTTAGAGTCTAGATTTAAGGGTTTCTTATGATCTGATATGGAATGGATGGATTCTTGGTTATGGCATGAAAAATAATAAATTACGGTTATGTAGTTGTTTGCTTTTCTTGATTGTACTCTCCAAGCTTATGGGGGCCTATATGGGGTTGTTTACTTTTGCGCACTTATTGGCTTATGGAGGCCAATTTAGTTGTTATAAATGTACAATAGTTATGTTACCATTCCAGTTCTATTTATTTATGCATGTATAGCGGTGTTTGAGGTTACTTCCAGGTTTGCCCTTTTACCTTGACTTAGCTTATGCAATCTTGTATCTTATCATATTTATAACATAATTTATCTTAGTTAGTCGATGATGTCGACTAAGTACATGTGTCTTTGGTACTTATACAACACTTTTGTATCTTTTTGGTGCAGAACCAAATAGCATCTATCACCACATATTTGATGATCGTGCAAAGTTGATTTTTAAGATTGGGTGAGCTCATGGAGTCAGATTACCCTTTTTTCTTTTATTTATCTATGTTTGGTCTTTTATTTTTAAGACGAATTATATTTTTTTATTCAGTACTCATAGTTCTTTTGTAGTTGCTCTTGTATAGACAATATCGAGTCTTGGGATATTTGTTAGTTTCTATCCATATATTATACATTAATGACTGTATTATTGTTATTTGAATCTCTAATTAGGAATTTGCTACTTTTAGGCCTTTTCCCACTTGGTTAGCCCATCAGATTGGATTTAGGCTATTGTTTGGCTTACCTACAAGTTGGATAGAGTAGGTTCTATCATGAATCATAAGTCGGGTTGTGATAAATTAGTATTAGAGACTGGGTTTCACCTGTATTATTGGAACAAAAGAAAATGTCTAATAGAGTCCCATTTATTGGCACAATGACGTTTGTTTCATATCTTTGAGAGGCTATAGGAAATTCATAAGAGTTTTTAAGTTCTGTCACTCATTTCATGCTATGAGTTTATGTTGGTTTCTAAAGCATTTCTTTGGTTTCACTCTTTTGCAAAAGGCTTGTCTCTGTTCATAGATGACCTAGAGGTTAAATAAAGCCTCAAGATGTGTCCTTATCTAGGAGACACGATAGGGGGCCTTCACCAGATCCTATTCCTAGTTTTGATCTAGAGATTCTTCCACCTCAGCCAATAGTGGGCAGGGACCAGCCTAGGCTCCACTGGGATTTATTTATTATTTATTGTTAAAGGATGCTTTTGTTCAGATATTTTGGTTATTAGGTGGTGCACTATCTAATGGTTTGCAATGTATAGATTAGAATGGTACTAAGGTAGAGGCACAACCTGTAGCTACAAATCCCAAAGTTGAGGTCCCTTCAATGCCTGTAGTTGTTCAGTTATCAGTTGCTCAAATAGTGGTTTCCTAGCCTGCTATGTCTGCTGAGGAGCAAATGATGTTAGGTAGATTCTTTAGAGTGTCTCCACCAAGTTTTCTAGTACACTAGGCGAGAATACATATGAGTTTCTGATTACTTGTAAGGATACATTTTGCAATTTTGGCCTAGTGGAGACTCATGGTGTTGATTACACTATTTTTAGTTGGATTTAGCATCTAGACATTGGAGGAGAGGTCATCTTGATTCCATTCTAGCTAGATCTTCTCCTTTAAAAAAGACTCAGTTCTCTGAGATCTTCTTAGAGAAACATATGTCTTGTAGTCTTAGATATTATTTGAGGGATCAGTTCATTAGGTTGGAGTAAGTCTCTAAGTGTTATGGAGTATGAGGCTCAATTCCATGATTTATCTAGGTATGCCACTTCTATTCTAAATTCTATGTATGAAAGGGTTCATTGCTATTTTAGGGGATTTAGACTCCCTTTTTGCATGTCTACTCAGAGTTTGGTCGTAGTGGATTGGTCTTTTGTTGAGGTTTCTGATCATGCTCAACTTATGGAAGAGATAAATCAAGAGGTCCAAGGGGTAGCACTAAGATCCAGAAATATTAGGGTAGGTTTAGAAGGAGTCGTAGTATCTCTCAATTAAGAGGTAGTGGTTCTCAAGGTACGTACCCTCCACATTAGTCGTTTCAGAATTAAGGCTAGTCTATTAGACCCATTCAAGTCGCTCTTCAGATTAATGATGTAGGCTAGTTTAGCTCAAGTAAATTTATTAGCCAGGGTCGTGGTTAGTCTTCGAGGGGTTCATATTTTTTCTATTCTAATTGTGATGGTTATTTTGGGAAATTCATATCTTCTAGTTTTAGTCCGGTTCCTGGGACATGTTATCGTTGTGGAGCTTTTGGTCACTTCTCGAGGGACTGCTCCAGTCGTGGAGCCATTATTCCTTTCAATCACGGTGTTCTGCATATTAGGGCAGTTCATCCCCCAACTAGACGTGGTATGCATGGTTGTAGGGATGGATCCCAAGGTGCTCATGGAGGTTCTCAGATAGGTAGGATAAGAGGTCGTTAGGAGCCCATCTAGGTAGAGAGCGTGGTCAGTTGTATGTAGTACCTGCTAGACCCAAGGCTGAGTCCTCTATTGTTGTTGTTGCATGTATGATTTGGGTGTGCCGTCAATCGGCCTTTGCCTTATTTTATCTAGGATCCACTTATTTTTATGTTATTGCTTACTTAACTCCACGATGGGATTCATTATCTATGTGTTTACGTGTATATACTCCCATAGGTGATTCTGTAGTAATAGATAGAGTTTTCATATCATACATTGTGACTGTTGGAGATGTTGATACTCATGTTGATCATATTATATTGGACATGGCGGATTTTGATGTTACTCTAGGAATGGACTGGTTATCCTACTATAATATGGCCCTTATTATTTTTCCAAGACCGTTACCTTACCCATGCCTGACATATCCTCAATCGTGTGCTAAGGAGCTTTAAGGTGCAAGATGATGGGGATTATTTCTTATATGTATTCTAGGAGGCTTATTTTAAGGGGTTGTAAGTCATATCTAACTTATATTCATGGTGTTAGTGTGGAGAGTCCGTCACTTGACTCTGTTCCTGTAGTTCATGAGTTTCCTGAGGTTTTCCCTACCGATCTACCTAGCCTTCCTCCTGAGCACAGTATTGAGTTTGTTATTGATATTAAGCTAGGCACCCAACCTATTTCTATGGCACATTACTATATATATATTTACTCTATCTAACAAACACCAAACATACTACAACATTACTATATATATATATATATTCGTCACATGCACTGTTTTACATGTTTACATCATTATTGTAGACCCTGTTTAAATACCCCAATTCATTACTCATCTTACAATTTACTAATTTATTATATAATTATATAATATTATTAGATAACCCAATTATAAATCGTTAAGATTGCACACTACTACGTTCTCCACCAATTCACATAAAACAGTATCGATTTCAATGGTTTATCCTCCAAATATAGTATCCTGTAAGAAAATTATTCACCGTATTAATACTAAATTATGCAGATAAGATTTTGGAGAATTAGTTACCTTGAGAGCTCGCCCTTTTCAAATTTCTCTTAGAATCTGTCCCTCCTATTCTATTTTTCTTCTTCTTAGAGTTTGAAGAATAAACTACTAATCCTTATTAATTTGTACCCTAATCCTGTACTTAAACGATAGAAGAGTAATGGGTGTGGCCCACTCCTAATTTAAAAATAAGAGTTATAATTCTATTAACCACCAAATAAGTTAATCATCTAAATTACTCGTCATTTAAATCTAGTGTTCAAAAAAATTGGATGCGTCGTTACATCATATACCAATTAAACAATCAATCGTCCCCGAACAACAAACAGGCGACAAGAAAAGAAACTAAGGAATTACCTAAATCAGCAAAATTATTTGGATACTTGCTACGTATGTCTGCTTCGGTCTCCCAAGTGGCCTCCTCAATAGTATGATTCCTTCACTGGACCTTTACAGATGCAATCTCCATAGTCCTCAACTTATGGACATCTCTATCAAGAGTAGGAACAAGTTCCTCTTCTTAAGAGAGTTTTTCATCTAACAAGACGGAATCCCAATGAATTATATAGTTACCATCACTATGAAACTTCTTTAGCATAAAAACATGAAATACTGGATGAACTCCCGACAAGATCGGAGGAAATGCAAACCTATAAGCCACCGGCCCCACACGTTGAAGGACTTTAAATGGCCCAATATATGTAGGACTGAGCTTACCTTGCTTCCCAAAATGAATGACACCCTTCATGGGTGAAACCGTGAGCAACACTTGCTCATCCTCCATAAAGTGCATATATATAACTTTCTGATCCGCATACTCTTTTTGCCTGCTATGAGCCGCTATAAGTTTCTCCTAAATAAATTTAACCTTCTCTAACAATTCCCTCAACAAATCAGTACTTTACAGTCTCACCTCAAAAGCATCAAACCACCCAATGGGAGATCTACACCACCTCCCATACAAAGCCTCAAACGGTGCAATATCGATACTCGAATGATAACAGTTATTATATGCAAACTTGACCAGAGGTAGAAACTGATCCCAATGACCTCCAAAATCTATCACGCATGTACGAAGCATATCCTTCAACACCTGAATCATTTACTCGGACTGCCTATTGGTCTGAGGATGAAAATCTGTACTAAGGTCCAACCTTGTACCCAACTCCTCATGCAACTTCTTCCAAAAGATAGATGTAAATTGAGTACCCCTATCCGAAATAATTAAAATTGGGGCCCCAAGCAATCGAACAATTTCCTTAAGACAAATTTTGGCCAACTTTTCTGCATTATAAGTAACCTGAACTGGAATGAAATGAGCAAACTTTGTCAACCTATCCACAATAACCCATATCGAATCATATTTTCCAAAAGTCTTAGGGAGACCAACAACAAAATCCATAGCTATCCTCTCCCATTTTCATTCAGGAATGGGCATCCTCTGAAGAGTACCACCAGGTTTTTGATGCTCGTACTTTATCTTCTAAAAACTCTTGTATTTGGCAACAAAATTAATTATATCACACTTTATCTGACTCCACCAGTAATGCTGCCTCAAATCACGATACATATTAGTCATTCCAGGATGCATAGAATACTTCAAACAATGAGCCTCATCTAGAATAGTAGGAATCAAATCATCAACATGAGGTACACAAACTAGTCCCTTAATCTGCAACACATCACCATCATCAATAATGGCGACCTTTTCCTTACCCTACAAAATTATATCACGAATCTTGCTAAACTTAGCATCCTTAAATTGTTTTAGCATTGATTTGATCAAGAAATATGGACCTTGCCTCAATGCTAGCTAGAATTCCCCCCTTTTCAGGCACCTCAAGTCGAACAAACTTTATAGCTAGAGTCTGAATCTCGCTAGCCAATGGACGCCTGCTATCATTCAAATAAGCCAAACAACCCAGACTTGCTGACTTCCTAGTCAGTGCATCAGTGACCATATTAGCCTTCCCTAATGGTAGAGAATGGTGGTATCATAATCTTTAAGCAACTCAATCCATATATGTTGTCTCAAATTAAAATCTCTCTACGTGAACACATACTGTAAACTGCGATGATCAGTGAACACTTCACAACGAGCCCCATACAAGTAATGTCGCCATATCATAGTAGCAAAAACCATAACAACTAACTCCAAATCATGAGTGGGATAATTTTTATCATTGGGCTTCAATTTCCTCAAAGCATAAGCCATAACATTCCTTTCCGGCATCAACACAACACCTAAACCAGAACGTGAGGCATCACAGTAAATAATAAAATCCTTACCCTCTACCGGCAAAGCAAGAATAGGAGCGGTAGTCAACAAGGTCTTAAGATTTTGAAAGCTCTCCTCACACTCATCAGACAAAATAAAAGGTACTTCTTTCTGAGTCAACCACATCATATGAGTAGCAATTGAAGCAAAACCTTTCACGAACCAGCGGTAATAAATTGCCAAGGCAATAAAGCTACGAACCTCCATCACTAAAGTAGGCCTATCCCAGTTCTTAACCGCTTCAATTTTTTGTGGGTATACCATCACCCCTTTCTTTAAAACTACATGCCCCAAAAAGGATACAGAAGTCAACCAGAACTCATAATTAGAGAATTTTGCATAAAGCTTTTTCTCTTTTAACAAACCCAAAACAATCTTTAAGTGATTCTCATGCTCCTCTTTACTCTTAGAGTAAACTAGGATATCATCAATAATGGCAATCATGAAAGGATCCAAGTAGGTTTTAAATATCCCATTCATCAAACTCATAAAAGCAGCTGGGGCATTAGTCAGTCGAAAAGACATCACAAGAAATGCATAGTGCCCATACCTTATATGAAAAGAATAATTGGGAATATCGTCTGGCCGAATCCTTAGCTGATAATATTTGGACCTCAAATCAATCTTAGAAAATATAGATGCACACTGCAACTAGTCAAATGAATCATCCATACGGGGAAAAGAATACTTGTTACGGATCATAACTTTGTTCAACTGCCTGTAATCTATACATATACAAAGACTACCATCCTTCTTCTTTACAAACAAGACATAAGAACCCTATGGAGAGGCACTTGGATGGATCAAACCCTTACTTAAAATATCCTGTAGATGAACCTTTAGCTCCCTTAACTTAGCTGGAGCCATACTATAGAGAGGAATGGAAATAGGATGAGTACTAGGCTTTAGATCAATACAAAAATCAATGTCCTGGTATGGCGGAATACCAGGCAAATCTGCAAGAATAACCTCTTGGAACTCACACACTATAGAAACTGACTCAATAGATGGGACCTCTGCGGAAGTGTCCTGAAGATGTGCTAGGAAGGCCAAACATCCCTTCCCAATTAACCTCTTTGCATGAAAAAGGGAATAAAGCTTTATTGGAGTGGGACTATAATCACCCTCCCACTCAAGTCTATCCATTCCCGACAAAGCCATAGTCATTATCTTAGCATGAAAATCTAATATAGTATGATACGGAGACAACTAACTCATAGCCAAAATTATATCAAAATCTACCATATCCAGAATCAGTAAATATACCCAAGTTTGATACCCCATAAACACAATAGAATGAGAACGATAACTCTATCAATAATAATAGAATCACGAACTGGAGTAGACACATGAATCAAAAAGTCAAGCAAATCACACTTCTTGTCTAATCCCACAGTAAAATTAGCAGATACATATGAAAAAGTAGAGCTAGGATCAAATAATATAGTGGCCATTTGGTCAAAGACAAGAATAGTACCTATAATAACAATGTTTGATGCGTTTGCCTTAGGACTTCCTGGAAAGCTATAAATATGGGCCCTACCACCATTCTGAACAACATCCCTACCAATCTGAGAACCACCTCAATGGGGCTGATTACCACCCCTACCTTCTTGATGACCACCACGACCACCATGTTAATGACATCTACCATAACAGCCACCTTTCCTACCATCTGGAATAAGAGCTCAAGGATCCTGCTATTGTCTGGATTAACCAAACTTCCTTTCATTACAACAAAACCTCCTAATATGACCCACTGCGCCACACTCGTAACATACACGATCTAAGGTAGGCTATTGAGCTTACTAAAATGATGTAAGGTAACAACTAGAGTATGAAAATGGCTGGCTAGCTCCTGATGGACCACCCATAGATGACGGCATCACTGACTGAATGGGGAAGGTAGGGTATCCATGTGAACTCTAACTCCTAGAATAAGAACCATTGAAATTACCTCTACTGCGGGCCTCTTTTTTCTGATGCCTTGGCATAACCCTCTTGCCTTACGCCCTTTACCTTCTTAACAAAATCAACCATCTCCTGGAAAGACCTACCTGACGATGTCATCTAAAGAGCAGAAATTTAGAGACCTATATTCAACCCCTTTACAATATGACGAATCCACTCCTCCTCAATTTTCAGCAAATGATTTGCATATCAACACAATGAATTAAATTTAGCCTCATAGGTCACAACTGACAGTTCCCTTGCTTAAGATTAGCAAACCCATCCCTTTTTCTATCTCTCAAAGTATGAGGCACGTACTTTTCTAGAAAAACTGAGTAAAACTGTATCCAAGTCAAGGGAGGCAAAGCTGTATCCCTACACTCAACATAGGCCTTCCACCACATGTTAGCATCCATCTGGAATTAGAAAGTAACCAGTTCTACACTGTACCTCCCAACCACCCCCATATTATGCAGCCTATCATGGCAGTTAATAATAAACTCGTAGGCATCCTCCAACTCAATTCTATTAAAAAATAGGGGAATTATCTTGATAAACTTATAGAACAACTTATGCTAATCTTCGGTCATCACCGAACCCACTATATGTCTTGGAAAAACATCTTCCCCTGATACTTCTTCCATCTGAGGGGCTATAGCAGTAGGATGTTGTATTCTATGCTGGACTGTAGGTGCTGCCAGCATAGTCCCTAAACCTACCAAACCACTCATAAAACTAAAAACCTACTGAATCACAGTTGAAGACATCTAAATTGTAGTTGCACCTCCCTGAGATGGTGCAACCCCATCATGAACCGATACTTATTCATCCTGTACTGGTATAGCTCCATACTCTGCAACCTCAGGAAAATCCTCTAGTAGGGGAGGAAATACTGGCCTCTCTCTAGCTTATCTCGTAGCCTGAGTTTCAGCCCTGGTGGGTACAGTTCCCTATCTTCGGCCTCATTCTCCTATTGTCCCATTATTCTGAGTTCTTACCATCTACAAGAATAAGAGTGAAAGAAGTCCAATACCAATTGGAATCACCAGATACCAATTGAAATCTCTAGATACCAATTGAAATCAAGTAATAGCACCTAAGAAAGAAGAAATTAAATTTTCCTATTATCTCGTGGCCTCTCAAAGAAAAGTACAAATATCTCTATACCATTTTGCAAGACTATACTAGAAATGTTCTTGTACGATGAGATCAACGAACCTAGGGCTCTGATACTAACTTTGTCATGACCCAAATGGCCTTGAGTGGCAACCATACTAATCTTTCTATAGGAGAACCATCTAAACCAAACCATTACTTAATCAATATTATGATGATATCATTATAAAATCAACATAGTAACAATAATCCAGAACTAATCATTTATTTATGCGGAAATCAAACAAAATACTTAATGAAATTCCTAAGACCCAAAAATCATCATACAAGAACTACTAACAAAAGTCATGTCTAAAGAGATATCCAAAAATAAAGTAAACAAGAAATTTTCATTGCCCGAAAGATGGACAAGAACAAATAAGATGTCTCATGGCATCCTGGAATAAAGTTCTCACCCTTGGATCAAGACCTTCTATCAAACTCTAAAGTTGAGGTCGTGTATGAGCCTCTGGAATACTTTTAGCACTCAGCAAAAGAAGAGTACAGGGTATTATCAGTACAAACCACTATGTAATGGTAGGTAGCATAGGATAACTCATCTTAATAACATGTACAAAACATAAACCAAATAACAAGTAGACAGGCATCATCACATAAAATATTCTGAATAAATCAACAATACAGTAATAACAGGTCAACAGTGGTCACAAACAATCCACATAACTATTAAGAGTATCAACCATACTGTAAACATCTACAGAATCAACACAAATATGTACACATATGCTATGGGACTTATTTTTTGCCAAATAGTCATGACCTGCAGGGAACAATCTATGTTCCTGTACCATACCGGCGTGGTACTAAATCCAACATATATATATCTATATTGGCGTGGTACCTGATCCAACATATATATATCCATACCAGTGTGGTACCCAATCCAACATAATCATATCCATATAGGAGTGGTACCCAAACCAATGTATACTTATCCGTATCGGTGTAGTACCCAATCCAAAATAATCATATCCTTATCGGCGTGGTACCCGATCTAATATATACATATCCATATCGGCATGGTACCCAATCCAACATATACATATCCATACCGACGTGGTACCCGATCTAATATAATTATATCGGTACCGATGTGGTACCCAATCCAACATAATCATATTTGTACTGGTGTGGTACCCAATCCTACATAAACAAGTATTATCAATATCAAATTTACACAACCTCACAGCATACAACACAATGTACCAAGTTTACAAGTACACTTAAAGTCATAAGACAATTTCATCAAGTAAACTTTCATTAATCATTTATTCACACATCAACAATCCAAACATCAACAATTTAAAGCATGTCCGAATACCATTAAAGAAGTATCTAATCTAGGAGCATATATGCAATTATATCTAGTCTAAAGTCAAATTAAATCGTAACCTACCTAAATCAATAAATCCGAATGTCAGTAGTCCACAAGTGCCTTGTCAGTCCTCACAAATTCAGAATGTTCAAAATCTATCCAAATACATAATCTCTATAAGAAGACAAATCTAATGACACCTGTTTTATAAATTACCACTTTAAAAATATAGGTCGAGAATCTTATTTATCAAAAAGTGGTAATTAATAATCATAAGGAGAACATCAATTTAAAAGAAACTTAGAAGCAGTGGCATGCGCCACTTTTAAGTTTCTAGAAATCATAACATAGGCCTCAATTCTATCATTATCTTAATGATTTGCAGTTAACAATTAATTAATTACAATTATTTCACCCTTAAAAATTAACTATCTCACATTTAACAATTGTGATTTGCAATCACAATTAATTATTTCACCTTTAACAACTAACTGTCCCACCACCTACTTTTCTATTCGTCAATTCCACCAAAATATAACATCAAAATGCTATGTACCTTGAATTCGTGTTATGCTACAACATTACTATATATATTTACCCTATCTGATAAACACCAAACATACTACATTATTACTATATACATATATATATATATTGGACACATGCACTGTTTTACATGTTTACATCCTTATTATAAACCTTATTTAAATACCCCAATTCATATCTCATCTTACAGGTTACTAATTTATTATATAATTATATAATATTATTAGATAACTCAATTACAAATCATTAAGATTGTACACTACTCCGTTCTCTACTAATTCACACAAAACAATATCAATTTCAATGGTTTATCCTCTAAATATAGTACCCTGTAAGAAAATTATTCACCGTATTAATACTTCATTATGTAGATAAGATTTTGGAGAATTGGTTACCTAGAGTGCTCGTCCGTTTGAAATTTCTCTTAGAGTCCATCCCTCCTCTTTTTTTCTTCTTCTTAGAGTTTGAAGAATAAACTACTAATCCTTATTAATTTGTACCCTAAACCTGTATTTAACCGATAGAGGAGTAGTGTTGTGACCCATGCCTAATTTTAAAAATAACAGTTATACTTCTATTAACCACCAAATAAGTTAATTCTCCAAATTACTCATCATTTAAATCTAGTGTTCAAAATGACTAGACGAGTTATTACAAAACATTCTCTAAGTGTGAGTTCTGGTTGACTTCTGTATCCTTTTTGGGACATGTGGTTTTGAAGGAAGGGGTGATGGTAGACCCTCAAAAGATTAAAGTAGTTAAGAACTGGGCTAGGCCTACTTCAGTGATGGAGGTTCGTAGCTTTGTTGGCTTGGCAAGTTATTACCGCCGGTTCATAAAGGGGTTTGCTTTGATTGCTACTCATATAACATATTTCACTCAGAAGGATGTACTTTTTATTTGCTCTGATGAGTGTGAGGAGAGCTTTCAAAATTTCAAGACCTTGTTGGCTACCGCTCCTATTCTTGGTTTTCCGGTAGAGCGTAAGTATTTTATTATTTATCGTGATACCTCACATTTTGGTTTAGGTGTTATGTTGATGAAGTAAAGGAATATTATTGCTTATGCTTTAAGGCAATTGAAGCCCAATGAGAAGAATTATCCCACTCATGATTCTGAGTTAGCTATTATGGTTTTTGCTCTTAAGATATGGAGGCATTACTTGTATGGGGCTCATTGTGAAGTGTTCACTGATTACTGAAATTTACAGTATGTGTTCACACAAAGAGATTTGAATTTGAGACAATGTAGATCGATGGAGTTGCTTAAATATTATGATATCACCATTCTTTACCATTTGAGGAAGGCTAATGTGGTCGCTGATGCACTGACTAGGAAGTCAGCAAGTATGGGTAGTTTGTATTATTTGAATGCTAGCAGACATCCGTTGGCTAGAGAGATTCAGACTCTAGCTAATAAGTTTGTTCGACTTGAGGTGATTGAGAAAAGGTGAATTCTTGCCAGCATTGAGGTAAGGTCCACATTTCTTGATCAAATCAAGACTAAATAATTTTAGGATGCTAAGTTAAGCAAGATTCGTGATAAGGTTTTACAGGGTGAGGCCAAGGACGCCATTCATGCTGGTAGTGGTATGTAGAGGATTAAGGGATGAGTTTGTGTACCTCATGTTGATGATTTGATTCCTACTATTCTAGATGAGGCTCATTGTTTAAAGTATTCCATACATCCTAAAGCTACCAAGATGTATCGTGATTTAAGGCAGATTATTGGTGGGGTCGGATGGAGTGTAATATAGTTAATTTTTTTGCTAAATGCCATAGTTGTCACCAGATAAAGTACGAGAATCAAAAGACTGGTGGTACTCTTCAAAGGATGCCCATTCCTGAATCGAAATAGGAGAAGATAGTTATAGATTTCCCAAAGACTTTTGAAAAATATGATTCTATATGGGTTATTGTTGATAGGTTGACAAGGTTTTCTCATTTTATTCCAGTTCAGGTGACTTATAATATAAAAAAGTTATCCAAGATTTATCTTAAGGAAATTGTTTGATTGCTTGGGTCCCAATTTAAATTATTTCTAATAGGGGTACTCAATTTACATCTATATTTTAGAAGAAATTGCATGAGGATTTGGGTATAGGGTTGGACCTTAGTATAAGTTTTCACCCTCAGGTCGATGGGCTGTCCGAGCGAACAATTCTGGTGTTAGAGGATATTCTTCGTGCATATGTGATGGATTTTGAAGGTCTTTGGGATTAGTTTCTACCTTTGGCCGAGTTTGCATATAATAACAATTATCATTCGAGTATTGATATGCCACCGTTTGAGGCTTTGTATGGAAGGAGGTGTAGATTTTATATTAGGTGGTTTGATGCTTTTAAGGTGAGATCGTGGAGTACTGATTTGTTGAGGGAGTCATTGAAGAAGGTTAGATTTACTTAAGAGAAACTTATAGTAGCTCAAAGCAGGCAAAAAAAAGGATGCAAATCAACAATTTAGAGATATGCAATTTATGGAGGGTGAGCAAGTGTTGCTCAAGATTTTACCCATGAAGGGAGTCATGTAATTTAGGAAGTGAAGTAAGCTCAGTCCTAGATATATTGGACATTTGAGGTCCTTTAGCGTGTGGGTCCGATGGGTTATAGCTTGGAATTGCCTTCGATCTTGTCAGGAGTTCACGCTATATTTCATGTTTCTATTTTGAAGAAGTTTCATGAAGATGTAAACTATATAATTCATTGGGATTCAGTCTTATTATATGAAAACCTCTCTTATAAAGAGGAACCTACTGCTATTCTTGATAGAGATGTCCGTAAGCTGAGGATTGAGGAGATTGCGTTTGTAGTGGTCCAGTGGAAGAATTATCTTATTGAGGAGGCCACTTGGGAGACCAAAGCAGACATCAATAGCAAGTATCCATATCTTTTTGCTTATTTAGGTAATTCCTTACTTTCTTTTCTTGTTGCTTGTTTGTCGTTCGGGGATAAGCAATTGCTTAATTGGTATCTAATGTAATGACTCATCCATTCATTTTGAACACTAAATTTAAATGATGATTAATTTAGATGATTAACTTATTTGGTGGTTAATAGAAGTATAACTCATATTTTTAATTTAGAAGTGGGCCATACCCACTACTCCTTTTTTGGTTAAGTACAAGATTAGGGTAGATAAGAGGATGTGCAATATTTGATGATTGATTAATATTAGGTCTTGTAACCATCAGTTAAGGATTCGGGCTGACGATATCCCAAAGAGAGACTTTAAGACCCATTCTGGTCATTATGAGTTCTTATTGATGTATTTTAGGCTGACTAATGCCCCATCCATATTCATAGATTTGATGAACAAATTTTTTAGGCCTTCTTTAGATTTCTTCATGATTGTGATCATCAATGACATCCTTGTTTATTTGAGGAGTAGATAGGAGGATGTGCAATATTTGAGGATTGTTCTCTAAAATTTAAGACATCATTTGGTTTTTGCCAAGTTCTCTAAGTCTGAGTTTTGGCTTTAGTCAGTGACATTCCTAAGGTATATGGTGTCTATGGATGGGATTATGGCATACCCAATGAAAGTTGAGGCTATCATGATTGGGCCAAACCTATATCTCTAACTAAGGTTCATAGCTCCATTAGTTTTGCCAGTTATTATAGAAGATTTGTTGAGGGTTTTGCTACTATTTTATCACCTATAACAAGATTGACTCAGAAAGAGGTTCCTTTCCGATGGTCCAAGGAGTGTGAGTCAAGCTTTGGAATTCTAAGGAATTTCTTACTTTGACTCCTATTTGGCTCTTCCTATTGAGGGTGAGTGATTCACCGGGTATTGTGATACTTTTGGTGTTTGTTTGGTTATGTGTTGATATAGCAGGGTCGTGTTATTGCTTATACTTCTAGTTAGTTTATGATGTATGATAGCATCAACCCCACTCATGATTTAGAGTGGGCGGCAGTAATTTTTTCTCTTAAGAATTTGAGGCATTACCTTTATGGTATGTATTATGAGATTGCATAGATCATTATAGTCTTCAACATCTTATGACCCAGAGAAAGCTTAATGTTAGGCAGCATAGATGGATGGAGTCTCTTAAGGATTATGACATCGCTATCTCGTATCATTCGAGAAAGGAGAATTTATAGCAGTCGCCTTGAGTAAAAAGGCAGTGAGTATGGGTATCTTGTCTTATATTTAGTTTCTCAGTGACTATTGGCATGGGACATTTAGTCCTTAGCATATTTAATGATGCGACTTGATATTTTAGACCCTATGAGGATTCTTGTAGTGTTCAGGCAAGGTCCTCACTATTTGAGCAGATTTGGGATCATCAAATTAAGGATAAAAGAATTTTCATCATCCTTGATCAGGTTTTGAGTGGTGAATCCAAGAGGGATACCATAGATTTTGAGGGTGTCTTGAGATTTGATAGCCGCATTTGTGTTTTGAGGGTTGAATCCTTGATTTAATCAATTTTTCAAGAGGCTCGTAGATCTAGGTATTTTATTCACCCGTGTACAACCAAGATGTATAAATATTTGAGACGACATTATGGGTAAAATGGCATGAATAGAGATGTGGTGGACTTTATATCTCATTTCCTATGTTGTCAGCAGGTGAAGGCTGAGCTTCAATGACCCAATGGATTGATTCAGAGATTGCCCATTCCATAATAGAAGTGGGATAGAATTAATATAGACTTTGTTAGTATTTTTCCTCATACTTCTCATAGTTCTGATGGTATTTGGGTCATTGTGGATCGTTTGGCCAAGTCGGCATATTTTATTCCTACATAGATGTCCTACAGTGCTGAGAGGTTGGCTTGTATCTATGTTTGTAAGATTGTCCATTTGCACGAGATACCTATATCTATAATTTTCAGTTAGGGTTTAGTGTTCACTTCTACCTTTTAGAGAACTTTTCAAGATGAGTTGGGTACTCAGGTAGATCTTAGTATGACCTTTCATCCTCAGATCGATGGCTAGACAGAGTGGACTATTCAGGTTCTTGACGACATGCTCCGAGCCTAGGTTATGGATTTTGGAGGTCAGTAGGAGAAACACTTATCCTTGACAAAGTTCATATATAATAATAGTTACTATTAGAGTACTCAGATGGTTACTTTTGAGATTTTATGTGGTAGGTGATTCTATTCCCTGATTGGATAGTTTGAGACTTTTGAGATTAGGCCTCTTGGTACTGAATTTTTTCAGGAGTCACTAGATAGAGTTAGTGTGATTCAGGACAAGTTGAGGGTAGCTTAGAGTGGGAAAAAAGGTTATGCAGACCGTAGACTTTATTCCTTGAGATTTGGAGTTGGTGATAGGGTGATTCTCTATGTATCACCCATGAAGAGGGTAATGAGGTTTGGGAGGAAAGGCAAACTCAACCCCAGATATATTAGATCCTTTGAGATTCTTCGCATAGTTGGTGAGGTGGCCTATAGGTTAGCCTTAACCCCCAACTTTGCTGCAATCTGTCCAATTTTCTATATTTCCATGTTGCGATGATACATTCTTAATCCATCTCATGTTCTTTGATGGGACTCAATCTAGTTGGATTAGAAGTTCACTTGCGTGCAACGGCCAATGCTCATTTTTGATAGTGATGTTAGGCGATTTTGCAGTTAGGGAGATTTCTATTGTTAAGATTCAGTAGAGGCATCTCCCAATAGAGGATCTAATTTGGGTTATTGATAATGATTTGCATACATAGTATCCTCACCTGTTTGGGGCTTCAAATACATACTAATTGGTTACTTTTGCAAATGAAAGTTCTTATAGTAGTGGATATTATAATGACCTTTTTAGTCATTTTCTATATTTCAACTCATTTTCATCGTGCATAGATTTCCTAAGATGCCCCAAGTCATTTATGACTTGCTGGGACAGAAAGTTTGGTTACCAGGTAGCTTCTTTCATTTTTAGAGGTAATTCCCTATTTTGAAGTTTTTGATGGTTGAAATTGGCTACTAGGCAAAAACTTTAGCCAAATGACCTTGAATGCCTATTTTGACTGTTCAATATCTCTAGAATTTTGATTTTAGTCCAGGTGGATTCTTGGTTTATATCTCAAGGCACCCAAGCTCATTTTGATCTATTGGTCGGAAGTTAAGAAAAATGGCAAATGGCCGTGATATCCACTTTTCATCGAAACAACTATAGATGGAAATTTCGACTGTGCCATTTAGTCTGGAATGTCTAATTTGTATGGAAGCATAGCCCATTTGTGTATAAGGCATTTGTTGCGTCTCTATGCACACTCAAGTGTACGTGATAGTACAAGTAGTATAAAGACTTAGAAAGTCAGATATCGTTCCCACGAGGATTAATAAACTAGAAATTTAATCAACCTTTAGTTTAAGACAATTGGGTATTAAGTGCTTTAAAGTATCCAGATGATTTTGATTTATATAAATAAAAATTGAGATTATTAAACTAGAAATTACTAGTGATGACTAGAGTAAAGCAAGCAACGGTTGTAATCAATAATGATGATGATTCCAGGGTTGAGCTCTTTCGAACCATCATACAATTCTCTATTCTTATCACAGTCTAATTGGTTATCAGGTTGATGATTCGCAAGGTTTATGCCACGATCTTGGTCTCCCGACCTCAAATCTTTTATCTATTGAATGTTATAGCTACAACTCCCGCAGAGATACAACAATTCTTCTAGATTTTTGAAGTTGTCTTATTGCAAGTGAACCAATCAAGGCTTCTAGGTATATCCCTATCCTAGATACTAATTCAAATCTCTTATTTCATAAAAGAATAAGAACCTTGCTCCCTAATTTCTTCGTTCTATCATACAATTCTCCTCTCGGATGCATATAGAAATATAGATTTATTCTAATGGTGGCCAATCATTAAAATAGTAAGCTCAAGAAATTAAGAACAACCTAGATGATAATCCAAAAAGAAACTATGAATAAGAATATATAAGAGTAATCATGTTCTTAGCCTCAACCCCAGAAATAGGGTGTTTAGCTACTCATGTTTGAATTCATCATCCGAAATAAGTAATTAATCATACCCAAAACAAGTTTTGAAGTAAAAAAATTGAAAAGAATGTCTAAGAACCCTAAAAGAGAGAAATTTCTGCTTTTCCGCCGCAGCTTCCCTTGCTAAATGTGTCCAAAATTTTCCTATCTTTTTCCTTTTATAACAGCGCCAAAACACTTAAAATTTTCACGAAATTACCACACGGTGCGTCGCGCCATGCCTTCAAATGCTATTTCCCATTAAAATCTAAGTAATCGCGGAAATCAATTATTCCTTGAATTTTATGAAATACACTCTCACTACAACGCGCTACTATCGCGGTGAGCCACTGGATTTGAACAATTGTGAAGTATCCTTTAACCGCGACACGGTAAACTTCCAGGTCACACCAATTTATAAATTTAGACTATCCCGTGATGCGGTGTTTTCGCGAACCTTCACTGGAAAGTGCCAAGTGAGAATTTAAGCCTCTTCGCGAAGCGGAGTATGTTCAAATAAGAATTCACACTTTCCAGCTTTCCTTTTTTGAGCTTTACTTCACTACCTTGTATTCCTTCAATACTTCCATATGATCATTGTGTCCAAATGCTTCCAATTCTTAATGATTTTTAGCCTGAAAGTACTAATCATATCCATCTGGCACAAAACGGAATTAAAGCTAAAATATACTTAAGAATTCATAGAAATGTTCCAAAAGCAAGTCTAAATCTGGGTGCATATTGGTGCTTTTAGCATATAAATATGCCCAAGATCACCACCCCACAATTAAAACCATGTTCGTCCTCGAACAATTTAATTCAAAAGCATCCTCACTTCATCTTTACACCATATTCTAAAAGTTATGTTGAAATGAGTAATTACACTTTGCAGTATTGGATACTTACATAAGCATGTCAAAACAATTTTAGAAATATAGAACAAGTTTGTCAAATTTCTTTCTATCTCAATAATGAATTTCGAACATGTTGACGAACTCAATCAAAGAACACAATAAGTAGTATGATTATCATCCGCCTGCATCCTTACTTAAAGAAAAGTTCCCCACATTAACTGACAATGATATCTCTGCAAAAATCGGGGAATATCAAAATCAAATAGCTCAATCTCAACAAAGAATTCATACATGCTAGTGAATGAACCATAATCTTGCCCTTAGTGTCCTACTCCACTAATAGCCAGATGTTGAGGTGAAGGATCAATTAGGTCTTTTCAGGTTGTAATGATGGCTAAGGGACAGGTAGGTACTATTTGGAAAATAGTGACTATTGCTCCTAAGCGATCTAGTATAAAATCTCTCAATTAAATCGATTCCTCAACACCAATTTATCCTTATATTATCTCCCTATTCTTTCATTTTTTTTGACTCCTCTTTCAATTAGCTTATTTAGTCAAACCAGGTTGTGAGTATTACTGTTTCCAACATACTTTTTCTTTTTTTCACACTAACAAATTTTTTATATATATACTACGTACCACTATTATAGACACCCTTAACTTAATTAATTAGCCTGAGTTAAGGTTCACATTATCCAAATGGACCAGGGCCAAAACAAGTTCATTGTAGCATTTCTGTTTACTAACTCAAAATTTCACCCAAAATTTTTAACAGTCAATAACTACTACTTAGGGGCTTCAATTTCACCATTTCCTTCTTCTCTTTTAAGCTCATAATCTCCTCTTAATTTTATATTAAAACGCTGAGGAGCTTATTTGGATCAAATTAAGATTCATCAAAGAAAGGATAGGGTTACTTAATAGGTTACCAAAGAAAGAGGCTAAAGAATCAATGGGGCTAACTAAGACTATGCACCAAGGTAGGTCTAATTAGGCTAGAAACACGGTTGTCGAAGAAATGCCTACATCACTTCCAACACCCAACACCTTTTATTTCGCTTTATAAACACACTGGGCAAGTTCTAGTCATTTCTATTCATGTAGAATATACACAAATCCACCCACTCACAGTGTATGCACGGAATCTAACTGTGTCCTTAAGGTCCCTGATATTGAATTTAGAATTAAGTCAACACATCAAATTTCACTTATCAAGATAAAATCATCTGTACTCAAATCAAGACTCTTATGCTCATTTAAACTCAATTTAATTCACATTACTGCATGTATGACCCATTCCACACACTCTTCTAAGATAGTAATTTGGTTCTCATTTATTCTTTACTTCCTATGACCATTCCTCTTAAGACGGTCGTCATCCATCTATCATAGGGGATGGCTACTAACTATGACTATTAATTCCTAATTTCCACATAGGGCAAAAATAAATACTTGAAACTGAAACTTTCCAATAAGGGAGAAAATAAGAATAAAATCATACTTTGAACTAAAAAAAACATGTAATAAATGCCAAAGATGAAAAATTGCAATCCACAAAGTTACTAACTATTACAGACCAGTGTTTCGAATAGCTAGTACTCGCAAAACCACTAAAATAGAAAATAAAACAAATTGTTCAGCCATAATAAAAGAACGAAGATAAAGAAGAATAAAAACTTACCTCCCCATACTTAAATAAAACACTGTCCCAATGCTTCCAAATAAGACTACGGTAGGGTGGCAGTATACTCCCTGGTCACTCAAATGAACTATGGTAGTCATTTCCTCATCATCACCATTATCATCCACTCCATCATTATCAGAAGGGTCCTCTTCATCCAAATCCATGTTTGAATCCCCGTACCTGTTCTCTTTATCAGTTTGTATATCATTATCAACCGGATCAACAAAATTCGGGCTAATCCTCAATATAGTCCTAGCATGGTGCCCGAGTAGATAATCGAGCTCTACAGCATGGATATCCACTGGTGTAGCTGGTCTGCCTCCAATACTCAACTTCAATATCTGAAGGCCATACATCCTATCCAAAATCTCGTAAGCTCAGGTTTGTCGCTCAATCATGGCCAAAATGGGTCCATGTTCCCCAGATGCGCTCCTGGCGGTAGTGATATCCACGAGGTGAGTAATAACCTCGAGCTTATAGTCCAACTCTTCTTCATCAACCCTGTTCCTTAGAAAAAATCTGGTAAATAATCCTCTAAAACCAAAACTGCATCCCACCTTCCTTCTTCATCGCAGAAAATATCACATGCCCCACATTAATATCAATATCAGCACACATCAGGGCGTAGATCAAATATACCCTATCCCGATTAACCTCTGTCATATTCTTGCGTTGCACCAAGCAAGAATAGATAATGCGACCTCATATCCTAGCTTTCTTATTTATCTGAACATAAGATAAGGATGCGTGTAAGCTAGTGACCCGATGTCGAGTCCAACAAGGTAAAGAGCGCTGCCACATAACAAATGTCTGATATGCGCATACGGTGGAGAAACAATGAACTGCTTCAAAACATTTGGGTTTTCCTTTGGTATACCCAACAATTCATTAATATCAGCAGCAGTGAAACAAATTACTTTCCCGAGAACCTTCAACAGATGACCAGGGTGACTGGGGTCCCAATTTGCATAAAATTCTTGAACTAAGTACGAATTGCACTCAGTAGGATGAAGGAAAATGAAATTCATATTGATTGCCTCAATTCTTCTTATTATTGATGGGCATTCTCTCATGAGACTGGTATGATAAATATACAACTCCGGGATATACTTTGCATCCGTATGCTTGGACTACCACTGCTTCCCATCCTTGCATACAACTTTGAACCCAAATTTGTAAACCTATCCCCACTGAAGTGGGGGAGCCCTAGGTGCCCTTGTTAGTTGACTTTCAGATGGTCTGCTCTTTTTTCTCGCAGGTGCAGAAGTGCCTGCCTTTGCCTTGCCTTTGACTGGTTATGGTTCCATAATTTCTGTAATATAGAAGATGCAACAAATAGTAGAGTATGTTAAATATGGGACTAGCTAAAACTGAGTATGCAATGCAGGTAAATTTCTACCCCATATTTAGTTGTTAGCTAGAAAACATGCTTCAAAATCAAGGATACTCAGACTTCCCCTTGTTACCTCATTATCTCATTTAAAGACATCATATTGTACTTCGTGACACCTCAACCTTAGTTATTTTCTCAACACACAACACCATCTCAGCTATTCCAGTCTGATTACTCAGTAAGAGACTATAAACAAGATCATTTTGCTATAGTATTACGCATCAAAGGAGTATTTTTCTAGAATTAGACTAAATAAACTAACATAAAATAGGAAGGGTATATGCATAGTGGAAACAAAAAGCATAATCAACACGATTTCATTTGGAATAAAATTTACACTTACTTTTTAACTCTTATTGCTTAGCACATCTAGCTACCACACCCCTATATTCTCACACTTCTCAACAAGTACTCGAAAAAACAATTTCCCAAACTAACAACTGAAGATACACTTTCTATTAGCTTAACAACACAAAATTATGAAAAATAGATCAAGAATTCACAAATATTGCAAGACAATATATGCATACTGAGCTATAATCCATAAATACTGCGGTGTGATTCTGCCAAGGTACTGGATTTTGAAAATTTTCAATTCACCCTTCTCCTCATCGCGATGGAAATCACGAATCCTAACTAGAATTTGACAATTGTCAATTTATCCAGTTCTGCGTCGCGTTGTTCTTCCAAATTTGACTTCCTTATATATTTTCCAACTATTTTCTTACCTGAGAATACTTCCTACTTACACACATTATTTTTTTGCAAACCTGATTGCTCTACTTACATGTGGTAATCTTCTTATCTTCACTTTGCAAATCTCTGTAATCTCAATCAAAAATAACAAATATTGTAAGTAAAAGTGGGTTGCCTCCCACCAGCGCCTTAGTTTTGGTCGTGGCACGACTCATCTTTTTGTATTTTTATTTTCATTTTGATTTTAAAAGCTAAAAGTTAAACTACTTATTACAATACAACTGTGGGTTGCCTCCAATATAGCGCCTTATTTTACGTCGTGGCACAACTCCGCTCAGCATCACTCATCAGCAAAAGTGATAGATTCCTTATGATTATCCGGACAATCCTCCCAATAGTGCTTTACATGTTGTCCATTTACAAGGAACTTCTCTGTCTTCTCTTTATTCCACAATTCTACAGCTCTATTAGGTGTCGTACATAACACCTCAAAAGGTCCAGACCATTTCAATCATAATTTACATGGAAATAATTTAAGCTGTGAATTGAACAACACAAGTTGTTCGAGTTCAAATACCCTAGCTTGAATTTTCTTGTCATGCCATCATTTTGTATTCTCTTTGTATAACTTGGCATTTTCGTACGCATGGAGTCTAAACTCATCAAGCTCATTCAGTTTCAATAACCTTCTTTCCCCCATGACAATCATTTCAAAGTTTAGCTTCTTCACCGCCCAATATGCTTGGTGTTCCAACTATCTTTCAACATGAGTGAAAAATATTTTCTGATAAGATGGTAAATCTCTACACTTATTTTCTATAAACTTTACTTTAATTATATAAGCATAACTAAAGCTGGGATATAATAAAACATGGATACTTTATGAATACTAGATATTAAACTACACGATGGATACTGGCATAAATCGAGGATCTGAATATACAATCACACTGAGCACGAATGCATAAACATACTAACTTATCTGATTAACAGAATGATAGATAATTGAATACTGGTGGGAATATAAGACTGAACTGTACTTAGTCTGAATAACTGACTGAAATTGTAGAGTATTATGCATATGAGGAAGGGATTGACTATGTAACATGAGATAATTGAGCATAAATACATGAAAAATATATTATCTGAGAACACAAGATGAAGTGTATAACATGATTCTAAAATAGTTTGTAAACTGAAGTGCTGAAATACTGAAAACTGAAAAAATGATAATTATACGCTATGGTCAAGCAAACCTAAAACTAAACTGAGTTACTATTTGATTATTGGTCTGAGACGGTGACTGAGACTGTATCTAAGCTAATAACTGAGATTGTAAATGAGACTATAACTATGACTGTAACTGAGACTATAACTATGACTGTAACTTAGACTGTAACTCACACTGTACTGGAACTGAGTACTGAGTTTTGATAACTTAGTAACTGATAGCTGTGATTACTAATAACTGAGTTACTAATAACTGGGTGAATATTTCTGACAGTCCTAATTCTATAGAACCAAACTGAGTTCTATACTGACCTGGCTGACTATTTCTAATAGTCCTAATTTTATAGAACTGAACTGAGTTCCAAACTGAGTCTTAAGATAAAACTATAATTGTGGTAAGTAATCATCTAACCGACATACCCTTCTCTAAATGGATTGGGGTCCAACCTGTAACCCCAGCTGGAAGGGTGTCAGTACTGTGCCACGGGTAAAGATAAGCTGAAGAGCGACCCTCATCTGGAAGGTGCCCTGAATGAGAATGGTGGTACCTTTAATTGGTAGGTAAAAAACCTTATCAACTCTCAACTGGTAGGTTGATATCTCAACCTACACTGGCTACGTTGTTCTGGAATGCAAGGACTGTTACTAAGGATCACACCCTCTATAGGCAAGTGAGCCCCTATCCTCGGGTTCACTCGGTGTTGAATCCTACTCCTAACTGAATTAACACTAAACTGATCACTAAACCGTAGTAAGATGGACTAAACTATTACTGATCATGTTAACTGATTGAACTGGACTGAGTTCACTGTGTTCTGTAACTGATTGAGTATTACTATTTGTAACATTAGTGAGACTATTCTGAAGCTACTATAATTCTAAGTAAATAACTAGATTTTCGGGTATTGAATACCCCTAGGACTCGATAACAATAACACCAATACCATACTAAGGCTCTGGGGACATGATAAATAGTCATTATAAAATGGTTTCAACTAAGCATAGGGATAGTTTTAGACATGTAGTAATAGCATGAATTCAGTATAAAAAGATCACCAATTAAAGATTTAAAATGGGGCAATTCATCAAACACATGGGGATCATGAACTTGGACATGGGAATATCTTAAACATGGGAGCATAGCATGATTACATAACTAAAATCATGAATTAGGGAATTCACATATAATTAGCTTTAAATAGGACATGGGGGTTTCATCAAAACATGTAAAGTTCATAGCTTGAACTTAAGAATGTCTTAAACATGAGGGAACAATATGGTTACATGGGAAAATTCATAAATTGTGGATTCATCTTGAAAATAACTTAACATGATATGGGAATTTCATCAAACATGTGGAAAGCATGAATTTAAAATATGGAAATATTGCTAAACATCATCAATTTAGGTTCCATCATTGAATTTACTTGAATAAAGCATGGAAATTCAAATTAATAGCATGAGGAATTTATAATCCTGCATGGAATCACGCATGGGCTGATTTGAATTAAAACCACCATGAAAACATGAAATTCAATCTTTCTTAGACATACAAAATACCATAATAATGGAAAATTCATTCTTTAATTAAAAGAAAAGAGTTTTTGGGCTCCATGTGTGAAAGAGGACCTATGGATGAACTCCCACATACCTTAAAACTTTAATCTTGAAGGAGAAACACAATCTTGAAAGCATTCTTGAAATAGGAAACTTGAGTTCTTGCTTTTCTTCAAGAAAAATTGATGAAGTTCTTGGAGTTCTTGAGGAGGGTAGGGTTTTTGTTTGAGAGAAATGATGAATAATTGAGTGTATATTGCTTTTGGGGGATGAAATTAAGTGTTATGGGTGGATATAGGTGAGGGGAAGTGACCAAAGTGACCCTAGACCCTTTAAAAACTGAATTAGTGTATGAAACAGTTCCTTAATGCGCTGGCTGACGCGTCGCATGGCTATCGCATTGGCTTATTGCCTCACACGGAAAATGCCATAACTTTTCACTCGGACATCGGATTTGGCGAAATTGGTATCGTTGAAAAGCCAATTTCAATTATCTGTAATTTGGTGGGTCTTTAAATTCAAAATTTTACGTATATATAAAGATATACACATTTAAAGTAGACCCTTGTAGAATCGAATGCCAAGCTTTGGACGAATCAAAGCTATAAGCTCAACTTTGTTCTAAGTGATTCCTAAGAACATTTTTTAGCTCAAAAGTAAATCAACATGAGGATAAAGATCATGAAACTCATATTTGCATGGGAATCATTTAGATCATAGCTTATAAACATAAGAACAATGATTCAAGGACTAGTTAAAAAATGCGGGGTATTACATTATCCCCCCTTGGGAACATTCGTCCTTGAATGAGACTAGTTAGACTGAGAGTACTGTATGAATGTAAGAGAGATCATATTTTAAACATGTATTACTTGGAACATGATTGCATAACTTACTCTGAAATGTGATAAATGAAATAAAAATCATGAACTGAACTGATTTCTTGAATACATGCAGTGACATGAATTCGTCATAGAGGTCTGAACTGAGGATATACAAGACATAAACTAAATTTCGCTGATCATTAGAGGTGTAGCATGGGCTCCTGGAACTAACTATACTGTAAGGCATAAGTACATTAGTCATGAGCTGCATGACCTGAGTTTGGAGTTCGTGATGTCATGGATTATGGTTTTTACTGCTGAGTCAACTGGAACTCCTCATCCTAGAAATTGAAAGTGTACGTAGTTTTTCTATAAAGTACCTGAATATAAGTTGTGATAAGGGAGTTGCTATGTTAGGATTAAGTAGATATCGTGATGACTGAAAAACTTTGTACTGAGATAAGAATAGGTTGGGAATCATCCTCTGTTACTTGTTTTCTACACACACTGGCACTACTACTAGAATCAAAGATCCTGACTTGGTTACTTGTTCTATCATCTCCCCCTTAGCATTAAGCCATCATCTTAAGTCTGTGACCACTATACTAAACATTATAACTAAACTACAATCACTCTACTCTAGAGTCTGGGGTATAATAATACACATGAATGATAAACTCATGCACTCCATCATACTTAATCTCGAATTAACAAACTTAAATTCTTGCATACACTGTTAAATCCTACTGATTTACCTTTCGTACAACTAGGCCCATGAATGTATAATCTGCTCAATCTGGATAACACTATCCCAACTCTACTACTTCTAAAATTCTGGGTTAATACTTTAAACACTAAATCATATACTATAAAAGGGATTCTAAGAAGGAAATCTGAAACCACATCTGAATTAGGCTTAATACACGATTTTCATGAATATAAATGAAATATTTGAAACTTTAAAACATAAGGGCACTGACGGGATACTTTCTGAGCCAACATGCAATCCCATAACTATGTATAGGGACTGACTGAGGAAACACTATCTGTAAGGACTTAAGTTTCACTATTTATATCACCTCAAAACTAAGGTGGAGTTAGCATGAATAGTGCAAGATGAGGATCTGCATAAATTTCTTCGATAGCACTTCTACTACACGATCTGAGACTTGAAAGAAGGGAAACATTTTTTAAATGCTCTGTAGCCTCTAGAATAAAAGTACAAATGTCATTGTAGCTTTCAGCAAGACTCTACTAGACACTAATTCATCGATACCCTAGGACACATGAACTTTATCCTATGATACCAAGTTTGTAACGAACCGAGACTACCCCCTAGTCGTCATACGGTGCTTGGAAGCACAAGTGATCTAAAGTGAACCCATGAACTGGCACACTATTGAGAAACTAAATTATAATATAATAACAAGCTATTCTACTATATAGAAACATAATCATACTAAATATATAAAATAGATACAACACTAATAAAGCTTTACAATCTGATAAATCTGAAGGATGAAACTGAAATTACATGATTGACTCTGGCTGACATCTATGAAGCCTCTACTATACTGACTATAGATAGGTGGGACATGACTCCAACTACCACTAATAAATACACATGAAAGTAAATGAATTGTACATAAACTAAAAACTGTCTGGAGCTTCCAAAGTAGAAGAACTCATCACCTGCTGGATGGAATCTGCAACTATTTGATCGTGAGGTATGGGCTACAATTGGTACCTATATTATGAAATAATGTATCCACATAGACGTATATATGGATCAGTACTTTTGGAATGTACTGAGTATGCAGGGGTGAATGTAATAAGTAAAACTGATTTTATACATAATCGTAAACATAGATGCGAAGTGTATGTAAACTCACCAATAAGATGGAATAAACTGAAAACTAAAATATCTTACAACATGTGTGACAAATATTTTCTGAGAAGATGGTAAATCTCTATACTTAGTTTCTGTAAACTTTATTTTAATGATATAACCATAACTGAAGCTGGGATATGATAAAACATGGATACTATATGAATACTGGGTTTGAAAATACGAGATGGAGACTGACATAAATCAAGGATCTGAATATTAAATCACACTAAGAACTAATGCATAAGCATACAAACTTATCTGATTAATTTTTTTATTGATAGCTGAAAACTGAGCATGTAAGACTGAACTGTACTTAGTCTGAATAAATAGACTGAAACTGTAGCGTATCATGCATATAAGGAAGGGACTGACTGTGTAATATGAGATAACTGAGAAAGAATACATGAAAACTGTATTATTTGAGAATGCAAGACCAAGCGTATAACATAATTCAAAAATAGTTTGTTAACTGAAGTACTGAAATACTAATAACCGAATAACTGATAACGGTATTCTATGGTAAAGTAAACATGAAACTGAACTGAGTTACTGATCTAACTACTGAGCTGAGATTGTGACTGAGACTGTAACTAAGACGGTAACTGAGACTATAAATGAGACTGTAACTATGACTATAACTGAGACTACAACTGAGATAGTAACTATGACTTTAACTGTGACTGTAACTAAGACTATACTGGAATTGACTACTAAGTTCTGATAACTGAGTAACAAATATTTATGATTATTGATAATTGAGTTACTGATAACTAGGTGATTGTTTCTGACAGTCCTGATTCTATAGAACTAAACAGAGTTCAGTACTAAGCTAGCTGACTATTTCTGACAGTCCTAATTTTACTGAATTAAACTGAGTTCCATACTGAGTTTGAAGATAAAACTATAACTGTGAGAAATAATTATATAATCGATATGGCCCTCTCTGAATGGATTGGGGACCGATATATAACCCCAAATAGAAGGGCGTCAGGACCGTGCCACGGGTAAAGACAAGCTGATGAGTTACCCTCGTCTGGAAGGTTCCCTGAATGAGAATGGTGGTACCCTCAACTGGACGGTAAAACATCTTATCAACCCTCAACTGGTAGGTTGATATCTCAAGATACACTATCTACGTAGTTCAGGAATGCAAAGACTGCTACTAAGGATCACACCCTCTACTGGCAGGTGAGCCCCTATCCTTGGGTTCACTTGGTGCTGAATCCTATTTCCAACTAAACAGACACTGAACTAGTCACTAAACTATACTAAGCTGGACTGAGTTCACTAAGTTCTATAACTGACTGACTACTACTGTTCGTGACATTACTGAGACTATTCTGAAGCTACTTTAATTCTAGGTAAACAACTAGATTTTTGGGAAATAAATATCCCCTAGACTCGATAGAAATAACACGAAGACCATACTAAGGGTTTGAGGACATAATAAATAGTCATTATTTAAAGAAACCCATCACTTGTCTATTTCATCAAACAGTTGCAATTCATGGTTTAAAGTAAGCATTGGGATAGTTTTAGACATTTAGCAATAGCATGAATTCAATATAAAAAGATCACCAATTAAGGCTTTAACATGGGACAATTCATCAAACACATGGGGATCATGAACTAGGACATGGGAATATCTTAAACATAGAAGCATAGCATGATTACATAACTAAAATATTGAATTAGGGAATTCCGTATAATTCTCTTGAAATAGGACATGGGTGTTTCATCAAAACATGTAAAGTTCATAGCTTGAATGTAAGAATGTCTTAAATATGAGGGAACAATAGAGTTACATGGAAAAATTCATAACTTGGGGATTTATCTTGAAATTGACTTAACATGATATGGAAATTTCATCAAACATATGGAAGACATGAATTTAAAACATTAGAATATTGATAAACATCATGAATTTAGGTTCCATCATGGAATTTACTTGAATAAAGCATGGGAAATTCAAATTCATAGCATGAGAAATTTAAAATCCTGCATGGAATCACACATGGGCTGATTTGAATTAAAACCACCATGAAAACATGAAATTAATCATTCTTGAACATACAAAATACCATAAAAATGGAAAATTTATTTTTTAATTAAAAGAAAAGAGTTTTTGGGCTCCATGGGTGAAAGAGGACCCATAGATGAACTCCCACATACCTTAAAGCTTTAATATTTAAGGAGAAACACAATCTTGAAAGCATTATTGATTTAGAAAACATGAGTTCTTACTTTTATTGAAGAAAAATCGATGAAGTTCTTGGTGTTCTTGAGGAGTCTAGGGTTTTTTCCTTTGAGAGAAAAGATGAATAATTGAGTTTATATTGACTTTGGGGGCTGAAATTAAGTGTTATGAGCAGAAATGGGTGAGGGGAAGTGACCAAAGTACCCCTAGATCCTTTAAAAACTTAATTAGCACGTGAAACATATCCTTAATGCGCTGGCCTACGTGTCGCATGGCTATCATGTTGGCTTACTGCCTCACACGGGAAAGGCCATAACTTTTCACTCGGATATCAGAATTTGGCGAAATTGGTATCGTTGGAAAGACAATTCAATTATGTACAATCTTGTGCGTCTTAAGCGACAAAAATATACATATATAGAAGTTTATATACATTTAAAGTAGAACCTTGTTGAATCGAATGCCAAACTTTGGACGAATCGAAGGCTCTGAGCTCAACTTTGTTCTAAGTGATTCTTACAAACATTTTTCATCTCAAATGAAAATTAGACTTGGGGATCAAGATCATGAAACTCATATTTTCTTGAAAATCATTTAGATCATATCTTATCTACGTAGGAATGATGATTCAAGGACTAGTCCAAAAATGTAGGGTATTACATTATCCCCCCCCTTGGGAACATTCGTTATCAAATAAGACTAGTTTGAGTGAGAGTATTGTACGAATGTAACTAATATCATATTTTGAACATGCATTACATGAAATATGATTGCATAAATGATTCTAAAACATGATACATGAACTGAATATCATGAACTGAACTGATTTCTTGAATACACATAGTGATATAAATTCGTGAGAATGGTCTGAACTGAGGATATACATGACATAAACTGAATTTCCTTGATCATTTGAGGTGTAGAATGAGCACCTGGAACTAAACATACTGTAAGGCATAAGTACATGAGTCATGAGCTGCTTGACATGAGTTTGGAGTTCATGATATCATGGAACATGGTTTATACTACCGAGTAAATTGGAACTCCTCATCCTAGAAACTGAAAGCATACGTGGTTTTTCTATAAAGTTCATGAATATGAGCTGTGATGAGGGAGATGATATGTTACGTATAAGTAGATATCGTGATGACTGAAAAACTTCGTAATGAGATAAGAATAAGTTGGGAATCATCCTTCCTTACTGCTTTTCTACACACACTTGCACTACTACTAGAATCTAAGAGCCTGACTTGATTACTTGTTCTATTATCTCCCCCTTAGCAATAAGCCATCACATTAAGTCTGTAACTACTTTACTAAACTCTAAGATTAACTACAATTACTTTACTCTAGAGTTTGGTGTATAATAATACACATGAATGATAAACTCATCCATACTATCATACATAATCTAGAATTAAAAAACTTAAATTCTTGCATACACTATTTAATATTTCAAACTTTAGGACATAAGGGCACTGATGGGATACTTTCTGAGCCAACATACAATCCTATAAGAATCTGTGGGGACTGGCTGAGGAAACACTGTCTGTAAGGACTTAAGCTTTATTGTTTCTATCATCTCAAAACTAAAAAAAATTTAGCATGACTAGTGCAAGATGAGAAACTACATAAATTTCCTAGATAACACTTCTACTGCATGATCTAAGACTTAAAAGAAGGGAAATATTTCCAAAATGCCCTGTAGCCTCTCAAAGAAAAGTACAAACATCTCTGTACCATTCCGCAAGACTCTACAAGACACTACTTCATAGACACCCTAGGGCACTTGAATTCTGTGCTCTAATACCATGTTTGTAATGACTCGAGACTACCCTTAGTCATTACATGGTGCTTGGAACCATAAGTGATCCTAAGATAACCCATGAACTAGAATACTACTAAGCAACTAAATTATAACATAATAAATAGCTATTTTTTTGTGCGGAAACAAAATCATACTAATAATCTAAAATAGATACAATACTGATAAAGTTTTACAATCTGATAAATTTGAAGAATGAAACTAAAATTACATGACTGACTCTGACTGACAACTATGAAGTCTTTACTTTACTGACTATAGATTATTGAGACATGCCACCAACTACCAATAATAAATACATATGAAAGTAAATAAACTATACATGAACTAAACACTGTCTGGAGTTCCCGAAGTAGAAGAACCCATCACCTGCTAGCTGGAATCTTTAACTGTTTGATTGTGAGTTTTGGGCTACAACTGGTACCTACATAATGAAATAATGTTACCACACAGACGTATATATGGATCAGTACTTCTGGAATGTACTGAGTATGCAGGGTTGAATGCAATAAGTAAAACTAATTTCATATGTAATCATAAATATGCATTCTAAGTGTAAGTAGACTCACCAATAGGATGGAATAAATAGAAAACTAAACTATCTTACCGCATGAGTGAAAAATATTTTATAATAAGATAGTGAATCTTTACACTTTGTTTTTGTAAACTTTACTTTAAGGAGCATGAATGCATCAAAACTATTTTATCTGAGAATGTAAGTCCAAATGTACA
Source organism: Capsicum pubescens (assembly GCA_030864215.1). Lineage (NCBI taxonomy): Eukaryota > Viridiplantae > Streptophyta > Magnoliopsida > Solanales > Solanaceae > Capsicum > Capsicum pubescens. The sequence goes on along the minus strand of CM061549.1, from coordinate 161,626,929 downwards.
ACATAATTCTAAAATAGTTTGTAAATTGAAGTACTAAAATACTGATAACTGAATAAGTGATAACTGTACTCTATGGCCAAGAAAACCTGAAACTGAACCAAGTTACTGATTTTATTACATGATTGAGACTGAGACTAAGACTGTAACTAAGATAATAATTGGGACTGTAACTAAGACTGTAACTATAATTATAACTGAGATTGTAAATAAGACTGTAACTATGACTGTAACTTAGATTGTAACTAAGACTATAATGAAACTAAATATTAAGTTCTGATAACTGAGTAACTGATAGTTGTGATTACTGATAACTGATTTACTTATAATTGGGTGATTGTTTCTGACAGTCCTGATTTTGTAGAACTAAACTGTGTTCTATATTGAGCTAGCTAACTATTTCTGGCAGTCCTAATTTTATAGAATTAAATTGAGTTCCATACTGAGTTTGAAGTGGAAACTGTAACATGAGAAGTAATTATCTAACCGATATAACCCTCTTTGAATGGATTGAGGACCAAAATATAACCCCAAATAGAAGGGCGTCAGGATCGTGCCACGGGTAAAAATAAGCTGAAGAGTTACCCTCATTTGGAAGGTGCCCTGAATGAGAATGGTGGTACCCTCAACTTGCAAGTAAAACACCATATCAACCCTCAACTGGTAGGTTGATATATCAACCTACGCTAGCTACGCAGTATGGTAATGCAAGAACTACTACTAAAGATCACACCCTCTACTAGCTAGTGATCCCTCATCCTTGGGTTCACTCGGTGCAGAATCCTACTTCCAACTAAATAGACATTGAACTGATTACTAAACTATACTAAGTTGGACTAAACTATTACTGATCTTATTAACTGACTAAACTGAACTAAGTTCACTAAGTTCTATAACTGACTGTTTACTACTGTTCATGACATTACTGAGACTATTCTGAAACTACTTTAATTCTTGGTAAACAACTAGTTTTTCGGGTATTGAATGCCCCCAAGACTCTATAACAATAATACCAAGACCATATTGAGGCTTTGAGGACATGGCAAATAGTCATTATTTAAAGAAATCCATCACTTGGGCATTTCATCAAACACTTGCAATTCATGGTTTAAACTAAGCAAGGGAATAGTTTTAGACATGTAGCAATAGCATGAATTCAATATAAAAAGATCGCCAATTAAGGATTTAACATGAGACAATTCATCAAATACTTGGGGATCATGAACTTTGGACATGGGAATATCTTATACATGGAACCATAACATGATTACATAACTAAAATCTTGAATTTGGGAATTCACATGTAATTCTCTTGAAATAGGACATGGGTGTTTCATCAAAAAATGTAAAATTCATAGCTTGAATGTAAGATTGTCTTAAACATGAGGGAACAATAGAGTTACATAGAAAAATTTATAACTTGGGGATTTATCTTGAAATTGACTTAACATGATATAGGAATTTCATCAAACATGTGGAAGACATGAATTTAAAACATAGGAATATTGCTAAACATCATGAATTTAGGTTCCATCATGGAATTTAGTTGAATAAAACATGGAAAATTCAAATTCATAGAATGAGGAATTTAAAATCCTCCATGGAATCACACATGGGATGATTTGAATTAAAACCACCATGAAAATATGAAATTCAATCTTTCTTGAACATACAAAATACCATAATAATGGAAAACTCATTCTTTAATTAATAAAAAAAAGTTTTTGGGCTCCATGGGTGAAAGAGGACTCATGGATGAACTCCCACATACGTTAAAGCTTTAATCTTGAAGGAGAAACACAATCTTGAAAGTATTCTTTAATTAGGAAATATGAGTTGTTGCTTTTCTTCTAGAAAAGTTGATGAAGTTCTTGGTGTTCTTGAGGAGGCTAGGGTTTTTCTTTGAGAGAAAAGATGAATAATTGAGTGTATATTGCTTTTGGGGGCTGAAATTAAGTGTTATGGGTGGATATGGGTGAGGGGAAGTGACCAAATTTCTCCTAGACCCATTAAAAACTATATTAGTGTGTGAAATAGTTCCTTAACGCGCTGCCCGATGCATCACGTGGCTATTTCATCGGTTTACTGCCTCACACGGAAAATACCATAACTTTTAACTAGGGTATCGGAGTTTGGCAAAATTGTTATAGTTGGAAAGACAATTCAATTACCTACAATTTGGTTGGTCTTGAGCTGCAAAATTCTACGTATACAAAAAGTTATACATGTTTAAAGTTGACCCTTGTAGAATCGAATGTCAAACTTTTGACGAATCAAAGACTCTAAGCTCAACTTTGTTCTAAGTTTTTCTTATGAATATTTTTCACCTAAAAGCAAGTCAAACATGAGGATAAAGATCATGAAATTCATATTTGCATGAGAATCACTTAGATCATAGCTTATACACTTAGGAACGATGATTCAAGGACTAGTCCAAAAATGTGGGGTATTATATTATCACTCTCTTGGGAATATTCATCCTCAAATGAGACTGGTTAGACTGATAGTACTTTATGAATATAACTGAGATCATATTTTGAACATTTATTTCTTGGAACATGATTGAATAACAGATTCTAAAACATGATATATGAACTGAATAACAGGAACTGAACTGATTTCTTGAAAACATACAGTGACATGAATTCGCCAGAGTGGTCTAAACTTAGGATATACATGACATAAACTGAATTTCGCTGATCATTAGAGGTGTAGCATAAGCACCTGGAGCTAAACATATTGTAAGGCATGAGTACATGAGTCATGAGCTGCATGACCTGAGATTGGAGTTCATGATGTCATAGAACATTATTTATACTACTGTGTTAACGGGAAATCCTCATCCTAGAAACTGAAAGAATACATGATTTTTCTATAAAGTACATGAATATGAGCTGTGGTGAGGGAGATTATTTGTTAGGCATAAGTAGATATTGTGATGACTGAAAAACTTAGTTCTGAGATAAGAATAGGTTGCGAATCTTCCTCCCTTACTGCTTTTCTACACACACTGGAACTACTACTAAAATCTGAGAGCCTGACTTAATTAAGTCTGTGACCACTTTACTAAACTCTAAACTGAACTATAATAACGTTACTCTAGAGTTTGGATTAAATAATACACATGAATGATAAACTCATCCACACCATCATACTTAATCTCGAATTAACAAACTTAAATTCTTGCATACACTATTCAATATTTCAAACTTTAGGACAAAGGGCACTGATGGGCTACTTTCTGAGCCAACATGCAATCCCATAACAGTCTATGGGGACTGCTGAGGAAACACTATCTGTAAGGACTTACAAATCACTATTTTTGTCGCCTCAAAACTAAGAAAAGTTAGGATGAATAGTGCAAGAAGAGGATCTGCATAAATTTCTTAGATAAACTTCTACTACATGATCTAAGACTTGAAAGAAGGGAAATATTTCTTAAATGCCCTCTAGCCTCTCGAAGAAATGTACAAACATCTCTATACCATTCTGCAAGACTCTACTAGACACTACTTCAAAGACACCCTAGGACACTTGAACTTTGTGCTCTGATACCCTGTCTATAACGACCCGAGACTATCCCCTAGTCATCACATGGTGCTTTGAACGATAAGTTATCCCAAGATAACCCATGAACTAGCATACTATTAAGCAACTGAATTATAACATAATAAATATCTATTCTACTATGCGGAAAGATAATCATACTAAAAATCTAAAATAGATACAATACTGATAAAGCTTAACAATCTGATAAATCTGAAGGATAAAACTGAAATTACATGACTGACTCTGACTGACATCTATAAAGACTGTACTATACTGACTATAGATTGTTGGGACATGCCTCCAATGACCACTAATCAATACACATGAAAGTAAATGATCTGTACACAAACTAAAAATTGTCTGGAGTTCCCAAAGTAGAAGAACCCATTACCTTCTTGCTAGAATCAACAACTGTCTGATCATGAGGTGTGGGCTATAACTGGTACCTACATTATGAAATAATGTAGCCATACAAATGTATATATGGATCAGTACTTCTAGAGTGTACTGAGTATGCAAGGATGATTGAAATAAGTAAAACTGATTTCATACGTAATCGTAAACATGCATGCTAAGTGTAAGTAGACTCACCTTTAGGATGGAATAAACTAAAAATAGAAATATCTTAAAACATGAGTAATAAATATTTTCTGATAAGATGGTGAATCTCTACACTTAGTTTTTTTAAACTTTACTTTAATGATATAAGCATAATTGAAGCTGGGATATGATAAAACATAGATACTGTATGAATATTGGGTCTAAAACTACGTGATGGAGACTGACATAAATTGAGAATCTGAATATACAATCACACTAAGCACAAATGCATAAACAGTGAATGACTGATAGTTGAATACTAGGCATATAAGAATGAACTGTACTTAGTTTGAATAACTGGACTAAAATTGTAGAGTATTATGCATATGAGGAAGGGACTGACTGTGTAACATCAGTAGATAACTAAGAATGAATGCAAGAAAACTGTATTATCTAAGAACGTAAGAAAAAACATATAAATGATTCTAAAATAGTTTGTAAGCTGAATTAGTGAAATATTGATAACTGAATAATTGATAACAGTACGCTATGGTCAAGAAAACCTAAAACTGAACTGAGTTACTTATTTGATTATTGGACTGAGACTGTGATAGAGACTATAACTAAAATGATAACCGAGACTGTAACAGAGACTGTAACTATCATTGTAACTGAGACAGTAACTGAGACTGTAACTATGACTATAACAGAGATTGTAACTAAGACTGTACTGGAACTGAATACTGAGTTTTGATAACTGAGTAACTGATAGTTGTGATTACTAATAACTGAGTTACTGATAATTGAGTGACGGTTTCTATCAGCCTGATTTTGTAGAACTAAACTAATTTCTGTACTGAGCTAGGTGACTATTTTTGACAGTCCTGATTTTATAGAACTAAATCGAGTTCCATACTAGTCTGAAGCTTAAAATGTAACTGTGCAAAAGTAATTATCTAACCAACTTGCCCATCTGTAAATGGATTAGGGTCTAACCTGTAACCCCAGCCGGAAGGGTGTCAGTACTGTGCCACGGGTAATGACAAGTTGAAAGTCACTCTCATCTAGCAGGTGCCCTAAATGAGAGTGGTGGTGCCCTAAACTAGAAGGTAAAACACCTTATCAACCCTCAACTGGAAGGTTGATATTTCAACCTACGCTGGCTGTGTATTTCTGGAATGCAAGGACTACTACTAAGGATCACACCCTCTACTAGCAGGTGAGCCCTCATCCTTGGGTTTACTCAGTGTTGAATCGTACTCTCAACTTAATAGACACTAAACTGATCACTAAACTATACTAAGCTGGAATGAACTATTACTGATCGTGTTAACTGACTGAACTGGACTGCGTTCACTGAGTTCTGTAACTGACTGAGTACTACTATTCATGACATTACTGAGACTATTTTAAAGCTACTATAATTCCATGTAAAAAAATTGATTTTTGGGTATTGAATACCCCTAGGACTCAATAACAATAACACTAAGACCATACTAAGGCTTTGAGGACATGATAAATAGTAATTATTTAAGGAAACCCACACTTGGGCATTTCATCTAACACTTTCAATTCATGGTTTAAACTAAGGATGAAGATAGTTTTAGACATGTAGAAATAGCATGAATTCAATATAAAAAGATGGCCAATTAAGGCTTAAACATGGGACTGTTCATAAAACACATGGGGATCATGAACTTGGACATGTGAATATCTTAAACAAGGGAGCGTAGCATGATTAAATAATGGGTGTTTCATCAAAACATGTAAAGTTCATAGGTTGAATGTAAGAATGTCTTAAACATGAGGGAATAATAGAGTAACAAGGAAAAATTCATAAATTGGGGATTCATCTTGAAATTGCCTTAACATGATACGGGAATTTCATCAAACATGTGGAAGGCATGAATATAAAACATGAGAATATTGCTAAACATCATGAATTTAGGTTCCATCATGGAATTTACTTGAATAAAGCACGGGAAATTCAAATTCATAGCATGAGGAATTTAAAATCCTGTATGGAATCACACATAGGCTGATTTGAATTTGAACCAGCATGAAAATATGAAATTCAATCTTTCTTGAACATTCAAAATACCATAATAATGGAAAATTCATTCTTTAATTAAAAGAAAAGGGTTTTTGGGATCCATGGGTGAAACAGGACCCATGGATGAACTCCCACATACCTTAAAGCTTTAATATTAAAGGAGAAAGACAATCTTGAATGCATTCTTGAATTAGGAAACATGACTTCTTGATTTTCTTGAAGAAATATTGATGAAGTTCTTTGTGTTATTAAGGAGGTTAGGGTTTTTCTTTGAGAGAAAAGATGAATAATTGAGTGTATATTGCTCTTGGGCGCTGAAATTAAGTGTTATGGGCAGATATGGGTGAGGGGAAGTGATCAAAGTGCCCCTAGGTCCTTTAAAAATTGAATTAGAGTGTGCAATAGTTCCTTAATGCATTGGCCGATGCATCGTGTGGCTATCACGTCGGCTTACTGCCTCACACGAAAAATGCCATAACTTTTCACTCGGGTATCAAAATTTGGCAAAATTGGTATCATTGAAAAGCCAATTCAATTATCTACAATTTTGTGGATATTGAGCTGGAAAATTCTATGTATATAAAAAGTTATACACATTTAAATTAGACCCTTATAGAATCAAATACCAAACATTTGATGAATCAAAGGCTCTAAACTTAACTTTGTTCAAAGTGATTCTTATGAACATTTTTCACCTCAAAAGCAAATAAAACATGAGGATAAAGATAATGAAACTCAAATTTGCATGGGAATCATTTAGATCATAGCTTATACACGTAGGAACGACGATTCAAGGACTAGTCTGAAAATGCTGGGTATTACATTATCCCCCTCTTGGGAACATTTGTCATCGAATGAGACTGGTTAGACTGAGAGTATTGTACGACTGTAACTGAGATCATATTTTGAACATGCTTTAAATGGAACATGATTGCATAAATGATTCTAAAACATGATACATAAACTGAATATCATAAACATAACTGATTTTTTGAATACATGTAGTGACATGAATTTGTCAGAGAGGTCAGAACAGAGGATATACATGACATAAATTGAATTTTGCTGATCATTAGAGGTGTAGCATAATCACCTGGAACTAAACATATTGTAAGGCATGAGTACACGAGTCATGAGCTGCATGACCTAATTTTGGACTTCATGATGTCATGGCACGTCAGTTATACTACTGACTAAATTGGAACTCCTCATCCTAGAAATTGAAAGCGTACATGGTTTTTCTATAAAGTGCATGAATATGAGTTGTGATGAGGGAGATGATATGTTAGGCATAAGTAGATATCGTGATGACTAAAAAACTTTGTACTGTGATAAGAATAGGTTGGGAATTATCCTCACTTACTGCTTTTCTACACACAGTGGCACTACAACTAGAATCTGAGAGCCTGACTTGGTTACTTGTTCTATCATCTCACCCTTAGCTTTAAGCCATCATCTTAAGTATGTGACCACTTTACTAAACTATAAACTGAATTACAATCACTTTACTCTAGAGTTTGGGGTATAATAATACACATGAATGAAAAACTCATCCACACCATCATACTTAATCTCGAATCAAAAAACTTAAATCCTTGCATACACTGTTCACTATTTCAAACCTTAGGACATAAAGGCACTAATAGGATACTTTCTAAGCCAACATACCATCCCAGAATATTCTGTGGGTACTGGTTAAGGAAACACTATCTGTAAGGACTTACGCTTTACTATTTTTGTCACCTCAAAACTAAGGCAGAGTTAGTATGAATAGTGCAAGATGAGGATCTGCATAAATTTCTTTGATAACACTTCTACTGCATGATCTAAGACTTGAAAGAAAGGAAGCATTTCCTAAATGCCCTGTAGCCTCTCGAAGAAAAGTACAGACTTCTCCATACCATTCTGCAAGATTCTACTAGACACTACTTCATAGACACACTAGGACACTTGAACTCTGTGCTCTGATAAAACATTTGTAACTACCCGAGACTACCCCCTAGTCATCACATAGTGCTTGGAACAATAAGTGATCCCAAGCTAACCCATGAACTAGCATACTACTAAGCAACTGAATTATAACATAATAAATAACAATTTTTATGTGCGGAAGCATAATCATACTGAAAATCTAAAATAGATATAATACTAATAAAACTTTACAATCTGATAAATCTGAAGGATGAAACTGAAATTACATGACTGACTCGGAATGACATCTATAGAACCCCTACAATATTGACTAAATATTGTTTGGACATGCCTCCAACTACCACTAATCAATACACATAAAAGTAAATGAACTGTACATGAACTAAAAACTGTCTAGAGTTCCCAAAGTAGGAGAACCCATCACCTGATGGTTGGAATCTACAACTATCTGATCGTGAGTTGCGGGCTACAACTTGTACCTACATTATGAAATAATGTAGCCATATAGACGTATATATGGATTAGTACTTATGGAATGTGCTAAGTATGCAGGGGTGAATGTAATAAGTAAAACTGATTTCATACGTAATCGTAAACATTCATGCTTAGTGTAAGTAGACTCACCAATAGGATGTAATAAATTAAAAACTAAAATATCTTACAGAATGAGTTTCAAATATTTTTTGATATGATGGTGAATCTGTACACTTAGTTTCTTTAAACTTTACTTTAATGATATAAGCATAATTGAAACTGGGATATGATAAAACATAGATACTGTATGAATATTGAGTCTGAAAATACGCTATGGAGACTGGCATAAATCAAGGATCTAAATATACAATCACATTGAGAATGAATGTATAAATAGTGACTGACTAATAGTTGAAGATAGGGCATGTAAGATAGAACTGTACTTACTCTGAATAACTGGACTAAAACTATAGAGTATTATGCATATGAGGAAGGGACTGACTGTGTAACATGAGATAACTGAGCATGAATTCTTGAAAATTGTATTATCTGAGAACGTAAGACCAAACGTATAGCATGATTCTAAAAATATTTGTAAACTAAAGTACTGAAAGACTGATAAATGAATAACTGATAATTGTACGCTATGGTAAAGAAAACCTAAAACTGAACTGAGTTACTGATTTGATTAGTGGACTAAGACTGTGACTGAGACTGTAACTAAGATGGTAAATGGGATTGTTACTGAGACTGTAACTATGACTCTAACTCAGACTGTAACTCAGACTGTAACTATGACTGTAATTGAGATTGTAACTAAGACTGTACTGGAACTGAATACTGAGTTTTTATAACTGAGTAACTGATAGCTTTGATTACTAATAATTGAGTTACTGATAACTGGGTGACTATTTTTGACATTCCTGATTTTGTAGAACTAAATTATGTTCTGTACTAAGCTAGGTGACTATTTTTGACAGTCTTGATTTTATAGAACTAAACTGAGTTCCCTATTGAGTCTAAAGTTTAAACTTTAACTATGGGAAGTAATCATCTAACCGATATGCCCCTCTCAAAATGGATTGAGGTCCGACCTGTAACCCTAGCTAGAAGGGTGTCAGTACCATGCCATGTATAATGACAAGCTGAAAGTCACCCTCATCTTGTAGGTTCCCTGAATAAGAGTGGTTATACCCTCAAATGGCCGATAAAACACCTTAGTAACCCTCAACTGGCAGGTTGATATCTCAACCTATGACGTCTACATAGTTCTGGAATGCAAGGACTTCTAATAAGGGTCACACCCTCTACTGGAAGGTGAGCCCCCATCATTGGGTTCACTCGGTGCTAAATCCTACTCCCAACTGAATAGACACTGAACTAATTACTAAACTATACTAAGCTGGAATAAACTGTTACAAATTGTGTTAACTAACTAAACTGAACTGAGTTCACTGAGTTCTGGAACTGACTGAGTACTACTGTTCGTGAAATTGCTAAGACTATTTTGAAGCTACTGTAATTCTAGGTAAACAACAAGATTTTTGGGTGTTGAATACCCCCAGGACTCGATAACAATAACACTAAGACCATACTAAGGCTTTGAGGACATGATAAATAGTCATTATTTAAAGAAACCCATCACTTGGGCATTTCATCTAACACTTGCAATTAATGGTTTAAACTAAGGATGGGGATAGTTTTAGACATGTAGCAATAGCATGAATTCAATATAAAAAGATCTCCAATTAAGGCTTAAACATGGGACAGTTCATAAAACACATGGGGATCATGAACTTGGACATGGGAATATCTTAAACATGGGAGCATAGCATGATTACATAACTAAAATCATGAATTAGGGAATTCACATATAATTTGCTTGAAATACGACATGGTGTTTCATTAAAACATTTAAAGTTCATAGCTTGAATGTAAAAATGTCTTAAACATGAGGGAACAATAGAGTTCATTGGAAAAATTCATAACTTGGGGATTCATCTTGAAATGGACTTAACATGATATGGGAATTTCATTAAACATGTGGAAGGCATGAATTTAAAATATGGGAATATTTCTAAACATCATGAATTTAGGTTCCATTATGTAATTTACTTGAATAAAGCATGGGAAATTCAAATTCATAGCATGAGGAATTTAAAATCCTACATGGAATCACACATGGGTTGATATGAATTAAAACCACCATGAAAACATGAAATTCGATCTTTCTTGAACATACAAAATACGATAATAAAGGAAAATTCCTTCTTTAATTAAAAGAAAAGAGTGTTTGGGCTCTATACGTCAAAGAGGACCCATGGGTGTACTCCCACATACCCTAAAGCTTTAATCTTGAAGGATAAACACAATCTTGAAAGCATTCTTGAATTAGGAAACTTGATTTCTTAACATGCATAACTGTAAACATAATTACATGACTAAGTTTGAATATGATATATGAACTTAACTTATTTGTGAATCCATGCAGTGTCATGAGAATGGATATAAATAGCTATAACTGAGAATGGTAAAGATACAATCTAAGGAGAATTTCTACCTTAAGTTGAGTTTGAGTTTGCGGAGAAAATATGAGGGTACTAGGTACACATATCTACTTCTGCTTCCCAAGCGGCTCCCTCAATGGACTAATTTCGCCGAAGAACTTTGACCAAGGGAACTTTTTTGTTCCTTAGTCTACAAATCCGACGATCAAGGATCTAGACTAGGATTTCTTCGTAAGCAAGGCAATCCTAAACATCTGTGCTTCCTATAGGAACTACAACAACTGGGTCACCAATACACTTCTTTAACAGAGAGACATGGAACACAGGATGCATTGATGAAAAATCTGCAGGCAACATAAGCTGGTAAGCTACCTTCTCAAAATGACTATAAATTTTGTTAGGGCCAACATATCGGGGACTAAGTTTTCCCTTTTTGCCAAATCTTTTCACCCCTTTTCATGGGAGAGATTTTCAAATAGACTAAATCACCAACCTCAAATTCAAGGTCTCTTCTTCTCACATCTACATAAGATTTCTGATGGCTTTAGGATGTCTTAAACCTCTCCATGAATAACTGAACTTTCTCTATTGCATCAATCACTGAATCAGGCCCTATCAACGTAGTCTCACCTGTCTCAAACCAACCAATCATATATCTACATCTCCTCCAGTAAAAAGCCTCAAATTGAGCAATATGAATACTAGAGTGACAACTGATATTGTAGGAAAACTCAATTAATGGTAAGTGATCATCCCAACTACCCTTAAAGTAAAATAACACATTCTCTGATCATGTCCTCTTGGGTCTAAATAGTTTTCTCTGCCTGACCATCTGTTGGGGGATGAAAAGCTATACTAAGATGAACTTAGGTACCATGACCCTTCTAAAAAGCCTTCCAAAAGTAAGAGGTAAACTGAGTACCACTATCTGAAGTAATAGACAGTGGGACTCCATGTAACCTAACCAAATCTCTAATATATAGCTTGGAGTAGTCTTCGACTAAATAAGAAGTATGAACTAGAAAATAATTGGTTGATTTGGTCTTTCTGTCTATAATAATCCATGTTGATTCATGCTGACGACGCAAATGAATCAAACCCATCACAAAATCCATGTTCACCTCTTGCCACTTTAAAGTAGGAATGCTAAACTCTTTCATTATACCACTAGGCCTATGATGTGCAACCTTAACCTACTAACAGTTAGAATACTTAGCTAGAAACTCTGCAATATCCCTCTTCATACCACTCCACCAATAGATTTTGCGCAAATCATGGTACATCTTAATGTCTCTTGGGTGAATAAAGTAATGCACACTATCCTCTTTTTCAAAGATTCCCTGTCTCACACCATCTAAACACGACACACAGAGTCCACCCTGACATCGCAACATATCATCTCCCTCTTTGGAGAAAACCTCTATCTCTTGATCTCTAACTAATTCCTTCAACTTAACCAATCTGGAATCCCTATCTTGCTTGTCCTTTACTTCAGTCATCAAAGAAGATTCCAAGCCATTCTAAACCTATACACTACCCTTAGCTGAATCAATCAATCTAACACCTAATCTAGCAAGCTGATGAACCTCATGAGCTAATCTTTTCTTATCATTCTCAACATAAGCAACACTACCCATAGACAATCCACTGAGGGAATTTGCCACTACATTGACCTTTCTCGGATGATACAACACACTTATATCACAATTTATCAACAACTCTAATCGCCTTCTCTGATGAAGATTTAAATATTTCTATGAGAATACAAGCTATAAAATTTTGTGATCCGTGAACACATAAACATGAACCCCGTACAAATAGTGCCTCCAAATTTTCACGTGTAAAACAACTACTACTAACTCAAGATCATGGGTAGGGTAATTCTTTCCATGGGGTTTAAGTTGTCTAGAGGAATATGCTCCGACCTTACGTCTCTGCATAAATACACAACCAAGACCAACTCTAAAAGCATCAAAGTAAACAACAAACACATCTAAATCATCTAGCAAAATCAAGACTAAGGATGAGGTGAGTCGAGTCTTCAACACCTAAAACCTCTTTTCTCAAGAATCTGACAACTGAAACTGGACTTTCTATTAAGTCATTTGAGGCATGAGGGATGGAATAGATGAAAACCCTTTAACAAACCGCCTATAATAGCCATCCAAACCCAAGAAACTCCTGATATCTGATGGAGAGATGGGTCTGGGCCAGTTTCTCACTACTTTGGTATTTTTAGGGTCAACTGTAATTCCATCACTGGAAATAATATGGCCAAGGAAAGATACCTATACTAGCAAAAACTTGCACTTACTGAATTTGGAAAACATTTGATGGGCTCTAACAAACTGCAATACGATTCTTATATGGTCTGCATGATCATATTCACTATGAGAGTAGACAAGAATAACATCAATGAAGACTCTAACGAACATGTCCAAGTACTGCTTGAACACTCTGTTCATCAAGTCTATGAAATCTATTAGGGCATTCGTTAGTCCAAAAGACATAACTAGAAATTCAAAGTGAACATACCAAGTTTTGAAGGTTGTCTTTGAAATGTCACATTCTCTGACTCAGAGCTGATGATAGATGGATCTAAGGTCTATCTTAGAGAAATAACTGGCACCTAGGAGTTGGTCGAACAAGTCATCAATCCTTGGGAGTGGGTACATACTTTTGACTATGACTTTGTTCAACTGACGGTAGTCGATGCATATTTTGAGAGAATAGTATGTTTTATGCACGAAAAGGACTGAACCACCCCATAGGGAAACATTGGGACTAATAAATCCCTTATCTAAGAAATCTTTCAATTTTTCTTTAATCTCCCTAAGCTCAGCTGGAGCCATTTTGTAAGGAGGAATAGAGATAGGATGCGTATCCAGAAGGAGATCTATTTCAAAGTCAATTTCCCTTTCGGGAGGAACTCCAAGATTATATTCAGGGAATACATCTGGAAATTCCGTTACTACTAGAACAGACTCGAGACTTGGAGTCTATGAACTAGAGTCGTTGAATAAAACAAGATAGTACATGTACCCCTTGGATATCATTTTTCTTGCTCTTAGGTATGAGATAATCTGACCCCTAACCACTTAAGTACTACCCCTCCATTCAATGATTAATTTATTGGGAAACAAAAACTAGATGACACTATTTATATAGTCCACTGAAGCATAGAACAAGTGGAGCCAATCCATGCCGAGAATGACATCAAAATTTGTCATTTCTAACTCTATAAGATCTACTATAGTGATTTCTGGGATACTGTAATCAGGAAGTTTTTGTACATCCATTTGGCTGTGATAGATTCTAGGGTAGACACTGAGAATGGCTCTACTAGTGTTTTAGGAATGAAACCCAAACCAACTGCTATATAGGAGGTTACAAAATAAAGTGAAGCTCCGTGATCTAGAAATGCATAAACATGAAGATGATAGACCTGTAACGTACCCGTAACCACATTGGGAGAGCTTTTCTAGATCATTACAGGACTGGAGTTCATATTATTTGTTCTGGCGCTGACCACTAGTTGCACTGGATGCGGAACCCTGCTGAGTCAGGTGACCTGATGGAACTGGAGGACTACTGGATAAACCCTGCTGACCACTCTTTGGGCAATCTCTGGCTCTGTGTCCTGTTTTGCCACATCAAAAACACACATCACTACCGGATCTACACACATCGTAATCATTCCTACCATATTTCTAGAAAAGAGGATTAGTACCACCGCTGTTTACACTACCCTGGGGCTTTGAGCCCGGTACCCTATCTCAATTATCATTCTGGAACTTTGGCATTGGCACACTAACTAAAGATGGAGCTGGGGCTGAAAAATTTTGAAAAAATGAGAATGGTTACCAGCCTCTGAACTAGGATGAGAAAAATTAAAGCTACCTATTTTGGCCCTCTTATTTTCTCTCTCTCTTTCTCCTTAAGCTTCTGTTCCTCAATCTGTTGAGCATGCACCATAAGCCTAGATATGTCCATCTTTTTAATCAGCATAGAAGTTCTATATTCCTTGACACACCATCTGATATACTAGCCACGAACATACTCATTCTAGACCTGTTGTCAGTCACAATTGAAGAAACATACCTTGCCAACTAAGTAAATTTAAGCGAGCATTCCTTCACACTCATACTTCCATGCTTCAAATTTATGAACTCCAACACCTTAGTTCTCATAAATTATAAGGAAAGAACCTGTCTAAAAAGGTCGTGGAAAACTCCTCCCACTCTAAAGGTCCTACCTCAAAACCCTTATCCTCCTTTCATTACTTATACCACTTATGAGCTATATCCTGTAACTGGTAAGCAACCAACTCTGCACTCAAACTTGAAATGAAACCCATGATATCATCCACCTTCTGAACTTTATCAAGAAACTCTTACGGATTCTCCTTAGATTTGGATCCCAAAAACAAAAAGGTATTCATGCGGGTAAAGTCCTGAATCCTAGCTGCAGCTGTATTTACCACTGTATCAGCTGGGGTAATAGCTTGATGATTAATTTGAGCACCTATTGAGTAATCTAAGGCAGTGAATGCAACTCTGAAGTTAGCATGAAAGATGTTCTAATTTGAGGGATCTTCCTAAAAAGGCGGAGGTGCGGGCTAGTTCCTATTCCTTCTTCCGTTATTTATTCTGGGAGACATTTTCTATAATGGAATTAAGGATGGATTAGAAAGAGTGTTTTAATATAGCTCGTACTCATTCGAATGATATGAATACCAAAAGAAGGGAAACTTTTCCTAAAATGTCTTGTAGCCTCTTGTCCAATTGTGGCGCGCTTAACACACATGCACAAGACTCTACTTAATGGATCTTTCAGACTCCCTAGGACACTGTAAAACCTTAGGCTCTGATATAAAGTTTTGTCATGACCCGAGGATATCCTCTATTATGGTAACAATACTTAGGTCACAAGTGACTACAAGCTAACTTATGGGCTGGTACCTGCTGCGAGAACTGAATAATATATTGATAATGAACATATGCATAAATAACTTATTAAATCTATAAGGTTCAAATACTTAAAATACAATTTAAATCATAAGTTTGAATATCTAATAACATAGTGAAAAGAATGATCAAACAACTGATAAACTGACTAATTATCTGAATGACTGAAAAACTTCTGAAATCCTCTAAACTTACTGAGGAGTTGATGGGATAGACCCCAATGATGTCCAAACTGAACTAACTGAAAAGAAATGTAGAAACACTAAAATAACATAACAGGTCCTTCACATATGAGGACTCACCACAACTACTGTTGCTTATAAGCTTAACTGTCAAAGCCCGGTGAGGAAACTGAGCATCCAAACCTATAATATAAGACATCATAGCGCAAAGAAAAGTATTTAATCAGTACTTTGAATGTACTATTATATTAGATGAGGTTAGGCTGAAATGCATAGGTTCATGTGAATGAAATACAAACTGACTGAACTAAATAAAATAACTAATTCATAAATGCGTGAAAGCTGTAAAACCTAAGAATGTATGACCAAGCATATAACATGATACTAAAATAGTCTTTGAACTTAAATACGGAAATCTGATGACTAAATAATTGATCAACTCTGTGCTATTGTCAAGAAAACCCGAACTGAATATTGAACTGAGACTATGGAAGGTATCATCTAATCGACATGCCCCAATCTGAGTTAATTATGGTCGAAACTTTAACCCCAATTGGAAGGGTGTCAGTACCATGCCACGGGTACTAATATGGGTTGTGTGGATCCAATAAACTAATGTCCTGAAGGACTAATGAGTCAGCTTATTTGGAAGGTGCTCTAATAAGATATGTGTTTCCCTTAACTGGCAGGTAAACACTTTATCAACCCTCAACTGGTAGGTTGATATCTCTAACCTACGTTGGCTATGTAGTGCTGGAAATCATGGGTTGCTACTAAAAGTCACACCCTTTACTGGAAGGTGAGCCCCCATCCCTAAGTTCACTCGATGCTAAATCCTACTACCTAAAGAATGGCACTAATTACTGGGCCTAACAAAGCTTAACTGAGCAAACAACTGATCATCATACTAACTAAATAACAACGCTCATGGTTTATCTAAAAACATTCTGAAGATACTGAAATTATGTAAACAGCTAAGTGTAGGGTGTTCGTAACCCTCCAGCACTGAATGAAAATAACAACAACAATGAAGCTTTAAAAACCATAATAAAGGATCATTACTCAAAATCCAACATTTAGACATTTCATCTAACACATAGGAGTCATGAATTTAAGCATGGGAATGGGTAAACCATGTGATTGATAACATAGTTTCAATACTAAAACCATGAATTAGGGATTTAACATGAGGATTTCAATACTCAAATCATATAAAGGCTCATTCTTTAGAAAAACACTTGTAACATAACTTGTAATCAAAATCAATAACAACTTCATAGTGACAATTCATCATCAATATGTAAAAACAAATAATTTGATATCATAAGGGGATTCTTGGACTCCATTGATGAAAAGCGACAATGGATGAACATCACACAAAACTTAAATCCTTAAGCTTGAAAGAGAAAGACAATTTTGATGCTTTTCTTGAAAGTTCATAGATAAGGGAACTTGAATTCTTGGTTTCCATGGAGAGAGAGGAATGAAGTTGATGAACTTAGGGGATTATTAGGGTTTGTGTTTGAGAGGAAAATTTGGGGAAAATATGCTTATAATGCTCTAACCGACGTTTTAATTCCTATTTTTATGAATTGGATAGGAAAAAGACTCAATTGCCTCTTAGAAAATTAAATTTGCAACTGGTACGCAGATTAAAGGTACACCACGACGCGGTAAATGTCTCATCAGTATACCCACCGCTATGCACTACGTTCCCGGTGAGATTCTTGAATCAAAATCCAAACATGACCCAATCCTCGTTCGAAAAATCTGAAACACCCCTGAGCCATGCTACTTACACACCTGAAAATGAATGAACTCTAAAACCTACATCTTGGGGTTGGGAAGACCCACATAAAAATACTCAAAGTTAAGAGGTCAAAAATATGACTAAGTCCCCAACACTTAGTAAAATTTCTAGGCTTTAAGCCTCTTACGTGTGAAATAAGAAGATGAACTAAGCTAATAGTAAGGGGTATTATAGGCTAAAATAGTAGCAAAGCTATCAACAATGTGCCTGTAATAATTGGCCAAACCAATGAAACCGCGAACCTCAGTCGGAGTCGTAGGCCTAGCCCAATCATGAATTACCACAATCTTAGCTGGGTACACCATAATACAAGCTTTATATACCATATGTCCAATGAATGAAAATGACTCAAACCAATACTAACACTTGGAGTACTTGACAAAAAGTACATGACTTCTCAAAGTCTTGAGCATTATCCACACATGTTGCGCAGGCTCCTTACTACTCGAATACATAAAAATGTCATCAATAAACATAATAATGAAGAAGTCTAAATACGGTCTGAGCACACGGTTCATCAAATCGATGAATGCGACTGGGGCATTAGTCATCCCAAAAGACATCACCAAATACTCATAATGACTATAACGGATCTTGAAAGCCATCATTGTATATCCTCAGCTGATGAAAATAAGACCACAAATCAATCTTAGAAAACACGGCTGCACCCTAAAGATGGCCAAGCAAATCATCTATACATGGCCTAGGATAATGGTTCTTCACCATCATCTTATTAAGCTACCTATAATCGATACACATACGCATGAAGCCATCTTTCTTCTTCACAAACAATACAAGAGCTCCCCATGGGGACATACTTAGTCAAATAAAACACTCACCAAGAAGATCCTAAAGCTAAAAATTTAGCTCCTTAAGCTCAGCAGGAGCCATCCGATAAGGTGACATAGAAATAGGTCCAGTTCCATGTTCAAGGTCAATAGCAAACTCAATTTCATGATCAGGGGGAATACTAAGCAGGTCAATAAAAACACATAAGAAAACTCACAAATAATAGGAATAGAGTCAATGATTGCACTCTAAATGAGTATCACATATATAAGCAAGATAAGACTCTCAATCCCTAGATATAAGTCTTCTAGCTCAAATATAAGAAATAATCTTGATTGGTTAGCTGCTAACTACTCCTTGACATAAGACTTGGGGTACGCTGGGCATGGCTATGGTAATAGTCTTGGTAAAATAATCCATGACCACTGCTTGAGAGTGGGATAACCAATCCATGCCCAAAATCACATTGAAATCCAACATATCCATAATAATAAGAATAACAAAATAATCAACATCACTAACTATCACAAAACATGATCTGAATACTCGATCCACAACTAAAGAATCACCCACGAAGGTAGATACGGACACTGGCATAGATAATAAGTCACTAGTCAAGTCCAACTGTGGTGCATAATAAGAAAATATATAAGAATAAGTGATTCCAGGATCAAATAAAGCAAGAGTTGACTCAGGACACTCTAAAACAGTACCTATAACTACAATATCTAAAGTCTCAGCCTCAGGTATAACATGTACTGCATATAACTGACCACAACCGCAACCCGAATGGGAACCTGACCGACCTTCTATCTTGCCTTTCTCAGTACCACCTTGAGCTCCCTGATGACCACCTTTGCGACCTTGCATACCACTACTATCTGAGGTATAGACTGCTATAATAGGGGTGACATATTGTGCTGAAACAACAATCACCCCACGACTAGGGCAATCTCATTAAAAATAACTAGGAAGACAACAAGTAAAACAACAATCATGAGCAGACTAAAAATCATAGATCCAGCCAAACCAGAGTAACCACCAATTCTAGCACATCATGTAGGCAAACCTCTAAAAGACTGATCACCTCCCTTACCAGGGTGACCACTAGTACCAAATTGACCTCCTTCAGTAGTATGAAGAGCTACCTAAACTGGTCGATAAGACAAATATTGAGGCTAAAAATATGGATACGGAGGATACCCTATATGAGAACTACCACCTCTAACTCGGGACCTTCTATGGCTCCCACTAAATCTGCCCTGGTACTTGGGTCTCTTATCACGACCCTCCCGATCTATGTCCTTCATCACTCTAGCAGGATCTGAAACCTAAGAAAAAGTCTTACCTGCAACAACTAGACTCTCAGTATCAATCTGAATAGGGAGCCTCAATCCTCTCACAAAGTAGAAAACTCTCTCATACTCAATATCCAAAATAGAAGTTGCATATATTGCCAACTCATGAAAACAAGCCTCATACTCGACGAATATCATAGAACCCTACTCCAGTCAGGTGAACTGATCCCTCAGCCTATATCTAAAGTTGCACGACATATACTTTTCCAAGAGTATCTAAAAAAACTGAGTGTATGATAGTGGAGAATATCTAACTAACCTTGAACCCATAAAACCTCTCCAACAGTGTCGAGCAGACAAATCTAACTGAAATATGGTGTAATACACACCACGAGTCTCAACAAGGCCTAATCCAAGAAGCCTATCCTCACAATCAGTTAGATTCTCAAATGAATCCTCTCCTGGAGTACTAGAAAACCTAGGTGGAGCTAACATCTAAACTCTACCCAGCATTTTCTGCTTCTTAGAAGACATAGTAGGCAAGGTCCCAACTGGATGAGCAATTATCAGGTGAACAAGTGTGAGCATAGGAGTATCCTTAACTCAATGAGTTGCAGTTGCAAGCTGTAGTCCTTCCCAATAGTCTTTGCACCATTAATAATACCCAATAGCTAAACCAAGGCATCTATAACAAATGAAGAGAAAATATATCCTGGTGGAGCCTAGGCTAGTCCCTGGCCAAATGCTTTCTATGGTGGAGGAATCTCCAGCTTGAGTATAGAAATAAGGGGTTTGGGGAGGCAGCCTATCTTTATCCTTAACTGGGAACACATCACGATGTTGTCCTCTAATAGGAGTAGGATCCCTAGGCTTAGTCTCGGAACCCTCCTCACGCATAGTTGTAGCATGTGTCCTAGGCATCTGCGAAAGAGTAAAGTAAAGAAAATATCCTACAAAATAACTCAAACTCTTAGCACAATGTGAGTGAATGAAGTAAAGGACTCCTAAATATAGGAAATAGACGTCAACAATCTAATCCAAAGGACTCTATTAGACATTTTCTCTTGTATCGATAGTACCGGTGAAACCTAGGCTCTAAAACCAATTTGTCATGACCCAATTCATGAGTCATAATAGAACCAACTAACCTACCAGCAGGTAAGCCAGCATTGTAACCCGGAGTTAAGTCAATGGTTTACTTTGGTAGAAAGGCCCAATCGGGCATAAATACTCAAATATAATTATCAACAACAGAGTTCCACCACAAGAAGACAATAAAAATACATATACCAATCCTACAACTTGGTAATATCAGTACATGAGGATCTAGGTTTTATAATGAGAAATTCAACTCATAAGTCTAAAATAGTCAATACATTCATCTCGAATACAAAAGATTGAAAAAGGACAAAGAGAAATGGGTGACTCAAAACACTGAAAACTCACCCTATCACCAAAAAATCAAAACTTCATAATCTCAACTCAGCGGTGGCAACTAGTACTAATGTCTACACTAAAATGGAACAAAGTAGTAGTATGAGTACTAAAACAATAGCTACTCAGTAGGAATCATCGACCGACTAACATAAATTATTATATAAATATGATATAAATCAGGATAATATCTCCAAGTGAGGTACATAATTAAACCTGAATCATCTTCCTCATCACTTCATAAAATAAATGATCAACTTGAACATTAATATGATATCTCATATCAATACATGCCAATATCATCATATATATTGGATAATCAATATAAAAGCATAAAGAGACATTAATACATTTACACAAACATAAATACAGGCTAATGCACATACATTAAATAAAGCACAAAGTAAAAGAACTCACCACAGCATCCTATATCACACGGGAGTACACTTAAAAGAACATAATGTAATGCACCCATCAAGATGTCCCATACCACTGGGGAGTTCATCAACAATCAAATCATCAATGTATATAGATATAACCAACTTCTCATCATACATGGTTTCCCACTTTTCACACAAACGGACATTTGCCAAAATTTATAATCCTCATCAACTACCTCAATTGAATATCATTCACCAAAGTACATATAACCATAATCGTATCACCATTTAGAAATCTATCTCATCAGTATATGTGATCTACGCACTACTATTACAAACCAATACTCATTATTAACTACTAATTCACTAGTCATCAAAGGACCTCTAGTTATTAGCCTAATTGATTCTTTACTTATTCTTAATTCATAGGATAGTAACTAACCATTATTCAATAAATAACGAATGTTCACCATCTATTTAAGATTCACTGCTAGAGCATAGGTGCATCTAAGTAATAGCCATTTCTAATCATCATAATAGCGCTGATCACTATCTAGAAAAGGCCAATAATTTCCATTGTACTCTTATATATCTAACCATTAATATCTTTTAGTATCTAGCATTATTAATATACAAGTCCTAGATTAATGGCTAATCGACATCTTAACTTATTCATCAACACCATTAACCATCACCCATCTAACCTATTATCATTATTAGCCATGTAACAACTATAATTGCTAGTTGCCATATTTCAATCAAACAAGGTTCACCAACTAGAATTCTAGACTTCAATCCATCAAGTAGAATAGTCACTTAATAAACAACTAGTTACTATATAACTCACTTTAATAAACCATATTCCTTTATTAATCTGTTTATCCAATCCTATCTTAACTCACTAGATAAATCCTCAATTACCACACAATATCCCATTACCAACTTTTCCCAATACATTATTGGCATAAACTACTTCTACTCAATACTCAACACTAGATAGAACTACACCACTTGATGAGTGATTAGTACTGAAGATTTATAATCAAGATACAAAAACAAACATCATAACTTCAAAAAACACAAAGATGTAATCATAAAAAGTAACATCACACATAAACATATATATATATATTCATTCTTGCAATACATAACCTCATTATATCTTTCGGACTTACTGGGTATCTCATAACATAAATATATCCTCCGAAATCAAAGGGAATCATCATATCATCAATTTATCCTCTGGACTAACCAGGCATCATCATAATATCAAGATATCCTCAGAATCACCGAGCATCATTATATCATCAATATATCCTTCGGACTTACCGGACATTAGTATAATATCAATATATCCTCCAAAATTACCGGGCATGATATATCATCATTGTATCCTCCCAACTTACTGGGCATCATCATAATATTATTATATCCTTCAAAATCTCCAGGCAATGTCATATCATTAATATATCCTCCGAATATACCAGACATCATCACAATATTAATATATCCTTAGTACATATCGGGTATCATCAAAACATAAATATAGACTTTAAAATCACCAAAAATCATCATACCATTAATATATATATATATATATTTATATATAAGTCAATCTAATCAATAATAAATGCAAGCCCTACAAGGGTTAGAGTGAAAGAGAAGTAGGGGAAGATATGCCATCATACTTCATCATTCATTCTCACCACAATATGTCATAATGATTATGAACAAGTAAAAAATATGATATGAAAACTCAATATGTTACCAGTCTTCACCTAATCTTTAGTTTTTCCAATACAAGCCACAGATACACCTTCTAGAGCCCCTCTTTATTAGAATAATTGGCATCATTAGCTCAAGGAGATTTTTAGCATCACAATAGTTTAGGCACCATACTTGAATATAATATGAGTAATAATATTATCCAATGCTCACATGGTAATTTAATCAATGAAGTAAGTGATAACATAGTCATGTGTGCAATTTATGACATAATTCATGTTATCCACTCATTACCAATAATCTTGCAACCAATCATTCACATAATTACAAATACCAAAATCATGAATAATACATTTACTATGGTTAGACATCCTATTACCAAAGGCATATTTTAAGTGTTTAACAATTACCTAGCACTCTAATGAAACTACATAGACCAACCATAAGGCAGGTCAAGATCTGTTTCTAATTCCGCAAATTTCTCTTCAAGTCTAACTTTTACTCAGAACTGAGCTAAGCCATCTAAGTTGTGTCTTAGAGGTTTTTCATTCCACACTAGTTCCACAGTACAATTCTTCCTCAAGAATACTCTTAATTTGTCAAAATTTATTTAGTCAATTTCTACAACTACATACTACTAAGGTTAAATTACTCTTTAATATAAGTGACAAGGTCACTCCCATATAACTACATAACCAAGAGAATTATAATTCTATTCATGAGATATCAAGTCCAACTAATCAAGTTTCTATACCACAAGTCAAGTACCATACTCTATGAGTTCAATAGCCTAAATGGTCCAACTAATCCCAACTTTACCATCTTTTATTTAAAAACCTAAAACCTCACCCAATCTTATCAAGATATCAATGTCATACTATAATAAATCTCAATCTAACAATAAATAAGCCTAATATACCTTAAATCAAAATATAGCGTATGAACCAATAGTCTTTGCTTTTTCTTTCCTAAAAAATTCTTCAATGAGCCAAGCTATTAAAAACACAATGTATGCATTATTATGAGAATATAAATACCCATATTGAACCATTGTGCATTGGGTTCAAAACAACATCCAAAATACCCAAGTGGGTCCCACTTATGAAAAATAGGTTTTTGAGACCAAGCCTTTATTCAAATACCACTATGGAATTATATCCCTTAATAAATTAGTACAAATCAAACATATTTGGAATAAAATTAAGCCTTTATCCATTTGGGGTTTTGGGTCTAATGATCAAGAATTCAACACTAAATATGAAGGATTCATATATTAGATTGGATGTAAATCATGAATATGCAGGTTATTCAAGCTCCCAATCAATACCCAAGACTCTATTTTTAGACTACACTCACTATTAGGATTTATGGAACCCAAGGCATAAGAGAAATTGCCAAATTCCCGATCAAAAATAGATTTTAAATATCCTTTCCTAAGAATTCAATAACAGAAATCTCAGACACAAGGGTCGCATGCATCATGATTGCGATACAGCCCCCGCGATCGCGGTACCTTTTCTGCACCAAATGACAACTAACACTCTGAATAAATTCCAAGTTTCAGCCAATGTCTCAGGATGCATACAGAATATAATATGAGCAAACTAAATAGGAAACAACACTAATTTGACATTACAAACTTATTGGCAAAGTCATATTTCTATCTGAGGTTTTTTCACCAAATCTGGGCCCAACACCCAAGATTCTAATTTTAACATTTCGAGTTATAGGTCGAAATGAGTTTGAGTGTAGCGAGAACCGAACCAAAGGTATACACAACCTAAAATTTATATTTCAGAGATGCTGGCATAGTAAGAATTTGCATTCGATATCATTTTACTGATGTTTTTGCTCGATCTAATAAATGATTCTAAAAACAAACGGACTGCCCGACAACCAAACTATCAGTTCTAGCAAGTCAGAAATGACTTGGGGTAGCTATGGAAAATCTCAAATGGCAAAAATAGGTGAAATGATGAGAAATTAGATGATGGGTCATTACATTTATCACCTTTGATAAAGAGGGTGTGGCGAGGAATTTGAGTAAATAATAACTTATTTTATGTCATTTAATAGTATCTCAAAGATGCAAGGATACTAAGCAAGGTTTTAGGTTGTTCAAATATCTATACTTTTGAGGTGTTCAAAAGAATCCATATGTGAGATTTTGGTTTTTTATAGACAAATTGACACTAAATACCTATAACCTATCCTACCTATGATTCTTAATTAAATCTAGACCAATGTTCACTTACCCATGTATGAACCCACACTTACAATAGCATATCCTAGGTCTCATTCCATAGTTTATTTCAACTCTAGTGATCTAAACTTTTAACTGTGCATTTCTACCATTATTAAATTCTTGACTATAAATTGTTTGAATAAAATCCCCTTATTTTATTTAGTCATTTAATTTACATTGCATTTATGAGTAAACTTCTAGTAACTCCTATCACTTGAGATTGAATCCCATTTTATCATTCCTAAGGATTCGATGACTACTTATATCTTTAAGGAGTAATTTGAGTGTCATCAAATTTTGGCATTGCAGCTGGGGAACTGAAACATACATTTTATTCTTTTTTGTATTATAAGTAACTTTGAGTTAGCTGTAATAGTTATTTTACCTAATATGTTGTTTTTGTTCTTGCTCAAGTGACGATCGAAGTATACATAGTTCCATAAGATAAAATGGTAGCAATCCTACTATATTGCTAGGTATGTCGAGGACGATGATCACCTACTAGATGCAGGTTGAGCTCGTATCATTAGTATTCCATCGATGGAAAGGAATGAAGTATATGTCTTTACTAGTATTATGATAGATTTAGTACAGATGGAGGGATTTTTTAAGGGTTAAGACTATGAATATGCCAACCTATATTTGAAAATTTCCATTGATGTGTGTCTTTCATTTCACATCGCCCATATATCTCAAGAGTCAATCTGCTTACATATTTTTTCATTTTCATTAATGAGAGAACAAGTCTGATAGTTGTGGGATTTTCCTGCGGGTTCTGTCACTTTTGGGGTTAAATTAATGAAAGCATTCTTGGATCATTTCTTTCGTGCATCACATATGTTGGAATTATGGGATATAATGATGAACTTTTGCCAATATAATGGCAAATGATTACGTGAGATTTGGAAATTATTTAAGAAGAAGTCATTTTAGTTCCCAATTTATGAGGTCCCATACAAAATGCTCCTTCAAATATTCTAAAGGGCATTGGATCAATTGATCAAGATGGTAGATGATAATATGGCCAGAGGTTCTATTATGAAACAATCTTATAATATCATGGAAAATTTATTAGATAAAGTGACAAAGAAAAGTTGAGGTTGGAATACAAGAGATATTGAGGTACTCATAAAACCTCTCTCCTCATCTTTTGTCAGTCAAGGACAAAGGATAAATGATGAAGAAAGAGATACAGATATGGCCAAAGTGATGACATAATTAGATCTTCTCACCAAACATGTGATGAGAGCTCCTCCAAAGAAGGTCAACATCATTGCCTCTAAGAGTATCAAAGCATATGATGATGTTAAATTATTTACTGATGAAATTTAGTTCACGTTTAACTGGATGGGGAGTTCCCTCCAAACCTATAGAATTCATGGTGGGAATCAAGGTTGGAATAAAAGGTAATGCAAATAGAAAGACCATAAATGGAAGAACCATGATTAAGATAGGGATTTGTAAGATAATAAATATAAGAGAGAGTGCAATTTGCAAGAAAAAAATTAATACCATGATCAGTATATTCTTGTACATGTTTGAGCCAAAGGTAAAGAGACATGCACTGTCGATCTAGATAAATTTAATAATAAAGATGTCCTTACGTGTATCCTTATGGGTAAAGAATAAAGTCATAGGATATTGAGGGAGATGAAGAGAGATTTGTCTAAACTTGATCAAATGGTTACCTCACATTAGACCTCTTTCAAGTAACTTAAAACTTAATTGTTCCAAATATCATCTTATTTAAATACAAGGCAATGGGTAGATTACCTAGTGACATATTAGGGAACCCAAAAAATGATGCTCATATCATGGAAATTATCACTGGGACTAATCAAACTATTGGTAAAGATATCGTGAATCTTGATGAAGACTTCAATAAAAGGGTAAGTTACGTACAAGCTAATGGAAAGAGAAAGTGGCTACAAAAGTCAAATGATGATGTTTTTAATCTTAAAGAGAAAATTGTTGAAAAGCTTAGAGTTGTGAAAGAAGAGGTTGAAAGTGAACAATCCCCACATGTGGTTGATTGTAATGTTCAAAAATTAGAAGAAACTCTTATTACCTCAAGGCTACAGCTCAAGATTACTCCTCCATTTCTGCAAAAGCTAAAGAAAAAGGAAGATGATTCAAAGTTCAAGAAATTTTTGCAAAATTTATCAACTTATAAATGATTATACCATTGTTAAAAGCTATACAAGATATGCCTAGGCATGATAAATTCATGAAGAAATTGATAACAAAGAAACGAGTCATGTAAATTGAAACAATTAAAGTGACACACAACTTTAGTGCTATAATGTCTAGAACAATTATGGTGAAGAAAGATGATATGGGCACATTCACTATTCCTTTCATAATTGGGGAGTACAATTTCAAAAAAACATAATGTGACATTGGTGCAAGTATTATATGATGTCATTATCATGTTTCAAAATCTTGGTTTGGGTACTCCTAAGCCAACTACTATAAGGTTATTAATGGCATGTGTTGTATGATGTACTTGTGAATATGGACCTCTTTATTTTTTAGGTTGACTTTGTCATTCTAAATTTTGAAATTGATCATGAGGTCTCTATTATTCATTGTAGGACATTTTTAAAAATCGGTCAAGCTTTAGTTTTTGTGGAGTGTGGTGAAATGAACTTCTAAGTGAAAAATAAAAAGGTGTCATTTAGTGTCTGTAGGTCTATGAAACAACTTACAAATTTAAAAGTTGACTCGATTATCATTGTGGTTGATGATAAAGTGACTAAAACCATGGAGGTAGATTTTGTAAGTGACCCCATTGTGGGTGTCTTATCGATATTAGGTAGTGAGCATATTGTAGAATATAAAGGGGTTGTTTCTTTTTTAACAAGTTATATCTCCTATAAAAAATCCTTAAAAGTTGGATCTTGACCTAAATAATCAAGAAAGCCTGCATGTCAAACCTTCTATTATTGAACCTCCACAACTTGATCTTAAGTCATTACCTTCATATACATATTATATCTTCTTGGGTGAGAATAATACCTTACTAATCATTGTTGTAGATGATTTATTTCCTTGGAAAGTGGAGGCTATAAAGTCTATGGTGAAAAAGTTAATCCAAGCTATAGGGTGCACCATAGTGGACGTCATAGGGATTTATCTCAAGATGTAGATACACAAAATTATGTTGAAAGTTTTTCACGTGCCTAGTGTGGAGCGTTAAAGAAGGATAAACAAACTAATGTAAATTGTGGTTATGAAGGAGATTATTAAGTGGCATAATACGAGTATTATATACTTGATTTTAAATAGTATGTGGGTTAGTCCAATCGAATGAGTTCCCAAGAAGGGTGGTATGATGGTAGTCCCAAATGAGAATAGTGATCTTATACCCGTCTATCTAGTAATGAGTTAGAGGGTATGCATGGATTATAGAAAATTTAATTATTACGAACGAAAGTGCTTTTAATAGATGATACTGTAATGACCCTCAAGGTTACTTTCTGCATTTCCACACCTTTTTGATATTTAAAGGTTTCCTTCAGTTTCCCCAAGTAATTTGTGACTTGCTGGAGCTGACAATATAGTTATTGGGATGGTAGTTTGGGTTTTAGGGCTAATTCCCTATTTTGAAGTCTTTGATGGTAATGATTGGCTATCAAGCATAAACTTAAGTTTGAATACCTTTTATGCCAATTGTAACATTTTTTTTAGATCCAAAATAAAATTTTAGGCTAGGGGAGCTTTGGTTTGGGTCCTAAGGCTTTCAAAATCATTTTAGGCTATTTGTCAAAATTTGGTGATGACAAACCTTGGCTGTGGGGTGTACATATTGTTGAAACAACCCCAAATGGAAATTTTAAAGGTGAAATTAATTCTGAAATATCAAACTTAATAGGGCAGCATAGTTTTTTACATTCATGGGATATCAAATGAATCCTAAGGAGTAAGGGGAAACTTAGAGAATCTAAGTTTCAGTTGATGCGTCTGCTAAAGAGGATGTTTGGTTGTTTTAGTGTTGGCCGCTTAAGAGGACAAGCGATCACTTTAAAGTCTAGGACTTATCCACCCTAGTCATTATAGAGAAGGCGTGTCTTCTAAAGAGGGAATTTCTTAAGGAATGTCTCAACCGCTATAGTAGATGCCAGCCTAAGGAGGGTACCACATATCTATTGATGGACTGATTTTGTAGTGACCGCTTAATCGGCAACCGAAAGGGCATTAAATTCTACCATTTAGCCAGTTTTCATCAATTTCACACAATTATGAAGAGATAAAAAGACCTAAAAACTATGGGAAATTTGTAGACAAATCTTTGTGTTATTGAGGGATGTTGGGGAGCTTGGAATAATTATTTCCTTGTTGTAAATCTTGTAAATTTCCATCCAACTCTAGGTTTAGTTCTTCTATTTAGTCCCAAATGCTTAGATTCTTAATGCATTGATTTTGGTATTGTTTTATCTCAAAATTTACCCATTGTTGAGTGTAAATGAACCTTAAACATAGAAGGATGTGTTGATGGTTATGAAAGTGTGATTTCAGAAATAGGCCTCGCATGGGACTTTGAATTGATATTGGACCTGAGGTATGAAAATAAAATATGGTTATCATTGTTCTCATATTAATGTGTATATAACTAATTTTAATTTGTAGAATCACTCTGAAGCTTCTCGAAAATGAAATTTGCCAATTTAGCGGTCTTTATAGGACTTTGTTTGTCATTTAAAAAGGATAGTCTTAAATTTCCCTTATATTGAGATTATTTCTAGTATCAATATGATATTATTCTAGTTTGGTTTGGAATTTAGGACTTGGATGTATAATTTGTGTAAATAAGATTATTTAGCTGATTAATCGATCGTAATTATGTGCACATAACTTAGCTACTCGTTCCTTAGGTAGAATAATTATCTTAGGATGCAATGAGGAATATTTAGTACATGATAAGGGGATTTGACAACATGGTCTAGTTTGGGTAGATTTTACCTTTGAATTGATTTTTTGTTAGAACTGGGCCCTCCTTCCTTCTTTGGCAAAGATTATTATTTTTATCTATTTGTGGACTCAATAGGCTTTTATACTTTATCTTTCTTATAATCAAGAGCCCAAGTTAGTTTTAGATATGTTATACCTTATTATAGATATGTACTTGGGAGATATTAATACCGGATGAGCCTAAAAGCTTATGATATTAAGACCAGTCCAAGTTTCGCGAATAATGATATTACTTTCGGTTCAAGTCCAGTATCCATGATACTATTTCTAATTCATGTCTGGCATGTGAGATACTATTTTTTATTTGAGCCAGGCATTTAGAGTTCAATTATTATGCTGATGAAACCTGTTCGAGTTGGATGTTTATGGTATGGAAGAATCCACTATTGTGATTTTGAGAAACAGATAGTTGGTATCATTATTGTTATTATAATTTTTTCGATTGCATACACCGGGATTATGGGGGAACACATTGAGTTATTTACTTATATTTGCATCTTCTGGGCTTATGGTGGCCTAGTTATGCAAGAAATAATTATGTTCTCTTTATTATTATTACATTGGTTGTTAACTTTAAGAATTTGGAGCATTATTCTAGGTTTGTATTTATCTCCTAACTTATCTTATTTTCTGTTATTTTATTGCATTTATATTATGATTTACCTTAGTCGATCGATGATGCCTACTAAGTACCCATTGCTTTATTACTTATACTACATTTTTGTACCCTTTTGGTTCAGATCCTAGTGCTAGTTGTCATTGTTAATGTTGTGTTAGTGTTGTTCTGAGTTTGGGGATAGGGTGAACTCTCGAAGATGGAGTTGACCTTCTCTCTGCCTTCTATTTTGGATTGTCTTTTTGTTTTGTGACTGTTGTATGTTTGACATTGATAGTTCTCGTATTCTTTTGATTAGAGGCTATTATACTTTACCATGTTGTTATTTCTCTTTTACTATTTCCCTTGAATTATTGAATTATTCATCTATTTTATGCCTTCTTTGCTAATTATATGTAAATTTCTAGAATTTATTCAACTATCCACAACTAGCCCATTACTTTTTATTCCAAGCTATGGTTTGGTGTACCTACTGGTGGGATAAAATAGGCCATCATAACTAATGAAAATGGGTTATGAAAAAATAAAAATTTCTCTTGTTGTGACGTAATTTTGATGTAATGCACATTGAGAAAAATATAAGTGGTAGAACTAGACACTCAATTCTTCAAGAAAAATATCTTATAGTTCAATAGTTGAATTTTTGATGCACTTTCCTAGGCATTAA
This sequence comes from Capsicum pubescens, assembly GCA_030864215.1. Classification (NCBI taxonomy): domain Eukaryota; kingdom Viridiplantae; phylum Streptophyta; class Magnoliopsida; order Solanales; family Solanaceae; genus Capsicum; species Capsicum pubescens. Next base: position 161,594,793 of record CM061549.1, on the reverse strand, counting down.
AATTTATCTATGCATGCAAAATTGCATTGAGAGAGAGAACACTATATCTGATGTCCAAGGTTCAGTCATGATTTCAAATATCGCATATAAGAAATTAAACAATGGTTTTTGAAGGAAGGGGGATATTATGATCAACATGAATTTTAGGGTTGAGATATAGGATTTGCTACATGAGGTCATTATTTTGACACTTAATTAAAAAAACATGCCTAATATAATCCAAAAATGGGGTCTGGGGAGGGTAGTAAGTACACAACCTTTCAACTAACTTATGAGTATAGAAATTGTTTCTGATAGATTCCTGGATCAAGTAAAAACATTACCAAGTGGTTCAAAAAAAATAGCAAAATAGAACTAGTCAAGATAAAATGCTACAAAAAGCATGGAAAAGTTTACTTAGAGGGAATTGTCACACCAAGAAAATACTACAAAAAAAATCAATGCAAGAAATCTAATATTCATGGAAATAGAATAACAATTAACTCTCAAAATAATACCACATCTATTACAATCATGACTAATATTTAAGACAACTTTCCAAAACCTAATTTACCATTTATTGTATTTAGTATCCTCCGTAGCCTCATATCAAAGATTATGACTCTAGTAAGCTGAATCTTTTTTATGTCAAAACAAATTACCTCTGTGCACTATATATTCTATTTATCTCTACTTCTCTTGTAACCATACATAACCAACCTCTCACAAAAATGCAATGTGGCATCCATGCATCTCCTATTCACATTCTAAAATAATCTTAGTCGCACGTCTTGCATTTTGTCCTCAATTGAGGCCACACCCAATTTTCCATGTATCTTTATTTCTAATATTATCTCTCCTAGTATGCTTATATATCCACCTTAATATTCCTATTTGTGCAACTTGTAACTTTTAGGTATGGAAATTATTAACTGACCAATATTCCACTTTATACAAGATAGCAGGTCTAACCACTAATCTATAGAACTTGTCTTTAAGTTTTTGTGGTGCCTTATTATTACACAAGACTCCATATGTGTAACTTAACTTTAACCATCTTACACAAATACATATGTAACTTTCTCATCCATTTAACTATTACATTGGATGAAAGCTACTTGTTACTTCCTTTCTTTTAGAGGACATCTATCAAATCTTACCTTACATTATTCTTATGTATTGTTGTTACAAAACTTGCACTCCAATTATTCTATATTAATCTTGCTCAACCTAAACCCTTTAATCTCTAGGATTTGTCACTAATTGTAATGACCTTTCTGGTCATTTCTCATGTTCCTAGTAATTTTCATTGATAAAGATTCTCCATGGTTGTCTCAAGTAATTTATGATTTGCTGGAACCGATAGTTTGATTACCTGTCAGTCCATTTGGTTTGTAGAGCCATTTTACTTTTTTGAATTTTTCATTTGTTCCAATTGGCCACTGTGAAAAGACTTTTAGTAAAACAATCTTGGAGGCGAAATCCAACATTTCCAATGCATTTGGACAATCAAAATTTATATGGTTGCATATCTCATTTTCTCATATCAGACTTTGGATACATCTTGAGGAATTGGCTGAAGCTCATAACTAAATTCAAAACGTCAGTTATTTTCTATCATAGAGAGAGATAATACAATTATAGTGGGTAAGTGTAAATGCATAGGCCATAAATACAGCCTAGCTTGTACGCACGATCATACTTCTCGAGGCCTGGGTAAGGCCAATTTAAATATTTTCTTGAATATCTAATTACTTTACATGGTTAACATTAGAAGGTCTTGTAAATTGGACCTATGGACATGCAATCTCTTAGCTTTGGCTAGTTTATTTTGTGAATATTGAATTATACCATAACTCATATTGTGCCTAATACTGACGACTAAACTTATGTTTGTGTCAAGGAACCCTCTTTTTTCTAGTATTGCGAGTTGTGCCTAATAAGGAAAATCGTAGAAAGTATGACCATGTATTATGATTGACCATTCTTATAATCATGTCGAGACAATAATGTATTGTGTGTTCATACCATATGAATATGCATGTTCATGCACTTACCATTATAAAATATTGATGATAGTCAGTGAGGTACTATGTAAAGCCTTCGCTTATTTTCTTACACTCTATTGTTGTGGGACTTGTATTTTATATTGAATTAGGTATATACATATATGTCTATATTGTTTCTTGGAGAATTTATTGATGCTATGTCCATTTCTGGCAAGGCTGGAGGATATAGTGATGTTATGTTGGTGCTCGATAATGCTAGAGGATATATTGATGGAATTATTATGCCTAGTGAATCTAGAAGAGGTAATGATGTTATGATGATGCTCAATGAATTTGAAAGAGGTATTGATGTTACGATGATACTCAAAGAAGCTAGAGGATATATGTTGATCTTATGGTGATGCTTTTTATAGTGGGTATGGATAAGGATAAAAATATATGTGTGGCTATTCCCTTGTAAGATTATGCTCGTATATGTATAAAGGATATGATTTTTTCTTGGGAAGTAGTCTATAATTCACTACCGTTAATCACTTGTTTAAGTGGAGTGGCTATTGCTAATTCTAATTGTGTGAGTAAAATAAGAATATGCTGAGTATTGACTTAAGACAAGTTGGTACGTGTAACCATTTGTAAAATTAATTAATCACCTAGTTGCATAAATGGCTATTTTATAGAGTGTCACCTTGTAAAATGGATTATGTGATAACTAGTTATTATATAAAGTTGTGGTATTACTTGAGGGATAGAAGCCTAGAATACTTGTTGGTTCACCTTGTTTAGTCAAAATTTGGGGTAACTTAAAATCGTGGTTGTAAACGGCTTAAGATGATTATCGTCTTATCATTGTTGTTGATTAGTGATATTGATGCCTAGTATGTAAAGTCGTTGGTGGCCTAAATGTTTACTTAGAGACTTTTAGTACTAACTATTAAAGGGTGTTGATTAAATATAAGATAAGAGTATTGATAATATGTAATTTCCTTCCTATGTGAGGACTAGTTCACCTATGACAGCTAGTGATGGACTCTAGCTAAATGGTGTCTATTTTTTATTTTTTCTTCTTTAGAAGACGTTTATATTGGCTACTTAGTGAATAATAATTAGTTGATATTACTTGATGAAGGATATTAAGTAACCAGTTAAGCTTATGATTGGTGCCCATGTGATGACTAGAAAACTAGTAGCTTAATGATGAATCTTGGTAAGTTAATACAAAATATATAGAGAGTATTTACATCATAGATATCTAAATTAACTTGTGACTATGGTTATGATTACATTTGTATATATAATTTCAATTGTGATTATTGAGGATGTTTATGGATCTTGTCAAATGGATGATAAATCAGAAATAAGGAAACCATGGGCAATTGTGAGTTGGTTATATATATGTATCTTGATATTTATGATTGATCTATTGATGCACTATCCGGTGGTATGGGACGTCATGATGAGTTATTTTCCTTTATGATCTTTTGGGTGTATGTAATACCCGTACTTTTTCTAGCTTGAAAATTTTTCCCAAAAATGTTATAAGCTTTTATTGAAAGATGAATCCACTTTAATAGATGTGGTATTTTCAAGTTTTTCACTTTTTATCATGTGGAAAATTCCATAAGCTTTCCATCGAAACAAAATTCTCCCAAATTCGACACCCGGACGAAGAGTTAGAGCCTTTTTAGTTTGACAGTGTATCACCTGAGCCATCAGCACATCGCAAAGCCAACTTAAATGACAATTGTCAATTTCCAGTGTTGCTTTGTGATAGTATTGCATTGCGTCAAAGTTACAGGTCTCAAACAAGGTGGCAACGCGATAGCTACGCGTCGCGCCACCATGCAGATTCCCAATTATCCAGTTCTAATGACTTGGTGCGATAGTTGCGCGTCGCACCAACGATAAAAATTGGGAAATTTTTAGAAGAATTAAAATAAATGTCCTAGGGTTAAAAATGTCAATTTCCCTACCCTATGTAAGTTGTGTGCCTAGCGCCATGTCATGTTTTCAAAAAACTCTCAGACAAGTCACGATCTATAGAACTCAGTCAGTCATGTGACTCAGGAAATCTTAAAAATCTCAGTAATATCAGTAGTTCAGTAACCCCATGATCTTAGTATTCCCAGTAAGTCTCAGTAACTTCAGTACTCTCAGTCAGTCCTCAGATCTCAGTAGCATTCCGTCGGTCAATGGAACTTAGTAAATTCAGTTTTAGCTCCGCTAGATGATTCCATCAGTTAATAAGTTCAGTTCAGTTAAATCAGTTAACTTTAGTTAATCGGTTCAATCTCGGTTCAGTTGGGAGTAGGATTCATCATCGAGTGAACCCAAGGATGGAGACTCACCTGTTATTTAGTGGAGGGTCTGAACCTTAGAAACAATTTTTATGTTCCAGAACTATGTAGCCAGCGTAGGTTGAGATGCACCCTAAGCGTTAACGGATATATATATACATCTCATTTGGGTTACCTACTAGGAGGGGTTGACGGAAGAGCTCCCTGTCGGCGAGGGTATACTCATGGTAGGTCTTTACCCGTGGCACGGTATTGCCACCCTTCCAGCTGGAGTTACAAGTTGGAACCCACCTGTTTAGTTTCGGGGCATGTCGGTTAGATTATTACCTCCCACAGTCTCAGTCTCAGTCTCAATCTCAGTAAAAGAACTCAGATAGTTCTTCATATTTTAGGACTGTTAGATACAGTCAAATTCAGATACAATACAAAACTCAGCTAGTTCATCAGATTCAGGACTGTCAGATACAATCACTCATATTATCAGTTATATTAGTTCTCAGAACTCAATTTATCAGTATTTAACTTCAGGATTGTCAGATACAGATAACCAGACCAGTTCTTCATCATCAAAACAGTCAAAAATAGTTATTCATGTATCAGTAACATAGTATTAGTCCCTCAGTATTCAGTAATACAATATTAGTCTATCTCACTTATCAACGACTCAAGGGTCAATATCAGTAGACTCAATATTCAGTCCTATCAGGATCTCAGTTACAGTTACGTAGTCATGCATGTATTCTCACGCTCAGTTTAGTCTATCAGTTAGTATTGTTCATGCATATGAACCATTTGTATTCAGCCTATCTCACTTGCATACCAGTACATTCAAAGAACAGACACATTTGTGCTATGGTGTCTTATACCATAGGTTTAGAAGCACGAGCTCTAGAGAACTAGTAGCATCCCAGTTCAGTGATCAGAGTTAGCAGTGAGTCCTCATCCTTCGAGGACATGATGATCACATTACTATTTCAGTTTTTAGTTTATTTCAGTAGTTGGAGTTAGTTGGGGACATGTCCTATCAACTCCTTATTCGGACAGTTTAGAAGCTTTCAGGCTACAGTATGTTCAAATAATTATCTCAGCTATTTTGGTATTGTTATACCATATTTTTTAGTTATGTACTAGTATTGAATCTTATGGCCTTTCAGTTCATGTTTCTGCATTTATGATATTATTACTATTATTCACTGCTCAGTTTACAGATATGAGTCATGGGTTAGCTTGTGGTCCTTCGGAGTCATGGGCACCGTATTGAATTATGGGTACCATATTTGGGGCGTTACAAACTTGGTATTAGAGCCTAAGGTTCAATAGTGTCCTAGGAAGTTTGAAAAATAGCATTTAGTATTGTTTTGTACATGCCAGTGTCATGCACCACACTTATGTGCAGGAGGCTATGAGATGTTTTAGGAACAGTTTCCCTTCTTTCAGTATTCATGTCGTGCCAGTGAGCATAGGCTCAAAGTTAAAATCTCAGTCTAATCCGCTTCTTCCCTTCATTTATAGATCATGCCTCCCAAAAGGCCTAGCAAAGAGGGAAATGGAAATCAGTCAGCACCTCAGCCCGTCCAGCCAGATCCTCTGGATGAGCATGACTCTCATGCAGAATTCAAGACTGCATTCACTACTCTAGTCAGTTTAGTCACAACACAGAATGAACAGCCAACTGCTGTTCGAACCAACCCAGTGGAAAATTCTACTGTAGTCAGGATTCAGGACTTCACCCGAATGAATCCTCCTCTATTCACCTATTCTAAGTATGAAGAGAATCCACATGAGTTCCTCGATCAGGATCAAAAGGTCAATGACATCATGGGAGTGACTTTCAGTGAGAGCATAGAGTTAGCCACCTATTAGCTATAAGATGTAGCCCATACGTGGTATAAATAGTGGAAGGTAGACAGGGGTATAGATACAGAGCCCATAGAGTGGGAAGAGTTTGCTACAGCTTTCTTAGATAGGTACTTTCCCATAGAGAAGAAGGAGGATAAAGTGTTAGAGTTCATCAATCTTAGACAAGGTACAATGAGCATAAAAAAATACTCCCACAAGTTTATTCAGTTTTCCAGGTACGCTCCCCATGTAGTAACAACTAGAAGATCCAGAATGAGTAAGTTTGTGTCAGAGGTATCAGGCATAGTGGTTAAGGAGTGCTGGAATGTGATGTTGATTGGTGACATGGCCATATCTTGGATTATGATATATGCCTAATAAATGGAGGAGCAGAATCTTAACAAGAAAGAGAGAGAAAATATGAGAAATAGAATAGTTAGTTATAGTTTTGCACAGCATGGGTCACAGGGTGGTAACTGTTCTCAGTTGTGTTAGAAATTTTTAGCCCCAGTTCACTCTCCAACTAGTGCCTCCGTACCAAAGTTCAGAAATGACCATAGAAATGGGGCATTAGGCTCCAAGGCTCAGAATAGATAGAGCAGGATTCTTACTCATCCGATTTATGCAGAGTGTGGTAAGCACCATAATGATGTGTGTATAGACGACAGTAGTGTGTGTTTTGGATGTTGTGAGTTAGGTCACAAGGTTAGAGACTTCCCCCAGTCAGGTTATCAAAGTCATCTCCGCTTATTATTTCAATCCGATCGCCCGAATCAGCAGGGTGGCAATTCAAGCGCTATCAGTGGGTAATGCCCAAGCAGACTCTAAGAACTTCGATCCCGACAGAATTAGGAAAATCCCCCTGATGCAGTCATGGGTATGTTATAGATCTCTAATTTATATGTTCACGCTTCTTCATCTTCATGAGTTCATTTTTGTTTTGAAACCTTGCATAGCTGTTAAACTGTGGGGTCCGAAATTCAAGCCTTCAAATTCTAGTTATAGCTCCAGTATGTGTAGGTAATCCCAAATGGAAGATGATTTCTAACCTACTCTTATCTCAGTACAATTGTTTTGTACCACAGTCATCACCTTACCTATGTATGATTCACACACTTCCCAAAGGATCGTGTGCGTATCGAATTCCTAGAAGGATGGGTTCCAACACCCTCAGTAGTACGAGCCATGTTCCACGAACACAGAAATTTCAGACTTAAGTCATGTAAATCATGAATAAGGCACTCAAGCCATGTTTTTCCATATGTCCAGTCAACATGACTCATGCTCTACTCCTAGTGATCAAACAAGATCATATTACATCAAGTATACCTCCAATTTAAATCTCTTCATAAATCCATAATGTTTGTTCTCGGTTCCTCAAGCCTTAGTCGATTGTTCAGGTTGATATTATATTTATATAAGGATCAAATCCTTTCCTATGCCAATCTTTCCCCTAGTAGTTATCCGTATCCAGTCTTACTACTTCAATATCAGTCTAAACCTTAATTATCAGAACCGAGCATTCAGTTCTAGTTATAATCTCAGTTCTAGTTTAAGTTATAAGGCCAACTTCAGTTTAGTAATCAGATCAGAAACTCAGTTCAGTTCCAGACTTAGTCGACCAATACTACAACTATCAATCACTCAGTTAGTAGTGTTTTAGTACCTCAGACTATAGAATGTTTCCAAATAATGATATACGTCTAGCCTTGCATTCTTGAGGTGATGTAGTTTTGTTCATTCATTCTTAGTTACCTCATGTTATCCAGTCAATCATTATATCCTATGCATAATGTTTTACAGCCTTAGTCCTGTTATTCAGACTAAGTACAAACCAGTCTCTCAAACCCAGTATTCAGCTATAAGATATCCAGTTAATCAGATAAGTCAGTATGTTTACGTATTCGTGCTCAGCACCTCATAAATATTTCAGTAGTCTCAGTTGCAGTGCATGGAGCTTAGTTGCTTCATCTTAGATGATGTATCAGGCCTCAATTTTAAGATCTCAGATAATCAATAATGATTAAGATACTAGGTGCCTTGCGCATCGCCTCAGTTTCCCTTCAGTAGCTCATCCAAGACAGTATTCCTAGAGGGATCTAGTGTCCCAAGGGGGAGATATGCTTTGATCCCCTGAACCTTTATAACATAAGCGTCCCATTCTCTTCTCATGAAATGAATCCATTTTGGAGCAGGGTATACTCATAAGTTTACCCTCAAGTTTAAATCTAAGTTATGAGCCATGTATTTAAGGGCTCAGATCAGTTCACGAAATTCAATTTATGTGCCATGTTGCAGCCTCCGACATGTTCTCAGGTCCCTATTCATTCATACTTTTAGCATAATCTTGGGGTGATCAGTGCTTTTTAGTCACATAACAGTTTTCTTAAACTTACTCAGTTCCATGTTCAAACTACCATTACAAACATGGTATTCAGTTCATAATCAAATCCCCATTATAAACTTGATACTAAGTACTCTTACAAATGCAGTCATGCATTCATATACGAGTTATGTCATGTAATCATGCATCAGATATGACTTCTCACTATGAGAAATTTAGTTCATCAGAACATTCAGTCATGTATTCATAAGTCAATTATCCATGCATCAGAAATGCATGAATTCAGCTGATCAGTCATGTATCAGTCATATATGTTCAGTATGTTATATTCAGCTCTTCAGTCATGTCAGTCATGAGATCATGTTTTAGTTATTCATGTTTAGTATGTACGTCAGTTAATTTTCTGCCCTCTCAATCAGTCTTATTAGAGGATGAATGTTCTTAAGGGGGAGAAATTGTAATACCCATACTTATCCTATCTTGAAAAGTTTCCCCAAGAATGTTATCATCTTTCTTTAAAAGTTGAATCCACTTTTATAGATGTGGTATTTTCAAAATTTTCACTTTTTTCATGCGGGAAATTCTATAAGCTTTCCATCGAAACCAAATTCGCCGAAATCCTACTCTCGAGCGAAGAGTTAATGCCTTTTTAGTGAGACAGTGTATCACCTAAGCCATCAGCACGTCACAGAGCTAGCTTAAATGATAATTGCCAATTTCGCCCAAATCCGACACTCCAGCAAAGAGTTAGAGCCTTTTTAGTGAGATAGTGTATCACCTGAGCCATCAAAGCATCGCAGAGTCAGCTTAAATCGAAATAATCAATTTCCAGTGTTGTTGTGCGATAGGCGTACGTCACGCCAAACTCTCAGGTCTCAAACAAGGTGGAAACGCGATTGCTTTAAATCGCACCACCATGCAGATTCCCAATTGTCCATTTCTAGTGACTTGGCGTGATAGTGTCGCGTCGCACCAAGGATGAAAATTGAGAAATTTTCACAAGAATTAAAATAAGTTTCCTAGGTTTAAAAGTGTCAATTTCCCTACCCTATATAAGCTCAAAAATAGGTATTTGAACCTCCATTACACCAAAATATACTCTATTCTCTCAAAATCCTCTCTAGAACACATTAGGGTTTTTTCATAGAAGATTTAAGTTCAAGAATTTCCTCGGTCAATCTTTATGTATTTACAAACCAAGGTATGCGTAGTGTTCATTCATGGACTCTTTTGGTCGTTCAATCCTACGAATCTCTTTTCCAACTTCAAGTTTATGTATTTCTTTATAAGTTTCATGTTTGATTTTTTTTGTTCATGTTGAGAATGTTTAATTGAATTCTAATCCATGTTGGGTGATCAATTTTATATGGAATTGATTAGTATAGATGTATATTCATGTGAAATTATGATTAAACCCTATAATAATGAAATTAGAATTGAACCGTGATGTCTGACTGTTGTACAATGTTGTTTACATATACTATGCCTACCATATATTTGATTGAATGCCTATATGTAGGAAAAGTGCCCAACTAGCATGATATTATGAAATCTCCATTTATGTACAAGTTTATGCATATCACATGTTTGATGAAGTGCTTCAATATATGAATTATGAATTGTATTGTTGGTCATGTGTTTGAGTAAGTTATGTTATGTCAGTTTATTTCCATTGATTCCTAGGGTTACTTGGACCCGACAACTTTGAAATGTGCCTAGAGCCATGTCATGTTTTCACAATAATCTCAGACTAGTCACGATCCATAAAACCCAGTCAGTCATGCGACTCAGGAAATCTTAGAAATCTTAGTAATCTCAGTAGTTCTGTAACCTCCGTGATCTTAGTATTCCCTGTAGTCTAAGTATCTTCAGTACTCTCAGTTAATCCTAAGATCTCAGTAGCATTCCGTTGTTCAACAAAACTAAGTAAATTTAGTTTTAGCTCCACTAAACTATTCCATCAATTAATCAGTTTAGTTTAGTTAAATCAGTTTAGTTTAGTTAATCAATTCAGTGTTTATTCAGTTGTGAGTAGGATTTAGCATCGAGGGAACCCAAGGATGGGGACTTACCTGTTATTCAGTGAAAGGTGTGATCCTTAGAAGAAATCCTTGTGTTCTAGAACTACATATCCAGCGTAGGTTGAGATGCAAACTACGCGTTTAGGGATATCTATAAATACATCTCATTTGGGTTACCTACTAGGAGGGGTTGATGAAAGATCTCCCTATCAGCAAAGGTATACTCACAACAGGTCTTTACTTGTGGAATGGTATTGACATCGTTCCAGCTGGGGTTACAGGTTGGACCCCACCAGTTCATTTCCGGGGCATGTTGGTTAGATGATTACCTCCCACAGTCTCAGTCTCAGTCGTAGTCTCAATAAAAGATCTCAGATAGTTCTTCAAATTTTAGGACAGTCAGATACTGTCAAATTTAGATATTGTATAGAACTCAGCTAGTTCTACCAGATTCAGTACTGTTAGATATAGTCACTCATGTTATCAGTTATATCAGTTCTCACAACTCATGTTATCAGTATTCAGCTTCAGGATTGTCAAATACAATTAACCAAACCATTTCTTCATCATCAAAACTGTCAGAAATAGTTATTCATATATCAGTAACATAGTATCAGTCCCTCCGTATTCAGTACTATAGAAGCAGTCTTTCTCACTTATCATCGACTCAGGGGTCAATATCTGTAGACTCAGTATTCAATCCTACCACGATCTCAGTTATAGTTATGTATTCATCCATGTATTTTGACGTTCACGTTAGTCAGTCAGTTAGTATTGTTCATGCATATGAACATTTGCATTCAGCCTACCTCACTTGCATACCAGTACATTCAAAGTACTGATGTATTTGCGCTATGGTGTCTTATACCATAGGTTTAGAAGCACTAGCTCTAGAGAACTAGTAGCATCCCAGATCAGTGATAAGAGTTAGAAGTGAGTCCTCTTCCCTCGAGGACATGATGATCACATCACTATTTTAGTTTTCAATTTATTTCAGTAGTTGGAGTTTGTTGGGGACATGTCCTATCAACTCCTTATTCAGACAGTTTAGAGGCATTCAGACTATAGTATGTTTAGATAATTATCTCAGTTGTTTTGGTATTGTTATACCATATTTTTTATTTATGTACTAGTATTGAACCTTATGGTCTTTCATTTTATGTTTTTTCATTTATGATATTATTACTATTATTCACTGCTCAATTTACAGATATCAGTCATGGGTTAGCTTAAGGTCCTTTGGGGTCATAGGCACCGTGTAGCATTTTGGGTACCAGATTCGGGGCGTTACAAGCTTGGTATCAGAGCCTAAGGTTAAATAATGTCCTAGGATGTCTGAAAAGTCGTATTTAGTAGAGTCTTGTACATGCCTTTCTCGTGCCCTACATTTATGTGCAGGAGGCTATGAGATCTTTTAGGAATAGTTTCCCCTCTTTAAGTAATCATGTCATTCCAGTGAGCATAGGCTCAAAGTTAAATTCTCAGTCTAATCTATTTCTTCCCTTCATTTACAGATCATGCCTCTCAAAAGGGATAGCGAAGGGGGAAATGGAAATCAGTCACCACCTCAGCCCGTCCAGCCAGATCCTCTGGATAAGCATATCTCTCATGTAGAATTCAGGACTGCATTTACTACTCTAGCTAGTTCAGTTGTAGCCCTAAATGAACGTCCAACTTTTTTTCCAACTAACCCAGTGGAAAATTCTGCTGCATCCAGAATTTAGGACTTTACTCGAATGAATCCTCCTCTATTAACCGGTTCCAAGTCTGAAGAGGATCCATATGAGTTCCTCGATCAGGTTCAAAAATTCACTAATATCATGGTAGTGACTTCCAGTGAGAGCGTAGATTTAGCCACCTATCAGCTATAAGATATAGCCCATACATGGTATACACAGTGAAAGGTACACCGGGGTATAGATAAAGAGCCCATAGAGTTGGAAGAGTTTTCTACAGCTTTCTTAGATAGGTACTTTCGCATAGAGTAGAAGTAGGCTAAAGTGTTAGAGTTCATCAATCTAAAGACAAGGTACAATGAGCGTAAAAGAATACTCCCACAAGTTCATTCAGTTATCCAGGTACGCTCCCTATGTAGTAGCAGATAGCAGATCTAGAATGAGTAAGTTTGGGTCAGGGGTATCAGGTAGAGTGGTTAAGGAGAGCAGGACTACGATATTGATTGGTGACATAGACATATCTAGTCTTATGATATATGCCTAATAAATAGAGGAGCAGAAGATGTAGAAGAAGGAAGGAGAAAATAAGAGAGCCAGAATAGTTAGTTATAGTTTTCCACCGCATGGGTCATAGGGTGGTAACCGTTATCTGTTGTGTCAGAAATGTTCAGCCCCAGTTCACTCTTCATCTAGAGCCTCAGTACCAAAGTTCAGAAATGACCATAGAAATGGGGAATCAATCTCCAAGGCTTAGAATAGTGAGAGAAAGTTTCTTACTCATCCGTTTTGCACAGAGTATGGTAAGAATCATAAGGGTGTGTGTACAGCCGACAGTGGTGTATGTTTTGGATGTGGTGAGTTAGGTCACAAGGTTAGAGACTTCCCCCAGTTAGGTTATCAGAATCATCTCCATTCATCATTCATTCCGGTCACTCAAATCAGCAGGGTGCCAATGCTAGCACTATCAGTGGGTAACGTCCAAGCAGACTCTATGCACTTCGGTCCCAGCAGAATCAGGAAAATCCTCCTGATGCAGTCATGGGTATGTTATATATATCTCATTTACATGTTCATTCTTCTTCATATTCATGAGTTCCTTTTTCTTTTGAAACATTGCATAACAGTTAAACCATGGGGTAAGAAAGTCAAGCCTTCAGATTCTAGTTATAGTTCTAGTATGTGTAAGTAATCACTAAGGGGAGATGATTCTCGACCTACTATTATCTTAGTGCAATTTTTTTGTACCATATTCATCACCTTACCTATGCATGTTTCACATACTTCCCATAGGATCGTGTGTATTTTGAATTCCTAGGAGGACATATTCCAACACCCTCAGTAGTACGAGCCATATTCCATGAACACAGAAATTTTAGACTTAAGTCATGCAGCTCATGACATAGGCACTCATGTCTTGTTTTACCATATGTTCAGTCCATATGACTCATTCTCTAATCCCAGTGATCAGTCAAGCTCATATTACGTCATGTATACCTCCATTTTAAATCTCTTGATAAATCCATAATGTTGGTACTCGGTTCCTCAGGCCTTAGTCAATTATTCAAGTTGATATAGTATTTATTTAAGAATCGGATCCTTACCTATGCCAATCTTGACCTAAGTAGTTATTAGTATCCAGTCATAGTACTTCAATATCAGTCTAAACCTCAATTATCAAAACCCAACATTCAGTTCAAGTTAGACTCTCAGTTACAGTTTTAGTTATAATACGAACTTTAGTTCAGTAATCAGATCAGAAACTTAGTTCAGTTCTAGACTTGGTTGACCAATGCTATAGCTTTTAGTTACTCAGTTAGTAGTGTTTTAGTACCTCATACTACAGAATGTTTCTAAACCATGACATATGTCTAGCCTTGTATTCTCAGTTACCTCACGTTATCCAGTCAATCATTATCTCCTATGCATAATATTTTATAGACTTAGTCCAATTATTAGGGATAAGTACAGACCAGTCTCTCATACCCAATATTCAGCTATCAGTTATCCATTTAATCAGATAAGTCAATATGTTTACGCATTCGTGCTCAACACTTCGTAAATCTTTCAGTAGTCTCAGTTGCAGTGCATGAAGCTTAGTTTCTTCATCTTAGATGATGTATCAGGGATCAAGTTTTAGATCTTAGATAATAAATCACGATTTAGATTCTAGGTGCCTTGCGTATCACCTCAGGTTCCCCTCAGTAGCTCATCCAAGAAAGTATTCCTAGAAGGATTTAGTGTCCCAAGGGGGAGATATGCTATGATCCCTCGAACCTTTATAACATAAGAGTCCAATTCTCTTCTCATGAAATGAATCCATTTTTAAGTAGGTTATATTCATAAGTTTACCTTCAAGTTCGAATATCAGTCATGATCCATGTATTTAAGGGCTTTGATCAGGTTACGAAATTCAGTTTAAATGCCATGTTTCACCCTTGAACATATTCTCAGGTACCCATTCATGCATACTTCTAGCATAATCATGGGGTCATCAGTGCCTTTCAGTCACGTAATAGTTTTCTTAAACTTACTCAGTTCCATGTTTAAACTACCATTACCAACTTGGTATTCAGTTTATGTTCAATTCCCTATTACAAACTTGGTACTAAGTACTACTGTATATTCTGTCATGCATTCATATACCAATTCAGTTATGTAATCATGTATCAAATATGCCTTCTCACTGCGAGAAATTTAGTTCATCAGAACATTCAGTCATGTATTCATAAGTCAATTATCCATGCATCAGAAATGCATGTATTCAGCTTATCTGTCATGCATCAGACATGCATGTTCAGTATGTTATATTCAGCTCTTCAGTCATGTCAGCCATGAGATCATGTTTCCACTATTCATGTTTAGTATGTACGCCAGTTCATTTTCTACCCTCTCACTCAGTCTTATTAAAGGATGAATGTTCTCAAGGGGGAGAAATTGTAATACCCGTACTTATCCTAGCTTGAAAAGTTTCCCCAAGAATGTTATCATCTTTCTTTGAAAGTTGAATCCACTTTTATAGATGTGGTATTTTCAAAATTTTCACTTTTTTTCATACGGGAAATTCCATAAGCTTTCCATCGAAACCAAATTCGCCCAAATCCTACTTTCGAGCGAAGAGTTAAAGCCTTTTTAGCGAGACAGTGTATCACCTAAGCCATCAGCACATCACAGAGCTAGCTTAAATGATAATTGCCAATTTCAAGTATTTCTATGTGATAGTGGCACATCACGCCAACTTCCAGGTCTCAAACAAGGTGGCAATGCGATAGCTCCACATCGCGCCACCATACAGATTCCCAATTATCCAGTTCCAGTAACTTGGTGTGATAGTGGCGTGTCGCGCCAAGGATGAAAATTGGGAAATATTTACAAGAATTAAAATGCGTGTCCTAGGTTTAAAAGTTTCAATTTCCCTACTCTGTATAAGCTCAAAAATACGTATTTGAGCCTCAATTACACCAAAATATACTCTATTCTCTCAAAATCCTCTCAAGAACTCATTAGGTCTTTTTCATAGAATATTCAAGTTCAAGAATTTCCTCCGTCCATCTTTGTGTATTTATGAACCAAGGTATGTGTAGTGTTCATTCATGGACTCTTTTCGTCCATAAATCCCAAGAATATCTTTTCCAACTTCAAGTTTATGGATTTCTTTATGAGTTTCATGTTGGGTTTGTTTTGTTCATATTGAGAATGATTAATTAAATTCTAATCCATGTTGGGTGATCAATTTTAAGTGGAATTGAATAGTATAGATGTATATTCATGTGAACTTACAATTAAACCCTATAATGATGAAATTAGAATTGAACCATGATGTCTAATTGTTGTATAATGTTGTTTACATATACTATGCCTAGCATGTGTTTTATTGAAGGCCTATATGAAGGAAAAGTGCCCAACTAGCATGATATCATGAAATACACATTTATGTATAAGTTTATGCATTATGAATTGCTTCAATATATGAATTATGAATTGTGTTATTGGTCATGTGTTCGAGTAAGTCATGTTATGCCAGTTTTTTTCCATCGAGTCCTGGGTGTACTTGTACCCGACAAATTAGAAGTATTCCTGGAGCCATGTCATGTTTTCACAATACTCTCAGACAAGTCACGATCCATAGAACTCAGTCAGTCATGTGACTCAGGAAATCTCAGAAATCTCAGTAATCTTAGTAGTTTAATAACCTCTGTGATATCAGTATTGTCAGTAAGTCTCAGAAACTTCAGTACTCTCAGTCAGTCCTTAGATCTCAGTAGCATTCCATCGGTCAATGGAACTCAGTAAATTTAGTTTTAGCTCTGCTAAATGATACCATCAGTTAATCAGTTCAGTTTAGTTAAATTAGTTCAGTTTAGTTAATAAGTTCAGTTTTTATTCAGTTGGGAGTAGGATTCAGCACCACGTGAACCCAAGGATGGGGACTCACCTGTTATTCAGTGGAAGGTGTGATCCTTAGAAGAAATCCTTCTATTCCAAAACTACGTAGCCAGTGTAGGTTGAGTTGCACCCGACATATTTAGGGATATATATATATATCTCATTTGGGTTACCTACTAGGAGGGGTTGACGGAAGAGCTCCCTATCAGCGAGGTTATACTCAAAGAAGGTCTTTACCCATGGAACGATTTCGACACCCTTCCAGTTGGGGTTACAGGTTGGACCCCACCATTTCAATTTCGGGGCATGTCGGTTAGATGATTATCTCCCACAATCATAGTCTCTGTCTTTGTCTCAGTAAAAGAACTCAGATAGTTCTTCAAATTTCATGACTGTCAGATATAGTCAAATTCAGATATTGTATAGAACTCAGCCAATTTCATCAGATTCAGGACTATCAGATATATTCACTCATGTTATCAGTTATATCATTTCTCAGAACTCAAGTTATCAATATTCAGCTTTAAGATTTTCAAATACAGTTAACCAGACCAGTTCTTCATCATCAAAACTGTTAGAAATAGTTATTCATGTATCAGTAACATAGTATCAGTTCCTCAATATTTAGTAATACATTATAAGTTTCTCTCACTTATCAGGGACTCAGGGGTCAATATCAGTAGACTCAGTATTCAGTCCTATCACGATCTCAATTACAGTTATGTAGTCATACATGTATTCTCACGTTCATGTTATTCAGTCAGTTAGTATTGTTCATACATATGAACCATTTCTATTCAGCTTACCACACTTGCATACCAGTACATTCAAAGTACTGATGCATTTGCATTATTGTGTCTTATACCATAGGTTTAGAAGCATGAGCTCTAGAGAACCAGTAGCATCCCAGTTCAGCAATTAGAGTTTGCAGTGAGTCCTCATCCTTCGAGGACATAATGATCACATTACTATTTTAGTTTTCAGTTTATTTCAGTAGTTGGAGTTAGTTAGGGACCTGTCCCATCAACTCCTTATTTATATAGTTTAGAGTCTTTTAGACTATAGTAAGTTCAGATAATTATCTCAGTTGTTTTGGTATTGTTAAACCATATTTTTCAGTTAAGTACTAGTATTGAACCTTATGGCCTTTCAGTTCATGTTTTCGAATTTATGATATTATTACTATTGTTTACTGCTCAGTTTATAGATATTAGTCATGGGTTAGCTTGTGGCCCTTTGAGGTCATGGGCACTGTGTAGCATTCTGGGTACTAGATTCGGGGCGATACAAACTTGGTATCATAGCCTAAGGTTCAATAGTGTCCTTGGAAATCTGGTACGTGTATCGTGCACCACACTTATGTGCAGGAGGCTAAGAGGTATTTTAGGAACTGTTTCACTTCTTTCAGTATTTATGTCATCCCAGTGAGCATAGGCTTAAAGTTAAATGCTCATTTGAATTTGCTTTTTCCCTTCATTTACAGATCTTGCCTCCCAAAAGAGCTAGCAAAGGGGGAAATAGAAATCAGTCAGCACCTCAGCCCTTCCAGCCAGATCCTCAGGATAAGCATGTCTCTTATGCAGAATTTAGGACTACATTCACTACTCTAGGCAGTTCATTCACATCCCAAAAAGAATGACCAGTTACTGTTCCAGCCAACCCAGTGGTAAATTCTGCTGCAATCAGGATTTGGGACTCCACCCGAATGAATCCTCCTCTATTAACCGGTTCTAAGTTACAAGAGGATCCACAGGAGTTCTCGATCAAGTTCAGAAAGTTACTGACATCATGGGAGTGACTTCCAGTGAGAGCGTACATTTATCCACCTATCAGCTACAAGATGTAACCCATATATTGTATAAATAGTGAAAGGTAGATAGGGGTATAGATATAGAGCCTATAGAGTAGGAAGAGTTTGCTATAACTTTCTTAGATAGGAACTTTCCCATAGAGATGAAGAAGGCTAAAGTGTTAGAGTTCATCAATATCATACAAGGTATAATGAGCATAAAAGAATACCCCCACAAGTTCATTCAGTTAGCCAGTTATGCTCCTTATATAGTAGCAGATAGCAGATCCAGAATGAGTAAGTTTGTGTCAGGGGTATTTAGGTAGAATGGTTAAGGAGTGTAGGACTACGTTGTTGATTGGTGACATGGACATAACTAGGCTTATGATATATGCCCAATAGATGGAGTAGTAGAAGCTTAAAAAGAAGGAGCGAGAAAATAAGAGAGCCAAAATTGTTAGTTATAGTTTTACACAACATGGGTCACAGGGTGGTAACCATTCTCAGTTGTGTCAGAAATATTTAGTCCCATCTTACTCTTCATCTAGTGCCTCAGTACCAAAGTTCAGAAATGACCATAGAAATGGGGCATCAGGATCCAAGGCTTAGAATAGTAAGAGCAGGATTCTTACTCATCCATTTTGTACCAAGTGTGGTAAGCATCATAAGTGTGTGTGCAGAACCGGCAGTGGTGTGTTTTTTGGATGTGGTGAGTTATGTCACAAGGTCAAATACTACCCCCAGTAAGGTTATTAGAGTCATCTCCACTGATAATTTTAGTCCGATCGCCTGAATCAACAGGGTGCCAATTCCAGCGATATCAGTGGGCAATGCCCAAGTAGACTCTATGCACTTTGGTCCCGACTGAATTAGGAAAATCCTCTTAATACAATCATAGGTATGTTATATATCTCTCATTTACATATTCACAATTCTTCATATTCATGAGTTCCTTTTTCTTTTGAAACATTGCATATCAGTTAAACCATGGGGTCAGAAAGATAAGCCTTCAGATTCTAGTTATAGTTCCAGTATGTGTAGGTAATCACTAAGGGAAGATGATTCCTGACCTACTCTTATCTCAGTGCAATTATTTTGTACCATAGTCATCACCTTACCTACGAATGTTTTACATGATTCCCATAGGATCGTTTGTGTGTCGAATTCCTAGCAGGACTTGTTCCAACACCCTCAGTAGTATGAGCCATGTTCCATGAACACAGAAATTTAAAACTTAAGTCATGCAGCTCATGAATCAGGCTCTCATGTCATGTATTACCATATGTTCAGTCAACATAAATCATGATCTACTCCTAGTGATCATTTAAGCTCAGGTTACGTTATATATACCTTCAGTTTAAATCTCTCGATAAATCCATAATGTTGGTACTCTATCCCACAAGCCTTAGTCAATTGTTCAGGTTGATGTAGTATTTATTTGAGCATCGGATCTTTGCCTACGCCAATCTTTCCCCAAGTAGTTATCATTATCTAGTATTAGTGCATCAATATCAATCTGAACCTCTATTATCAGAACCCAGCATTCAGTTCCAGTTAGAATATCAATTAATGTTTTAGTTATAATACCAACTTCAGTTCAATAATCAGAACAGAAACTCCGTTCAGTTCCAGACTTTCTAGACCAATGCTACAGATATTAGTCACTCATTTAGTAGTGTTTTAGTACCTCAGACTACAAAATGTTTGTAAATCATGATATACGTCTAGTCTTGCATTCTTTAGGTGATGCAGTTTTGCTCATTCATTCTCAGTTACCTCACGTTATCCAATCAATCATTATCTCCTATGGATAATGTTTTACAGCCTTAGTTTAGTTATTCGAACTGTGTACAAAAAAGTCTCTCATGTTTAGTATTCAGCTATTAGTTATCCAGTTAATCAGATAAGTCAGTATGTTTACGTATTCGTGCTCAGCACTTCGTAAATCTTTCATTAGTCTCATTTTCAGTACAAGAAGCTTAGTTGATTCATCTTAGATGATGTATCAGTCCTCAAGTTTTAGATCTCAGATAATCAATCGTGATTCAGATACTAGGTGTCTTGCGCATCGCCTCAGTTTCCCCTTAGTAGCTCAACCAAGACAGTATTCCTAGAGGGATCTAGTGTCCCAAGGGGGAGATATGCTATGATCCCCCGAACCTTTATAAAATAAGCATCCCATTCTCTTCTCATGAAATGAATCTATTTTGAATTAGGGTATACTCATAAGTTTACCCTCAAGTTCAAATCTCAGTCGTGAGCCATGTATTTAAGGGCTCAGATCAGTTCACGAAATTCAGCTTATATGCCATGTTTCATCCTCAGACATGTTCTCAGTCACGTAACTTTTAGAATAATCATGGGGTCATTAGTGCCTTTCAGTCATGTAATAGTTTCTTAAACTTACTTAGTTCCATGTTCAAACTACCATTTCAATATTGGTATTCAGTTCATGCTCAAATCCCCATGACAAACTTGGTACTAAGTACTCTTGCATATTCAGACATGCATTTATATACCAGTTTAGTTATGTAATCATGCATTAGATATACCTTCTCAATGCGAGAAAGTCAGTTCTTCAGAACAGTTAGTCATGTATTCATAAGTCAATTATCCATGCATCAGAAATGCATGAATTCAACTTGTCAGTCATGCATCAGATATGCATTTTTGTATGTTATATTCAGCTCTTCAGTCTTGTCTATCTTGAGATCATATTTAAGTTTTTCAATTTTAGTTTTTACATTAATTTATCTTCTTCCCTCTCAATCAGTCTTATTCGAGGATGAATTTTCTAAAGGGAGAGATATTGTAATACCCGTACTTTTCCTAGCTTGAAAATTTTCCCCAAGAATGTTATAAGCTTTCTTTGGAAGATGAATCCACTTTTATTGATGTGGTATTTTTAATATTTTCACATTTTGTCATGTGTGAAATTCCATAAGCTGTCCATCGAAACCAAATTTCCCCAAATCCGACATCCGGGCGAAGAGCTAGAGCCTTTTTATTGAAACAGTGTATCACCTGAGCCATCAGTGCATCACAATGCCAGCTTAAATGGCAATTTTAAATTTCCAATGTTTCTCCACTATAGTGGCATGTCGCGCCAAACTTCCAGGTTGCAAATAATTTGGAAACTCTATAGCTCCGCGTCGTGCCACCATGCAGATTCCCAATTGTCCAGTTCCAGTGATTTGGCACAATAGTGGAGCGTCTTACCAAGGATGAAAATTGTGAAATTTTCACAAGAATTAAAATATGTGTCCTAGGGTTAAAAGTGTCAATTTCCCTACCCTATATAAGCTCAAAAACATGTATTTGAGCCTCCATTACACCAAAATATACTATATTCTCTTAAAATCCTCTTAAGAACACATTATTATTTTTCCATAGAAGATTCAAGTTCAAGAATTTCCACCATCAATCTTCATGTACTTACAAATCAAGGTATGCATAGTGTTCATTCATGGACTCTTTTCGTCTATGAAGCCCAAGAATCTCTTTTCCAACTTTAAGTTTATGGATTTCTTTATGAAGTTTAAGTTGGGTTTGTTTTGTTCATATTGAGAATGATTAATTGAATTCTAATTCATGTTGGGTGATCAATTTTTTGTGGAATTGATTAGTATAAATGTATCTTCATGTGAACTTACAATTAAACCCTATAATGATAAAATTAGAATTGAACCATGATGTCTAATTGTTGTACAATGTTGTTTACATATACTATGCCTACCATGTGTTTGATTGAATGCCTATATGAAGGAAAAATGCCCATCTAGCATGATATTATGAAATCCCCATTTATATACAAGTTTAAGTATATCACATGTATGATGAAGTACTTCAATATATGAATTATGAATTATGTTTTTGGTCATGTGTTTGAGTAAGTCATGTTATGTCAGTTTCTTTCCATCGAGTCCTGGGGATACTTGTACCCGACAACTTAGTTGTGTGCCTAGAGCCATGTCAACCTACTTCACTTGCATACCAGTACATTCAAAGTACTAACGCATTTGTGCTATGGTGTCTTATACAATAGGTTTGAAAACATAAGCTCTAGAGAACCAGTAGCATCCCATTTCAGTGATCAGAGTTAGCAGTGAGTCCTCATCCTTCGAGGACATAATGATCACATTACTATTTCAGTTTTTAGTTTATTTCAGTAGTTGGAGTAAGTTGGGGACATGTCCCATCAACTCCTTATTCAGATAGTTTAGAGGCTTTCAGACTACAGTATATTCAGATAATTATCTCAGTTGTTTTGGTATTGTTATACCATATTTTTCAGTTATGTACTAGTATTAAACCTAATGGCCTTTCAGTTCATGTTACCGAATTTATGATTTTATTACTATACTTCACTACTCAGTTTGCAGATCTTAGTAATGGGTTAGCTTGTGATCCTTTGGGGTCATGGGCACCCTGTAGCATTTTGGGTACCAAATTCGTGGTGTTACATACTTTGTATCAGAGCATAAGGTTCAATAGTGTACTAGGAAGTCTGAAAAGACGTATCTAGTAGAGTCTTGTACATGCGTATGTCGTGCACCACACTTATGTGCAGGAGGCTATGAGATGTTTTAGGAATAGTTTCCCTTCTTTTAGTATTCATGTCGTGCCAGTGAGCACAGCCTCAAAGTTAAATTCTTAGTCTAATTCGCTTCTTCCCTTTTTTACAGATCATGCCTCTCAAAAGGGCAAGCAACGGGGGAAATAGAAATCAGTTAGCACCTCAGCCCGTCCAGCCAGATCCTCAGGATGATCATGTCTCTTATGCAGAATTCAAGACTGCATTCACTACACTAGCCAGTTCAGTCGCAACCAAGAATGAACGGAAAGCTGCTGTTCCAGCCAACCCAGTGCCAAATTTTATTGTAGTCGGGATTCGAGACTTCACCCGAATGAATCCTCATCTATTCACCGGTTCCAAGTCTGAAGAGGATCCATAGGAGTTTCTTGATCAAGTCAAGAAAGTCACTGACATAATGCGTGTGACTTCCAGTGAGAGTGTAGAGTTTGCCTCCTATCAGCTATAATATGTAGCCCATACATGGTATAAATAGTGGAAGGTAGACAGAGGTATAGCTATAAAGCCTATAGAGTGGGAAGAGTTTGCTATAGCTTTCTTAGATAGCTTCTTTCCCATAGAGCAGAAGGAGGCTAAAGTGTTAGAGGTCTTTAATCTCAGACAAGGTACAATGAGCATAATATAATACTCCCACAAGTTCATTCAGTTAGCCAGATACCCTCCCCATGTAGTACCAGATAGAAGATCCAAAATGAGTAAGTTTGTGTTAGGGGTATTAGGTAGAGTGGTTAAGGAGTGCAGGACTGCGATGTTGATTGGTGACATGTACATATCTAGTCTTATGATATATGCCCAACAGATGGAGGAGTAGAAGTTTAAGAATAAGGAGAGAGAAAATAAGAGAGCCAGAATAGTTAGTTATAATTTTGCACAGCATGGGTCACAGGTTGGTAACTGTTCTCAGTTGTGTCAGAAATGTTCAGCCCCAGTTCACTCTTCATCTAGTGCCTGAGTACCAAAGTTTAGAAATTACCATAGAAATGGGACATCAGGATCCAAGGCTCAGAATAGTGAGAGAAGGATTCTTACTCATCCGTTTTGCGTAGAGTGTGGTAAGAATCATAAAAGTGTGTGTAGAGCCAGTAGTGGTGTGTATTTTAGATGTTGTGAGTTAGGTCACAAGGTCAGAGAATACCCCTAGTCAGGTTATCAGACACATCTTTGCTCATCATTTTATTCCGGTCGCCCGAATCAGCAGGGCGCCAATTCCAGTGCTATCAGTTGGCACCAAGTCCAGCGCTATCAGTGGGCAACACCCAAGCAAACTCTATGCACTTCAGTCCTGGCATAATAAGGAAAATCCTCCTAATGCAGTCATGGGTATGTTATAGATCTCTCATTTACATGTTCACGCTTCTTCATATTCATGAGTTCTTTTTTATTTTGAAATCTTGCATAGCAGTTAAACCATGGGGTCAGAAAGTCAAGCCTTTAGATTCCAATTATAGTTCCAGTATGTGTAGGTAATCACTAAGGAAAGATGGTTCCCGAACTACTCTTATCTCAGTGCAATTGTTTTGTACCACGGTCATTATCTTACCTATGCATATTTCTAAAACTTCCCAAAGGATCGTGTGCATGTTGAATTCCTAGCAGGACAGGCTCCAAAACCCTCAGTACTATGAGCCATGTTTCATGAACACAGAAATTTCAGACTTACGTCATCAGCTCATGAGTCAGGCACTCGTGTCATGTTTTACCATATGTTCAGTCCACATAACTCATGCTCTAATCCTAGTGATCAGTCATGCTCATATTATGTCATGTACATATCTAGTTTAAATCTCTTGATAAATCCATAATGTTCGTACTCTGTTCCTCAGGCCTTAGTCGATTGTTCAGGTTGATATAGTATTTATTTGAGCATCGGATTCTTTCCTATGCCAATCTTTACCCAAGTAGTTATCAGTATCCAATCTTAGTACTTCAATATTAGTCTAAACCTCAATTATCAAATCCCAACATTCTGTTCCAGTTAGAATCTCAGTTATAGTTTTAGTTATAATGCCAACTTCAGTTCAGTAATTAAATTAGAAACTCAGTTCAATTCTAGACTTTCTTAACCAATGTTACCATTATCAGTTACTCAGTTAGTAGTGTTTTAGTACCTCAAACTATAGAATGTTTCCAAACCATGATATACGTCTAGCCTTGAATTCTTGAGGTGATGCAGTTTTGCTCATTCGTGCTCAGCATCTCATAAATCTTTCAGTAGTCTCAGTTCTAGTGCATGAAGCTTATTTTTTTCATCTTAGATGATGTATCACGCCTCAAGTTTCAGATCTTAGATTATCAATCATGATTCAGATACTAGGTGCCTTGCGCATCTCCTTAGTTTTCCCTCAGTAGCTCAGCCAAGACAGTATTTCTAGAAGGATCTAGTGTCCCAAGTGGGATATATTCTATGATCCCCTGAACCTTTATAACATAAGTGTACCATTCTCTTATCATGAAATGAATCTATTTGGAAGTAGGGTATACTCATAAGTTTACCCTAAAGTTTGAATCTCAGTCGTGAGCCATGTATTTAAGGGCTCGGATCAGTTCACGAAATTCAGTTTATATGGCATGTTTCAGCCTTAGACATGCTCGCAGGTCCTCGTTCATCCATACTTCTAGCATAATCATGGGGTTATCAGTTCCTTTCAGTCACGTAACAGTTTTCTTAAACTTACTCAGTTCCATGTTCAAACTACCATTACAAACTTGGTATTCAGCTTATGCTTAAATCCTCATTACAAACTTGGTACAAAGTACTCTTGCATATTCAGTCATACATTCATATACCATTTCAGTTATGCAATCATGCATCAGTTAAGCCATCTCAATATGAGAAATTCAGTTCATTAGAACATTCAATCATGTATTCACAAGTCAATTATCCATGCATCAGATATGCATGAATTCATCTTATCAGTCATGCATCAAAAATGCATGTTCAGTATGTTGTATTCAACTCTACAGTTATATCTACCATGAAATCATCTTTCAGTTATTCATGTTTAGTATGTACGTCAGTTCATCTTTTCCCCTCCCACTTAGTCTTATTTAAGGACGAATGTTCTCAAGGGGGAGATATTGTAATACCCATACTTTTCCTGGCTTGAAAATTTTCCCCAAGAATGTTATAATCTTTCTTTGAAAGAGGAATCCACTTTTATAAGCTTTCCATCGAAACCAAATTCGCCCAAATCTGACACCCGGGCTTAGAGTTAAAGCCTTTTTAGTGAGACAGTCTTTCACCTAAGCCATCAGTATATCACAGAGCTAGCATAAATGTCAATTGTCAATTTTAAGTGTTGCTCGGAGATAGTGGTGAATCGCGCCAAACATCCAGGTCTCAAACAAGGTGGCAACGTGATAGCTCCACATCTTTCCACCATGCAAATTCCTAATTGTCCAGTTCCAGTGACTTCGTGTGATAGTGGCGCGTCGCGCCAAGGATAAAAATTGGGAAATTTCAGACAAGGTACAATGAGTATAAAATAATACTCCCACAAGTTCATTCAGTTAGCCAGGTACGCTCCCTATGTAGTAGCAGATAGCAGATCAAGAATGAGTAAGTTTGTGTCAGGGGTATCAGATAGAGTTTTTAAGGAGTGCATGAATGCGATGTTGATTGGTGACATGGACGTATCTAGGCTTATGATATATTCCTAACAGATGGAGGAGCAAAATCTTAAGAACAAAAATAGAGAAAATAAGAGAGCCAGAACATTTAGTTATAATTTTGCACAGCATGGGTCACAGGTTGGTAACCGTTCTCAGTTGTGTCAGAAATATTCTGCCCCAGTCCACTCTTCAGCTAGTGCCTCAGTATCAAAGTTTATAAATGACCATAGAAATGGGGCATAAGGCTCCAATGCTTAGAATAGTGAGAGAAGGATTCTTACTCATCTATTTTTGCGCATAGTGTGGTAAGCATCATAATGGTGTGTGTAGAGATGACAGTGGTATGTGTGTTCGATGTGGTGAGTTAGGTCACAAGGTTAGATACTACCCACAGTAAGGTTATTAG
This sequence comes from Capsicum pubescens, assembly GCA_030864215.1. Classification (NCBI taxonomy): domain Eukaryota; kingdom Viridiplantae; phylum Streptophyta; class Magnoliopsida; order Solanales; family Solanaceae; genus Capsicum; species Capsicum pubescens. Next base: position 161,567,847 of record CM061549.1, on the reverse strand, counting down.
AGTCATCTCCAATCATCATTTCAGTTCGATCGCTCGAATCAGAAGGGTGCCAATTCTAGCGCTATCAGTGGGCAACGCCCAAGCAGACTCTATGCACTTTGGTCCTGGTAGAATCAGGAAAATCCTCCTGATGCAGTCATGGGTATGTTAAATATCTCTCATTTACATGTTCACTCTTCTTCATATTCATGAGTTCCTTTTTCTTTTGAAACCTTGCATAGCAGTTAAACCATGGGGTCTTTAAGTCAAGCCTTCAGATTCTAGTTATAGTTTCAGTATGTGTAGGTAATCACTAAGGAAAGATGATTCCCGAACTACTCTTATCTCAGTGTAATTATTTTGTACCACAATCATCACCTTACCTACACATGATTCACACACTTCCCATAGGATAATATGTTTTTCATATTCCTAGCAGGACGGGTTCCAACACCCTCAGTAGTACGAGCCATGTTCCATGAACACAGAAATTTCAGACTTAAGTCATCCATCTCATGACTCAGGGACTCATGTTTAGTTTTTTGATATGTTCAGTCCACATGACTCATTCTCTACTCCTAGTGATAAGACAAGCTCAGATTACATCATATATACCTCAAGTTTAAATCTCTTGATAAATCCATAATGGTGGTACTCTGTTTCTTAGGCCTTAGTCGATTGTTCAAGTTGATATGGTATTTATTTGAGCATTGGATGCTTGCCTATGACAATATTTCCCTAAGTAGTTATCAGTATCCAATTTTAGTATTTCAATATCATTCTAAACCTCAATTATTAGAATCCAGCTTCAGTTCCAGTTAGAATCTCAGTTATAGTTTTAGTTGTAATACCAACTTCAGTTCAGTAATCAGATCAGAAACTAAGTTCATTTCCAGACTTGCTTGAGTAATGCTACAACTTTCATTCACTCAGTTAGTAGTGTTTTAGTACTTCAGACTATAGAATGTTTCCAAACCATGATATACATTTAGCCTTGCATTTTTTAGGTGATGTAGTTTTGCTCATTCATTCTTAGTTACCTCACGTTATCCAGTCAATCATTATCTCCTATACATAATGTTTTATAGCCTTAGTCCAGTTATTCAGACGAAGTATAAACCAGTCTCTCATACCTTGTATTCAACTATTAGTTATCTAGTTAATCAGATAAGTCGGTATGTTTACGCATTCATGCTCAGCACCTCATAAATTGTTTAGTAGTCTAAGTTCTTATGCATGAAGCTTAGTTGCTTCATCTTATATGATGTATCAGGCCTTAAGTTTTAGATCTCAGATAATCAATCACAATTCAGATACTAGGTGCCTTGGGGATTGCCTCAGTTTCCCCTTAGTACCTCAGCCAAGACAGTATTCCTAGAGGGATCTAGTGTGCCAAGTGGGAGATATGCTATGATCCCCCGAACCTTTATAACATAAGTTCCCATACTCTTCTTATGAAATAAATCCATTTTGAAGTAGGGTATACTTATAAGTTTACCCTAAATTTTGAATCTCAGTCGTGAGCCATGTATTTAAGGGCTCGGATCATTTTACGAAATTCAGTTTATATGCCATGTTTCAGCCTTAGACATGTTCTAAGGTCCCCATTCATCTATAATTCTAGCATAATCATGGGGTTATCAGTGCCTTTCAGTCACGTAATAGTTTTCTTAAACTTACTCAGTTCCATGTTCAAACTACCATTACTAACTTGGTATTCAGTTATGCTCAAATCCCCATTACAACCTTGGTACTAAGTACTCTTGAATATTCAGTCATGCATTCATATACTAGTTCAATTATGTAATCATGCATCAGATATGCCTTGTCACTGTTAGAAATTCAGTTTATCAGAACATTCTGTCATGTATTCATAAGTCAAATATCCATGCATTAGATATGCATGAACTCAGCTTATCAGTCATGCATCAGACATGCATGTTTAGTATGTTATACTCAGCTCTTTAGTCATATAATTCATGAGATCATATTTTAGTTATTCATGTTTAGTATGTACGTTATTTCATCTTCTCCACTCTCACTCAGTCTTATTTGAGGATGAATATTCTCGAGGGGGAGATATTGTATTACCTGTACTTTTTGTAGCTTAAAATTTTTCTCCAAAAATGTTATAAAATTTCCATCGATACCAACTTTTCCTAAATCCAAGACCCGGGCAAAGAGTTAGAGCCTTTTTAGTGAGACAGTGTATGACCTGAGCCATCAGCACATCACAGAGCCAGCTTAACTGGCAATTGTCAATTTCCTGTGGTGCTTCGTGATAGTGGCGTATCACACCAAACTTCCAGGTCTCAAAAAAAGTGGCAACGCGATAGCTCTGTGTTGCGCCACTATGCGGATTCCCAATTGTCCAGTTCCAGTGACTTGGCGCGATATTGGAACATCGCGCCAAGGATAAAAATCAGGAAATTTTTGCATAAATTAAAATACGTTTCCTAGGGTTAAAATTTTCAATTTCCCTACCATATATAAGCTCAAAAACATGTATTTGAGGATCCATTACACCAAAATATACTCTATTCTGTCAAAACCCTCTCAAGAACACATTAGGGTTTTTTCATAGAAGATTCAAGTTCAAGAATTTCCTCCGTCAATCTTCATGTATTTACGAACCAAGGTATGTGTAGTTTTCATTCATGGACTTTTTCCGCCCATGAAACCCAAGAATCTCTTTTCCAACTTCAAGTTTATGGGTTTCTTTATGAGTTTCATATTGGGTTTAATTTTTTCATGTTGAGAATGATTAATTAAATTCTAATCCATGTTGGGTGATTAATTTTATCTGGAATTGATTAGTATAGATGTATATTCATGTGAACTTACAATTAAATCCTATAATAAGGAAATTAGAATTGAACCATGATGTCTAATTGTTGTATAATATTGTTTACATATACTATGCCTACCATGTGTTTGATTGAATTCCTATATGAAGGAAAAGTGCCCAACTAGCATGATATTATGAAATCCCCATTTATGTACAAGTTTATGCATATCACATGTTTGATGAAGTTCTTCAATATATGAATTATGAATTGTGTTATGCCATTTTCTTTCCATTGAGTCTTGGGGGTACTTTTACCCAACATCTTAGATGTGTGCCTAGGGACATATCCTGTTTTCATGATTCTCTTAGACATGTCACGATCTATATAACTCAGTCAATCATGTGACTCAGGAAATCTCAGAAATCTCAGTAATATCTATAGTTCAGTAACCTCCCTGATCTCAGTATTCCTACTAAGTCTCAGTAACTTAAGTACTCTCAGTCAGTCCTCAAATCTCAGTAGCATTGTGTTGATCATCAAAACTCAGTAAATTCAGTTTTATCTTAGCTAAATGATACCATCAGTTAATCAGTTCAGTTCAGTTAAATCAGTTCAGTTTAGTTAATAAGTTCAGTGTCTATTCAGTTGGGAGTAGGATTCATTACCAAGTGAACCCAAGGATGGGGACTCACCTATTATTCAGTGGGGAGTGTGATCCTTAGAAGCAATCCTCGTGTTCCAGAACTACGTAGCCAGCGTAGGTTGATATGCACCCTACGCGTTTAGGGAAATGCATATATTCATCTTATTTTGGTTACCTACTAGGAGGGGTTGACAGAAAGTTCCCTGTCAGCGAGGGTACACTCACATCACGTCTTTACCCATGGAACGGTATTGACACCCTTCCACCTAGGGTTATAGGGTGGACCCACCAGTTTAGTTTTGGGGCATGTCGGTTAGATGATTACCTCCCACAGTCTCAATCTTAGTCTCAGTAAAGGAACTCAAATAGTTCTTCAGATTTTAGGACTGTTAGATATAGTCAAATTCAGATATAGTATGAAACTCAACTAGTTCCATCAGATTCAGGTCTATCAGATACAATCACTCATGTTATCAGTTATATCAGTTCTTAGAACTCATGTTATCAATATTAAGCTTTAGGATTGTCAGATACAGTCAACCAAACCAGTTCTTATTCATCAAAACTGTCAGAAATAGTTATTTATATTTCAGTAACAAAGTATCAGGCCCTCATTATTCAGTTATACTGTATAATTCTTTCTCACTTATCAGCAACTCAGGTGTCAATATCAGTAGACTCAGTATTCAGTCTTATTACGATCTAAGTTACAGTTATGTAGTCATGCATGTATTCTCACGTTTATGTTATTCAGACAGTTAGAATTGTTCATGCATATGCACCATTTGTATTAAGCCTACCTCACTTGCATACCAGTATATTCAAAGTACTGACGCATTTGCGCTATGGTGTCTTATACCATAGGTTTAGAAGCACGAGCTCTAAAGAACCAGTAGCATCCCAGTTCAGTGATCAGAGTTAGCAGTGAGACCTCTCCTTCGAGTACATACTGATCGCATTACTATTTTAGTTTTCAATTTATTTCTATAGTTGGAGTTAGTTGGGGACATATCCCATCAACTCCTTATTCAGATAGTTTAGAGGCTTTCAGACTACAGTATTTTTAGATAATTATCTCAATTTTTTGGTATTGTTATACCATATTTTTCAGTTATGTACTAATATTGAACATTATGGCCTTTCAGTTCATGTTTCTACATTTATGATATTATTACTATTATTCAGTGCTCAGTTTACAGATATCAGTCATGGGTTAGCTTATGGTCCTTCAGGGTCCTGGTCACCGTGTAGCATTCTGGGTACCAGATTTGGGGCATTACAGTGTATTTACCAGTGCTATGGAACACTATGGTGAGTTTCTTTAGTTTATGCTCGAATGGTAGTATGTGTGTTCAACTTGGTATTTACATGATTGTTATTGAATTTTATGTTGCTTATGATTCTGAATTGATTATTCATTTCATATGAAAGTTGTGGTATGTGTTGATATGAGATATCTCACTATTATTCTAGTTGATTAGTTATTTTAAACAACAATATTGGAGAAGACTCAGGTTTGATTCTATACCTTGACTTATAGATATTGTCTTACTTTATATAATCTATATATCATAATTTAGCTCAGTTGGCAGATGATGCCTACTGAGTACCCATGTATTGGTACTCATACTTCACTTCTGTACCTTTTGGTACAGACTAGAGTACTAGTTACCTCCAATGAGCTGAGATCGTGTTGTGTTGATCTTCTGGAGATTAGGTAAAGTCTTGGAGTTTGAGTTGCTCATTTTCCCTCTATCCTTACTCTTTCTTTTTTATTCGATATAAATGTATAAGACTATTTAAGACTATTTAAACACTTAGTTATAATTTCTATTATAGAACTTAAATTCTCTTGTACTGATACTACTAGGTAATAAGAATTTGTATCCATATGTTGGTTGACTTCTTTTATACGGAATACTATTTCTCATATTACATTTGAATATTAAGTCCATGTTGGATGTTTATACCATGGTTACCTATTTCTTTATCTTTGAGTTATGGTGTCATTTTACCTACTTATGGGTTTTAGTAGGTGCTATCAAGACTCAAAAATTAGGTTGTGACCAATTGGTATCAAAGCCTAGGTTTTGCCAGTATTATTGGTAGAAGAGAAAACGTCTAATATAGTCCTGTGGATTGGAACATTGATGTCTATTTCTTATCTTCAAGACGATATGGGATATTCTTAGGAGTCCTTCACTTCTTTCACTCATATCATCCTAAGAGTCTGAGTTAGTTTGTATGATATTCTCTTGACTTTAATCTTTCATTGATGCCCAGGACATGTGTTTCATCTATACGTGATTAGGATCTCAAGACCCAGCCTAGGGATCTTTCCCTTGTTCAAGGATAACCTTGAGATGTGTCCCCAGTTAGGGATCAAGATGGACCTCCCCAGAACTTCATTCATGCATCCAAGCCAGAGATACCTCTGCCACAGCCAACGGTGGGATAGGGACTAGACCAAGATCAACCTGGTTTTATTCTCTCTTCTTTTCTTAGAGATCCCTTTATTTATCTATTGGTTATTGTTAATGGTTCGTAGACTACAAGGTCAGGAGGCAGCCTGCAACTGCAGCTCCTGGAGTTAAGGTCCCCCCATGCCGATAGTTGTTTAGACTATAGCCACTCAGCCAGTTGTGACCTAGCCAACTATGTTTGCTGAGGAGTAGAAGATTCTGAATAGGTTCTTGAGATTGATTCCACTTAGGTTTTTTGGTTTTCCTGGAAAGGATGCATTTGAGTTTTTGACTGCTTTTGGGGATAGGCTTCGTGGGTTAGGCCTTGTTGAAACTCATGTTGTGGATTACACCATATTTCAATTGGATTTACCTATTATACACTGGTGGAGAGATTTTATAAGTTCTAGACCAGTTGTCTCTTCTTGTCTTTCATGGACCTAGTTCTCCAAGATGTTCTTGGTGAAGTATATGATGCATAGCCTTAGGGATTGATTGAGAGACCATTTCTCTAGATTGGAGCAGTGTTCTATGGCAATTTTTGAGTATGAGGCCTATTTCCATGAGTTGGCCAGATATGCATCTTCTATCTTGGATACTGATTATGAGAGAGTTCACTGCTTTGTGAGAGGATTAAAACGTCCTATTCAGACGACTACTCATAATCTAGCTGCTAAGGGTAAGACTATTGATAAGGTTTCTGATCATACTAAAGTTATGGAGGACATGAACCATATGGTTTATGATAAAAGGCCTAAGTATTAGGGAAGATTTGGTCCGAGCCGTAGTAGTTCCCGATTCAAATATGGTACTTCTTTTATTGGGCATCCTCCGTGCCCATCTTTCAAGTCACAAAGTTAGACTAGTCCACCACTCCCGATAGCTTATCAAACTACTGATGGAGGTCAATTTAGTTCTAGTGTCCACACTAGTAAAGGTTATGATCAGTCTTTGAGAGGTTCATCTGTAGGCTGTGCTAGGCGTGGTTTCTACTCTGATTCAGCTGGATCAATGATTTCTTGTTCTGCCTGTGATTCTTGTTTTACTTGTGGGTTTCCTAGTCATTTCTCGAGAGATTAACCTAGACTTGGGGTAATGGTTATGTCAACCCGGGGTGTTGGTCCTATTAAGGAAAATTATTCCACAGGTAGATGTGGTTCATCAGGTAGTAGGGGTGATTACTAGTGTGCGTGAGGTGGTACTTAGGCAAGCAGGACAATAGGTCTATCAGGAGCCTAACAAGGTGGCGGGTATGGTTAGTTGTATCCAGTACCTGCTAGGCCTAAGGCTGAGACTTTAGATGTTGTTATGACAGTTACAATCTTCGTGTTCCACAATTCATCTCTTACTTTATTTGATATCATATCTATTTTTTTATATATCTATTTGTTATGCAGCATGGTTAGACTTGACTAGTGATTTACTGAATCTATACCATTGTGCATATCTACTCTCGTGGGTGATTTTTTTAGTAGTGGATAAAGTACTCAGATCATGTATTGTTACAATTAGTTATATTGATACTTATGCTGATTATATTATTCCAGATATGTTGTATTTCGATGTGTTTCTAGGTATGGACTGGTTATCCCACTATCATGCGTTCACGGATTATTTTTCCAAGACCTTTACCTTAGTTGTGACCGATATAACCCTATTCATATGATAGTGAGCGATTAGTCGTGAGACAACAGGGATTATTTCTTATGTTTATGCAAGAAGGCTTATATAGAGGGTTAGTGAGTCTTATCTCTCTTATGTATATGATACTCGGGTAGAGAGTCTGTTGCTTGACTTTGTTCCTATTATGTGTGAGTTTCTTGATGTGTTTTCTACCATCCTTCCTTGTATCCTCCATAACTTTGAGATTGAGTTGGCTATTGACCTTGAGCCTGGCACCCGACCTATTTCTACGGAACCTTACCATATGGCTCTTACTGAGCTTAAGAAGCTAAACTCTTAGCTCCAAGATCTTCTTGGTAAGGGTTTTATTAGACCGAGTGTGTCCTTATGGGGATCTCTTATTTTGTTTGCAAAGAAGAAAGATGGTTCAATGTGAATGTGTATTAATTATAGGCAGCTTAACAAGGTGATGGTAAAGAACTTTTATCCTATGCCTAGCATTTATTATTCATTTGACCAGCTTTATGGCGTAACCTTGTTTTCAAAGATAGATTTGAAGTTTGGTTATCATTAGTTGAGCATTCGGGTTGAGGATACCAGAGCACAACCTTCAAGTTCGGTTATGGTCATTATGAGTTCATGGTGATGTCTTTTTGGTTGACTAATGTCGCAACCTCGTTTATAGACTTTATTAATCATGTATTCATACCCTATCTAGAATATTCTTTTATTGTGTTCATTTCTGCCATTCTTTTGTAGTCGAGGAGTAGTGAGGAGCATGCACAACACCTGAGGATTGTGCTTCAGGCTTTGCGAGAGCATGTGCTTTTTTCCAAGTTCTCAAAATACAAGTTGTGGCTTAAGTTAGTGTCATTTTGTGGACATGTGGTGTCCAAGCCAGGTATTATGGTAGACCTGGCTAATATTTTGGCGATTAATGATTGGACAAAGCCTACATCTCTGACTGAGGTTCGCAGTTTCATTGGTTTTACCTGATTCTTATAGATGTTTTATTGAAAGCTTTGCTACTATTTAAGCCCCTATGACTAGATTGACTCATAAGAAAGTTCCTTTTTGATGGTCCGAGGAGCGTGAGTTGAGCTTTAGAAATCTCAAGGATTGTCTTACTTCAGCTACAGTGTTAGCTCTACCGATTGAGGGTGAGGGATTCAACGTGTTTTGTTATGCTTCTAGTATTGGTCTTGGTTGTCTTTTGATGCAACATGGTCGTGTCATTTCTTATGCTTCTAGACAACTTAAGGTTCATGAGCGTAACTACCCCCCTTATGATTTGGAGCTGGCGGCAGTAGTTTTTGCGCTTTGGAGGCATTATTTGTATGGTATGCATTGTGAGATTTTCACCAATCAACGTAGCCTTCAGCATCTTATAACTTACTGATAGATTAATGCTCGCCAGCGTAGATAGATGAAGTTATTAAAGGACTATGATATTTCCATCTTGTATCATCTGGGTAAGTAGAATGTGGTAGTTGATACCTTGAGTCACAAGGTAGTGAGTGTGGGTATCTGGCTTGTATATTAGTTTATCAGAGGCCATTGGTTTGAGACATTCATTCCTTAGCCAATTTGATGGTTCTCCTTGATATTTTGGAACCTACTAGGATTATGACTTATCTGGAGGCGAGGTCCTCCCTATTTGGGTAGATTCATGATCATTAGTATCAGGATAGCATGTTGTATTTTGTTTATGATCAGGTGACTAGTAGTGATTCTAGGAGACACACAATTTATTTTGAGGGTAGTTTGAGGTTTTAGGGCCGTATTTGTGTTCCCCGACTTGATGACTTAATTTAGTCGATTCTTTATGAGGCTCACAGCTCTAGATATTCCATTCATCTCGGTACAACAAAGATGTATAGATATTAGAGGCAGCTTTACAGGTGGGACAGTATAAAGTGAGATGTGGCAGACTTTGTAACTCATTGCCGATATTGTCAGCAGGTTAAGGTCGAGCATCATCTTCCAGGCGGATTGACTCAGACGTTACCCATTCTCAAATGGAAATGGGAAAGAATTACTATGGACTTCATTAGTAGTTTAACTCAAACTTCCCATGCTCATGATGGTATTTGGGTTATTATGGACCGTTGAACCAAGTCGGCATATTTCTTTCCTAATCATATGACCTTCAGTGCAGAGAGATTAGCCTAGTTTTTTGTTCGAGAGATAGTTCATTTGTATGGGGTTCCTGTTTCTATCATATCAGATCGTGATTCTGTGTTTACTTTGAGATTTTAGAGGGCATTTCAGGAGGAGTTAATTACTCAAGTAGATTTAAGAATAATGTTTCATCGGCAAATAGATGGTTAGTCCGATCAGACTATTTAGGTTCTTAAGGATATGTATTTTAGAAGATAATGGGATTAACACTTAGCATTGGCAAAATTTGCCTATAGCAACAGTTATCATTCGAGTATTGAGATGTCTCTTTATAAGGACTTGTATTATAGGATATGTCATTCTCAGATAGGATGGTTTGAGACTTTGAAGGTGAGACCTTGTGGTACAGATTTGTTTTAAGACTCATTGGACAGAGTCAGGGTGATTCGGGATAGGTTTAGAACAGTCTAGAGTAGGCAGAAGCCCTATGCCAAATGTAGACTCCATTCCTTAAGATTCAGAGTCGATAACCCTATGTTGCTTTATGTTTCACATATCAAAGGTGTGATGAGACTCGGAAGGAAGGGTAATCTCAACCCTCATTATATTGGTCCTTATGAGATTCTCTGTGTATTTGGAGAGGTGTCATATGAGTTAGCCTTGCCTCCAGATTTTGTTGTTGTTCATCTGGTTTTCTATGTGTTATGTTGTGAATAAATATTCCTGATCTATCTCATATGTTTTGGTAGGACTCAGACTAGTTAGTTGAGTAGTTGGCCTTTGTTGAGGAGCTCATGCTTATTTTGGCTAAAAAAGTGAGACAAAAGCATACTAGAGAGATTCTTATAGGTAAGGTTTAGTAGAGGCACCGCCTAGTTTAGGACGCTACTTGGGAGATTAGGAGAGAGATGTGGACCAAGTATACTCATTTGTTTATGACTTTAGGTATTTCTTTCTTTCTTTAAATTTAACTTCCAGGGATGAAAGATCCTTAGAAGAGGATATTGTAATGACCCTTCAGGTGATTTCTCATATTCCCGCTTATTTCTACTTATAGAGCTTCTACATGGTAGCCCTAAGTCATTTATGACTTGTTGGAATCTATAGTTCGATTTCCTAGAAGTCCGTTTATTTTTTAGAAACATTTTTCCTTTTTGATGGATTCATTGGTTCCAATTATTTACCGAGCAAAAACTTCAGTAAAACAACCCTAGGAAAAATTTAACATTGCCAGCACATCTAGAACGTCAAAATCTATATGGTTTCATATCTCGTTTGCTCATATCAGAATACGAATACATCCCGAGGCATTGGCTGAAGGTCAAAACCAAATTCCAATCTTTAGTCGTTGCCTGTCATAGAGAGAGATACTGCGATCGTGGTGGTGAGTGTGAATACATGAGCTGTGATTGCATCTTAGCATGTGTGTGCGATTGCACTTCCTAAGGCCTAGGCGAGGCCTATTTAAATGTTATCTTGACTGGGAATTTTGTCATTTTTGCCTCCCTCTTGAGCTCTAAAATCGTAATAGAGTGTAAAATCCTTGAATTAAGTCTTGTGGGTTTATTGGGAGATAGAATAGCTTGTGTAATTGGGTTTTGCTATGAATCTAAGGTAACATTCCTTCCAGTTTTGGTATTTATTTCTTGATTTCTACATCCAAAACCCGAAATGTCTTGAGGCTTGATTTTATCCCCAAAGATGATTATCTTGTTCAAATTTCTTGAAGGTTTAATTCCCCAATGGTATTTTAACAATGGGTTGGTCCTGAAAACTCATTTTTCTGTCTGTTGAACCCATTGCGGGATTTTGGTGTCATTTTTGAGCCATAGTACAATAGTTCAATATGGGTGTTGTTATTATTGTAATAATGCATAGATTATGTTGGTTATAGCTTGGCTCGAGGAAGAAGCATCAAGGAACGGGAATGCAAACATTATTGGATCGTGAGTTATTTTGTACTAAAGGTAGGTTAGGCTTACTTGTAGTTAGATTGAGCTTTATTGTAGTATAATTGTTATGTCATTATAAGATTAGGCAGGGTCTTAGATGTTGAAATGGTAAATTGAAATGCTTGGGATTAGTTGAGAAATTTAGACTATCCAACTTGTTAAGTATGGTATTTGACCCTTAGCTTAGTACCTTGACTAGTTAGACTTGTTGTGTCATGAACAACAAGAGAATTCTTTAGTTGATCTAGTTAAATAGGAGTGACTTTGTTCACTCACCTTAATAGTATGTTTGTATAGGTTTTAAAGTTACAAAATTAACTTTAGGTGCTTGGATGACATAAGATAATACTTGAGGAATAATTGTCCTATAGAACTAGTGTTGATTGATAAACCCTTGAGATATGGCTTAGATAAGGTACTCTAATTTTGGGTAGAAGTTAGACTTGAAGAAGATAATTTGGGATATTAGAAGAGGAACTTGACCCGCCTTAAGCTTGAACTACGTAACTTCATTGTGACCTTGATTCTTGATAAACGCCTAGAATATGCTTTGGTTACTAAGTGGCTAAACCCTGTAAATCGGTTTTTCTTGATGCTGATGTTGGAAATATTTTGCATACATGATTGAATATGTTATTATTTTACTTGGTTAGCATTGGATGGTCTTATACATTGAACCTATGGCTATGCTATAACTTATCTTTGGCCAGTTTTATTTTGTAAATCTTGAATTATTCCATTACTCATATTGTGCTCAAGTTTAAGGACTAAACTTATATTTGTGTCAAGGAACCCCCTTTTTGCTAGTATTATGACTTGTGACTAATAAGGAAGATCCTAGAAAGTATGATCATGTCTTGCGATTGACCATGCTAATAATCATGTCAAGCCGGTAATGTATTGAAAGCTCATACCATATGAATATGCATCTTCATGGACTTACCATTATAAAATATTGATGATAGTTGGTGAGGTACCATGTTAAGCCTTCTCTTACTTTGATACACTCTATTAGAGTGGGACTTGTATTCTATGTTGAATTTGCTCTATACATATATGTCTATATTGTTACTTGGAGGATATATTGATGCTATGTTGAAGCCCGACAAGGACAGAGTATATATTGATGTTATGTTGGTGATCGGCAATGCTGAAAGATATATTGATGAAATTATGATGTTCGGTGAATCTAGAAGAGGTAATGACGTTTTTATAATAACAAATGAATGCTGAAGAGGTATTTATGTAACGATGATGCCTGGTGATTCAGGGGGTATATGTTGATATTATGGTGATGCTATGTATGGTGGACATATATAAGGATAAATATATATATATGTGGCTATGCCCTTGTATGATTATGCCCGTATATTCATTAAGGATAAGCTATTTATTTTAGGGAAGTAGTCTATAATTCTCTACAGTTAATCACTTGTCTAAGAAGTATGTCTATTGCTAATTCTAATTAAGTGAGTAAAGTAGAATATGTTGAATACTGAGTTAATACTAATTGATAAGTATAACCATGTGCATAACAAAGGAATCACCTACTGATGTATTGACTTGCATAAATGGTTAGATTATGGAATATCACCAAGTAAAATGGATTGTGTGATCACTAGTTGTTTATAAAGTGGTGGTATTACTTTAGGACTATAAGCCTGGAATACTAGTTGGTGGACCTTACTTAGTCCAAATGTGGTAAATAATAATCGTGGTTGTAAACAGTTTATTTGTTGTTAACTAGTGATATTGATGTCGAGTATGTAAATTCGCTGGTAGCCTAAATGTTGACTTAGAGACTAATGGTACTAACTAGTAATTACTGTCTATTAAATAGTAAATAAGAATATTTATAATAAGTAGTTTCCTTCCTATGTTAGGACTAGCTCACCTCTGATAACTGTTAATGAACTTTGGCTAAATAGTGACTATGGTTTAATTGAGCTTCTTGAATAGATGTATATGTTGGCTACTTAGTGAATGATTATTAGTTGTTATTTCTTGATGAAAGATATTAAGTAATCGTTTAAGATTATGATTGGTGACCTTATGACGACTAGCAAACTAGTATCTTAATGATGAGTCTTGGTTAGTTAATAAGTACTAGATATAGTGTATTGACATCATAGATATATAAATGACTTTGTGACTATGGTTATCATTACTTTCGTATATATCATTTCAATTGCAATGATCGAGGATGTTCATGGATCTTAGAAAATGGCCTATAGCTGTAAAATATGGAAATCGTGGGTAATTGTGAGTTGGTTATATATATGTACCTTGATATATTGATGATTGTCCTATTGATGCACTCTCCGGTGGTATGGAACATTGCGATGAGTTATTTTCTTTTATGTTCTTTTGGGTGTACTTCCCGATTATATGGGACACCGTGGTGAGTTCCTTTAGTTTATTCTTTAATGGTGGTATGCATGTTAAACTTGGAATTTACGTGATTGTTACTGCATTTATGTTACTTATGATTATGAATCGATTAATCATTTCATATGACGGTTGTGGTATGTCTTGATATGAGATATCACACTACTGTTATAGTTGATTAGTTATTTTTATAGAGTAATATTGGAGAAGATTCAAGTTCAATTCTGTACCTTGACTTATTGATATTCTTACTTTTATGTCATCTTTATATCATAATTTAGCTCAGTTGGCCAATGATACCTATTAAATACCCGTGTTTTGGCACTAATACTACACTTTTGTACCTTTTAGTGCAGACTCGAGTACTAGTTACCGCCGTTGAGTTGAGATCGTACTAAGTTGATCTTTCGATAATATGGTGAGATCTTGGAGTTCGAGTCGCCTATTTCCCTCTATATTTCTTCTATCTTTTCTATTCGAGACGAATGAATACGACTAGTTAGACTTTGAGCTGTAATTCCTAATGTCAAACATAGATGCTCTTGTTTAGAAACTACCAGGTAATGGGAATTAGTATCCATATGCTAGTTGTCTTCTTTTTTGTTTAATATTGTTGCTTATATTTTGTTTGTATATTGAGTCCATATTGGATGTCTCTACAAAGGTAACCTATTAACTTAGCTCCTGGTTACAGTGTTGGCTTACCTATAGGTGGGTTTTAGATTGTTCCATAATGACTTGGATTTTGAGTCGTGACACCAAAGATCAAGCTTAACGTTAATTCACTAAAAGACTCATCGATTAAAACTTTGACACCTGGAAATTACATTCACCATATCACCTCTCCTTGTATATTTTAAGTCAATTGGTTTATCACCAATACAAATAAGAATGGAATAAGAACTGATCCGTGTTGCGAACCCATCATCACTTGAAAGTGCTCTACGTCCCCACTCATAATCCTTAACCTAGTATTGGATTAATCAGTCATATACTTAAGTGTTCTAATATACGTTAAAGTAACTCTTTTAGCTTAGAGGCACCTCTACATAATACCTCTACTTAAACTTTGCCATGTACTTTTTCTATGTTGATGAATATCCTATGAAGGCCCCTCTTCCACTATTTATAGTACTCACCAGTATCAAAACTAGATGAATGTCGTTTTTAGCTTAAGGTCCTTGAATGAAGCTGAACCGATTCTCAGAAATAGATATGTCCCTATTTACCCCATCATCACCAGTCTTTCACAGACATTTAGTTTTTGACTTAGAAGTTTGGTAACACTATAATTGTTACAACTTTGAGGCTTAATTAAGCTAAAGAAAATATCTAGTAATAATAAGAAACTCAGGATAACTCTTTTGCCTCATTATGTTGTCACTGACTAAAGGCTACGAGGGTTCAAGAAAATCACTCAAGGAACTACATATAAGTAATGATGCCACAACTTCAGCACAAACACTATGGTTGCCAACTCCAAATTATGGATAAGGTAATTTCTCTCATGAGATCTTAACTGAAAAAGGAATAAGCAATTACCTTACCCTCCTTAATCAACACTACCCCATAACTAGCACCAGAAGCATCACAAAATATTACTAAACCTATACCTTCCTTGGAAAAAGTCAAATAGAAGCTAAAACAACTCTTTTAGGAAACTTTTCTCACACACATTTGACCACTGAAATACCACCTTTTTCTAAGTCAACATGATCATAGGAGACCCAAAATATTAGAAACACTCTTTAAAATTCTGATAAAACTACCAAAACTCTAAATGTCGCTAGGAGAAGCAGGTCTACACCAATCATGATTTTCCACTATCTAGGTCTGATTAACAATAATACTATCCTTGGTCACACAACCTTTGAAGTACAATCCTCAATTGATTTACATGGTCGGCCTCACTCTTGTAATAAACTAAGATGTCATCTATAAATACTATCACAATGGAGTCGAGAAACAGTTGAAACACATGGATAATCAAGTCCATGAATGTGTTAAAGGCATTGGTCAACCAAAAAGACATGACAAAGAACTCATAATGATCGTATTGAATATATAAAGTCATCTTTGAAACAACTGAAGCTCTAATCTTCAACTCATGATGGTTAGATCTCAAATCAATCTTTGAAAACAATGGAGCACCCTGACGCTAGTAAAAAAGATCATCAAAGAAAGAAAGAGGATACTTTATCATATTCATCAGAATGTTCAACTACCAATAACTGATACACGTATCTATAAAACCATTATTTTTCTATGCAAACAATACAGGAGCACCCCATGGAGATACACTTTTTCTAATTAATATCTTATGCAACAATCCCATAGCTTCTCCCTCAGTTCCTTTAACGTAGTCGGGGCCATTATAGGGAGAGATAAAAATGGGATTTGTGCCTTTCTCCACATCAATAACACGTTCTGGAGTTATATCAGGAAAATTCATAGAAAAAACATGCATGAACTCATTAACTACTAGAATAGACTCCATAGGAGGCAATGAGGCTATGTTACTATAAAGAATATGAGACAAATCATATAAACACCTCCTTTGTGTTATGTGATGAGCATGCAGGAAAGATATAACAAACTTTGAAATCATCCACTTTCAAGCAAACCTCAACACACTCGAAGTAGCTAAGGTCACACTCTTTACATAATAGTCCAAAATTGTATTATATAAAGTTAACTAATCTACACATAAGAAAACAACAGAATCAACCATATCTAGGATGATCAAATCTATCGAAGTTAAAAAACCTGCAAAGTTAACCACACAATATCAGTATGCCTGATCCTCCAATAAAGAATCTCTTATAGGTGTAGAAACTTAAAAAGGCAAAGCAAGAGGCTTATATGCAAAATAAAAATAAGAATAAAAATATGTAAACATAGAGGATAATGTAAACCTAGTATCAAATAACATGAAGTAAGATCTATAGAAAACTGTGATGATATTTATAATAACTGTATTAGAGTCCTCTACCTCATGTCTCCAAGGTATATAGAATAAACTGGCCACATCTTCTCCAAGTTGAGTTAACCAAAGACCACCTCCACGAGCACTCCTACCTCTAGCACCATTGGCACCACCCCTACCAGTTTTTGGACCACCACCTACTTTAGAAATTATAGTAGGGCAAAGCATAAGTTGAAAACCCTACTGAGTTGATCCATACACAAATTCAGGACAATCCATGGACACATGAAAAAACTCATCACATACAAAACATCCCTTATGTCCTCACTCAATTTAAAAAGGGATAGATGAGCTATAATGATGCTAGATCTAAGAACCAATCATGGAGCCATTACCCATATGACCTGATACTAAGTTACCAAAAGCTATAAAACCTATAATTATACCTCCTAATTCCTGTAACACATCCTAAATTAGTTCTCCATGATAACCTCGACAACCTGTACTATAGAAATATCTACCTCAGAAGTCATGCCCTCTAAACACACCCTCACGATGAACCATCTTTGTGCCTCCTAGAGTAGCCTGGATAATAGAGTTGGTCATCTTTGCATGCTCAGTAATATTCTTGAAAGAATCCCTTAAAACTACCACCTCGACTGTAGCCAACTACTAGGTACAATCTAACCACTTCACAAACTTCTAAATCCTCTCAGACCTTTTGGAGATACTAGAAACTGAATATCTGGATATAGTGTGAAAATATGCTTTACACTCAGCAATAGTCATAGATCCCTACTTCAAGTTATCAAACACATCATGTATCTAATCTCTTATGATATACGATATAAATCTTGCTAAGAAGGACATAGAAAATAGCGTCTAAGTCATATCAGGCAAACCCAAAGGTCTACAACTAGTAAATGACCTCCACCAATCCCCAGTTATATCCATTAATTAAAAGGTAGTGTAAAAAAATCCATGAGACACAAGTGATCCAAGAGTATATAACTTCTCCTGGAAATAGATTAAAAACTTATAGGCATCCTCACCAATAGCACCAATAACCTTAGGTGAACCTAAGTAAATAAACCTCAAAAATCTCTTTTAATCGCCAGAATACATAACTATACCCGAAGAAACTTGGGGAATACTTTTTCTAACAGGTAATAAATCTGTACATATGGGTATCATAGATGATTTTTGTACCCCGAAAGTCGGAACACCATAAGCTGTTGTAGATGCTGATAGTGGAAGATCCCTCAAAGTCTGAGTAATACTAGGTACACTCAATGAAAGAACCTCTAAAAGACTCAAGAGATAAACCAAGCATAATGCCCTGATTCCCATGAATCGGAACGCCACATGGTGATCGTGACCCCAAGAGACCACAAGCTAACCCTTCACTAATATCCGTATTTGTTCACTACATAATATAATACGATAAATACGAAAACTGGCTAAATCTGGCCATTAGGTTCAAACATCTAAATATACAGTACTGAAAACTAAATATCAATACATCTGTCTGAAAATCCTCTACACTGCCTGAACTATGGAGTTGAAGGGACAATTCCCCAACTAACTCCGTCTACTAAAATCATCAAAACACTGAAATAGAATATCCTCGGATGATGAGGACTCACTGTTGCACCCACTGCTACAAGATCTGATAGCTAAATATACTCTGAATCTCACTCTTCTGAACCTATGGTGGGGGAAACACCATAGCACGAATGCATCAGTACAAAGAATGTACCGAATATGCAAGGATAGGGTAATGTGAAATATAAGGCTTATGCATAAACATAAAAGTATGAATAATATGTATTCGCTGGAATAAACATATATAGAAACTCTGCAGTCGCCAATTTTGAAATATGTCTGATAAACAATACACATATGGATGCATAAAGTACAACTGAAATCATCATGACACCGAATGTTACATTTTGAACACTGACACTCGAAAATAATACTACTGGCAATAAGATACTAAGTATCTTAAGATACTAGAGCTGACATCTGTACTTATCCATACTGAGAAATCGAATAACTGACATTACTGATATTTGATATTCAAATTCACCAACTCTGGAACACTGAACAACTGAATCTGAGATCAAGCCTCATCTAGCAGGAAGTCTCTATACTTAATGATAATGATAATGGGTAAATAAGTTCGAGAGAAACCCTCATCTCGTAGGAAGTCTCTCTACTCAATAATAATGATAGAAATACTGGGAGGCCTGTATATGATAGGCTCAACTTCTGCACATTAACTGAGTTCTTTTCTGAGACTGTTACTGAAATTATGGGAGTGATCATTTAACCGACATGCCCCACTTACCACACGTGGGATCCAACCTGTACCCCAGCTGGAAGGGTGTTAATACCGCGCCACTAGTAAAGACAACTGCATAGGACCCTCTACTATAAGGACGTCAAACGAGAATGGTGGGACCTTCTACTCGCAGGACAACCACCTCATCTAACCCTCTACTTGCAGGATAGATGTCTCAACCTACGCTGGCGACGTAGTTCTGGAGCATAAAGATTGCTACCAGGAATCAAACCCTCCACTCGCAGGAATATTTCCATCCTTAGCTCGCTCGGTGGTGAATCGTACTCCCAACTGAAAGACACTTAACCAGTTCTTAATTGTACTCAACTGAACTAAATCTGTTTTCACATTATGATACTTTATCAATATGACAGAATTCGCTTGATTCCGTTCTCTGACGGAGTATTTCTAAATGCCACTTACTTTTAAGATAAGCTTATTATCTCACAAAATGTACAGAGGTCTGTAACGGAGTGAATTGATATGTAAGATTTCAGAGCTTCATGGCCCGAGTATTTGATAAAGAATGATTTCTGAGATTACTGAGTTTTCCCCAAGTTTTGAAACTAATCGGGAGTTCATTGTTCATCGCTCGATTGAGATTACCGTGAAACTGACTCGGCTCTAGACCAGCAGAATATTTCGGGCATACGTACCTCCACAACACAATAGCATAAAGTAACACAAGATAAATAACTCATACACAACATGCCCATAGGCCATCATACGCAACACATAATTGAGGACTTCACACTTAGCAAATCAAATGGCCTCATTTCTTTATATAAGCATCCAATCGAACACGTGGGGAGCATGCTTTGGGTCCACATCAAATACTACGTACAAACATCATAGTTACCTCAATAATTCATCATGGCATTCCATCATACACCCACAACGCACCACAAATTCAAGGAAATCAACTATCCATAGGAACAAAGCATGAATTTATCTTTTAAAACCTAATGAACCACAATGCAAGGTTTCTTATTCTCTTAAATAATTGGTCAAACATATGGTAGACATAAGTTAAGCATATGGATATGACATGAAATCATAATTTGGATAACAAACGTGTCAAATACTTAATTCTTCTTCACATAGGCATTTTAGCAATCACCTTACATGCACCATTTAGGGAATAGGTTTAATGCTCAATTTCATGCACCACAACACCATCATCCTTCAACTTCAACATCCACATTTCTCAATTCACAATCCAACTCACATTTAGAAAATATTTGACATATCAATAAATAGTAGGGATATATAATTCCCAATAACAATTATCAAGTCATAACAAGGAAATAATGGAATAATAGTATAAATCAAGGCTTAACAATTTAAATCATCATATATTCATAATCAATTAATTTTGGACCTATTATGTTATAAAAACAAAATCTCTAGTCTCTTAGGTATTTTCACAAACACCTTACATGCACTTCTTAGGCATAGGTGGATTCATCAAGATTACAAGTATTCAATCACCCATTTCATATATTTATACATCACACACCACCATAATTTCCACAAACATACAAAGATCCCTTCTTGGATATCATCAACTTAAACAACATAATCACCAACCATCACACAAATACTACACACATATACTTCAACCAACACACATAATCATCCCGCACATATATCTCAACCATCATGTGAATACTACACAAATAGACAATGAAAATTTAAAAAGTATAATCATATATATATATACACATGTATCTTGAGCCTTTGAAAAATGATTTGTGGGCTCTATGGACGAAAGGAGCCCATAGATAAACACTTGCATACCTTAGATTTCGTAGACGAAGAGATTGACGGAAGCAATTCAAAAAGCGAAGCCTTGAAATGATTTTCCACCAATTGGAACCCTAACCCTAACTCCTCTTCTTCTATATATATATATATATGCATATATTTGGAGAGAGAGATATAAGAGAAATGAGAGAAAATGAATGACAATTCTCATCTTAAAGGGGGTATATATAGAGGGTTACAATAATGGGAAATGACCAAAATACCTTTAAAAATCAATCAATGTCAAATCTGCCCTTCAGTGATCTATCCGTTAGGCTGAAGTAAATTGTCCATAACTTTTTACTCCGATGTCCAGGTTGGATGAAACCAATTTAATTGGAAAGAAGACTCTCAGGGCTTCCCGTTGATATATAGCAGCTCACACAGTTAATTATGTACAAGGAGTTATGATCGTTTAAAGTTGGAGAAAAAATATGCCTGACCTCAGTACTTTTTCCTACACGTTTTACTGTTCATCACTATTCACCGTTCGATCGGAATGTTCGTAACTCATCACTCGGGTGTCCGTTTTGGGTGATCCACATATCTTTGGAAAGCTTATTCGATGCTCTACAAAATGGTGGGTCGAAATCCAAGAAATGAAACATAGAAAAATTATAAATCATTCTAGAAGATAGGACCCAATACGTTTACGCACAAGAGACCCTAAAGTACTAGGGTGTCAACAGAACCTTGTGGAACCTGAGATATCCCTGCATCCCCTATCTGATAATCACATATAGCATACTTAATATCAGGATGAAGAGAGGTATCCAAAGAACCTCATCTGATTAGGTTATATCTTCAAGATTGAACCCTACCTCTATGCTATTCATGACAACTGTCTCTCCCTCTAGTTTAGGATCTATTCCTGGGTGCTGGTTCAACATCCCTAGCCTCTTAACATCTAGTCCTTAACATATACACAGAAAATAGTATCACACAATTTTGAACATTTGGTCAGAACAACCTACACAACTAAGAACAAAAATAATAAAGTTTTTCCAAAAGACATCATATAGGCTCTCAAAAATAGATACATACCTTTATGTATTGGTCCATGAGACTTCACTAGATAAGCTTCTCTTACACTTAGGAGACCAATGAACTTGGCCTCTTTAATACTAATTTGTAATGACATAAAATTGAGTCATGATGGAACTTATCATGACTCAACCTTGATAACTAAGAAAATCACCCATACGGATAAAACAAAATAAAAAAATGCAACAATATAACCCAAGGTGAGAATTCTAGAATAAATTCAGATCCATACAAGTATATTAATAGAGGAATTATGAAAGAAATGCCCTAAATCACCTAAAACCTATTGTCATATTGTAACAGCATAGAGTACTTTCACGACTCCAGGCTACCCCCTGGTCGTAATACGATGCTAAGAACCATAAATATTACAAAGCTAAATCATGTACTGGTAAGATACTTAAGAAACTGATTTAAAATTTATATACAAGCTAAATTTGTTGAGCGCAAGTATAATCATGAGAAAATCTGTATGAATGTAATGTTGACAAAGTTTACAACATGGTAAAACTAAAGAAACAAAGTTAAATTACATGAAATGAATTTGACTGACTATCTATAAAGCCTCTACTATACTGGATATAGGCATCTGGGACATGCCTCGAACTACCAAAAATCAATACATAAGAATGATAACAATAAAGTACATGAACTAGAACTTATTGGAGTTCCCAAAATAGAAGAACTCATCACCTGCTGGCTGAAAGCTGAGAACCGTCTGACCCTGGTGTATGAGATACATTTGCTACCTATATTATGAAGGATAATGCCATAAACATATACATATGGTCAATACTTTTAAATGTACTGGGTATATGAAGACATGCACTAAATCATCAAAATATTTAAAACATGCTTTAAAACTAAAGACATAAGGTATTTGTTGAAAAATACATTAAAGACATGGCTATACATAAAAACTATAAGTTGTATCGAGATTAACAAATCATAAGCAAAAAACATTTATGTATGATTAGAAGTTGTGAAACATGAATACTGTATGTAAATCTCAAGTAAAACAGAACTAAGGTTCATGCATGGATACTCAACATGAAAACATGAGCATGTAAGACTTAGAACGCATGAAAAAACATAAACATATACTTCAATAATGTGTAATATGAATGATTGAATCACTGTTAGATATATAACTGGATAACTATGATTTGTATAACTGAATAACTTGTATTTGAACAATTGGTCATGCAAACCTGAAGTAACATACTTTGAATACTGCATTGAGATTGTGGGAGTTAACTACAACTAACAAGCCCCAATCTGAGCTATTGGAGTCCAACCTGTAACCCCAGTTAGAATTGGGTTGGTACCTCTCCAGAGGTACAAACACATGACAAACGATATACATCCACAAGACTGATATCTCGATGGAGGAGGGTGTCATGCCTAATATATAGGGGACCCTTTATAATCTACGATTACAGTGTAGGTCTGGAAATTAGGGACAACTACTAATGACTCATGCCTAACTGACGGGGGAGTTGTCATCCCTCATTCACTTAGTGCTAAGTGTTACTCCCAACTGAATGACACTGGTATTATTATTCATTAACATGATGTTGTACTGTATTGATAAGTCCTCAACATCAAATTTGTAATCTAAACATAGTAATAAATTCATAGTCTGATTGACTTGTTTCATGGAAATGGAATCATGTAAAACATATTGGTATTGAGTGTTCAAAATCCCCCAACACTGAATGATAAAAAAAATACTTTAACAAGATTTAAAATAGTGGTATAAAATCATAGTTCAAAGACCAAAAATAAAAGATATTTCAATAATTGAGTGAAATATATAAACTTGAACAAGGGGATGAGTTATACTTGAGAAAACAACGTATTCACATGATTTAACTTATAATTCAAAGATTTGACATGGAATAAATTGAATAGAATATGATAAATTGAAAATTTAAAGCATGAAATAAACTAGTTTATGTGGGAAGACATGTTGACATGGCTTGAATTCAAATTACCAAGTAATACATGGATTAAGTTCATAAGTTGCATGGATAATTTTATAAAATAGGAATCAATTCATACTTTAAATAGAAAAGAGGGTTTTTAGGGTCAATGGGTTTAAGGAACTCATTGAAGAATACCTCACATACCTCAATTAGATGACTACTTGAAGAAAGCTTGAAATTGGAACTTGAATTCTTGAATTATTAAGGAAGAAAGTTGAATCTTGTTCTTGGGAAGAGGGGAAGGGTTTTAAGTCGTGTATTGAATGTTTGGGGTGAAGAGAGTGGAAATAACATGTTTTTTGACCCTTAATTCGCTTAAGAATGATTAATTTTGTTTAGGGGTATGAAAAGACCTCAACTCCTTTAAATTAAGTAAAAATGAAGTAGTTTTTCTACTTTGATTTTGCTGGGAGGTGTACACCAAAAGCCAAGGCATTAGTGTGCAGCGCATGCCAAAATTCAAGGCTAGGGTGGGTGGTGCAAACCAAAAGCCTAGCCCATCTAGTTGCTATTAGCATTTGTCCTGCAATGCACGACCTTAGAGGATGGTCTAAATTGTGACACACACCTACTTTTAAGATTTAAAATCACCCCAACACAACCCACAATATCTAAACATGGTATACCATCAAAATGGGTATCCTAAAGGTCATTTTGAATGCATTTCTTTAGCATTACAACTATGCGGTGTTACATTTTCTCCCCATTAGGATCATTCATCCTCGAATGATAGGTAGGGACTTATTGAAACTTTTGAAGTATGCAATAAGGTACACATGACATTTCTTCTAATGAAAGATGTAGCTTAGCTAAAACATTAAAACTTCTATAATGAAACTTATTTCTGAGTTGACTAAACTTTATACACTATAAGGAGATGATTCATGTGGAGAGTTTAGAACCTATTCGAAATTTTCATTATATGATCATGCATATTGAACTGCGAAGTGATAATAGATGCAAAAAAATTCCAAAAATTACTCCAGAGGGAATAAAGTATGTAACTTCTCATTTGGAATTGTTCGCAACAAAACACGTATAGGAATCAAAAGAAAAGGGCTTCATATAATTCTAAGTATATTATGTACGCACTAATCATGAGATAACAGGACTAAGGTCGTACAAGGGGTATTAGAGTGTCTTATCTAGAACCCTTGGAAAACTGAGATCATTCACTGAACACTTATGAACTGAATCATGACTAAATATCGTAATCGTATACATGTTGCATTAACTGAACTGAATTCACAATTTTGATAGGCACGAATGAATAACCTCATGGAATAGCCATACTCATGAAACTTCGAATAGTAAGATTAGATGAAAAGTTTTAAAACTATAGGAGCTATTCTGTCTGATTGCTAAACTAAATTGTTGTATATACATACTAAATCATTGTGAATGTTTATATTAAACTAGAGTATTTATCCAACACTTTTCTATGAAGTTCTAATAATATCAGGGAATAACAAATTCTTGGGCATGATCTGAGTGAGATATATGAACAAAGAATCTCAAAAAGGATACAACTTCCATAACATAGCACATAGGCCTATGAAACATAACATAGGATAGAATTACTAGGCCTTAGGCAAAGCAACTTCTAACTTTCAAGCTTAGACACACTTATCAAATACTCCCTTAACTATTCTTTTCCCCTTAAATACCATGCTCATTTGATTCAATTTATAATTCATATATGGGTTCAAATAACTACTTCGGCTCAAGTCTTTGTTGAACGACATACTCTCGCCATGTACAAGCCTAACTCGAAATTACAGAGTGAAACACGCAACACCATAATACTAGTGTAAGCCATGAATTTGATACCCATGTGTGTTTCACAAATCTCATCTCAAGATTAATTCTTCTTACAACTTCAACAACTAAGTTCAACCTCTTCCTTGGAGCTTCACAAGCGCATAATGAACCCATGCACTTATATACCAATATAAAATTAAAGCCTTTCATTATAAAAACATATGAACTTCCAGTCAACCAACCCTCCTTGGAATTTTTCTCATATTCTCTAATACTTATGTCAATAAGAACTTCCATGAAGATACACATACAATTATCAACTAATTATGACATATACTAAAAGTGTTGCCTCACTCATTCTTCACACTTACAGACTTTGATAAAAATAAGCATACAATAATCTTTTCCTTAATAAGGAACACTTACTCTCTCCCATCAAAATCATTGTTCATTTATCTTCATCACCACTTATTTTACATAAGGAGAGGCTACTGAAAGGTTAGAGCATGAGGACCCAAAGCATGAAATGATACTTATACTAAACTTCGACACTTACTGAGGTCTGGGGAATATGGTATCAATGACATGAACTTATTACATAGATCAAAATTGAGTACATACAAGCCATAATCTAAATTTAGCTAATCATTAAGAGTATAGCATGAGTACCTGCAACTAAACATGTTGTAAAGAATTCGTATATGAGTCATGAGCTGTATGACCTAATTTTAGAGTTCATAAATTCATGGAATATAAGTCGTTCTTTGGAGTGAACTAGCACCCCTTTTACTAGGAACAGGGAACGTACATGATTCAATGAAAAGTGCATGAAGTTAGCTATGATCATAGAGATGACTTGTAAGGCATGAGTAGATATCGTGATGACTGAAGTACAAGACTTTGCTCTGAGATAAGAATGGTTCAAGTATCCTCCTCCTTTACTAATGTTCTACAATACAATGACATGACTACTAAAATTTGAGAGCCTGACTTGGTTCCTTGTTCTATCATCTCCCCCTTAGCTTTAAGTAGTCATTCTAAGTGTATGGACCCAATTACTAAACTCTAAACTAAACTAAAACCACTTTACTCTAGAGTCTGAGATATAATAATACACATAAAAAATAAACTCACCCTGAAAGACTACACCTGAAAGTGTAAAACCCACTGCTAATACTTCCTTCTAAAATAAAACTCTTAATTTTCTATAGCGACAATAGTCATTATATAATAACTTTAACACTTACTAACTTATAATCTTCATGAGTATTACCATACCCTAAGTTCACATCTTCTAGAACTTCAACTATCCTTTCTATTAGCTCAATCATCCAATTTTCAAACTTCGATTCTAACACTTAACATGGATATTGCCAAAATTTTAATGAACTATAATAACTTGATTTTTGAACACCACCTTAATATATACTATAATTAAGTTTCTTTAGCTTCTAAAATCATCATCACATAATTAAACCCATCTTGACAATATACTCGCCTCACTAATCACATAATCTTTTTCTTTTCCTTCATAGCCTACTCATATCAATCTCTAAACTTATATGTTTCCCTAAATAATGTGAATTACCATTACATCAACAACCTATAACCCATAACTTATCTTTTAAGAACATCATATACTACATAACTTGTCTCATTCGCACTTAGAAACTCAAGGGTACTATCTGAACACTCATACCCTTTAAAAATTTAGAAAGAATACATTCCCATATCAGCTTGGGCACACCTCTAAATCATACCCACTCTATATTATTTAATTTCAAATCAACAAACTTAAATTCTTGCATATAATATTTCAAGTCTACTGGTTCACCTTTCATACAACTAACCCTATGGATGCATAATTGACTAAATCCATATAAATACTATCCCCACTTTGTCGCTGTTAAACTTCTGTGTTCATGCTTCTAACTCTTGATTATATACTTTCATAGGATTTTGAGAAGAGATATGAGGGTATATCTAACTTTTCCTTAGAAAATGATTTTAATAAATATTAATGAGATCTTTAAAACTTTAGAAAATAAATCCACTGATGGGATCTATTTTAAAGCCCATATTTAAATCCATAGTTGTCTTCAAGGATGGTCTAATAAAACTCTATTGATTGAAATTTAATCTTCAAAATCTGTTGCCTTAAAAATAAGCCAGAGTTAACATGAATGGAGCAAGACAAGAATTTATATAAGTTTCTTAGGAAACATCTCTACGATACGATCTGAGATATGAAAGAATGGAAACATTTCATAAATTCCTGTAGACTCTCAAAGAAAAGTACAGATGTCTTCGTGCCATTCCATAAGACTCTACTAGAGATGACTTCATAGACATGCTAGGATACTTGAACCTTGTGATCTGATACCATGTTTGTCACGACCCGAGGCTACCGCCTGGTAGTATCATGGTGCATAAAACCATAAGTGATACCAAGCTAACACATGTACTGGCATGATACTTGAGCAACTTATTTAAAATATAGATACAAGCTAAATTTGCTGAGAGGAGCATAACCATGAGAAAATTTGAATGAATGTTATACTAATAAAGTTTACAACAATGTAACACTAAAGAAAGAAACATCAATTACATGTAATGACTCTGACTGACTATCTACGAAGCCAATACTATACTAATTATTGGCGGCTAGGACATGCCTCCAACTACCACAAATCAATACATAAGAATGATAACAATACAGTACATGAACTACAACTGACGGGAGTTCCTGAAAAAGAAGACCTCATCACCTATTGTCTATAAGTTGAGAACTGTCTGACCTTTGTGTATGAGTTAAATCTGGTACCTATATTATGAAGGATGCAGCCATAAATGCATATATGTGTTCAGTACTTTGGAATGTACTAAGTATATAGATACATGCACTAAATCATAGAAAAATTTAAAACATGCTTTAAAACTGAAGAGATAAGTTATTTGCTGAAAATACATTTAAAACATGGCTATACATGAAAACTGTAAGTCATAGTGAAATTTTTAAATCATGAGTTAGAAATAATTCTATAAGCTGGGAAGTGTTAAAACATGAATATTATATGTAAATCTCATGTAAAGTTGAACACGTTGTATAACTGAAGTGAGGGTCACGTATGGATACTGAGCACGAAAACATAAACATGTAAAACTTAGAATGCATGACCAACCATACACATGTACTAAAATAATTTGTAATTTGAATGACTGAATCACTAGTATCTGCATAACTGGATAACTGAGATCTATATATTTGAATAACTGATCTCTGTACACTTGGACAGGCAAACCTAAATTGACCTACTTGAATACTACACTAAGACTGTGGGAGCTGAATACAATCAACATGCCCTGATCTGAGCTATTGGGGTCAAACCTATAACCCCGTTAGAATTATGGTTGAAGATTTGAATGGGTACTAACACATGACTGATGATGTGGATCCATAAGGTTGATGTACTGAAGAGTAAGGGTATCCTTCCTAACTGACGGGGGACCCCTCATAATCTATGGTGGCATCATAGGTTTGGAATTTAAGGACCACTACTAATGAATCATGCCTAACTGACAGGGGATCCTTCATCCTTGCATTCACATGGTGCTAAGTGTTACTCCCAGGTGAATGACACTGGTATTATTTTTCCTTTTACATTATATGGTACTGTACTGATTAGTGCTAAGTATGAACACGATAATATGAACATAGTAATAAAATCATGGTCTGATGACTTATTGCTTGGAAAATGAATTATGTAAAACACATAGGTATTGGGTGTTCATAATCCTCCAGCACTGAATGATCACAAAAATAAGATAACAACGTTTAAAATAGTGGTACAAAATCATAGTTCAAAGACCCAAAACATAAGTCATTTTACTAATTGATTGAAATACATGAACTTGAACATGGGGATGAGTTAAACATGAGAAAACAACATATTCACATGATTTAACTTATAATTCAAAGATTTGACATGGAATCACTTGAATAAAACATGAGTAATTGAAAATTTAAAGTATGAAATAAACTAATTTACGTAGGAACACATATTGTCATGGATTGAATTCAAATTACTAAGAAATACATGGATTAAGTTCATAAGTTGCATGAATAATTTCATAAAATAGGATACAATTCATACTTTAAATGAAAAAGAGCGTTTTGGGGATCAATGGGTTAAAGGAACCCATTGACAAATACCCCATATACATTAATTAGATGACCTAATAAATAAATCTTGATATTTGCATTTGAATTCTTGAATTTTTGAGAAAGAAACTTGAATTTTGTTCTTGGGAATAAGGGAAGTGTTTTGAGTCCTGTATTGAACATTTAGGGTTAAGAAAGTGGAAATAACGTGTTTCAAGGCACCTTAATTTGCTAAAGAATGATTAGAAATGGTTTTGGGGTATGAAAAGACCTCAACATCATTAAATTAAGTCAGAACGGAGCAATTTTAACCCTTGGATTTTTCTGGGTGATGCAAGACAAAAGACAAGGCCAGGGAGGGCGATGC
Source organism: Capsicum pubescens (assembly GCA_030864215.1). NCBI lineage: Eukaryota > Viridiplantae > Streptophyta > Magnoliopsida > Solanales > Solanaceae > Capsicum > Capsicum pubescens. The sequence continues at coordinate 161,537,492 of CM061549.1, read as the reverse complement.
ATGGCAAAAGCCAAGCCCATCCAGTCGTTGTTGGCATTTGTCCCATGATATATGGCCTTAGAGAAGGGTCCAAATTGCGATGTTGCACCAACTTTTAAAGAATAAAATCACCCCAACAAATCCCACAACATCTTAACATGGTATATCATCGAAATGGGGGTCCTAATGGTCATTTTGAATGCATTATTTGAGCGTTACATCTACGAGGTATTACAAGTACGATATTCAGAAACTAAAAATACACATCTATCTTTGAATCATAAAAAGATAATTAAGGATAGATGAGGTCAGAATTATCCCCAAACTCTAAAGTGAATCAGTAACTTGAAAATCTAGAATCTCACAAAAAGTGTACAACCACGTGAGGTGTTCCTACTAGGATCTACATTGAAAGGACATAGTAGGGGTTAGTACGGTCCACATACAATCAGTAGGTACCATACGTGATACAAGATCTAGACTAAGAACACACAAAATTGGGATGAAGAACACAAAAACCAGAAAGCACACAAAGTGAAAATAACACACTAGAAGGGAGATGATAAAGAAGATTGCATAAATGTAAAGATAGATAATGAAACATACACCAACCTTAATGATTAGCACCTAATTCTATATCAAACATACAAACACACTTCACCATGGTTGGAAAACACTTCATTCTTAGGTGGACATAAAGGAATTCACCTTCTCAAGCACCCATCTTTCTTGTCAATTTGTCAACACAAGTGAAATTATAAATTGTGCTAACCCTAATTTCAGTTTCTCTCTCTTAAGGAGAAGGAGAAAACTACAAGATAAGAATACAATTACAATATAAAAATTCACTCAATTTATTATGTCAAAACTAAGGAAAATAAGAGCTAAGGTGCCTATTTATACTATTACAAAACAAAGACTGAAATACCCTTAATGAGGGGTCCTCCTTTGGAGTGTAAAAAGAAAGTCTTAAAGGGACATAATAGCCCTAACTTAGGGTGCCTATTGAGTGTTATTTTGGAGTGAAAAATATCTTCAATTCCATTCACTTGAGGCTCCTATTGAGTGTATAAGTTCTCCTCCTTTTATTCTTTTGAACAAGGCTTCAAAAGACTTCAATTGCTTGCCTATTCTGAAGCTTGATCCTTGGACAATATCTTGTGCTCTTGGTACTCCTCATGCTTGTATCATCCTCTCCATATTGAAAAGAATTTTTCCTCAAATTCAAATCTTGTAGATCATGGGAAGTGCGTTCTTCACTTGTGTTTGCATTATGGCAGACCTCATGCCTCACATCACAATGGAATATGTCAATATATCCCCTTGAATTCATTTCTTCATCACTTGTCCCAAGATTGGAACTTTCGGCCAAGGGTTCCACTAACTCATCAACTATGTGCATGTGTGGAACTCCGTTTGGATTCTTCTTTGAGAATGTATGATCTAGAACCTGCACATGAGAAGAATCAATGCTAGGTAAAGTGCTAGAATTTGAGTTAGGGATTAACAATGGACATTTATGGACAAGTCCTACAAATAAAGTTGCCTTCCTCTTTTCTTTATCACAATCCGAGGCCTCCCTTTACCTTTTCTTCTTTTCTTTACATTCTTCTTGTACCTCAATATTAACCTTCTCACCATCTTTAAAACCGACCTCATCACCTTTGGATTCTATCACAATCTTTTCTCTTAGTTATATGGGGTGATTTCGGTTTAGTAGATCTTGAGGAGGAGGCATTGGATTACATTGGTGATGTATTTTGATTTGTGGCGTGGGATTTTGTGGAATGTGGTGTCCTTGGTAAAGTGGATTTGGGACTTGGTGGTTTAAATTTTGTGGAGACTTTGGTGGATATATTCTATCAACCCTCGTTTTCATTCTAATCACACCACCCATCAAGGATAAAATTTCACCCCTCATAGCATCCACATTACATATCAAGGCATAATTATCATCCTTCATTTCCCTCCTCAAGGCATCATTATCACTCCTCATTTCTCGGGCAAAGGTCTCAAACTGAGCCATCAAGGCTCCAATAGCATATTTTCCCAAAGGTTGGGAAGTAGTACCTTCGGATTTCATGACAATTATACCTAAAAGAACAAAAAAACAGCAAGCAACACAACCTACAAAATGAGAAAACAAGTTAGTTCAAAAGCCTCACCACACTGTCAATCAACCTCACCTCACACTTGGCTTCACAAGTGTTGAATAATTAGAAATACTTGGCAAGTTACTTGAGTGGTGAATAAAGATTGGTCTGGAATCGATTTTTGTTTGATATGACACAAATAAAAATGATGTACGAACTTGAACCAACAAACTACCACGAATTCAAGAACGAGAAAAGCACACAAAAATCAAAGACACGAAAAGAATGGACTCTAATATAATTACCAACTACTAGGTACTTACTAGCTTACTAATTAGGGATAGAACCAAAAAAATTGAAACTAGAAACAACAATAAGAAACTAGGAAATCTAAATTTTAACTCAATTCAGTGTGTCACCAAAGTAATGACGTGGCATCTTATAATTGGACGTCACTTTTCAAAATTTTCAAATTCAAAAATTCTTCCTTTTTGGCCAAACACACTTAGGAGAAGAAGAAATTTCATTTGGAAGGGGAAAAATGAAGGTTTGGAGCCCTTTTGGAGCTTCAAATGAATTCAAAATGGATTGGTCCCCCCCTTGTACTTTCAATTGTACTTGATTATTCCCTTTGTCTCTTCTTTATTTTGGATGACAATGAATATGCTAAGGAATATTCTTTCACAAACACCAAGTACACTCTATTTCTTCTCCTTTGTTGTATCAAACACACCGTTTGATATTCTTCCTTAGCAAGACTTGATGTAGATGGAAAAACAAGATGAATATTTAAGAGTTGACCAAAGTTTGACCCCTAATCAAGTGAACTCCAAATCTGGATTTTCTTGTAGATCTAGGTTCCTTAGGCCAAGGTGAACTCAAATATGTAAAAATCAGAAGCAACCAACATCCACAAAGAAAAACCCACATGGATCTAGAGCTTAAAAGCTTCAAAATGCCATATCCATGGAGGTTCTTAGCTCAAACTCAACCAAATCTTGTTCTAAACTTAGATCTAGACTCCTTAGGTGATAGGGAGAAAGAATCTAGCACTTGAAACCAACAAAACAATACAAAAACTTGTAGATCTAAAGACTAAAATGCTGTCCAAACACAAAAACGTGAAACACCCCTTTTTTTTTGACTCTAGACTTTTTTTTGTTGAGATTTTTTTAATAAGAACACTAAAACCAAGATTTAGGGATGTTGTAACAACCCTATACAAGGCTTTGATACCAAATGCTACAATATCTATACTAAGAACACACGAAATTGGGATTAAGGACACAAAAACCAGCAAGCACACAAAGCAAAAATAACACACTAGAAGGGAGATGATGAAGAAGATTGCATAAATGTAAAGATAGATAATGAAACATACACCAACCTTAATGATTAGCACCTAATTGTGTATCAAACAACTAGAAACACTTCACCATGGATGGATAACACTTCATTATTAGGTGGACATAAAGGAATTCACCTTCCCAAGAACCCACCTTTCTTGCCAATTTGTCAACACAAGTGAAATCTATAAATTGTGCTAACCCTAATTTCAGGTTCTCTCTCTTAAGGAGAAGGAGAAGACTACAAGCTAAGACTACAATTACAATATAAAATTCACTCAATTTATTATGTCAAAACTAAGGAAAATAAGAGCTAATATGCCTATTTATACTATTACCAAACAAAGACTAAAATACCCTTAATGAAGGGTCCTCCTTTGGAGTGTTAAAAGAAAGTCTTAAAGGGCCATAATAGCCTTAACTTAGGGTGCCTCTTGAGTGTTATTTTGGAGTGAAAAATGTCTTCAATTACCTTTACTTGAGGCACCTATTGAGTGTATAAGTTCTCCTCCTTTTATTATCTTGAACAAGGCTTCAAAATACTCCAAAAAAGACTTTAATTGTTTGCCTATTCCGAAGCTTTATCCTTGGAAAATATCTTGTGCTCTTGTTACTCCATATGCTTGTATCAATATGTCAACTAATCAATGGAGAAAATAATATAAGCAAAACAACACCTTAAGCACCTGCAAGAAGAAAAGTCCTAAATTGTAGATCATAATATCTCCAATAATAGTTTTAATATATATATATATATATATAGATAGATAGAGAGAGAGAGATATAAATAAATTAAAACAAGCCAAATATATATATATATATATATATATATATGAAAATACACTATAAATCTGTACAAGTTAAGGAAACCAAAGAATATATGAAGAATGCATTTGCAAATATAATGCAACACAATAAGGATATGATGAATGGTGAAAGCCATCACATGATTTTTTATATACACCCACCAAGATGGAACCTCCCCGTTAGGATCTATGGGGGGTTCACAACCAATATACTTTGTCTTATATAATAATCTCAACTCATCTCTCTCGCTCATGCTCTCTGAGAGATTTTTCATAAAAGTGTCATTTTCTTTTAAAAATAGTGTTTCTTAATGGAACCAGCGTGTCATATGTGTTTATGTATGAAATAAGGATGTCGTGCTCACAATGAAATTAATATGATGATATCAAATCCACCCAACGTGTGTGTGTATATATATATATATCAACACAATATGTCCATAATTCATGATTAACATATCTAATTAGGCAATATTGGAATAAATATGAATGTAAGACATTATTAATAACATATTGACCCCGAACATAGGTATTTCCATCATGATAAAGACAACTGGAGTTAAAATATGATATATATTAGAAAAATAAGCCCCTGGACACAGGCATTCTATCTTTAAAGAAGGCATTTAAATGCTTAAATAAGATCAATGATGTCAAATAAAGCCCCTACACAGACAACACACAACGTCAGATATCATAAGTCAATAACAATAGAGTATAAGACCCCATATGGGAAAACTACAATAATAAAATTCATGAAATATAAATCCTAGAGTTATTCTCCCCAACCCATAGCATGGTTTACTTACATATTACCTACCATGCTCAATATAAAAGAAGTTAAGCCATAACCTATATGAAATGATGAAATGCAAGCCTAAAGCACTTCAACTCAGAGATTATCCCCATAAGAACAACCCTAGAAGCAACTAAATCATTCAAATGTAGTATCTACACATTAAAAGAATGTTATGGATACCCATATTTACCATATTTGAGCTGAGTCCAAAATGGATTCAAAAAAATGAGTTTGAAAAGAAGAGGGATAAAAATAGAAATTTATTTTAGAAATATATTCCCCAAGGCTGTAAGAATCTGCTGGCTCTAACTCAGGAGAAAATGGGTTAAAAATGAGGTCCAAATCAAAGAAAAACTATTTTTATATTTTATAAAAAAAAACTAAACTTCTTTATTTTGAAATCATGTTTTGAAATTATCATTTATGATATAAGCGATGCAAAAAAATGATACTAAGGTTTTGAGACTTAACCAAGCTATGGTTTAAGAAATCCTAAAGAATTTCCCAAACCCAAAGCTCAATGGTCCAAAACAAATGAAAAACTTAAAAATGAGGATTTTATACTACTCAGTTAATAGTACATCATGAACGTGCTCAACCCTTTGCATTAGAAAGAACCAACACTGACCAGACTTCTAAATTGTACTTCACATTCACGGCCAAGGGTTCACGTTTACCAAAGCAGATGATTTAGGCCTGGGGATTAAAGACAACCTTGTGGTGTTCGCAAAGAAGGACTCATCTTCCCTTCACAATTGCAGACACCATATCGATATCTTGATGAAGATTAAATTCTCTGTCTGCATACGTGGTAAGGGGCCTATAGACATGCAAAGTAACCTGGGCATGCATCAAACATCAACAAATATTTTAATAATGGATCCTCAAAATTCATTAGATACCTAACCGCAACAAAACATATATGCAACTAGTCTAATCTTAATATTTTAGACTCAATGTTAACATTGGTTTTTTCAAAAAAGTTTTTCCAATAAATTAACCATAGGGACACCTTTTTTTAATATTTTCCAAACAAGGGTCAGAATGAGATATAAAGATCCCAAAATCGAACAAGTCATGCTAATAACTCAAATTCGACATTCTGGATCTATTATCTCAATATGCATTGTCATCTAGCACTGGAATCATCAAATATTGACTGAAGTCAACTATATAGCTTTTGAAGCCTCTACAAACTACAAACACTCATTAAAATCATTTTCAATTGCATCGGAAATTATGAAAACCATCCCAAACAACAAAGTCAACAAGTAGAAACTACGAGAAAGAAAAAATAAATAAAACACATAAAAATAGAAATTAAAAAATTTAGGTCACTAAAGATAGAATTAAGCTACTGTTCAAATAAAAATATACATTACTCTCTGTGTTAACATGACCAGATCCTTGTGTCCTAAGTTTTATTTAAACAAATGAAGGATTGTTGGATATTTTTTATAATAAATTAATTATATGTTTTCTAAGTGAAGCTTCTGATTTTGTATGATCAGATTTTGAATTAACACCTATTGTAAAAAAATTGTTAGATCTCTGTTAAATCATAAAGAAACTCAAATTTTCCTTTATTATGAGGTCGACTATATGGATAAACTGAGGGTTTTACAAAATAAATTTCAGATTCATATAGAATGTTGAAAAGAATATTCACCTAAATTGACATAGTTTCATCCCAAAGATGATATGAGCTTTTTCGATTTCATACACTTCAATTCTATGTACAAAATGAGAAGCACCGCTAATGCAAGTATGAGAAGCACATATGCCTTACTGCAAAAACTGTAAGATTTTGAACTATAATAGGAGCCTTTTGAATCTTTCTTCAAAATTTAACAGATCAATAAGGACTTGAGAGAATGTCCTCTATATTGGGATAATTTCTAGGAGACCAGAGACAGAGGGTGGACTGCAGTCTAGTTACAAATAAGCCTTACCTCATTTGTCAAGTAGATATAAGGATTGGTTGATTTACCATTTACTTACAAAAAGTGTATCATAACAATATCCCTCATGGTTTCATTCTATCAAATCTTAGTTGACTATACAAGTGGTTCAAGAAAAAATATAGTGAAGAGGGTAATGCTCATCCAAATCAGAAAAAAAATTTGCTTCAAGGAGATAATAGCAGGCATATCCTAGTAATAAAGAAGAATAAGGAAATGATAAGTTTTTATTAGGTGAATCTAATAATTTATATGTAAACAAGTGGAGGAATTTTGGATATTATGGGTAAAATAAATTTATTATAAGTCTTTTATGACGAGCTGTATTTTAAATGAAAGGATGTATCCTTTTAATTGGTGTCTTTTCAATGAAAAGGTATGTCCTTTCATTATTTGATTTCAACAATTCTATTTAAACCCCAAAGTATCTTCTAATGTAATTTTTCTTTCTTCTCCATTATTTGAGAATGAAAGTTTACTTCTCTAATAAGATCAAGTCCAAATACTTATTTTTCATAAGATTTTCTTCACTATTTGCTTAGTGTAGAAATTCATCGTTTTATTATTTCTACCAAAATTATTTGGATAGAATCGCACAGCAATCTCATAGAAGAGAGAAAAAAATTATCATTTTTACAAAAGTGTTTTACATGTATTTCAATCCTCAAATCTTGTCTTCTTTGTTCATATTATCAAACATTCATATTTATGCTCTTGTTCGTACTATTGTGATCTTAGGATATAGTTTCCAACATATATATCACTAAAGTAGTGTAAGGTTAATAATATTTTATAGCTCGGATTACAATTTTATTTTATTTTTTTGCATGTGCCTCAAAAAACTTTGGAAAATATTTGTATCTTTGATAATTTTTATCATTTAAAAAATAAATTTTATATTATGTATTTTATAATATAATTGATAAACACATTCCCATAAATTCGTGATACAAAACATATGATAATTTAAAAATAAATATGTTCTTTAATATTGTCTGTGCACGCACGGGTTCTAATACTAGTATAATAAAGAGTAAAAACTCTTAGAAAAATGATTCAAACAGTTTTGTCATCATCAAAATTCTTTTCTTTAGAAAAAATCATCTTTTTAATAGTTTTCCTCAATTATAATATCAATAATATTTATAATATTTTAAATTAAGAAGTGCTAAAATATATGATAAGAGAAAAGTAGTCCTAGAATATACGGTACGAGTAATATATATTTTAAGTTAAGGACTCTTAACATATATGGTAGAATATATATATATATATATAGATTGACAGATAGATAGATAGATAGATAGACAGACAGACAGACAGACAGACAAACAGACAGATAGATAGATAGATAGACAGACAGACAGACAGACAAACAGACAGATAGATAGATAGATAGATAGATAGATAGGTAGATAGATAGATACATACATACATACACATATCTATTGAAGGAGTGAAGACCCTTCAAAAGGTGATTTGAACTTTTTGTCCTTTATTGAAATTCTCTGCAATAGACAAAATCGTCTTTTTATTTATTTCTTCGAGTTATGATATTAGTATATTTGTAATACTATATAGACGCCTAAAATATATATAAGGGAGAATTATCTTTGTTTTCATGTTGTTAAATTAGAAAAATAAAGAGTCAGATAGAATAGAAAACAACTCTATGAATTCGAAAAAGACTCAATTAGAAATTAACGGTTGGAGTATATTTTTTTATTCTTTTTGGAAAAATAGAAATACGTAATATTTTTCATTAACAATGAACTAATTAATGAAGTCTTGGCAAATTTTTGGAAAATTTAAACTTTCAAAAATGTTTGTTTCGTCCTAACAAATTGCTGATTTCCATATTTTGGGAAGGACATATTATTTTTAAAAAACAAAGAACTAACTACTGAAAACTTGGATTATTTTTGGAAAATATAAATATTTAACATTGATAAAAACTTTTCTTATTTTTGGAAAATAAAAAACTTTCAAAACACTTTGTTTTGTCCAAACAAATTGCCTTCCTTTTTAGAAAATTCAGCGGTATCAAAAAATAAATACAGATAATATATCTGTAATACAAATCATATAGAATTCCTAAATCAAGAAGGTTTTATGAATATATATACTTTTATAAAAGGATTTGCTTTGAAAATGGGAATTCTGGACTATACCAGAAAATATTTATCAATTTCGTATCGTTGGATACTTTTTTCTCATTCATTGCTCGTTAGCATTAATTTGAAAATTTTGCATGAAATTCTTGATATTGTTATGCGGAGTTGTATGATAACATAAATTTTCAAATCATTTACGCCTTAGTTGAAATGCATTGAGTTATGTAGAGATTTATTACCATAAAAGTAATGCGTAAGAACCACTTAACTCATTGCATAACATATAATTTTTTTAAGTCTTTGCATGCATGTTGATCAAAGATATGTACTAAAGGACCAACATTTTGAAAAAGGGTGTATGCTTCATTTTCAGACAATATTTTTAGATGGAACACTGGAGCATGATCTATCCACAAAAAATAGTTCTTCCCAATTATTTCAAAATACTTATCACGATTTCTTTTTTGAGAGACAAACCATAGGAATTTTTATCAATATTTTAATTTATGTTTCTTATCATACTAAATTTGGAAAATGTTTTAGTATCTTTCGTATTATTTTCTAATATCAAATTTTAATTTTAAAATATCGACTTAATATAATTTATTCGTGGTAGTTCAAGTAGCTCATCTGGTTCTTGATGATAATTATAAGGTTCTACCCACACCTAACGATTCTCTCTCTCTCGAATTTTCATGTGGTCTATCATCACGTTCCAAGAAGACACCGAGATTCACTTTACTATATGCTACCCAAATCTTTTGAGTATTTTATGGTAACTGTAATGACCCTTCAGGTGATTATCCATACTCTTGCTTATTTCTATCGATAGAACTTCTCCATAGATGTCCCAAGTCATTAGTAACTTTTGGAGACCGTAAGTGCGGTTACATGATGGTTCGTTTGGGGTTTTAGAACCCCTTTCTAGTTTGATGTCTTTGATGGTCCTAACAGACCATTAAGTGAAAAATTTAGTAAAACAATCCCGTAACTAAAATTTGACTTCACCAACGGATCCGAAATATCGAAAACTATGGGGTTTCATACCTTATTTGTTCAAAACAGACCCTGGATGCATCCTGAGACATTGGTCAAAGCTCATAACCAAGTTCCAAGCTTCAACCATGCATATCATGCACTGATGCCACAGTGACGAAGGAGATGCAACAGTGATGTCGCAACTACGGTGAGGTGGGGGCCGCGATCACGCCATCAAAGAGCTGGTTGGTCTATATTTAAGTGTTGTCAGACATAAATTTTGGCTATTTTGTACCTCTCTCCTAACCTATTAACCCTGATAGAGTGTAAAACCTTCTAAGTATGTCTTGTGGGTTGAATTAAAGCTTAAAATACTTGTGCGGTTGATTCTTGCTACAATCTAAGGTTAGAATTCCCCAAATTTGGTATTGATTTCATGGTTTCTTAACTCAAAATACCTAAATCATTGAGGGTCAATTATTTCCCTAAAATTGAGTAATTGTTTTAAATTACTTGAGTGTTTTAACTCTCTAAAGATAGTTAGGTTATGGGTTGGTCTTGAAAACTCCTTTCCAAGGGTTAATCCCAATTAGGGTATTGGTATCCATTTGAAACCAATGGCACGATGGTGCCATAATGGGTATTTTCATTCTTGTTGTAATGTTTTAATTGTGTTTTGTATAGAATTGCTTGTGGAAGAGAATGCTTCACTAAAGGGAAAGGAAAGGCTCATTAGTTCATGAGTTTCTTAGACTCAAATTGGTTAGGCTTACCTATAGACTAGATTGAGATTGTTTGTAATGTAAATATTGATATCCTTAAAGATTGGGCGGGGATTTTAGATGATAATTGATTAAATGGTGAACCTTGAGATTAGTTGGTTGATTTGGCAATTGAACTTGTGTAATGCAATATAGGTTCCTTACCTTAGAATCCTGTTTTAGTTCACATGTAGTCTTATAGCTAGTATAAGGATGTTATAGTCACTCTACTAGATGAGAATGGTGTTCGTCACTAATCTTAGGGTTGATTTTGACTTATATATATGTTGTGTAAATAGAAAGTGACCTTGTTGTTGCGTTGACCTTGAAAGGATATTTGGATAAGTTTCCCCATTAGGTTTAATAAGGATTTATAAGCTCTTATGAGGTGACTTAGATTACTTATTTTAATCCGGGTAGAGGCTAGTCTTATATTAGTAAAGCTTTGGCTTTCTTGGGGATTTGGAAATGGAACTTGACACGCTTTAAGCTTGAACTAGGTAAATACTTAGTGACCTAGATATGTTGTAATTGTCTAGACTATATATATAGGAGTTGTGATAGTTGAACTCGATTATCAAATTATCTTAGGATCATGACTTGAATAATCTTGTTAAGTTATTATTGTGCATTTCTTGTAAATACTCATGCTCTTGTTTATGCTCATATTACATGCGAAGATTAGTAGCAAGGTAAAATGGCAAAGTGTTATCCTACATCCCTACATTAATGACCCTTCAGGTCATTATCCATATTTTTGTTTACTTACTCCGATAGAACTTCTCCATACCCATCCTAAGTCATTAATGATTTGTGGGGACTGATAGTTCGGTTACTTAACGGTTCATTTGGATTTTTGAATCCCTTTCCTTAATTTTAAGTCTTCATTGGTCCTAATTGACCGCCAAGTAAAAACTTTAGTGAAACAACTTTTTATGCAAAATCTTACATTGCCAGCACGCCCAAAACATCAAAAACTATGGGGTTTCATATCTTATTTGTTCAAAATGGACCTCGAATGCATTCTGAGGCACTGGCCAAACCTCGAAACCAACTTCCATGCTTCAGCCATGCATAACATTTACTGAGGTGCAGCGACTGTGGCAAAGAAGGTGGAATCGTAAGGCCGCGACCTTGGTGAGGCAAGGCCCACAAACGCGCCATCAGAGGGTTGTTGGTCTATATTTAAGTTTTGTCTTGGACAAATTATAGCCATTTTGTGCCTCTCGCTTAACCTATAAAACCTAATAGAGTGTAAAACTATTTAAGTGTGTCTTGTGGGTTGAATTGGAGCTTAAACAACTTGTGTAAATGATTCTTGCTACTATCTAAGGTAAGAATTCCTTTAATTTGGTATTGATTTTATAGTTTCTTGACTCAAAACCCCTAAACCATTGAGGGTTAATTGTAGCCCCAAAATTCAGTGATTGACTTAAATTACATAAGGGTTTTAACTCTCTAAAGATAGTTAGGTTATGGGTTGGTCTTGGAAACTCCTTTCCAAAGGTGAAACCCAATTTGGGTTTCATTATCAATTCAAAATACATGGCACAATGGTCCCATAATGGGTATTGTCATTTTTGTTGTAATGGTTAGATTGTATTGTTGATAGCATTGCTTGTGGAAGAGGAAGCTTTAAAGAAGAGAAAGGAAAAGCTTGGTTGTTCGTGAGTTGCTTCGACTCAAGGTAGGTTAGTCTTACCAGTAGACTAGATTTAGCTTGTTTGTAATTTTATTATTGATATCTTGAAAGATTGGGCGGGGAATTTGCACAATAGTTGATTAAATGGTGAACTTGTTATTTATTGATTGCTATAGGCTATTAATTTGTAAGGTGTGATATTTAACCCTTAGTCTAGTACCTTGGTTAGAATATTTGTAGTCTCATAACTTATGTGAGAACGCTATAGTTGTTCTAACAAGACATAATTGGTATACCTCTCTATCCTTAGGAGTGTATTGAGCTATGTAATGCCTAGATAGGAAATGACCTTAGTGTTGGTTTGACTTAGGAAGAATTCTTAAAGAGGATTTCCACATAGACCCAATAAGGATTGGTAAGCCCTTATGCCGAGATAAAATGACTTAGCCTAATATCGGGTAGAAACTAGACTTGCGTTAGTAAGATTGGCATTCTTGGGATTTAGAAGTGGGACTTGAACCACCATAAGTTGGACTACCAAATCCTTAGTGACCTAGATTCTTGATGAGTGACCTATTTACCTATTGGGATTATGGTTAGTAAACTCGGTTGTTGGATTATTTTATAATCACGACTTGAATAACCTTGTAAATATGATTAGTGTGCATGTCATATAAATACTCGTGCCTTATTTATTCTCATATTATGTGTGGTACTTATTATAAATGTAAAATGACAAGTTCTATCCTATATCCCTACTTCCTTATATTATGCACTTTTGGGTATGTTTATTGGTTTGGCTGTGCATGTGAATGTGTGTTGTTGTATTGGGAGACTCATTAATATTATGATGATGCCTGGTGAATCTGGAGGAATATGTTGATATTATGATGTTGTCTGGTGAATTCAGTGGAATATATTTATATTATAATGATGCCCGGTGAATCTGGAGGAATATGTTGATATTATGATAATACCCGGTGATTTTAGAGAAATATATTGATATTGTGACAATGCCCTGTGAATCCAAAAGAGGTAAGAACATTACGATACCGTGTAGGGAAAATTTACTTATATGCATTGATATTTGTAAGGTTAGTCCATATGGGACCAACTGCCTATGTGCTTGAGAAATGAGCTCTCTCTTGGAAAATTGGTATTCAATTCTTGTGCCTAATCACTAAATAAGAGGTGTGACCCTTGTTGATGTTACTTAGCAAATAGATGGAATCTATGCCTAATATTAGCTTATGACTTAGTGGTATGTGTAATCTTGCATAGAATCAATGGCTAACCTAATATATCTACTTTACTTGAATAAGAGGTTGTATGATGAAATCTTGCCTAGTAAGGGGGCTTATGTGACAACTAGTTACTTCTAAAATATATGATTATAATTTGAAGGCTAGAAACCTAGTTATCTAGTTAGTGGACTTTACTTGATTAAAATATACAAACTAGTCCTTAAGGTTGCGACATGCTTAATGATTATGGACCTAGTATTTCATGATGGTTGATTAGATTATCTTCCTATATATGAGGTTGAGTTAGCTTAATTGATGATTCATATCATGAAAATGCTAGCTAAAGAATGGCCTTATGATAGATAAACAACCAATAATATGGGTGGTTTGTAGTTTTCCCAAAATTAATGGCTAGTAGTTATAAGACTATCCTTCCCATTAATCAATATACTACTAGTCTTATGGTGAGTAGATGCTTTGTTGTTGTGCATATGGCTTTGTGCTTCCGAAATGATACTCAGTTGTTATGGTGAGTATGGAGTATATTGAGATAGAATGTCATGTTATTTCTTTTGTAGTATAGATGTTGTTATAGTGGTACCAAAGTAGATTTAGGTTCAATCCTATCCCTTCACATTAAGATTATTTTTTTACTTTATATCACCTTTACATTATATTTGAGCTTAGTCGGCCGATGATGCCTACTGAATACCTATGTTTTGGTACTCATAATACACTTCTGTACCTTTTTGGTGCAGACCTAGGTTCTAGTTTCCTCCGTTTAACTAGTTCATGTTAGTTGACTATTTAGAGACAGGGTGAGCTCTTGGAGATCGAGTTTCCCTCTTTTCCCTCAATCTTTATTTGTCTTTTGTTTTCAAGACAAATGTATTATATTATCTACGACTTTTTAAAATTTGAGATTGTAAACTTCTATGGTCTAGATTAGAAGCTCTTGTATTAATACTATCAGGTCATGGGATTGGTATTTGAGTATCGATTGTTATAGTTGTGAAGTATGGTTATTATATCATTTTAACGCATAGGGTCCTTGTTGGACGTTCCTACTAGGGTAACCCATTGCATTAGTTTCAAGTTACGGTATCGGCTTACCATTTGGTGGGACAAGATTGGTGCTATCATGACTTGGAAGTTGGGTCGAGACACCTACTTCTTTATCTTGTGAACTTTTGTGTATGATTATTAGTTCGGCTATGCATGTTTACATATTTGGTTATATTGGGAGACTTATTTATATTATGATGATTCTCGGTAAGTTTGGAGAAATATGTTGATATTATGATGATTCCCAGTGAATTCGGAGGAATATGTTGATATTATGATGATACCCGGTGAATCTGAAGAAATGTCTATATTGTGATAATTCCCGGTGAATATTGAGGATATGTTGATAATATAATAATGCACGGTGAATCTGGAAGAGGTAAGAACATTATGATATCGTGTGGGGCAAATAAATTATATGTATTGATATTTGAAAGGTTAGGTTGTGTGGAGCCAACAACCAACATGCTTGAGATATGAGGTCTCTCATGGTAAATTGGTATTCATTTCTTGTTCCTAATCACTAAATAGAAGGTGTGACCCTTGTTGATGCTAATTAGCAACTAGAGGAAAACTATGCCTAATATTGAGTTAATACTTAGTGGTATATGTAATCTTGCTTAGAATCAAGGGATAGCCTAATATATCTACTTGACTTGAATAAGAGGTTATATTATGAAATCTTGCCTAGTAAAGTGGCTTATCTGACAACTAGTAACTTCTAAAATATGTGATTACAATTTTAAAGCTAGAGACCTAGAAAAATAGTTTGTGGACTTTACTTGATTAAAATATGGAAACTAGTCCATAAGGTAGTGACATGCTTAGTGATGCTAGACCTAGTATTCCATGATAGTTAATTAGATTATCTTCCAATATGTGAGGTTGAGGTGGCTTAATTGATGACTCATATCATGAAAATGCTAGCTAAAGAATGTCCTTATGATAGATGAATAACCAATAATATGGGTGGCTTGTAGTTTTCCCCAAATTGATGGCTAGAAATTATAAGACTTGTAATATATTGATTAATGGGAAGTAAGGTTAACTAGTATGGACTTCACCATGTGTTTATCAAAGAATTATAAAAGTAGTGATGACATATCTATGCTATGGCCATATTTCTTTCATTTATCTTAAATTACTGTATGGGTATTTAGATGTGGATTTCGGTAATAAGCCATGACGAGGTTGAGCAAACCTTGGTTTTGGTCAACTGATGAAGTAGCTATTCTTTATTATATTATTGGTTGTATTTGTTTGGTGTACTCTCCGGTGGTATGGGACATCGTAATGGATTCTTATTCGATATTCTTTTGTGTACTCTCGGATCATTTGGTGTACTCTTGGATGGTATGAGACGTCGTGGTAAGTTCTTGTGCTTTATGTTCTGAGAATGGTTGATAATGATGATGGTGAGTAGATGTTTTCTTATTGTGTATATGGCTTTATGCTTCCGGAATGATATTTAGTTCTTATGGTGATTATGGAGTATATTCATA
This sequence comes from Capsicum pubescens, assembly GCA_030864215.1. Taxonomy (NCBI): domain Eukaryota; kingdom Viridiplantae; phylum Streptophyta; class Magnoliopsida; order Solanales; family Solanaceae; genus Capsicum; species Capsicum pubescens. The sequence goes on along the minus strand of CM061549.1, from coordinate 161,521,202 downwards.
TCATATGCTGTGTTATTGCTTTTGTAGTATAGATGTTGTTATTGTGGTATCAAAGTTGATGCAGGTTCGATCCTAACCCTTGACTTTGAGATTATTGTCTTACGTTATATCACCTTTATATTATATTTGAGCTCAGTCAGTAGATGATGCCTACTGAGTACCCATGTCCTGGTATTCATACTACACTTCTGTACGTTTTTGGTACAGACCCAGGTTCTAGTTGCTGCCGTTGAGCTTGTTTATGCGTGTTGACTATTTAGAGATAGGGTGAGCTCTTTGAGATCGAGCTTCCCTCTTTCTCCACTATCTTTATTTGTCTTTTGTTTTCGAGACAAATGTATGAGATTATCTAAGACATTTTAGACTTTTAGATTCTAAATTTCTATGGTCAAGATTAGATGTCTTTTATTAATACTATCATGTCATGAGATTGATATTTGAATCTCAATTTTTTTAGTTGTGAGGTGTTGTTGTTATATTGTGTTCACACATAGGGTCCATGTTGGACGTTCCTACTAGGGTAAGCTATTACATTTGTTCTGGGTTATGGTATCAGCTTACCTACCAGTGTGACAAGGTAGCTTACGTATTATAATGACTCACTTGTTTTACTTTACATGTATTATTCATTCATGATTTTGATGATTTAATTCGAGCTAAGAGAGTCATCTATATCAACATGCATAATTTTATAAACTGTGATGATATTAAGATATTATTTTATATATGCATTGTACCCCCATATGCTCGGTATTTTTCCACGGTGCTGACCCATATATTCGTATGTGGGCTACATTTTTCGAAATGTAGGTACAAGGTATAGTTGCACCTTCGGATCCAGTCAGTTCGTGGTACCCAGTCAGCAGGTGATGAGTCATTTTGATTCAAGGTCTTGGGTTAGTTATGTAGAGTTTATAGTGTTGTATTTTCTTTATTCAGTCGTATTGAGTTGGGGTAGTAGGAGTCATGACCCGGCTTCCTACAGTCAGTACTAGTAGAGGCTTCATAGACAGTCAGTAGAAGTTGATGTATTTTGTTTCAATTTTGGTTGTAAAGAAAGAATTGTAATCCTGTAAAATTCTATTTTTGTATCAATCAGATTCACAAAAGAGTTATTTTCTGTTGATTTTAATGGATTTGTATTTTTATTCAGTTGTTTATGAGTTATGCCAGTAGAAGGGTTAGCTTGGGGTCACTTGTGACCCTAAGCATCTTGTGACATCTCGGGACCCGATTTCGGGGAGTTACATTAGCCCTCGCTATATTGGTCCTTTTAAGATTCTTTGTGTGGTTGGCTAGGTGGCCTATGAGTGGTCTCTACCACCAGACTTTTCCACTGTCCCTCCAGTTTTCCATGTCTCTGTGTTGTGGAAGTATATTCCGGATCCATCTCCTATTCTTAGATGGGACTCAATCCAGTTGGATGATCCATTGACCTTTCTAAAGGATCTCGTTCTTGTTTTGGCTAGTAATGTGAGATGACTGCGCACTATGGAGATTTTTGTAATCAAGGTTCAATAGAGGCATCGTCTAGTAGAGGAAGCTATTTGGGAGATTGAGAGTGAATGCGGGCCCAGTATCCTCACTTGTTTAAGACTTCATGTACTAAATTATCTTTAACTTTGAGGACGAAAGTTACTTAGTAGTGGATGTTGTAGTGACCCATCAGGTCATTATCCGTAGTTTTGCTCACTTTCGCTGACAGAGCTTCTCCAAACTGTGGTTACCTGACGGATCATTTGGGGTTTTAAAACCTCTTTCTCAATTTAAAGTTTTCATTGGTCCTAATTGTCTATTAAGTAAAAAATTTAGTAATACAGTCCCATAATAAAAAAATGACTTTGCCAACGCCTCCAGAACATCGAAAACTATAGGGTTTCACACCTTATTTGTTCTAAATGGATCGCAGATGTATCCCGAGGCATTGGCCGAAGCTCAAAACAAAGTTCCAAGCTTCAACCATGGACAATATGCACCGAGGTACCGTGAGAGCGACGAAGGAGGTGCAACTATGATGCTACGACCGCAGTGAGGTGGGGGTTGTGACCGCGCAATTAGAGAGTTGGTTGCTCCATATTTACGTTTTGTCTGGAACGATTTTTGGCCAGTTTTTGCCTGCCTCTTAACCTATAACCCTAATGGAGTGTAAACCCTTCTAAGTGTGTCTTCTGGTTTGAATTGGAGCGTAAACAACTTGTGTGATTGATTCTTGCTACAATCTAAGGTAAGAATTCCTCTAATATGGCATTGATTTCATGGTTTCTTGACTCAAAACCCCTTAATCATTGAGGGTTAACTGTAGCCCCAAAATTGAATGATTGACTCAAATTACTTGAGGGTTTTAACTTTCTAAAGAAAGGTAGGTTATGGGTTGGTTTTGGAAACTCTTTTCCTAGGGTGAAACCTAATTGGGGTTTTGGTATCGGTTTGAAACCCATGGCACAATGATGCCATAATGGGTATTGTCATTCTTGTTGTTATGCTTGGATAGTATTACTGATAACATTGCTTGTCGAAGAGGAAGATTTATGGAAGGGAAAGAAAAATCTCATTGGTTCGTAAGTTTATTGGACTCAAGATTGGTTAGGCTTACTCGTAGATTATATTGAGCTTGTTTGTATTGTAAATATTTATATCTTGCTCGATTGGGCTTGGATTTTATATAACAGTAGATTAAATGGTAAACCTTGAGATTATTTGGTTGATTAGGTAATTGAACTTGTGTAGTGTCATGTACGATCCTTAACTTAGAATCCCTGGGTAGTTCACTTGTAGTGGTTTAGCTAGAATAAGAATTCTATAGTCTCTCTAATAGATGAGAATAATGTTCTTTATTAATCTTTGAGGTATTTTTGACTTATATATATGTTGTCTGAATAGGAAGTAACCTTGGTGTTGGATTGACTTAGAAAGGACATTTGAAGAAGTTTCCCTTTTAGGTTTAATAAGGATTTATTAAACCTTATGAGGTGACTTAGATGACTTAGTCTAATCCTGGGTAGAAGCTATTCTTGTATTTGTAAAGCTTTGTCTTTCTTGAGGATTTAGAAAAGAAACTTGATCCACCTTAAGCTTGAACAAGGTAAATGCTTAGTGGCCTAGTTATCTGGTGATTGTCTAAACTATATATATAGGACTTGTGATGGTTGAACTCAATTATGAAATTATTTTGTGATCATAACATGAATAATCTTGTTAAGTGATTATTGTGCATATATTGTAAATACTCATGCTCTTGTTTATGCTTATATTACCTTTGAAGCTTATTAGGAAGGTAAAATGGCAAAGTGTTATCCTATATCCCTACTTCCTTATATTGTGAACTTTGTGTATGATTATTTGTTCGGCTATGCATGTGCATGTATGTTGTTTTATTGGGAGACTTGTTGATATTATAATGATACTCGGCGAATCCAAAAGGAATATGTTTATATTATGATGATGCCCGATGAATCCAGAGGAATATGTTGATATTAGGATGATGCTCGGTGAATCCAGAGGATATGTCGATATCATGATGATGCCTGATAAATCCAGACGATATGTTATGATATGATGATGCTCGGTGAATCAGGAAGAGGTAAGAACGTTACAATTCCGTGTTGGGTGAATTACTTATATGCACTGATATTTGTAAGGTTATGCCTTGTGGGGTCAACCTCTTATGAACTTGAGATATGAGGTCTCTCTTGGTAAATTTCGATTCATTTCTTGTTTCTAATCACTAAATAGGATGTGTGACTCTTGTTGATGCTAATTAGCAACTAGAGAAAATCTATGTCTAATAGTGAGTTAAGACTTAGCGGTTTGTGTAATCTTGCATAGTATCAAGGGCTAACCTAATATATCTACTTGACTTTAATAAGAGGTTATATTATGAAATCTTGCCTAGTAAAGTGGCTTATCTGACAACTAGTAACTTCTAAATTAAGTGATTACCATTTTAAGGCAATAAACCAAGTAAAATAGTTTGTGGACTTTACTTGATTAAAATATGGAAACTAGTCCTTAAGGTTGGGACATGCTTAGTGATGATGGACCTAGTATTCCATGATAGTTAATTAGATTATCTTCCAATATGTGAGGCTGAGGTGGCTTAATTGATGACTCATATCATGAATATGCTAGCTAAAGAATGACTTTATGATAGATGAATAACCTATAATATCAGTGTCTTGTATTTTTCCTCAAATTGATGGCTATTAATTATAAGACTTGTAATTTGTTGATTCATGGGAAATAAGGTTAACTAGTATGGACTTCACGCGTTGTTTATCTAAGAATTCTGGAACTAGTGATGGCATATCTATACTATGTCTATATTGCTTTCATTTATGTTAAATTATGGTATGGGTATTTGGATATGGATTTCGGTAATGATCCATGGTGGGGTTGAGCTACCCGAGGGTTTGGTCAATTAATGGAGTAGTTATGCTTTATTATATTATTGGTTGTATTCTCTTGGTGTACTCTTCGGTGGTATGGGTCACCGTGATGGGTTCTTGTTTGATATTCTTTTGTGTATACTCTGATGGCATGTGACGCCGTGACGAGTTCTTTGTTATGCTCTCTTTCCTTTATTTTCTGGTAGTATAGGACGTCATGGTACGTACTTGTACTTTATGTTATGATGATGGTTGAAAATAATTATGGTTAGTAGAGGTTTTTTCGTTGTATATGGATTTATGCTTCTGAAATGATACTCAGTTGTTTTTTTGGTTAAATTTGGTATTTTATTAATAATCATCAAGCAATAATGGACCAACCTAATATACAAATAAACATTCTAAGCCTATTTATTTGATCCGACCCAACTCGAAACTATTTACAACAAATATAATCAGTAGGGTTTCAAAAATAGAAACTTTCCTAATCCCTATCTCATGCATGCATCCTTTAAACATGTTTCTTCCCTTCTTAAACTGAGAATTCCTTTTATTGTAACTCTGGATAATCAATCTAGTACCTCTTTCATGTCGATAATTCTCCTGCTGATTCAGCTTCCAAAAGTAAGTATTTTCTCTTTTACCTTATTGTATCAGTTTCCTGTTGCTTGAATATTGATGCTGCCTCATTTGTAGATGATTTCTTCGATGTATGAGATCTTGAAAGGCTCTTTGATCATCTCTGAGGGATCTAATCAACTACGCTAAGCTTCTACCTCCAGGTATGATGTTTCTCATTGCTTTTGTGAATTCGTTCTCACTTTGATGCTTCCCTTAGTGTTTCCTTGTTGTGATGGTCAGATCTTGAAGGGATTAAGATAAGGGATGCTTGGAGCCACGAAGATTCTGGTAGCTGCTTCACACCCAGGCTTAAGAAGTTCAAATCGACCCATAGATCCTCCCATGAAGCTGAGAATCTATTTTGTTGGCTGAGTAGACTAGGCTAGCTATAGAATTCTTTGTTTTTTGTGTTTTTATGTCTTGTACATATGTAGCATGTACACTAAGCATCCTAAGCTCTCTTTTTCCCTTTATCCCTTTCGTGGTGTGATTCTCAAGTAAGGGCATTGTCATTTGTCACTACTAAGGATAACTTTTCCTCTCTTGTGAAATTGCTGAAAATTAGTAATAGTGACTTCTCCTGAATCTATGGCTAGATTAGCAAGATGATCAGTTAACTGATTCCCTTCCCTGTAAATGTATTTATATTTGACTTGTTTATCTCGCATATGTTGTTCTATCTCCTTGACTATATTTGCAATGTTCCATGGACACTTCCAACTTATTGTTAATATCTTTTGCATAACAAGAGAGTCCATCTGAATGATTACCTTATCAAAGTGTGCCTGATTACAATGCTTAGCTGCATGTTGAATAGAATTTTCCTCTACCTACATACTGTCTGCATATTGTTGTGGTTCTGCTTTAGCATATAAAATATCTCCATTCCTATCCCTCAAATAAAAAGAATATGAACTGCCAACCTTTTCACCTCTGACTACACCATCAGTATTATATTTCACCCATCTATCTTCTGACAACTCCCACATCACTTTAGATACCTTGATTTTGCTTTTAGTCTTTACCAACACCTGTAAAATTTGAGGCCATTCAATAGGGAAAACTCTTGTAGGTTTTTCGACCGTCAATAATAGCCTCAAATTTTTTGTTATGTTATAAATTAGTCTTAATCCTGTAGTGTTCTTTTTATCGTGCTTCTTTCTGTTTCTTCTCCTTCAATGTTCCTATAGAATGATGTTGGGTAGAGCATGAAAATATGGTTGGTCTCTCATCTTTACCTCAGCCTCCCACCACTTGAGAATAGTACCCCTTAGTGTCAAGTCTTGAATATACATACCTGCAAAAGAATAAAGGTAGGACCATGTCATGTTAGCATAATATGACCTTCTGAAGACATATACAAGTTTCTCCACTGTAGGTTCCTCACAACACCAACATTTAAATGGACCCTGCATTCCCCATCTTTTAGCATTATCATCAACTGGTATTCTGCTTTTCCATAACCTCCACATAAAGAAGCAGATTTTAAAAGGTAACCCTTTAATCCAAATTTAGGTATAAATGTTATTTAGGTGACCCTTGTTCCTGATATACACCAAAGCATTCTTAACTGTGAACTCTCCCTTTGAATCCATGCTCCAAACTAGAATATCCTGACCTTCTCCTGTAGGTGGTTGAACTTTAGAAAGAATATGCTCAGCCATTTCTGGTGTGAACATATTTGTGATCAAATGTTCATCCCATCTACCCTCTCTTGCAATATCTCTGAGTTGTTGATACTGCATATTCTCCTTCTAATTGCTTTCCATTAAGGATAATAAATCACCATGTCCAGTCCAATTATCTAACCATAAATCAGTATTTCCTTCCCTCAGTTGCCACACTATCAAATGCTCCACCAATTCTCTAGAAATTAGCATTTTTTCCACCCTTGTGATCCCCCTGAAATAATTTTCATACAATAATTGTTGGATGTTCCTTTCTATATAGTCTCATTAAATGGATTTTGTTGTCCTTAAGGTCAACCATAGTTTACAGAATAATGCCATATAAATATCAAACAATCTTCTAAATCCCAGCCCTCTTTCCTCTTATGATAGATACAAATCTATCCACTTCACCCAATGCCTACCCTTTCCACTAATTTTACTACTCCAAAAACATTAAGCAAGAACCTTCTGCATGGAAATTCAGGACATTCAGAGGTGGATTCATTATTGATAAATAGTGAATAGGAACACTATACAACACAATCTTAATCAACACTGCTCTACCTCCATATGAGAGAAGTTTACCTTTCCAATTCTGTACCTTATTTACTATCTTATTCATTAACTCTTGGTAATATTCCTTTTTCTTCATCATATAGAAAATAGGACAACCAAGGTGTGTGAAAGGAAAATCTTTCCTCAAGATGCCTGTAGAAGCTTCTACTAATATTCTCACTCCATTAGAAACCCCCTTGTGCAGATAAATAACACTTTTTTCTTTGTTAATCTTCTTTCTAGATTTTTCTTTATATTTGTCCAAAGTATTAGACACCAACTACAATGTTTTCACTTCATCTTTTCATAATATGATCATATCATCTTCTAAAGCTAAGTGATTCAATTTAGGACTTCCTCTAGGCATACCAAACAATTTAAACTCCTTTTCTTGCATCAGTTTTTTCAGATTCCTAGACAAAACTTCAGTTGCAATAATGAACAAAGTAGAAGATAAAGGATCACCCTGCTTCAATCTCCTTGATGATTTAAAAAAAACTTTTGGTTGCTCATTCTAAAGAATTGAATACGAGTTATTCTCTAACAAACTATACTCCATGTCTATAAGAACTTTTAAGATACCCATTTTCCTCAACACCTTTGTAAGAAAAAGTCATTCCATCCTATCATACACCTTCATCATATCTAATTTCATGACCATATTAGGAGGTTTACCCTTTTTTCTTATTTCTGAAACTATTTCCTAAACTACCAATATATTATCATCTATGCATCTTTCCTGAATAAAACCTTCTTGTTCTTGTGATATCAACTGAGGTAATAACCCTTTAGTCATCTCATAAATAATTCTTGAGAAGATTTTACTCACCAAATTACTAAGTGATATAGGCCTCATATCTGAAAAAGTATTCACCACTAACGTTTTTGGTAATAATAACAAATTAGTATGAGTAATGAATCTAGGAAGTTGGTCTCTCCAAAAAAAAGACTATTACTGTTTTGTGAATATCATGTTTTATAATTTCCCATGTATCATGATAAAAGGCTCTAGTAATTTCATCAGGTCCCCCGGCACTGTTCCTGTTCAAAACCATTACTGCATCTTTTACTTCATCTTTAACAGGAATCCTCAAGATCTCCTTATTTTGCTGCTCAGTTACTAGGCTTGGTATTTCATCTAGCATAGAATAATCATCTGTATCTCTCTGTTTAGTAAACTGATTATGAAAAAATTAATAGCTAAATCAGCAATGTCTTGCTCTTCTTCCATCCACTCACCTTCTTCATTTAGTATTTGTCTGATTCTTAATATACTCCTTCTTCCTTTAATAATTGTATGGAAGAATTTTGTGTTCCTTTCTCCATCTTTAAACCATTCATACCCTACTTTCTACATCGAGAACTCTTCTTCCCTCTTTAAGGGAGTTTAAGTTCCTTCTCACCGGATAGTGTTCGCTCTTCTTAGCTAAAGTTTTTAGGTATCGTCTATCTTAATTTAGTTATGGGTTCCGTGCACAAGGTGTCCAATCCTAAGATAGTGGTTCTTAGTCGGCTCTACCCCGCCCTCCTTGCATATTCTATTGTTATAGTCATCACGATCAGTGTGAGAATAAGAGAAACAAATGTTTTAGTTGTGGTCAGATTGGGCACATGTAGCATGAGTGCCCCTCTTTAGAATCTTCTTGGGCTAACAGGGCTCTTATTACAACTCCATCTACTCTTTCATCGAAGGGAGTAATGTCTACCTCTACTTCTGTTTCTAGCATCGGCACTGGCCGAAATCGCTTGTATACACTTCCTACTCTCTAGTATTTTGAGAAGTCTCTCGATGTTGTCCCGAGTATGTTGAAACTTTTCTTCTCTGATGTGCATTATTTGCATGATCCAAGTTTTTCTTTTCTCCTCTAATATGGTTGTGTATCTTGAATGTTGTGTCAGGAGTATGTAATTTCCTTTTTATATTTCTACCTTGGTTGGAGACCCTATACTTGTTATGACTGTTTATAGGGGGTGTATGGTATCTATTTGTGGTAGAGATACTCTTGTAGATTTAATAGAGTTAGACATGGTCGATTTTGATGTCATTCTAGGGATGGATTGGTTGTATTCCTATTTTTTTGTTTAGATTGTTGGACCCATATGGTCATGTTTAAATTCCATAATGAGTCGGTCATTATTTGGGAATATGGTTCTTTGGTGCCTAGGGGAAAATTCAGTTCTTATCTTAAAGCACACAAGTTGATTTCAATAGGGTGCTTGTATTATTTCGTTCAAGTTAAAGATTTTAACTCGGAAGAGTAAAGTTCTAACTTTGAAGAGCCTTTTCTAGAATTAGTTCCCAAGGTTAATGAGTTTCCTGAGGTGTTTTTGATGATTTTCATGGTGTTCCTCCCTATAGGGAAATAGATTTTACGATTGATCTTATTCTGGACACTCGTCTGATTTCCATCCCTCCTTATCAAATGGCTCCAGCAGAGCAAAAGGATATTAAGGAGCAATTGAAATACCTCTTAGATAAAGGTTTTATCCACCCAATTATGTCTTTATGTGGTACTCCTATGTTATTCATGTGCAAGAAGGATGGTTTCCATTATATATGCATTGATTATTGTTATTTCGACAAAGTGATCATAAACAACAAATATCCTCTTCCTAGGATAGATGATTTGTTTGATCAATTTCAGGGTGCGAAGTGTTTCTCTAATATTGATATTAGATTGGGTTACCATCAACTAAAGATTAGGGATGAGAATATCCCTAAGACTACCTTTAGAACCCAGTATGGTCACTGTTAGTTTCTTGTCATGTCTTTTGGGTTGACCAATACCCCGACAACACTTATGGACTTGATAAATAGGGTCTTTCATCTGTTCTTAGTCATGTTTGTCATTGTCTTTATAGATGACATTTGTTCTTTGGGTTGACCAATGATCTTAGAGAGTTATATTGGTTAGGTAATGTGAAACGTTATGTTTCTAGCTATGTAGCCAAGTGTATGGTGTGTCAATAAGTGAAGGTTGACCACATGAGGCCTGATAGATTGTATCAAGAAGTTGTATTTCCTGAATGGAAGTGGTAGGATTTTAATATGGATTTTGGTACCAATCTTCCTAGATCTCAGAATCAATGTGATTCTATATGGGTTATTGTTGATAGAATGACCAAGTACACCAACTTTTTGCCTGTGATGACTAATTACTCGATGGAAGATTATGCTAAGTTGTATCTTGAAGAGATCGTGAAGTTTCACGGTGCTTCGATTTTGGTTATCTCAATTCATGGTCCTCTATTTTCTTCCCACTTTTTGAAGTCATTCCATAATGGTTTAGGTACTAGTGTGTGCCTTAATACCTCTCTCCACCCGCAAATGGATGGGCAAGTGGAGAGTAAAATCCAAACATTAGAGGATACGTTGCAGGCTTGTGTAATTTATTATAGTTGTAGTGGGTATGACCACTTGCCTTTGATTGAGTTCGCCTATAATAATAGTTACTGCTCTAGTATTTTCATGGCCCTTTTTGAGGCATTGTATCATAGGAGATATCGATCTCCTATTTGGTGGTACAAAGTTGGCTAGGGTATGTTGCTGGGCCCCAGTTTAGTTCATAAATCCATAGAGAAGGTGAAGGTAATTCGTGATAGATTGAAAATAGCTCAAAGTCGCCAAAAGTCCTATGTGGATATGATCCATAGGGACTTAGATTATATTGTTGGGGATTGGGTATTCTTGAAAGTGTCTCCTATGGAGGGAGTGATGTAGTTTTGTAGAAAGGGGATGCTTAGTCTCCGGTTTGTTTTTTGCTACTTAATTATGAAAAGGATTGGCAAAGTGGCATATAAGTTGGAGTTGCCTTCTAGTATAAGCTCCATTCACCCGATTTTCCATGTCTCTACGTTATTGAAATATGTGGGTGATCCTTTGTTGATTGTTCCCTTTAGAGATGTTGATATCTCAGACTTTTTATCCTATGAGCAGATCTCGGTGAGGATCATGTATTAACAAGTTCTCTGATTGTAAATAATAGAGGTAGCTTCAGTGAATGTTCTATGGAGGAACCAAAAGTCTGAGGAAGCTATGTAGGAAGTGTAAGAGGACATGAAGTCCTAGTATCTACATTTATTTCCCATTATGGACCCTTGTGATTAAGGTATGTACTAATTTCCTTGCTTTGATTTATGTCTTTGATAAACAATGTGTGGATTATACCATTGGTTCAAGTCCCTAATGCTTTTAAACTATATGTATGTTTGTTGTGATGGATTTAAGTCTTTAGTATCATGAGGTTATTCATATATTTTGGTAAAATGATGGGTTTGAGTCCTTAATCCTTGAATTGAGTAAGTATCCTTGATAAGTTGATGGTTTGAAGTCCATAAGTTGTGAGATGAGTAAGTTCTTATAATTAATCGGTTTAAGTCCCTACACTTTTAATTGAACAAGTGTTTGATAAATAATAGGTTTAAGTCCCAAAGTAGATGAAGTGAATCATTGATCAATAATGAGCATGTTGTGTGTTGTACCCTTGTTGTATACTTGTTCTAACTAGTTCAAGTCTCAGTTTGATATTTGATAATGTGTTAAATTATGTTTATAACATTCCTTACCCGTCAGTCATGGACGAATAATCCAAGTGGGGGAGAATTAAAACACCTAGACTTTGGACATTATAATATTTCTTCAATTTATATTATTGGAGTGTGTAAGAGTGACCCCTCCTCAATCGTACAAAAGGATACGAGTCATACCATGTGAATCGTATAGAGTTTGGACTTGAACTTTGAGTGGATTGATTTTGATATGTGTAAAGCATATGAGTTAGGGGTTGAGTCATACCCTTTGGATGCGACTCAAGTGTCAGTAGTCGTACCCGTAACAATATAGGTGACCTAGGAAAAGCCAAGAGTACAAGTCAGGGTACCACTCTTACCCTAGAATACGTTTCCCCTAGTGAGTCATACCCCTGGATGGGTCTATTTTCTAGATTTTAGTTGAGGGCCTTATGGTAGTTTTACATGCCTAAGACCCTAATCCCACTCACTATATAACTATTTGTAGACTCCTAAACATTTTTTTGATGGAACAAACACCTTAAACACTCTCTTAAACTCATCTTTGAAAAATTAGAGGCTCGGGTTTCAAGGGTGATCTTCAAGAGGTAAAGTAAAGTCAATAATCTTTGTGAGTCATGTTGTTTAAGGGATGTATCTCTTTCCTTTGTTATATAACTCTAAACACATGTATTTTGCACTTGTTTCTTGCTTAGAATTGTGTTTCTACATGTTATTGATTATCATTTCCATATGTGGGTTCTTGTTGTAAGTGGTTTAACATAAGTGTCTTGAGTAACACTAATCTTGATGATTTCTACGATTAAAAAAGCCTTGTTAAAGGTACATAAATAAGGTGTTTGTGAAAATATCTTAAGTGTATTGTCTAGTCCCATGTGGTGATAGATTGAGTTAGGGCAATGGCCAATAAGTATGAATGATTAATAAATAAGGTTGTAAAAGTATTGAGTCATAAATTGTTAAATGATGACCTTGTTGTGTTAATGACTAATAAAGGTTGAAGTTCCTCAATATGAAGATAAACTTGAATTATGTGTAGGGCTAAAGTGAGGTGAGGGTGTTGTATAAAATTGTTAATGAAATATGAATATTTTATGGGGGTCATGATGACCATAAATTAAATTATACGATGAATTAGATGAAGGCATCGACCTATTGAAATGGTTGAGCAATAAAGGCTGCCATAAGGACTAAGGATTCATGTATAGTGTTTAATTCGCTAACTGGTTATAGTTCATAAGTGTTAAATGGAATAAATGCTGACGCATGGTCAAAGAATTACAACACCAATGTAAAATAATGATTGTTATGATGGCTTGTGGTTGAAGTCCCTTGCCTTATCAAATGGCTTAAGGATGAAGTCCCTTGACTTATGAAACGGCTTGAGGTTGATGTCCCATGCTCAAGAAAATTGCTTGAGGTTAAAATCCATTTCTTAAAGTGATCTCTTGAGGTTAATTTACATCGTCGAATGAAATAATTGTTGGTTAGAGTCCCTTGGCATGAGGTTAGTGTCCCTTGTTTAACAAATAGGCATATGGTTGGAGTCCCTTTCCTGGATGAATATGTGCGTTGTTAGAGTCCCTTGTTTGAATTATTGTGTATTTGGTTAAAGTCCTTGGCTAATGAAAGTGTGAGCATGGTCAAAGTCTTGTGTCTAAAGGTTTGTGAATATGTTTAAAGTCCAATGCCTAATGAGAAATGCTTGAATCTATAAGTGTGGAGGGTCGGATTCCACCACTTCATGTCTAATGAATGGATGTTAAAGAATATTGTTAAGCCTTGATTATTTGATTTGCATGTGATATATTTATATGTAAGGGTAAGTATATGAATATGATTGAATATGGTATATTTACTTGTTGTTGAATGATGATTATATTATGTCCTTATCATTGAGTTACATGATAATATTCCAAATGCTAACTGTCTCAAGATACTATGTCCCCCTGAAACATAGGGGTCGGAGCATTATCTTCTCTTCCTACACAATGATTAGGTAATTGAAGTGGTTCATGCATTAACTTTGGAGTGGTAATTTTCCATATTTCATCAGATATTCATTCCTGGTCTCCTATCTGTAGACTTAGTCTTATTTGACTTGGTGTGTCTATTGTCAGGGGTTGTCGCGACATAAATATTTCTAAAAATCAGTTTGAATAGAGGTGGTGTGGATGACTATGGACTTAGGTTTAATGGTTACATTGATGAGTCTAATAAAATGTTAAGACATGTTTAAGTTATGACTTGTAGTGTGTTCCCTCTATCTTATTATATGGTCGAGATTCATCCGACCCTAATGTATTATATTGCAGATTAGGTTGGGTTATCAGGGCGACCTCTGGTTCAGGTGGGCTTGAGGTGCCTAGATGACATGACCTAATTTTGGCGTGTGTTAAGTTGGTATAAGAGCTTAGGTTTATGGTCAGTTGGGTGTCCACAATACCGTGTCGAGTAGAGTCACTTTTATTGGCGTGAAACATACCACACTAATAAAAGAGGGGCTACATGCCTTTTTAGGAAATGTTTCTTTTTTTTGGTTTTAGTCTCATGCTATATAGTCTAAGGTCTTTGATTCCTTTTATTTATGTTTGCTATATTTTAGATCATGCCTCCAAAGAGATCTGAGGCTCAGACAAACCCTTTTAAGGTCCCTATTGATTAAGCTTGTCCAACTTCTGGGGTTCGGACTTGGGATGGGGCTGTGACATCCGACCATCTTTGTAGGGTTCCACCTATCCCCACCATCCCGAACAATCAGTGTGATACTCTTATCCCCTCACCTCAAAGGAATGCTACTAATGATGAGTTTTTTCGCTTTATTAATCTATTAACTCAATTAGTAGTCTCTCAACTGGAGTATGGTGCTCTGGCTACTGTTTCTTCTGAGTCCACAAAAATTATCCAATTTATGAGATTGAGCCCTCCTATGTTCTTCTGTATGAAGGTTGAAGAAGATCCTTAAGCCTTTGTTGATAAAATAGAGAAGATCTTCTGAAGCATGCATGTTTAAGATATTGTGGCCATTGAGTTTGCTTCCTACCTATTAAAAGATGCAGTGTATCAATGTTATGAAGGGTGGGAGTTATCTAGAGTAGTGGATGCTAGTCCCACCATGTGGGAGGATTTCTCTAAGGATTTCTTGGATAGCTTCTTTCCTAAAGATTTGAGGGAGGAAAAGGCGGAAGAGATTATGAACTTGATGCAAGAGGGGATTTCCATTAAAGAGTATTCCATGAGATTCCACCAATTGTCATGGTATGCTCTCGAGATAGTTTTTAACATGAGGGCTAGAATACGTAAGTTTATCTCCCCATTATCCCAAGAGTTAGTCCTTGAGAGAAATGTGGCCTTGTTGATTGAGAACATGGATATTTCTATATTAATTTGTATATGCAAACAAGTGGAAGAAGAGAAAAAAATGCAAGTTAACTTAGTGATAGACTGGGAAAGAAATTTAGGTCTTCTAAGTATAGTGGTGGATAGAGTGGCAAGTGTCCATCGAAGAAGTGGTAAAGCTCGGGTTCCTTCTCCCCAATTAGTGTTTCCTCTCTTTACCCAAAGCTTTTGGGTGATCATCGGTCTTAGTTAAGTGGTGGGTTACGAGCACAAGGTTCTCAATTCTAGGCTAGTGATGCTCAATACTCTTCACCTCGCCCTCCTTGCAGATACTATTGTCAGTGTTATCGTGGTTAGTGTGAGAAGGGGAGAAACAAATGTTTTACTTGTTGTTAGATTGGGAAAACAAAGTGTGAGCACCCCTTTCTAGCAGCTTCTTGATCCAACAAGGCTCCTATTTCTACTTCATCTTCTCCCACATCGAAGGGTGCAATATCTACCTCTACTTTTATTTCTGGCACTAGCGTTGGCCGAAACCGCTTGTATGCACTTACTACTCACTAGGATTCTGAGGCATCTCCCAATTTTTTCATGGTTATGTTGAGACTTTTCTCCTGTTATGTGTATTTTTTACCTCTTCTAGGGTCTATTCTTTCTTATATGACCCCGAATATGGCTGAGAATGTTGATTGTGGTTCAAAGAGTCTATCAATTCCCTTTTCAATTTCTACCACAGTCGGAGACCCTGTGCTATTTTTGAGAGTCTATTGGGGTGTGTGGAATCTGTCGGTTGTTGGGATACTTTTTTATACTAGAGAGTTAGACATGGTCGATTGTTATATCAATCTTGAGATAGATTGGTTGTATTCATGTTATGCTTCCTTAGATTGTAAGACCCATAGGGTCATGCTTAAATTCCCTATTAAGCCGGTTATTGTATGGGAAAGTGATTCTTTTATGCCTAGGGGAAAATTCATTTCTTATCTTAAAGCCCAAAAGTTGATATCAAAGGGGTGCTTGTATAAATTTGTCCAAGTAAAAGTTTCTAACTCGAAAGAGCTTTCTCTAGAATATGTTCCCATGGTTAACGAGTTTCTTAGAGTGTTTCCTGATGATATTCCTGATGGTCCTCCCTATAGGGAAATTGATTTTGGGATTGATTTTGTTTTGGAAACTCGTCTAATTTCCATCCATCCTTATCGAATGGCTCCGACAGAGTTAATACATCTTAAGAAGCAATTGGAAAACCTCTTAGATAAAGGTTTTATCTTCCCTAGTTTGTCTCTAGTTGGTGCTCCAATGTTGTTCATGTGAAACAAGGATGGTTACCTTTATATGTTCATTGATTATCATCAGTTGGACAAAGTGACCGTAAAGAATAAATATCCTCTTTCTAGGATAGATGATTTGTTTGATCAACTTTAGGGTGCAAAGTGATTCAATAAGATCAATCTCAGATCGGGTTATCATCATCTTATGATTAGGGATGCAGATATCCCTAAGACTGACTTTATATCCCGGTATAGTCACTATGAGTTTCTTCTCATGTCTTTTATGTAGACCAATGTCCTGGCGGAATTTATGGACTTTATGAAAATGGTCTTCCATCTGTCCTGGGACATGTTTGTCATTTACTTCATTAATGACATCTTAGTTTATTTTAAGAGTGAGGAGAATCATGTAGATGACCTTTGTGCCACGTTGCAAACTTTAAAGGATCATCGTTTGTATGACAAATTCTCCAAGTGTAAGTTTTTGTTGAAAACCATATCTTTTCTTAGTCATATCCTCAAAATGTTGCAAAGATTAAGAAATAGCCTAGACTAATGACTCCAACCGATATTCGAATCTTCTTGGGTCTATCTAGTTACTTTAGAAGGTTTATGGAGAGTTTCTTAATTGTATCTGCCCCATTTACCATGTTAACCCAAAACAAGGTTAAGTTCTTATGGTTGGATGTGTGTTAGGGTAGTTTTGACAGGATTAAACATACATTGACTTGGACTTCGGTTTTGACCTTGCCTGAAGGTAATGATAGTTTTTTGGTATGTTGTGATGCTTCTCGTTTTGGTCTCCATTGCGTGTTGATGTAACATGGTAGCGTGGTGGCCTATGGTTCCAGGCAATAGAAAGTTCATAAGCAGAACTACCCCTCTTATGACTTAGAATTATTAGTCATGGTCTTCGCGTTAAAGATTTGGCGACATTATATTTATGGGGTTCATGTTGATATCGTTTCCGATCATAAGAGTCTTAAATATGTGTTTACTCAAAAGAGGTTGAGCCTCCAGAAAAGGAGGTGGCTTGAATTGCTTAAAGACTATGAGATGAGTTTTCATTACCATCTCGGTAAGGAGAATATTGTCGTCGATTCTCTTAGTAGAATTTTCTTGGGATGTTTGTCTCATGTAGATGAGGATAAGAAGGAATTGGTGAAGGACATTCACCGTTTGTCTAATCTGTGAGTTCGACTTGTGGACTCCAAGGACGGTGGTGTATTTGTGCATCTGGTATCTCAGTCATCACGGTTGTTCAGATTTAAGAAAAACAAGTATTGGACTATATCATGATAAAGATCAAGGGTAATGTGGGTCAAAATAAAGTTGCAGACATTGTGATTTGTGGTGATGGTATCTTGAGATACCAAGGTAGAATACATGTTCCCAATGTCGATGGATTGAGGGAAAGGGTCATGGCCGAGTATAATGAATCTTCGTATACTATACATCCCGGTTCCACCAAGATGTATCATGTTCTTGGTGACTTATATTGGTTGGGTAATAAGAAACATGATGTTGCTAGTATGTAGCCAAGTGTATCCTGTGTCAACAAGTGAAGATTGAGAACATGAGGCCCGGTGGATCGTACAAAGAAGTTGTATTTCCCGAATAGAAGTAGGAGGATATTAAAATGGATTTAATTTTTGGTCATCCTAGATGTCGAAATCAATGTGATTCCATATGGGTCATTGCTGATAGAATATCTAAGTCGGCCTATTTTTTGCCCGTGAGAACTAATTACTCAGCGGAAGATTATGCTAAGTTATGTCTTGAAGAGATCATGAAGTTTCACAGTGCTCAAATTTCGATTATTCAAATCATGCTCATCAATTTTCTTCCTACTTTTGGAAGTCGTTCCATAAATATTTGGGTACTAGAGTGTGCTATTGTACCACCTTCCACGAAAAAATGGATGGGCAAGCGGTGAGGACCATCTAAACATTGCAAGATATGTTGCGGGCATGTATTTTGATTATTATGGTTGTGCTATGACCACTTTACTTTGATTGAGTTCTCCCATAATAATAGTTACCACTCTAGTATTAGCATGGTGCCTTTTGAGGCATTGTATTATAGCAAATATAGATCACTTATTAGGTGGTACGAAGTCAGCGAGGGTAAGTTGTTTGGCCCCGATTTAGTACACTAATACTAAGAGAAGGTGAAGGTAATTCGTAATAGATTGAAAACCTCTCAAAGTCACCAAAAGACCTATGCAGATGTAAGACGTAGGTACTTAGAGTTTATTGTTGGCGATTGGGTATTTTTGAAAGCGTCTCTCTCGAAGGGAGTGATGCGATTTGGTAGAAAAGGGAAGCTTAGTCCCCGATATGTTGGTCCCTACTTGATTATGAAGAAGGTTGGGAATGTTTCCTTTTATTTGGAGTTGCCTTCTAGTATGAACTCCATTTACCAGCTTATGCATGTTTCTATGTTTTAGAAATGTGTCAGTGATCCTTCAGTTGTTGTTCCATTCAGGGATGTTGATGTATCAAACTTTTGTCCAATGAAGAGATCCCGATGAGGATCTTGGATTGGTAAGTTCACCGATTATGAACAAAATAGGTGGCTTCGGTTAAGGTTTGATGAAGGAACCAAAAGTCCAAGAAAGCTATGTTAAAAGTGGAAGAGAACATGAAGTCGAAGTATCCGCATTTGTTTCCTGTTCCAGAAACATGTGATGTAGTTATGTGTTAATCTCATTTCTTTGATTTATGTATTTAATAAACAATGAATTAAAGTCCCCAGTGTTTTAATTTGAGCTAGTCCTTGTTTGACCATGAGTTCGAGTCCTTAATTCTTTAAAACTATATATGTCCGTGTTGTGATGGGTTTAAGTGCCTAGAATCTTGAGTTGATTCACGTCTTTGGTAAAATGATGGGTTCGAGTAACTAATCCTTGAATTGAGTAAGTATCCTTGATAAGTTGATGGGTTGAAATCCCTAAGTTGAGAAATGAGTAAGTGTTCATAATTAAGTGGTTTATGTCCCTAAACATTGAAATGAACAAGTGTCTTCGATAAATAATGGGTTTAAGTCAAAAAGTCGATGAAGTGAAAGATTAATTGATAATCAGCATAATGTGTGTTGTACCCTTTCTTTATATTTTTTCTAACTTGTTCAAGGGTTGGTTTGATATGCAATAAATTGTTAACTTGCATTTATTGCTTACCTTACCAATCATTCATAGACAAATGATCTAGGCGGGGGAGAATTGAAACACCTAGACTTTAAACCATTGAAACATTTCTTCAATTGATGTCATTGTACGGGTACGAGAAGGGGGATGAGTCATACCCCTTGTATACAAGTAGTATCTTCCTTCCCCCATCACATATCCTATGTTGTAAGGTGAGGTTTACTCACTGTCCCATGTACGAGGGACCCCCTCTTCAATCGTACAAAAAGGTATGAGTTGTACAATGTGAGTCATATAGTGTTTGGACTTGAACTTTGAGTGGCCTATTATTGATATGGGTAAATCATAGGAGTTAGGGGTTAAGTCTTACCATTTAGATATAACTCAAAGGTGTGTGGTCGTACCCTTAAAAATGTAAGTGACCTAGGAGAATCCTAGGGTATGAGTGAGGCACCACTCATACCTTAGGGTACGATTGCTCTTATGAGTCGTACCCCTTGATGGGTACATTCTCCAGGTTTTAGTTGAGGGCCTTGTGGTCATTTCCCATGCCTAAACCTAAATCCCTCTCACTATATATATGATTGTATCCTCCTAAACATCCATTTTGATGGATCAAACACCCTAAACACTCTCTCAAACTCAAATTTAAAGAATTGGTGCATAGGGTTTCAATGGTGATCTTTAATAGGCAAAGTGAAGTTAAGACTCTTGGTGAATCAAGCTTTTTAGGTAATGTAACTCTTCCTCTTATTAGATAACTCTAAACCCATATATTTTTCACTTGGATTATTAAGTGTACATGGTGAATTTAAAATAAAATGAAAGGGTTTTGTTTCCTAATGATGAATAATGTTGTTTCTTTCTTAGACATGTGTTTTTACATATTATTGATGACAATTTGCATATATGGGTGCTTGTTGTATGCAGTTTAATATGAGGGTCTTGAGTACCCTAATCTTGATGATTTCTACCAAAAAATAGCCTTGTTAAAGGTATGTACATAAGGTGTTTGAGAAAATGTGTAGTCACATGTGGTGATGTGTTGAACTAGGGCAATGGCCCAATACGTATGAATGATTGATAAATGATGTTGAAAGAATATTGTTAGTCATGTATTTTTAAATTATGACTTTGTTAAGCTAATGACTAATAAGGGGTTGAAGTCCCTCAATATGAAGATGGACTTTAATTATGTGTGAGGTTAAGTGTGGTGAGGATGTGGTACAAAATTATTAATGTAATGTGAATAGTTTGTGTGGGTCTTGATGACCATAAATTGAGTCGTATATTAAATTGAATGAAAGCATTGGCCTATTGAAATGGTTGAGCAATTAAGGGTTCGATAAGGAACAAGGGGTCATTTAAAGTGTTGAATGGAACAAATGTTGATGCATGGGCAAAGAGTTAAATTCCCAGTGTTAACTAATGATTGTTATGATGGATTGAGGTTGAAGTCCCTTGACTTATGAAATGCCTTGAGGTAGAAGTGCCTTGCCTTATGAAGTATCGTGAGGTTGAAGTCCCTTGCCTAAGGAAAATGCTTGAGGTTAAAGTATCTTGCTTAGAGAGATCTTTTAAGGTTAATGTACATCACCTAATAAAATGAGTTGCTGTTAGAGTCCATTAGCATGAGGTTCGAGTCCATTGTTTAATGAATAGGCATGAGGTTCGAGTCCTTTGCTTGGATAAATATGTATTTGGGTAGAGTCCCTTATTTGAATTATTATGCATGTGGTTAAAGTCTTAGGCTAATAAAAGTGTGAGCATGGTCAAAGTCCTTTTCTAATGGTATGTGAATATGGGTAAAGGCCCATGCTTAATGAGAAACTCTTGAATCTATAAGTATGGAGGGTCAGAGTCCCCGACTTCATGTCTAATGAATGAATGTTCAAAAATGTTGTTAAGCATTGATTCCTTGATTTGCATGTGATATATCTATATGAGAGAGTAAGTGTATAAATATGATTGAATATGGTATATTGACTTGTTGTTGAATGATGATGCTATTATAACCTTAACCTTGCGTTACATTCTATCATTGCAACTGCTAACCACCTCCTGACGCTATGTCCCCACGCAATATAGGGGCCGCAACATCAACTTCTCATCCTATGTAGTGATTAGGTGATAGAAGCAGTTCGCGCATTGACTTTGTATTGGTGAACTTTCTTATTTATAAAGACATTCATTCTTGGTCTCCTATCTTCAAAGTTCTTTTTCTAATGGTATGTGAATATGGCTAAAGGCCCATGCTTAATGAGAAACTCTTGAATCTATAAGTATGGAGGGTCAGAGTCCTCGGCTTCATGTCTAATGAATGAATGTTCAAAAATGTTGTTAAGCATTGATTCCTTGAATTGCATGTGATATATCTATATGTAAGAGTAAGTGTATAAATATGATTAAATATGGTATATTGACTTGTTGTTGAATGATGATGCTATTATAACCTTATCCTTGCGTTACATTCTATCATTGCAACTGCTAACCGTTTCCTGATGCTATGTCCCCATGCGACATAGGGGCCGGAGCATCAACTTCTCTTCCTATGTAGTGATTAGGTGATAGAAGCAGTTCACACATTGACTTTGTATTGGTAAACTTTCTTATTTATGAAGACATTCATTCTTGGTCTCCTATCTTCAGACTTAATCATATTTAACTTTGTTTTGCTATTGTTGGGGGCTTATCCCGGCATATACATTTCTAAACTTGATTTGAATAGAGGTGTTGTGGATGACCGTGGAAATATGTGTATGGTTAGTTATATGAATCTAATGAAATATTTAGACATGCTTAAGTTATGACTTATAGTATGTTCCTGCTACTTTATTATATGATACGATTCATTTCACCTTTGTGATTTGTAATGATGATTTGGTTGGGTTATCGGGGCAACCTCCAGTTCATGTGGGCTTAAATGCCCATACAACATGGCTCGGTTTTAGGGTGTGTCAATTTTGTATCAGAGCATAGGTTAATAATTAGTTGGATGTCCAAAATATCGTGTTGAGTAAAATCTCTCATAAGGGTGTGAAGCGCATAACACTAATAAAAGAAGGGGTACGAGACATTTTAGGAAATATTTCCCTTTCTTATGTTTCAATCCAATCTATAGAGTCTATGGTCTTAGATTCCTCTGATTTATGTTTGCTATCTTTCAGATAAAGACTCCAAGGAGATATGAGACTCAAGCAAACCCTTCTGAGGTCCATACGGACGAAACTCATTCAACTTATGGAGTTTGATCCCGGGATAGGGTTGCAATATCCGACCATCTTTGTAGGGTTCCTCCTATCCCCACCAACCCTGAATATAAGAGTGACCCTTCTATTTCCTCACCTCAAAGGGATGCAACTAATGCCTAGTTTCGTTGCTCTATCAACCTCTTGACTCAATTGGTAGCCTCTCAATTGGAGCATGGTTCTCCGACTACCGTTTCTTTTGAGGCAACAAGAATTGGCTAGTTTAAGAGGTTGAGCCCTCCTATGTTATCTTGTACGAAGGTTGAGAAAGATCCTCAAGCCTTCGTTGATGAAATTGAGAAGATCTTCCAAATCATGCATGCTTCAGAGATTGAGGTTGTTGAGTTTTTTCCAGCCAATTGAAAGATGTACCATACCAATGGTACAAGGGGTAGGAGTTCTATATAGGTGTTGATTCTTGTCCCGCCATGTGGGAGGATTTATCTGATGCTTCCTTAGGCCTATTCTTACATCTAGAGTTAAAGGAGTCAAAGGTGGAATAGTTTATGAACTTAAAGAAAGGAAGGATGTTCGGTCATGACTATTCCATTAGATTTCACCAGTTTTAAAGGTATGATCTCCAGATGATTTCTAGAATGAGGGCTAAAATGCGTAAGTTTGCCTCGGGATTGTCCCATGAGTTAAACCTTAAGATAAAGACGACCTTGTTGATTGAGAAGATGGATATTTCTAGATTAATTGTGTATATGAAATAAGTGGTAGAAGAGAAAAATAAGCAAGTTGAGCTTAGTGAGAGGCAGGGAAAGAAATTAAGGCCTTTTAAGCATAGTGGTGGAGAGGGTGGCAAGTGGCCATGGAAGAAATAGGGGAGTTCAAGTTCCTTCACCCTGACTAATGTTCTCTCTCTTTCCTAAAGTTTTTATGTGATTGTATGTCTTAGTTTAGTTGTGGGTTCCAAGCACAAGATGCCCAATCCTAGACTAGTGGTGCTCAGTCGGCTCTACCCCGCCTTCCTTGCATATTCTTTTATTGTAGTCATCACGGTCAGTGTGAGAATAGATGAAATTGATGTTTTAGTTGTGGTCAGATCAGGCACATATAGAGTGAGTGCCCCTCTCAAGAAGATTCTTTAGCCAACAGGGCTCTTATTACTATTCCATCTACTCCAGCACCGAAAGGTGCTATGTCTATCTCTGCTTCAATTACTAGCTCCATCGCTGGATAGAACCGCTTGTATGCACTTGCTACAGGCCAAGATTCTTAGGTTCCTTTTGATGTTTTCACGGGTATGTTGAGACTTTTCACCCATGATGTATATTGTTTTCTTGATCAAGAGTCTACTCTTTATTATGTGACCTCCAATTCGGCTGTGAATCTTGATTGTGGTCCAGAGAGTCTATCAATTTCTTTTTCTATTTCTACCCCTGCCAAAAATCCTATGCTTATTAGAAGGGTCTATAAGGTGTATATGGTATCTATTAGTGGAAGGGATACTCTTGTAGACTTGATAGAGTTGGACATGGTCGATTTTTATGTCATTCTGGGGATGGATTGTTTGAATTCATCTTATGGTTCCTTAGATAGTCAAACCCATAGGGTCATGTTCAAATTCCCTAATGAGCTGGTCAGTGTATGGGAAGGTGGTTCTTTGGAGCCTAGGGAAAATTCATTTCTTATCTTAAAGACCCAAAGTTGATTTCAAAGGGGAACTTAAATCATTTTGTCTCAGTTAAGGATTCTAGCTCAGAAGAGTAAAGATTTTAACATGGAAGAGCCTTCTGTAGAATCTTTTCCCATAGTTAATGAGTTTCCCAAGGTTTTTCCCAATGATCTTCCCATTGTTTCTCCCAATAGGGAAATTGATTTTAGGATTGATTTTGTTCAGAACACTCATTTGATTTCCATCTCTTCTTATCGAATGCCTCCGGTAGAGCTAAAGGATATTAAGGAGAAATTGAGAAACATCTTATATATAGGTTTTATACACCCTAGTGTGTCTCCGTGGTGTGATCCCATGTTGTCCGTGCACAAAAAAGATAGTTCCCTTCATAGGTGGATTGATTATCGTCAGTTGAACAAAAAGACTATAAAGAATAAATATCATGTTCCTAGGATAGATGATTTGTTTGATCAAATTTAGGGTGCGAAGTGTTTCTGTATGATTGATCTTAGATCAGGTTATCATAATCTTAAGATTTGGGATGCGAATATCCCTAAGAATTCCTTTTGAACCCCCTATGGTCACTATGTGTTTCTTGTCATGTCTTTTGGGTTGACCAATGCCCCAACGACATTTATGGACTTAATGAATAGGGTATTTTGTCCATTCTTGGACATGTTTGTAATTGTTGTCATTGATGACATCTTAGTTAATTCTAAAAGTGAAGCGGATCATGTAGATTACCTCCATGTCGTGTTACAAACTTTAAGGAACATCATTTGTATGCCAAGATCTCCATGTTTTAGTTTTTGTTGAAAGCCGTAGCTTTTCTTCATTATGTCATCTCCAATAAAGGGATCATGGTAGATCCCCAAAAGGTTATGGAAGTTAACAAGTCGCCTAGGCCTACAACTCCAACAAACATTCGGAGTTTCTTGGGTCTAGCCGGTTACTATAAAAGGTTTGTGGAGAGTTTCTCGAATATAGCTGTACCATTGACCAATTTAACCCAAAACAAAATCAAGTTCTTGTTGTCGGATGCGTGTGAAGGTAGTTTTGAGAAGTTGAAAGATAAATTGACTTTGGCTCCGATTTTGACCTTGACTGAAGGTAATAATTGTTTTGCGGTAGATTGTGATGCTTCTCATATTGGTCTCGATTGCGTGTTGATGTAATATGGTAGGGTGGTGTCCTATGCTCCTAGGCAATTTAAAGTTCATGACAAGAACTACCCTACTCATGAGTTAGAGTTGTTAGTCGCGGTCTTCACGTTAAAAATTTGGCAACATTATCTTTATGGGGTTACTTTCAATATCTTTTCCTATCATAAGAGTATTCAATATGTGTTTACTCAAAAGAACTTCAACCTCTGGCAATGGATATGGCTCGAGTTGTTAAAAGACTATGATATGAGTCTTCATTACCATTACGGTAAGGTAGATGTAGTCTCTAATGCTCTTAGTAGAATGTCCATGGGACGTTTGGCTCATATAGATGAGGGTAATTAGGAATTGCTGAAGGACTTTCATAATTTAGCTAATGCTGGATTTTGACTCGTAGACTCTGAGGATTGAGGTGTATTTCTGCATCCGATATCTCAGTCATACCTTGTTGTTAAGATAAAGGAGAAGCAAGTATTGGACCCAGACTTGATGAAGATCAAGGGTAATGTGGGTCAACACAAAGTTGCAAACATTGTGATTGGTGGTGATGGTATCTTGAGATACCAAGGTAGCCTATATTTTCCCGATGTCGATGGATTGAAGTAAAGGTTTATGGAAGATGCTGACAAATGTCCGTAAGTTGTACATCCCAGTTCCACCAAGATATATCATGATCTTAGATTGTTCTATTGGTAGGGTAATATGAAATGTGATGTGGCTAGCTATGTATCCAAGTGTATGGTGTGTCAACAAGTGAAGGTTGAGCATATGAGGCCCAGTGGATTGTACCAAGAAGTTGTATTGCCCAATGGAAGTGGGAGACAATTAATATGGATTTAGTTATTGGTCTACCTAGATCTCAGAATTAATTTGATTCTATTTAGGTCATTGTAGATAGAATAACCAAGTCCACTCTTGGACATATCTATAACCGAGAACAACCTAATCAAGTACAACCACCCAATAACCAACCAAACCAATGCAAAAGCCATAAAACTAATACCATAATGATAAGCCATTGTATGCATAAATAACATAAACAATCCATACCATACCCAAGTCCACTGTTTTTGATACAAAGCCTCTAGACTAACCAAAGAGTACTCTACTGGGACATGCCCCCGATCATAGTCAAAAACCAAAGTCTATGAAAGACAAAAAATATCTAAAGTAAAAAATGACATGAAATAGATGACTTCCGAACTATGGAAACTCACTACTTAAATCCAACATTGATATTACCCAAATCTGTTTGCTAAACTAGAGGAGTAGAATGGCCGATTCCTTTATAGCATAGGTATACAGCCTCCTGTGGATGGGTTAGTGAGTGATCACTAGCATGTACTAAGGATAAGGATCAAATAATGCCAACCAGTTAAAACCAAGTAAAACCAACCAATGAACATGACCATATATACATATATATATAACTATGCCGGGAAAGGGGACCGAGTTTCGCATTCCTTCAAAACCATTACCTGGATTGTGTAGCTTGGCTGTCCTAAACTACCCACGGGTTATACGGTTTCAGATCCCTCTGATAAAAGAACCCCAGTTCATGTAACTACACGACTAGGGAAGTATACCATGGGATGACTAGTATATCCCTAAATAGAGTGACATCATGCACACGGTCCTCTAAGATCAATCCTCATATCTGCAAATACGAGTTTTCAGTTTTGGTCTGCCCGGAACCACCACCTTCCATGACTCTGATACACACCCCTCCATTAATTCCCAATTCAAATATTTTTTCAAATAACCAATCAATCCATTTACCATTTTATTAACCAAGGCCAATATTAGGGGTATTGTCATACCACCCCTTAGTTGCAAGTACTATCGGTAGCCAAACCATTTAGGTTTAGGGGACTTTCAAGTGCCCTTCCAGATATCATTTAAAACCACTTGTGGGACTTCCATGTTCCCCCTAGTATAACCATTTATCCTTTCACCTTTCCCAACCATTTAAACTAATTCCGTTAATGCATTCACTTGAGGGATTTCTATGTATCCGGCAAGGTTTTCAAAATAGACCAACCATGACCACAAAAACCTTTACCTTTGAAATCATTCCAAACTAATTTAGACCATGCCAATAATTAAATGAATTTATATCATTTAAATAATTAAAACCATGCAAAAGCATCCCAAAACATTTAAAGTTCCATTACCTAACAAAACCATGCAAGAGTTTCTATGGAAAAACAATAATAGAGTAAAAACATTCTTTGACACATTTCATTAAACATGTTGAGGGAACACCCTTACCAAGACCAAAACCAATGGATAAACTACACAAATTAATGTTACACAAGACCCCTTTCATTAACTCATAACAAACCAATAACAACATATGCAAACGATTACAAAAATATGTAAAAAAAATGATTTAAAATAATACCAAGCCATATGCATCAAGACCCTCAACAATATTTCGAAATCCACTATTCATGATTCATAAGAAAACATTTAAAACACAATACACATTCCTTTATTTTTAAATAACAATTAGGGAAGGAGTACATGCCTTATACAAGATAATTCAGGGAAGAAATCTTGACATTTGAGCCCTTTGAAGAACACTTGATGAAACCCTATCCTCCAATCTTCAAGAGAGTATTTGAGAGAGTATTTGATGTTTTATGATACTTTAATAAGTGTTATGGAAGTCCATATAGGGTTATATTATGTGAGTATATAAGGTTTTAGGATTATGAAATGTCAAAACTACCCTTGACTTTAAATTAAAAAAAGCCCTGTTCAGGGGTACGACTCCCCCTTACCACTAGTATCCAAAGGTACTAGTGGTACCCCAACTCGTACCCAACTTTTCTATGGCCTTACCTACTGGTTTCTATACAATTCACCATCCCTAACTCGTTCCTTAGGGTATGAGTAACACCCCCTAACTGTACACTCCAACCGTATCGTGGACAGATTCCCCAAGACGACAAACACATGCACCATTTGACTTGCCCTATGCCACTTGTATTCTCCTATATGACTCTTACCCATATGATTCATAACTTGGGTAGTAGATAAGCCAACCTTAATTTCTAGGGTATGATTGGACCCTCAATACATCTCATGATTCGTACCCAAGGGTATGATTGACTCTATTGAGTCGGACCAAGCCAAAGAAGTCCAAAACTGACAAAAATTTTAAAGGGTCATATTCCTATGGTGTTTCAGTGTCCCCTACTAGGATAATTCATCCTCGAATGATAGGTAAGGGTAAGGGAAAGAAATAGGTAACACATTTACACACACCAAATTTCCCCCTAAAAATATAGAGGACAAGAATACAAACTAAGATTAGAAGATCATCACATAACCCCTGCATGATTTCCACCCCAACACCTTTATACCTACCTCTAACAAAGTTTGGAAAGAAAGATTCAAGAGGAACCATTCCTAACCTTTAACCAATTTAGAAAACGAGGATGTTTTGAAGAACACAGACCTTACGCATGATTTTTTTAGGACAAGAAACCAACAAAGATTGTTGGACTACATCATCACCTTTGTATCCCAAATGACTTTCTCGAACTTTTAATCCCCTCCCCATGGAACCTTTACTGAAGACATACCTTTCGCTCACAACTGGCAAACTTACTAATCCGAGATCCTCATCGGTACCTCCCAAAAAGGTCAAGGAATTTGAGATACTAAAACCACCTAAAGGAACCTAACCAACCAAGAACCATTCACACCTCCACAAAACATGGAGTACCAGATGATTGGACTCATACTACAGAGCAAGTCTGAATTGATTTAGAATTTACCAAGACACATCACTATGAGAGACTGAGTCTAACTATTCACCACCACTTCCATGCTTAAACCTATCCGAAACTAAGAGTAGATAACTTAACACATCGGGCTCTACTCCTAACATTTATCCTGAAACACTATTCTTCTTTCCTAACCTTTATAATATAGAACCTATGAGTAAAGGACATAAGAAAACCCATATCAAACCATTTATAACGAAAATCCCCAACCTCTTCTTGAACACCAAAATCATGCAACAATGAAACCATAAAACATTCAAAAAAACATTAACTCATCAAACCCAACACAAACATGGGCACATCTACCAACAACAATAATTCAAGCCTATCACTTACATACCTGTGGTATGATCTACCCATAAAAATATCTAGACCCCTCTATCATTACACAAGGATTTTCACCGCCTATTTCTTTGCTAACAAATTCTCATGACAACAACCTTACCTTATGTTCAAACCTTAACTTTAGTTCTCCTTCACATAGGGACTTCTATATTCCCCTTTACAAAACCACCATTCTTTCAAATCCACTACCATACTAACATAAGGAGAGTCATTAAGGAATCTAAAGTACAAGAATCGTCCATACCTCCCAAGAAAAGAAAGAGACCCCCTAAAATAAGACACGAAACCATATACATAATGTACTTTACAACAGCTATGTATACCATAATGAAGATCCATAGCAACAAAATCCTACCACTAAAAGATTCCTCAGAATCGGACACTGAAAGAAAAACATTCACCAATACCTTAAATAATAAAATGTAGAGTCAAGACTCATATCCGGGGAACAGGGCGAATGCAAAATGAGAACCTTATTCATAAGCGCTATAAAATGAACAAAACACTAGTAGAGTACTCTCTTAACCGAGATAGTTGAGTGTCAATAGAATATGCAACCAGAAATTCCCTTGAAGTCCACCATTAAATAAAAATATAAGGCTAATCATCAACCTTTAACCCATTACCTATAAGCACAATACTCCACTCCAATTGGTATCACCGATGACATACACTAGGGACATTTGGTTATCCCATACCTAAAATCTTATCCATACCAATGATACCTAGATCCCAATATAGACATGCAAAATAATTAGACTAATATGACTCAAAGGTTCTTAATTGAAATAAAACCATTTAAAATAAAATCATGGCTGCCAAGGCCTTTCCAAAATTATTTGAATTTTAAAAAAAAACAATTCATGTTCCTTTAACCATTTATGAAATGAAAAGATTAAAGAATATTCAAACCATACGACAAAATTATATTCAATGGTACTTTTCATAAATAATCTGAGGACATACAATTTTCATGACCAAAACAAGGTAATTAGAGAATCCATATTACCCCAAAATTAATTTAATATTCCCATGCATCCCCACATTGTTCATAAACATTAATAAAGCATGAATAATGTATCCTAACCCATGCTAAATCAATTAAATGAGTAATGTAATACCCCATATTTTTGAACCATCTTTATTCTCATGTTTGATTTGCTTTTGAGGTGAAATTTTTTCATAATAATTAATTAGAACTAAGTTGAGTTTAGAGCCTTCAATTCATCCAAATTGTAGATAATTGAATTATCTTTCCAACGATACCAATTTTGCCTAAATTTGATACCCAAGCAAAAAGTTATGATATTTTTCGTGTAAGGTAGTAAGCCGATGCAATAGCAACGCGACACGTCAGCCTGCGCGTTACAGAACTATTTCACATGCTAATTTAGTTTTTAAAGGGTCTAGGGGAACTTTGGTCACTTCCTCTCACTTAAATCCACCCATAACACTTAATTTCATCCCCTAAAAGCAATATACACTCAATTATTCATCTTTTCTCTCAAAGAAAAACCATAGCCTCCTCAGGAACACCAAGAACTTCATCAATTTTTCTTCAAGAAAACCAAGAACTCAAGTTTCATAATTCAAGAATGCTTTAAATATTGTGCTTCTCCTTCAAGATTAAAGATTTAAGGTATGTGGGAGTTTACTCATGGGTCCTCTTTCACCCATGGAGCCCAAAAACTCTTTTCTTTTAATTTAGAATGAATCTTCCATTAATATGGTATTTCGTATATTCAAGAAAGATTGAATTTCATGTTTTCATGATGTGTTTTAATTCAATTCAGCCAATGTATGATTCCATGAAAAATGTTAAATTTCTCATGCTATGAATTTGAATTTCCCATACTTTATTCAAGTAAATTCCATGATAGATCCTAAATTCATGATGTTTAGCAATATTCTCATATTTTAAATTTATGTCTTCCACATGTTTGATGAAATTCCCATATTATGTTAATTCAATTTCATGATGAATCTCCAAGCTATGAACTTTTCTATGTAACTCTATTATTCCTTCATGTTTAAGACATACTTACGTTCAATCTTTGAATTTTACATGTTTTGATGAAACACTCATGTCCTATTTCAAGCTAATTACAGGTGAATTCCCCAATTTATGATATTAGCTATGTAATCATACTATGCTCCCATGTTTATCATATTTCCATGTCCAAGTTCATGATCCCCATGTGTTTGGTGAATTTCCCCATATTAAAGTATTAATCTCCACATTCTTTATAGAATGCCCATGTGCAATGAATAGGGTAATCATGACACGCTACCATGTGATCTCATTCATTTACAAGTCCATAACCTCCAAATTTTTTATAAAATATCTTAGTGAATAAATTGTGAACAATTGACTATGGCTATGCTTTTCAAGATTATACTATGGTTTACTTTTCATGCTATCGAGTCCTAGGGGTATTCAATACCCAAAAATTTAGCTGTTGACCTAGAGCTACAGTAGTTACATGATACTCTCAGAAACATCACGATCAATAGTATTAAGTCAGTACAGAACTCAGTGTATTCAGTCAAACACCAGAACTTAGTGAACTAAGTCCAGTTCAGTCAGTGAACACAATCAGTCACAGTTTAGTCTAGTCTAGTATAGTTTAGAAATCAGTTCAGTGTCTATGCAGTTTGGAGTATGATCCAGCACCCAGAGAACCAAAGTATGGGGACTTGCCTGCCAGTAGATGGTATGATCCTTAGAAGTTGTCCTTGTGTTCTAGAACTACATAACCAACGTAGGTTGAGGCATCAACCCACCAGATTAAGGGTTGATGAGGTGTTTAGGGTACCACCGTTCTCACTTAGAACACCTACAAGATTGAGGTTGACTCTTCTGCTTGTCTTTACCCATGGCTCGGTACTGTGATACACCCAAATTACACCTCTTTTACGAGAGAGTAAGCGGTCATTGTCAAATATACCACTCAACTAGTTTGGGGTTGAATCCCACATGAAATATGGCGTTAAATTAAGTTATTCGTGAGTCGATAAACTGATAGTTAGTAGTTTTTGGTAAATGGGGTTTTTTCAAAATAAATAGGTAGTTATTTCTCACTTCAAGTTTATCACTTATTACCAATATTTTAGTGTTTCAAGTCAATGTTATGGAAGAAACCGGGATTGTGTTCACTTTGGGTATTGGTGCTTAACATACACTAGTAGAGTAGAGATTCATGATTCTTGTTACAGATATGAATAATAGATCATCTGTATCGTAGCATTACCTAAATGTCTCTCAACCTATTTAGTCATTCAATTACCTAATCCTTTTCAATTTATGGAATTCATATTTATGAACTAGATTTTATTAGGTTAATTAACCTTGTTACATCTTTAATTATTAAATGGAAGTTTAATGCTTCCAAGCCCCTGTAGATAATTCACTTCCCACTAGATTTAATTTCTTATATAAAGCAAATCATTAGTTAGGCATAATATATCATTTGTAACCAATGTATAATGTGTAAAGCAAAGGAATAATCAAGAAGTCCCTAAAAGCTAACGAATCTTGACCCACTAGTGACATTACAAGACTAAACCCATAGATCCCACAATTCGAGTTAAGGAAATTAGCTACTCATGATGTAAAAAGTAACAGTACAAATTGCATTCATAATTAGATGAATGATAACTTACAGACTAATGATTAGCAATAGTTGTTTCTCCTTCACAATCACAGTAGAAATACCAAGAAAAATAAAATAATAATCTCCCAAAAAGGAATTGCAATGTTACAATCATAAACTGGAGAGAAAACTCAAAATAGTCGTGAAGTTCAAGATGCCCTAGAAAACCCTCCACTCTGCCTTAAATACTCAGCCTAATTTTGGAAGCAAATCACAGATCATAGCTTTTTCCCTCGCACAGGTGACGACAATATGTGATGGCTTATCAGAATGTTGATGACTTATCAGACATGCCATTATGTCCTCTTCCTATTTCATGTGTTGCTGCCTTTGGATGATAAGAATACATGACGACTTATCAAGATGTTGACGACATATCAGACATATCGTCAACTCCTCTTCCTATTTCACGTGTTTCTGCCTTTGGAATATAATACCTGATGGTTTATCAGCGTGTTGATGACATATCAGACAATGTCATCAACTTTTCACTGCAACTCTTACACACAGCCTTAGGATGACGATATTCCTGATAGCTATTCACAAAGTTGATGACTAATCAGACAAGTCGTCAATTATACTCTTCGTGGCTGCTTACTCAAAATCTATCTCTTTTGACTCACTTATAGTTGGTTTTCATACTTTTTATCTCACCTGCACTATCACAGAGAAAAATAATCAAAACCTACAAAAGTTTCTTAAGAATTTAGAATTTTTCCGAGTTAAAAGCCTTTAATGTGCTAGCATCAAGCTCGCACATCAACACCCTCAACTTAAAATAATTGCTTGTGCTTAAGCAACTAACACATTATAGTGCCACGATTTTCAACCTAGAGAATGTGAAGTACGTGCAGCAGTCAATCATCAATCTCAGTACAAAACATATTATCCTCTCCAAGTTCAAGAACTTTTAAACCCAACTATGTATCTTAATGAAGATCAATAGTGTGACATAAGGGAATCAGGATATGGCATCAAACTAGCAAAAATAACCATGCATATGTACAAGTTACACTTACCCAAACAACTTAGCAACTCGCAATATAACCAGTGTGCGCTCACAATAAAGAAGTCCCTCCTAACTCATATAAGAAATCTCGTATGTAAACATAGGGACAATCAAGAGACGCTCATTCTCAAAAAGAAGTTCCAGTCAATGTATGCCAAATAAAATAATCTTGCCCTTATTTTCATTACCGAGATTTTCAGACACGCAAGCTAGGATCACTATAGGTCTTTTCTTCGGCTTGTAATGTAGGCTAAAGACTGGTATGATACTCGATGATATTAATAGTGACTAAGCCTCATTAGAAATTACACCAACTTTTGGGATATCACTTATTAACCTTTTCCGGATGGGTGCGGTCTTTTCATCAATTATTTCTTCTTTTTCCCAACTTTGTTTTTCTTATTCTTCTTCTACCGCTCCCAGCCTTTTATTCTTTTCTCTTATTTTACCTTTATTCATACTCATTTTGCATCATGCACCCCTATGATAGCCACCCTCAGCTTAGGCTATTTGCCTAAGTCAAAGTGCATAATCCCCAAAGAGGACCAGGGCCAAAACAGGTTCATTGAGATAGAAATTTAAAGGTGATAGGTATAAAAACAAAGAAAGAGGCATTTCAGCTCTAAACCGGGATCAAGGGATATCATTCACACAGGAAGGTTATTTAGGCAAAAAGTGGACTAACATCAATAACAGCTTATGATACTTTCCTAATCACTATCCTATAACCAAGGCAAGACCAACTGGGCAAGTTATGGATTTACACACAATGGGAACCAAGTAGTGTTTCCCACACATATTGCACCCAGGTACATCGTACGCTACTACCTAGCCATATCATGCAATTTAATAGCAATGATTATCATGTCAATAGTACTAATGCCATAACAAGATGGACAGTGGTCACATATGGATGCACATCACACAGTTATAAAACATACCATTGAAGAGGTATTTCAAAATCAACAATGATGACTGTTATATAAACTCTCCCAGTTAAACATAACACTGAGAAAACTACTAACACAATAAAAAAATAGATACCCCACCCCCAATAGAAAAGAGCACGCATTGTTCCCAATGCAAATCTAAAAAAATGAAATTCTAGTGGTTAGAAAATACGTGTAGTGGTTCAAGAATGCAAGCCACGGGTAGCTGATCATTCTGTTGTATCCTCAAATTCCTTATCTCCATCAGGAGCCTCTCTCCATTCTAACGCATATGTCTTAGTATTTATTGGTGTCCCACTGGTTAAGGCACCTACAACCCTCAGTCGTAGGGCCTCCTTCCATTTCTCATTGTCCTCTTGGGATGCTTGTATCGACTTTTTCATATTTGCTTTCTCATCCTTATTTCTCGCCTTCTTCTCTGCTTCGCTATCATAACTTTTTATATTACCCTAATCATTCTTCTCGCCTTTCATCTTCCTTTGCTTCACTGGTTCCCTACTGAGATCAAGAAAGGGAACTTCATCCTCAGACTCATCAACAACTGGATCTACACAAACAATAAGTTGGTACTGCTCCAATGCCCTAATATCAGCTTTCACCTTGCCAGTATTTCTCTAAATAGTGCAAGATATGGGGCAGACATTTCTCTTAATCATGCATTGAAAAGATTCTCTAACTCATCAACCCAACAAGGTAAAGCCTTTAAGGGTTTAAGGGATACCCTGATCCTCTTATCCACAACCGAGGCAAACTGGTTAGCAAATTACAGCAGTTGTGCCTTGCATCGCCTTTCTTGTTTTGATACTCTCCTAAAATTAAGAGCATTAAATGTCAATGCCGATAACTGAGCTGCTACTATGGGGTTTGATTCGTTCTCATGCCCTGGATTCACCCCTGCAGGGGGTGTTGGCTGTATATCTTCGGAAGTTTTGCCTCCATATTTTGAGCTGAGGTGGTACCCGTAGCAGATGTTTGCAATTCAGCAACCCCAACTGGATCTAATGCAAGTCTTGCTCCTTTCTCTAGCACCAGCCAAGGGTGGTTTTCATCATATCTCATGGGTTCGTGGTTCTTCTTAGCATAAAGTTTTTTATCTATCCCTGTAATCTATGGTACATTAGCAACCTAACACAAATTTATGAAGAGACAAAGAAAAGGGCATGCGGTGTCGAGTCTTGATACCCAAATCTTAATTTCATCAGCAATAATTTCCCTGAAGTTTAAATTAAGCTTAGCCACGAAGATCATGACTAAAACTGCTCTATCATCACCAAGAATATTATCTCCCACCGTAGGCATCAACTAGGTGTGTACTACATCCCACCAGAACCTTACCTCTTGAGTAAGAGAGGACTTGACTATTCTTTCATTCGGGTTAGTTAACCACTCCGGTTCTCCTTCAGCTATGATGATGGCTAACCAAGGACGCTATTTTTCATGATATTTTAACAGTGAGTAGAATGTTGGTGAAGTAACCTAAGGAGTGAAGTCGGGACCATGAAGGAATCTGTTGATGGTTCTTACTGAGAGATCTACCATTACACCCCTCACTGAAACATTCTCTAACAAGGGCTTATCTGCCACTTTTTCCTTTTGCTTACACATGTTTTTCAAGGTAGCCTAGTAGTTTGCATAGAATTCGTGGACTAGTGAAGGAAAGAACAAATTACCTCCTTTTGTGATTAATGCAGAGTCGTAGTCTCGGAATGTATGCTCCATTGAAGGATATCTTCTCAACCCAGTAGCAATGATTCTCTTTTCTTCAAATATTGGCCTTTTAAAAGATCTTCTTTGAGTTCCGAGAAGCCCATCATAGAAAATCATCTTTTTATTTGGAATTTGGCATCTAGCACTTTCTCTTACACTAGGGTTCTTACATTTGATCAGATTTCCCCATATCGGAGAATCTTCACTGGTTGGTTTCTGCTCAGAAGAAGGGTTTTCTGATGAAGGTTCTTTAAAGTTAGGTTATGCAGATGATGCATATTCAGAGGTGGAGTTTGGTTGCTCAGAAAATGTCTGCTCAGAGGGTGTATGTGTAGGCAATGATGATTCATTAGTCTCACTTTTTTCATCCACCTATTCCTCAGATTATGGAGAAGGTGAAGCTACCTTAGGACTCTTCTTGTTTTTGTACCTTTTAAGATATGGCTCCTTTTCTTCATAGTCAGACTCATAAAAGATCTTTCGAGGTACGCTTCCCTTAGACACCTTCTTTGCTACTTTAGTTGATTTTATTTTTGGTGGAATAATAAACTCTGTATAAAGAGTAAACAAATACTCAATAACCAGGGTTAATGAACGCAACAATGTCGATCAATTTCAAAATCTCTTGAAAGGGGTTAATCAGTGCCTTTGAAGAAAGTTGTGACGACGCAGTCTGATAAGCCGTCATATTTATGATAGCTTATCAGCTATGTCGTCGGCCTTTAACAGGACAATATCTCTTTTTAAATACTTGTGATGGTATGGTCTGATAGGCCGTCACATTTATGATAACTTATCAGCTATGTCGTCAGTTCAAAACATAATCCCCAATTCAATTTTAACAAAATCATCATCCCAATTCTTTCTCAACACCCATAGAGTTACATTCTTGGAATGAGCTTTCAGTTTTTTGTGCTCAATGCAGAACTATAAACCCTAATTTCAATTTTCACACAATGCCTTGCCACACTTTGACTCAATACCCTTGAAAACAAAGGTTTAAATCATTCCCACTACTTACTAAAGAAAAGAAGAGATAAGCTTTAAGCATACCTGTTAGGTGACTTAGAAACTTGGAGAATTTTAACTTTACTTATCGAATGGGATAGAGAAAATGAAAGGATAAGGGAGTTATTTCTTTGAAATCCAAACCAACGGCCAACAAGGAAAGAAATTTTCTTATTTACTAGGCAATAATGAAAATAGGCAAGAGAATAAGATAAAAATAGAAAGGAAATAAACTAAAGAAAAAAAGCTGGAAGGTGAGAAGACTAGCATATGGGCCAGGTCAAATTTCATTAATTGGGCACAGGATTACATAAACCAAGGCAGAGTGATTCTTAATTTCAAGTTTTCTAATGACAACTTCTTACGGCTTATCACAGGTGCGATATCCCATCGCAGATGTCGTCAGCCTTATCCATAACGTACCTCATCTTTGGCTTCCTTGATGACAAAATATGATGGATTATCACAATTGAGATAGCTCTTCAAAGATATCATCATCCTTCTCCAGAACGTACCTTATCTTTGGCTCCTTTGATGATAAAATCTAATGGCTGATCACAATTATGATAGCTCGTCACACATGTCGTCAGGATTGATTGGCTGGCTACATCAATTTCATATAGATCCCTGCACACCTTATTAGTACATTACAATCACCATCTTTAAAATAGAAATAAACTAAATAAAAGAAAGTAACTTGCATTAAACATAAAAAGAAAAAACTTTGAGTTGCCTCCCAATAGTGTCCGATTTAGTATCGCAGAATGACTCAGTTATCTTGATTACTCAGACTTCATCGAGATATATAGTGGCTATACACTTTATTTAGTCCATTGGAATGATGTATAGATTCACTTGCTGCCTGTTTACCTTAAAGACACTCCCATCCTTATTCTCGCACTCGACTACTCTAGATGAGTAGACTTGCCTCACTTTGAATGGGCTGGACCACTTTGATTTAAAATTACCAGGGAACAACTTCAGTCTAGAGTTGAAGAGGAGTACCAAGTTAACTTTTTGAAAGTCTCACTGTGCAATCCTTCGATCATGGTACTTTTATGCATTGAGATGGAATTCATCCATCTCATTCAATTGCCCCAGCGTCAACTCCGCTGCCTCATTCCAATTTAAATTGAGTCATCTGAGTGCCCACAACGCCTTTGCTCCAATTTGATTGGCACATGGCATGCCGTACCATTAACTAGTTGGTATGGTGACATGTCGATAAGTTTGTTGAAAGTTGATCTATATGCCCAAACCGCATCGTCCAGCTTCTTAGACCAGTCTTGCCTGCTAGTTTTCACAGTTTTAGCAATGATGGCTTTGTTCTCTATATTTAAAACCTCCACTTTCCCACTAGTCTATAAGTGGTATGGAGTTTCTAGCTTGTGTTGCTTGACACCATACTTTGCTAAGGTAGCTCAAAATAGTTTGTTGCAGAAGTGGGACCCACCATTGCTTATAAT
The DNA here is from genome assembly GCA_030864215.1 of Capsicum pubescens. Taxonomy (NCBI): domain Eukaryota; kingdom Viridiplantae; phylum Streptophyta; class Magnoliopsida; order Solanales; family Solanaceae; genus Capsicum; species Capsicum pubescens. Next base: position 161,481,716 of record CM061549.1, on the reverse strand, counting down.
GGTATGTGGCACCCCAAATCGAGAGAAGATATTTCTTTGAGGAATACGATGACTCTCTTCCCTTTATTATCGATCAAAGCGACGGCCTCAACCCATTTTGAGATGTAATCTACAGCAACCAGAATATATTTGAACTCGTATGAGCTTACAAAAGGTCCATGAAGTCGATGGCCCACACATAAAACAACTATACTTCCATCATCTTGGTCATCAGCATCTCATGATATTTGAAGATTGACCCTTTTCTCTGACATTGGTCACATCTATGCATAAACTCATACGCATCCTTGAACAAAGTTGGCCAGTAGTAGCCACTCTGCAACACTTTTCAAGCAGTCTGATCACCAGCATGATGATCTCCTGCAGGAGAAGCATGGCATTCTTCCAATATACTCAACATCTCTACCTTTGGAACACACCTCCTTATGATATTGTCCGCACATCTCCGGAACAGATACGGTTCATTCTAGAAGTAATAGGTCACATCATGGTGAAATTTCTTCCTTTGGTGAAAGGAAAGATTCTTTGAGATCAATTTTCTAACCACATAGTTTGCAAAATAAGCGTACCAAGGCATTTTCTCCATAGCAGCCGCCAAGATCTCCTCATCAGGAAATGTAAAATTTATCTCAAGTACATCTCGAGTTCTTTCTTTGCCTTCCATCCTAGACAGATGATCCGCAACTTGGTTTTCACAACCTTTCCTATCTTTGACTTTAAAGTCAAATTCTTGGATCATCAACACCCATTTAATCAATCTTATTTTTCCATCCTTCTTAGCTATCAAATACCTCAGGGCTACGTGGTAAGTATGGACCATCACCTTGGTTCCTAGCGGATAAGCTCTAAATTTCTCAAAAGAATAAACTATAGCAAGGAGTTCCTATTCGATGGCAGTGTAGTTCTTTTGAGCTCTATTCAGTGCTTTGATGACGTAGTAGATCAGATGAAATAATTTGTCCTTCTTCTATCCCAACACAGATTAAAGGGTAACACCCCTTGCATCACACATGATCTTAAATAATTTGGACCAATCTGGTGAAACAATTATAGGGGCCTCAACCAGCTTCTTTTTAAGGCATTCAAATTCCTTCAAGCAATCATCATCAAAGGAGAACTTAGCTTCCATCTCCAAAAGTTTGCAAAGTGGATTTGAAACCTTTGATAAGTCTTTTATAAACCTCCGGTAAAAACCAGCATGTCCAAGAAAACTACGCACTCCCTTCACTGAAATAGGAGGTGGTAGCTTCTCTATAAACTCTACCATGGATCGATCCACCTCTATCCCTTTTACTGAGATTTTGTACCCTAGAACAATGCCCTCTTTCACCATAAAGTGGTATTTCTCCAAATTAAGCACCAAATTGAATTCCACACATCGTTGCAAGGCCCTACTCAAGTTTGCCAAACATATCTCAAAAGAATCTCCTACCACAAAAAAATCATCCATGAACACCTCCAAGGTGTCCTCAACCATATTGAGAAAATAGACATCATACACCGTTGGAAGGTGGCAAGAGCATTACATAATCCAAACGACATCACTTGAATGTAAAAGTACCATACGGGCATGGGAATGTTGTCTTCTCCTGATCTTCAGGAGAAATACAGATTTGATTATATCCAGAATAACCACCCAAAAAGTAATACAACCCTCTGCCTGCCAATCGATCAAACATTTGATCCATAAAGGGCATCAAGAAGTGGTCTTTCAAAGTCCATGAGTTTAGTTTGAGGTAGTCTATGCAAAATCTCCATCCCGTTACAGGTCTGAGTTGAATCAACTCATTCCTTTCATTTGTAACAACAGTCATACCCACTTTCTTGGGCACACATTGAACTGGGCTCTCCCATTTACTGTCAAAAATAGGATAAACCACTCCTATATATAGACACTTAATAATATCCTTCTTACCCATCTCTTGCATTAGTGGGTTAAGTCAGTGCTGATGCTCGATGGTTGGAGTACAATCTTTATTAAGTAGTATCTTATGAGTGCAGACGCTGGGGGAATACCAATAATATCAACAATAGTACAACCTATTTCTCTTTTGTACCTTTGGATCACCAAAATAAGTATTTCTACTTGATGCTCGCCCAAATCATCTTAAATAATCATGGGTAGCATGTTTCCATTTCCTATAAACACATACCTTAGATGCCCTGACAGTTCTTTCAATTCCAACACCGGTGGATCTTCAATGGATGGCTTAGCCGGTGGTGTTAGTAGATTAGAAAGATCAAGATCTAGCTTCTTAGGAGAATAAGAGTATAAACCCATTCCTATCAAAGCGCAAGAAGTATCTTCGTACTCCTTAATACCTTCACGATAAAAATTCATCAGCACTGCAACAAGAGGCTCTACAACAAATTTCTCATTTATTGGCACCTCCTGATCATCCTCATAATATACATCAATAATTGAGAACACACTCATTTCTTCATGCCTCTTCATTGATTAGCATACATAAAATTGCACCACTTTATTGTTCAACCTAAAAAAGATTTCATTAGCTCACAGATCAATTAACACACTTCTGGTTATAAGGAAAGGTCAAGCCAAGATTATGGGCACCTTAAAGTCCACCTCGCAATCCAGAATGGCGAAATCTGCAGGTAATATGAATCTATCCACCTTCACCAACACATCATACAAAACACCAATAGGTCATTTTACCGACCTATCCGCCATCACAAGTCACATGTTGGTGGTTGTGGGGTCTCCTAAGCCCAACTTTTTATAAACAACTAGCGGCATTAAATTGATGCTCTTTCCCAAATCATATAAGGCTTTAGCAAATTCTAGAGACCCAATCGTACAAGGAACATGGAATGCTCCTGGATCTGCTTTCTTCTATACCAAGGACCATGTATAAATAGCACTACAATGATAGAGATTGTCCACCAATTCATAGCTCACCGCTATTTTCTTCATCACAAGATCCTTTATAAATTTAGCATATCCTGGCATTTGTTCAAGTGCCTCTATCAAAGGCACATTAAATATCATCTGCTTCAATATTGCCATGAATTTACTAAATTTCATATCATTGGACTTCTTTTTCAATCTTTGAGGAAAGGGATATGGTGGTTTTAGGAGAGTATTAACCACTACTTTATTTTTCTTCTCTTTCCCATTTTTCAACTCATCAACCTATTGGTGATCAAAAGGGATATTAATGCCATTCTTCTTCTTAAACTCCACTGGTTTACTTTTTTCAAGATCAATATCTTCTTTGATCACCTCATCAGTCACAACTTTGCCCACAGAAGGGCCTAATAAAACCTTACCACTCCGTGTAGTAATGGCATGTACAAACCATCATTATGAGGGTTTTAGATTATATTACTTGGAAAAGTTCCACTCTTCCATTGATTCAATGCTACATAAAGTTGGCTCATCTGCTATTCTAATTGTTTGATCGAAGGGGGGTGCGAGTTTACCAACTAACTCAAAGAGGATAAATCGGTCTTCATGGTAGTCACCCCAGAGATAGTAAAATCTACTCTCTTTAACAATTTCTCCATCATGTCCTCCATGGACATCTTGCTAGAGCTAGTGGCAACAATATCTCTATTTTCGAGAGGTACATATAGCCCACCTTTTTCATTCTTACTTTTCCAGTTTCCTTGATCCCAATCCTTATATCAAGCCTTATCATAATAAGTTCGACTTTGATTTCCTTGGATATTGCCTTAGAAACCCCCTGGTTATTCAAATAGTTTGCCTCTTCTTTCGAATTAGAGTCCTCTCTACCTTGGTATACAACCACTTTCAGCTTTTCAGTCTTTGTAGATAACAAGTGCTTGGTCAGCAAATCCATCTGCGTCTTCAAGTGTGCCATGTCTTGATCATTTTTTCCTATTTCTACAGTCATACCAACAAACATAGTAGGGCTTGCTACCACATAATCCCTGGAATGCCAAGCTTTACTTTGTTTGGTCATCCGATCCAGTATATTAGAGGCCTCTTGAAAAGTGAGATACATAAATGATCCCCCTGCTGTATTATCAATAACTAGCTTTGTAATAGAGTTCAAAGCCCGATAAAGAGTCTCTATCAAGTAAATATCTATCATATTATGGTTTGGGCACTGCATCAGTTTCTTTTTGAACCTCTCCCATACCTCATGAAGAGCTTCGGTTGGGAGTTGTCTAAAGTTACAGATCTCATCCCTCAATTTTACCCTCCTGGAAGGCAGAAAGAACCTTTCTAGGAAATCCTCTTTCAATAGCCTTTAGTTGGCTATAGAATCAGGCGTCAGATCATTAAGCCACAATGTTACCTCCCCAAATAGAGACAATGGAAATAAATGCACGTAGATGACATTCTGTCCCACTCTCAGGTTATCAAAGGACTTTTAAATAGTGAGAAAGTTCACAAGATACATATTGGGATCATCTCCCGGGAGTCCACCGAACAACCCCTTCAGATGGAGGAGTTGAATCATTGCACTGGTAATATTAAACTTTGCTCCTGGTGCTAAAGGTTGAGGAATAATAGCTCCAGTAGAACCATCTCAATCCATTTTGTCTTCTTCATCATTTTGATCATATTGCATAGGTTTACGGTCCAGTCTTACTCAGAACAGATGATTTCTATTCACATTCTAGTTCACATGTGTAGCTATATTCTTAGCGCAACTTGGTTTGGTAGGATTCAACAATTCTTTATCTCCCAGGTCCTCTTCATCCAGATTTGGTACCCGACCTAGGTTATCTACATTCTATTGATTTACTTAAGCCCTAGCCAAGGAGGCTAGTATTTCTACTTTTTGTGGGTCTTCCATTCAATAATCAACTGAGGTTCCAGATGTACTGGTAATAATGGTTCACCTGATCTCCATATACTTGGCATACACACTAACTAACCTGCAGAGAACAAAAACAAAAAATAAAAGTAAAATAAAAAAACCTGAGTAACCGTCACTTAGCACCATAAACTTAATTGACATCCGTATTCCCCAGCAACGACGCCAAAATTTATTATGCCCAAATTACACGTCTCTTACTAGAGAGTAAGCGGTCATTGTCAAATATATAACCCTACTAGTTTGGGGTCGAATCCCAAAGGGAATATGGTGTTAAATTAAGTTATTTGTGAGTTAATCAAATGATAGTTAGTAGTTTCCAATAAATGGGGTTTTTTGAGATTAAACAGGTAGTTATTTCTAACTTTAAGTTTATGACTTGTTAATAGTATTTAAGTCTTTCAACTCAATTTTATGGAAGAAACTAGAATTGTGTTCAATATGGGTGTTGGTGCTTAACATACACTAGTATATATTAAAGATTCTTGTTACAGATAGGAATAATAGATCATCTGTATCGGAGCATTGCCTAAATGTCTCTCAAGCTATTTAGGCATTCAATTACCTAATCCTTTCAAACTTAGGGAATTCATATTTATGAGCTAGATTTTATCAGGTTAATTAAAATTGTTACAACATTAATTATTAAAAGAAAGTTTAATGTTTTCAAGCCATGTAGATAATTCACTTCCCTCTAGATTTGATTTCTTATTTCAATTAAATCACTAGTTAGGCATAATCTATCGTTTGCAACCAATAGATAATGTGTACAGTAGAAGAATTATCAAGAATACCCTAAAAGCTAACAAATCTTGACCCACTAGTGACATTACAAGACCTAACCCATTGATCCCACAATTCGGGTTAAGGAAATTCGCTACACATGCTGTAAAAAGCAACAGTACAAATTGCATTCATAATTTGATGGATGATAATATATAAACTAATGATTGGAAATAGTTGTTTCTCCTTCACAATCACAGTAGAAATCCCAAGAAAAATATAATAATAATCTCCCAAAAAGGAATTACAATGGTATAACCAAAAACTTAAGAGAAAACTCAAAATCGTAGTGAAGTTCAAGATGCCCTAGAAAAGCCTCCACTCTTCCTTAAATACTAAACCTAATTTTGGAAGCAAATCACAGATCACAGCTTTATCCCTTGCACAGGTGACAACAACATATGGCAGCTTATCAGAATAATGATGACTTATTAAACATATCATCAACAACTCTTCCTATTTCATGTGTTGATGCCTTCTGCTAACGACACTACCTGATGGCTTATCAGGATGTTGATGATATATTAAACATGTCGTCAACTCCTCTTCCTATTTCACGTGTTGCTACCTTCGACTGACAACAACACCTGACGATTTATCAAGATGCTCACAATATATTAGAAAATGTCATCAACTCTTCACTGCAACTCATACACACTGCCTTAGGCTGACGATATTCCTAACGGCTATTTAGAAAGTTGACAACTTTTTAGACTATTCATCAAATGTACTCTTCATGGCTACTTACTCAAAATCTATCCTTTTTGACTCAGTTATCGTTGGTTTTCATACTTCTTAGCTCACCTGCACTATCACAGAGAAAGACAATCAAAAACCACAAAAGTTGCTTAAAAATTTAAAATTATTCTGAGTTAAAAGGTTTAAATATGCTAGCATCAAGCTCGCCCATTATACTGACACGCTTCTAGCTGGGGTTACAGGTTGGACCCCAATCAGTTCAGAGAGAGGCATATCGGTTAGATGATTATTTCCTATAGTTTTAGTGTAAAACTCAGTATAGAACTCTGTTTGGTTCTACAGAATCAGGACTATCACAAACAGTCACCCAGTTATCAGTAACTCAGTTATCAGTAATGTAGCTATCAGTTACTCAGTTATTAGAACTCAGTATTCAATTCCAGTTATATTCTTAGTTACATTCTTACTTACAATATTAGTTAAGTCTCAATTAAGTCTCAGTTATAGTCTCAGTTACAGTCTTAGTTACAATCTTTGTTATAACCTCAGTTATAGTCATAGTTACAGCCTCAGTCAATCTCAGTCCAGTATTCAGATGAGTCACTCTGTTCAATTTCATGTTTCCTTTACCATAGTGTACAATTATTAGTTATTTAGTTATCAGTATTTTAGTACATCAGTTTACAGACTAATTAGAATTATGTTATACGTTTAGTCTTGCATTCTCAGATAATTCAATTTTGATGAATTCATGCTCAATTATCTCATGATACTATGTTAGTCCCTTTCTCAGATGCATAATACTCTACAGTTTTAGTCTAGTTATTCAGACTAAGTACAGTTCAGCCTTACATACCCAGTATTCAACTATCAGTCATTCAATTAATCAGATAAGTTTGTATGTTTATGCATTTGTGCTCAGTGTGATTGTTTATTCAGATTCTTGATTTATGCCAGTCTCTATTACGTAGTTTTAGACCTAGTATTCATACAGAATCCATGTTTTATCATATCCCAACTTCATTTATGCTTATATCATTAAAGATAAGTTTACAGAAACTAAGTTTAGAGATTCACCGTGTTATTAAAAAATGTTTGTCATTAATGCTTTAAGATATTTTTGTTTCCAATTTATTCCAGTCTATGGGTGAGTCTACTTACACTTAGCATGCATGTTTTATGATTATATATGAAATCAGTTTTACTTATTGTATTCACCCCAGAATACTCAGTACTCTTCAGAAGTAGTGATCCACATATACATCTGTGTGGCTACATTGTTTCATAATGTAGGTACTAATTATTTCCCCCATATCATGATCAAAAAGTTGTAGATTCTAGATAGTAGGGGATGAGTTCTCCTAGTTGGAGAACTCCAGACAGTTTTAGTTCATATACAACTTATTTATTTTCCATGTGTATTGATTAGTGGTAGTTGGAGGCATGTCAGTATAGTAGAGGCTTCATAGATATCAGTCAGAGTCAGTTATGTAATTTCAGTTTTATCCTTCAAATTTATCAGATTGTAAAGCATTATTATTATTGTATCTATTTTAGAATTTCAGTATGATTATGTTTCATCATAATAGAACAACTATTTATTATGTTATAATTTAGTTGCTTAACAGTATACTAGTTCATGGGTTAGCTTGGGATCACTTATGGTTCCAAGAACCGTATGATGACTAGGGGGTTAGTCTGGGGTTGTTACAAACTTGGTATCAGAGAAAAGAGTTCAACTGTCCTAGGGTGTCTATGAAGTCGTGTCTAGTAGAGTCTTGTAGAATGGTACAGAGATGTCTGTACTTTTCATCGAGAGGCTATAGGGAATTTAGGAAATATTTCCCTTCTTTCAAGTCTCAGATCGTGCAGTATAAGTATTATCTAAGAAATTTGTGCAGATCATCATATTGGACTATTCATGATAACTCAGCCACAGTTTTGAGGCGACAGAAACAATTAAGCTTAAGTCCTTACAGACAGTGTTTCCTCAGCCAGTCCCCACAAATAGTTTTGGGGTTGCATGTTGACTCAAAAAGTGTCCTATCATTTCCCTTATGTCCTAAATTTTTAAATATTTAATTCCTGTTCATGATAATTATGGATTAAGACAAATTCAGATGTTCTTTTAGATACCCACTCATAATCACTTTTATAGTATGTGATCTAGAGTTAGAATAACAAACCTAGAAGTTTAATAGTAGTAGAGTTGGCATAGTGTTATCCAGACGGAGTAGATTATAGATTTATGGGGCTACTTGTATGAAAGTTGTATCAGTAGGCTTGAACAGTGTATGCATGATTTTAAGTTTGTTGATTCGAGATTAAATATGATGGTGTGGATGAGTTTATCATTCGTGTGTATTATTATACCCAAGACACTAGAGTAAAGTGATTGCAATTCAATTTAGAGTTTAGTAAAGTGGTCACAGGCTTAAGATAATGGCTTAAAGCTAAGGGGAAAATGATAGTACAAGTAACTAAGTTAGGATCTTAGATTTTAATAGTAGTGACAGTGTGTGTAGAAAAGCAGTAAGGGAAGATGATTCCCAACCTATTCTTATCTAAGTGCAATGTTTTTCAGTCATCACGATATCTATTCATGCCTAACATCTCATCTCCCTCATCACAACTCATATTTATGCCATTTATAGAAAAACCACGTACGTTTTTAGTTTTTAGTATGAGGAGTTCCGATTCACTTTGCAGTATAAATCATGTTCCATGAAATCATGAACTCCAAACTTAGGTCATGCATCTCATGACTTATGTACTCATGTTTTACAGTTGGTTTAGAACAAGATACTCATGCTACACTCATAATGATCAGTGAAATTAAATTTATGCCATGTATGTCCTCATTTTAGACCTCTCTGATGAATTTATGCCATTGATACTTTATTCTCCAGGCCTCAGTTGAGTGGAAAAGTTATTTGTTCATATTTTAGGTCCTCATGTTCTAACTTTCAGTGACCTCTCCTTATGTCATGATTAGTTAAAAAAAATTGTGTGTTTTCTTGGGCTAGTGTATGAAAGCTTTAAGGATAGAGGTTTAAAGAAAATGATAAAGATCTTTTTTGGGTGGTTTGCCTACATGTTCATGCGTGTTTATGAAGATAGGCTTGAATGTCATGTTGGTGTACAAGTGGAATATATAGCTGTGTATAATTTTTCAGTTTAATTAAGTTCGTATAGCTAGCAATCCAGTCTAACAGTCATACATACAAGTTCCTATGATTTCCCATCTTTTCTATTCATGAGGTAATTTATTCACGACCATGCAAGTCATAAATTTAGTTCAGTTCATGCATCAAGCAACAGTTTCAGATCCTAGATATTCAGTCAAGATTCTATCCATATGTTTTCGTGCATCAATCTCAGTATTTTTGAAGTATCTCAACAAAGTCAGTACCATTGGGGGGACGAAGTATCCCAAGGGGAAGATGTATTATAATACCCAAATTATTCATGTACTAAACTTTTTATTTTTCTTCACGAAATAGGATCCATCTTGAATAAACGGTTACTCATCAGTTGACTATCTCGTTTCTATCTCATCCATGTAATCATTCTCATGTCAGTGCATGTAGTCACAAAATTAGTTCAATTCTTGAATCATGTTTCATAATCAGTTGTGCAATCATGTTCCAAGTTAGTGGTGTTTAGAATATGATATCAGTTACCTTGGTACAGTGCTCTCAATCTAACCAGTATCATTCGAGGTCGAATGTTCCAAAGGGGGAGATAATGCAATACTCTGCATTTTTGGGCTAGTCTTTGCATCATGTTTATTCTCATGTTTGATATTCTTTTGAGGTTAAAAATGTTCATAAGAATCAATAAGAATAAAGTTGAGCTTAGAGCCTTTGATTCATCCAAAGATTGGTATTCGATTCTACAAGGGTCTAACTTAAATACGTATAACTTTTCATATAGTTATAATTTTACATCTCAAGACCAACAAAATTGTAGATAATTCAATTAGCTTTCCAACGATACCAATTTGTTCTAAATCCGATACCCGACCAAAAAATTATGGCATTTTCCGTGTGAGACAGTAAGCCAATGCGATAGAGACGTGACGCATCGGTCTGCGCATTACGGAACTGTTTCAAATGCTAAACAGTTTTGAAATGGTATAGGGGAACTTTGGTCACTTCCCGTAACCCATATCCACCCATAACAATTAATTTTATCCCCCAAAAGAAATATATACTCAATTATTCATCTTTTCTCACAAATAAAAATTCTAGCCTAGTCAAGAACACCAAGAACTTCATCAATTTTTCTTCAAGAAAAGCAAGAACTCAAGTTTCCTTATTCAAGAATTTTTTCATTATTGTGTTTCTATTTTAAGATTGAAGCTTTAAGTTATGTGAGAGTTCATCCATGGGTCCTCTTTCACCCATGGAGCCCAAAAACTCTTTTCTTTTAATTAAAGAATGAATCTTTCATTACTATGGTATTTTGTATGTTCAAGAAAGATTGAATTTCATGTTTTCATGAGGTTTTTAATTCAATTCAGCCCATGTATGATTTCATGAAAGATGTTAAATTCCTCATGCTATGAATTTAAATTTCCCATGCTTTATTCAAGTAAATTGCATGATAGATCCTAAATTCATGATATTTAGCAATATTCTCATGTTTTAAATTCATGCCTTCCACATGTTTGATGAAATTCCTATATCATGTTAAGTCAATTTCAAGATGAAACCCCAATATATGATGTTTTCAATGTAACTCTATTGTACCCTCATGTTTAATACATTCTTACATTCAATCTATGAACTTTACATGTTTTGATGAAACACTCATCTCCTAGTTCAAACGAATTACATGTGAATTCCCCAATTCATGATCTTACATATCTAATCATGCTATGCTCCCATGTTTAAGATATTTCCATATCCAAGTTCATGATCCCCATATGTTACAAAGTTATCAGTAGCTAAGTTATCAATAATCGCAACTATCAGTTACTCAGTTATTAGAACTCAGTATTCAATTCTAGTTACAGTCTCAAGTACAGTCTTAGTTACGGTCTCAGTTAAGTCTCAGATAAGTCTCAGATAAGTTTTAGTTAAAGTCTAAGTTACTGTCTTTATTACAACATCAGTTATAGCCATAGTTACAGTCTCAATTATTGTTTTAGTAACAGCTTTAGTTATAGTCTCAGTCCAGTAATCAGATTAGTAACGCAGTTCAATTTCAGATTTACTTTACCATAGCATACAATTATCAGTTATTCTGTTATCAATATTTCAGTACCTCAGTTTACAGACTAATTCAGAATCATGTTATACGCTTGGTCTTGCACTCTCAGATTATACAGTTTTCATAAATTCATCCTTAGTTATCTCATGGTACTCAGTAAGTCCCTTCCTCATCTGCATAATACTCTACAGTTTCAGTCCAGTTATTTAGACTAAGTACAGTCCGGTCTTACATACCCAGTATTCATCTATCAGTCATTCAGTTAATTAGATAAGTTAGTATGTTTATGCATTCGTTCTTAGTGTGATTGTATATTCAGACCCTCGATTTATATTAGTCTCCATCACATAGTTTCAGAACTAGTTTTCATATAGAATCCATGTTTTATCATATCCTAGCTACACTTATGCGTATATCATTAAAGTAAAGTTTACAGAAACAAAGTGTAGAGACTAACCATCTTATCAGATAATGTTTTTCACTCATACTTTTAGATATTTTAGTTTCCAGTTTATTCCAACCTATGTGAGTCTACCTACACTTAGCATACATGTTTTACGATTACGTTTGAAATTAATTTTACTTATTGCATTCACCCCTGCATAATCAGTACATCTTAGAAGTACTGATCCAGATATACGTTTGCATGGCTACATTTTTTCATAGTGCAGGTACTAATTGTAGCCTGCACATCATGATTGTAATGCCCCAAAATCAGATCTGGAGACATCACACGGTGCTTAAGGTCACAAGTGACCCCAAGCTAAGCCTTCATTTGGCATAACCCAAAGCAACTGAATAAAAAACATAAAATAGAAGGAATAATGCGGGAACAACCCATAACTTAGTCTGACCAACATGAAAGTAAATTTACACCGTCACAATTCTGCTTATATATATACAAATCTGAAACTGAATACACTGACTACTAATGATTGTCTATGAAGCCTCTACTAGCATTGACCAAAGATAGCCGGGTCATGACTCCCAACTACCCCTACTCAATACGAATGAATACAAAAAATACAATACACCTCAAATCTGAACAACTCAAGTCCCTGTATTAAAAGGACTAATCACCTGTCGATCGAGAGCTGCGACCCAGCTGAATATGATATGTGAGCTACAGTTTGTACCTATATTTCTGTAAGAGTGTAGCCCATGGAAATATGTATGTCAGCAGTTTGAAATGTACTAAGTATGTGGGGGTGCATTCAACAATATAAATAGTATAATCAATTTCATGAAAACATGCATACGGACAATGATGACTCATCTGGATTGAGTTCTATCAAATCATACTTTTCGTAATTTCATAATAAACAGGTCATATGATAAAATCTCATAATCCACGTAAATTATTATAAATCATAAATTATGATGAATCATCATAAATTATCATATCGTCAAAAATCATCATAGGTAATTATAAATCATCATAAATGACCATAAAACATCATAAAGATCTCAACTCTTTGACTCAAACCTTGGAGTGACTCGGTAATTCAAGAAACTTAATCTTATGGACACGGGAGTTTCCTATAACCGACAACTCCACGTGAGCTACGTGGAATACCAACGTTTAAAACCCCCGTTGGCGGGAGCGTCATACTCTTTGCCAGGGAGTACAACCTTAAAACTTCAATAATCACGATCGGGCTCTCTGGCTAATAATATCATCATCAAACAACCCTACGGTGGCCCATTGGTTTGGGGAAATATCAAATTTCCCTCTCGGTGCTAAGTACTACTCCCCGACAAGCTCAGAACGCGTTAGAAAATCTACCACAACATCACAAGGGTCTATCATAAAGACCAAATCAAATTTGTTTCACATTTATCAAATCATATCAATTTGTGGATTCCTAACTCAACAAATTTTAGCTCAAAACATTTTAATCTTCCTCAACATCAACAAGGTATCAATGCATTGAACCATAAGTGACTCGACATTTGGACAAGGATATGAAGACACAATACGTAATATTTTCAATAATTTAACTCATCAAAACCATCCGGAAAATACCAAGAATCATTGCAACTTCGATATCAATATACCCAATAACTCAAATCGTCATAAGGAAGCTCAAAATTTGACACATGGATCGAAAACACTTGGAAATACCAATAATTCATTCTTGAACTTAAAACGTGAATACATGTTCAAAATATATCAATTCTTGATAGAAACACCAAGAATCCCAATATTAAATCTCAATTCATAGAAGGAAAATAGTCAAATACTCATGTGATTCAAACTTACAATTCAAATCATTATAAGTTCATAATCAAATTATTTAGACATAATTCAACTTACAGAACCATATCAATCCATTAAATAATCATAATTGGCAAGCTTGAACAATTTACATATATACATAATCACAATCTCATGGTAGGATATCTTGGAAATAAATTCATTTGCCAAACTCATAATAATCCATAATAAAAATTAAAGATACGAGCACAAGAACGGAAGAATTATTCTTGTTCAAACCCCACGTACCTTAAAATTAAAGATTGGAATGAATTCTTGCCTTGGAACACTATTGACGAAATAGATTGATGCATCTCGAAGAGCTCGGAACGGGGACTTCATTTATCGGATTAATTTGGAATTTCCATGGTGGAATTGGATGATTTAGGAAGGGGAATTTAGAGGTTTAGGGTTTCTTTCTTGGATTTTTTTTGAAAATAACAGACTTTGATGCCCAAAATCAGTTTTTATGCTTATTTCCACGAAATGGGGAAAGGGTGAAATGACTGGATTGCCCCTAAGGAAATTAAAAAATGTCAGAAAAATCCTGTGTACCTTGGCCACAAAAAACTGAATAACTCCCCGTTCGGGTATTGGATTTTTGCGAAATTTATATCGTTAGAAAAGTAACTCAAAAATCATTAATTTTATATATGGTAGGCCACCCAGTTCGTCATATATAAGGAGTTATGATCGACCGAAGTTGATCCAAATCAAATCCGTCCCTCAGTTACTGATTAGACATGCAGAAATAAATTGATCGTAACTTATTACTCTGATGTTGGAATGGGGTGAAACCAATTGCATTGGAAAGAAGACTCAAAGATCCCTCGTTTGATATATAAGATCTCTCATTTGATATATAGCAGATCTCCCAGTTTCTTATATTTAGGAAGTGATGATCGTTTGAAGTTGGCCCTGAAATGCTAAAAATTTCTGAAGCATGCTAATCTCATGGTGCCACTATTTTGGGCACCCAAACGTGCCCTTACGCTACTCCAAAAATTTTGAAACTCACTCGGGATGTATTACGACCTTTCCCCATCATAACACAACTTGAAAATCGAAAAACGGATGTCGGAAACGTCGTCAAATAAATACCCGAATATCAGAGGCCTAAATGAGAAAGTTTCAACACTTAGCAAAATTTATTTTTTTTGAGTTCTAAGCTTCTCTTGGCAAGATAAAAAGGCTTTAACTACTCGACACATTTGGGAGAGAAATCTTTAACCGGAAAAACTCGGGGTATCACATCATCTCCCCCTTGGAAACATTCGTCTCCGAATGTCGCTCGTTAGGTTAGGAAGGCAAGGAAAATTGAGGATACACAACTAAAATAGCTTGATGAACGAGTTTATATTTTTCTAAGCTTTGGAGTACTTTTCGACGCATAAGCTCATGATAATCACAACGACATAGTTGAGTCTATTACGAAAAGAGTTGGATGAAGGAAAAATTATTAAATTCGATTTAAATCTGCATTCACAAAGAAAGAAATGAAAGATCTAGGATATGAAAACTCGGGATATCACAATATCTCCCTCTTGGGATCGGTTCTCCCCGAATAATACTAATTGATACATGGGACACTTTATGATCATCCCACGGCTTAATACCTGGGTCGGGAACAAAAGCAAAGGCTAAATAGAATTTGGTAACTCGCTTCGACGCAACTAAATCATTCTTGAAATGGTTATGCTCACAAAACTTCAAGTAGTGAGATTGGACCACATCGGAAGATGGAACAAATATATGAATCCGTCAGAATAACTATCAAATTAAATTTCTAGGTACACGGACCGAATCAAGATACACTCTCATTCAATTAGGAAATGATTCAAAATCTTTCCAAGGAACTTTCAACGCTACTAGGAAGCAATTGGGTTTGGGATATGGTTCGAACAATATATATATATATTGAAATAAGGATTTATAAATCGACCCCAATTTTAAGTACGGAGCGTAGGTGGATCAATCTTATATCAAAATAAAAGTACTAGACCCCACGCAGTACAACTTTCTTTCAAGATTATCAATACGCTTCGCACACCCTTTCTCCGGAATACTATTTTTCCCAAATACCAAACTTACTTGATTCAATTCATAATTCTCACAAGGCATTTGCAATCTTGGCTATTCAAATCTAACTAAGCCAAACTCTCTCTCCTCATTTTCAAGCTTAATTTGGAGTCACCAATTCCTCCACCTAACACAGTAACATAGCACCATTCCGAATTATAAATTTACACACATCTACATTGTTACATTTCTTCATCTCATAGATAATTCTTATTACCACTCAATCAACTCTAATCCACTTAATACTCACCATTTTAAACCATCATATTCATATCAACAAGTCTTGAAGCTTAGGGAACTTTTCATAGGCATATACTCAATTCAACTTATAGCAAGACCAAGGCTTGAAACTAATATCCTCAGATATGAGATATATTCACAATACATGAGTGCTATGCAAGATCAATTTACAAGAGCTTTTAGCTTAGACTTCTAAATCAACATAGACACCAAAACTTATCGATAATATAAACTTTAATCTCCGTCCATATATACACACATGATGTTCAAGACTATCTTTATAATTATGTATACACTCCTAATCAACACCCATAAAACACCTTTTTCAAATTCTACAATCCTTTATTAAGACAACTTCTGGACACTATTCTTAAGAAAACACTCACTAACTTTTCCAATTAACTAAGCCATGCACAAGACTTCACTTTAATAATTCCCCCCCTACAAACCTAGATAAACCATCACACAACCACTTTCACAAACAAAACACGAAATGCTTCAAATAACCATGACATCCGTAAAAAGCCTAGCCTCAAGCTTACTCCACACTTGCCACCTTAGCTAAAATGAACATGCCACAATCTTTATCGATAAAAACCCGCTCACTCTCTCCTATCGTCACCACTGTTCATCCACACTCCCTCGACAAATGGAAAGTCATGAAAGGGTAGAATATGAAGGGATATTATGTATGACTTGGTGCGGTTAATGAGGCCGGAGAACTAGGGCATCAAATGCATGAATTCAACTAGAATCAAGATTAAAGATTAAGGACACCCAGGACATAAATTGAATCTTATTGGTCACTAAGGGTGTTGCCGGTGGACTGAACTTGAACATACAATAAAACTTAAGCACATGCATTATGAACCGCGCAACTTGAGTTTGGATTTTATAGCTTATGGAATGTCGATTTCACCCGCTAGAAAAATTGGGGCTCCATATTTTGATAGTTAGGAGAATACATGTTTTCCCATGATATGCATGAACATGCATTATGATCGGGGGAATGAAACATAAGGCATGAGAAAATATCAAAGTCATTGAAAAGGTTGGGGTAAAATAGAATCAACACCACTACTTCTCACCACCAACTTGTAACCCACCGATACACCTACCTGAATCCCGCAATCTTAACTTAGTTAAATTTTTTTTCTTAAGCCAACACTCTGAGTCAATGAATCACCATACAAACTCTAATCCATGGCATTCTCTTTACTCCATGTCCCCAAATATACCCATACACAAGATCCATAACTTAACCCGCATAAGTACACCCGCGAGCGCAAAACCCATTCTTAACATAACTCACAAATACCCACCAACTTAGACAACTTCAAAAGTTATCATACAACAATTTATGCACTCCACAACTTAGATTCTAGCACTTACCATGGATACATCAAACCTTCGCTAAACCATACTAACTTCTTCGTGCTTAACTAACATAACATCTCAAGCTAACACCCTCGTCAACCTCTAATGCCCAAGTTAACTCACAATTACATCGTATACCACATATCCTCATTCATACTTACCCGATTAAGGATAGCACTAACCGCTTAACATTTAATAACTTAAAAAAAAATCCCCATAACACCTTGAGCATACTACTACCTCAACACACAATATCACACTTGATCACAAACAAATAGACTTAAGCTCCCGTACATATGGTTCAAACCTACTGAATCTCCTCCCTATCACTAACGTCGTAGCAATTCAATCATTAAATTTATTTTTCTCATCACCCGCTATACAAACTTAACAACTCACTCTGACTACGATTAACAACAATCTCAACAACCATTTCCATCTATCAAACACCCCAAACATACTAGTCCACCAAAACCTCACAACGACAATAATCATCCACAATTCCATGGCCTATGCCATAATAATTTATTAACACCGCCTTCCACCATGTTTCCAACCAATGCAAGAACAACAGAGTAAATAGCCAGCTTCTAGTGAATCGAAACAGGCCTCACACGACTTCACTAGATTTTTGTTTTGTATTTTGAAAAAGGAAATAAATATCAAAACAATTATGCTAGTGAATCAAAATAAGCCCCACACGGCTTCACTAGACTTCAAGTTTTCATCAAAAGATGATCAAAAAATATTTTTAAGAAATAAAATCCTGGTACACCATAATCAAGGATCCAAGAATATGTGTCTCGCTTTACCTCAACTGAACGACTCAAGAGGGATGAGGCTACATCTTGAAATCTATGGAACCTTTGCTAGTAAGCCCAGGAATATAATCAAGAGAGGAAATTGGAACTAGTTAATCACCCTGTCTCAACATTAGTACACGGATAAGGAAAATATGAAATCACATCATGAATTCTAGGGAGAAATCCAAAAACACTTCCGACATAGGCTTAATGCACAACCTTCAAGAAAGTACATATGACCCCTCAATTTTTCAAAACTCAAGAGCACTAATGAAATTATTATTTTTTCTAGCTCACTTACATGCTCGTAATATCAGAGGAGATTATCTAAGAAAGCACCATCTATAAGGATTTTTGCTTGACTATATCCGGTATTTTAGAACAAGACAAAATGGCCCAATTAATGCGAGATATGAACCCGTATGAATTTCTTAAGGAACCTTTCCACATCACGATCTACGACTTGAAAGAAAGGGAATATTTTTCTAAATGCCTTGTAGACTCTCAAACAAAAGTACAAACGTCTCCGTACCGATCCGCAAGACTCTACTAGACACGACTTCATAGACACCCTAGGACACTTGAACTCTGTGCTCTAATACCAAGCTTGTAGCGGCTTGAAACCGGATCCTGAGATGTCACACGGTGTTTAAGGTCACAAGTGACCCCAAGCTAACCCTTCATCTGGCATAACCCAAAGCAACTGAATAAAATACATAAAAATAGAAGGAATAATGCGGGAACAAAATATATCTAAGTCTTACCAACATGAAAGTAAATTTACACGGTCATAATTTTGCTCATATATATACAAATTTAAAACTCAATACACTGACTACTAGTGACTGTCTATGAAGCCTCTACTAGCATTGACCAAAGATAGCCGGGTCATGACTCCCAACTACCCCTACTCAATAAGACTGAATACAAAAAAATACAATACACCTCAATTCTAAAAAACTCAAGTCCCTGAAGCAAAAGGACTAATCACCTGCCGATCGAGAGCTGCGACCCAACTGAACATGATATGTGCGCTATAGCTTGTACCTACATTTTGGTAAGAATGTAGCCCATGGAAATATGTTGGTCAGTACTTTAAAATGTACTGAGTATGTGGGGGTGCATGCAACAATATAAATAGTACAATCAATTTCATGAAAACATGCATACAGACTATGAAGACTCACTTGGCTTGAGTTATATCAAATCATACTTTTCGTAATTTTTTAATAAACAGTTCATATGATAAAATCTCGTAATCCACGTAAATCATTATAAATCATAAATTATGATAAATCATACTAAATCATTATAAATTATCATATCATCAAAAATCATCATAGGTAATTATAAAGCATCATAAATGACCATAAAACATCATAAACATCTCAACTCTTTGACTCAAATCTCGGAGTGACTCGGTAATTCAAGAAACTTAATCTTATGAGCACGGGAGTTTCCTATAACCGACAACCCCACGTGAGCTACGTGGAATACCAACGTTTGAAACTGCCGTTGGAGGGAGCGTCATACTCTTTGCCATGGAGTACGACCTTAAAACTGCAATAATCACGATCGGGCTCTCGGGCCAATAATATCATCATCAAACAACCCTACGGTGGCACATTGGTTTGGAGAAATACCAAATTTCCCTCTCGGTGCTAAGTACTACTCCCCGACAAGCTCAGAATGCGTTAGGAAATACACCACAAAATTACAAGGGTCTATCATAAAGACCAAATCAAATCTCTTTCTCATTTATCAAATCATATCAATTTGTGGATTCCTAACTTAACACATTTTAGCTCAAAATATTTTAATCTTCCTCAACATTAACAAGGTATCAATGCATTGAACCATAACCGACTCGACATTTGGACAAGGATATGAAGACTCAATACATAATATTTTCAACAATTTAACTCATCAAAATGATCCGGAAAACACCAAGACTTATTGTAACTTCGATACCAATATACCCAATAACTCAAATCGTCATAAGAAAGCTCAAAATTTGACACATGGCTCGAAAACACTTGGAAATACCAATAATTCATTCTTGAACTTAAAACGTGGATACATGTTCAAAATATATCAATTATTGATAGAAACACCAAGAATCCCAATATTAAATCTCAATTCATAGAACGAAAATGGTCAAATACTCATGTGATTTAAAACTTACAATTCAAATCTTTATAAGTTCATAATCGAATTATTTAGGCATAATTCAACTAACAGAACCATATGAATCCATTAAATAATCATAATTGTCAAGCTTGAACACTTTACATATATACATAATCACAATCTCATGGTAGGATATCTTGGAAATAAATTCATTTGCCAAACTCATAATAATCCGTAATAAAAATTAAAGATACGAGCACAAGAATGGAAGAATTATTCTTGTTCGAACCCCACATACCTTAAAATTAAAGATTGGAATGAATTCTTGCCTCGGAACACTATTCACAAAATTGATTGATGCATCTCGAAGACCTCGGAATGGGGACTTCATTTATCGAATTAATTTGGAATTTCCATGGTGGAATTGGAAGATTTAGGAAGGGGAATTTATAGGTTTAGGGTTTCTTTCTTGGATTTTTTTTGAAAATAACAGACTTTGATGCCCAAAATCAGTTTTTATGCTTATTTCCACGAAATGGGGCAAGGGTGAAATGACTGGATTGCCCCTAAGGAAATTGAAAAAATGGCAGAAAAGTCCTGCATACCTTGGCTTCGAAAAACTGAATAACTCCTCGTTCGGGTATTGGATTTTTGTGAAATTTATATCTTTGGATAGCTAACTCAAAGATAATTAATTTTATATATGGTAGGCCACCCAGTTCTTCATATATAAGGAGTTATGATCGACTGAAGTTGACCCAAATCAAATCCGTCCCTCAGTTACTGACTTGGCATGCAGAAAAAAGTTGATCGTAACTTATTACTCTTACGTTGGAATGGGGTGAAACCAATTTCATTGGAAAGAAGACTCAAAGATCTCTCATTTGATATATAGAAGATCTCCCAGTTCCATATATTCAGGAAGTGATGATCGTTTGAATTTGGCCCTGAAATGCTGAAAATTTCTGGAGCATGCTAATCGCATGGTGCCACTGTTTTGGGCACCCAAACGTACCCTTATGCTTCTCCAAAAATTCCGAAACTCATTAGGGATGTATTAATACCTTTACCCATCGCAACGCAACTTGAAAATCAAAAAACGGATGTCAGAAAGGTCGTCAAATAAATACCCGAAGATCAGAGGTCTAAATGAGAAAGTTTCAACACTTAGCAATTTTTTTTTTGAGTGCTAAGCTTCTCTTGGCAAGATAAAAAGGCTTTAATGACTCAACACATTTGGGAGCAAAATCTTTAACGGAAAAAACTCGGGGTATCATAATGATCAGATAGTTATAGATTCCAGCCAACAAGTGATGAGTTCTCCTACTTGGACAACTCCAGACAGTTTTAGTTCATGTACAATTAATTTATTTTCCATGTGTATTGATTAGTGGTAGTTGGAGGCATGTCCCAACTATTTATAGTAGTATAGTAGAGGCTTCAAAGATGTCAGTTAGCGTCAGTCATGTAATTTCAATTTCATACTTCAAATTTATCAGATTGTAAAGATTTATTAGTATTGTATGTATATTAGATTTTTAGTATTTTATGTTCTCGCATAGCAGAACAACTATTTATTATGTTATAATTCAGTTTCCTAATAGTATGCTAGTTCATGGGTTAGCTTGGGATCACTTGTGGTTCCAAACACGTGTGACGAGTTGGGGGTAGTCTCGGGTCGTTATAAAATTGGTATCACAGCACAGTGTTCAAGTTTTCTAGGGTGTCTATGAAGTCGTGTCTAGTAGAGTCTTACGGAATGGTGTAGAGACGTCTGTACTTTTCTTCAAGAGTCTACATGGCATTTAGGAAATGTTTCCCTTCTTTCAAGTCTTAGATCGTGCAGCACAAGAATTATCTAAGAAATTTATGTAGATCCGTATCTTTCACTATTTATGCTAACTCTACCTTAGTTTTGAGGATACAGAAACAGTGAAGCTTAAGTCCTTACAAACAGTGTTTCCTTAGCCAGTCCCCACAAACAGTTTTAGGATTACATGTCGTCTCAGAAAGTATCCCATCAGTGCCCTTATGTCCTAAATTTTAAACTATTATATTCATGTTCATGAATATCATGCATTAAGGCAAATTCAGAAGTGCTTTTAGATCCCTCTCAGAATCTCTTTAATAGTATGTGATCTAGAGTTAGAATCATAAACCCAGAAGTTTAACAATAGTAAAGTTAGGATAGTTTTATCCAGATTGAGCAGATTATATATTCATTGGGCTAGTTATACGAAAGTTAAATCAGTAGGCTTGAACAGTGTATGCAAGAATTTGTATTTGTTGATTTGAGATTAAGTATGATGGTGTAGATGAGTTTATCATTAATGTGTATTATTATACCGCAGACTCTAGAGTAAAGTGATTGTAGTTCAGTTTACAGTTTAGTAAAGTGGTCACAGACTTAAGATGATGGGTTAAAGCTAAGGGGTAGATGATAGAAAAAGTAACCAAGTCAGGCTCGTAGAGTTTAATAGTATTGCCAGTGTGTGTATAAAAGCAATAAGGGAAGACGATTCCTAACCTACTCTTATCTTAGTGCAAAGTTTTTAAGTCAGCATGATATCTACTCATGACTAACATATCAGCTCCCTCATCACAGCTCATATTCATGACCTTCATAGAAAAACTATATACGCTTTCAGTTTTTAGTATAAGGAGTTCTAGTTCACTCAACAGTATAAATCATGTTCCATGAAATCATGAACTCCAAACTCTGGTCATGACACTCATGACTTATGTACCCATATTTTATAGTATGTTCAGATCCAGATACTCATGAAACACTCATAATGATCTAAAAAATTTAGTTTATGCTATGTATGTCCTCAGTTCAGACCTCTCTGATGAATTTATGTCATTGATACTTTATTCCTGAGGTCTCAATTGAGTGTCAAAGTTATTCTTTCATGTTTCAGGTCCTCATATTCTAACTTTCAGTGACCTGTCCTTTTGTCATGATTAGTTAAAATTCTATGCGTGTTTTCTTGGGCTAGAGTATGAAAGTTTTACGGATAGAGGTTTAGAGAAAATGAGAAAGATGTTTTTTTGGTAGTTTGCCTACAAGTTCATGTATGGTTTTGAATATAGGCTTGAATGTCATATTTGTGTACAAGTAGAATGTATAGTTAAGTATAAGGTTTAATTATAATTCTATCCGTATAGCTAGAAATCCAGTTTAGCAGTCAGATAGACAAGTTCTTATGATTTCCCATCTTTCCTAATTTATGAGGTAATTCATTCACGACCATGCAAGTCATAAATTCAGATTAGTTAATGCATCATGCATCAGTTTCAGATCCTATATTTTCAGTTATGATTTAGACCATAAGTTTCCATGCATCATCTCAGTCTTTCTGTTGTATCTCAACCAAGTCAGTACCATTTGGGGGATGAAGTATCCTAAGGGGAAGATGTATTGTAATACCCCAAGTATTTATGTCCTAAAACTTTTATGTTTCTTCATGAAATAGGATCCATCTTGAATAAATATTTACTCATCAATTGACTCTCTCGTTTTTATCTCAGCCTTATAATCATTCTCATGGTATTGCATATATTCACGAAATCAGTTCAATTCATGTATCATGTTTAAGAATAAGTTGTGCCATCATGTTCTATGTCAGTCATGTTTAGAATATGATCTCAGTTACTTTCATCCAGTACTCTTAGTCTAACCAGTCTCATTAGAGGACGAATATTCTCGAGGGAGAGATAATGTAATACCCCAAATTTTTGGTCTTGTCTTTGAACTATCTTTATTCTCACATTTTATTTGATTTTGAGGTAAAAATGTTCATAAGAATCAGTAAGAACAAAGTTGGGCTTAGAGAGCCTTTAATTCGTGCAAGATTTTGTATTTGATTCTACAAGGGTCTAATTTAAACTTGTGTCACTTCTTATATAAGTAGTATTTTATAGAACATGACCCACCAAATTATAGATAATGTAATAAGGTATCCAACGATACCAATTTCTCCTGAATCCAATACCCGAGAGAAATGTTATGGCATTTTCCGTGTGAGGAAGTAAGCCGACGCATCCGCGTCGGCCTGCACGTTACGAAATTCTTTCAAAAGCTAATTCAGTTTTCAAAGGGTCTAGGGGCACTTTTTCACTTACCCTCACCCAAATCCGCCCATAACACTTAATTTCAGCCTCCAAAAGCAATATATACTCAATTATTCATCTTTTCTCTCAAAGAAGAACCCTAGCCTCCTCAAGAACACCAAGAACTTCATCAATTTTTCTTAAAGAAAAGCAAGAACTCAAGTTTCCTAATTCAAGAATGCTTTCAAGATTGTGTTTCTCCTTCATGATTAAAGCTTTAAGGTATGTAGGAGTTCATCCATCGGTACTCTTTCACCCATGGATCCTAAAAACTCTTTTCTTTTAATTATGGAATGAATCTTCCAATACTATGGTATTTTATGTGTAAGAAAGGTTGAATTTCATGTTTTCATGATGTTTTTAATTCAATTCATCCCATGTATAATTCCATGAAAGATGTTACATTCCTCATGCTATGAATTTAAATTTCCCATGCTTTATTCAAGTAAATTGCTTGATAGATCCTAAGTTCATGATGTTTAGCAATATTCTCATGTTTTAAATTCATGCCTTCCACATGTTTGATGAAATTCCCATATCATGTTAAGTCAAATTCAAGATGAATCCCCAAGCTATGAACTTTTACATGTAACTCTATTGTTCCATGATGTTTAAGATATTCTTATGTTCAAGCTATGAACATTACATGTTTTGATGAAACACTCATGTCCTATTTAAAGCGAATTACATGTGAATTTCCTTATTCATGATCTTAGTTATGTAATCATGCTATGCTCCCAGGTTTAAGATTTTCCCATGTCGAAGGTCATCATCCCTATATTTTATACAGTTATTAGTAACTCAGTTATTAGTAATCGCAGCTATTAGTTACTCAGTTATTAGAACTTTGCATTCAGTTCCAGTTACAGTCTAAGTAACAGTCTCAGTTAAGTCTCAGATAATTCTTAGTTACAGTCTCAGTTACAGTATTAGTTAAAGCCTCAGTTACAGTGATAGTTCTAGTCTCAGTTACAGTATCAAGTACCGTCTTAGTTACAGTCTCAGTCACAGTCTCACTCCAGTATCAGTTCAGTAACTCAGTTTCGTTTTAGGTTTTCTTTACCATAGCGTACAATTATCAAGTATTCAGTAATCAGTATTTCGGTACCTCAGTTTACAGACTAATTTAGAATCATGTTATATGCTTGGTATTGCATTCTCAGATAATACAGTTTTTATGAATTCATGCTCAGTTATCTCATGCTACTCAATTAGTCCCTTCCTAATATGCAAAATACTTTGCAATTTCAGTCTAGTTATTCAGACTAAGTACAGTTCAGTCTTACATGCCTTGTATTCAGCTATCAGTCATTTAGTTAATCAGATAAGTTAGTTTGTTTATGCATTCATGCTCAGTGTTGTTGTAAATTCAGATCCTTGATTTATGTATGTATCCATCACGTAGTCTCTGACCCAATATTCATACCGAATACATGTTTTATCAAATCTCAGGTCCAGTGATGCTTATATCATTAAGTAAAGTTTACAGAAACTATGTATAGAGATTCACCATCTTATCAGAAAATGTTTGTCACTCATGCTTTAAGATATTTCAGTTTCCAGTTTATTCAAGCCTATTGGTGAGTCTACTTACACTTAGCATACATGTTTTACGATTACGTATGAAATCAGTTTAACTTATTGCATTCACCTTTGCACACTCAGTACATTCTAGAAGTATAGATTCATATATACATATGTGTGGCTACATTGTTTCATATGTAGGTACTAATTGTAGCCTGCACATCATGATCAGACAGTTGGAGATTCCAGCCAGCAGGTGATGAGTTCTCCTACTTCAGGAACTCCAGACAGTTTTAGTTCTTGTACGGTTTATTTATTTTCCATATGTATTGATTAGTGGTAGTTAGAGGCATGCCCCAACTATCTATAGTCAGTATAGAAGAGGTTTCATAGATGTCAGTTAGAGTCAGTCATGTAATTTCAATTTCATCCTTAAGATTTATCAGATCGTAAGGCTTTATCACTATTGTATCTATTTTAGATTTTTAGTATGATTATGTTTCTGCACAGCAGAACATCTATTTATTATGTTATAATTCAGTTGCTTAATAGTATGCAAGTTCATGGGTTAGATTAGGATCACTTGTAGTTCCAAGTATCATGTGACCACTAGGGGTAGTCTCGCGCCGTTACAAGTAATCATGTCAAAATCCTCAATTATGCCAAAATCCATATTCAAAACCATGAATTTAGAAATCAATTTCATGCCAACAATAAGGTACAAGAATAGGGACAAGGATACATGAAGGGTCAATTCTCTATCCCATCCTATGACTAGATCCCCAGTCCCTTCATCCAACCTGAACTCCTGACCTATAATTCACAACTTTCCCACTATTGTATTCCTCAAGTCATCAACCTTATCTAACCTACCAATCAACGTTCACAATTTTTGTATTTCTATCCCGAGCTAACATACTATCTTTACCATTATCAAATATTTAGGTTCAAGCCTAGAATCTACCATCCATCATTTAGTACTATCAAAGTACCCCATACAAATTGAATACCCATATAAGGTCCTCCCCCAATAGAAGGACACCTAGAATTCCTTAGTCACCCTTTGACAACCTATTTACTCCCCGGGAAGCCACCCCCTTATGCATAAAAGCATGAAAGCACCTTACAGAGAAACACAAGGACTGATGGAACCTCTATCTAAAAGATCCCTTTATTTCTCCTTAAGATTCTTTAACCCAACAAAAACTATTTTATAAAGAAAGATTATAACTTAGACAAGAGTCCAAAACAAAACCAATCCCAATATTAAGATGGCTTCAAGAGATTTATTCACCAAAAAAACTGAATAAAAGGAAAGACCATTCGAGTTAGAATTTTTAACCCAAACCAAGTAATAAAGATATCCCTTTTTGGATAACAATCTCTGAGTCCTAAGACATGACATAAACTCTCCCCTTAATAATTAGGGAACGAAGCCATCCTCCTATTTCATTACTGACTAACCATGGAGCTTGATAAGACCAAAAATCTAATAGTGGAAAGCACAAGTCTAACCAAATCCATCCCACGAATGACATCGGAATCCACCACATTCGAGTCATAAAATTTCCACCAAGACCTCTTTGTTACCAACAGACACTGCACACCCCTATAGACTCTTTTGACAATTGCAGAGTCACCTATAGGGGTAAAATCAGAAGAAGAAAAGAGTTTGACAAAACTTTGGGATCAAAACCAAAATACACAACCACTAAGGGGTCACAAAAGAGAGAGGACCCCTAACCAAATAAACCACACATACCATAATGAAAGGAGTTTTCAACATACACGTGTTAAAGATAGAAGTAGCACCCCTAGCACAAAAGATAGAGAAGTAGAAACCAATATCTTATTTTCCCAAGAGGAAATCCTTATGAGACACTCCCATTTAACAATGAAACCATGACTCCTCACCTTGCCTATTTCTAACATAACCTCATTTCTCTATGTACCAATAGAACTGGACTGGCATGAGAGAGTTTTTACTATTTTGGTCAATGGATTAATAGAATGTCGAAACTCAGCATTAGTAACCTCTATTCAAGGTAACCAACAATTAATGCCACCTTTCGAAATAGGTCTAGTAGAGACCGATGGGACTCAATGGAGAAAACTAAAAACTGCAACCCTTGACCAGGTTTGTGCCTCATAGTTGGACTAGATCCATCCATGTTGTCCTATAGTGGGACAGGTGAGTTTCCATAAACTCTAGATTGGTGAGATGACATGATCCGAAGAGTGAACCAAAGAAGATTCAGAGAAGTGTTCAAGACCTCATACTCCATATCCCGAAAGAAGAATAACCACGAAAGTGAAACATTCCTAAATGCCTCGTAGCCTCCTAATTATAAGTGTGGCGCAAAATATACACGGCTTTGTGGATACCCTAAGACATCGAAACCTAAGGCTCTAAAACCAACTTGACACGACCTAAACCAGGGGCTTATTGTAATGGGCAATCCCAAGACTAACATGTATCGGGAACCACCCCCGTTACCCAACCCAACCACCAAATGCATACCTTGAGTCGACTGAAGTTTGAACATATAACAAGATAGTGTATCCAGCTGCGTGGTGACTCTAACAAGTCTATAATTAAGACCAACCCAAACAAGTCCAACCATCTAATAACATACCTAACCAATGTGGAAGCCATAAAACTAATAACATAATGATTAGCTAATGTATGTTTAAATACCATAAATAATCCATACCATAGAAAGTCCACAGTTGTCCATACAAAGCCTCTAGAATGACCAAAATGTACTCATTCGGGAAATGCCACTGACCATGGCCAAAATTTAAAGTCTATGAAAAATAAGAATTATGTAAAGTAAACAATGACATGAAATATATGCCTTCCAAACTATGAAAGCTCACCACTTAAATCCAACATCAATTTTACCCGAATCCGATCACTAAGAAAGAGGAGTGGAAAGGTCGGTTCCTACATAGCATGGGTATATAGCTGCCGACAGATGGGTTAGTGGATGAACACTAGAATGCACTCAAGAAAAGGAAAAAATAATACCAACTAGTGAAAACCAAATAAAACCAACCAATACACATAAAAAACTAGTGAAAACCAAGTAAAACCAACAAATGCACATCACTATACATGTATATATAACCATACTTGGAAAGGGAAATGGGTATAGCATACCTTTAAAACCATTACCTGGGTTGTATAGTTTGGCCTCTTAAACCACCCACGGGCCATACGGGTTAAACTCTCCCTCTGAAAGTACCCCAGTGCTTATAGCTACATGACCAGGAAAGAATCCCACAAGATGACTAGTATATAACCATATAGTGTGAAATCATGTACATGGTCCACTAAGACTAATCCTCATATTGAAAAATACGAGTTTCCAATATTGGTCCCCTCGGGAATACCACCTTCTATGGATTTGCTACACACCCCGTCATTAATGCCAAATTAAAACCAGTTTCCAAATAACCAACCAATCCATTTACCATTTTATTAACCAAGGCAAATATTAGTGGTATCGTCATACAACCTCTTACTTGCAAGTAATATCCATAGCAAAACCATTTAGATTAAGGGGACTTTCAAATGCCCTTCCATATAACATTTTAAACCACTTGGGGGACTTTCATGTTCCCCACAAGCATATAAATTTATCCATTTACCTTTCCGAACCATTTAAACTAATTCAATTAATGCATTCACTTGAGGAATTTCCATGTATCCCACAAGGTTTCAAAATAGACCAACCATGACCACCAAACCTTTACATTTTAAACCATTCCAAACCAATTTAGACCATGCTAATCATTTAAAGAATTTATATAATTTAAACAATTTAAACCATACAAACCATTTAGAGTTCCATTAAAAAACTAAACCATGCAAGAGTTTCAATGAAAAACATATAATAGAGTATAAACATTCTTTGAGGTATTTTATCAAACATGTGAGGGTACACCCTTACCATGACCAAAACCAATGGATCAATCAACATAATTAGGGTTACTCAAGACCCCTTTTGTTAAACCTTAACCAACCAATAAAAACATATTCAAAAAATTCCAAAAACATGTAAAATTATGATTTAAACCAATACCAAACCATATGCATAAGGACCCTCAACAATATTTCAAAATTCATAATTCATGATTCATAAACCAATGTTTAAAACACAATACACAGTCCTTTATTTTTAAATAACAATGAGATAATGAGTACATACCTTATACAAGATGATTCAAGGATGAAATCTTGACTTTTGAGCACTTTGAAGAACATATGAAGAAACCTTAGCCTCCAATTTTCAAGAGAGTTTTTGAGAGAGTACTTGATGTGTTATGATCCTTTAGTAAGTGTTTTGGAAGGCCATATAGGGTTATATGACCTAAGTAAATAAGGTCTTAGGAGTAATAAATACCCAAACTACCCTTGCCTTTAAATGAAAACAAGCCACGTCTAGGGGTACGACTCTCCCTTAACACTCGTATCCAAGGGTACGAGTGGTACCAAAACTCATACACAACCTTGCCATGACCTTACCTATAGGTTTATATATGAATCACCCTCCCTAACTTTAACCAAGGGTACGAATAAGACCCCTCCAACCGTACCCTCCAATCGTATAGTGGACAAATTCCCCGAGACAACACACACATGCACCATACGATTTTCCCTATGCCACTCGTATGATCCTATACAAATCTTACCCATATGAGTCATAAAATGGAAATCATCTAAGCCAAAATTACTACCAATGGTATGATTGGTCCCTTAATACAACTCACGACTTGTACCCAAGGGTATGAGTGACACCATTGAGTTGTACCAATCCAAAAAGGTCCAAAACTAATAAAATTTATCAAGGGTTATATTCCTGATCTTTTACACTTATCCGTCATTTAAGGATAAAATATCCTAGTTGGATATAAGTGAAACACCTAGACTTTGAACAAATAAAACATTTCTTTAATTGATGTCACTAGGGTGGGTACGATAAGGGGTATGAGTGGTACCCCTTTGATACGAATTGTATCCTACTTTTATCCCCTCATATTGTATCCTAGGAAGTATGGTGAGGGTTACTAACAGTCCTAAACATGATTGAACCCCTCCTCAATCATAAAAAAGGCATGCATAGTACCAAATGAGTCGTATAGAATTTGGACTTGAACTTTGGGTGGACTATATTTTATACGGGTAAATCATACAAGTTAGGGTTGATTCTTACCCTTTGTATTCTACTAAAGGGTGTGTGTTCATACCCTTAAAAATGTAGGTACCTTGGAGAACCCTAGGGTATGAGTCAAGGTACCAGTTTGCCTAGTGAGCCATACCTCTGGACGGGTCTATTTTCAAAATTTTAGTATAAGTTTCCTTGTGGTAATTTCCAACACCTAAAAACCTAATGCCTTTAACTATATAAGTTTTTCTATCCACCTAAGAATACATTTAGATGGATAAAATAGACTAAACACTCTTTCAAACTCATCTTTGAAAAATTGGAGGCTAGGGTTTCAAGGGTGATCTTCAAGAGGCAAAGTGAAGTCAAGACTCTTGGTGAATCAAGTTATTTAAGGAATGTAACTCTTCCTCTGGTTATATAACTATAAACCAATGTATTTTCCACTTATATTAGAAAGTGTACATGGTGATTATGAAATTAAATGAAAGAGTTTTGTTGCCTAATGATGAATAATGTTGTTTCTTGCTTAGACTTGTGTTTGTACATGTTATTGATGATGATTTGCATATGTGGCTGCTTGTTATATGTGCTTTAAGATTAGGGTCTTGAGTATCCCTAATATTGATGATTTTTACCATGAAAACAACATTGTTAAAGTTATGTACATAAGGTGTTTGTGATAATGTCTAAGTGAATTGTCTAGTCACATATGGTGATGTATTGAACTAAGGAAATGGCCCAATAAGTATGAATGATTGATAAATGGTGTTGTAAAAGTATTATGAGTTATGTATTTTGAAATGATGACCTTGTTGAGTTAATGAATAAAAAGGGGTTTAAGTCCCTAAATATGATGATGAAATTGAATTATGTGTTGATCCAAAGTGTGGTGAGGATGTGTTATAAGATTGTTAATGAAATATGAATAGTTTTTTAGGGTCTTGATGACCATAAATCGAATTGTATGAGAACTGAATGAAGGGATTGGCCTACTAAAATGGTTAAGTAATGAAGGCTCCCATAATGACCAAGGGGTCATGTTTAGTGTAGAATTAAATAACTGGTTAAAGTCCTTAAGTTTTGAATAGAATGAATGTTAATTCATGGGTATAGGTTTAAAATCCCAATGTCAACTAATGATTGTTGTGATGTCTTGAGGTTGAATCCCCTTGCCATATGAAATATCATGAGGTTGAAGTCCCCTCCCAAGGAAATTGGTTGAGAACTATTACTTAATGAGATCTCTTAAGGTTAATGTACCTCGCCGAATGAAAAAACTTGTGGTTGGAGTCCTTTGTCTGGATCAATGTGTGTGTTGTTAGAGATACCATAAACCATCCCAACATCTAGTGTCACAATGTAAGAAGAATCTAAATACAACTTAAAACTATAAAAACATTAGAATCCAAAAGACTATAGATTTGTCTTTGAATACATGATAAACAAATCAATTGGATAGGAGGAGGTCTAAGGTCGACTCTAATGTAATGAGAACCCAATACCTAAAAATATTAATGATCCGCCGCACGGTCTCAGCTGTCATGCAACAAAATCATATTTTTATCTACACCAAAAGGGCATAGTAGGGATGAGTATGGTCTACTTGTACTTATTAGCTATCATTGGCCGACTGACAAAGTATAAAATAAGGTACATAAATGCATACTATGAGAACATTACCTACAATAAAAAAATATCCCAAATAGTATCTCACACAATCTCCACTAAGAGTTCTAAATTTAACAAGTAAACAAGGTAGATATAAACAGAAAAAGAATGGACTTGTGTCAAATAGAACACAGAAGCACAACACTGAAGATTGTGGTTATCTCATAACATTCTATACACATACTGAACATCAACACTTAGAAGTATGACCCATGGGGTGTTTGCAACCCATATAGATTCTCATTACTAAATTCAAACCTCAATATCCATATCTTCTTTGCTACTCGTGGACTACATCAAAGTGTATAGTAAAAGAACCTCATTTATGTTAGATATGGTGTTTCCTTAATAGTACCAATGTCTCATGATTATCTGAATGATACGAGGATATAATACTCAGAACTAACTCAGTATGAAGATCTTGACTCACATATATACGTGAACATAGAATCTACTCAATCTATTAACTAGCCATGATATAGTATAAACAATGCACCAATGGAATAAGTATGCATGTAAGGCATCATTAATATCACATTAGCCCTAAATTTGTTATTTCCATCATGATGAAAGAAATCAATTCAAATACAAGGCCAATAATATAGGATAAAGCCCCCATACGAGCAACAAATAGTAAATATCACATCAAGACAAAAAACATCAATATAGTGCCCACACGAGCACACAAAATGTCACAACCTAATTTACGATAATTATGGCACCTACTAAGTCCCAATAGTAGGTTAGCCAAATAGTAACCCAGATCTAAACACCATGGGTTAACTTAGTGGAAAATTTCCAACATAGGCGGAAATTAACAACATATCTTCTATTCTAACAAGGGGATATAGATAGATAAGGATAAATCAATAGTACAAATATCTATTCCATGACCTGGTAGGGCTAGAATAAGAGCAACTAATAATAATACAACCTGTCTTAAAATAGGCAACAGCAGTAGCTAGTACTTGAATTTACACCAAAAAAGTACAGAAGTGTAGTGTAAGTACCAAAACCATGGTTACTCAGTTGGCCTTATCGGCCGACTACGCTAAATCATGATAAAAGAATGATAACATGCAAAATAACATAGCTAAGTCAAGTTTGAAAAAAACCTAAATCATCCCCAACATCATTGTTTCTAAATAGTGTAAATAAATATAAATAATAGCCTAACATAATACATCAACACACACAATCATAACTACAAAATTAGCTCTCATACGCCAACTAGTGTAGTAAAGTAAATAACCCATTTCAAGCATCCATAAGCCTTGAAGGTACACAAAAGATATTATAACCCACCACCATCATTTATAAAGTTCATCATTCCACTAGAATCGACTCACATAATGCCACATTATAGCCATTTCCTCATTTTTCAGACTTAGTCAAATAGTTATTTTCAATCTCACAACCTGATATCATCATATCATTAAAAGTAAATGATCATAGCATAATATCTATGTCCAAACTTGAATCGGTAAATATAATTATCACCCATACTTGAACCAGTAATTATAATAATTAGCCGGACTTGAACCTAAAAATGTATTAACAATGTAATAATCGTCCTCCAAATATGAATCGAGTAAATATCATCAATATCATACTATCCTCCTGACTCGAATCAGTAATTATGAATATATCAACGTAATCAATAGTATAAATAATAGCATAATCAATAGGAATCAACCCTTACATCATCAAATATAACCATCAAGTGTAAAGGTTTCTCAATATTTTTTGAATAATCTTTTCCAAAAGGAAAACAAGTGTATTAAGGTCTACAAAAGCTAACATGCGTCTTAGCCTAAGGTGGGTCAAGGGCCCACTTCTAATCCTTAGAGTTCTATTTTAGGAAAATTTTGCTCAAACTAGACTTAAGGTATCTAAATTAATATGTAGATGTTAAACAAGCCTCAATTATCTCCAAGATAGGAATTTAACCTAAAATATGAGTAATGGGATCAATTTAGCCTAAATTAGGATTTTTGAATATCCTAAACAGACCAACTATACCAAGAATTGCAATTCTTCTTACCAACATCTAAAACCCATTCCAAATCTAATACAATATCATAAATATACTATGGATTAACTCAATATAACAAGAGGTTAAACCTAGCCTACCTTGACATCAAAAATAGCTCAAAAATTTGTAAATAATAGTTGTCCCCTTCTGAGAATCTTCTTCAAGATGCCAAGCTATCAAAATCACATACTACTATATAAAACAATAATAATGATACCCATATTTTACTATTACGCTTTGGGTACAAAAATCAACAAAAATCTCATGTGACATTTATGGAAAATCACATTTCTGAAAGCAACCCAACATTCCCAATGCTCAAGGAGTCATTATCCTAAGAATAAATAAACTCCAAGACAATTAGGGCCTAATATAATGCCTCCAAGGTTTTGGGATTTTTAAACAAGAAATGGAAAATCTAGTACGAAATTAGAGGAATCTTAATTCAAATTCATAGGAAAATCGTGTAATCAATCAATACTTAAGCTCCCAAATCAACAAACAACTCTAATTTTAAACTACCTTACTATTTAGGATTTTATCTCTCTTAGAATTTATGAAGAATGGGAAAAATCATGCAAAGAGTGTCTATTTATACCCATACCAAGTCCTCAGGTGTTGCTATAGTGACCCGATATTTGCGATCGTGGTATATTGGGATGTCCAAGTGAACCACTATTGCAATACTTAGACCTGCAATCGTGACTCTGCTACCCAGCTCAAGATAGTCAAGATCACGACCCAAGATATTGTTATCGCGATTCTCTAGATACAATTGAGACTTGGGAAATCTCCAAGTCTTTGCCAACCCCTTAGGATTCATTTGTAAAACCATATACATAAATAAACTATGTAACCATACCAAATTTAATGTTCTGAAGACAATGGCACAGTTTAAATTTCTTTCCAATGTCATTTCAATGAAATGTGGGTACCACACCTAATTTCCAATTTCTTAACTATCCAACCAATAGGTCAAAAGTAGCTTGGGTGCCTCATGACTAAGACCAAGAGTACTTCTATCCTCAAATAGACATTCCAAAGCTATTGGAATAGTCAAAATTTGCATTTCAGGGCATTTAGCTGATGTTTTATCCAAGTGGCCATTTAGAATAAGCGACGACTTTAAAAGTAGGGAAATGACTCTAAAAACCAAAAAATCTAATTGGTAATCGAACTATCGGTTCCTGAAAGTCATATGACCTGAAGGGTCATTACACAACAGAAATAATATCATTGAAATACTACTCCCATGATTATTACTCGTACCCATAGCATGATTTTTATATATGTATTAACTACCCAGCCTAGTCTGAAGAAAGTTAATGCATAACCTACCCCGTGATGTGAAAATTCCTTTAATATGGAGTGTTCCTATTTCAAAAACCTCAAAATCAACTAAAACATACAAATGTTGAACCTATGCATTAAATGAAAGCCAATGATATCCATATTGCAAACATTCAAGTAAGGGTTAAAACGGACCCTCAAAATGGGTTTTCAAAAAAAACGGGTAAAATAAGAATTATTGTATGGAAAAACCATATTGATGATTAATGAAATCCATATGAGAAAACACAAGTTCATATTGGTTAGGAATAAGGTTTTAGTTAAAGAAATACCCTTTTAGGCCTTCCAGTCAAAACATACACAAATTAAAATTTGAAATCAGGATTTAAGGAGTTTTAAATGACATAAATCAAAGTAAAATAATTAAAACTGTGATTTAGATACTACCCAAGCTGAAGAATGGTAGTAATCATAAAACATTCTCTCAACCCAAAGCTCGTAGTATCCAAATTTAAAAAAAAGGGAGAAAATAGTTTTTATGTCTGTCCCGCTATAACCACTAAAGCGATTATCGCTTAAACAAATGGTTAACTACTTAAGAGGTCTATCATCATGCATGAGTCTGCTAGAGCAGTCAAATGTATTCTTTAGAAGTAGATGAATGGACCAACGAACCCTGTTAGGCAATTCATGGGCCACTTAAGAAGATACTATTTAAGTGGTCCTTTTGCCACTTACATGGTTGCACCAAATAAAGAAACATCTGGAACTTTGCTAAGTTACAAACTTTCTGACCAACCCTGGCTATTCATTCAGAATTTAATAAAGGCTAAAAAAAATATGCTACTAGTCTAAATTTAATGTTTTGACTCATTTGCGACATCAGATTTTTAAAAAGAGGTTGTTTTCACAAAATTGACCACTAAGACCCAATTTTACTAATTTTCAAATTGAGGGTCGAGATGCTATTAAAATCCATAAAGCCAAAAAACCACTCTACCAACCAAACAATCAATGTTGCAGATCTATTAGGACAGTTTGTTTTGCCATCTTACACACAAAGCAATAAATTTTAACTGATGTCAACTAGAATGTCATTCCAACATCTATAAATTAGAAATTCACAAAAGACATTCTAGATCACATCAGGAATATTTCAACTATCCCCACATTATATAAATAACTAACAAATAACAACAACAGAGATGGGTAAAATGGTTAAAATACATAAAAGAAAAGTTCACAGAATAACGTTGTTATAGTTGGCGTAGAATATATTATTGAGGGGGTTTACATTCACAGGGTGCCTGTATCCACTATTTATTATTGAACGTCTCAGTTTACTTCTTGATTTTGGAGGACATTTTAGGAATATTTGGTTATCTTGGATAGCCATAGAACTTCATTTCATCCCTAGATTGATAGGTTGTTGGAGTATATTTTTCAAGGTTTTGAATATTTGGTCCATTCTTGTGTTTTGGATTTTGTAGGTTAGTGGGACCAATTTTTACCTTTTCCAAAATTTATATATAATAATAATTTTCATTCGAGTATTCTGATTGCCCCATTCTAGGTGTTTTATGGTATGCATTGTGGGTTTTCAATTGGTTTGTTTTAGACTTATGAGGTTCAACGTTGTGGTATATATTTTCTTTATGGATCATTGATAAGGTTTGGGTAATTTATAAAAGGATTTGGTTAGCTCATAGCAGGTAGACGAGTAATTATGATGATCATAGGCACATTTATACGCTAAGAGTCATTATCTATATCATGACGCAAAATTGATGGGTCATGATAGCACTTCTCTCCACAATACTTAACAAGTAAATCTATCGCCCAAACTAAATAGGGAAATCAATACTAAAAAACAAAGTAAATGCTTCTAGAGAAGAATCAAAAAACACAAATATGGTAATAGCATAAATAAAGTAAATATATCAAAAAAATCCCAAAACATTGTGTCACAGTGTAAGAACTACTAAATACATATAGAATAATAAAGATTCAATAATAGTCCAAAAAGGATCAAAATCAATCTCTGAATACTAAATAAAACATAAAATTAGATAGGAAGAGGTAGTAGGCCAACTCCTAAAGTATAGGACATCCGCTACTGTAAATATACTCCAAATATTGTCTGAGTCAACTATTCGTGGAGCGAACTCATACATAAATCTTGAATAAAAGGGCGCATTATGGATGAGTATGATACATTTGTACTCAGTAGGTATCATAGGACGACTAAGTAAAGTAGAAAATAAAATATATAGCATAAACTATGGACATATCACCTTCAATTAAAAAATGTCCAAAACGATAACCCACACTATCTTTATTAATAGTTCTACAATATACATATATAATAAATTCTAACAAGAGAATAAAACACAGATATAGACCTATACTATGTACAAGTAGGGGAAAGGATTACACATAAACAGATAACACATAAATAACTAAAGCACAACACAGAGTAAACATAATATATATGAAATTTAATAAATATGATGATAATGTTGATGATGATAGTGATGATGATGATGAAAGAGGTCATTGTACAATCTGTGTATACACCAATCAAGCTATACTCCTAAGGTAGGACCCATGGGGGTTCATCAACCCATGTACAGTTCAAATCCAATACAAATTTCAATAATTCCTCTCTAACACATCCATTAGTAGAAGGTTCTTAAAGATGTCATTATTTCGATCAGAAAAAGATAGTGTTTCTAATATTCCATGGAGTTACCATTGTTTCATGAATATTTGTGCTATGTGGATGTAATGCTCACACCCAACTAGTATGAGAATTTTCAAATCCAACCAATATACTAGCTAAGCTAGCTAAAATCCACTTAATATTCCAACCATCCATGAGTATAATGTAATACATATGTTAACATACTACAAAAACACAATAATGTGCCATTGATACAAATAAACTCTAATTTAGGCTTTTTATCAAAAGAATGTACAACCAAATACATATACTCAAGGATAACGATATCGGATAAGACCTTATAGAATCATACATAGAAAATTATTTCTAAAAACAACCAAATAACAACAATATAGGCTCCACATAGGTACAACACAAAAATATAGCCATTTCTAAGAATGGTTCCCACACCCATAACATGATTTTATACCAATATTTACTACACATCCTAGTATAAAGAAGGTTATGCCATAATCTACCTCAAATGCGAACGCTAGTATAAAAAGCCTTCAATCAAGAGCTTTACCCTCATGAATGGACCCATAATCAAATCAAACATACAAATACATAATCTACATGACTAAAGAAATCCAATGGTACCCATATTACCTATTTTTAAGTCTGGGTCAAAACAAACTCCTGAAATGGATTTTTAAAAAGATGGGAAAATAATAATTTTGTTTTTGAAACATTTTCCCCATAATCATAATAGTCTACAACTTGAAAATCATGTTAAAATGAGTTAGAAATGATATTCAAATCATATAAAACAATTTCAAGCTTTACAAACAAAAACCCCAAACCCCATTTTAAAAATTATAAATTTGAATTTTTTTGAAGATGTAATCAAGAGAAAAATTATAATTATATGTTAGAAACTTACCCCTGCGAAAAATCCCAAATATCCCTTTGGAATCCTCAAAATTCAATCTCCCAAGCCCCAAAAATGGTAAAAATGGAGTTTGAACTTTCACCTTGATGGAAATCACATAATATAATATAGAAATTCTTGGTTAATTGGTAAAATAGAGATCTAAATTTATAGATAATTATTCTAAGAGAAAAAATATATCAAAAATCATTAAAATTAGAGCTTCCTCATTCCAAAAATATTAAAAGTATGAATTTGGGTCTTATACTCTGCGATGAATGTTTGAGAGACACTTTAATTGCTTAAGAGACCTTCTCACATGTTAAAAAATGTTGCTTTAGTAGCCATATTTTATCACAAACAATCCAGTTATATGGTCAAAGGTTCTCATTCGCGAACACACTAGCACCATCTATGTCAAAAGCTAATTTTTGACCCACCGAACACATTCAAAAAACTATGATCATTATCCAATAGTGAAATTTGATTGCAAAATAATGTAACACCCTTAGTTTTGGGGTGTTAAAAATGTTTCAATTTCTGAGTTTACTGCCCTGGTTACGTGTAACACCCTGGATCTGGTACCCAGAATACTACCTGGTGCTCATGACCCTGAAGGACCACAAGCTAATCCAAGACTAATATCTGTACCTGTACACTGCATAATTTGACATGATAATGCAGAAACATGCACTGAAAGGCCATAAGGTTGAAAATTAAACATAATCTGAAAGATATAATATTTGTGTGGGGTAATAAAATACCTAAAACAAAATTAAAAATACAAATATTTGAAACATGATAGTCTAGAAAGCCTCTAACTGACTGAACTGTCTGAGTAAGAAGCTTATGGGACATGTTCCCAACTTACTCCAACTAATAAACTAATTACTAAGATAATAGAGAATAATTATGTCCTCGAATGATAAGGACTCACTTCTAACTCTGGCTGCTAAAACTGGAATCTACTATTGATTTACAGCTCTTATCTCTGAACCTATGGTATAAGACACCATAGCGCAAATACGTCAGTACTTTAGATGTACTAGTATGTATGTGAGGTAGGCTGAATGCATGGCATTCATATGCATGAACAATAATAATAACTGACTAACTATCATGAGCGTGAGAATACATGCATGGGACATAACATCTAACATTAATACTGTGATAACATGATTACTGAATCTGAATATAACTGATAACATGAGTGACTGTATATGACAGTCCTGAATTTGATGGAACTATATGAGTTTCATACTATGTGTGAGTTGACAGTATCTGACAGTCCTGAATTCTGAAGAACTATCTGAGTTCTTTTACTAACACAGATACTGAGACTGTGGGAGGTAGTTATCTAACCGATATGCCCTAAATGATGTATTATAGCTTAATTGGGGTCCAATCTATACCTTGATTGGAATGGTGTCAATACCACGCCACTCGTAAAGACAATATGTGAGTGACACTAATATAGCAGGTAACTCTAGTAAGAACGGTGGGAACCCTCATATAGCAGGCTATGCCACCTTATTTACACTCATATAGCAGGATGTGATGTCTCAACCTATGCTGGCTACATAGTTCTGTAATACAAGGATTTCTTCTAGGAATCACCCCCTCATATAACTGGTGAGTTCTTATCCTTGGGTTCACTCGGTGCTAATTTCTACTCTCATCTGAATAGACACTGAACATAATTTACTGAAATGAAAATAGACTGAGTTACTAAATTCCATTGACTGATGAAATATTACTGATATCTGACGACTCACTGAGTTCATGAGATCATAGAGATTTCCTAAGTCATAAGACTTTCTCAAGTGTAAGGATTCATAGCTTGACTGATAGTATCGTGGAAACATGACATGGCTCGAGGCACACAACTAATATTTCGGGTACAAATAGCCCCAGGACTCGATGGAAGAAAACCTTACCAAGCATAACTTACTTGAACATATAACTAACATCATATTCCATAATATATTTATAGAAGCATTCCATCAAACTTGTACATACATGGGGATTTCATGATATCATACTAGTTAGGCATTGTTCCTTCATCTAGGCATTTAATGAAACACATGGTAGGAATAGCACATGTAGACAACATTATACAACAATTAATCATCATGATTCATCTCTAATTTTATCATCTAGGGTTTATTCATAGGTTCACATGAATATACATTTATACAAATCAATTCCACATAAAATTTATCACCCAACATGGATTTGAATTCAATTGATCATTCTCAACATAAAAAAAACAAACCCAACGTGAAATTCATAAATAAATCCATAAACTTAAACTTAGAAAAGAGATTCTTGGGCTTTAGGGATGAAAAGAGTCCATGAATGAACACTATGCATGCGTTAGTTCGTGATTTCATGAAGATTGATGAGGGAAATTCTTTATTTTGAATCTTCAATAAAAAGCCCTAGGTTGTTCTTGAGAGGTTTTTGAGAGAAGA
Source organism: Capsicum pubescens (assembly GCA_030864215.1). Classification (NCBI taxonomy): domain Eukaryota; kingdom Viridiplantae; phylum Streptophyta; class Magnoliopsida; order Solanales; family Solanaceae; genus Capsicum; species Capsicum pubescens. Next base: position 161,439,449 of record CM061549.1, on the reverse strand, counting down.
GAGTGTATTTTGGGTGAAAAGTGGCTGAATCACATGTTTAAGGGCTTAATAGGGGTGGGAAGTTGACCCTTTTAACACTAGATGCATCAATTAATTTCAGCAAAATTTCCTGAATTGGACCCTTGGCGCGACACAGCGCTATCGCGCCGTGTCATTAGAATTTTACAATTGGGAAACTGAGGGATGGAATGACATGGATCTATTGCGTTGCCCCTTCTTTTATAACCTAGAACATTGGCGCAACGCGGAGAAAATCACGCTAAGACACTGGAAAAGGACAATTCTAAATTTGGTCCCTAGCGCGATGCGCCATAATCGTGGACCCTACTGGAATTTTCCAAATGTCATTTCCTCTAATGGCGTGGCGTACCACTGACTAATATGGCATAGTTTTATGACGGGAACTTGAAATAGTAGTAACTTCTGACCCGATTATCAGATTTGGGAGAATCTTTTATCGATGGAAAGGTCATTGAATTTCCAACATGACATAAAGTGAAAAACCTTGAAAATTCATCATAGAATAACCATCATTCAATTTAGAAGATAAAACTAGACATTCTTGAGATGAAATTAGCTAGGAAAATGTACGGGGCATTACAATATCTCCCCTTTGAGAACTTTTATCCTCGAATGAGACTGAATGAGTGGGAAGAAACGACAACCGACGTACATAATAAACATGAATAACTAGAACATGATGTCATGAAATACATGACTGACAAGCTGAACATATAATACTGAACATGTATATCTGATGCATGTGTAACTAATTCATGAATGCATGACTTAGTGTTCTGAAGAACTAAGTTTCTCATAATGAGAATACATGTCTGATGCATAATTATATAACTAAACTGATACATGCCTGCATGATTGAATATGCAATGGTACTTGATTACAAGTTTCTAATAGGAACATGAGCATGAAGCTGCATACCAAGTTTGTGATGAACACCAAACATGAAAATGAGTAAGCTTAAGGAGAATTTTACCTTGACCTTGATCTGAGTTAGAGAAAAAGAGGTGAGGATACTTAGTACGAATATCTTTCTCTTCTTCCTAAGTAGCTCCCTCGATGGAATGATTTTGCCAAAGAACCTTAACTAGAGGGACTTCTTTGTTTCTCAATCTACGAGTCTGATAGTCTAAGATTTTGACTGGAATCTCTTCATAAGAGAGTGTGTTCTGAGCATCAATGCTCTGAATAGGGACTACAACTAATTGGTCACCATGCACTCCTTGAGCAAAGAGACATCATAGACTAGATGAACTGAGGCTAGATCTGAATGAAATTCGAGCTCATAATCTACCTTGCCAAATCGACCGAGAATCTTTAAGGGACCGACATATTGGGGACCGAGTTTCCCTTTGTTGCCGAATTGCTTCACTCCGTTCATGGGAGAGATCTTTGGATAGACATAGTCACCAATCTCGAACTCGCGATATTTTCTATAAATATCTGTATAAGACTTTTGTCGACTCTGAGTAGCCCGGAGTCTTTCTCTAATCAACTGGACTTTTTCTAAGGCATCGAATAATAAATCTAGCCCTATAACTGAGGCCTCACTAACTTCAAACCAACCAATTGGAGATCTACATCTCCTACCATATAGAGCTTCAAATAGAGCCATCTGAATACTGGAATGATAGTTGTTGTTGCATGCCAACTTAATCAAAGGTAAGTGGTCATACCAAATTTCCTTGAAATCGATTTCACATGACCTTAGCATATCTTCTAACGTCAAAATGGTCCTTTCTGCTTGACGATCTGTCTGAGGATGAAAGATTGTACTAAGATGAACTTGGGTTCCAAGACCCATTTGGAATGCTTTCTAGAAATGAGAGGTGAACTGGGTACCTATGTCTGAGATAATGGATAATGGAACACCGTGCAATCTGACCAACTCCTTGATGTAGAGTTTGGCGTAATCCTCGGCTAGATAAGAGGTATGAACTGGAAGGAAATGAGTTGATTTGGTCATTTTGTCTATAATGACCCAGACTGAATTGTGCTGATGATAAGTTTGAGGCAAACCCATCACGAAGTCCATGTTCATAATTTCCCACTTCCAAGTAGGAATAGTGAACTCCTGCATGGACCCACTAGGCTTCTGATGCTCTATCTTAACCTGCTAACATGTAGATCACTTAGCCACAAAATCTGCGATGTCTCTCTTCATCCCACTCCACTAATAGATTTCCTACAAGTCGCAGTACATCTTTGTGGCCCCTGGATGAATAGAGTAGCGCGCACCATGTGCTTTTCCAAGAATTTTCTTCCTTAAGTAATCTATACCTGGAACACAGAGATGATCCTGACAACGAAGAACACTATCTCCCCCTTGGGAGAAAACCTCTATTTTTTAATCCTGAACTGACTCTTTCAACTTGATAATACTGGGATCCCTATCTTGCTTTTCTTTTAATTCAGAAACTAGAGATGATTCTGAACTACTCTGAACCCATATATCACTCTCATCATTATCGACTAAGAGAATACCTAGTTTGGCAAAATGATGGACTTCCTGAGCTAACTTCTTTTTACTATTAGTAACATAAGCAACACTACGCATACACAGTCTACTGAGAGCATTGGACACTACGTTGGCCTTCACCGGATGATAAAGAATACTCATGTCATAATCTTTTAAGAGCTCTAACCACCTTCTATGACTAAGATTAAGATCTTTTTGAGAAAAGACATACTGAAGAATTTTATGATCAGTGAACATATCTACATGAATACCATATAGATAATGCCTCTAAATCTTCAAAGCAAAGACTACGATGTCTAACTAGGATAATTTCTCTCATGGGGCTTAAGCTATTTGGAGGCGTAGTCTATGACCTTACCATTTTACATGAGGACAAAACCCAAACCTACTCTGGATGTATCACAATACACTATGAACCCATCTGAACCATCTGGGAAAGCTAAGATTAGAGCTGAGGTGAGTCGAGTTTTCAACTCTTGAAAACTCTTCTCGCAAGGATCTGACCACTGAAACTTAACTTTCTTCTGAGTCAATCTAGACATAGAAGATGCAATAGAAGAAAATCCCTCGACAAAACTTTGGTAATAGCCACCCAAACCTAAGAAACTCCTAATATACGATGGAGAGATAGGTCTGGGCAGTTTCTTACTGCTTTTGTATTTTGAGGATCAACTCTAATGCCATCACCAAAAATGATATGACCGAGGAATGCTACTGATCTTAGCCAAAATTTGCACTTACTGAAATTGGAGAATAGCTGATATTCTCTTAGAGTCTTAAGTACTGTTTTGAGATGGTCTGCATTATCACGTTTATTGTGGGAATAGACCAGAATATCATCAATGAAGACTATGATGAACATGTCCAAGTACTTCTTGAACACACGGTTTATCAAGTCTATGAAAGAGGCTGCGGCGTTGGTAAGACCAAATGACATGATTAAGAATTCAAAGTGACCATACCGGGTATGGAAAGCTATTTTCAAAATGTCACATTCTCTGACTCTGAGCTTATGATAGCCGGATCAGAGGTCTATCTTAGAGAAATAGTTGGCTCCCTGAAGTTGGTCAAAGAAGTCATCGATTCGGGGACGAGCATACTTGTTCTTAACCGTGACTTTATTGAGTTGATGATAGTCTATACATATTCTGAGAGAACCATCTTTCTTCCACATGAATAATACTTGAACGCCCCATGAGGAAATGCTGGTCCTGATGAATCCATTATCTAAGAGATCCTTCGATTGTTCTTTCAGTTCTCTGAGTTCAGCTGGTGCTATTTTGTATGGAAAAATAGAGATAGGCTGAGTATTTGGAAGAAGATCAATATCGAAGTCTATTTCCCTTTTAGGAGGAAATCCTGGAAGATCTTTGGGAAAGACATCTTAATATTCACCTACAACTGGAACTAATTCAAGGCTGGGAGTTTCAGTACTAGTGTCCTTAACTCGAACAAGATGATAGACACATCATTTAGATATTATTTGCCTTGCTAGAAGGTAGAAAACAAGATGACCCCTGAAAGAAGATACACTACCCTTCCACTCAAGGACGGGTTCATTTGGGAATTAAAACAGGCCTATTATGTTTCTACAGTCGACTGTGTCATAGCAGGAATGAAGCTAATCCTTGCCGAGAATGACGTCAAAATAAGTCATCTCTAATTCGACTAAGTCTGCTGAAGTGACTTTTTGAAATATCATAACCAAGCTATTCATAAATACCCACCGGGCTATGATAGTTTTACCCACTAGTGTAGAGATTGAAAAGGGTTTTACTAGGATTTTGGGATTGATTTCTACGATATAGGCAGTGAAAAACACAAAAAACCTCCTGGACCTAGCAAAGCATAAACATGCACATAAAATATCTGTAACGTACCAGTAACTACATCAGGAGAATTTTCCTGGTCCTATCGGGACTAAAGAGCATAGAGACGATTTGGGCATTACCCACTAGTAGCACTGGAGGTGGCACCCTACCGATTTGGGAAACCAGACTAAGCAAAGAAGCAATGTTGTTGACCCTGAGGACCCAGCTGATGACATCTCTAACTATGTGGCCTGGCTTGCCACATCCGAAACAAATACAACTACCAGCTATTCAAATACCCTGATGGTGCTTGCCAAAAGTCTGGCAAATAGGATAGGTACGGGAACTGTTAACACAAGCCTGAGACTTATAGCCTGGCGCTCTATCTTTGTTACCCTCTCTGAACTTAGGAACTGGAGAACTAGATGAAGAAAGAACTAAAACTGATGATTTAGGATGAAATAAGAGCGATTTCCTCCCTCTAACTTAGGCTGACTAAAATAAAATCTACCTATCCTAGATCTTAAATTATTCTTCTCCCTCTACTTAACCTTCTGCTCCTCTATCTGCTGAGCATGAGTTATGAGCCTAGATAAAGCTATGTCACTATTCAATAGGCAGATCTGCACTCATTAACCATGCTATCATTCACCCCTATAATGAAATTACTCATCCTTGCCCTGCTATCTACAACCATATGAGGGGTATATCTGGCTAATTGAGTAAACTTAACAGAATACTCGTTAACTATCATTTTACCCTGCCTGAGGTTGATGAATTTTAGCACCTTAGCTTCTCTAAGCTCTAGTTAAAAGAATCTATCAAGGAATACTGAAGCAAACTCCTCTCACTCAACATACCCTGCATCGTCTTCCCTCTATAACTTTCACTGATTGAACCAAGTATGAGCCATATCCTATAACTGAATGCAGCTAGCTCAGCACTCTCACTAGAAGTAACCTACATTATGTCTGTCACTTTCTAAACTTGATCTAGGAATTCTTGAGGGTCCTTATCTGTCTTAGACCCAAGAAAGGATGGAGGATTTATTTGGGTGAAATCCCAAATCCTGGCTGCAGCTGTATTGGCCACTGAATTTGATGGAACGACAGTTGGTCATTTATTTTGAGCAGCAACTTATTTATAAAGAGTAGTAAATGCAGCTCGGAACTCTGCATGAGAAACATGTTCGCCCAAAAGATCTTCGGGCTGAGGGGCTAACTAATTTCCATTTCTTCTTTTAGGAGGCATGTTCTATAGAAGAAAGGGAGAATGGATTAGACTGAGAGATTAACTTGAGATTATGCTCATTAGCACAACATGAATACATAAAGAGGGGAAACTATTCCTAAAATATCTTATAGGATACTGTACATAAATGTGGCGCGCAACACAGCCATATACAAGACTCTACTAAATACTGTTTTCAGACATCCTAGGATACTATTAATCCTTAGGCTCTGATACCAAGTTTGTAATTCCCCAAATCTTGTACCCGGAATGCTACATAGTGCTCATGACCCCGAAGGGACACAAGCTAATCCACGACTGATATCTGTACCTGTCCACTGCATAATATGACATAATAATGCGGAAACAATCATTGAAAGGCCATAAGTTTGAATACTGAACATAATCTAAATAAAATAACATCTGTGTGGGGTAATAGAATAACCCAAAAAAATTGAAAATACTAAAGTTTGAAACATGATATTCTAGAAAGCCTCTAACTGACTAAACTGTCTAAGTAAAAACCTTATGGAATATGTCCCCAACTAACTCCAACTAATAAACTAATTAATGAGATAATAGGGAATAATCTTGTCCTCGAATGATGAGGAATAACTTGTAAATATAAAAACTGAAACTTAAATCTACTGCTGATTTGGAGCTCGTGTCTTTGAACCTATAGTATAAGACAGCATAGCATAAATACGTCAGTACTTTAAATGTATTGGTATGCATATGAGGTAGGCTGAATGCATGGTGTTCATATGCATAAACAATAATGATAACTGGCTAACTATCGTGAGCGTGAGAATATACGCATGGGACAAAACAATTGACACTTATATTGTGATAACATGATTACTGAATCTGAATATAATTGTAATATGAGTGACTATATCTGACTGTCCTGAAACTGATGAAATTATCTATGTTTTGTACTGAGTCTGAGTTGATTGTATCTGACAGTTAAAATTTTTGAAGAACTATCGTAGTTCTTTTATTGAGACTGATACTGAGACTATAAGAGGTAGTCATCTAACTGAAACGCCCCAAATGATGAATTATAGCTGAATTGGGGTCCAATCTATGCCCTGATTGGAAGGGTATCAATACTACACCACTGGTAAGGACAACATGTGAGAGACCCTAATATAACAGTTAACTCTAGTGAGAATGGTGGGAACACTCATATAGAAGGCTAAGTGACCACATCTACCATTATATAGCAGGCAATGATGTCTCAACCTATGCTAGCTACATAGTTCTGGAATGCAAGGATTACTTCTAAGAATCACACCCTCACATAATAGATGAGTTCCCATCCTTGGGTTCACTCATTTGTAATTTCTACTCCCATCTGAATCAACACTAAACATAATTTACTGAACTGAACATGGACAGAGTTACTGAATTCTGTTGACTAATAGAATATTACTGATATCTGACAACTGACTGAGTTGATGATATAATGGATATTTCCTGTGTCATAAGAATGTCTTAAGTCTAAGGATTCATAGCTTGACTGAGAGTATTGTGGAAATATGACATGGCTCTAGGCACATAACAAATATTTCAGGTACAAGTACCCCTAGGACTCAATGGAAGAAAAACTGACCAAGCATAACTTACTTGAACATATAACTAACATCATAATCGATAATACATTTTTACAAGCATCCTATCAAAACATGTGATAGGCATAACTTGTACATATATGGGGATACCATGAAATCATACTAGTTGGGCATTTTTCCTTTGTCTAGGCATTTAATGAAACCCATGGTAGTCATAGCACATGTCAACAACATTATACTACAATCAATCATCATGATTCATCTCTAATTTCATCATCTAGTTTTTATTCATAGGTTCACATGAATATACATCTATTCAAATCAATTCCACCTAAAATTGATCACCCAACATGGATTTTAATTCAATTGATCATTCTCAACTTAAATAAAACAAAACCAATATGAAATTCATAATGAAATCCATAAACTTAAACATAGAAAAGATATTTTTGGGCTTCATGGATGAAAGGAGTCCGTGAATGAACACTGCGCATACCTTAGTTCGGGATTTCATGAAGATTGAAAGAGAAAATTCTTGATTATTAATCTTTTATGAAAAGTCGTAGGTTGTTTTTGAGAGGTTGTTGAGAGAAGAGAGTGTATTTTGGGTGAAAAATGGCTGAATCACATGTTAAAGGGCTTAAATAAGGGTGGGAAGTTCACCCTTTTAACTCTGGATGCATCATTTAATTTCAGTAAAATTTCCCGAATTGGACCCTTGGCGTGACGCGACGCTATTATGATGTGTCACTAGAATTTAACAATTGAGAAACTGAGTGAAGGCGTGATGTGGAGCCATCGCATTTCCCCTTCTTTTATGACCTGAAACTTTGGCGCGACACGGAGGAAATCGTGCTAAGACAGTGGAAAAAAGATAAATCTGAATTTGTCCCTTGAGTGATGCGCCATAATCACGAACCACTACTGGAATTTTGCAAATGCCATTTCCTCTTGCAGCGCGGTGCACCACTAACTAATATGACACTGTTTTATGATAGGATCTTAAAATAGTCGTAACTTCTGACCTAGTTATTGGATTTGGGAAAATCTTACATCGATGGAAAGCTTATTGAATTTCCCACGTGATAAAAATTTAAAAATTTGAAAATTCCTCATACAATAACCATCATTCAATTTATAAGCTTATAGTAGACATTCTTAAGATGAAATTAGCTAGGAAAAAGTATGGGGTATTACATTATGACTGGACCCCGTAAGTCGTAGGGTGTCCTGACAGGTCATTAGGATAAGTCATAACCAAATCAAAAATTAGGTGGTTAAGTTTTCCTAAGGGTACGAGTGGTTCAATATGAGTCGTAAGGTCTTTTTATGAGTCATTGGGTGTAAATCATAAAATATCCAGTGTTTACCTTATTGGGTTCTTTGTTGACATCGACTGGACCCTACGAGTAGTAGGGTCCCATTACGAGTCATGTCATTGAGTCTTATGGTTAGTAGTTTAAGGTGCCTTGGTTGTTATATTTTGGTTAAAACTCATGGTGATGAGTCGTAAGGAGTAACTATGTGTCAATGGTTAACTTATAGCCAATGAAGATACTTTTTCAACATTTAAGTTAAGTGCATTACATATATTTCCCCTTTAATCAAAATTAAAACAACAACTTATTACTTCTTTAGGGTGTTATTAGAACTCAGAAAAAAATCTAAGTAACTTCTCAAACAGTTCAAAAGGCTCTCGAAATTCCCTCAATCAAGTCAAGCTAGGGTTTCATCAAGTTAGTCATCTAACGATTGAAGGGTTAATTTCTCTCCAAATTGCTTAGTATTTAAGGCACGTTACTATTACCTCATTGTTAATTTATAAAGAGTAAATATTGTAAAGTATTGTTTATGATATATTGATATTGGTTTTGAAATAATGGATGGGAGTTTTGAATGCTTAATGATGAATAATGTTTTCCCATGGTTCGCATATGAATTTTTATGCTTTAATTATGATTTTGAACTTGTGGGTGCATTGGTATAGTGAATGAACTAGGGTATTATGATTTTCCCAAACTTGTAACTTTTAAAGTGGTTATGACCAACCCCATAATGTGAAATTGCTTTTTATTTATAAGAAATATGAGAATTTGTAAAATTTAACTAAGGGGATTGTGAATCCCCAAGTTAGGTAATTTGTTTAGAATATTGTTGTTTCCTTGCAAGTGTGGTTGGTATGAAAATACCAACAATGTATGGATAAATGTGTATTGTGGTCTAAAAAATAAGATTGTGTGATAAATATTTTAATTGGGCTTTAATGGTGGTTGTGTGGTCGAGTCATGAAAGTGGAGGTTCGAGTGGCCGATAATGGAAATTGTGTTTGGCAACGTGGGGGTCAAAGTGACTAGGGAGGTTAGAGTCCCTCTCATTATTATTACATGGTTAGGGAGATTCGAGTTCCCATAAATTATCACATGAATAGGTGCTTAAGTAACCTTATTCTATGATTATGAAGTTTGAGTCTCAGCGTATATATATAATATTATTATCTATTTTGTGTGGCTACACGCACTAGGGCTAGACCAGGGGGTGAGTGTTGAGGCCCATATAGACTGCTGGTACTTGTTATGAGAATTGAGCTACATAATCTAGGAAATAGTTTTAAAGTGCATATAAAGCCTTGTTCCATATCCCGACATATAATATATATGTAAATACATTTGATTTTGTGCATTGAATATTAATAATTTTGAACTGATTAATCATGACATTATATTATTGTTATCCTTGAGTTTCATGCTAGTGCTTGAACTGCTAACCATGTTTGGACACAGTTTCCCTATGCAATGTAGGAATTGGTTATACTTCTACTCCTCCTACTCGGTAACTAAGATTCAAGATAAGCTCGTGAGTTGACATTAAAGTGGTGAACTTCCATACATCAGAAGTCTATATTTCATGTTTGGTCTTTTAGGTCTTAGAGTTTTTAGACTATTTTTGGCAATAGTCGAGGGCATGTCTCAACTCTTTATTGATATTCAATTTTGGTTTTTATTAGAAAGATTCATTTGGACTACTATGGTTACTGGGAGGTCTCATTTGGTTGTTTATCTAGACATCGGTCATCAAATTATAGATATATTTTATAATTACATAAGTTTATTCAGGTTATCTTATTATATATTCAGAATTTATCCGACCTTGGGGGATGATGTGTTCTGTTTGATTAGGTGTTGTGGGTGATCTTTGGTCCACGTGGGAATTATGATACTTATCATGGCCAGGCTCTTGTTCGGGTCATGCCAAACATGGTATCAGAGCCTAGGTTTTATGTCATTGGGTGTTCAACAAAGTCGTGTTAAATAGAGTCTCTTTTATTGGTGTGATACACACCACACTTATAAGGGAGTGGCTATGAGGCAGTTAGAATATTTTTTCATTCTTGTTCTTTTATTTTGAGCTATATAGTCTAAGATCTTAAATCTCTCTAATTCTTATTCATTGTCCATTCAAATCATGACCACAAAAAGATCTGATATCTTTGGGACCTCTTCTATCCTATTTGAGGTCAATATAGATGAAGGTCATCCTACTCTCAGAGTTTAGACCTGGTCGAGGGTGGATGCTTCTGATTGCCCTGAGGGAGATCTGTCGGTTCCTCCTATTGCTCTACAGGTACCTCAAGCTAAAGTGTCTAAAGCTGAGTTTTGCTAGTAAATTCATTTGCATACCCAATTGATGACCACTCAGACTGAGCGTGTCGCTTCTATTTCTCTATTATCTATGGCCATTAGGGTTAGCCAATTTATGAGATTGAGCCCTCCTATTTTCACTAGTTCTAAAGTTGAGTAAGATCCTCAAAACCTTATTGATGAGATAAAAAATATTATCTGTATAATGCATGTCGCTAATGAGGAAGGAGTAGAGTTTTTCACTTACCAATTAAAGTATTTAAATATCAGTGGTATGAGGAATAAGACCATTCTACAGGAGATAATATGGAATCACTCTCTGGAATGATTTTTCAAGTGCTTTTTTGGATCACTTCTTTCCTCAAGAGTTAAGGGAGGTAAATACAGAGGATTTCATGAACTGAGAAAAGGTAGGATGAAAGTCATGGGGTAGGCCTTGAAGTTAAATTAGTTATCCATGTATGCTCTTGAGTTTCCATATAGCATAAGATCTAGAATGAGAAAGTTTACTTCTAGGTTTTCACGAGACTTTATTATAGAGTGTAAGGTTTCCATGTTAAAAAATGATATGGATATTTCTTGGTTCATGGTGTATATGCAATAATTGGAGAAAGAAAAGAAAAATAATAGAGATGAGCGAAAGGTAGAGTAAGAAGTTTCATTATTTGGATAAGGGTAGAGGTCGGTAGCATAGTGGTAGAGATAGACGAAAGTGGTCTAAGAAGAAGTGGGGTAAATATATTTCCAACTCTATAGCTAGTGCTCCTAACCTAAAGACGTTAGGTGACCATCATTCTCAGTATGATAATTGGTCTTGAGAACCAATAACCTAGTCACAGATAAGCATGACTCAGTAACCTATCCTCCTTATAAATTTTGTGGTCAGGTGCAACATCGTTTTCGCAAAGAAGAGAGGAATATGTTCTTTAAATATTGACAAATTGGCCATCTGCAGAGGGATTGTCCTTCTAAGGTTGCTTTTGGAGTGAATAATATTCTTGTTGCTACTTCATCTGCTCCTACACCAAAGGTTGCTACTTTTTCTTCTTGCTCTGGCACTGGTCGGAACTATCTGTATGTACTTTTCAATTGCTAAGATTCTAAGGTGTCACCTAATGTTGTTACTAGTACACTCAATCTCTTTTATCATGATGTATGTTTTCTACTTAATATTGTGTATACTTTTTCTTATGTGATCCCTTATGTGGCTATCTATTTTTAATTTGATCCTAGGTGTATTATAGATCCTTTTTCTGTGTCCACGCCGGTGGGAAACTCCATTGTGGCTAGAAGGATATACAGGGGTTGTGTGATGTCTCTCTATGGTAAAAAAACTTAGTGGATAAAATAGAGTTAGACATGATAGACTTTGATATGATTTTAGGGATGGATTAGTTGTATTCATTCTATGCATCTATTTATTGTCAAACTCAAAGAGTCATTTTCTCTTTCCCAAATGAGCCAGTAATCGAATGGGAAGGTAGTTCCCTAGTGCCTACTAGAAATTTTATCTCATATCTTATAGGCTAGAAATTAGTTTCCAATAGGTCCCTCTATGACTTGGTACATGTTAAGGATTCTAAAGCCAAAGGATCTTCTTTACAAAATGTCCCTATCATTTGTAAATTATCCATGATGTTCCCCGATAATCTTCCTGGTGTACCTTCAGATAGGGAAATTGATTTTGGGATTGATATTTTTTCAAAAACTCATCCTATTTTTATATCTCCTTAGAGAATTGATCCGATTGAGTTGAAGGAACTCAAGAAGCAGTTGAAAGATCTTCTTAGTAATGGTTTTATCCTCCCTAGTGTGTCCCCATGGGGTCCTCCTATTTTCTCTATACATAAGAAGGATGGTCCTCTTGAGATATGTATTGATGATTGAATAAAGTAATCGTGAGAAAAAATATCCACTTTTGAGGATTGACGATCTCTTTAATTAGCTTAGGGGCGCTCAATTCTTTTCCAAGATTGATCTTCGGTCTGGGTACCATTAGTTGAAGATTAGGGAGGCGGAAATCTGTAAGATTTCTTTCTAAACTCGATATGGTAATTTTGAGCTTTTGGTGATGTCATTTAGCTTAACCAACACCCTGGCCGTGTTTATGGATCTTATAAATTAGTTATTCTGCCATTTCATGGACATGTTTATCATTGTCCTTATTGATGATAATTTAGTGTATTCTAAGAGTGAGGTGGATTATGTCGATCAGCTCCGGCTTATGTTGCAGACCCTAAAGGATCAACATTTGTATGGTAAGTTCTCGAAGTTTGAGTTCTTGTTGAATGTTGTGACCTATTTGGGTCATGTTATTTCTAGTGAAGGGATCATGGTGGATCCACAGAAGGTTGTGGTGGTTAAGAAGTTGACTAGAACAACTACTCCATCTGATATTCGGAGCATCTTAGGTTTAGTTGGCTACTATAGATGGCTTATAGGGAGTTTCTCTTTTATTGTGGCCCCGTTGACTAAGTTAACTTAGAGGAAAGTTAAATTCTTATGGTCTTACACTTGTGAGTTTGTCATCTATTATGATGCATCCCAGGTAGGGTTGGGTTATTTGTTGATGCAGTATGGCAAGGTGATTGCTTATGTTTCTAGGAAATTGAAAGTTCATGAGTAGGGTTATCTTACCCATAACTTGGAATTATTAGTTGTGGTGTTTGCATTGAAGATTTGTTATCATTATTTGTATGGAGTATGTATGTTTAGTTATTTGGATCATAAGAGCCTGTGATAGGTTTTCACTTAGAAGTAGCTAAATCTTCAGAAAATAAGGTAGCATGAGTTGCTAAAGGACTATGACATAAGTCTTAACTATCATCCAGGTAAATCTAATGTCTTTGTTGATTCTCTTAGTAGGTTGTCCATTGGAAGCTTGTCTAATGTAGATATGGTGAAAAAGGATTTAGTGAAGGATAATCACCATTTAGATAATCTTGGAATCTGCCTCTTAGATTTTGAGTATAGTGGTGTGATTTTTCTAGAGGTAACGAAGTCATCTCTCGGTGCTGAAGTGAAGGACAAGCAGATGTTGGTTCCTATCTTGATGCAGATCAAGAATGATATAGGATAGTAGAAAGTGAAGGTTTCTTTGATTAGTGGTGATAGTATCTTGAGGTACAAAGGCCAACTGTGTGTTCCCGACATTGATGGGTTGTGAGGAACAATTTTGTCCTACGCTCATGAGTTAAATTAAACTATTCATCTCGATTCAACAAAAATGTATCATGATCTTAAAGTGGTTTTTTGTGGAAGAATATAAAGCGGGGTGTTGCCAATTTTATGGCTAAGTGCATGGTTTATCAACAATTCAAGGTTGAACACTTGAGTCTGGGTGGATTGTCTCAAGATATTGAGTTTCTAGTGCGAAAGTAGGAAATGGTCAATATGGATTTTTTAATGGTCTTTAGCGATCTAACCAGTAGTTTGATTCGATTTGGTTCATCATGGATTTGATGACTAATTCCACTCAATTCTTGCCATTGTGGACGAAATTCACTTTAGAGGATTATGTCAAGCTTTTCATTAAGGAGATTGTGAACTTGCATGGTACTCTAGTTTTTATCAGATCATATTGGTTTACTCAGTTCTTATATCATATTTCTGGGTCTTTTTAGTGAGGTTTGGGGACTCAGGTCACCTTTAGTAGTACTTTCCACCCGCAGACACATGGGCAAGAGGAAAGGACAATTCAAGTTTTTGAAGATATATTTCAGTCTTGCATGTTTGATTTTGGTGGTAGTTGGGTTGACCAATTTCCTCTCATAGAATCTTCCTTCAATAATAGTTATCACTCTAGCATTGGTATGGCTCCATTTGATGCTTTATATGATAGGAATCGTCGATCTCCTATTGGGTGGTGTGCGGTTGGTGAAAGTAAGATGTTTGGTCCTGATTTTGTTCACCAATCCATGGAGAAGGTGAAGGTGATTCGATATAGGCTTAAGTCCACCCACAATTGCCAAAAGTCCTACGTGGATTTGAGGTGAAAAGAGTGATCCAATTTGAAAAAAAGAGGAAGTTTGGTCCCCGTTATGTTGGTCCATATGTGGTTTGAAGAGGGCTGGCAATGTTGCAAATGAATTGGAGTTGCTTTCTAGTTTTAACTCCATCCATCCAGTGTTTTATGTTTCGATGTTGACAAAGTGTGTAGGTAATCCTTTGATGGTTTTTCGTTTGGAGGACATGGGTATCTCAAATTCTTTATAATATGAGGAAATCCTAGTTGATATTTTGGATCGTCAAGTCCGTTGGTTGCAGACAAGGTACGTGGCTTTGGTAAAGTTTCTTGGAAGAACAAGAAGGTTGAGGAAGCTATGTGACCAGCCGTGGATGACATGAATTACGAGTATCCATTCTTTTTTATTATTCTAGGTCATCGTGCTTGAGGTATAAGTATTCCTCAGCATCTTTGTTTTCAAACTTCTTTAAAGGAAATTGTTATTTCCTTGGTATCTTTGTTTGTTGTCTTTGTTAAAGGTAATAGTTGTGGTAGTGTTTGGAGTCAAATTGTGCTAATAAATTCCTTGTTCAATCATTCGAGGACTAATGATCCTAAAAGGGGGAGTATGTAATGCCCAGTTTTTTGGGGTCTTAATTTTTTTTTGAGTTCTGAGATCACTGCCCTGGTTACGACTAGACCCCATGAGTTGTAAGGTGTCCTACCGGGTCGTTGGGACAAGTCGTAACCAAATCAGAAATTATGTCGCTAAGTTCTGCTCTGAGTATGAGTGGCTCACTACGAGACGTAAGGACTTGTTACGAGTCATTGGGTAAAAATCATTAGATGTTCGGTGTTTACCCAATTGGGTTCTGTGTTGACTACTACTGGATCCTACGTGTCAAAGGGTCCCATTATGAGTGATGTAATTGAGTCATAAGGTAAGCAGTGTATGGTGCGTTGGTGGTCTATCTTGGTTACAACTTGTGGTGATGAGTCGTAAGGGGTGGCTATGAGTCAATGGTTGACTCGTAGTCAATGAAGACACTTTTACATCATTTAAGTTAAGGGTATTGTGGACATTTCCCCTCTTACCCAAATTAAAACACATGTCTTATAACCTCTTTAGGGTGTCATTTGAACTCATAAACAAATCTAAGTTACGTCTCAAACACTCCAAAAGTCTCTCTAAATTCCATCAAGCAAGACAAGCTAGGGTTTCATCTAGTTGGTCATGTAAGAGCTCAAGAGTGAATTTTCTCCAAATTTCTTGGTATTAAACGCATGTTACTCTTCCCTCAATCTTAATTTATCAAGAGAATATGTTTTAAAGTATTGTTTATGAGATATTAATATTGGTGTTTAAACAATGGTAGGGGGTTTGAATGCTTTATGATGAACAATGTTTTCCCATGGTTTACATATGACTTTTCTTACTTTAATTATGATTTTGAACTTGTGGTGCATGGGTATGGTGAACGAACTAGGGAATTGTTATTTTATCAAAAATTTGACTTTGGATGTGGTTATGAACCCAATCCCATAATGTGAAATTGTTTTTTAAAAATAAAAAATGTGGAAATTTGTAAAATTGAAACAAGGGGGTTGTTAATACCCCCAAGTGATCTAATTGTTTGGCAAGTTGTTGTACCTTGCAAATGTGGCTGGTATGACGATACCAACAATGTAGGCCTAACTATGTAAGGTGTTTCAACGAATGGGATTGTGTGATAAATGTGTTAATTGAGATTTAATTGGGGTTGTGTATTCGAGTCATGAAATTTTAGGTCTGAGTAATTGATACTAGAAACCCAATTTGCTGACGCGGGGGTCATGTGACTAGGGAGGTTCCAGTCCACCTCACTATTATCAAATGATTAGGGAGGTTTTAGTCCCCCATGAATCATCGCATAATCGGGTTCTTCAGTCACGGTAGTATATTTTTGGAGGTTTGAGTCCCCCGTGCATATATATATGAGATTATTCTCCAGTTCATGTAGCTACAGGCACTGGTGCCCAATTAGGTGGTGAGAGTTGAGGCCCATATATCTTGTGGGTACTTGTTATGATGGTTTAGTTACACAATTCAGGCTAAAGTTTTAAATCACATGTTAAGCTTTGTTCTCTTTCCCGGCATGTAATATATATGTAAATTCATTTGATTTTGTGCATTGCATATGAATTCTTTTGAACTGATTGTCTATGATGTTATGTTATCCATATATTTGAGTTTCATTCTAGTGCTCAAACCTCAAACCGTCTTCAGACGATGTATCCCCACGTGATGCAGGAAATGGTCATACTTCTACTGTTCCTTCTAAGTTACTAGGATTAGAGATCAACTCGAGAGTTGACATTGAAGTGGTTAGCTTCCATACATCAAAAGTTTACATTTGTTGCTTTGGTCTTTTATGTCTTAGACTATTTAGACTATTGTTGGCTATAGTCGGGGGCACATCCCAACTCTTTATTGATATTCAATTCTGTTTCTTTGATAGAAGTCATCATTTAAACTATTGTGATTATTGGGCATTGTCGGTTTGTTCTTTGGCCGGTCATCTATCGTCGGACTATAGACAGGTTTTTACTTACTTACTATCATGTTATATGTTTTGAATTCATCCGATCGTGGGGGGTGGTGTGTTTGGTTTTGTTAGGTTTAGGGGGTAATCTTAGGTCCAGGTAGAACTTGATATACTCGTCACAGTCAGGCCCTGTTTTGGATCGTGACAAATATGTCCCAGATAAAATGGAATCATCAATTATACAAAAAAGGTCATTATCACAAAATTCACACTCGGGGTCCTATTTATATTGTTTCTAAACCAAGGGTTGAAATAAGATCTAAAGGTATTGAAATAGAACCAACTCTGCTACTAACCCAAATTCGACCTCCTAAGCTCAATGGATGTATCAGATCTTTGAAAAAATATCATTTTTACAAAATTAACCTCGAGACACAATTTCACAACTTTCCAACATCAAAATGAAATAGAAAAGCCATAAAACCACATCAACCATGTTACCAATCTAAAATCGATGTTCCGGATCTGCTGGCATAGTCTATTTTTCCATCTGACGCACAAATCAATAAATTTTGACCAAAGTCTACTATAAGGCTTTTCAAGCAACCAAAATCCATAAACTCACATAAATAAAATCAAAATGCACTGGGAACCAAGCCAACCATCTCCACACCATAGATGTACCACAAAGCAATGATGAAGAGGGGTAAAATAGTCCAATCACATAAATATGAATATTTCACAAAGATTACCAAAAGTCAAATCATTATATCATCCACCACTGAAAATATAATTTTTCCTCGAACTAAAGCCAAGGTATATACCTGAATCAACAAAAAGCTAGGGAAAACTACCACCCATATCTAACTCGACCTCCCGAGTAGCCTTATCTACAAATTAATTGCTAAACTATATCTTTTCCACTGAAATATCTCTAGAACGTAACCTCTAACATTCCTGGTTGAATTGAGATGGGCTACTCCATAAGAGATCAACCTCTTATCTATTTGGACTGAATCCTATTGAAGGGCATGAGACTCATCAAAATTGTAATGTCGAATCATGAAAAAATGAAAAACTGTATGAATAGTTAAAAATTTGGAGGTAATTCCAATTCATAAGCCACATCCCTAATAGTTTGAATGATTTCAATAGGGCCAATGTACCTGGGACTATGCTTTCCTCTCTTCCCAAATATCATGGGGACCTTCATAGACAAAACATGAAGAAAGAAAAAATCATCAACCCTAAATATCATGGAAAAAAGTGTACGATCTATTTACCACTTTTTCTTTCTTCGAGACACTTAAAATCTATCCTAGTTGAACCAAACTTTATCAAAAGAAACCTAAAACAAGTGCATACCTCGAGGTCTAATCTTAGAAATCTCAAACCAACCTAAAAGAGAGAAATGTCGTCTACCATATAAAGCCTCAAAAGAAGAGATCTCAATATTGGAACGGTAGCTATTACTATACACAAATTCCGCCAAAGCTAGATGTTGCACCCTTTGACCACCAAAGTCCATCACATAAGAATGTAAAATATCTTACAAAACCTGAATAGTTTACTCTGATTAACCATCGGTCTAGTGGTGAAATATTATACTAAGTTAAACTTGGGTACCCAACTCCTTCTGAAAAGTTTTCTTAAAATAGGATTTGAGAACTTAACATTTATTTGAGATAATATACTATGGCATATTATGAAGACAAACAACCTTAGGAATTTTGGTATGAGCTAACCTCTTGCCACTGAAGGAGACCTGAACCAAGATGAAATGAGAAGATTTTTCAATCTATCTACGATGACTAAAAGAATATTACTACCACAAGAAGTATGAGGCAACCCACTGACAAAGTCTATGGTGATTTATTCCCATTTCTACTAGGGAATCAGTAACCGCTAGAGAAAAATACCAGTTCTTAAATGCCCATCCTTCCTTATACCACTCCACTAGTAATATTTTCTTACGTCACGGTACATCTCAGACAGTCCCAAATAAATGTTATACCTAGAAAAATAGGACTCCTCAAAAAATTAGTCTAATCAAACACCCACTTTATCCACTTGAACTTGGCCTACAATCCTTAAAACACCATCTTAATCAAGTGAGGATTCCTTAGAATCACCACTCAACACCTTATCCCGAATCACTCTCAACCCTATATCATAAAACTGATGAGCTTAAATTATCTCCATAAAAAAAGACATACCCTCCATGAATGTCAAAACAAATCCAACTATCAAAATATCAAGCCTAGCCATCTGGTTAGCCAAAGACTTGGCCTCTAAGACCCAAGGCCTCTCCATGGTCAATAGATATGCCAAGATATCCATGCTAGTCAACTTTTAACCCTAGGCATCTGTAACTACATTGCACTTACCCTATTGATAGAGAATAGTAAGGTTATAATCCTTAAGAACCTTAAGAAAATGGTTCTACCTCATGTTATGATCTCGCTGGGTAAAGAAATACTTAAGGCTATAATGATCTAAGAAAATCTTGCAATGGACTCCATACAAATAGTGCCTCCACAACTTCAGACTAAATAAATCCATGCACAACTTGGGTAGGGTAGTTACTCTTTTAGGGTTTCAAATAACGTGAATCATATGCAATTACCTTACCCTTCTGCATCGACACAACAACTAAATCAACACCTGAAGAATCAAATAAGACTGTAAAACCCACGCATTTCTTAGGAAAAGTCAAGATATGAACTGAAGTCCACTAATCCTTGAGTTGTTAAAAGCTTGTAATATAAGCATCGGACGACAAAAAGGAATTTTTTTCAGAGTCAACTTGGTCACTGAAGCAATAATAGATAAAAAAAACATCAACAAATTGTCGATAGTAACAGATTAAACCAATAAAACTCCGAATCTTGATAGGAGATGTGGGCTTATACCAACCATAATCCTCTACCATCTTGTACGGATCAACCATAATACCATCTTTCATCACCATATGACAAAAGAAAGAAAAATATTCCAACCAAAACTCACACTTAGAGAACTTAGCATACAACTTCTCATCCCTCACTCTCTAAGGAAAAATCCTCAAAGGCTCCTCATGGTGTGTCTCATTATTGGTATAAAACAAGATATCATCTAAAAATATAATACAAATAAGTTGAGATACGGTTGAATTACTTGGATCATCTACTCCACGAATGCTGCTGGGAAATTTATGACCAAGAAATCACAATGATTTTACCATGTCTATAAAGTTGTCTTCAAAATATCAAGATCTCTAATCGTAATTAGTGATACAAAAATGGTTAAATTCCCTTGAATAATGAGATGTCATGAGGTTGGGTACCTCACAGAATGAATTAGCTTGGTGTTAAGGTGAGCATGTGGTTAGAGTCCCTTACTTTAATGAATGTGTGTGAGTGGTTAGAGTCCCTTACATAAATTATTGTGTATATGTTTAGAATCCCTTACTTAATGATATGTGAATATGGTTAAATTCCTATGCCTACTAAGAAATGGTTGAATCAATGAGTGTTGAATGTTGGAGTCCTCCATTGCATGCTTGATGAATGAGTGCTTTCTGGGTGTTGATAAGACTAGTCCCCTTGGATGGAATTTGATTTGTCTATATGTATGTATAAGGTTATGAATGTGATTGAATATGATATATATAGAATTGTTATTGAATGATGATATCCTTATCCTTTATTTATATGCTATCATTCAAACCGTTAATAGTCTCCGTGCGCTATGTCCCCACATGACATATGGGTCAGAGAATCTTCTTCTCTTCCTGTGTAGTGATTTGGGGATCAAAGTGGTTCATGCATTGACTTTGGAGTGGTGAGCTTCTTTTCTTCGGAAGACCTTCATCCTTTGTCTCCTATTTTTTGACTTAGTTAGGCTATTGTCGGGATCTTGTCCCAAGATATGCATTTCTAAACTTTGGGTGTATACAAGCATAGTGGATGATTGTAGACATGGGTACATTGGTTTGTTGATTAATCTAATGAAGTTCTTAGACATGTTTAAGTTATCACTTTTAGTATATTTTTTGCTATATCATTATGTGGTCGAGATTCACCAGCCCCAAGTAATTAATGTAATGATTATGATGGGTTATCGAGTGACCTTCAGTTCATGAGGGCTCGAGGTACCCATATGACATAGCCCAATTTTGGGTGGTGTGTTCCTCGATATATACTAATCTAAGATATAATTATATATCTATAGTGTGAACTGTGCACACGGTCATCAAGACCAAACCTAATGATGGAAAACATGAGTTTCAAGATAAGTCATCCAAGACCCACACATTCATGGATTAGATACATAATCCCCATTAATCCCAATTTCAAACAAGTTTCACATAAACCAATTAATAATTAAAGAATCAACCATCAAGGAACACCATGGGTATTATCATACCCTTACACTGGAAATCTTATCTCTATGCCATAAAAATCATATTAACTTGAGGGAATTCCTTAACCCCGATTGTTCATTAATATAAATAAAAGCCAAAAAGGCCTTCAAAATTCATGTTCATTGTTTAACCATTAATCCAATGCAATAACATATGTGAGTAAGTTATACCAAGTAAAAATTCCACAATTCATATCCATTTACACAAGTGGATTAAGGGAACACAAAAATTCAACAAAAATTTCCAAGCTTAAAACATTAATTTTGGGAAAAACCTTGACCTCTATTCCAAATCCTATGTACGAGCACCCCATTACTGAAAAATATCAATTTCAAAGCATGAGTATTACATCAAATCCATGGAAAAATAATTCAAGAATCAATCATTCCAAAACCCTCAACCATATAAGAACCCACATTTAAATCCATCCAATTAAACTATTTAAAGCATATGTATCATAATGTAAGAAATGGGGAAGAGTAACATGCATGAAATACCATGATTTATGGAGAGAAATAAATCCTTAAACCTTTAGATGACCAACTTCTTGGTACCATAAGTATCTTAAACTTGAATAAATTAGAGAGTTTGCGAGAATGCTTTGAGTGTTAAAGTGTTTAAAATAATGTCCCAATGTTATTTTATGGTCGTCGGTATTAATTGAGGGAATAAAAAAATATCAAAAGTTCCCTCAACTTACAAGCAAAAAAATTATTGCAAGTAACTATGTGAAATACCCCAGATTCTTGCACTTGGATATTTATTGAGCTTTGAGCTTACTGCCTTGCTTTTACTTGACCATATGAGTCGTATGGTGTCTTGACGGGTCAGGTAACCCTAGTGGTGAGGTGTCTAGTAAATAGTAGTCAACCTTTTTATCTTTTTTACTACTTGGGTGATATGAGTCATTAGGGGTGGTGACGAGTCATGAGAAAAAACCTTTATATAATAAGTAACTTAGTTGCTTGACTCTGCTCTATGTATGAGTGGCTCACTAAGATCTGTGAGGATAGGTTACGAGTCATGAGGTGAGGTCGTAGGTTTTCCAATGTCTTACCCATTTATGTGTTATATTGGTTATAACTACACTCTACGTGTCATTGGGTAAGGTTACGAGTGGGATTATAGAGTTGTAAGGTGGACAGTGTAGGGTTGTAAAACTCACTACCTAGGTTATAACACAAGGAAATAATTCATATGATGTGCTGATGAGTCAATGGGATGACTTCTAACCAAGGATGATTTTTACAGCTTTTAAGCTGAGAGAATTCTGGATATTTTTCACTTTAAGTCCCATTGATACCATGACTTAAAAACTTCCTTGGGACTTCATTAATATTTCATTCACAATAAAATACTCTAAAATTCTCTCTCAAACTCTCTATTCAAGATAAGGCTAGGTTTTCAAATAAAGTGGTCATCTAGGGTTTTAAAGGTGTAATCTCTTCAAAATTTCTAGGTATTTTAGGAATGTTACTCCCCCCTCATTATTATTTTTACTTAAGTCACATGTTTTAATGTATGTCTTTCATGTTATTGTTATGCTTTTAAAGTAATGGTAAGGGGTTTTTGATTTCTTAATGTTAGAATGATGTTTTCTCATGGTTTAATTATGGTTTTCCATGTTTTAAATATGGTTTTGAACATGCGGGTGCATGGATATGGTGATTGAAATAGATAATGGTAACTATTTTTAAACCTATGACTTTTGAGATGGTTAAATGGGTAAGAATTCTTTTGAAAACCTTGTGGGGTACACGGGAATCCCCCAAGTAATTATATATTAATAACCCTCTGGGGTACATGGGAATTGCCCAAGTGATTTAAATAACGGAGTCTGCAGGGTACATAAGAATCTCCTAAGTGTTGGCTAATGACATTTCTATAAAGCTATGGTCGGTTTGACGGTACCACTTAATAATGCCTTAATAATTGACTCCTTGAATTGGTGGTTTTATTATGTTCTAAATATTTTAATTGAGCAGTAATGGTAGTCGTGATAGCTAGCCATAAAGGTATTAGTATGATGGACAGACACTGGAAACTCATATTTGTCGGCATGAGGGTTAGTATTGATGAAAATATTCTTGTGGGGCATGAGGTAATCACCCAAGTCTCTACATGCATTTATGTATCATAGAGGGTGAAGGGTAAATGGGAATCCCCAACCTACTATTTTATCTCTGGTTCGTACGCCTACACACACTAAGGCCCATTCAGGGGGTAAAACTGGACCCATTAGCCTGTGGGTGGACTTATGATAGTAAATCTACAAAACCTAGGTTAAGGATTTCAATGTGTGATAAACCTCGTTCCCTATCTGGCACGGTATATATGTATGTATGTGATTGCATATCGTTATTTGACTTGGTTTTAATTTTATGGCATTAATTTAATATCACCCTTGAGTTACATGCTAGCTTTCACTCTACTAACTATTTTTGGGCACTGTATCCCCATGAAATGCAACAACCAACCATACTTCTACTCATCCTTCTCACTGACTTGGTAATTCGAGGACCACTTTTGAGCCAGACTGACATGGTGAGCATCCGTACTCTGGAATACCCTATTTAATGTTATGGACTTCCTTATATTAGTTTTATCTCCATATTTTTTAGCTATTGTTGGTGTTATGTCCCTACTGGATATTCTTTAATTTTTTAAGAGGCTTTGTTAGTCTACTATGGGTGTGGGCGGTGTTAGTATTAGTGTTAGCATTGTTATTGATATCTACATTGGGATCGGTATTGGATGGTTAATAGGTTGTTTATTTTTGTTTTATTTTAGACTTATTGAAATGTCTTTAATTTATTATTATCTTATCTTCTTATATGTTCAGAATTCATCAAACATGGAGTGTAGGACGAATAATAGTTTAGGTATTAGGGGTGCTATCTGTTCCTTGTTGGACTTAAGATACCCTACATGACTAGGCCCTGGTTAAGATTATGTTAGATTGGTATCTGAGCCTAGGTTCATGGTTAATTGGGTGTCCACAAAGCAGTGAAGAGTAGAGCCTTTTTAAAGGGTTTATGGAACGCCACACTCATAAGGGAGAGACTTCAAGGCTTTTAGGAATGATTCTCTTTCTTGTGTTCTATTTTTTGTCTATAAAGTCTAAGGTTCTAAAATATTCTCTTATTCCCCCTTGTTTGTTTTTAGATCATGCCTACTATATGATTTGAAGCTCAAGAAAACTCTTTTTTCCCACCTGAGGACAATATTGATGGGAAACATCCTACATATGGGGTCCAGACCTGATCAATAGTCCAGTTCCTGATTGCCCTCCTAGAGTTCCATTGGTCCTCTTAATTCTTTCTCGAGATCATCAGGCCGATCTAACAAATGTTACATTTTGTTAGTCTACTCATATGTTTGCTCAGTTGGTAGCTTCTCAGTCAGAGCATGGTGCTTTTTTTACTCCATCTTCTAAGGCCACAAGGGTTAGGCATTTTATGAGGTTGAACCCTCTGACCTTTACTAGAGTAAAGATCGAGTAGGATCCTCAAAGTATCCTTGATGAGATGGAAATAATCTTTTGTGTGATTTATGCCACTAATGTGGAGGGCGTGTAGTTCGCCGCCTTCTAGTTGAAAGATGTGGCATATCAGTGGTACAAGAAATAGGACCAGTCAAGAAGTAACAATGCTGAGTCGGACCTATGGGATGATTTTTCTAATGCTTTGCTGGACCGCTACTTTCCTCAAGAGTTGAGGGAGTCTTAGGAGGGAGAGTTTGTTAATTTAAACAAACGCAAGATGTCTGTTGAGGATTATGCCTTAAAGTTTCATCAGTTATCCTGGTATGCTTCAGAGTTTGTTTCAAGCATGAGGGATAGAATGATGAAGTTTGCATTCGTGTTGTCACAAGACTTGATTTTGGAATGTATGGCTGTCCTTTTAAACAAGAACATGGATATATCAAGGCTGACTATGTATATTCAGCATGTTGAAAAAAAAAATGAAGCTCGTAGAGATAGAGGAGAGGTAGAGAAAGAAGTTTAGATTTTTTAAGAAGGGTGTTTGCCAATAAGAGAGTGGCGGGAATGGTATAAAGTGGCCTAAAGACAAGTGGGGCTATTCTAGGTCAAACTCAAAGGCTAGTAGTCCATACCCAAAGCAATCTAGTGACAAATATTTTTAGAGTGACGATAATTATATGGCATAGGGTGCCTAATCTCAGGCTTGTAGGGCCCAATCATCTCCATAATATACATCCTATAGGTTTTATTATCGAATGCATCATGGTTTCTATGATAAGAGAAGGGGCAAGTGGTTCAACTATGGTTAGCCAGAGCATATACTTAGAAACTATCAGTGGCCAAGGTTGCTTCTGGGGCAAATAAGGTTCTGGTTGTCTCTTCTAAAGCTCTGACAAAAAAGTGCGCACCATTTGTCTCTGAGACTTGTCAGAACTGAATCTATGCTCTTAAAATATGCCAGGAGTCTGAGGCATTGTCTGATGTCGTTACTAGTATGTTGAAACACTTTTCCCATAATGTGTACTATTTATTTGATCTGGGGTCCACTCTTTCTTATGTGACACCATTTGTGGCTTTGTATTTTTGTATTGTCCCCAAGTGTATTTTAGACCTCTTATAGCTTTCTACTCTGATGAGTGACTCTATTATTGTTAGAAGAGTTTATTGTGGTTGTGTGGTATTTTTAGGTGGTCGGGAAACTTTGGTCGATCTATTTAAATTAGACAAAGTTGATTTTGATGTCATATTTAGGATTGATTTGTTGCACTTGTGCTATACTTCTCTATATTGTCGGACCCGTATGGTTATCTTTAATTTTACTAATGAGAGGGTGCTTCTCTAAAACACAAAGGAAGGTTCATATCAAATCTTAGAGACTGGAGATTAATATCCAAAGGATGTCTCAACCATTTGGTCCGGCTTAATGATTCTAACTTAGAGGGCCCTTCTTTACATTCCATCCTGGTGGTGAATAAATTTCCTAAGGTTTTCCTTGACGACCTTCCTGATGTCTCTCTCGATTGAGAGATTGATTTTGGAATTGATCTTGTTTAGGAGACACGTCCCATCTCTATTCTCCCATGTAGAATGGCTATAACTGAGTTGAAGGAGATTAAGTAGCAACTAAATATTCTTTTAGACTAAAGTTTCATCCATCCAAGTGTGTCTTCATATGGTGCACCGGTAGTGTTCATGCATAAAAATGATAGGTCCACTCGAATGTATATTGATTATCGGTAATTAAGAGATCATGGTGGATCTACAAGAAGACGCAGTGATTAAGAAGTGTCCTAAACCCATGACTTCAATTAATATTTGAAACTTCTTGGGTTTAGTTAGTTACTATAGGAGATTTCTGGAGAGTTTTTTTTACTATTACTGCCTTATTGACTAAGTTAACTCAGAAAAAGGTAATGTTCTTATGGTTTGATGCTTGTGAGGGTTGTTTTGAGAAGCTAAACGATAAGATGAATTCAACTCCGATCTTGACCATCCCTGAAGGCACTGATGGTTTTATGGTTTATTTCTATGCATCCCATATGGGGCTCGGTTTCACTTTGATTCAGCATGGCTAAGTGATAGCTTATGCCTGTAGACAATTGAAGGTTAATGGGAATAATTATCCAACTCATGAATTGGAGTTATTGGTGGTGGTGTTCGCATTGAAAATCTAGCATTACTATCTGTATGGAGTTTATGTGGATATCTTTTAGGATCATAAGATCTTGTAGTATGTATTCACCTAGAATTAGCTTAACATCGGGCAAATGAGATGGCTTGAGCTACTCAAGGATTATGCATGAGTCTCCATTACCATCAAAGTAATGCTAACATAGATATTAATGCTCATAGTATGGTATCTATGGGGAGTCCAGCTCATGTAGTTAAGCAGAAGCGAGAATGGGTAGAAATGTTCACCATTTGGCTAACCTTGGAGTTCATCTTTTGGACTCGAAAGATCGTAGTATGTTTTTTCAAGAGGTGGAAAAGTCATCTCTTGGTGCTGAGGTGAAAGAGAAGAAAGTGTTAGCTCATATCCTGGTGTAACTCAAGGGAGATGTAGATGGGTAGAAAGTGATATCCTTTGAGGTTAGTGGTAATGGTACGTTTTGGTACGAGGAAAGATAATATCTTCTCAATGTTGATGGGTTGAGAGAGATGATTTTGACCCTGTCTTATGAGTCATGTTTAACCATTTATCCTTGTTTGACGAAGTTGTATCACGATCTTAAGGAAATCTATAGGTAGAACAAAATGAAGTGGGATGTGGCTAGTTTTCTTGCTAAATAAATGGTGTTTCAGCAAGTGAAAATTGAGCACTTCGGGATCGGAGGATCATATTAAGAAATTGAGTTGCCTGTGTGGAATTGGTATGTGGGATATGATACATATGGATATCCTTACAGGTATTTCTCGGTCTTAAAATTATTTTGATTAGATTTGGGTCATCATGGATAGGCTGACTATGTCTACTCACTTCTTGCCAGTGAGGAGTGATTCCTCAATGGAGGATTATGCCAAGTAGATTATTGAGAAAATTGTGATGTTCCAAGGGTCTTCTTGTTCAATCATGTTAGATTGTGGTGCTCGGTTCTCATTATACATTTGGCAGTCATTTTAAAAATGTTTGGGATCTAAGGTGAGTCTTAGTACGACTTTCGACTCATAGTCGGATGAATAAGTATAAAAGACTATTTAGACATTATAGGATATGCTTCAAGCCTGTTTGATTTAATATGGTGGTAGTTGGGATGAACATTTTTCTCTTATAGTGTTTGCATGCAGTAATAGCTACCACTTTAGCATAGGGATGGCTTCATTTGAGGCCTTGTATGGTAGGAGGTATGGGTCTCCTATTGGTTGCTTTGAGGTCAGTGAGGAGGAGATGTTTGGTCCAGATTTTATTCTCAAAGCCATAGAGACGGTGAAGTTGATTCGATATAGGCTCAAGCCACTCAATGTTTCCAAAAGTCCTATACAGAGGTAAGACATAGGGAGTTAGATTTTGAGGTTGAGGAATGGCTGTTCTTGAAGGTATCTACATGAAGAGGGTAATGTTCTTTGGAAAGAAAAGGAAACTAAGTAAGCCGTATGAAGAGGGTTGGTAGTGTTGCATATGAATTTGAGTTTCCCTATAGTACGAGCTCCATTAACCCGATGTTCCATGTCTCTATATTGTGGAAGTGTGTTGGTGCTTAGTTGCTAGTTACGAGAAAGTCCTAATTAAAATCTTGGATCAACAAGTTAGTTAATTACGGACGAAGGACGAAGCTTAGGTAAAGGTTCTATGGAACATCCACAAGGTTAAAGAGGCTTCTTGTATAGCCGAAGAAGACATAAAGTCCAAGTACCTCTTCTTGTTTTCCAATCCAGAAAATCATGCATAAGGTATGTGTTATTCTTAACATCTTTGTTTTTTGACTTGTTAAAGGAAAGATTAATTTGTTTGGCATATTTTTTTTCTAACTTACATAAAGTTAAGAGTAGAGATGTTTAGGGGTCTAATCATGTTATTCAATGCCTTGTCCCATCAATCGAGGATGAATGATCAAAGTTAGGGAAAATTAAAACACCCCAGATTCTAGCCTTTGGATATTCCTTTACTTTTAGCTCACCGCCTTTCTTACGACTTGACCATACCAGTTGCATGGTATCTTGATGGGTTAGGTTACCCTAGTCGCGATGTGTCAGGTAGATGGTTAGTGGGTTTACTATATTTTTTAATACATGGTGACACAAGTCATTAGGGATGGTGATGAGTCGTTAGGACTAGCATTTACCAAACTGGTAACTTAATGGGTTGACTTTTCTCTGAGTACGAGTGGCTCACTAGGAGCCATGAAAATAAGTTATGAGTCATGAAGTAAGGTCGTAGATTGTCCAGTGTCTGACCTATTTTGTTAATGTGTTGGTTATGACTAGACCCTATGAGTTATTGGCTCAGTTTATGAGTGGGATCATAGAGTCGTAATGTGGACAGTCTATGGGTGTCCAACTTGTCATTTAGGTTACAACTCAAGGCTACTAGTCATATGATGTGGTGACAAGTCAATGGGTTGACTCGTAACCAAGGACCATTTTTTGAAAGTTTTTAAGTTGAGTGTATTCTTGATATATCCCACTTTAAGTCCCTTTTATACAATGACTTAGAACCTTCCTATGGACATCATTAACACATCATTCCCTATAAAACACTATCAAATTCTCTCTTAAGCTTTATATTCCAGGTAAGGCTAGGGTTTCAAAGAGAGTGGTCATATAGGGTTCTAAGGGTGCAATCTCTTCCATGTTTCTTGGTATTTTTGGCATATTACTCCTCCCTCAATGTTATTTTTACTTAAAGCACATGTTTTAGTGTATGGCTTTCATGGTATTGTTACGGTTTGAAATAAAGGTTGGGCGTCTTTGAATGCTTAATGTTGACTGACGTTTTATCATGGTTTAATTATGGTTTCCATGTTTTGAATATGGTTTTGAACATGTGGGTGCATAGGTATGGTAGTGGAACTTGATAATGGTAAATTTCTAGAAACTTGTGACTTTTGAGATGGTTAAATGGGTATGGATTCTTTTGAAAACCTTATGGGGAACACGGGAATCCCTCAAGTAAATATATAATGAAAACCTTATGGGGTGAAAGGGAATCACCTATGTGATTTTAATAATCGAGTTTGCGGGGTACATGGTAATCCCCTAAGTGTTGGCTAATGACATTGATTGTGAACTATAGCCGGTCTAATGATACCCCTTAATAATGGATTAACAAGTGACTCCTGGAATTAGTGGTTTGTTTATGTTCTAAATTTTTTAATTGGGAAGTAATGTGGGTCGTTATAGTTAGCCATGAAGGTGTGAGTCTGATGGATAGACAATGCAAACTCATATTAGCAGACATGAGGGTTGGTCTTGATGACCATGTGCATATGGGGTACAAGGTAATCCCCCAAGTCTATACATATATATATGTATCGTGAAGGGCGAAAGGTACATGAGAATCCCCAGCGTTCTATGATATCTCTCGTTCATGCGGCTATACGAACTGGGCCCATTGTGGGGATAACACTAGACATCATATAGACCGTAGGTGTACTTATGACGATAAAGATACAAGACCCATGTTAAGGATTTAAATTCATGTTAAACCTTATTCCCTCTCCCGGCACGATATATATGTATATATGTGATTGCATATGGTTATTTGACTTGTTTTTTTTATGACATTACTTTATCCTTACCACTAAGTTACATGCTATTGTTCACTCGGCTAACCATCTTCGGGCGTTGTATCCCCACGCAATGCAAGAACCGGCCATACTTCCACTCTCCTACTCAGTGATTTGGTGATTCGAGGACTAATTTTAAGCTAGACTGAAGTGGTGATCATCTATACTTGGGTAACCCATTTTCATTCTATTGACTTCCTTATATCATTTTTATATCTTAGGTTTTTGGTTTGGCTATCGTTGGGGGCATGTCCGCACTAGATATTCTTTGCTTTTTTTTAGAGAATTTGTTAGACTACTATGGTCTTGAGCGGTGTAGGTATTAGTGATAGCATTGGTATTGGTACTGGCATTGGGATTGGTATCGGATGGTTAATCAGTTGTGACTTTTGGTTTTTATTTTAGACGTATTATTATGTATTTAATTAATTATTATTTTATCTCGTTATATGTTCAAAATTTATCCGACATGGGGTGTAGGGCAGATGATGGTGTAGGTATTGGGGGTGGTCTCCGGTCCCTGTTTTACTTGACATACCTGACACGACTAGGCCCTAGTTCGGGTTGTGTCACTAC
This sequence comes from Capsicum pubescens, assembly GCA_030864215.1. NCBI lineage: Eukaryota > Viridiplantae > Streptophyta > Magnoliopsida > Solanales > Solanaceae > Capsicum > Capsicum pubescens. Next base: position 161,408,040 of record CM061549.1, on the reverse strand, counting down.
GAGTTTTTATACCACTCATAGGGACTCACTACAGCTCTTCACCATGAGTTGTAGCTTTGGCATTAGTTGAAGGATCCTACTCAAGTAACCCTATGACTCCTACCCTATGACTTATTAAGAGACCCTATGACTCATAGGGAATACTTTGGGAATCACACTAGTTTGGCTACGGATAGGACTATACAACTCGTTTTGAGTCATTGCGACTCGTAACCTCTTAGTCATAGCTATAACATAAATTCCAGGCAAACATACTGGCCAGGAAACGATTGGGTCCATAAAATCCTTAATGAATGTAACATTTCGTTAGGAGAGTCGTAGTCGTGTGTTTAAAAATTCAAATATTCTTAGGGACCAAAATCCAAGTTGTTACATACCCCCCTTCCCCCAAGATAATTCGTCCCTAAATGATAATAAATTTATTAGCATGATTAGACTCCAAACACAACTACACTTACCTTTAGCAAAGACAGAAAACAAAGATATCAAGGAAATCTCAATTTTCCTTAAACAAAGTCAGAAAACAAATATGTTAAGTAAAACACATACCTCATGCACGATTACCCAAAATGGGAAATAAGAAGATATTTGGTCTTCATGTCTTATTTGGCTTCCCAAGTAGCTTCTTCACACTATTGGTTTCTCCATAGAACCTTTACCGAAGCCACGTCATTTGCTCTAAACCGATGGATTTGCCAATTGAAAATCTCAATCGGGCCTCCTCATATGATAAGGAATCTGAAACACCAATGCTCTCTAAAGGAACAACAAAGGAAGGATCGACCACACATTTCTTCAACATTGACATATGAAAGACTGGATGGATAGATCCCAAACTTTAATGATAATCTAACATATAATCCACCTTGCCCACTCACCTCAAAATATGGTATGGACCATTATAGGGGGGACTGAGCTTCCCCTTCTTTGAAAACCACATCACTCCCTTCATGGGAGACACCATCAAGAATGCCAAATCATCCAAATCAAACTCCAAATACCTTATCCAAACATCCACATAGTATTTTTGGCGACTTTGGGTGGTATTAAGCCTATACCGAATCACCTTCACCTTTTCCATTTCTTTGCGAACCAAGTTGCGATCACATTTCCTTTTGTCAACAACCTCAAACCACCAAATACGAGATCTATACCTCCTATAATACAAATCATCAAATTGAGAAATCCCGATACTATAATGATAGCTATTATTATAAGAAAATTCTATGAGAGGCAAATGGTCAACCCGACTACCACCAAAATTAATTACATAAAGCCTTAGCATATCTTCCAGAATCTGCATCATCTACTTTGTATGTCTATCCATCAATGGGTGGAAAGCGGTGGTAAGGTTCACCTTAGTTCCCAAACATCTCTGTAAGAAATGTAAAAAGTGAGATAAGAACTTAGTACCTCAATTATATATGATGGAAACTTGAGTACCATGAAACTTTATAATTTTCTTAATGAAGAGCTTAGCATAATCCTCTGCCAAATAATTAGTCTTCAGTGGTAGGAAATGAGAAGACTTGGTCATCCTTTCGACAATGATCCAAATCAAATCAAACTAATAGCGAGATTATGGAAGACCAAAAATGAAATCCATACTAATCACTTCCCCTTTCCATACGGCTAACTTAATCTCTTGGGGAAAACCACCAAGCCTCAAGTAATCAACCTTCACTTGCTGACACACCATTCACTTACCCAAAAAATTTGCCACACCACTCTTCATGTTAATCCACCAATAGATCTCCTCAAGTAATGATACGTATTTGTCAAACCAGGATTAATAGTTTACCTCGACTCATGACCTTCATCCAAGATCCTCCTTCGCAGCCCATCAACATTAGTAACACATAACCAACCTTTGTACCTTAAGATACCATTACCACTAATCTCATAATCCATCACATTCTGGTGATCAACATAATCCTTTATCTGCTTTAAGATAGGGTCCAAGACCTATTTCTCCTTCACCTCAATTCCAAGAGATGACTTCACCAACTCTTGCACAATCACACTACCATACTTAGAGTCCAAAAGACAAACTCCAAGTTTGCAAAATAGTGAATATCCTTCACCAAACCTTGCTTCTCCTCATCAACATGAGACACGTTCCACATGGATAACCTACTAAGAGCGTCAAAAACAACATCAAGTTTCACTAGATAATAATGAAGACTCATGTCATAGTTCTTGAGCAATTCAACCCATCTCCTCTGCCTGAGATTTATCTCTGTCTAGGAGAACACAAACTGCAAACTCTTATGATCTGAGAAAATTTCAACACGAACACCATAGAAATAGCGATGCCCAATCTTCAGTGCAATGACCACAACCAATAATTCCAAATCATTAGACATATGGTTCTTCTTATGAACCTTCAACTACCTTGAAGAATACTCAACCACCTTGCCATGCTGCATCAACACACAACCCAATACCACACAAGATGCATCACAATAAACAATGAAACCATCCATACCCTCGGGCAGAGTCAAAACTAGAGTAAAAGTCAACTTATCCTTCGACTTTTCGAATCTACCATCATATACATCAGACCATGTAAATTTACCTTTTTTTGAGTAAGCTTGGTCAATAGGCACGCAATTGAAGAGAAACTTTCCACAAACCTTCTATAATACCCGGCTAAACCCAAAAAGCTCCGAATATCAGTTAGAGTCGTAGGTCTAGGACACTTCTTGACCAATACAATTTTTGGTATATCCACCATGATCGCTTCACTACAAATAACATGATCCAGATCGGTACAACATTTAACTAGAACTCACTCTTTGAGAACTTCACATACAACTGATCCTTAAGGACCTGCAACACTATGCAAAAGTGATCGACATAATCTGCCTCACTCTTAGAATACACCCAAATATCATCAATAAATACATGTACGAGTAAATAAAAAAACTCATGGAAAACATAATTCATAAGATCCATGAATGCCATCGAGGAATTGGTCAAACCAAAGGACATCAAGAAAATATAAATTTACAATACCAGGTTCGAAAAGAAATATTAGGGATATGCACCACCCTAATTTTCAACTGATGGTACCTAGACAAAAGATCAATCATAAAAAACTACTTAGTACCCCAAAGTTGGTAAAAAAGATCATCAATTTGAGGAAGCACATAGTTATTCTTAATGGTCACCCTATTCAATTGGTGGTAATCTATACACATCCTAAGTAACCCATCCTTCTTAAGAATAAAGAGAACTAGCACACCCCACAGAGAAATACTAGGGCAGATAAAACCCTTATCTTGAAGATATTTGAATTGCTCCTTAAGTTCTTTCTACTAAATCGAAGCTATTTTTTAGAAAGGGTAGAAATAGGACAATTGTCTTGAAGAAGAACAATCTGAAAATCAATTTTCCTATCGAGAGAAACACCAAGAAGATAATAAAGAAACACCTCAGAAAAATCACAGACCACATGGATAGATTGCAATGAAGAACCTTAAGATCTAGAATCCTTAACATGCACTAAATGGTAAAGACACCCCTTTGAAATTATCCTCCGGGATCTAAGATACGAAATGAATTTTCTCTTAGGTACTAAGGAACACCCTACCCATTAAATCACGAGTTAATTTAGCAATCGGAAACTGACCCATCAGGTCTGACAATCAAGGGATGCATAGCATGAGTGCAACCAATCCATCTCCAATATCTTATTAAAATATAACACGTCCAACTCTATCAGATCCACAAAGGTCTCCCTACCACAGCCTAATACTACACAACCCCTACAGACTTTTCTAGCCATAATAGAGTCACCCATTTGGGTAGACATAAAAAGGGATCAGGATTACACTCAGGAAAAAAAACAAAATGAATAGCCACATAAAAAGTCACATAATAAAGGGTAGATGAGGGAACAATAAGACAACATACATCATAGGAGAAGAGTATTAGCATTCTAATAACAACATCAAGAGATGCCTCAGAATCTTGATGAGTGGTAAGAGCATATAGATGGTTCTGACTAGTGTCAGAGACAGAAGTAGCACTCTTTGGTGCAGGTGCTGTAGAAGTAATGACTGGTACCTTATTAGCCCTAGTAGAAACATTACCTGAAGGATAGTTCTACAAAATTTGGCCAGGCTGGCCGCATCTAAATCACTTATTCTTTCTTATATCAGAAAAACTATGGTGCAACTATCCACATAATCTACTGGGAGGATGTGTTGAAGATTATGTGGCCCCGCTGGCTTGAGATTGGGCACCTTATGCCTTAAACCCATTGTTTCTCCAGAAGTGGCAATAATTGGACAACTAAAGATATAGGGCACTAGCCATAGAATAAGAACCAGAGCTTCCCTACTTCCTCTTAGACCAATGCCTTCTATCTCTACCACTATTTTGCTAGCTACCACCCTACTCAAAATATTCAAATCTTTTACTATTACACTTCCTTATTTTGGCTTGTTTCCTATTTTCATCTTTAACTTGTTGCATATACACAACAAGCGTAAAGATATCCATGCCATAATTTAGCAAAGTGGCCTTATACTTCAACACCGATTCTCAATAAGAGAACAAAGCAAACATGCTTATCTTTACCCTCATGTCAGACTATAGCTCAAGGATATAATAGGACAACTAATGAAACTTCAAGGAATACTCCTTCATAGTTATTTTGCATTACTTCAAATTTAGTAAATCCTAAGCCTTTTCCTCACTCAACTCCTGAGGGAAGAAGCAATAAAAAAAGCAAAAGAGAAATCCTCCCATAAATCAAACTATAGATTATCTCCCCTTGACTGGTTCCACTCCTCATATCATACTTCAGCTGGTATGTAGGGAATTCCACACCCTCAAAGTTAGAAGCATGCATCATACAAAAAATCTGTTCTATCTCATCTATGAACCATTGAGGATGTTCCTCAAACTTAGAGCCAATAAAGGTTTGAGGATTAAGCCTCATAAACTGGCAAACCATAATGTCCTTAGAAAAACTCATAGCAACACCAGAAGGACTCAACTAACATAACTGAGATATCAACAACTAGGTCAATAAATGTATAATACAACAAAACTCATCATTAGAAATGTTTCTCTGAGGTGATTGAGCAGACGTGTCACCAGTGGAAGAAGTGACAATAAGTGTTGGTGGAACACCACAGGGGAAATCAGAAAAAGCAACCCTAGACTGGGTTTGAACTTCATAAGTAGGACAAGTCCCCTCCACAGTGTCCTTAAGAAGAACAGAGGAGTTTTTATGAGCGTCAGATCTTCATGGAGGCATGATAAAAAAAGTGAACAAATGGGAATTAGAGGATATTTCAACACACTAGATTCTACAGCCCGATTGTAGATCAAAAGAAATGGAAATATTCCTAAATGCCTCATAGCCTTCATATTAAAAGTATGGCGCACTACTCACCCTTAAAAAGACTCTACATGGCATGACTTTATGGAAACCCAATAAGACCAAAGCTGACCCAAATACCAACTTTTGAATGACCCAAACCAGGGCTTATCCATGATCGGTATATCAAGTCCACCGAGGAACAGAGACCACCCTCTTTGCCTAACCACAAAGAACATAACTCACCTAGCGGGAACTGAAATACTAACATATAACAAAAAAGAAGGATAGTAAAATCAAGGATAACTACGAGTGTCATCATAAATACCCAACCACCATAATATCCACAAATAATCATCAAATCCAAAAACAATCTAAGTAAGAACATGGCCTCGGCTCTGACAATGACAATGATAATTATAATTTTAATGTGAACTTTTCAATTCTAATTCATAAAAGAAAACCAATTAAATGATGAAGTCTTCATGAGAATGGAAACTCACCACTTCATCACTAGCGACTAACTAATAGAGAAAACTTATCTCTCTTCCATAAAAATCATATTAACTTAAGGGAATGCCTCATCCTCCTTTGTTCATTAAATCAAATCATAGCCAACAAGGCCTAAAAAATCCATGTTAATTGTTTAACCATTTACGCATTAAAATAACATAGGTGAGTAAGTCAAATCAAGTAACAATTCCATAACTCAAAACCATTTACACAAGTGAGTTGAGGGAACAAAAATATTCAAAATGAATTTCCAAGTTTAAAACATCAAGTTAGGGAAAACCTTGATACTCATTCCAAATCCCATACCCATGCTCCCCATTAGTTCAAAACATCAATTTCAAAGCATGAGTAACATATCAAAACCATGGGAAAAGAATTCAAGGATTAATCATTCTAAAACCCTTAAATCAATGTAATTAAGTTATTTAATGAATAAGGTTTTCTGAAGTAATAGTTGGGGAAGAGTAACATGATTGAAATACAAAGATTTATGGAAAGAAATCAACCCTTAGGCACTTAGATAACCAATTTCTTAGTAACCCTACGTATCTTAACCTTAGAGAATTTAGAGAATGCTTTGAGTGTTAAAGTGTTGAAAATAATGTTCCAAAGTTGTTTTATGGTCTTAGGTATTAAGTGAAGATGAAGGGAAATGTCCAAAGTGCCCTCCACTTAAAAGTTGAAAAATTGTTGCCAGTGACTACGGGTTACTATACAACTCGTATGGACTCACTACGGCTCATCACCATGAATTATAGTCTGTGAAGTAGCTAAATGACCCTACTCTTACAACCTTACAACTCCAATCCTATGACTCTCTAAGAGACCCTATGACTCATAGGGTCTAAGTCATTGGCAAGATACAATATTTTGGGCATCACACTGGTTTTTCTATGGATGGGACTATAAAACTCTTTTTGAGTCTTTACAACTCGCAACCTGTTAGTCAAAGCTATAACAAAAAATCTAAGACAACATACTGTCTATACTATCATTGGGTCCATAAGATCCATAGTGATATGTAAAGACTCGTTAGGAGAGTTGTAGTTTGGGAAGTAAGGTTAAGAATTGAAAAATTCTCAAGGACAAAATTTCTATTGTTAGAACCACCCGACTGAGTAGTCGTGAAACCACTTCCATGGGAGCCCCTACCTCTATGTCTAGCACCTCTAGAAGAACCTCTACCCCTCATAGCCAATATGGGAGTAGCTCTAAAAAATGGCTGGGACAGTCCTTGGTTAAATAACCAATCTCATCATACACATAACAAACTTTGTGGCTCAACTTAGTGGATAAAGACATGACTGCACTAGGAAGACTACTTGAAACTACTAAAATAGAAGAACCACTACCTGAACTCTTCAAGTTTAACTTTATTGGTCTACCATGATACCAACAAAAGACTCTAGAATCTCTACCTCAAGAAGTTTGACCTCTGAACCTTCTCTGCTGATGCATCTTCTTGGCGCCTCCTTTTGATGCTCGGAGAAAAGACTTAATCATCTTAGCATGATCCAAATACTCCAAAACGATGCATCATACACTACTATTTGAGTTGTAGAAAGCTAAAGGGAAATATTTAATGCCTTTATCAACTTTTGAATCTTCTTAGACATGATGGTAATATTGCATGAGAATATCTAGACTTGCCATAGAGACGTGCCTCATACACAAAAATAGTCATGAAGCCTTGATCCAAGCCGTCAAACTCATCCCTCATTTAATCCCTCAAACAGAAAGTCACAAACAATCCCAAAAGGTTATAGTAAAATTTATCCCAAGTCATCTCTAGCAAACTAAGAAATTGGGAACAAACAAGTGACCTTCAACAATCTCTAGCTACATCTATCAATTGATAAGTAGTATAAGTAACCCCATACAACTCAAGCAAACCAAGGTTATGCAACCTTTCATGACAGTCAATAATGAACGCATAGTAATCCTTTCCTACAAAACCAATGAAACTAGGAGGACACAAGCAAGTGAATCTTTTAAACCTTTTCTGATCCTCAGAAGACATAATTATCCTCGCAATAAGAGAAGGCACAATGAATCTACCTAGTTGATACCCCACTTGAGGATGTAACACAGACGAAGTCTGAAATGCTGATAAAAAATACCATACTAAAATATAGGTAAAGGAAAGTATGAAACACTATTTCAACCATAAGCTATGAAAGATTCACACAATGAGGAACAAAATAACGAAAGTTTCATAAAGAAATCTTATAGCCTCTCGAAGATAGATACAAATGTCTATATATAAATCCACGAGACTCTATTAGATACCCCATTCTTACACCATTGAGATAATAGAACCTAGCTTCTTTAATACTAATTTATCATGACCCAAAAACCATGAGTCGTGATGGAACTAGTCACAGTATGTATTGACAAGTAAGCCTATCACCCAAACTAATATAACAGGGATATAATTACTAAAAACCAAAGACAAGACTTTTAGAGAAAAATTAAACCACAAAAATATGATAATAGCATAAATAAAATTAATATACCAAGCCAAATCCCAAACTAGGTGTCATAATGTATGAATTACTAAATACATCTCGAATGTCAAAGATATAATAATAGTCAAAAATAGATCAAAATATATCTTAAAATAAAATATAATATATAAAAATAGAAAAAAAGGCCAACTCCTAAAGTATCAGACATCCGCTACCTCAAATATACTCCTAATGCTTCCCAAGTCAACTATCTATGTGGTGTACTCAAATCTGGATCTGCACAGGCAGGGTACGATAGGGATGAGTCTGGACCACTTGTATTGAGTAGGTATCATAGGACTAGTAAGTAATGTTTAAAATAAAGCATATAAACACAAAATATGGGCAAGTCACCTATAAAGAAAATGTACCAAATGATAGCCCACACCATCTCAACTAATAGTTCTACTATATGCACATATAAAAAATAGTAATACAAAAAGAAAAACATAAATATACACATATACCAGGTAGAAGTAGGGTAAAGGAATTTAAATAGATAAATAATGCATTTAGAATAGAAGCACAACAAAGAGTAAGCACAATATATATGAAATGCAATGAAGATGATAATGATGAAGATGATGAACAAGGCCATCACACAACCTATGTAAACACCTAACAAGCTATTTTCCCAAGTTAAGACCGATGTGGGTTTCGTCAATCCATACACAATCAAAGTCCAATACCAATATATATAACTCCTCTCTAACATATCCATCGGTAAAAGGATTTTAAAGATTTCACATTTTTGTCAGAAATAGCTAGTGCTTTTGTATTCACACTATGGTACCAATGTTTCATAAATATATGTGATGTAAGGATGTAATGTTCACAACCAACCACAATGAGAATTTTTAAATCCAACCAATATACAAATAAGGTGAGCGAAAATCCAATCAATATTCCAATCATTCGTGAATCAAATGTAATCCATGTGCCAATAGCGTAAAAATACACAATAATATGTCATTGGTAAAAATAAACTCCAAATTTGGCTAGATTTATAAGAAATGATACCATTAAATGCATATACACAAGGCAATGACAACAAATAAGACACCATATGGAAAACATAGCAAATAAGTACCCAAAAAACAAATAACAAAAATATAGGCCCCCACGCAGTCACAACAAAATAATATACACATTTTCATGATAGGTTCTCCCACACATAACATGATTTTATATCAATATTCACTACCCATCCTTGTCTAAAGAAATTTAAACCATAACCTTCCTCGAATACCAAATACCATTCCAAAAAGCCTTCAAAATAGAGCTTTTATCTCACAAATGGATCCAGAATCAACCAAAACACAAATAAAGAATCTACACATAAAAAAGCCAAGTATACACATATTACCTATTTTTGAGTCAGGGTCAAAATGAAGTCCTGAAATAGGTTTTAAAAAAAAATAAAAATCATAATTTTATTTTAAAATACATATTTAGCATACTCATAGAATTCTATAGCTAAAAAAATAGTGAAAATAGCTAAAAATGAGGTTCAAATAAAATAAAACCAATTTTCAAGCTTTATCGAAAAACCCCAAAAAAACATTCTAAAAATAAAGAATTTGAAGTTGTTATAATTACGAAGTCGAGGAGAAAATGATAAATATAAATTAGAAACTCACCGATGGAATAAATCTCTAAAACCCCTTTGGAATTGTTCAAATCAAATCTCCCAAGATCCAACATGGTGGAAATAGTGTTTTGATTCTCAACATAGGTGGAAATCACAAAAAATAAAATAGATTTTTTTGGTAAATAGGAAAAATAGAGTTCTAAAATAATAGACAATTATTCTATGAGAAAATGCATTAAAATTATCAAAATCAAAGATTCCTAACTCCTAAAATTTCAAACATATGAATTTGTGTCTTATACTCAGCGAGCTAGTCAAAGGTTTAAAAATTTTAATAAGCAGCAAATTTTTTGCTTAAGTGACCCAGTCAAACAATCAAAGATTAACTTTTGTGAATAAACCAACACCAACAATGTCAAAAAGTTATTTCTAACCCCTGAAACTCATTCGGAATCCTATAAACATAATCCAATCATAAAATTTGATCGTAAAACACATTTTGGATCCAATTTAGTCAACAAATTTTATAATAGAGGTCATTATCACAAAAATAACCCTCGGACCCTATTAACACTATTTTCATAAAAAAGGCCGAATAGGATCGAAAGGCCATGAAGTTGAACCAACTACACTGCTAACCTACACTCAACCTTTCAAACTTAATGGAGATATAAAATATATGAAAAAAGTCATTTTTTCAAAATTGACCCTCGAGACTCAATTTCACAACTTTCAAATTGAGGGTCAAAATGAGATATAAAATCCATAAAACCACAGCAACTATGTGACAACCTAAAATATACATCCTAAATTAGCTGGCACAATCTATTTTGCCATCCAATGCATAGATCAATAAATATTGACCAAATTAAACTATAAGGCTTTTCAAACCACAAAAAAACATAAACTAACACAAATCACACCGAAGTGCATTGGGAAACATGACAATCTTATCCACACCCTATAAGTATCACAAAAAAACCACACAAAATTGTAAAATGGTCAAATAATAAAGAAATGAATATTTCACAAAAATCACAAAAATCCAAAACACTATAATATATGCGTGTGTAGCTTAATTTTTAGGATAGATGTTCTCAATGAAGTAAAATGTTTCTATTTTTATATTCATTATTAATGTTGCATGTTTATAGTGTTTGAGGTGTATTTTAAACTAGTCAAGAGTCAAAAAATCAAATAGAGTTTAAACGAGAAAACTAGTAAGGCTAGTGTATGCCAAGCTTGTTCTTATGTAGTATAATGAGCTTTATTGTGATGTATGGACTAATAATTGTTATCATATTTTGTTGGAGACCATTGGATAAGACATTAAAAACAAATAAATCCTACACAGAATCAACAAGGAGTGGAGAACAAAGAACAAAGATCTTAAAAGAACACAACAAAGAATGGATGAAACATAACCTTTAGCGGGCGGACATGCATCACACATGGGAAAGGGCCATGCGTTTCACCCCTAGGGATAGAGAATACTATTTTAGCCATGCTATAATAATGCATCATTTTAAGGAGCCTCCAGGTCATATTCTCAATTTTTTTGCATTTCCAGCATTTTGGGCCCTCTTACAGCGACTTTAAGTCAATTATGATCTACTAAAACTATCACTTTTTGTATGAAATAGTTCATTTGGATGTTAGTGAAAAATCCTTATTATAATGCTTTCACTATTAAAAAATTGATGTTGGATAAAACTCTTAGTAAATGGCATCAGATGGAAATTCTGACATCATCATTGGCTCCAAAATATTTATTTTCAGTTATGGGTATCCTTGGTTTTGGTCTCGAGGCTTCTTGACTCATTTTATGATATATGGTAGATTTGATGAAAATAAAACTAGGTGTGGGACCCTTATTGAATCAAAACTATCACGGATAAAAGTTTTGATTGTTTTATTGAGTCATGAATATTTAATTCTGTATGGTAGCATAGTTCATTAGCATGCATGTGGTTTTGACTAAATCCCAAGCACTCGGATGAAGTATGTTACAACTTATATTTTTTTTTGGTTTCAAACATATTGTGAAGCCTCCAATTTTTCTTTGCATTGACAAGGTTTTAGTTCCATTGACAAAACATTAAACTCTTGACCATCGTGATTTTGAGCCTTCCACCTTGTATTTATGAAATAAGGTTGAGCCAACCCGATTTCTCTCCCTCTTAATAATGGTGATAGACCTCATTAATTTGTAATAGGTTGCCTTAATAGGCTTTTAGGTTTGGGACTTTCTCATTACATTAACGATGGAAAATTATTTTGTATAAAATGATCACATCTTGGGGTCCTTATACTTGCAATGAGTAACCCCTTGGCCAATATATTGTTGTCTTCATGTTTTAACCTCATTTCATTACCCTAAATTTTCTATTAATGGTCCTTGGAAAATAGAAAATCATGGGGAATCATAAATTGGAGCTAGGGATGCGTAGAGGATGATGAAATTACCATTTTCCACTAATTTCTTTATGAGTTTTTATCCTAAATCCTCCATTTAATTCTTCTTTTGCCTCATTTTTCATTACTTTACGAGCTTGAATTGAACCCACATTTACACTACATTTGTGCTCAAATTTTGATCTTTCATTCTTTTTTCTTTGAGGGACCTCATGATAGATTAAAATTAGGAATCTATATGTAGGCCCAACGCATCCATTTTTGTCCTAGAGTCTTTGTAATACCCCGCATGTTTCTAAGCTAGGAAGTGAATAAGTTTTCCTACGTATGAAACCTCATATCCTGTGAGTAGAATTTTAGTTCATGACTAACAATGAATATCCTAGCGATAGGATACCTTGCGATGTCTTAAGCATGATCATATGAGTCATTTAGAGTGATGCAAACTAAGAGTTTTTGAATCTATCAAGTCTTAGTGTTCGATTTTGCATAGGTATTCTTTGAACAAGCATAACGTGATGGATATGTTACATTTTGGCAGATTTATACCCACCAAATTGTAGAGAATTGAATTATCTTTACAGTGATACCAATTTCATCAAAATCCGACACCCGAGCAAGGAATTATGGCCTTTCAAAGTAGAATGCATCGCCTAACCAATCGCACATGGCCACTGGAAAACATAGGCGATATAATATGCAGAGCCTATGTAAGAATAGGAGATAGCATATGTGGAGCCTATATAAGCATAGGCAATAGCATATGCAGCGCCTATGTAACCATAGGTGATATCATATGCGGCGCCTATGTATGATTTCAGCCACGAAAACACTTAGTTTTTGAGTTATTTCGAGGGTAGTTATGTCTTTTAACACTCCTTACATGTCCCTAAACCTAACCTCACGAAATTTATAGCTTCTAAACACATTAAAACCCTATTAACATCTCAAAGTTCATTATCCAAGAGCACCATAGGAGAAAAACAACTAGGGTTGCACAAGCTTGAAAATCAAATTTCAAGGAAATTCCTCCGTCAATCATAAAGAACCTCCCTTCCAAGGTATGAGTAGTGTTCATTCATGTATTTCTTTCATTCGTGGAGTTCAAGAATCAATCTTTAAAATACAAAAGCTTGGTTGGTTGTGGTGATATGATCATATCCATGTTGATGCTTGTTTGTTTTGCTATATAATAGTATCGTGACTGTATATCTCATGAAAGTTATGTTGTTAGTTGAAAAATATGATATTTAGATGGATTGATAGAATGCAATTATGAAATCCACCTATTCCTTAAAGAATACATGCAAGGTGTTCGATAAAATGCCTAGTATGTTAGAACTTTATATTTTCAAGATTTCATGATATCTAAATAACAAGTTCATGTTAGCCATACAATCCAATATGAATTTCCATCCAAATTATGTGTTGTTATTGTTGTTATATAAAGCATGTATGATAATGGAGATATAAATTATGTTCGCAAAATATATCTATGCTTTTCCTATCATGTTTGATATGTTGAATAAATACATGAACTATACTATCCCCTACTTATGATATGTGAATTTTGGACTCAAATCTTTTGATCAAGTCATGTCATGTGTGTTATTTTCCTCCTATCGAGTCCTGGGGGTATTCGTAACCAAAAAATATAGCTATGTCCCTAGAGCCATGTCATGTTTCATGATATCCGAACTCAAGCTATGATTTCATAGACTTCAGTCAGTCATGTGATTCAGGAAAACCTCATGATCTCAGTCTGTTGTCAGATATCAGTAACATTCCGCCAGTCAACGGAATTCAGTAAGGTTAATTCATGTATAGTAAGTTATTCATGTCCAGTCTCTCCAGATGGGAGTAGAGGTTAGCACCGAATGAACCCAAGGATGGGAACTCACCCGCCAATTCAGGGTGTGATTCTTAGAAGCAGTCCTTGTGTTCCAGAACTACGTAGCCAGCGTAGGTTGAGATATCTTAACCTGTCAGATTATGGTTGATGAGGTGGTCTAACCTGTCAGTTTAGGGTTCCCACCGTTCTCATTGAGTACCTTCCAGATAAGGGTCACTCACAAGCTGTCCTTACCCGTGGCACGATATTGACACCCCTCCAGTCGGGGCAGAGATTGGACCCCAGCTTAGCCATAATGGCATACATGGGGCATGTCGATTAAGCAATACCTCCCACGGTTTTAGTATCAGTCTCAGTAAAAGAACTCAGGGCGTTCTTTAGATTTTAGTATATACAGGACTGTCAGATACAATCATTATGTTCTTCAGATATCAGTATATACAGGACTGTCAGATACAGTCGACCATGTTATCAACTTGCAGTATCAGTCATGAAAGTTATCAGTAAACTATGTATTAGCTTACAGGTCTTGCTATCACGCATTCACGGTCCTAGTTTCTATATATGCATGTTTGCACTCTCACATTCATATTAGTCAGTCAGTGTTGTTCATGCATGAAACCCTTTATGTTTAGCCTACCCTCCTCGTATACTCAGTACTCCATTTGTACTGACGCATTTTCTCTATGGTACTTTCTTTTAATATTACACCATAGGTTTCGAGACACGAGCTCCAGACCAGCAGTAGCGGTAGCATTCCAGTCGCAGAGACACAGTGAGTCCTCATTAATTCAAGGATAATATGATTTGCCACATTTATTTCTTTCTTCAGTTCAGTTTTACGGAGTTAGTTAGAGACATGTTCCTTTAACTCCTTATTCAGATAGTTTAGAGGCTTTCAGATTTATGTTCAGATTTACGTTCACACTTAGATTTTAGATTGAGTTATTTTGGGTATTTTCACCCATAAGGACGTTATGATTTTTAGATATGGTTTATTTAGTTGAACCTTATGGCCTTACAATTTTACGTATTCTGCATTATTATATCATGATTTGCAGTATACAAGTACAGATATCAGTCATGGGTTAACTTGTGGTCCCTCGGGGTCATGAGCACCGTGTGGCATATCGGTTCAGCAAATTGGGGTGTTATAGTTTTATATTTCAATGTTGGTTTAATTTTTCTAGTAATAACATGAGGAGTATTATTTTAATATTGTCGCAACATTTTTTCATTTTGGATCACAGATGAGCGATTTGTGGATAGTTCTAGATTTGTAGTTTGGCATCGAGGTGGGTTTCAATCTACTTTTGTCAATGAAATTTTATATATTATCTATTACATGGTTGGTAGGTATTTTAGAATAGGTTCATGACTAGTATACCATGACTTAGCCTAATTTGGGGATTTAGAATAGAAATATGACAAAATCCTTAGCCTAGATTAACTTTTAAGGTTGTAGAATACTATTATATATGATGATGGGTTTGATTAATGAGAGATTATAATAAGGAATCATTAAGCATAATACGTAACATATTATTTAGTATTTTAGGATATATTTCCGGAGTAGACCCTTGTATTAGCTTTCTTTCCTTGTTTGCCTTAGTCTCTCGGGTTACGATGTTAATAGTCTATTATAGTGTATATTATAGGCCCAAGTCATGATTTGATATTAGTTGCACAACAAGTTTGTATCATATTCCTTGTAAGGATGTGGTCGTAGTTTATAAATGCATATGGTTCTATTTATTAGATACTGGGGATGGCATGTACACTTTATGTATATTTCATTGAATTAGCAGTACGATTACAAACAAATCCATGATTGTACTATTGTTTTCTAAAAAGGGGACATATTCCCACTATTCACTTTTAAAATAGATTTTTTTACAACAGAAATCATACTATCATACTTAAAGAATTATGAGCTTTGAAAATAAATGTAATATTTTAGAAACTAGACAAACATTGATTCTGTTCCATCACAATTACAATAATTTACCACTACTATTTAATTTGGTCAAGTTAGGTTTTGACCCTTTCTATACTATTATGCAGGTTTAGTTCTACCATCGATCTCGGGCAATGAATTCAAGGTTTACACTTTTTTATTCATGGTACAATTTTATGCACTTATATATATATACGGTACAAGACAGGGTAGATTGACTATGATGGTTAGTGGAGTCCTGGTTTGAGCAAGGAAGTGTATGCAGATGTACCGAGTTCCCTATGGGCTCGTTAATCTATGAGACATAGTGTTAGATAAGAATGGTTACCATAGGCCAGCCTTTGCGAGTTGCTGAGTAGAAAATATATATCCTTGGTACATTTGGTACTTAGATCAGTTACATGTTACTATTGGCTTATGTTACATTCATAGATATGTATTTCTTATTACCAGTATGATTGTTTGGTGAATATATATATTATGCTGATGGAGGTTGTATATTTATAACTTATGATTGTTGTTTGTTGAGTTCTTTCTTGCACCATCTGTGCATATAGAGGCCCGGTTAAGATATTATTAGTCTGGACTAGCTGGTTACTTTATTGTTTATTATTATGGATAGTTTGTGGCAGGCTTGTTATGGACTAGTGCTCGAGATTGTCGATATATTTCTGAGTCCCTTTTTTTACTCATAGTAAGATATGTTATTGATTTATTATCCTATGTCCAGTTATCCATTGATTAGAGATTTTGATTATGCTTGTAGTATCTCTCTTATGTAGCTATGATCTTGGAGATGTTCGGTTGGCTCTCCTAGGTTACTATATTTGCATTTAGTGCTATGTATGTATATATATATATCATAGTACAAAAACCATCAACACTCAACCTATTGGTAAGATGAGAGGTCAAAAAGATTCAAGACAAGATCATAAGTGGGGAAGGATGGTACCCCACCTCCTAACATTTCACTAGGAAAAAATATATGAAATTTTTTTATGCTAAAAATACAATAGAGCTCTGTATTACAATATATGCCTCTCAAATCATGTTTATTCATATTCTAAATGTATCCTTGAGCCATGTATTACTACTATAAGTCCTTCTTTCACCCCTCATTTGTGTATTGGCTAGTGACATACGATATTACACATTAGTCCACGGTTAATGTTAGAATATGATAGTTTATCCTTGTTGATCCATTAGCAACATATTATTATGTTTCCTTATATAGTTTATCTATATTATATTCTTTCTTCTCAAGTTATTTATGCCATTATTATCTTTGGAACTCAATCAACCGATACCGTTTGAGTACCACGTGATTGGTGCTCATACTATACTTTTATAACCACCCGATCATAGTACAAGTTGGTATCACTATTGATGTGAGAATCATGTAGAGAAACTATGGATAAAAAATTTAGGGTGAGATCTTGGCATTCGAAATATTCTTTCTCTCCCTTGTATTTATTAGACAAGTCTCTATTTTTATCTTTGAGACATCATCGAATATATGTTTATTCTATATTCCACTTTTTACTTTAATTGTATTCGAAGACCTTGTACTAACATCACTAGGTTATCAGGTTGTAACCTAAATTTGTCTCTTTATTTTATTTCTTGTTGTTTTATTCAATTTGCTTGATATTTTATTACCAGCTATTTCATATTATCGGTTAACTTTACTAGTGATGAGTTATAATAAGTGTCATCATGGCCTGGGAAATTGGGTCCTAACAATTTTACCCCATTTGTCCAGGCCATAGAAACCCCAACCCTTACCCTATTAAAACATCTAAAACTTGGTTTTTACTTTGTTTATGTTGTGGGCAAAGTGGTCAATTCTTATATTTTGTTTTGGGAATCGTATGGACAAGCATAAGAGATACATAAAGAATACTTCATCAGTATACATGACATCTTTGGAATAATACATATTGGGAAAAATGAGTCAAGGGCTCTATGTTCGGGTTTTCTTTCATTAACTTCTAGTTTTCAAGTATTTTCATTTATGAATTCATTAATAATTATTCTTTGTATGAGTATGAGTTACTAAAAACCCTAATTCTTCGATTGAGGCTACAAAAATTATTTCTTAGCGTACATTCATGTTGGCTAAAGTTAATTATAATAAGTGTTTTCTCTTATGTTCATGCACTTAGTCTTTCATTGATTAACAATATTAAGAATACATCTATATTTCTTTTGTGAGCCTGAATGGAGTAACATTAGATTATAATGTGTAACATAAGGAATGGGTGATGACGTCCAAGAAACACCTCATTTTAGATGATGGTACGATCTCTGTTAAGATAGAGTAACCCAACTAAAGTTGGGTCGAATCCCAAAGGAACAAGTGGTTTGACAGTTCTTAGTGGTTGTAGTTTATGGACAAAATAGGAAAGTAAATGTAGGGATTTGTTTATAGTCATCTGAAACAAAGAAAAATGTTAACTTGATTGAAAATTAGTCCTAAGTGAACACTAGGATTATGTTCCCCGTGGCGTCTCAAATCTGTAGGTTTATCGTGCATTGTTGAACCAATTTAATACCTTTTATGCATAACCGATCAGTTATGTTCCTCCTATAGTCTTTTGGACGAGTAGGAGGATTTGACCCTTTACCTTTTGAGTCTCAGGGTGTAACGTTACTAACCCTTACCCTTACCCCAGTTAACTATACCTTTTGAGTCTCAAATTATTATATTAAAGCTAACGATCATTCACGGTATTCCGTTGTACTGCAACGAATCGATCATTAACTCCCAAATTACAGTTATCTTAATTTTCTTGTAGTCACTACTACTCTATTGGAGTAAGTAGCAACATCTAGGTTTGATACTAATATGTGTACCTATTAACAAATCAATCATATCAAAGATAAAGTAATGCATGCCATGGATATTGATTCATATCAATAATCGCACTTCCCCTACTTTGTCAATTCGCCAGGGTTTTCATAACCTTAGCTATGGGTTAATGCCACTCATAATTGTGAAGAAATCAATAACATTCATATTGGAAAGGAAATATGAAATCACAATCATAATATGAAAGAAAACCCTCAACCGTAAACTGAATAATCAATCAATGTCAATACAATGAATTCACAATATCAAAGATGGATCTTGAAATCAAAATTTGTTTCTAAGTGTTAAAAGTGTGTCACTCTTACTAAAAAGTACATAAGGTGTATTTATAGAACAAGAGAAACAATAAAAACTAATCTCAAATGAAAAAGGAGAAAACAGGGTTGGTGGCTACCTTCTCCCTGTACCTGCAGTCTGGTAGGGTGCAGATGGCACCTGCAGTATGACCCAGGGACTAGGTATAGAATGCAGTTAGCGGATGGCCAATTTCCTACAAGTAAGCTCTCAGGATCTTGGGTTTTCTGGTACCGGCTTTGTCTACATGCAGTCTGTAGGTAGACTTAGTAGGTTCCAAGAGTTACTTTTTTAGCTTTGCTTTGAATATCAAACATTTATTGATCATGATCAAGCCAAAAATATCAAAAACATCAATAATCACTCCAAAAGTTGCCAAAATAACCTTTTTTTCTCAAACTTTTCATCAAAAACATGGTTTCCAGCAAAACATACCCAAAACGGATCATATCTAAAAAAAAGGCCTCACAAAATTGTATATTTTCCTAGTTTTAAGCATAAAAAGTGATATATTTCTATAGCACATCAAAACCTTAAACTTAGAACATTTGCATTTTCTCACGCAACAAAACAAAAACGACGCTTATCTAAGAAAATCTAAGATGTTCAAGGCAGCTAGTCATCACATTAAGTTCAAATCATAACATCCCCTCTTATAAATCTTCTCAAAACCAATTGTGTATGAAAAAGAGAACAATAATGTTAAACAAAGTAATCAAGGTATGGCAACTATATTAGCAACAAACAACCACTCATATGTACAAATTACACTACCTAAAATAAGCAGATAGCTAGCAACATGACTTAAGTGCCCTCACAATAAGAATGTCTCACTCACTCATATGAAATCATTCATTTCAATGTAGGAATAGTCAAGATACGCGCACACTCAACAAAGAAGTTACAGTCAGTCCATTTCAAATACCATAGGCTTGCCCTTATTACTTTATCTTAGCATTCAGATAGTCAAGTCAGGATTACTATAGGACTTTTTTCAGCTTGTAATGTAGGCTTGGGGGATAGTATTATAGTTATGTTCATTTATTGTGACTGTTCCTCCTTAGCACTACACTAACTTTCGGGTCTCATATACTATCCATTTTTCTTTTTATTCCACCCTTATTTCTTTCTTTTATTCTTTTATTGCACATTGTAGTTGGGTGTGATCTTATATTCTTTATTTTTTGCTTTTTCATAATATTTCTCTATTTCTTTTTTTATTTTATTTTTCTTTTCTTTTTACCACACCCATCCCTACTTTCTTTTTCTTCTATTTTACCCTTCTTCAAACCCATTTAAACTACACACTTTATGATAGCCATCTTCAACTAAGGATTTTTAACTTTGTTATGGTGCTACTGTCCATGGAGGAACAGGAAAAAACAAGTAAATTGTAACACAAATGGAAAGGTGAATGGTTAAAACAAGAAAAATAGGCTTACAAGGCTCAAAATAGGGATCAAGGGATATTATTCGCCCAAGGAACTTCATTTAGGCTAAAAGTGGACAAGAATAAAAAATAGCTAATGATCCTTTCCTAACTGACTATCCTTCAACCTAGGCATGACTAACAAGGCAAGTTATGAATTTAACATACAAAGGGAACTATGTAGTATCTCACATTCCCATGGCACAGAGTCACTATCACTAACTACTACTTATTTAGTTCATGCAATTGTCAGCAAATGATTGTCATGTCCCAAATACTAATGCCATAACAAGATCCACAAAGTTGTAGATATATGTACATCAACATAGTTCTAAAACATAAAAATTTGGAGGGTTATAAAAAATTAGTCAAAATCTGACTACGAAAAAATACTCAAAATCTCCTAATTACATAAAACATCATAATACAAAGAAAAAACAAAATATGACACATAATTATCCTAGACATGTTGGTTTTACAATCATACTGCGGTCAAAAGGAAAAGAAGCACGATAATAAAAATCCTTGGCGGCATCGTATGGCCACCCCCAACTAAGAACTGTGCATTATCCTCAATGCTATAATACAAAAAAAAACATAGGGTAGTGAGAACATACTTTGGACACACTAAGCGATTGAGTCGCAAGCCTTCTCAGATAGGGGCATATATGCTAGCGAAAGTGATGTTGGTGTTAGTGCACTATAGTATGATGTACTCGCTACTATAATGGATACTACAAATCAGGTCAGTGCCATCTCTTCGTCCTAACTATCGGGACCTCCTTATCATCCTCTACAATAAAGTCAAAATATCTTGGAGCATACGGAAGTGATATCTGGACTCTAGGGGGTATCATCGAAGGAGTATTTTTTAAACGGATCTCTTCAAGAGAATGTACATCTACTCGTAGTATATCTAAATCCATCTTTATTTGAACCAAATCTGGTGGACATATCTCTATGTATCGTGTTGTAACCTATCTCTCCAACTCATCAATCTATGTTTGAAAATAGATATGCAGCTCTGATAGTCTGGCTCTCTAAGAAACCTCCCATCTATCCTCGACCTTCTCAAGTCTAGTCCTTACTTCTGATGTTGTTTAACCTAAGGGTGTAGTCATCCCGGACTCGACATCTTTCAACTAAGCGGTTGTAGTACTATAGTTATCCGATAGGCTCTGCAAACACTCAATGGATATAGTAATCCTGCCTATTGTGAAGTTATAGTGTATGGGAGAGCAGGACCTATAGATGCACCAATTCGCCCTGTGCTGAAATGTAACTGGCTATCCACCTAGACATATTAACCTTCTTATTTTTGTGCTCAGAATCCTACATAATATGACGATCCCGTAAGATATTCAATCTGTGTTTGAACTCTTTTGTTGATACAGGTGTAGTATAATCTAGGCCAAATATGACTGTGGATAGTCTCTTCTTTAATATTAACTCTAGCCCCTCTGACAGTGTGTGATCAAGATGTGGCTACCGTACAAATTTGATAAAGCCATGAGAATGGTGGATAGGAATGACTAAGATGGTTTTTTAAGATTGATAAAACTTCCACACTATAGTTGGGTTATAAGAATCTAGTAGCCTAATCATCTACCACAGTTGATACTTTTAAAATATTTTCGTCAACTGTGGTAGCCATTTCAGCCCCGATAAGTCAATCCAACTTTCTTTATAGATACATCGTGTAGGAATGCCTACCTCCTAGACAGTTCTATCAAGCTCATATATACTTTTTATCCCTTCCACACACCACCTAAGATGACCCTCCTTGGGACATGCATTTGGGGTATGTGCGGGTACGGGTGACTGCGGTGGAACATTGGATTCTTGTGTTGTACCCTCATCAGATTGGGGTACCTTTGTTAACTTTATATAAGAGTGGTACCCTCCTCAATATGGGGTACCGATGATAAATTCTCTTAATCAACCTTCTCATAAGAATCTTTGGACCCCTCCTCAGACTTGGGGTCCTGAGAATCAGCTTTCGGATTCAACTCAGACTCTTTCTTATCATCATCAGGTGGAGAAGTATGTAGTGGTGATATCCTCATGGACTTTATCCTCAGCCAGATTGTGGCTGACTGAGTAGCCTGGCGATTCTATCCTTCTATGACACTACATGCCACTGCACCTCTAGCATCAACACGACACTTCCTCAGATACTCCTCCACCGGAAAGCTAAGCTCAGGAGACTCTACCCGTCTCCTAAAAGTTCTATCTGCTTTTTCTTTTTTGCTTTAGGTTCCACGTGTACCTAAAAAATAAAATATTAGTTTCCAATAAAAGTGAGGGATAGTGAAAGTTGAAGAAAATCTCAAAATTCAAGAAGTTTAAATTTATCCCATCTTTTCATACCCCAATAACCCATTTGAAATCCCAACAATCCCAATGCATACACACTAATAAAGATTCATGAATTTCAAAGGAAAATAACAAGTTCAACTCTTGGTATTCCTTTCATTCTTTCAAGTTCAACTTCCGGTTAAGGCCTAACATAGAATTGTAATTTGAAACATGGCCCTAAATTATGATTTTAGTTTACTTAACGGCTCCCTCAAACAAGCATGATAGTTTCTATATATTTAGCAATTAAATACATATATCACCATGTTTCAACAATAAATAAACTAATATATAATCATTAGGAGCCAAGAAAGTTACCTCTTATATGAAAATACGGAAAAGAATAATGAAGAACTCAAACAAAACCAAGGTTGAAATTTGTTTTTAGTGCATTTGGACAAGTTGGTATCTTAAACAAGTGTTAATTTCACCTTTTCTCAAGTGTGGGGTTGGTTTATGTTTAAAGCGGCAAGTTTGAATTCAAAGAAAAAATTGAAGTTTTGAGAAATAGAATGAGTTAGAATTAGGGTTAGAATATTTTTATATAGGTGGGGCTGTAATAGGTAATATTTAAATTTTTGTGGGCCCAAAATTTTAGTCAAAAAGTGCGCCCAATTTGTGACCTACTCGTGACTTGTACCAGCGCCCTGTACCCACGGTCGGGTCTTGGGCACAGGTAGCACCTGTGGCTTACAAGTGCCTAGATAAAATATTTTGCTCGCTTCTCCATTGCCCAAACTTTTCGTGTTGACACGTTTCCAGATACGTATGGTCCCAAAACATATTTTTAGGTCTCAAAAGTAAATTATATGCCAAAGTCAATAACTTACCATGTTTCAACCATAAAATTTCAACCTTTTTATTTATTACTCAACTTACCATGTGGAAATTATTACCATGATAGGCTGATCAAATTGTCCCCTTACCATGAAATTGATGAATGAAGCAATGTTTACCATATTTTTTTAAGGTCAAAACTCTAAAAACCTATAAAAATAAAAACAACAAAAATGTAAACACTAAAATATAGTGGGTTGCCTCCCACTCAGCACTTGATTTAATATTGCGGCACGATGCAGGTATCTTGATTAGTCAAAATTCATTAAGATACCTATAGGAATATCCTCTAGGGTCATCAATACAATTAATCACTGACACTTCCATCATGTTGGTTGGCTACTTCCTGGACTTTCAGATGTTGATTATCGCTTTCTCACCATTGACTTGGAATTTCAGCTCACCCTTCTCCATGTCAGCCATAGCTATGCCTGTGTCTATGAATGGTGTTCTCAAAATAAAGGGCATCTCGGTGTAAACCTCATAGACCAAGATAACAAAGTTATTTGGGAAAATAAATTTGTCCACCCTAATGATCACATCAAAAGAGATTCCGACAGACTTCTTCAATATGCGGCCAACCATCAATAGCCACATCAAAGTCGGTTTCGGAGGGTTTAAGCCAAGTTCCTTTAAGATGGAAAGTGATATCAAATTAATTTTATCCCCTAAATCACACAAGTCTCAGTCTTATATTGATGACCCAATAGTGCATAGTACAGTGAATGCTCTAGGGTCACCCTTTTTCTACACCAAAGACCGAGTAGTGAGTGCACTGCAGTGGTGCACACACTCAACATCCTCAAAAGTTGTTTCGTTCTTTATTTTGATAAAAAATTTCATAAACTTGGTGTATCCAAGAAACTTCTCTAATGCCTCAAGTAGAGGTATGTAAAAGTTCAATTCTCTCAGCATCTCAATGAACCGTTTGAACTTACCTTTCTCTTTCTTATGCATCAATCGCTGAGGAAAAGTGGGGGTGGTCTCAAAATCTATCTTACTTTTTGATCAATGAATAGACCCTTAACTTTATATTTATTAGTTGTAACTCTATCATTTATTATCTTCTCAGACTCAGCAGCAAGTATATTATCATCAACAACTTGTGTAGCAGGTAGTAAGGGATCCATAGTGGTTGTACAACTGCTCATGGTAATAGCAAGTACGTGATCATTATTTTTTAGATTTTTCACTGTGTTTCTCGGAAGCATACTAGGATGCCTCTAGTTCAGAGTTGCTGACATCTTCAAAAACTGGTTCTCCAACAACTTGATGGTAATGGAATATGACTTGATCTTATGGTTCAATCCTAAAATATCAACCTTAATCTCCTTAAGTTTGGTTTCCTAATTTTCCTGACCATTCACCAATTTATTCAGCATCCCTTCTATTCAAGATTTTGCATTGTGGCAAAAAGGTGGAATGTATCTCCTTTCGGTTTGTAGTCATCCTTCTTACTTAAGTCACAATCTCGCTCTCTGCGATGATATCTGTTTTTATCATAATAGTTCCAACCTTGGTTCTATTTCTCTTGGGATCGAAAACCCGCCATCTAATAATCTAAATAATTAGCTTCCTCTCTCAATTCAGACTCATATATCGAAAGTTGACCTATGTATTGCTAATGCATTCACTTTCTAAGAATTTTTTGTTCAAACTACTTTAGTAGCACCCATAAATCAATATTTAGAATGTAATTTTGTGCTCTACTTTATCATAAACTTTTCTCTGACCATAGAAATCACCAATAGCATAAGTACCAGATCCCCTCTCAGTCTCCCAAGTTTGACACCCTAGGATAGTAAGTGAGATCCAATCTAACATCTCCAAAGCTTCCTCCCAAAGTAGTCTCATAAAAGCTTCTCCAGAGATGGTGTTTGCCATGGATCTGGAACTGATGGTCAAGCCTTTATAAAATACCTCTAATAAGCTTTACCATGATAACTGATGGTTTAGCACTAAGCTTAGCTTCCTCTTAATCCTGAACCAAGCCTCGTACATGGACTGAATTCTAGTTAGCTTAAATGATTGATCTTGTCTTTAAGCTACAACATCCTTGACGGAGGGAAGAACCTATTTAAGAATTGCCTACACAACTCATTTTGAGTTGTGATAGAGCCTCTTGGTAATTCCCCTAACCATAAATATGTTTCTCTTATAAATGAGAAAGAGAAAATCCCCAGTCAATCTACTTCCTGATTTACCAATGGATTAGTATACGAGTTACAGATCCCAAAAAATTTTAAAGGTGCAAGTTTGTATCATTGGTAGGCAATTTTGCAAGCACCCCAGTTAAATTTAGAAGTTCTATCATGGAACTCGTGATGTCAAATTTGATGCCTGGGGGCATAACATGAGGTACTAAGGCTCCAACCTCTGTCGGCTCAACATATCCCATATCTTCTTAATCATCTATATATGGTTGCACATACTAATATGTTGGGATAACTTGAACATGGGAACCTCTAGCTCTATTTTGATTCCCACCAAGTCTTGCTTGGTGGTCTGTTTCTTGTCTCTGTTTAGAGAGATCCACATATCTAGCTATCCATTGAGCTTCTTCTGCTGCTCTCCTTTAAGCTTCAATTTAAGCTAAAAGCACACAAATCTGGCAATCAACAATATGTTGTACTACTTCGGCAGGAGGTACAATTTCACAAACCGCTTTAGGATATTCAACTCTTTTTGGCTTTGACGTCCTACCAAGTGCTTGTAGGATCCTCTATGGATTTCGATTCACATGGAGTAAGGAATTTCCTCTACTGCATATTCTAGGCATACACCAAGTTATTCCCAACTAAGAGCCAAAATAAAAACTAAAAAACCAAAAACTACAATAAACTCAATACAGAAATCAACATAGTGTTCCCCCTACAACAATTCCAATTTCTTTATGACATCCAAGGAACACCTCCTTTTAGATGATCATATGGTCGCTGTCAAGTATAGTAACAAAACTAAGGTTGGGATCAAATCCCAAAGGAACACGTGATTTTAAAAATCTCAGTAGTTATAGTCTATAGGCAAAACAAGAAAGTAAATATGGGGATTTTTTTGTAGTCTTCTCAAACAAAAAACAATATTAACTTGGTTGAAAATCAGTGTTAATTTGACACTAGGATTTTTTTCTCCCTGGCTTCTCAACACCGTAGGTTTATCATGCATTATTGAACCAATCCAATACTTAGCTTGCAAAACCGATAAGTTATGTACCTCTAACATTCTTTTGGATGAGTAAGAGGATTTAACACTTAACATTTTGAGTCTTAGGGTTTCACGTTACTTACCCTTACCCTGATCCCAGTTGACTACCACCCTTTGAGTCACAAGTTATTAGATGGAAGCTAACAATCATTCACTATATTTTGTTTAACTACAACTGATCGACCATTATGATACAAGCACAAGGAGAATCAAAACCATAAAGTATGGTCTAAGGGCCAACGCTATAGAATTAACAAGAAATTGAAGACTTTTCCAAGTATCTTGAAGCCTCGGTCAAGAGAAGGAAGGAGAGTAACTTATACACTCAATAGGCACCTAAAGTGAAGGGCATTGACGTCATTATGGACTCCAAAACAACACTAAAGAGGCGCCGTAAATTCCCTCCCTCATTAAGGGCATTTTTTTCCATTAAATGTAATAGTATAAATAGACCATTTTACTTCTCTTTTCATTATACTTTAATGAAATTGGATATTAGTATTATATTGTAGTTTTTAGTCTCTACTCTTAGCTCTTAGAATCCGAAAGCGGTCCAAGAACAATTGAAGTTAGTGTTTCACTTGTTTTGGATAATTTGGCAAGAAAGATGGTTTGAGGAAGAGTTTTTCCTTTGGGTCACCTAAGAGGAAGGTTTGAACTCTTGTTTGTGAAGTGTGTTTGAAGATTTTAAACATCTTCTTGTGCTAATCACTTAATTAGGGTAAGGGTCATTCTATCTATCTTTCAATTTCAAGTAATCTTCTTCTTCATCTCTATTCTATGTGTTGTTTTCTCTTTGTTTGGTTGCTGGAATTTTCATCTTAGTATCCAATTTTGTGTGTTTGGTAGTCTTTAGGCTATCATTTGGTTTCAAAAACTTGGTTAGGGTTGTTCCAACATCCTTAAATCTTGGTTTTAGTGTTCTTATATAAAAAATCTCATCAAAAAATAGTAAAAAATAAGAAAATACCAGAAAAAATTTGTGTTGTCTTGTGTGTTTTTCTGTAGATCCTAATTTCCAAGTTAGATGTACAAGTTTTATTGTGTTTTGATAGTTTATAGTGTTAGATTCTTGTTCTCTAACACTTAAAGAGTCTAGATCTACTTTTAGATTGAAGATTGGTTAAGTTTGAGCTTAGATCCACCATGGCTATGGAGTTTTGAAACTTTTTAAGCTAGATACAATTTTGTCTTTGTGATTTGAGCTTATTTGGTGGCTGATTTTTAGTGGGTTGGGGTTGTCTTGAAATAAGGAACCTAGATCTCTAAAAAAATTCATATTTGGAGTTCATTTTCTAGGTGGTTAAACTTGCTCAACGCTTGAATATTCATCTTGTTCATCCATGATCTTCATAACTTAGTGAAGAAGGATATTCAAAGTTCTTGTTTGATCCAAAAAAGGGAAGACAGAGAGTGAAAAATTTATTTGTCCAAAAGCATATTCAAAGAATATTCCATTCTTCCAAAAGGAGGAGGGGACAAGGGGACAACAAAGTACAATTGCAAGTACAAAGGGGGGACCAATTCATTTCTCATCCATTTTGAAGCTTGAAAAGGCTTCAACCTTAAAAAATTTCCCTCCAAAACCGAATTCTATTCCTTCCTAAGAAGTGATTGGACGAAACATGTAGGAAAATTATTTTTTGGAATTTTGAAAAGTAACAACTAACCACGTAGTGCCACATCATCACTTGTGCTCAACAAAAATTACTCTAAAGTTAGATTTTTCTTAGTTTCTAATTTTTGATTCTAGTTTCTTTTAAGCTAATTCTATCAAAAATTAGCAAACTAGTAAGTACCTACTAGGTTGGTAATTAGTTTAGAGTTTATTTATTTCGTGTACCCGGTTTTTTGTGTGCTTTTCTCATTTTCAAGTCGTAGTATTTTGTTGGTTCAAGTTCGTGCATCACTTATTTTGAGTCATTTCAAAAAAAGATCAATTCTGATTCAACGCTTCTCACCTCTCAAGTAACTTGCCAAGTATTGCTGATTCTCCAACACTTGTGAAGCCAAGTGTGAGGTGAGGTTGAGTGTGAGTGAAGTTAGGTTTTTGAACTAACTTGTTTGCTCATTTTGTAGGTTGTTTGCTTACTGTTTTCTTTTTGCACATTTTTAGGTACATTTTTCATGGAATCCGAAGGTACTACTTCCCAATCTTTGGGAAATGATTCTATTGGATCCTTGATGGCTCAGATTGATGCCTTGGGTCGAAAAATAGAAGAAAATCATGATGACTTGAGGAGTGAAATGGTGACAATGAAGGGTGAACTTTCCACTTTTAGTGGAAGACTTGATTGTGTTGAAAGTAGGAGGAACTCACGGCCTTCTACTCCTAATCCCTACCATGCATTCTCTAGTGTCCAAGACAATAACTCTTACATGACTATAACACCCGAAACCCTCCACCAAATGCTTTATCCTCCAAGAGCTCCACAAAACCAGCAACTAAACCAATCCCAAACCTCACCTAACGGGACCCTACAAAGGCCAATACATCACCAAATGAACCAAGTCCAACAAGAGGGACTTGGAACTCAAACTCCACCACCAATCCAAACCAAATACCTCCACACAATACCACTTATCAAATGCCAAATACCATGTACCAAAGACCTTAACATCCACCACCTCCCATGCCACAATTTCAAGTACCACATAACCAAAGACCAAAACCACTTCCCTAAAGGCCTCAAATCCAAAACTCACCCATCCAAATTGAGGATTATGGTAGAGGGGAGAAAGAAGGTTATGATGTTCCTAATGTTTGAAGAAGAAATTAGGGCAATACATTATCAAAGAGGGATTTATGGTAGATTCTGGGGGTAATATACAAGGCATGGGCATGGTGATCAACCAAGAATCCGGGACTTTGGGATTAATTCAATCAAGGTTGGCATTCCGATTTTCAAAGGTGAGAGTGATCCTAAAGTCTACTAAGCTTGGAAATCCTCTTGTGAAAAGATTTTTCAAGTGAATGACCTTTTCGAAGAAAAGAAAAGTTGCTATGCTATTGCTCACTTTGAAGGATATGCAAACACTTGGTGGGATTACACCAAAAGATTTGATGATGTGTTGATTGATGGAAAACTACCTCCTTGGGAGATGTTGAAGAGAGTTATGAGAGAAATATAAGTACCAGAGCATTATAGGCACGAGCTTCTTGCCAAGCTTTACAATCTAAGGCAAGGAAACAAGAGTGTCATGGCCTATTATGACGAATTTCAGCAACTTGTCTTGAAACTTGACCATGAGGTGAACAAGTGTAACATGATGTTATTCTCTTCAAGGTTGGGTTGAACAAGGACATCTCCTCACGTTTGACTCTTCACGAGTTTGGAACCATGGTAGAAGTCTTCCAAGCCGCCATGGAGATTGAAAAAGAGAACAAAGAGAAGTCGGCTTACAAGCTCAAAATCCAACAAGGTTCGGGTTTGACAAGAGATAAAGAGGTAAGTCCTTTGACTTCGGATTGGCACAAAAACAAGTCTTATTCATCTTCTCCTACTTGTCAAATCTCAAAAAAGCAAGTGTCATACCAACCTCCAAAGTTAGAGGTGAAGCTGAATGCCCTTCCTACTTCATCTAAGGGCTTGCAATGTTTCAGGTGTCAAGGTTGGGGTCATCGGTAAAGTGAGTATTCTACTAGAAGAAATGTGATCCTAAGATAAGGTAGGTTGTACTACCTTGGTGAAGAAGTCAGATTAGAAACCAAGAGGAATGATGACAACTCTCAAGATGGAGAGTGATAGAACCCAAAACTCAAGAGGGAAGTAAGTAAGAGTTGTTGCCTTGTGAAGGGGAATGTGATGTCCATAGTTATGTGATTCGGAGGACTTTGTTTAGTAAAGTCTTCGATGATCAAAGAGAGAACCTCTTTCATACCAAGTGCCTTATTAAATAAAGTGTGAGTTCCATGATTATACATAGTGGGAGTGGTGTGAATATTGTTAGTGTCACTTATGTTGATCACCTGAAATTACCCACTATCCCTCACCCAAGCCCATATAAGATTCAATAGTTAAATAAGTGTGGTAATTTGAAAGTCAAACGATAATGTATGATTAAATTCAAAATAGGGAATTATCATGATGAAGTGAAGTGTGATGTAATCCCTATAAATGCATGTCACATCTTGGTAGGAAGTCCTTGGAAATTAGATAGACACACTATGAATGATGGAAGGGCTAATAGGTACACCTTTGAGCATGATGGTCGAAGATTCGCTCTTCTTCCTCTTCCACCATCTATTGTAAATGGAATCCAAGAGTAAATGAAGAAGTTGGATAAGAAAAGAATAAAGGAAAAGGGAGGGGAAGTTTCAGATTGTGAGAAAGGAAATGGGAAAACAACTTTATTTATGGGACTTGCGCACAAAGGTCCCTCGATACTCACTAACCTAGAGGCTAGAATTTTACCTAGCATTGATACTCCTTATTTGAAGGTTCAAGCTCATGAATTATCAAAGGAGTATCAACAAGAAATCTCACATGAAAGTGGACGCAAAACAACCTTGGCTGAGAGCTTCAATAGAGTGGACTATCCTAGTCCAAACCGATGTAATGATGCTATTCCCTATGTTTTCTTGAGCTTAAATAGTTTTCATGTGATTCCTTAAGTAGGGGTTTCGAAAATCCTTGATGTAGGTGTGCATGTTTCATCTCTTATTATCTCTTTTGATATGTATAGTAAACCATACGCACCTAAGATTAATCCACTACTTGAACATGAGAATAGTGTGATTGGAAACTTCAAAGTTAGTGTTAATGTTAGTAATGATGGTCTTGACATTGAACATGGTCCTTTGAAATTTTGTAATAAAAGTCATTATATGGTGGATAATGTCTTGAATGATTGTGAACTTGGTAACCTAGTGAAAGGAATGGTTCATCTAGACTTAAACCTTTACCATTTTCTCCCATTTAAACCCGGCATACTCGTGAGATGTGAAGGCTATAGTTTCTTGTCGTTCTCACTTAATCTTGATATTGAGGCTATTCATGTCTTTGGTACCCTTTATGATAAGCTTTTTATGTTAAAAACCAAGTATATATGGATATATATTAAGTGTGAGCAACCATGGGTTGATGATATAAGTGTGGTACTAGTGATAACACTCTTACCAAGGGGATTTTTTGTTTGATTTATATCTCTCTTTGGTTTTGCAAGATCTGAATTTGAGGAAAAATTCTTTTCAAGATGGAGAGGATGATTCAAGAACAAGGAGCATCAAAAGCACAAAGTATGGTCTAAGGGTCAAGGCTTTGGAATTAGCAAGCAATTGAAGACTTCTTGAAGTGTTTTGAATCCTTGGTCAAGAAAAGGAAGGAAGGTAACTGATACACTCAAGAGGCACCTCAAGTGAAGGTCATTGAAGTCATTATTCACTCCAAAACAACACTCAAGAGGCACCCCAAATTCCCTCCCTCATTAAGGGTGATTTATGTCCATTAAATGTAATAGTATAAATAGAC
Organism: Capsicum pubescens; assembly: GCA_030864215.1. Classification (NCBI taxonomy): domain Eukaryota; kingdom Viridiplantae; phylum Streptophyta; class Magnoliopsida; order Solanales; family Solanaceae; genus Capsicum; species Capsicum pubescens. The sequence goes on along the minus strand of CM061549.1, from coordinate 161,375,405 downwards.
TATTTTACTTCTCTTTTCATTAGACTTTGATGAAATTGGATATTACTCTTATATTATAGTTTTTAGTCTCTAGTTTTAGCTCTTAGAATCCGAAAGTGGTCCAAGAACATTTGAAGTTAGGGTTTCACTTGTTTTGGATAATTTGGCAAGAAAGGTGGTTTGAGAAAGAGTGTTTCCTTTGGGTCACCTAAGAGGAAGGTCTGAACTCTTGTTTGTGAAGTGTGTTTGAATATGTGAAACATCTTCTAGTTCTAATCACTTAATAATGGTAAGGGTCTTTCTATATATCTTTCAATTTCAAGTAATCTTCTTCTTCATATCCATTCTATGTGTTGTTTTCTCTTTGTTTGGTTGCTGGAATTTGCATCTTAGTAGCCAATTTCGTGTGTTTGGTAGTCTTTAGGCTATCACATTAACTCCTAAATTTTTTTTGTCTTTATCTTTTCATAGTCACTAATCCTCTTTTCGAGTAAGTAGAAATATCTAGGAGGGATCCTAATTTGTGCACCCATTAAAAAATCAATCATATCGAAGATAAAGCAATGCATACCATGATTGTTGGTTCATAACAACAATCACAATTCCCCTACTTTATCAATTCACCAGGGTTTCCACTACCTTTGCTATGGTATTTAGATGCTCATGATTGTGAAGAAATCAATAACATTCATACTGGAAATCAATGATGAAATCATAACAATAACCTGAAAAAAATCCACAACTGTAAACTGAATAATAAGTTAAAGTCAATAGAATAAAATCCCAAGATTAACGATGGATATTGAAATAAAAATATGTTTCTATAAGTGTATCACTTATACTGAAAAGTACATAAGGGGCAATTATGGTACATGACAAAAACCTAAAATCTAAGCCTGTATGAAATAGGAGAAAATGGGATCGGTGTCCACTTGCTCCCTATACCTGCGGTCTGGAAGGACGCAGATGGAACCTGTGGTCTAGAAAATGATGAACGTGCAGAGTGCAGGTAGCGGATGACCAATTTCCTGCAAGTCATCTCTTTGTATCTTTCAATTTTTGGTACCCGCTTTGTCTACATACGGTCCATTAATTGACGTAGTAGGTGCCAAGATTCAATTTTTTAGCTCTTCGTTTAAGCTCAAACATGCATTAATCATGATCAACCTATAAAATATCCAAATTATCTATAATCATTCTAAAAGTGGGAAAAAGTACTTTTTTCATGAACGTATCATCTAAAACATGGTTTCCTGCAAAATATACCCTAAATGGATCATATAAAAATAATGGCAACAAAAACTTTCATGTTTTCCTTATTTTAAACATAGAAAGTTCTATATTTCTATAGCACATAATTGGGTTCTTGTATTTTATATGAATTAAAGATAAGATTAGTGGTTTGGATGGTAATATACCTAATTTTCCATATTTTATTAAAATACAACATGAAATATAAATGCATTTGATTAGTTACCATGTCCCATCCAAATTATTTAGTTGTGAGGCTAAATTAATATGACGATTAGAGGATCCAAAGATCATAATAATGATACTAACACCATGAATGAACCTTCAAAATAGATGAATTAACCAAGAAGATTGTATAGATTTGCGTGATTCTTCAAGATGCCTTGGTCCTTGAATCCTCCTAATTATTGTTTCCAACACTATTATTTGTTGTTCTTTTTCATTGTTAGATTTATAATAACAGTATCCAAATTCTCATTAGTTATAAATTGCACTCATTTAACTTTAATAGTAATACTTAAATTAGATTGTCTGCTAAATGCCGTTTGAAAGAGCAACTTTATAACTTGCACGACCATGCACACTTATGTGTGCAGTTGGATGAAATAAGTTTTCAGCACCATTTTTGGGGATGTGAAAAATTAGTAACCGTAAAATTTTAGTTTTACCATTTTATTGATAATTGCTAAGAACCTGGTCTTAGATACTGAATTTTCTAGTACAGGTTTTCATCTTAAGAAAGCTAGCAAGGTAGAGGGAATTGGTTGAACCACATATCAAACCTAAGCGATACTGCACCGATTGTGGATAGAAGTAACACTTTTATGCCTAATCTCTCAAATGCAACAAGTCAAGACAATTTTTTCATAAATGAATGATGAACAACCTACTTGTAGGACAGTACACAAAGTGTCAATCCTACTCATAACCAATGTGACCTCCAATATTAAAAATCCAGAAGCAAATGTTAGATTTGAGCTTAAACATAACATGGTGCAATTATTTCACACAAGGGGGTGTTCACATGCCTACAACATTATGATTCACATGTTTATTTTAAGAATTTTCTAGAGGTTATTGATATATTCATTCCAAAAGGATTCTTAACAAAATTACATAAGATTCACTCTTTTCTAATTTTCACTATTAGGAGAAGCAAAGAAATGGTTAATGGGTGAACATTAATGTTCAATCACAACTTGAGATAACTTGGGAAAGTAGTTCCTTATTTGACTCTTTCCATCTGGTAAAATTAAAGGGTTGAGGAGTGAGAAATTATGTTTCAAGCAAAATCCAAGGAATAATCTCTATCCCTTATGAGAGATATTTATGGCTTTTCTCAAATATTATTCACATAACTAATATACAACTATGTTGTGTGCTCTTGTGTTGGTTAAAACAATTGACCATAACATAAATTCTTTTTATATTAAGCTATTGGTGGTAAGGCATCGAAGAAAACCTTTGATGATCCATATAATCTCTTTTACTATTTTGCGCAAGGTAATCTAGAGTATCAGGTTGATATATCCCTAATTATGGTTAAAAAAAGGTTCTAGGTATGATCAAGGTAGATAGTATCACAACTTTGGATGCAGAGTTGGCCTCTTTTCAGAACCAAATGAAGAGTCAGTTTAATAAGTTATGTGTGACTCAACCTCAAACCCATATTAATGTAGTTCAAAAGGTTAAGAGTTGGTGTGAAATTATATCAGTAGTTGTTACTTATTAGACTTAAGTGGAGAAAATACAAAATTGGTGAATTTCATGGGAAATGCAGTGAAGGGAAACCAGATTTTTTGTAATGCCTAAAATTATAATTGGTAGAGTCAGACCAGCTACTCTTAAGGAAATAATCAAGTTCAATCTCAGCAGCTTTAGCAGCATTAAGGTAAGGGAAACCAGATTTTTTGTAATGCCTAAAATTATAATTGGTAGAGTCAGACTAGCAACTCTGAAGGAAATAATCAAGTTCAACCTCAGCAGTTTTAGCAGCATTAAGGTATTAAAAATAATACTCAAGCCAACAATATAGAAGAGACTTTGAAAATGATTCTATTAACCAAAGAAAAGATGGTCATAGAGTTAAAAAACAACATTTGGTTCAATGAATTTAGAGACCTCACGCACAAAATATATGGGTAAAAATATGATATATTAGTTATCTCATGCATAAAATGCAAGACCTCGAAGGGGGGGGGGGGGTTCCTAGTGATTTAGAGAAAAATAAAATACATGTTATGGCAATAACCTTGAGGAGTGGTATTATTGACACATCTCCCAAGAAAAATCATGTGGTGCAAGCATAGTTGATCACAACTAAGAAGACAAAAAAGAAAGTTTAATACTAAGAAGCTGACAAAAAGGGGAACTCTAAGTATTTGAATGAAAATCCGGTTAAATATTCTCAAAACAGACCACCACGACCATTCCCTCAAAAGCTTAAGAAAGTTAGAGATGATTCTTGCTTTAAAAAGATCTGTCACACATTTAAAGAACATTACATTAACCTTTCTTAGTTAGATGTTTTAGAGGGAACGCCTAAATGCTCTAAGTACCATAAGGATGTAGTGCCAAAAAAAAGGAGTCATAGTGATGCTGAGAATGTACCAATTATGGAAGAACCAGTTCAGTGGTTATAAGCAATATTACCAAGAATATCAAGGACCCTCAAAGTTTCACTCTCCCCATACAAATTATTGAAAGTGATGTTGTACAAGCATTGAGTGATTTAGGGGAAAATATCAGTTTGATGCCCTAGTCTGAATTCAAAAAATTGGGTTTAGAAAAGCCAAGGACCTGTTAGGTACTTTATAGATGGAAAAAAACTAGAGCGATCCCCAAAGGAATTATTGAGGATGTTTTTATTAAGGTTTGTATGTTTATTATTACTGCTGACTTTGTTAATCTTTACTAGGAGGCAGATGATAGGGTACCACCTGCTAGAGTGTTGATAGATGATAGAAAGAGAACGCTCAAGATTAGATTAAATGATGAAGAGGTGGTTTTGAGAGTGTACAAAGCACTCAATACACCCTCACACAACAGAAATTTATGCATGATCTCAATAGTAAAAGTTGTTAAGTTTGGGGTGGAGGAGTTCAAACTTCCTATTAACTTTTAAAACTCTCTCATGGAATGACCTAAATTAATAACTAAGCCTAAGCTAGAAACTCATCCATGTGATTTTACTCGAGGTGAAAAAAGTATTAAAAGGGCATATTCTTATGGTATTATAAGTACAATAAAAAATAGAAAAAAGTTAAGTTCGAAAATGATAAAGAGATTGAGAGATTGTGAATGATAACTTTGATGTGAGTCATGTCACGTTATAAAATAGGCATTATTTGGGAGGAAACCCATGTTTTAATAGAGTTAATTTTTTTGATATATAGTGTCACGTTTGTTTTTTTTTTTTTGTTTTTTTTTTGCAAATTAGGTGAAGTTTGAGTACCCAAAATCCAGGATAAGGAGCCTAAAAGCATAATTTTTTTTGAACTAGAGCCCCTATGATGGAAATCTGAGAAAGTGACATGCTACTAGCTAGGCCTAGAGGCATCGAAAATTATATAATCCTTGTTCCTAATTTAATTTTTACTTTAAGGACAAGGTATGATTTTAAGTGTGGGTATGGGACTCTTCTAATTTGTGTAGGGTGAATGGAGCTATAGATGTCGATTTTTATTAATTTAAGAGTTTTTGACTAAATTTTAAAAAATTTACAAAAATATTTCATATTTGTTTATTTTTATTTCTTGTGGCTTTATCCATTTTGTAAAAGCACACATCACCCAACCATAGATTTTTCTTTTCGGTTCTTTTCGGGGAGTGAGATAAGTTGGCAAATTGCAGACTCATAGCATTTTTATGCTTGAATTATTTTTTTCTCTATTAATTTGAGGTGATTCTCGGGCTATATTTCTCATTTGGGTAGGTATGGAATGATAGGTGGTTGATCCATCCATACGAGTCAATCACAGTGCGAGAAGTGAAGAAAAAGTTCTAAACACATTTAGGCAACTTTGAAGCCACCTATGCATGCAAGTGTCTGAGTTGAGCCTGCATGTGGCTAAGTTGCACCAGCAGGTAGCTAAATCAACTAGAGCTTGTAATATCTATGCAGAGCATCTACTCACACAGGTCCCTTACCAATACTTGAACTTGCATTAGTAGGTGACCAGTGTTGTGGAAATTTCATAAGAATGCTTGAACATGAATTTATGGATTAAAAGGGAGGGGGGGTCAGCTCAAGAACTCTATCGTTATACCTTTTAGAAGCTTTAGAAACATAAAGTGAACCTTATGAGTGAAATTAGTGACTTTCTTTTGTTTATTATTGAACTTTGATCGCTAATATTGTGATCATCTTTTGTTCAATGGTGAAATGGGTTGAGAATTTGGGTAATTTTACTCTTTTTCTCTCTATCAGTAGTTACTTTCTTTGCTTGGTGTTACGCTGGAGTATGTTGTGATTATTTTATTGGAGTTGTTCCTTTCTTTTTCTAATTAACAAATTGAAGTGGGTTTTACTAGTATGCTATGTTTTAATCTAAAATTAAAGTTTGCAAAATCTAGTGTACCCTAGAACCCTTATTTTCTCTACCCGATTCACGAGTCATGAAGACACCTACTCACCCACGAGTAGGTAATTCAACGCTGTAACCTAGAACTATGACAATGGGTTACTTCCATAGAAATGCCCAACTAGGCCTAAATACACGAATACAATGATCGACAATAGGGTTCCACTACGAGAAGACAGTAAAAATACGTATACCAATCTGATGACCTGGTAATATCAGTACAAGAGAATCTAGGTTAGATGATAGGAAATATAACTCATAAATCTAAAACAATAAAAAAATTCAACTCGGATACAAAATACCGAACAAGGATAGAGGGAAATGGGTGAGTCGAAACTCCAAGAGCCTACCCAATATAAAAAAGATCTGCACTGCACGATCTCAACTTAGTGGCGACAACTAGTACTCGGGTCTATACCAAAAAGGTACAAAAGTGTACTAAGAGTACCAAAACAATGGGTACTCAATAGGTATCACTGGCCGACTGCGCTATATTATGATATAAAGATGATATAAAGCAAGATAATGTCTCTACATCAAGGTACATAATCACCCTTGGATCATCTACCTCATTACAACATAATATAAATGATCAACTAGAATAATAATATGATATCTCATATCAATACATACCGCCATATGTAATGAGTAATTGATTCGAAAGCATAAAGTGACATTAAGACACTTAGAACAAAATAAATACAAAGCTAATGTACATATATTCATTAAAGCATAAAGTAAAAGAACTCACCACGGCGTCCCATACCACCGGGGAGTACACCCAAAATAACATAACCGGGGAGTACACCCAAAATAACATAAAGTAAGGAACTAATCATGGTATCACATACCACTGTAGAGTATATCAAAGATCAAATCACCAATGTATATAGATATATAACCAACTTCTCATTATACATATTTTCCCACTATTCACACCAACGATCATTTGCCAACATTCTTAATCCTTATCAACTACCATAATTGAATAACATATACCAAAGTGATTGTAACCATAATCATATCACCTTTTAGAAATCTCTCTCGTCAATATTGGAAATCTACATACTACTATTACTAACCAATACTCATTATTAACTACTTATTCGCTAGTCATCAAAGGACCTCTAGTAATTAGACTAACCGATTCTATACATAATCTTTATTCACGGGATAGTAACTAACCATTATTCATTAAATAACAAATATTCATAATTTATTAAAGATTCAGTACAACACAATAGGCACATCTAAACAATACCCATTTCTAATCATCATAATAGCACTAATCACCATTTAGCAAAGGCCAGTAATTTCCATTATACTCTTATATATCTAACCATTAACATCTTTTAGTATCTAGAATCATTAATATAAAAGTCCTCGATTAATGGCTAATCGATATCATAACTTAGTAATAAACATCATAAATCATCACACATGATAACCTATTATCATCATAAGCCATGTAACAACCAAAATAGCTAGTTACCAAATTTCAACCAAACAAGATTCACCAACTAGAATTCTAGATTTCAAGCCATCGAGTAGAATAATGACTTAATAGACAACTAATGACCACATAACTCACTTTAATAATCCATATTCCTTAATTAATCAGTTTATCCAATATTATCTAAACACACTAGGTGAATCCTCAATTACCATACAAAATCCAAATTTTCCCAATACACTATTCATTATAAACAAGTCCAACTCACTATTCAACATTAGACAGAACCACACCACTTCATGAGTGATTAGTTCTTAAGATTTATAACCGACATTCGAAGAATAAATCATATCTTAAAATCATATAAGGATGTAATCATATAAGAGCATCATCACACATAAACATATACATATGTATGCTTACCATACATAACCTCATTATATCTTCAGGAATTACTGGGTATCATCATAAAATTAATATATCCTAGGAAATCACCAGGCATCATCATATCATCAATATATCCTCTAGATATTTTGGGCATCATTATATCATTAATATATCCTTTTGAATCATCGTGCATCATCATATCATCAATATATCATTCGGACTTATCGACCAACATAATAACATCGATATATCCTCTGTAATCATTTGCCATTATCATATCATCAATATATCCTCTAGACATATTGAACGTCATCATAACATTAATATATCCTAGAAATTACTGGGAATCATTATATCATCAATATATCCCACAGACTTATTGGGCATCATAATAACATTAATATATCCTTTATACTTACCGGGCATCATCACAACTTAAATTTAGCATCTGAAATGATCAGGCATCATATGTGTATATATATATAAGTAAAGCCTATCAATAATAAATGCAAGCCCAATGAGGGATAGGGTGAAAGAGAAGTAGGGGAAGACATACCATTGTACCTCATAATTCATTCTCAATACAATATGTCACAAGGAGCAAAAATAACTATATTCATATGATATGATCACTCAATATGTTATTGATCTTAGCATAATCATTAGTTTTTCTAATACAATCCATTGTTACACATTCTAGATCCGTTCTTTATTAGAATGATTTGCATCATTAGCATAAGAGAATTTTTAGCATCGCATTATCTTAGCCACCATATTAGAACAAAATATGAGTAATAACAATATCTAAGGGTCACATGGTAATTTAATCAATGAAGTAAGTGATAGCATAGTCATGTGTTCAATTTATAAGACAATTAATTTTTATTCTCTCATTACCAATAATCTAGCTATCAATCATGCACATCATTTACCAATATGAACATCATGAATAAGACATTTAACGGGATTAGCCATCATATTACCAAAGGCATATTCTAAGTGTTTAATAAGTATCTAGGTCATTGATGAAATCACATAGTCCAAACTTAAGGCGGGTCATGTTCCGCTTCTCATAACCTAAATTCTCTTCAAGTCTAACTTCTACTCGGGACTAAGCTAAGCCATCTAAGTCATGTCTTAGAGTTTCATCATTCCACACTATTTCCATGGTACAATTCTTCCTTAAGTAATAATCTTAATTTATCAAAAGCTGCTAGGGCAATTTCAACAACTAAGGTTAAATTACTACTTAATATGAGAGACAAGGTCATTCTCGTATAACTAGAGCACCTAGAGCATTCTCATGTTATTCATGCGATAACAAGTCTAACTTACCAAGGTTCTAGACAATAAGTCAAGTACCACACTCTATGAGTTTAATAGCCTAAATGGTCAAACTAATCCCAACTTTACCATCTACCATTTCAACACCTAAAACCCGGCCCAATCTTATCAAAATATTAAAGTCATACTATAATAAAGCACAATCTATCAATAAGAAAGCCTAACCTACATCAAATCAAAATATATCTTACGAACCGACAATCTTTGATTTCCCTTTACAAGACTTCGTCAATAAGACAAGCTATCAAAAACACAATCTATGCATTTTTATGAGAATATCAATACACATATTGAACCATTGTGCATCAAGTCCAAAACGACACAAAAAAACCCCAAGTGGGTCACATTTATGGAAAACAAGTTTTTGAGACTAACCCATTGTTCAAATACCACTAGGGAGTTATATCCCTCAAAAAATTTATGCAAATTAATGATATTGGGCTAAAATCAAGGCTCAAGCCATTTGGGATTTTGGGTCAAATAATCAAGATTTCAACACTTAAAATGAAGGATTTATACATTATATTCGATGAAACTCAAGAATATGCAAGTTATTCAAGCTCCCAATCAATACCCAAGACTCAATTTGGGGACTGCACTCTCTATTAGGGTTTATAGAACCCAAGGCGGGAGAGAAATGGCCAATTCTCAACCAAAAAGGGCTTTTAAATACCCCTTCCCAGGCCCTCTATTCAGGAAATTATGGGCACATGGGTTGTAATCGTGGCATCACAATCGCGATATAGCCCCCGCGATCACGCTACCTTTGTTTTACCAGATGACTGTTGAAACTTAAATAAATTCAAAGATTCCTCCAATGACTCGGGAAGCATCCAAAATCCAATATGTGAACAAAACATATGCAACCACACTAATTTTGACATTCCGAACACATTGGTTAATTTGGATTTTCCATCCAAGGTCGTTTAAACAAAATATGGGCCTCACAATTGAATTTCAAATTTCAATGTTTTGACCTATAGGTTGAAATAAGTTTGGGTATAGCGGGGCTCAGACCAAAGACCTACCCAACCTAAAATTGATATTCTAGTGATACTGGCGGTGTCAGAATTCGAATCCGATATCATTTTGCTAATGTTTTTGCTTGGTCGCTATTTGGAACCAGCGAAGACTTCTAATAAGGAAATAGTTCTAAAAATCAAATGGACTGCCCAAAAATAGAAATCTTAGTTCCAACAAGTCATAACTTCCTTGGGGAAGCTATGGAAAAGCTCTAATAGAAAAAATAAGCAAAATGATAATAGATGACCGGAAGGGTCATTACTACTACATCCACAACTTATGAACTTTCATATAGAAAGTTAAAAATGTAGAAAATACCTGAAGTCTCCAACAAGTGAGGATACTAGGACCACATCTCATTCTCGATCTCACAAGTGGCCTCTTCCACTGGGCAGTGTTGCCACTGAACCTTAACTACTAGAATCTCTCTAGTATACAGTTGTCTCACATAACTAGCAAAAATAAACATGGGTTCCTCCACAAAGGTCAACTACTCAACTAACTGGACTTAGTCCCATCTAAGCACATGTGATGGATCAGGAATATACTTCCGCAATATAGAGATATGAAAAATTGGATGAACAATAGCAAAGCCTGGAGGTAACGCTAACTTATAGGCCACATCACTAACTATGCGAAGAATCTCAAAAGGAAAAATATATTGAGGGCTTAGATTTCCCTTTCTTTCATACCTCATAACACCCCTCATTGGAGAAACAAGATGGAAGACACGATCACCAACTCAAAATCTTAAGGCATGGATTCTATAGTAAGCATAGTCCTTCTGCATACTCTGGGTTTCTCTAAGTCTATTTAGAATCACCCTGACTCTATCCAATGAGTCGTGAAGCAAATTAATACATTGAGGTATCATCTAAGAGGTCTCAAACCTTCATATTGAAGAATGACATCTCCTTCCATATAAAGCTAGTTAAGCCACCATCCTAATACTAGAATGATAGTTATTGTATGCAAACTCTGCCAGTGACAAGTGATAATCCCACTATCCTCAAAAATCCATAATATAGGCTCAGAGAATATCCTAAGCACCTGAATAGTCCGTTCAGACTGACCATCTATCTATGGGCAAAAATTTAAATTCAAATCTACTCGAGTACTCAACTACTCCTAGAATGCTCTGTAAAATAGTGAAGTAAACACTGATCCACGGTTTGATATGATATAAATTGTCACTCTATGCAAACAAAAAATCTCCCACACATAAATGTGGGCTAATATTTCAGTACGAAAAGTCATCTAAATAGGAAAGAAATATGCCGACTTGGTCAATTGATCCACAATAACCCAAATACCTTCAAGACCATGGGAAGTACGTGGAAAATCACTAAAGAAGTCTATAGTAATCCATTACAATTTCTACTCGGGAATGGGAAACCTCTGAGTCAGTCCCCCTAGATGCTGATGCTCGGCCTTAACCTACTAACAACATAGGAAACAACCCACAAAGTCAACAACATCTCAACCACATCTATCTTTTTACTATCCCACCAATAATGCTACTTCAAATCTCTATACATCTTATCTTTACTGAGATGAATAGAATATCTAGAGCTATGAGCCTCATAAAGAATCGACCAAATAGAGTAATCAAGCTAGGGAACACAAATACAACCTTGAAATTTTAAAATACCCTCAGAAAAAGTGGTGTGCCTCCCTAATCCACCACTCACCACCTGGTTACAAAGGAAGCATAGCTTGATATCCTCATATTGACGATCAAGAATATGCTCGAATAGGGAGGACCTCGCCTCCACACAAACCAAAATCCTCCCAGGACCATAAATATCAAGGTGAACCATCAAATTGGCTAAGGACTCAATATCATATGCAATAGGCCTCTGAGGAACTCATATGCATGCCAAGATACTCATACTTACTGCCTTGTGACTTAAGGCATCAGCTACTATATTTTCGTTATCCGAATGATACAAGATAAAAATATCATAGTCATTACGCAACTTTATCTATCTACGGTGGTGAGTATTAAGCTCTTATTAGGTCAAAGATACTGAAAGATATGATGTTCGGTGATAATTTCCAAATGCATTCCATACAAAAAATGCCTCCAAATCTTGAGAGTTAAAAATACTACCGCCAACTCTAAATCATGAGTGGAGTATTTGCACTCATGCACTTTAAGCTATCTAGAAGCATAAACAATAACTCGACTCTGCTGCATCAAAACACAACCATGACCAATATCCAAAGCATAATAAAATGCAGTGAATCGCTCACCCTCGACTGAAAGAGCTAACACAGGAGTTGAAGTAAGACAATCCTTAAGCTTACCAAAGATCAACTCACACTCCTTGGACTATCGGAAAGGAACTTCCTTTTGAGTCAATCTAGTTATAGGGCTAAAATAGTATCAAAGCTCTCAACAAAGTGCCCGTAATAATCGGCCAAACCAATGAAATCATGAACCTCAATCAAAGATGTTGTCCTAGCCTAATCATGAATCACCAGAATGTTAATTGGGACAACCATAATACTAACTTTAGATATGACATGTTCAAGGAATGACACTGAATCTTCAAAAAACTCAAAGTTAGCGTACTTGGTAAAAAGAACATGATCTCTTAAAGTCTAGAGCATCATCCTGAAATGTTATACATGCTCCTCACTACTCCTCAAATACAAACGAATGTCATTAATAAACATAATAATAAAGAAGTGTAGAAAGGGTGTGAACATATGGTTCATCAAATCCATAAATGCGGCTGGGGCATTAGTCAACCTAAAAAACATCACCAAATACTCATAATGACCATAACAGTTCTTGAAAGATGTCTTTGGGACATCCTCCACCCGAATCCTCAGCTGATGATAACCAAACTTCAAATTAATCTTAAAAAACATGGCTACACCCTAATGCTAGTTAAACAAATCATCCATATCAGGCATAGGATAATGTTTCTTCACCATCATCTTATTAAACTGCCTTTAATCGATACATACACAACTATCTTTCTTCTTCACAAGCAATATAGGATCTCCCCACGAGGACACACTTAGTCTAATAAAAGCCTCTCCAAGAAGATCCTGCTGATAAGAATTCAGCTACTTAGGCTTAGCAGGAGACATCCGGTAAGGTTCCATAGAAATAGGTCAGGTGCCAAGTACAAGGTCAATAGCAAACTCAATCTCATGATCTGGGGAGATGCCAAGCAAGTCGATAGGGAACACATCAGGAAACTCACAAAAAATAGGAACAGAGTCAAGCGGCGAACTCTCAAAACTAGTATAACATATAAGCGAGATAAGACTCATAACCGCTCAATATAATTCTCCTAGCACAAACATATAAAATAATCCCTGTTAGCTAGCGGCTAATCGCTCATGCCACAAGAATGGGGGTACGCCGTGCATGGATGAAGTAATGATCTTGGAAAAATAATCCATGACCGCATGAGATTGGGATAACCAATACATACCTAGAATCACATTGAAATCCAGCATATAGAGAATAATAAGATAAAAAAAAGTATCAACATTATTGACTGTCACAACACATGATTTAATACTCGATCCACTACTAAAATATTATCCACGATAGTAGATACGCATAATTTCATAGATAATAAGTCACTAGTCAAGTCCAACTGTCATGCATAATAAGCAGATATATAAGAATAAGTGAATCTGGGATCAAATAAAGCAAGAGTAGACTCAGGACACTCCAAAATAGTACTTCTAACTATAACATCCGAAATCTAAACCTCAGGTTTTGAAGGTACTGCATATAATTAATCACATTCACAACCTGGCTAGGCACTTGATCGACCTCCTATCCTACCTGCCTAAGTCCCAACTCGAGCACACTGATAACCATCCCTACAACCTCGTGAGCCACCTCTAACTTAGGGATAGACCGCTTAATAAGGGTATCACATTGGGATGAAACAACCATCACGGCACAACTAGGCCAATATCATAAAAAATAACCAAAAGACCATAAGTAAAACAATAATTATGAGCAGAATGAAAAAATAATTGATCCAGCTAAACCAGAGTAACCACCACATCTAGCACGTCCTATAGCTTAATGTATAAGATAGTGATCATCGCCCTTACCAGGGTGACCACTTTTATCAAACTGACCTCCATTAGTAGTCTAAAGAGTTTCCTGAACTGGTCGACTTACTGAACACTGAGGCTGAAAAGATGGATGTGAAAGATACCCAACATAAGAACTACCGCCTCTAACTTGGGAAGTGCTATGGCTCCCACTAAATCTTCCTTTGTACTTGGGTATCTTATCACGACCTTTACGGTGCATGTCCTCCATCACTCTCGCATGATTTGAAACCTCAGCAAAATTCCTACCAATAGCAACTAAACTCTGAGTAGCCATCCTAATAGAGAACCTCAATCCTTTCAAAAAGAAAAAAACTCTCTCATACTCTATACCTAAAATAGAAGTAGCATATCTTTCCATCTCATAGAAATGGGCCTCATATCAACAACTATCATAGAACCCTACTCCAATATGGTAATTTGATCTCTCAATAGATCTGTAAGGCTGCACGACCTATATTTCTCCAAGAGCATCTTAAAGAACTAAGTCTATGATAATGGAGAAGATCCAACTGACCTAGAACACATAAAAACACTCCACCAGTGTCAAGCAAGCAAATTCAAATGAAATATGGTGTAATCAACACGAATAGTCTTAACAAGGCCTAATCCAAGAAGCCTATCCTTATAATTAATAAGAAATTCAAATGAATCCTCTTTGGGAGAACTAAAAAACATAGGCAGATCCAAGATAAAAAATCTACCCAGCATTTTTTGCTTCTTAGAAGACATAGTAGGCTGGGTCACAACTGACTGAGTGGCTATCGGGTGATCAACTGTTAGCATAGGAGAAACCTTAACTCTAAGAGTTACAGCTACAAGCTGCAGTCCTTCCCCAGTAGTTTGTCCACTATCAATAAAACCAAGTCATCTCTAATAAATAAAGAGGGAATATATCCTGGTGGAGCCTAGGCTAGTCCCTAGCCCACCGCTAGCTGTGGAGGAGGGATCTCTAGCTCAGGTAAAGGAATGATTGAAGAAGTGGCCTATCCTGATCCCTAACTAGGGACACGTCATGAGGTTGTCCTCGAATAGGATTAGGATCCCTGGGCTCAATCTCGGGACATTTCTCACGCATAGCTATAGTACGTGTCCTAGGCATCTGTGAAAGAGTGAAGTCAAGAACATATCCTACAAACCAACTCAAACTCTTAGCACTATATGATTAAATAAAGTGAAGGACTCCTAATAATGTCTCATAGCATTTCAAAGACAGGAAATGGACGTCAACATTCTATCTTTAGGACTTTATTTGATAACTGCTCTTATATCGACAACACTGGTGAAACCTAGGCTCTGATACCAATTTATCATGAGCAGATTCATGAGTAATAATGGAACCAACAAACCCACCCATGGGTAAGCCAACAACGTTACCCGGAGCTAAGGCAATGGGTTACTTTAGTAGAAATACCCAATTTCTCCTAAATACACGAATACAATTATCAACAACAAAGTTTCACTACAAGAAATACCCAATTTCACTTCTGATCCTGTTGGGACAGAAGTGCATTCAACCTATTATTCTGGCGATGTCTACTAGTTCCACAGGAAGTAGAGCCCTACTGAGTTGAATGACCTGTTGGCGCGACTGAAGAGTTAGTCTGACCCTACTGGTGATCATTCTACCCTTCCACATACTTACAGGACACTCCTTTATCCTATGGCCTGGCTTGCCAGACTTAAAATACACATCACTACTAGATCTACATACACCCTGGTCATTTTTACCACACTTACCGCAGAGCGAAATAGTACTTCGCTGTTAATGCTACACTGAGACTTAGAGCCTGGTGCTCTATCCCAGCTGTCATTCCTAAACATTGCCACTGGTGCAGTAGCTGAAAATGAAGATGCGACTGAAGATATCTAATGGAACTGAGAATGTTTACCACCCTCTGACCTAGGCTAAGAAAAATTAAAGCTATTGATTCTAGCCCTCTGATTCTCTCTCTCTCTTTTTCGCCTTAAGATTCTGCTCCTCAAGCTCTTGATCATGGACCATAAGAATAGATATATCCATCTCCTTAATCAACATAAAAGTCCTATAATCTTTGACTACACAATAAGCTACACAAGAAAAACACTTGATCATTCTAGGTCTATTATTAGATACCATCGAAGGAGCATACCTTGCAATTAGAGTAAACTTAATCCAATAGTCCTTCACTCTAGTATTACTCTGCTTTAAATTAATAAACTCCAACACCGCAACTTCCCTCAACTCTAATGGAAAGAACCTATCTAAAAGGGTTGTAGTAAACTTCTCCAACTTTACAGGCCCTGCCTCAGCACACCTATCCTCCTTCCAATGCTTATATCACGTATGGGCTATATCCTTGTAATAAACCGAGACTACCCCTAGTCGGAACACGGTGCTTGGAACCACAAGTTATCCCAAACTAACCCACAAATTGGTATACAGTTAAGCAACTAATATATAATATATTAAATAGCTAATTCTACATCGCGAAAATATAATGAAGACAAATTCAGGGAAAAAAATATAATACTGATATAATTTACAATCTGATAAAATTGAAGAGAGAACTAAAATTACATTACTAACTATGACTGACATCTATGAAGCCTATACTATATTTAATATAGATAGGAGGGACACGCCTCCAACTACCACTAATTAATACATATGGAAAAATTAAAAATAAAGTACATGATCTATAACTATCTGGAGTTGTCAAAATAAGAGAACTTATCACCTGCTGGCTGAAAGCTACAAACTGTCTTAACCTAGTGTAAGAGATACATATGGCATCTACATTATGAAGGATATAGCCAAAAATGCATATATTTGGTCAGTATGTTATTATTTATTGAGTATATGGAGACATGCACTACATCATGAAAATATTTCAAATATTCTATAAAACTGAAGATATAAGTTATTTGCTAAAATCATGATATTGGAACATGACTATACGTGAAAAGTGTAAATCATAGAGAATTTATAACTCATGAGTTGAAAATAATTTTGTAAGCTTGGAGGGAGTAGAAACATAAATTTTATAAGTGATTCTTTTATAAGGTTGAATATGCTATAGAAGCGGTACTGATGATAACGTCTGAATATTGGGTTTGAAACTATGGTGCAAACTGTTATAACTCAAGGATCTGAAAAACAAATATACCGAGCATAAATGGATAAACACAAAACCAAACAAACATATACTAAGGTGATTTGATTAACTAAATGGTTGATAGCTTAATACTGAGTAACGAATGTCTGAATAGTAAATAATTGGTATATGCATACTGATTAGATGATATATGTATACTGTTTAGCTGATAACTGAATACTGATCATGAAAGACTGAACTGTACTTGGTCTGAATAACTAGATTGAAACTGCGGGATACTAGGTGTATGAGATAGAGACTAACTGAACAACATGAGACAACTGAACATAAAAGGATGACAACTATAATACAATGAGTATTTGAAAGTATGTACACTTAGTCAAAAGAAACTGAACTGATAATACACTGAATACTGTACTGAGATTGTGGGGGGTATTATCTAATTAAAATGTCCCAATATGAGCCTAGTGGGTTTCAACTTGTAACCCTCTTTAGAAGGGTGTCAGTAGTGTGTCATGGGTACTAATAATGGTTGTGTGGGTCAATTAAACTAATGTCCTAAAGGACTAATGAGTAACCCTTATTTTGTAGGTGCCCTAATTAGATATGTTTTACCCTCAACTGGTAGGTAAACACTTCTTCAACCCTCAACTGGCAGGTTAATGTCCCTAACCTATGTTGGCTACGTAGCTCTAGAATGAATGGACTGCAACTAAAGGTCACGCCCTCTACTGGCAGGTGAACCCCCATCCTAGGGTTTGCTCGGTGCTAAATCCTACTCTCAAATGAATGACACTGATTATTGGAATGAACTAAGCTTAACTAAGAAAACAACCGATCATAAATAACTGACTAAATGATAATCCACATAGTATATCTAAATTCATTTTGAAGATACTAAAATTATGTAAACAAGTAGGTATTGGGTGTTCACAACCCACCCGCAATGAATAAAAATAACAATGAGGACATATGAAACTTTATAAACCATAATGAAGGATCATTGCTCAAAACCAAACATTTAGACATTTCATCAAACAAATAGGAGTTATGAATTTAAGAATGGGAATGGGTAAAGTAGGTGATTGAAACCTTAGTTACAATAGTAAAACCAGGAATTTGGTATTTAACATGAAAATTCATTATTCAAACAAGTAAAGGGATCATCCAATCGAAAAACACTTGTAACATAACTTGTAATCAAAATCAATAACAACGTCAAAGAGACAATTCATCATAATCATGTAAAAACTCATAATTTGATATTAAAATAGAATTATTGGACTACATGGGTGGAACGGGTCCATGGATGAACATCACACATACTTTAACTTTAAAGAGGAATACCAATCTTGATGGTTTACTTAATGTTCTTAAATTTAGGAACTTGAATTCTTGATTGCTTTTTTAGTAAAGAATTGAATTTGTTCTTGGGGAAGGGGAGGGTTTTTTTTAGATAAAAGTTGGAGAAGAAGGACAACAATGACCTAACAGATGCCCCAAATCATGTTATGAACAATTAGGTTGAGGTGAAAATAATGACCTAAAATATGCCCCTAAAATAATGACCTAATTTTGCAACTGAATCGCGGCTTAAAGGGTCACCACGATGCGGTCTTATCTCAGTGGCTTACAAGTTCTGACAAAAATGATCATAACTTTTTGCTCGGGTATCAGATTAAGGCAAAACACGTATCGTTGGAAAGATAATAAAATTTTCCACATCTTGGTGGGTCTTGACCTGAAAAAGTCCATATATGTCAAAAGATATACATGTTCAATGTTTACCCTTGTAGTATTGAACGCCAAACTTTGGACAAATTAAACACTCTTAACTAAACTTTGTTCTAAGTGATTCCTATGAACCTTTTTAAACTGATAAGCAATTCACACCTTTTTCAAAATCTAACGTCTCAGGGTCGGGAAGGTCAAAATAAAAATCCTCAAAGTTTAAGGGTCTTTAAAATGACTAAATCCACAATACTTAGTAAAAATTTCAAGACTTAAGCTCCTTAAGCATGCAACAAAGAGCTGAATCAAGCTAAGAATAGTATGGGGTATTACAATATCTCCCCCTAGGAACATTTATCCTCAAATAATACTAGTTAGACTGAGAGTACTGAAATAAGGCAACTGAGATCGCATATTGAACATGCTTGATAGGAAACATGATTGCATAACTCAGTCTGAAACATGATACATGAACTACATATCATGAACTGAACCGATTCCTTGAATACATGCAATGACGTGAGAATGGTTATAAGGCTGAGATTAAAATGAGAGAGTCAACTTATGAGTAACACTTGCCTCGGGCTTGATCTGCTTTCATGAAGAAAATTTTAGAGATTTAGAACATGAAAACTCAGGGTATTAAAACATCTCACCCTTGGGATAGTTTATCCCCTAAATTATACTAACTTGACGAAAATACTAAGAAAATACTAAGATAATGCATGAGGCACTTATGAACTGAATCATGACTGAGTATCTGAATCTGAAACATGATGCATGGACTAAACTTTATTCATAATTTACATGGATGCAAACAAATTACCTCTGGGAATATCTATATTCATGAGATTTTGGATAGTATAACATGATGGAAGGATGGAAAACCATAGGAAATTGTTTGTCTGACTGCTAGACTAGATCGCTAGCTATACAGACTGAATTATATTGAAAGTTTATACTCAACTATAAATTTAACTTCAAAACTGAACTTCACTTGAGGATATTTAAAATATTCACATGAGCACTAATAAATATATCTACTGAAGTCTGAGTTGAACTGAATTATCTCGATATGTTAAAGCCTACTCGAAGCTACAAAGTGCAAACATAACACTGTAATAATAGTCTAACTCATGAATTTAGTATACCCTGTGTTTTCACTACTTCTCATCTCATGAATAATTCTTATTACTACTTCATCAACTACATTAAACCCTTACTAGACATTAACTGACGTGCAATGCATTCATCTATATATATATAAACATGAAATTCAAGCCTATCATCATAACCACATATGCACTTCTAAACAAACACCCATACAAGAATCTTCCTTATATAATCTAACCTCTATCATCAATAGCTCCCATGCACTACCCCAAGAAAACACACAAAAAATTTCAAATAACCATGACATATATCAAAAACTTTTCCTCAATCTTACTTCACACTTACAACCTTAGCTAAAACAAGAATACAATAATCTTTTGTCAACAAGAAATATTTACTCTCTCCCATCTAAACAATTATTCATCATCACTATCTTGACCTAAGAGAAGGTCACTGAAAGGTTAGAACATTAGGACCTGAAGCATAAAAGAATATTATGCATAACTGGGACACTTATCAGTGGCCTGAAGAATAGAGTATCCATGACATAGAATCATTATAGAGATTAAAACTCGAGATATACATGATATAATCTGAATTTCTCTAATCATTAAAAGTGTAGCATGAGTACCTGCAACTGAACATACTGGAAAGAAAGTGCATGAATTTGAGCTATGGTCATGGAAATGACCTGTAAGGCATGAGTTTATATCATGATGACTGAATTAAAAGCTTTTATAGTAAGATAAGAATAGTTTGGTCATCATCCTCACTTACTGTTGTTTTACAACAAAACCAGCATAACTAGTAGAATCCGTGAGCCTGACCAGGTTACTTGTTATATCATCTCCCCCTTAGCTTTAAGCCATCATTTTAAGTTTGTAGGCCCATTTAATAAACTCTAAACTAAACTGCAACAACTTTACTCTGGAGACCGAGATATATCAATACATATAAATAATAAATTCAACCTGAAAGACTACACTTGAAAGTGTAGAACCCACTACAAATACTTTCTTCTGAGATGTAACTCTTATATTTTGATCACCTCAATAGTCATTATAAAATAACTTGATCACTAACTAACTTAGAATTTTTAGGAGTATTGCCATACCACGAGTTCACACCATCTAGAAATTCAATGGTTCTTTCTATTAGCTTAATCATTCAAGATTCAGACTTAGATTCTAACACTTAACGTGTACATTCCCACACTTCTAATGAACTATACTAACTTACATCATAGCCTACTAATATCACATCTCTATAATTATATTTATCTCTAAACCATGAGAATTACCATTACATCAACGTACCCAACATCAACAACATATAATTTCATATCAACAATCTTAAATTCTTGCATACACTATTTCAAGCTTACTGATTCACCCTTCATACAACTAGAACTATGGATACATAATCTGCTTAATCTAGATAACACTATCCCAACTTTACTACTGCTAAACTTTTGGGTTCATGATTCTAATTCTAGGACATATCCTATCATGGGATTTTGAGAAAGGATCAGAGAGCACATCTGACTTCAGCTCAATGCACAATTTTTTAGGAATATGAATGAAGTACTTCAAACTTTAAAACTTAAAAGAACTGTAGGGATACTTTCTAGACTATGTGCAATCCCATAACTATTTGAGGAAACTCTGCCCGTAGGGATTTAAGCTTTACTATTTGTATTGCCTCAAAACTAAAGTAGATTTAGCATGAATAGAGTAACGTAAGAATCAACAGAAGTTCCTAAGGGAAAACTTTTACTACATGATTTGAGACATGAGAAAAGGAAAACATTTCTTAAATGACCAACAGACTATCAAAGAAAAGTACAGACATTCCTGTACCATTTTGCAAGACTACTAGAAATAGTTTCATGGACACCCAAGGACACTTGAACTCAAGGCTCTGATACAAAGTTTTCCACAACCCGAGACTACCCCTAGTTGTAACAAGGTGCTTGGAACCACAAGTGATACCAAACTAACCCATGAACTGGCATACTATTAAGAAATTGATTTATAATATATTAAATAGCTAGTTCTACTGTGCAAAAATATAATCAAAACAAATTATGGGAAAAATATAATACTGATACAATTTACAATTTGATAAAACTCAAGAAAGAACAAATATTACATGACTGACATTTATGAAGCCTTTAATATATTGACTATAGATAGTTCGGACATGCCTACAACTATCGCTAATTAATACATATGATAAAATTAAAAAAAGGTACATGATCCACAATTGTCTAGAGTTCTCAAAATAAAAGAACTTATTATGTATTGGCTGAAAGCTGCAAACTATCTTAACCTAGTGTAAGAGATATATATGGTAACTTCATTATGAAGGATGTAGCGATAAACACATATATGTGGTCAGTATGTTGGAATATATTAAGTATACAGAGACATGCACTGAATAATGGAAAATTTTCAAATATTCTTTAAAACTAAGGAAATAAGTTATTTCCTGAAATTATGCTTTTGAAACATAATTATATGCAAAAATTATAAATCATAGAGAATTTATAACTCATGAGCTTAAAAATATTTGGTAAGTTATGAGTCAGTAGAAACATAATCGTTTTAAGACATTCTCTTATGGGGTTAAATATGCTGTAAAAGCAGTACTAAAGATGACGTATGAATCTGGGTCTAAAACTATGTGCTACAAATTGTCATAACTCAAGGATCTAACTATAAAAATATACTGAGCAGGAATGAATAAACATACAAAACCAAACAAACATATACTAAGCTTATCTGATTAACTGAATGGATGATAGTTGAATACTGAGTAATTGATATTTGAATAGTAAATAACTAGTATATAGATACTGATTAGTTTATATATGTATCATGTTTAACTGATAACTGAATACTAATCATAAAAAATTAAAGTGTAATTGGTCTAAATAACTGGACTGAAACTGTGCGGTACTGGTATATAAGATAGAGACTAACTGAACAACATGAGACAACTGATCATAAATGCATGACAACTGTAATATCTATGAATGCAAGACTAAGTGCATATCTATTATGTCACTAAGATAATCTGTAATCTGAAAGGCAGAAATCTGTATAACTAAGTATCTAAAAGTTTGTACACTTAGTAAAGCAAACCTGAACTAATAATATGCTATATACTATACTGAGACTATTGGAGGTATAACTTAACTGACATGCCCAATCAGAGCCTAGTGGGGTCCAACCTGTAACCCTAGTTCGAAGGGTGTCAGTACCGTGCCACGGGTACTAATAATAGATGTGTGGATCGACTAAACTAATATCCTAAAGGACTAATAAGTCACCCTCATCTGGCAGTTGTACTAATGAGATATATGTTACCCACATCTGGTAGGTAAACACTTGCTCAACCATCAACTGGGAGGTTAATGTCCCTAACCTATGTTGGCTATGTAGTTTTTGAATAAAGAGACTACTACTAAAGGTCATGCCCTCTACTAGCAGGTGTGTCCCATCTCTGGGTTTTCTCGGTGCTTAATCCTACTCCCAACTAAATGACATTAATTACTGGACTGAACTAAGCTTAATTGAGCAAACAACTGATCATAAATAATTAATCAAATAATAATGCTCATGGTATATCTAAATTTATTTTGAAGATACTGAAATTACATAAACAAATAGGTTTTAGGTGTTCATCACCCACCAGCAGTAATTAAAAATAACAAAAAGGACATATAAAGCTTTAAAACCCATAATGAAGGATTATTACTCGAAACCAAAAATTTAGACATTACATCAAACACATGAGAGTCATGAAATTAAGCATGGCAATGGGTAAAGCATATTATTTTAACCATAGTTACAATACTAAAATCATGAATTAGGGATTTAACATTGAAATTCATCATTAAAATATGTAAAGGGATCATACCATCGCAAAAAACTTGTAACATAACTTGTAATCAAAATTAATAACAAATTTATGGTGACAATTAATCATAAATAGGTAAAAACTAATAATTTAATATAAAAGGGAATTTTTGGACTCTATGGGTGAAAAGAGCCTATGGATGAATATCACACATACCTTAAACCTTTAACTTAAAAGAGGAACACCAATCTTGATGCTTTCTTGAAGGTTCTTGTAACGACCCGAGATCCTACCCCAAGATGTCACATGGTGCTTATGACCCCAAAGGATCACAAACTAAACCTTTTCTGATATGTGTACCTATACACTACTTAATATCCAAAATAAATGCGGAAACTATCCATAAGGTTCAACATATCGATACATACTCAAAACCAAAAATTGAATACTAATACATCTCTCTGAGAAGCCTCTAAACTCTCTGAACTGTGGAGTTGATGGGACATATCCCTAACTAACTCCGTCTACTGAAAATATAAATAAAGTCTGATGCTATAATAGTAAACTGACATTTATCCTCAAAAGAAAAGGACTCACTGCTACGACTACTGCTCCTGACTGGGACTAAACTGATGAGGAAACTCTGGGTCCTGTGCCTCTGAACCTATGGTTCCAAATAAAACACCATAGCGCAAATGCGTCACTACAAGAATGTACTGAGTATGTAGATGGGGTAAGTCTAAATTCAAGGGCTCATGCATGCATAATATCTAAATAGAATAATCATGAAAATGTCGTACAAGAACACATACATGAATGTACAGACCATAGTCACAATCATCATAACTCTAGAGACTGAAACTCGAGTACTGCCTTACTACAGACTGAACTTTCTACTGGTACTGAGATACTGAGATACTGACTCATCTGATACTGCTGACTGAGAAACTGGATGTACTTACATCAATGACTAAATTCTGATCTTACTGCTCTCAACTTATAAGATTAAAGATCAACCTCTCTAATGGATTATTTCAGAAACTATTATCAATGCTAAAAAATATGAATATATCTAAATCTGACAACAAGGATACTCAATAGAATTTGAGACTGTGAATCAAGCCTGTATGGCGGTATATCTCTGAATATGATTTCAAATAACTTTATATGAGGCCAAGACTATCTGACGGGATAGGCCATGAATCAATGGAGCTATCTGAGTTCCTCATAAAGATAGATGACTCTATCTGACAGTCCTGATTTCTAAAGATTGATACTGAAACTGAGATTATAACTAAAACTGTGCGAAGTAGTTACTTAACCGACATGCCCCAATGTACCACAACTAGGGTCCAACCTGTAACCCCAGCTAAAAGGGTGTCAATACCGTGCCACAAGCAAAGACCTCTCTCTTGTTTATCCTCTCTGATGGATGACCTTTATCGGGTAGTCGACCTAAGGCAATATAATAGTCAAACACTCTCTCTAGAGGTGATAGCCTTTTACTGACAGTGACTCCTGTATCTTGTACTGGCTATGCAGTTCTGAAGGTCAAGGATTGCTACTAACAACTCTGGCCTCTCTCTCACTGACGGGAGAAGCCGCCAACCCTTCCTTCTCTCGGTGTTAGTTCTACTCCCAAATAAAAGACTCTGACTGAATTCTTAACTGAACATAATTGAACTAAATATGATACTAATCATGTTTATCAAAAAATCTGACTGAGCTAAGTTGAGATCACTTAGTTCCATATCTAACAGAAATGGTATTGAAACACGATATGTGACTGACGATACAGATCTTAAATAGATTATTCTGTCACTTCCGATATTAGAATTGAACACTTTCATACTATTGGATCTAAGATGATTACAGGACTGAGGCTAGATCACTAGAGATACGGAGATTACAAGGATATCTGAGATTACTAAGCTTTCTTAAGTTCTGCAATTATCTGAGGATACAGCGTTCTATAATTCACTGAGTTCTGAGAATCATGGCTCTATTGGAATTATCATAAAATTGACATAGGATCTAGACAACAGCTAAGTTATGGGGTATAAATACCCCCAGGACTCGATAACATTAGAGTAAAGCATAATTATTCTTGACTAGTCATCACCATAATCATTCATTCATCATCACAATTATTTATGCATCTTCACAATCATTCAAGTATCTCTTCAATTAATTAGGAATCATATCACATGTTCATCCTTACAATCACTAGGACATCACTTCAAGTATATAAGGATCACAAACATCTATTCATCATTCCAAATCAGGAAGGGGTCACTTAAAGATTTTTGGAAACATAATCATATAATAGCATTGTGGAAAACTTTCTACTAGATCATACTCCATTCAACAAAGTCTTACCCCGGTACTTCATACTTATCTAAATATTGACATGTATTCGGATATCAAATGGTTCGGGGAAACTTCATACTATAATGTCACAACTTACTTGCTAACCACTTGGCATGTATTAAAAGCTTAGCATATATCAAGGAGAACATAATTGGAGAATTTACTACTATCACATCTCGAATTGTTCACTAAAGTCCTTCAACAAACACTAGACATGCACGGATTCACACTTGTTTGGGGATTTCCTACCATTATGGAATAATTCATTCACTAAGGCATTTTATCAAACACTAGGCATGCATGGACTAGCTCCCAATTTGGGGTTTAATCTTCAACATACTACACTAGTCCTTATACTTCACCTAAGCTTTTATCAAACCTATGGGGGACATGCTTTGCTTATTCAACAATTTCTACACCCAAATGTCATGAACACATCACATAGAAAGCAACATAAGGAAGGTTCATCACAAACATCACATGGATTCCACATACTAAGGTCAAAGCTCATAAATCTTGTATAATAACATGAATCAAACTCAACAACACATGCAACATAAATTTCAACTCATACAATTCATGGAATCTCACAAATATAAAAATCATTAAGTTTTGAAAAGGGGTTCTTGAGATTCTTAGATGAAAGGGACTCAAGAATCAACATCTACATACCTTGAGGAAACTCTTTTCATGAAGGCTTTTGGAGAGATTCTTGATTTCTCTTGATCTTTCATGATTTTTGCTTGAAGAAGAAGGAGAGGATTTTGATTTTGGAAACCCTAATTTTTTGTGGAAGAAGAGAAAAAATGAGGTTGAGATCCCTTGGCCGGGTATTTATAGAGGCTAGGGGGAAAGGGGAAAAGACCAAAAAGCCCTTGGAATTAAGCTAAAAAAATCCTGATTTTTTATGTTGGCGCGACACGCCATAATCGCTCTAGTTCACTGGAAAAATAAGTAATTGGGAAACTGCACGACGCCGCGATACGGTGGAAATCGCATTGCCATCTTGGTTGGGAGCTAGAACTATACCCCAACATGGTGGAATTGTGGAGGCTCACTGGATTTTGATGATTGCCATTTTGGCTGGCTCCGCGATACGCTAAGGTGCCAGGTGGCACACTGTCTCACTAAAATGGCTCTAACTCATCACCCGAGTGTCCGATTTGGGCAAATTTGGTATCGATGGAAAGCTTATTCAATTATCTACATGGAAAAAAGTAGAAATTAGGGAAATTCTACATGATTAAAAGTATTTCATACTTGGGAAGATATTTTTGAAACTTTTAGACTCGGATTTCCACTTTACTGAATACGCTCTAAGGCTACGACTAGAAGAGGATTTTGCGGGGCATTACAGTTCTTGAATTTAGGAACTTGAATTCTTGTTTTCTTGGGGAGAAAGGAATTAAATTTGTTCTTGGTAAAAGGGAAGGGGTTTCTTGAGACAAAAGTTGGAGAAGAAGACCAATAATGACATAAAATATGCCCAAAACCGTGTTATGAATGATTGGGTTAAGGGAAAATACTTAATTTCCCCTCAGGAAATTAATTTCACAAGTGAATCGCAGTTTAAGGGGTCACCGAAATGCAGTCTTGTCATGGTATCTTACCGGTTCTGACGAAAATGATCATTACTTTTTGCTCGGGTATCGAATTACGGAAAAATTTTTATCATTGGGAAGCTAATTAAATTTTATCCAACTTGGTGGGTATTGAGATAAAAAATTCCATAGATGTCAATTGTTATACATGTTCAAAGCAGACCCTTGTAGGATAGAATTCCTAACTTTTGATGAATCAGAGGCTCTTAACTCAACTTTGTTCTAAGTGATTCCTATGAATATTTTTTACCTCATAAGCACTTTACAAAATAGGATAAAGATCATGAAACATGCACTCAAATTATAAATGAAGAACTGGGCACAATACCCTAACCGTAATATACACCAATGAGAATAGCACTGCGATGTGGCGCTATCACAGTGACTTTCTTGATTCGTGATCCAAACATGACCCAATACTCATCTAAAGAGTCAATAAATTCTCCAAGACATGCTTTTTATAGCCCTAAAAATCAATTAACGCAAAAACTAATGTCTCGAGGTTGGGAAGGTTAAAATAAAAATCCTCAGAGTTTAAGAGTCTGTAAAATGTCTAAGTGCCCCACATTTAGTGAAAATTTCAAGCCTTAATCCCCTTAAGAATGCAACTAAGAGTTGAATTAAGCTAAGAATATTACGGGATATTGCAATCCAATAACTAATAAGAAACTAAATTTGTACTCTCGCTTGAGGTGACACCCATAATATCAGTAACCTTTTGAATAATATCAAGAAACTCCTGTGGATCCTCCTCAGACATGGATCCAAAAAAATAAAGGGTTCATTTGAGTAAAGACCTGAATCCTAGCTATAACTATGTTAGTGACTGGGTTGGCAGAGGCAACAACATGGTGATTATTTTGAGTTGCTACTAAGTGAGCTAAGATATTGAATATAGCTCTAAATTTGGCATGAGAGACATGCTCATTTAGGGATCTTCCTAAATAGGTGGAGGTATGGGCTGATTTCCATTTGTTCTTCCGGTATTCTTTATTGGAGGCACTTTTTGTAATGGAAAAAAAGATGGATTAGAAAGATACTTTAAATAGAGCTCATACTCGCTCACATGACATGAATAATGAAAGAAAGAAAACTTTTTCTAAAACATCATGCCGCCTCTTGTACATAAGTGTGGCGCACTTCACACCCATGTATAAGATTCTACTCAACATGGCTTTCAGACTCCCTAGTATACTATAAAATATTATGTTCTGATACCAAGTTTTGTCATGACCGAGGCTACCCCAAGTCACGGCAACGGTGCTTACGATCATAGGTGACCACAAGATAACCCATGAGCTGGTACCTGTACTGAGCACCGATAAAGTAAGGAAATACACATGAGCAAAAGTAAACTGGAAATACCATAAGGCTTAAACACTAATAAGATAATGTAAAACTAAATACTGAAATACATATCAAAATATGTTTGAACTACTAAAAAAATCTAATAAAAACCAATTGACTATCTAACTGACCAACTATATGTCTAAAAACCTCTAAATTGATTGAAGAGTTGATAGGACAGGCCCTAATTAACTCCAAACTAAACTAACTAAAATGAAATATGTAAATACTAAAATAACATAATCCTCAATATATGAGGACTCATCACAACTGTTATTGCTGATGAGATAAACTATCTATGCGCAGTCAAGAAACTGAGCATTCGAACCTATGATATAAGTCATCATAGCATGAAAAAAGTATGTGTTTAGTAATTTTAAATTGAACCTATGGCTATGCAATGACTTATCTTTGGATAGTTTATTTTGTGAATCTTGAATTAGGCCATTACTCATATTGTGATAAAGACTAAGGACTAAACTTATGTATGTGTCAAGGAATCCCTTTTTTACTAGTATTGTTACTTTTTCCTAATAAAGGAGATCCTAGAAAGTATGACTATGTCTTGTGGTTGACCATGCTAATAATCATGTCAAGCCGGTAATGTATTGAGTGTTAATACTATATAAACCTACATGTTCATGCACTTACCATTATAAACTATTTATGATAGTTTGTGAGGTACCATGTTAACTCTTCCTTTACTTTGTTACACTCTATTGTTGTAGGACTAGTATTTTATATTAAATTAGCTATATAGATATATGTCTATATTGTTACTTGGAGGATATATTGATGCTATGCTGATGCTTGGATAGGCTATAGAATATATTGATATTATGTTGGTGCCTGATAATGTTGGGGGATCAATTGATGCTATTATGATGCCTGGTGAATTTAGAAGAGGTAATGATGTTATGATGATGCTCGGTGAATCTAGAAGAGGTATTGATGTTACGATGATGCCCGACGAATCCGTAGGATATATCTTGATGTTATGGTGATGCTTTGTATAGTGGGCATATATAAGGATAAATGTATATATGTGGCTAAGCCCTTGTATAATTATGCTCATATATGCATAAAGGATATGATGTTTTTACTTGGTAAGTAGTCTATAATTTCTAACATTATTCACTTGTTTAAGTGGCGTTTCTATTGCTAATTCTAATTAAGTAGAAGTAAAATATGTTGAATATTGACTTAAGAAAAATTGGTAAGTGTAACCATGTTTAGAACTAAGGAATCACCTATGGATGTATTGACTTGCATAAATGGTTATATTATGGAATGTCACCATGGAAAATGGGTTATGTGATAAGTAGTTGTTATATAATGTGGTGGTATTACTTGAGGGCTAGAAGCCTAGAATACTAGTTGGTGGACGATTTTTAGATAAAATGTGGGGTAACTAAAAATCATGGTTGTAAATGGATTGTGTTGATAATGGACTTATCATTGTTGTTGACTAGTGATATTGATGCCTTGTATGTAAAGTTGTTGGAGGCTTAAATGTTCACTTAGACACTTATGGTACTAACTAGTAAGGTGTGTAAATTAAATAGTAGGTAAGAGTATTTATAGTATGTAGTTTCCTTCCAATATGAGGCCTAGTTCACCTATGATAGCTAGTGATGAACTTTAGCTCAATGATGTCTATGGTTTATTTGTTATTCTTGTCTAAATGTATATGTTGGCTACTTAGTGAATAATAATTAATTGCTATTTCCTGATAAAGCATATTAAGTAATTAGGCAAGCTTATGATGACTAGAAAACTGATAGCTTAATGATGAGTCTTGATCAGTTAATATGAACTAAATATAGTCTATTGACATCCAAGATATCTAAATAACTTTGTTAACATTTTTATGATTACATTGGTATATATTGTATCAATTGTGATGATCATGAATGTTTATGGATCTTAGAAAATGGATGATTGATGGGAGATGTGGAAACCATGGTAATTTTGAGTTTTTTATATATATGTACCTTGAAATATTAATGATTGATCTATTTATGCATTCACCGATGGTATGGGACGTCGTGATGAGTTTATTTCCTTTTTGTTCTTTTGGGTGTACTTCCCAGTGGTATGGGACATCATGGTGAGTTTCATTAGCTTATGCTCTAATGGTAGTATGTTCGTTGAACTTGGAATTTACATGATTGTTATTGCATGTATGTTGCTTATGATTAAGAATCAATTATTCATTTCATGTGATTATTATGGTATGTGTTATATGAGATGTCACACCGTTGTTCTAGTTGATTAGTTTTTTTATACTGTAATATTGGAGAAGATTAAGGTTAGATTATGTACCTTGACTTACTTTATATAATCTTTATATCATAATTTTGCTTAGTTGGATGATGATGCCCATTGAGTATCGCATGTTTTTGTATTAACAGTACACTTGTATACTTTTTGGTGCAGACCCAAGTACTAGTTGTTGTCGTTGAGTTGAGATCATGCTGCATTGATCTTTTTGAGACAGTGTAAGGTCTTGGAGTTTGAGTCGCCTATTTTCTCACTGTCTTTATTTTGTTTTTAGTATACGAGATGAATGTATAAGACTATTTAGACTTTGACTTGTAATTCCTATTATCGAACTTAGATGATCTAGTACTGATGCTACTAAGTCATGAGAATTAGTATATGTATTGTGGTTGTCTTCTTTTATGTCAAATATTAGTATATGTATTGTGGTTGTCTTCTTTTATGTCAAATACTATTGCTTATATTAGGTTCGTATATTGGGTCCATATTTGATGTTTCTACCTTGGTAACCCATTTCCTTGGCTTCAAGTTATGGTGTCGTCTTACCTACTGGTAGGTTTTAGTAGGTGCAATCCTGACTAAGAAATCGGGTTATGACAAATTTGTATCAGATCTTAGGTTTCATACGTAATATTTGTACAAGTGCAAATGTCTAATAGAGTCGGTTACCTTGACGCCAGTTACCTATCTTTGGGAGGCTATGGTATATTCTTAGGAGTCCTTCACTTCTTTCACTTATATCATGCTAAGAATCTGAGTTTCTGTAGGATATTCTCTTGACTTTAATCTTTCACAGATGCCAAGGACACGTGTACGTGTTGCATCAATATTTGATGAGGATCTCGATACCTAGACTAGGGATTTTTTCCCTATTTGATGATAGCCTTGAGATATTTCCCTAGTTAGGGAACAAGATGGGCCTTCTAGACCACTATTCCTGCACTTGAGCAAGAGATTCCTCTGCCATAACCAGCGATAAGACAGGGACCATCCCAGGGTCCGTAGTTTTTATTCCTTTTTTTTTCTTAGAGATACCTTGGTTCAGCTGTTGGGTATTGTTGATAGTTCACAAAATAATGAGGAAGGAGTCAGCTCCTAGATTTGAGGTCACCCCTATGCTGACAGCTGTTCAGTCGATAGTCACTTAGCCAATTATGACCCAACCAACTATGTCTACTGAGGAGTAGATTATATTGGATAGGGTCTTGAGGTTTGATCCACTAGTATTTTGGGTGATCTAGGAAAGGTTGCATTTGAGTTTTTGACTGCTTGTGAGGATAGGCTTCATGGGTTACGCCTTGTTGAGACTCGTGGTATGTATTACACCACATATCAGTTGGATTTACCTGATCGACACTGGTGGTGAGGTTTTCTGATTTCTAGTCCAATTGACTCTACTTATCTTTCACAGACTTTGTTCTCCAAGATGTTCTTGGAGTAGTAGATAACACTCAGCCTTAGGGATCGATTGAGAGATTAGTTTGCTAGATTTAAGCAGGGTTCTATGATTGTCTTTCAGTATGAGGACCATTTCTATGAGTTGCCCAGACATGTGACTTCTATCTTTGATACTAATTATGAGAGAGTTTATTGCTTTGTCAGAGGATTAAGACATTTTATTCGGATGGCTACTCAGAGTTTAGTTGTTGTTGGTAGGTATTTTACTGAGGTTTCTGATCATGCTAGAGTTATTGAGGACATGCATCCTAAGGGCTATGATAAGAGGCCTAAGTATCATGGCAGATTTTATAAGAGCTATAGTAGTTCCAAATTCAAAGCGGTACTTTTTTGTTGGGAGTCCTCCGCATCCATCTTTTCAGCCTCAGAGTTAGACTAGTCGACAAGTCCAGGAATCTCTTTATACCACTTATGGAGGTCAGGTTAGTTTTAGCAGTTTCCCTAGTAAGGGTAGTAATAAGTCTTTTAGAGGTTTATCTGTAGGGCATACTATGTGTGGTGGCTACTTTGGTTTAGCTAGATCTATAAGTTCTAGTTATACTCGTAATTCTTGTATTACTTATGGGCTTCCTTGTCATTTCTCTAGAGATTACCCTAGCCGTGGGTGATGGTTGTGTCAGACCAGGGTGCTACTTCTATTAGGATAGTTTATCTCATAAGAAAAGGTGGTTTGTAAGGTTGTAGGGGTGGTTACCAGCGTGCTTGATGTGGTTGTCAAGTAGGGTAGACAGTAGGTCTGTTAGATGCCTAACTAGGTGGCGGGCATGGTCAATTTTATGTAGTACCTGCTAGGACCGAGGCTGAGACTTTGGATGCTTTTGTGACAATTACAATCTTGGTGGGCTGTAATTTGTTTCTTGCTTTATTTAATATCAGATCCACTTACTTTTACATATCTACTTATTGTGCACCATGGTTGGACTTGACTAGTGATTTACTATCTGTGCCATTATGCTTATCTATTCCCTTGGATGATTTTTTAGTAGTGGATCAAGTATTCAATTCATCTATTATGAGAGTTAGTAATATTAATACTTATGGGATCTTAATATTCTTGATATGCTGGATTTTGATGTGTTTCTGGGCATGTACATGTTATTTCACTATCATTCGGTCATGGATTTTCTTGCTAAGACTGTAACCTTAGTTGTGCCCGACATACCCCTAGTCATGTGATTGAAAGAGATTAGTCGTGAGACAATGGGGATTATTTCGTATATTTGTGATAGAAGGCTTATATCAAGGGTTTGCGAGTCATATTTAGTTTATGAATGTGATACTGGAGTAGAAAGTCTGCTGCTTGACTTTGTTCCTGTTGCGTATTAGTTTCCTAATGTGTTTCCTACTGACCTACCTGGTATTCTCCCTAGACATGAGATTGAGTTTGAAATTACCCTTGAGCCTGGCACCCGACCTATTTCTATGGAACCTTATTGTATGGCTCTTGCTGAAGTTAATAAGCTAAACTCTCTATTCCAAAATATTCTTAGTAAGGGTTTCATTTGACCTAGTGTGTCCTCTTGGGGAGCTCTTATTTTGATTGTAAAGAAGAAGGATGCTTCGATGCAACTGTGTACGCATTATAGGCAATTAAACATGGTGATCATTAAGAACTATTATCCTATGCCTCACATTGATGATTTGTTTGATAAGCTTCAAGGCATAGCCATGTTTTCAAAGATAGATTTGAGTTTTGTTTATCATCAGTTAAGGATTCTGGCAGAGGATATCCTGAAGACAACCTTCTAGACTTGTTATGGTCATTATGAGTTCTTGGTTATGTTTTTTGGGCTGCGTAATATCGCAGCCACATTTATAGACTTAATGAATCATGTGTTCATACCATATCTAGAATCTTTTGTTATTGTGTTCATTTCTAACATTTTTCTATAGTCGAGGAGTAGTGAGAAACATTAGCAACACTCGAGGATTGTTCTTTAAACTTTACAAGAGCATGTGCCTTTTGACAAGTTCTCCAAATATAAGTTTTAGCTTGAGTCAGTGTCATATCTTAGACATGTGGTGTCCAAGGCGGCTATTATAGTAGACCTAACTATGATTTCAGCGCTTTTTCATTGGGAAAAATGTACCTCTTTGACTGAGGTTCGTAGTTTCATTGGTTTGGATGGTTATTGCTGATGCATTGTTGAGTGCTTTGCTACTACTTCATCCCTTATGACAAGATTCACTAGGAATGAAGTTCCTTTCCGATGATCCAAGGAGAGTGAGTTGAACTTTAGAAATCTCGAGGATTGTCTTACTTTAGGTCGTGTTTTAGCTCTACTAGTTGAGGGTGAGGGATTCAACATGTTTTGTTATGCTTCTTGTATTGTTCTTGGTTGTGTTTTCATGCAGCATTGTCATTTCATTGGATATGCTTCTAGACAGTTTAAGGTTACTGAGTGCACCTACCCCACTCAAGATTTCGGAGCTAACGATGGTACTTTTTGTGCTTAATATTTGGAGAAATTATTTGTATGGTGTGTATTGGGATATTTTCACCGATCATCATAGCCTTCAGCATCTTATGATGCAATGATAGCTTTATTCTCACCAGCACAGAAGGATAGAGTTGTTGAAAGACTATGATATTTCCATCTTATATCATCCGAATAAGACGGATATGGTAGCTGATGCCTTGAGTCGCAAGGAAGTATGTATAGGTAGCTTTGCTTGTATATCATTTTCTCAGAGGTCGTTGGTATGAGACACTCATTCCTTAGCCATTTTTATAGTTCACCTTATTATTTCAGATCCTTATAGGATTTAGGATTATGTAGAGGCGAGGTCCTTCCTATTTGAACAGATTCGTGATCGTCAGCATAAGCATAGAAAGTTGTGTTTTCTCCATGACCAAGTGACTGTAGTGAGTTTGGAAGACACAAATTTGATTTTGAGGGTAGTCTGAGGTTTTAGGGCTTATTTGTGTTCCCCAACTTGATAAATTTATTCAGTCGATTCTTCATGAGGCTCACAGCTCTAGATATTCCATTCATCTTGGTACAACAAAGATGTATAGAGATCTAGGGTAGCTTTATAGGTGGGATAGAATGAACAAAAATGTGGAAGACTTTGTAGCTTGTTACCTATGTTGTCAAAAGGAGAAGGCCAAGCATCAGTATCCAGGCGGATTAACTCATAGGTTACCCATTCTTGAGTGTAAATGGGAAAGGATTACCATAGACTTCATTACTAGTTTGCCTCAAACTTCTCATAGTCATGATGGTATTTGGGTTATTGTGGATTGTTTAACCAAGTTGGCACATTTCTTTCCTATTTAGATGAACTTTAGTACTGAGATATTAGCCCATATTTTGTTTGAGAGTTAGTTCATTTGCATGGGATGCTTGTTTCTATCATATCAGATTGTGGTTTTGCATTTCCTTTAAGCTTTTAGAGGGAATTTTAGGAGGAGTTAGTAACTCAAGTGAATTTGAGTACAACTATTGATTCACAAATAGATGGTTAGTATGAGCAGACTATTCAAGTGCTTGAGGATATGCTCCGAGCCTCTATTATTGATTTTGTGGGACAGTGAGATCAGAACTTAGCATTCGCAGAGTTCGCCTACAACAACAGTTATCATTTGAGTATTGAGATGGGATCTTATAGGGCCTTGTATGATAGGAGATATCGTTCATTAATAGGATGGTTTGATACTTTAGAGGTGAGACCTCATGGTACGGATATATTTTAGGACTCTTTGGAAAGAGTCATGGTGATTCAGGATATGCTGAGAGCAGCCTAGAGTAGGCCGAGCCATATGCCGACCGTAGACTCTGTTCCTTGAGATTTGGAGTTGATGATCATGTGTTACTTTGTGTTTCGCCTATGAGAGGAGTGATAAGATTCATAAGGAAGGATAAGCTCAACCCTCATTATATTGGTCGTTTTGAGATTCTCCGCAAGGTTAGTGAGGTGTATTATGACTTAGACTTCCCTCTAAATTTTCTTATTTTTCATTCAATTTCCCTATATCTATGTTGCCAAAGTATATTCCTGATTCTTATTATGTGCTTAGGTGGGACTCAGGCAAGTTAGATTAGCAGTTGGCCTTTCTTGAGGAGCCCGTGCTTATTTTTGCTAATAATATGAGACAGTTGTGTATTAGAGAGATTCCTATAGGTAAAGTTTAGTAGAGGCACCGCCTAGTGTAGGAGGATACTTAGGAAATTAGAAGAAATATGTGGGCCCAATATCCTCATTTGTTTATGACTTCAGGTATTTTTTTCCTTTCTCCATCTTTAACATTCGGGGTGGAAAGTTCCTTAGTAGTGGATATTGTAATAACCTTTCAGGTCATTTCTTGTGTCCCCACTTATTTCTATTGAAAAAACTTCTGCATGGCCTTTCCAAGTCATTTATGATTTGCTGGAATTGATAGTTCGATTACCTGGTAGCCTGTTTAGTTTTTAAAACCATTTTCCCTTTTTGAAGTCTTTGTTGGTTACAATTGGCTACTAAGCGAAAGCTTCATTAACAAAACCTTGAAGGAAAAATCCGACTTTGCCAGCATGTCTAGAACATCAAAATCTTTATGGTTGCATATATCATTTGCTCGTATCAGACTGGGAATGCACCACGAGGCATTGGTCGAAGCTCAAAACAAAATTCCAAGCTTTAGCCGTTGCCTGTCATAGGGAGAGATACCCCAATCACAGTGGGTGAGTGCAAACACATGAGCCACTATTTAGGCTTAGCACATATGCTTGATTGTATTTCCTGAGGCCTAGGTTAGACCTATTTAAATGCTATGTTGACCGAGAATTTGGTTATCCTGCCTCCTCTTGAGCTCTAAAATCCTAATAGTGTAAAATACTTAAAGTAAGTCTTGTGCTTTCATTGGGATCTTGAATAGATTGTGTAATCATGTTTTGCTATGAATATATGGTATGATTCCTTCAAGTTTCTGTGTTTATTTCTTGATTTCCAAACCCCAAACCCCAAATGTCCTGAGGCTTGAATTAAGCCCCAAATATGATTATCTTGCTAAAATTTCTTGAGGGTTATAACTCCTTAATGGTATTTGAACAATGGGTTGGTCTCGAAAACTCATTTTTTTGTATGTGGGACCCAGTTGGGGGTTTTGGTGTTATTTTTTACCTATAGCACAATGGTACAATATGGGTGTTGTTATTCTTGTAATAATGCATAGATTATGTTATTGAGAACTTGGCTCATCGAAGAAGTTTCAAGGAAAAGGAAAGAAAATATTGTTGGTTCGTGAGCTATTTGGTACTCAAGGTAGGTTAGTCTTACTTATACTTAGATTGAGATTTATTGTAGTATAATTGTGATAGCTTGATAAGATTGGGTGGGGTCTTAGATGTTGAAATGGTAAATAGAAATGTTTGGGATTAGTTTAGATATTTAGACTATCCAACTTGTTAAGTGTGATTTTTGACCCTTAGCCTCGAACCTTGGCTAGTTTGACTTTTTGTCTCATGAATAACATGAGAATGCTTTAGTTGCTCTAGTTAGACGGGAGTGACTTTTTCCACTCACCTTATTAGTATGTTTGTGTAACTTGTAAAGTTGTAAATTGACTTAAGTTGTTTTGATGACATAAGATAATACTTAAGGAAAATTGCCCTATAGAACTAGTGTGGATTGACAAACCATTGAGATATGGCGTAGATAACTTAGTCTAATTATGGGTAGAAGTTAGACTTGAAGAAGATATTTAGAGATATTAGAAGTGGAACTTGAACAACCTTATGCTTAAACTATGTAACTTCATTGCGACCTACATTCTTGATAAACGCCTAGAATATGCTTTGGTATCATAGTGGCTAAACCCAGTAGGTGGGTTGTTCTTGATGTTGATGTTTGAAATAATGTGCATACATCATTAAATATCTTATTATTTTACTTGGGTAGCATTGGAAGATCTTGTAAATTTAACCTATGGCTATGCTATCAATTAGCTTTGTCTTATTTATTTTTTAAATCTTGAATATTCCATATTGCACTCAAGTCTAAGGACTAAACATATGTTTGTGTCAAGGAAACCCCCTTTTTGCTAGTAATGTGATTTGTGACTAGTAAGGGAGTTCCTAGAAAGAATGACCATGGCTTATGATTGACCATGGTAATAATTATGCCAAACTGGTAAAGTATTGAGTGCTCATACCATATGAATATTCATGTTCATGCACTTACCATTATAAATTATTGATGATAGTTGGTGAGGTACTATGTTAAACTTTCCCTTACTTTCTAACACTATATTTTTGTGGGACTTATATTTGATATTGAATTGGCTATATACATATATGTCTATATTGTTGCTTGGAGTATATATTGATGCTATGTTGAAGCCCATCAATGTCGGAGTATATAGTGATATTATTTTGGAGACTGGCAAGGCCGGAGGATATGTTGACGCTATTATGATGTTCGGTGAATCCAAAAGAGGTAATTATATTATAATGATTGCCGGTAAATTTGAGAGAGGTATTGATGTTACAATGATGAGCGGTGAATCAAGAGGATATATGTTTATTTTATGGTGTTGCTGTGTATGATAGGCATATATAAGGATAAATATATGTGTGGCTATGCCCTTTTATGATTATGCCCTTATGTCAATTAAGGATATGATGTTTTTCTAGGGAAGAAGTCTATAATTCTCTGCCGTTAATCACTTGTTTAAGTGGAATGGATATTGCTAATTCTAATTAATTGAGTAGAAGTATAATATGCCAAATATTGAGTTGACTAATTAGTAAATGTAACCATGTGTAGAACTAATGAATCACCGAGTTGATGTATTGACTTGCATAAATGGTTAGATTATGGAATGTCGCCTAGTAAAATGGATTATGTGATAACTAGATGTTATATAAAGTGGTGGTATTACTTGAGGTCTATAATCCAAGAATACTAGTTGGTGGACCCTTTTTAGTACAAATGTGGTATGTAATAATCTTTGTTGTAAACGGTTTATGATGATAATGGACTTAGCATTTTTGTTGACAAGTGATATTGATGCCTAGTATGTAAGGTCGTTGGTGGACTAAATGTTGACTTAGAGACTAATGGTACTAACTAGCAAAGGGTGTCAATGAAATAGTAGATAAGAGTATTTATAAATGTAGTTTCCTTCCAATGTGAGGACTAGTTCACCTATGATAGATGGTGATGAACTTTAGCTAAATGATGACTATGGTTTATTTGTGCTTCTTGACTAGATGTTTATGATGGCTACTTAGTGAATGATAATTAGTTGTTATTTCTTGATGAAGTATATTAAGTAATCGGTTAAGATTATGATTGGTGACCTTATGATGACTAGCAAACTAGTATCTTAATGATAAGTCTTGGTTAGTTAATAACGACTAGATATAGTGTATTGACATCATAGATATCTAAATTACTTTGAGACTTTGGTTATCATTATATATAATTTCAATTGCGATGATCGAGGATGTTTATGGATATTGGCAAATGAAATATATATCGAAAATGTGGAAAGCGTGGGTAATTCTGAGTTGGTCATATATATGTACCTAGATACATTGATAATTGTTCTATTGATGCACTCTCCAGTGGTATGGTATGCCATGATGAGATCTTTTTCTTTAATGTTCTTTTAGGTGTACTTCCAGGTTGTATGGGATACCATGGAGAGTTCCTTTAATTATGCTCTAATGGTAGTATACGTGTTAAACTTGGTATTTACGTGATTGTTATTGCATTTATGTTGCTTATGATTCTAAATAGGTTACTCATTTCATATGGTGGTTATGGTATGGATTGATATGAGATATCACACCACTGTTCTAGTTGATTAGTTATTTTTATATAGTAATATTGGAAAAGATTTAGGTTCAATTTTATACCTTCACTTATTGATATTGTCTTACTTTTATATCATAATTTAGCTTAGTTGGCCAATGATACCTACTGAGTACCCATGTTTTGGTACTCATACTAAACTTTTGTACCTCTTGGTCTAGACCTGAGTACTAGTTGCCGCCGCATAGTTGATATCGTGCTGCGTTGATCTTCCGGTGATAAGGTGAGCTCTTGGAGTTTGAGTCACCCGTTTCCCCTTTATTTTTCTTCTATCTTTTGTATTCGAGACGAATATATAAGACTAGTTATGACTATTTAGACTGAATTGTAATTCCTATTGTCGAACTTAGATGTTCTTGTACTAATGCAACCAGATAATGGTAATTGGTATCTGTATGCTGGTTGTCTTCTTTTATGTGGAACACTATTGCTTATATTGTGTTTGTATGTTGGGTCTATGTTGGATGTTTCTTCCAAGGTAACCCATTTCCTTAGTTTCGGGTTACAGTGTTGGCTTAACTACTGGTGGGTTTTAGTAGGTTCCATCATGAATCAAAAATCGGGTCGTGACACCAAAGATCAAGCTTAACATAAATTCACTATAAGACTCATCGATTAAATATATGATTCATGGAAATAACAGACACCATGTCACCTATCCTTGTACATTTTAAGTCAATTGATTCATTACCAATGTAAATAAGAATGTAATAAGAACTGATCCTTGGTGCGAACCCATCATAACTGGAAAGTTCTCTAAGTCTCAACTCATAATCCTTACCATGGACTTGGTTTCTTCATATATATACTTAAGTGCTCTAATATACGCTAAAGGAACTCATTTAGCTTAGAGGCACCTCCATATAGTACCTCTCTCAAAATGTTGCTAGATACTTTTTCTATGTTGATGAACACCCTGTGAAGACCCCTCTTCCTCTGTTTATAGTACTCACTAGTACTGTAACTAAATGAATGTCTTCTTTATCATAATACCCTTTCATGAAGCTGAACTGATTCTCAGAAATAGATATGTCCCACCTCACCCCATCATCACCACTCTTTCACAAACATTTAGTATTTGACTTAGAAGTTTGGTAACTCTATAAGTGTAACAATTTTGAGGCTTAATTATTCTAAATAAAATATCTAGTAATAATTAGAAACTAAAGCCAAATCCACTGCCGCATTATGGTGCGTTTACTAAACTTTACGATGGTTCCAGAAAATCAGTCAAGGAACTATATACAAGTAATGAAGCCATAACTTCAGCCCAAATACTGCGGCATCCAACTCACAATCATGGGTAGGGTAATTTCTCTCATGAGGTCTTAACTGACTAAGGAATAATCAATTACCTTACCCTCCTACATCAACATTGCCCGATAACTAGCACCAGAAGCATGACAAAATATGATAAAACCCATACCCTACTTTGATAATGTCAGAATCGGAGCAAAAACAACTCTTTGAACTTTAGGAACATTTTCTTACACAAATTTAACCACTGAAATACCACTTCTTTCTAAATAAACGTGGTCATAGAAGGCCCAATAGATAAGAAACACTCTTTAAAATTCTGATAAAACCACAAAAACTCTAAATCTTGTTAGGAGAAGTATATCTATCTCAATCACGATTTTCCCCTATCTAGGTCTGATTAAAAATAATAATATCATTGGTCACCTCATGACCCAAGAAAGAGATCGAATCAAACAAACACTTATTCTTTGAAAACATATGTAATACCCCGTACTTTTCCTAGCTTGAAAAGTTTCCCAAGAATGTTAGAATCTTTCTTTGAAGATGAATCCACTTTGGTACACGTGGTATTTTCAATATTTTCAGTTTTTATCATGTGGGAAATCGAATAAGCTTTCCATAGATACCAAATTCGCCCAAATCCGACACCCGGGTGAAGAGTTAGAGACTTTTTAGTGAGACAGTGTATCACCTGAGCCTTCAGCGCATCGCGGAGATAGCTCAAATGGCAATTGTCAATTTCCAGTGTTTCTCCGCGATTATGGCGCATCGCGCCAAACTTCCAGGTCACAGACAAGGTGGCAACACGATAGCTCCGCATCGCACCACTGTGCAACTTCCCATTTTTCACTTTCCAGTGACTTGGCGCGATAGTGGCGCATCGCGCCAAGCATGAAAATCGAGAAATTTTCTCAGAAATTAAATACATGTCCTTTGGTTAAAAGGGTCAATTTCCCTACCCTATATAAGCTCAAAACCACAGATTTGAGCCTCAATTACACCAAAATATACTCTATTCTCTCAAAATCCTCTCAAGAACACATAAGGGTTTTTCATAGAGT
The DNA here is from genome assembly GCA_030864215.1 of Capsicum pubescens. Classification (NCBI taxonomy): domain Eukaryota; kingdom Viridiplantae; phylum Streptophyta; class Magnoliopsida; order Solanales; family Solanaceae; genus Capsicum; species Capsicum pubescens. Next base: position 161,332,301 of record CM061549.1, on the reverse strand, counting down.
ATTTAAGTTCAAGAATTTCCACGTCAATCTTCATAAAATCACATCCCAGGTATGCATAGTGTCCATTCATGGACTCCGTTCTTACATGAAGTCCAAGAATCTCTTTTCAAATTCAAGTGTATGGATTTTTTTATGAATTCCATGTTGGGTGTGTGTTGCTCATGTTGATAATTACCAATTGAGTTTTAATCCATGTTTGGTGATAAATTTCATGTGGAATTGACTAGTAAAGATGTAGATTCATGTAAACCTAGGATTAAAACCCTTGGATGATGAAATTAGATAGGAATCATGATGTTTGATTGTTGTATAATGTTGTCTACATATATTATGCCTACCATCTGTTTGATTAAATGCCTATACAAAGGAAAAGTGCCCAACTAGCAAGATATTATGAAATCCCCATTTATGTACAAGTTTGCGCATATCACATGTTTGATGGAGTATTTCAACATATGAATTATGAATTGTGTTGTTAGTCATGTGTTCATGTAAGTCATGGTATGTCAGTTTCTGTCCATTGAGTCTTGGGGGTACTTATACCCGGCAATTTAGTTGTGTGCCTAGTGCCATGTCATGTTTTCAAAATACTCTCAGCCAAGCTATGATCCATAGAACTCAGTCAGTCATGTGACTCAGGAAAACCAGAAATATCAGAAATTTTTGTAATCTCAGTAGTTCAGTAATCTCAGTGATCTCAGTACTCAGTAATCTCAGCAACCTCAGTATTCCCAGTCAATATCTGTAACTTCAGTATTCTCAGTCAGTCCTCAGAACTCAGTACATTCAGTCAGTCAACAGATCTCAGTAAATTTTGTTTAGCTCCGCTAAACAATACCAATAGAATCAGTTTAGTGTCTTTCAGATGGAAGTAGGATTCAGCACCGAGCGATCCTAGGGATGGGGACTCACCTGCTAGATTGGACTGATACCTATAAAAGAAATCCCTAAGTTCCAGAACTATGTAGCCAGCGTAGGAACAAGATGTCACCTGTTAGATAGGACTGACATACTCAGGGATCACTCGTTAGCGCATTTAAATTTATAGCACTGATCGCAAGGGTCACCCGCTAGATAAGGACTGACTCCACAACAATTGTCATTAGTGGCGTGGTACTGACACCTTTCCAGCTGGGTTTACAGGCTGGACTCCAGTTAGCTTCGTATGGGGCATATCGGTTAGATGAATATATCCCACAGTTTCAATTACAGGATCAGGACTATAAGATACAGTCAATTCAGCTCAGTAGTATAGATTTAGGGCTGTCAGATATAGTCAATCCTTCTCATTATAAATAGACCCCGGGATCACCCACTAGATAAGACTAATCTCAACTATGGTCAATCAGTATCGGTATCATCAAATGTAGAGATCACCTGCTAGATAGGACTAATCTCAAATTCAGTTACTCAGATACAGTACGGTACTCAGCTAGTTCCATCAGGTTCAGGACTGTCAGATACAGTCACTCATGTTATCAGTTATATCAGTTATTAGAACTTATGTTATTAGAATTCATCTTCAGGACAGTCGAATACAGTCAACCAGACCAGTTCTTCATAATCAGAACTATCAGACACAATTATCCATGTATCAGTAACATAGTATCAGTCCCTCAGTATTCAGTAATACTGTATCAGTTTCTCACTCATCAGTGAATCAGATGTCAATTTCAATAGACTCTGTAGTCAAAACTCAATATTCAGTCCTATCATGATCTCAGTTACAGTTACGTATGCATGCATGTATTCTCACATTCATGTTAGTCAGTCATTTAGTATTGCTCATGCATATAAACCTATTGCATGCATCCTACCTCACTTGCATGCCAGTATATTCAAAGTACTGATGTATTTGCGCTATTGTGTCTTATACCATAGGTTTAGAAGCACGAGCTCCAGAGAACCAGTAGTATCCCAGTTCAGCGATCAGTGTTAGTAGTGAGTCCTCATCCTTCGAGGACATGATGATCACATTACTATTTCAGTTTTCAGTTTATTTCAGTAGTTAGAGTTAGTTGAGAACATGTCCCACCAACTCCTTATTTAGACAGTTTAGAGGCTTTAAGACTATAGTATGTTCAGACCATTATCTCAGTTGTTTTGGTATTGTTATACCATACTTTTCAGTTATGTACTAGTAATGAACCTTATGGACTTTCAGTTCATGTTTTTGCATTTATGATATTATTACTATTATTTTGTACTCAGTTTACAGATATCAGTCATGGGTTTGCTTGTGGTCCTTTGGGGTCATGGGCACCGTGTAGCATTCCGGGTACCAAATTTGAGGTGTTACAACTTAGGATACATATTCTCATCATGCAACCTTTAAAGTAAAATCCTCAATTTCTTCACATGATCGGCCTCAATTTTGTAATAAACTAAGATGTCATCTATAAATGCAATCACAAAGGATTCGAGATACAATCGAAACACCAGGATAATCAAATCCATGAATGTGTTAAAGGCATTTTTTATCCCAAAAAACATGACCAAGAACTCATAATGATAATATCGAGTAGGGAAATTCATCTTTGAAACATTTGAATCTCTAATCTTCAAGTCATGATGGTTGGATCTCAAATAAATATTTGAAAACACTGAAGCACACTGAAGCTGGTCAAAAAAAGCATCAATGCAAGGAACAGGATACTTTATCATAATCATCACAGTGTTCAACTACCAATAATCAATACACGTATGTGTAAAACCATCCTTTTTTTATGAACAAGAAAGGTGCACCCTATTGAGATATAGTGAGTCTAATTAAGACCTTATTCAACAATCTCGTAGATGCTCCTTTAATTCCTTCAACTTAGTCAGGGCCATCTATAAGGAGAGATAAAAATGTACTTGGTGTCTTTCTTCACATCAATAATAAAATCAATATCACGATCTAGAGGTATATTAGTCAAATTCATAGAAAACACATCCATGAAATCATGAATATCCAGAATAGACTCCATCGGAGGCAATGAGGCAATGTTACTATCAAGCATATGATTCAAATAGAATAAAAAACTATTTTGTATCATGTGATGAACATGTTGGAAATTTACAACACACTTTGAAACCATACACTTTCAAGCAAACCTTAGCACACTAGGTGTACCTAATGTCACACTCTTTGTATAATAGTCCAAAATTACACGATATGAAGATAACCAATCCATAGCTAAGATAACATCAAAATTAACCATTTCCAGGAAAATCAAGTCTACCCAAGTCTCACAACCTGCAATGGTAACCACATAATATCGGTACACCTGATCCACGACTAAAAAATCTCTTACAAATGTAGCAAGATAAAAAGGCAAAGCAAAAGTCTAATATGCAAAATCAAAATAACAAGAAGAATATGTAAACAAATAGGAGAATGTAGACCTAGTTTCAAACAACACGAAAGAATATCCATAGAAAACTAAGATGATGTTTATAATTATTCCATCAGAAGCCTCTACTTGTAATGCCCCGAATCTGGTACCCAAAATGCTACACGGTGTTCATAACCCCGAAGGACCACAAGCTAACCCATGACTGATATTTGTACCTGTATACTGCATAATACACTGTATAATGTGGAAACATGAACTGAAAGGCTATAAAGTTCAAAACTGAGACATAATATCTGATAAAATATAACATTTGGGCGTGGTATAAAATACCCAAAACTAAGTAAAATAAACTATCTGCACATACTGTAGTCTGAAAAGCCTCTAAAATGTGATTCTCTTAATAAGGTGTTGACGGGACATGTCCCCAAATAACTCCAACAAATAAATTAATTAATGAGATAATAAAGAAAAGGTCATGTCCTTGAAAGAAGAGAACTCACTACTAACACTAACTGCTGAGATTGGAATGCTACTGATTCTCTAGAGCTCGTGTCTCTAAACCTATGGTATAAGATTGGAATGAGACACGACCTCTAGAGCATCAGTAGCATTCCAGTCTTAGTAGTCAGGGTTAGTAGTGAGTCGTCATCTTTAGAGGACTTGACTTTTTTTTATTATCTAATTAATTAATTTATTAGTTGGAGTTAGTTGGGGATATGTCCCATCAACTCCTTATTTAGACAGTCATGTTTTAAAGAATTTTCAGACTATAGTATGTGCAGATAGTTTATTTCAGTTAGTCTTGGGTATTTCATACCCCACCCAGATGTTATATTTTATCAGATATTATGTCTCAGTTTTGAACCTTATGGCCTTTCAGTTCATGTTTCCGCATTATGCAGTATATTATGTCGTATACAGGTACATATATCAGTCATGGGTTATCTTGTGGTCCTTCGGGGTCATGAGCATCATGTAGCATTTCGGGTACCAGATTCGGGGTGTTACAAACTTGGTATCAGATCCTAAAGTTCAATAGAGTCTTAGGAAGTTTGAAAGCCATATATAGTAGAGTCTTTTGCATGGGTGTGTTGTGCACCACACTTATGTGCAGAAGGATATGAGACGTTTTAGGAATAGTTTCCTTTCTTTCAGTATTTATGTCGTGCCAGTGAGCATAAGCTCCAGTTAAACACTAAGTCTAATATGGTTCTTCCTTTCATTTATAGATCATGCCTCCCAAAAAGGCTAGCGAAGGGGGAAATAGAAATCAGTCAGCACCCCAGCCCATACAGCTAGGTCCTCTAGATGAGCACCTCTTTTTTGTAGAATTTAGCACTGCATTCACTACTCTAGCTCATTCAGTCACAACTCAGAATAAACAGCCATTCACCATTCTGGCCAACCCAGGGGACAATGCTACTACATCCAGGATTTGAGACTTTACCTGAATGAATCCTTCCCTATTTACCAGTTTTAAGTCCGAAGAGGATCCACATGAGTTCCTAGACCAAGTTTAGAAATTCACAGACATGATGTGAGTGACTTGTAGTGAGAGTGTATAGTTAGTCACCTATCAACTAATAGACATAGCCCATACATGGTATAAGTAGTAGAAGGTAGACAAAGGTACAGATATAGAGCCCATAGAGTGGGAAGAGTTTTCTACGACCTTCTTAGATAGATTTTTTCCCCTAGAAAAGAAAGAAGCCAAAGTGTTTGAGCTCATAAATCTCAGAAAAGGTACCATTAGTGTGAAAGAATGCTCCCTTGAGTTCACTCAGTTAGCCGGGTATGCTCTCCATATAGTAGCAAGTAGCAGATCTAGAATGAGTAAGTTTGTGTCAGAGGTATCAAGTAGAGTGGTTAAGGAGTATAGGACTGCAATATTGATTAGTGACATAGACATATCTAGGCTTATAGTGTATGCCTAACAGATAGAGAAACAGAAACTTAAGAAGAAGGAGAGATAAAAGAAGAGGGCTAGAACAGGTAGTTATAGTTTTTCTCAGCCAGGGTTGCAGGGTGGTAACCATTCTCAGCATAGTTAGAAATTTGCAGTCCTAGTTCCCCCTTGATCTAGTGCACCAGATTTGGGGCGTTACACTACTTTAGGTCTCCTAGGATAGCATAATATTGGCCATGTCTTCTCCAATTTGAGTAACCCTAAGAGAACCTCATCGAGCACTCCTACCTCTACCACTAGAACCTATATCACCACTGGAACCACCCCTACCACTTTGTGGACCACCACCCACTGTAGAAATTATAGTAGGGCAAAGCACAAGCTGAAAACCCTACTGAGTGGATCCATACACACATTTAGGCCAATCCTAGGCCACATGAAAAAATGCATCACATAAAAAACATCTCTTATGTCCTCACTCAATCTGAGATAGGACAAATCATCTATAATGACCACCTTGGACCTGAGAACAAATCATGAATCCTTTACCCGTATGGCCTGCTAGTATGCTAAAAAAATCCATAAAACCTATAAATTTTCCTCATAATCCCTATAACACAACCTAAAAAAAGCTCCATAAAAACCTTAGGAACCTCTACTATAGAAATATCTACCTCAGAAGGCATGCCCTCTAAACTCACCCTAACGATGAACTATCTTTGTGCCTCCTTGAGTCGCCTGGATAATAGACCTGGTCATCTTGGAATACTCAATATTATTCTTGAAATAAGCCCCTTAAACTACCACCTGGACTATAGCAAAATACTATGTACAATCTAACCCCTTCACAAACTTATAAATCCTCTCAAACTTTGTGGAGATGCTAGAAACTGAATATCTGGAAATAGTGTGAAAACATGTCTCATACTCAGCAATAGTCATAGATCCCTACTTTAAGCTATCAAACACATCACGTATGTAATTTCACAAGTTATACGATAGAAATCTACCTACGAAGGACTTAGAAAACTGAGGATAAGTCGTAGCATTCAAACCTAAAGGTGTACAACGAGTAAAGGACCTCCGCCAATCCTTAGTCATATCTATTAATTAAAAAGTAGTATAAGAAACTCCATAAGACTCAAGTGATCCAAGGGTATGTAACTTCTCCTGGAAATCAATCAAAAACTTATAGGAATCCTCACCAATAGCACAACTAACCGTAGCTGAACTTCACCAAATAAACCTCTGAAATCTCTTTTGATTGCTATAATACATAGCTATACCATAAATAACTTGGGGAATAATCTGTCTAACATATAATAAATCCACACACATGGATACTATAGATGATATTTGTACCCTAAAAGTTGGAATACCATAAGGAGTTGTAGATGCTGATAGTGGAATATCCCTCAAACTATGAGGAATACTAGGTACACTCAACGAAATACCATCTAAAAAATCAACAGATAAACCAATAGAGATTGAAGCACTAGGGTATCAACTGAACCCTGTGGAACTTGAGCTATCCCTGCATCCCTTATATGATAATCATATATAGCATACTTAATCTTAGGATCGAGAGAGGTGTCTCTAGCACCTCCTCTAATTATTTTAGCTCTTCATGCTTGACCCCAACCTCTGGGCTATTCTTGACAGCTATCTCACCCTCTAGTATAGGCTCCATCCTTGGGTGCTGGCTCAGCATCCCCAGCCTCTCCATATCTCATACTCACTATATACATAGAAAAGAGTATAACACAATTTTAAATGTAATAACAAACTGCACGATTAGGAACCAAAATAGAAAAGTTTTTTCGAAAGACATATTATAGCCTTTAAAAAATAGATGCATAGATCTATGTACTGATCCGTGAGACTCTACTAGATAACCTGCTCTTACACTTATGAGACCGGTGAACCAGGCCGTTTTTTTACAAATTTGTTATGACATTATAATAGTTCATAATGGCACTTATCAGACTCTGCCTTTAAAATTAAGCCAATCAACCAATTGATAAAATTAAATAAAAAACAACAACAAGATAACCCAAGGTGAGAATTCTTGAGTAAATTTAGATCCATACAAGTATATTAATAGAGGAATTATGAAAGAAATGTCCTAAATTACCCAAAATATATTGTCGTATTGTAAGAGCATCTAGTACGGTCATGACCCGAGGCAACCCCTTGGTCATAACATGGTGCTTTGAACCATAAGTGTTTTTAAATTTAGCCCATGTACTGGTAAGATACTTAAGTAATTGATTTAAAATTTATATACAAGATAAATTTTTTAAGAGAAAGCATAATCATTAAAAAATATTAATGAATGTAATGCTGAAAAAGTTTACAACCTGGTAAAACTGAAGAAATAAACATAAATTACATGTAATAACCCTGACTGACTATCTATGAAGCCTCTACAATACTGATTGTACGCTTGTGTACATGCCTCCATATGCCATAAATAAATATAAATGAATGATAACAATACAGTACATGAACTGCAATAGATTGGAGTTCTGGAAATATAAGAACTCATCACCTGTTGGCTGAAAGCTGAGAACTGTCTGACCCTATTGTATGAGCTATATCTTGTACCTACATTTTGAATGATGTAGCCACAAACGCATATATGTGGTAAGTACTTTGGAATGAACTGAGTATATGGATACATGCACTAAATCATAGAAATATTTAACACATGCTTTAAAACTGAGGATATAAGTTATTCGTTGAAACATACAATTAAAACATGGATATACATGAAAACTATAAATTTTATCAAGATTTATAAATAATATGCCAAAAATAATTATGTAAGCTTGGAAATGGTAAAACATGACTACTGTAAGTAAATTTAATGTAAACCTTAACATGATGTACAATTGAAATAAGGGTCATGTTTGGATACTGAGCATGAAAATATGAACATGTAAAATTGAGAATGCATGACCAAAAATAAACATGTACTTTAAAAATCTATAATCTAAATGACTGAATAACTGTTATATATATAACTGGATAACTGAGATCTGTATAACTGAATAACTGATATTTGTACACTTGGTCTTGCAATCCTGAACTGACTTACTATGAATTCTGCACTGAGATTGTGGGAGCGGACAACAAATGACAAGCCCCAATCTGAACAATTGGGGTCGAACCTGTAACCCCAGTTTGAAGGGTGTTGGTACCTCGCCAGAGGTATTAATACATTACAAATGATATATATCCACAAGAATGATGTCCCGAAGGTCGAGGGTGTCATTCCTAACTGACAGGGACCCCTCATAATCTACAGTGGCTCTATTGGTCTAGAACTTAGGGACTTCTACTAACAACTCATGCCTATCTGACGGGAGAGCTTCCATCCATGCGTTCACTCAGATGTAAGTCTTATTCCCAACTGAATGACACTTGTATTATTATTCATTAACATGATATGGCACTGTACTGATAAGTCCTCACCCTAAACATGGTAATCAGAACATATTAATAAAATCATGGTCTAACTAACTTGTTGCATGGAAACAAAATCATGTAAAACACATAGGTATTGTGTGTTTATAATCTGCTGGAACTGAATGATCAAAAAAATACAATAACAATGTTTAAAATATTAGTACGAAATCATAGTTCAAAGACCCAAAATAAAAGAGATTTCAATAATTGAGTGAAATACATAAACTTGAACATGGGGTTGAGTTAAGCTTTAGAAAACAACATATTTACATGATTTAACTTATAGCTCAAAGATTTGACATGGAATCACTTGAATAGAACATGAGTAATCGAAAATTTAAAGCATGAAATAAACTAGTTTACGTGGGAACACATGTTGACATGGTTTGAATTCAAATTACTAAGTAATACATGGATTAAGTTCATAAGTTGCATGGATAATTTCATAAAATAGGATACAATTCATATTTTAAATGAAAAAGAGGATTTTGGGCTCAATGGGTGTAAGGAACCCATTGCCGAATACCCTACATACTTCAATTAGATGACTTCTTGAAGAAAACTTAAAACTGGAATTTGAATTCTTGAATTATTAAGGAAGAAGCTTGAATTTTATTCTTAGGATGAGGGAAGGATATTAAGTCATTGAACGTGTGGGGTTAAGACAACAGTAATAATATGTTTTAAGATCCCTTAATTCGCTTAAGAATTATTAGAAATAGTTTAGGTTTGTGAAAAGACCTCAAATCCCTTAAATTAAGTCACAACAGAGTAATTTTGTACTTGGTTTTCCCCGGGCGACACATGCCAAAAGCCAATTCAAGAGTGTGTGACTCATGCTAAAATCCAAGGCCGGGGTGGGCTGTACACCAAAAGCCAAGCCCATCTAGTGGTTGTTGGCGTTTGTCCGATGACTAATGGCCTTAGAAAATGGTCTAAATTATGAGGCATACCTACTTTTAAGGCCTAAAATCACCCCCAACACAACCCACAACAACTAAACATGGTCTACCATCAAAATGGGGGTCCTAAAGGTCATTTTGAATGCATTATTTGATTATTAAAACTACGAGGTGTTACATTATCTTCCCCTTGGAATCATTCATCCTCTAATGAAGGGTAGGGTCTTATTGAAAATTTAGAAGGATGGAATAAGGTACATATTACATGTCTTCTAATGAAAGATGTAGCTAAGCTAAAACATTAAAACTTCTATATCGAAAGTGATTTATGAGTTGTCTTGACTTTATTAACTATAAAGAGCCAATTCATGCTGAGAGTTTAGAGCCCATTCTAAATTTTCATTATATGATTATGCATATTGAACTGTGAAGTGATAACTGATGCATCAAATTCCAAAGCATATTATGGAGGGAAAAAAGTATATAACTTCTCATTTGGAATTGCTCCCAACAAAACACACATAGGAATCACAAGAAAAGGGCTTCATGGCATCGCCAAGTACATTATGTAAGCATGAATCATGAGATAACGGGACTAAGGTTGTACAATGGGTATTAGAGAGTCTTAGTTGGAGAACTTGGAAAACTGAGATCATTCACTAAACACTTATGAAGTAAATTGTGACTAGATATCTTAATCATAGATATGATGCATGAACTGAACTGAATTCATAATTTGGATGGGCGCAAATGAATTACCTCATGGAATAGCCATACTCATGTAACCTCAGATAGTAAGAATAGATGGAATGTTGGAAAACGATAGGAGCTTATCTATTTGACTGCTAAACTCAATTTTTATATATACGAACGAAATCATATAAAAAGTTTATACTCAACTGGAGTATTTATCCAACACTTATCTAAGAAGTACTAATAACATCAGGGAACAAAGAATTCTTGGTCATGATCTACGTGAGATATCTGAACAAGGAATCTCAAAATGGATACAACTTCTGTAACATTGAACATAGACGTATTAACATAAGTTAGGATAGAATTACTAGGCCTTAGGTAAAGAACTGCTAACTTTAATGCTTATCCTCACTTATAAAATACTCTCTCAACTACACTTTTCCCCTTAAATGCCATGCTAATTTGATTCAACTTATAATTCATATATGGGTACAGATAACCACTTCACCCCAAATCTGTGCTGAACTACATGCTCTCGCCATGTTCAAGCCTACCTCAAAATTATAAAATGCAACACACAACACCGTAATACTAGTCTAAACCATGAATTCGATACCCATGCATCTTTCACAACTCTTATCTAAAGTATAATTGTTCTTACCACTTCAACAACTAAATTCAACCTCTTACTAGGAATTTCACTAGCACGGAATTCACCTATCCACTTATATACAAACATAACATTCAAACCTATCTTTATAACAATATATGAACTTATAGTCAACCAACCTTCCTAGGAAATTTTCTCATAATCTCTAATATTTTTGTCATCTAACAACTTCAATGCATTATCCCATGAAGACTCACATAGAATTTTCAGCTAACCATGACATATACTAAAAGTTTTGCCTCACTTATTCTTCATACTTATAGTCTTTGATAAAAACAAGCATACAACAATCTTTTTCTTTATAAGGAACATTTACATTCTTCATCAAATCATTTTTTATCAATCTTCATCACTATTATCTTTACATAAGGAGAGGCCACTGAAAGGTTAGAACATGAGGACCTAAAGCATGAAATGATACTTATACTACTTTGACACTTAATTGAAGCATGAGGAAAAGGGTATCAATGAAATGAAATCATTATATAGATCAAAACTGAAGACATATATGCCATAATCTTAATTTTATTGATCATTAAGAGTGTAGCGTGAGTACCTAGAACTGAACATATTGTAAAGCATGCATACATGAGTCATCAGTTGTATGACCTAAGTTTGGAGTTCATAAATTCATGGAATATGAGTCGTGCTTCATAGTGAACTGGCACTCCTTATACTAGGAACTGGGAACGTACATGATTCTATGAAAATTGCATGAAGGTGAGCTATGATCATAGAGCTGACTTGTATGGCATGAGTAGATTTGGTGATGACTGAAGTACAAAACTTTGCACTGAGATAATAATAGGTCGGGCATATTCCTCCCTTACTAATATTCTACAATACAATGGCATGACTACTAGAATTTGAGAGCTTGGCTTGGTTCCTTGTTCTATTATCTCTCCCTTAACTTTAAGCCATCATTATAAGTCTTTGGACCCCTTTACTAAACCCTAAAATGAACTAAAACCATTTTAGTATAGAGTCTGAGATATAACAATACACATAAAAAAATAAACTCACCCTGAAAGACTACACTTGAAAGTGTAAAACCCACTGCTAATACTTCCATCTGAGATACAACTTTTAACTTTCTATTTCGGCAATAGTCATCAAATAATAACTTTAACACTTCCTACCTTAGAATTTTCATGAGTATCACCATACCCTGAGTTTACACATTCTAGAACTTCAACTCTTCTTTCTATTAGCTCAATCATCAAAGTTTCAAAATTCGATTCTAACACATAACATGGATATTTCCAAACTTTTAATGATTTATAATAACTTCATTCTTGAACATCCCCTTAATATATACTATCCTTAACTTTCTTTAGATTCAGAAATCATTATCACATATTTATACCTTTCTTGAAAAGATAGTTGCCTCACTAAATAAATAATCTGCATCTTTTCCTTCATAGCCTACTCATATCATAACTTTAAGATTTTATGTTTCCCTAGACCATGCGAATTACCATTACACCAACATACCCAACATCAACAACCTATAAGTTATAACTTAGCTAGTAAGAATATCATATACTACATTACATGTCTCATTCACACTTAGCAAGTCAAGGGTACTATCTGAACATACACATAAACTTTGAAAACATAGAAATAATATAATCCCATATCCCCTTGGGCAAACCTCTAAATCATACCCACCCCATCTTACTGAATTTTGAATAAACAAACTTAAATTATTGCATATACTATTTTAAGCCTATTGGTTCACCTTTCATACAACTAACCCCATGGATACATAATCTACTAAATCCAGATAAACATTATCCCCACTTTACTGCTGTTAAACTTCTAGGTTTATGCTTTTAACTCTTGATCATATACTGTCATAGATTTTGAGAAGAGATCTAAGGGCGCATCTAACTTTGGCTTAATTCATGATTTTCATGAACATGAATGAGATATTTCAAAATTAAGAACATAAAGGCAGTGATGGGATCTTTTTTGAAGCCAACATACGAACCCATAGTTGTCTGCAGGGACAGTCTGAGAAAACTCTATCGATAGGAATTTAAGCTTCACTATTTTTTTTACATTAAAAATAAGGCAGAGCTGACATGAATGGAGCCAAAAAAGATTATATATAGGATTCTTATAAAAAATCTCTATAGCATGATCTCAAATACGAAAATGGGGAAACATTCCTTAAATGACTTGTAGCCTCTCGAAGAATAGTACAAACGTCGGACACTTGAATCTTGTGATCTGATACAAGGTTTATCATGACCCGAGGTTATCCCCTGGTCATATTACACAACATAGAACCACAAGTGATACCAAGCTAACCCATGTACAGGCATGATACTTGAGAAAATTATTTAAAATGTATATACAAGCTACATTTGATGAGCGGAATCATAATCATGAGAAAATTTTAATGAATGAAATATTGATAAAGTTTACAACATTGTAAAATTGAAGAATGAAAATTGAATTACATGTAATGACTCTAACTGACTATCTATAAATTCTATACTATACTAATTAAAGGCGTTTGGGACATGCCTCCATCTAAAAAATATAAATACATAAGAATGACAACAATACAGTACATTAACTACAATGACCGGAGTTCCCAAAATAGGAGAACTCATCACTTATTGGTTGAAAGTTGAGATAAATCTAGTACCTACATTATGAAGGATGTAGCCACAAAAGCATATATGTTGTCAGTAATTTTGAATGTACTGAGTATATGGAGACATGCACTAAATCGAAGAAATATGTAAAACATTCTTTAAATCTGAGGACATAAGTTATTTACTAAAATATACATTTAAAACATGGTTATACATGAAAATTGTAAGTCATAGTGAGATTTATAAATCATGAGCTAAAAATAATTTTGTAAGCTGGGAATAGGTAAAACATGAATATTGTATGTAAATCTCATGTAAAGCTGAATATGTTGTAAAATTGAAGTGAGGGTCATGTATGGATATGGAACACGAAAACTTGAGCATGTAAAACTTAGAATGCATGACTAAGCATAAACATGTACTAAAATAATCTGTAGTTTGAATGACTGAATCACTGTTATCTGCATAACTGAATAACTAAGATCTGTATAACTGAATAACTAATATATGTACACTTAGTCATGTAAACCTGAATTGACCTACTCTGAATACTGTACTGAGACTTTGGGAGATGACTAAAACCAACATACCCGAATTTAAGAAATCGGGGTCCAACTTATAATACTAGTTGGAAGAGTGCTAATACCTTACAATGGGTACTAACACATATGATTGACGATGTGGATCTATAAGGTTGATGTCTCAAAAGACAAGGGTGTCATGTCTAACTAACGAGGGACCTCTCATAATCTAAAGTGGCACCGTAGGTCTAGAACATATGGATTGTTACTAACGACTCAGGCCTAATTAACGAGGGATCTTCCATCCCTGCATTGACTCAGTGCTAAGTGTTACTCCCAACTGAAGGACATTGGCATTATTATTTGATTAACATAATATGGTACTGTACTGATAAGTGCTCAACATGAACAAAGTAATCTAAACATATTAATAAAATCATGGTTTGCCTGACGTGTTGCTTGGAAACTGAATCATGTAAAACACATAGGTATCAGGTGTTCATAACCCGACAACACTGAATTATCACAAAAATACAATAGCAACGCTTAAAACAGTGGTTCAAAATCATCCTTCTAAAACCCAAAACATAAGACATTTCAATAATTAAGTGAAATACATGAACTTGAACATGGGGATGAGTTAAACTCAAGTAAACAACATATTCATATGATTTAACTTATAACTTAAAGATTTTTCATGGAATCACGTGAATAGAACATGAGTAATTGAAAATTTAAAGCATGAAATAAACTAGTTTACTCGGGAACACATGTTTACATGGCTTGGATTCAAATTATTGTGAAATACATGTATTAAGTTCATAATTTTCAAGGATAATTTCATAAAATAGGATACAATTCATACTTTAAATGAACAAGAGGGTTTTTGGGCTCAATGGGTTAAAGGAACCCATTAACGAATACCCCACATACCTCAATTAGAGGACTTCTTGAATAAAGCTTGAAATTTGCACTTGAGTTTTTAAATTTTTGAGAAAGAAACTTGAAGTTTGTTCTTGGAAAGAGGGGAAGGGTTCTGAGTCGTGTATTGAATATTTAGGGTTAAGAGAGTGAAAACAGCGTGTTTCAAGACCCCTTAATTTTCCTAAGAATGATTAAAAATTGTTTAGGGTTGTGAAAAGACCTCAACACCCTAAAATTAAGTTAAAATGAAGAAATTTTGACACTTGGCTTTTTTTGGGCAACACACGCTAAAAGACAAGGCAAGAGTGTGCGGTGCACGCCAAATGCCAAGGCTAGGGAGGGTAGAGCACACAAAATTCCTAGTCAATCCAGTGGTTGTTTTCATTTTTCTCGTGATGCACAACCATAGAAAAGGGTCCAAATTACAATGCACATCCACTTTTAAGTCCTAAAAGTACCCCCAACACAATCCACAACATCTAGACATGGTCTAACATCAAAATGAGGGTCCTAAAGGTCATTTTGAATGCATTATTTGAGTGTTAGAACCATGAGGCAACACAAGTACAATATTTAGAAACTTAAAATACACATCTATCTCTGAATCATAAAAAAGACAATTAAGGACAGATAAGGTCAAAATTAGCTCCAAACTCTGAAGTGAATCATTAACTTAAAAATCTAGAATCTAACAAAAAGTGTATCACCACGTGAGGTGTTCCTACTAGGATCTACATTGAAAGGGAATATTAGGGATTAGTACGGTCCATATACACTTAGCAGGTATCATACGTCGACTAATCAATGTAGAAAATAATAGAAGTAAAACAACAAAATGAGCACCTGCAAGAAGAGAAGTCCCAAATCATAGCTCATAATATCTGCAATAATAGTTCATATATACATATGTGTGTGTGTGTGTATATATAAAAATACACTATAACTAAGCACAAGTCAAGGAAACCATAGAAACTATGAAAAATGCTTTTGCGAATATAATGAAATGCAATAAGGATCGGATGAATAGTGAAAGCCATCACATGATTTGTTGTGTACACCCACCAAGCAAGAAGATCCCTGTTAGGACCCATAGGGGGTTCATAATAAATATACTTGGTCTCATATCTCAATCTTAACTTATCTATCCATCTCATGCTCTCTAAGAGGATTTTCATACAAGTATCATTTTCATTCAATAATGGTGTTTCTTAATGGAACCAACATCTCATAAATGTTTATGTATGGAATAAGGATATAGTGCTCATTGTGAAATTACTATGATGATATCAAATCCATCCAATATGTTTATATATAAATATATACTCAATATGTCCATAATTCATGATTAGCATATCTAATTAGACACTATTGGAATAAATATGCATGTAAGACATTATTAAAATCATATTGACCCCTAATATAGGTATGTATATCATATAAAGACAATTGGTGGTAAAATATGACCTATATTATTAAAATGAGCCCCTGCACACAGGCATTATATCTTGAAAAAAGACATTTAAAAGCTTAGATAAGACCAATGATACCAAATAAAGCACCTACAAGGACAACACACAATATTAGATATTACAAGTAATTAACAATAGAGTATAATCCCCCAAATGGGAAAACAACAATAATAACATTAATGAAATATTAATCCCATTATTATTCTCCCCAACCAATAGCATGTTTTTCTTATATATTAACTACCAAGCTTAATCTAAATGAAGTTAAGACATAACCTATATGAAAAGTTGAAATACAATCCTAAATTACTTCAACTCAGAGCTTTTTCCAATATAAACAACCCTAGAATCAACTACAACATTCCAATGTAGCATCTACACATTAAAAGAATGTTATGGATACCCATAGTATCCATATTTGGGTTAAGTCCAAAATGTGTTCAAAAATGAGTTTGAAAGGAAAAAGGATAAAATAGAATTTTCTTTTAGAAATACATTCCCTAAGGCTATTAGAATCTACTAGTGCAAACCCACAAGAAAAATGGATTAAAATGAGGTCCAAATCAAAGAAAAAATATTTTTAAGCTTTATCGCTAAAAAAATCAACTTCTCAATTTTGAAATCAAGTTTTGAAGTTATCTTTTATGATATAAGTGATGCAAACTAACGAGAATTATATTTTGAAGCTTAACCAAGTTAAGGTTTAATAAATCCTCAAGAATTACCCAAACCCAAAGCTCAAAGGTTCAAAAAGATGAAAAACTTTAAAATGTGGATTTTATACTACTCAATGAACAATGCCTCACAAACATGGTCAACCCTTTTCATTGGAGAGGACCAACACTGACCAAACCACTAAATTGTCCTTCATATTCATGGATAAGGCTTCACATTCATAAAGGCTGATGATTTAAGCCTAGGCATTAACGACAACCTCATCGTGTTCGTGAAAAAAGACTCCTCTGCCCTTCGTAATTACAGACACCATATTGATATCTTAATGAAGGTTAAATTCTCTCCCTCCATTCATGAAAAGAGGACCATGGACATGCAAAACGACTTTGGCATATATCAGATATCAATAAATTTGCTAATAATGGAGCCTAAAAATTCATTTGGTACCCAACTGCAACAAAATATATATGCAACTAGTCTAATTTTGATATTTCAAACGTAATGGTAACATTGGATTTTTGAAAATAGTTTTTTTCAATAAATTAACCCTAGGGACACCGTTTTTAATATTTTCCAAACAAGTTCAGAATGAGATATAAAGGTCCTAAATTAGAACAAGCCATGCTACTAACTCAAATTAGGCATTTTGGATATGTTGTCCTAATTTGAATTGTCATTTGGAAGTGGAATCATCAAATCTTGACCGAAGTCAACTATATAGCTTTTGAAGACTCTACAAACCACACACTCATCAAAATCATTTTCACCTGCATCAGACATTATGGAACCATCTAGAACACCAAAGTCAACATGTAGAAACTATGAGAAAGAACAAAAATAAATAAAACACATAAAAATAGAAATTAAAAAATTTAGGTCACTAAACATTACATTAAGCTACTGTTCAAATCAAAATATACATTACTCTATGTGTAAACATGACCTGATCTTTGTTTCCTAAATTAAATTTAAATAAATGGAGGATTGTTGGATATTTTATATAATAAATTAATTATAAGTATTCAAAGTAAAGCTCCTGATTTTGTATAATTAGATTTTGAATTAACACCCGTTCTGAAAAAAAATGGTTGGTTCTAAGTAAAACCATAAGGAAACTCATATTTTCCTTTATTGTGAGGTCGACTATATAGAGAAATTGAGGGTTTTGCTAAATCAATTTCACATTCATATAGGATGCTTTAAAAATTATGCACCTAAATTGACCTAGTTTCATCCCAAAGTTGGTAAGAGCTTTATCGATTTTATACACATCAACACTATGTTCAAAATAAGAAGCATCGCTACTGCAAGTAGAAGAAGAATATGTGTCTTACTGCAAAACCTGTAAGATTCTGAACTATAATATGAGCCTTTTGAATCTTTTATACAAAGTTTAGCATATTAATAAGCACTTGAGGGGATTTTCTCTCCGTTGGGAAAATTTCAAAAAGACCAGATATAGAGAGTGGGCCGCAGTCTAGTTACAAACAAGCCTTAACTCATCTATCAAGTAGATATAAGGATTGGTTGATTTACTATTTACATACAAAAAGTGGATCAAAACAATATCCATCTTGGTTTCATCCTATCTCCGATCAAATCTTAGTTGACTATACAAGTGGTTAAAGCAAAATACAGTGAAGAGGGAAATACTCATCCAAATCAGCAAAATTTTGTTGCTTCAAGGAGATAATGGTAGGTATATCCTAGTAATAAAGAAGAATAAACGAATGAGAAGTTTATATTTGGTTAATCTAATAGTTTATATGTAAACAATTGGAGGAGTGTTTGGATATTTTAATTAAAATAAATTAATTATAAGTATTTTATGAAGAGGTGTAGTTTAAATGAAAGGATGTATCCTTTTAATTTATGCCTTTTCAATGAAAAAGTGTGTCCTTTCATAATTTAATTTCAACAATTCTATTTAAACCCCAACTTATATTATGAGGTAATTTTTCTTTCTTCGCCATCATCTGAGAATAGAATTTTTCTTCTCCCAAAAGATCAAGTCCAAATTCTTATTTTTCAGAAGAATTTCTTCACTATTTGCTTAATTCAGAATTCTATCAGTTTGTTATTTCAACCAAAACTATTTGGATATAATCTCACAACAATCTCATAGAGGAGAGGAAACAAATATCATTTTTACAAAAGTGTTTCACGTGTATCTCAAGCCTCAAATCTTGTCTTCTTTGTTCATATTATCAAATATTCATCTTTATGCTCTTCTTGGTACTATTGTGATCTTGGGATATAGTTTCCAACATATATATCACTAAAGTAGTGTAAGGTTAATAATATCATCTAGCTCGAATTACAATTTTATTTTTATTTTTTTGCATGTGACTCAAAAAATAGTTGGAAAATATTTGGATCTTTTAAAATTTATTATTTAAAAAGTAAATTTTATATTAGGTATTTTAGAATATAAGTGAAACATATGTTCCCATAAATTAGTGATACAAAACATACGATAGTTTAAACATTAATATGCTCTTTCATATTGTTTGTGCATGCACGGGTTCTAATACTAGTACATTAAAATGTAAAGACACGTAGAAAAGTGATTTCAACAGTTTTTCCTTCATCAAAAGTCTTTTTTTTGGAAAAAAATGAATTTTTAATATTTTTCCCCAATTATAATATCAATAATATTTAAAATATTTAAAATTAAAAAGTGCTAAAATATATGATAAGAGAAAAGTAGTCCTAGAATGTAAGATACGAGTAATATATATTTTAAAGTTAAGGACTCTTAACATAATGATAAAATGAATATACAATATATATATATATATATATATATATATATATATATATATATATATATATATATATATATATATATATATATATATATATATATATATATATATATATATATATTGGAAAAAGTCATGGTTTCCACCTCAAACAATACAAGAAAAGTCTAGATCATATCCAAACTATTATGGTGACCTATTACACACATATACTATATAAAAGTGAAACTATTTCCACCTTCAAAGGTGATGTGGCAGAGAATGTGCATTCACCTTCCTAAGGTGCGTAAGAGGAAGAATAAAAATCTTAAAATGACATAATTGCACACGTGTCACTATTTCATTTGTCATTATATAATTAAGTACTCCTAATATTCTTCTCAATATATACAATTAGATTAGTTATTTTTTCAATTGAAAAAATGTTAATACAATTAAATTTTCTTATTTATTCATTTTAATATATGGGTCCCGCTTTCTTCAATTGTGTTTTCTTCACTAATATCACTATTAAAATACCACCATTGTCACCATCATCATCAAACTGAAATCTTCACCACAATAATTTTAAGAATCCACCATAGATTTCATTATCGAAATCACAATACAAACATTAGTATCACAAAAATCATAAACAACCACCATAAAATTCAATATCAACTACTAAAATTGCCATCAGAATCAGAATATCACAGTTGTTAACATCAAAAGTTACAAAAACCACCATAAATTCTCACCTACAACACTACTAAAACTAATGGTGCCTTACTATTGGCAATGAAACTTCCGCTTGCCCTTTTTGTCTTCCTCTTCCCGCACCTGCCACCGACAATAATGGTGTTATCACTGCCTATCAAAATTTTACCGCAGCTTCTATATTCAATATATATTTTACCATTATCTGTTTCTCTCTTTAAAATTCACTTTATCCTTAAATTTATCAATGTTGAAAAAGGTAGAAGAATTGATTTAAATTTTTTGGGTAGGAAGATAAGATATTTAAATTCATATTCTACCCGAATGAATCGGGTATGGTGAAATATTTGAGTAAGGTCAAGTTAGAATTGGGTTAATTTAGTTGGATCGGGTTAGGTTTATTTAAGGACTGACTAATTAAATAGAAAAACTAAATTAAACACGTGTCATCACCATAGGGCGAGTGGAGTACACTCTACTCATTAAACTTGAGCAAGAGTGTTGTGGGGAGGTAATACTTTCACTTTTATATAGTGTAGGTGTGTAATAGGTCACTAGGATAGTTTCGGTGTGACCTAGACTTTTCGAGTATAGTTTGATGTGGAAACCATGACTTTTCTATGTATATATATAGGCATACACACACACATATATATACATACATATATATACATATATAGAGAGATAGATAGATATATAGATAGATAGATAGATACATACATACATACATACATACATACATAAACATATCTATTGAATGTGTGAAGACCCTTCAAAAAGTATTTGAAATTTTTGCCCTTAATTTAAGTTCTCTGCAATAGACAAAATTGTCTTTACGTTTATTTCTTTGAATTATGATATTATTAAATTTATAATACTAACTAAATTCCTATAATATATAGGAAGGAGAATTATCAATGTTTTCTTGCTGTTAAATTAGAAAAAGAAAGAGTCGGATAAAATAGAAAACAACTCGATGAAATAAAAAAAGACACAATTAGAAATTAATGTTTGGAGTAAAATTTTTATTCTTTTAGGAAAAATAGAAACACGTATTATTTTTCAATAACAATTGAATTAGTTAATGAAAACTTGGAATATTTTTGGAAAATTTAAAACTTCCAAAAATGTTTGTTTCGTCCTAACACATTGCAAATTCCCTTATTTTGGGAAGGACATATTATTTTTGAAAAACAATGAACTAACTATTGAAAACTTGGATTATTTTTTGGAAAATAAAAATCTTTAACTTTAATAAAACTTTGCTTATTTCTGGAAAATAAAAAACTTTCAAAACCATTTGTTTTATCCAAACAAATTGCCTTCTTTTTCTGAAAAGTCAGTGGTATCAAAAAATAATACAAATAATATATGTGTAATAATAATCTTATAGAAGTACAAAATTTTCACGACCCGAGGCTACACCCTAGTGATGACAACGAGGCTTACGGTCTTGAAAGATCACAAGCTAACCCATGAACTGGTACCTGTTGTAAGTACTGAATAATATACTAATAATGAAGACATATGTGGAATGTCAGCTGATAATACCATAAGGTTTTGAATACTGAAAATGATATGGAATCATAGCTCTAAATGTATGGAAACATAATAAAAAATACTTATAAAAACCAATGATAAATTGACTATCTGTCTAAATGTCTGAAAGCCTCTAAAACTGACTGACAGTGGAGTTGATCAGACAAACCCCTAACTAACTCCAACTGACTAAACAACTGAATTGTTGACATAACTGAATATAAGATAAAACCGTCCTCGAAGAATGAGGACTCACCACTTCCACTACTTCTGATAAGCTAATCTGCCTAAACACGGTCAAGAAACTGAGCGTCCGAACTTATGATATTATACATGATAGCGCAAGAAATGAGTATATGGTCAGTACTTTGAATGTACCGGTATATCAGATTAGGTTAAGCTGAAATACATGGGTTATATTCATGAGATAATGACTGACTGAATAGCATGAGATAGCTGAGTATAAATACATAAAAACTATAAAATATGAGAATGCATGAACAAGAATAAACATGTTTTTATATTATTTGTAAACTGAAATACAGAAATAATCATAACTGGGTAACTGATAACTATATGCTAGGTCAAGCAAACCTAAAACTGAACTTTGTACTGAATACTGAACATAGATTATTAGGACTAGCTATAACCTACAAGCCCCAATGTACTATCAGGGTCCAACTTATAACCCCAGTTGGAAGGGTGTTAGTATTGTGCCATAGGTACTAACCTTTGTTATGTGGATCCACTAATCTAACACCCTAAAGGACGAGGGTGTCATGCCTAACTGACGGGGGACCCTTCAAAGTCTATGGTTGCGTCGTATGTCTGGAACCTAGGGACTGTTACTACATCTCATGCCTACTGATGGGGGAGACATTATCCCTACGTTCACTTGGTGCTAAGTTGTACTCCCAACTGAAACACACTGATTACTGAACTGATTTACATGTAATTGATCCACGACTGAACATAATAACTATATGAATAATGATGTTCAGGGTTTATCAAAACTCATTCTGTAATTACTATAAACTATGTAAATAGCTAAATTTTGGGTATTCATAACCCCTAACACTGAATGGAAATAAAAATAAGGACATATGAAGCCTTAAATACCATAAAAGGGATCGTTGTTCAAAATTTGACTCTTAAACATTTCATCAAACACATGAGGGTCATCAATAAAAGCATGGGAATAGTTTAAAATATGTAATAATCATATGGATATAATACAAAAACCACAATTCAAGAATTTAACATGAAAACATCATCATTCGAATATGTAAGGTTTAATTCCACCGAAAACAGTTGTAAACATGAAGTATAATAAAATTTCATAACAATTCCTGGGGATAATTCATCATAAAACATATAAAAACTTACAATTTGATATAAAAGAAGGATTCTTGAACTCCATGGGTAGAAAGGGCCCATGGATGAACATCACACATACCTTTAATACATACATCTTAAGAGGAAACACCATTCTTTAAAGTTCCTGGATAGTGAAGCTTGAATTCTTAAGTTTTCTTGAATTGAAAGGAATTGATTTTAATGAACTTGGGGATGATTAAGGTTTGTTCTTGAGAAAAAATTGGAGTATTTGGGCAAATAATACCCTAACTAAAGCTTTAGGTCGTGTTTTTACGAATTGGGTCGAGGTGGGAAAAGACCTAAATTTCCCTCCATCAATTAAACCAAAAATTCATAACTGGAATATTCATTAAAGGCTCTTCGCGATGCGGTCTTATTGTAGTGGATTACCGATTTTGGAAAAAATAATCATAATATTTAGCTCAAGTATCGGATTAAGGA
Organism: Capsicum pubescens; assembly: GCA_030864215.1. Classification (NCBI taxonomy): domain Eukaryota; kingdom Viridiplantae; phylum Streptophyta; class Magnoliopsida; order Solanales; family Solanaceae; genus Capsicum; species Capsicum pubescens. The sequence goes on along the minus strand of CM061549.1, from coordinate 161,308,302 downwards.
AAAACTGGTATAGTTGGAAAGCTAATTCAAGTATATACAATTTGGCGAGTGCTGAGCTGCAAAGTTCCATATATATTAAAAGTTATGAACGTTCAAAGTTGACCCTTGTAGAATCTAATACGAAACATTGGGCGAATCAAAGGCTCTTAGCTCAACTTTATTCTAAGTCATTTCAATGAACATTTTTCACCATATAACCACTTCACACACTAGGATAAAGATCATGACACATGACTTCAAACTATAAATAAATAACTAGATAAAAACACCTTTATTGTGATATGATGTACGTGCCAAAGGGAATGTAGCCACAACGTGGCCCTATCGCAATGACTAGTTGGATTTGCGATCAAAACATGACCTAAACCTTGTTTGAAAAATCTGAAACTCTCCTGGGACATACTTCTCACATCCCTGAACATGAATTAACTCAAAACCTAAGTCATGGGGGTTGGAAAGATCAAAATGAAAATCCTCAAAGTTTAGGTGTCTTTAAAATGAATAAATCCGCAAAACTTAGTGAAAATTTCATGCCTTAATCCCCTTAATCTAGCAACTAAGAGTAGAATCAAGCAAGGATTATATGGGGTATTAAAATATCTCCCCCTTGGGAATATTTTTCCTCAAATGAGACTAGTTGGAGTGAGAGTATTGTACTTAGGTAACTTAGATCATGTACTAAACATGCATGAATTAGAACATGATTGGATAACTGATTCTTAAATGTGATACATAAATCGAATATCATGAACTGAACTGATTTATTGAATACATGACATGAAATGAGATAGGTTATAAAGATGAGATAGAAACGTAAGAGTCAACTTATGAGTGACCATTACCTCCAGATAGATCTAGTTTTGTGCAGAAAAATTGAGAGGTTTAGGACATAAATACTCGGGGTATTCCAATATATCTCCTCTTTGGGATACTTCATCCCTCAAATGATACTAACATGGCTGAAACATGATGCATAGACTGAACTGGATTCACAATTTACATGGATGTGAACAAACAATCTCTTGGAATGGCCAATTCATGAAACTTCAATAGTAAGACTAGATCAAAAGATGGAAAACCATAGAAACTTGTCCATCGACTACTAACCGAACTGTAGGCTAAACGGACTTAATTATACTGAAAGATTATACTCAACTATACATTCCACTTTAAACTACACTTCACTTGAGGCTAGTTAAAATATTCACGTGGGCACTAATTACTCTATCTACTGAAGTCTGAGTGGAACTGAATTCTCTCACTATGTTCAAGCCTACTTAAATCTAAAAAATGTACACATAACACTGTAATATTAGTCTGAGTAATGAATTCAACACACCCTGCACTTTCACTAATTATCATCTCATGAATAATTCCTATTACCACTTAAATAATTATCTTCAACCTCTTACTAAGGATTTACTAGACCCAATGCACCCATCACATATATAACAACATGACATTCAAACCTATCATTATAACTGTAATGCCCCAAATCTGGTACTCGAAATGCTACACGATGATCATGACCCTAAACGACCACAAGCTAAACCACGACTAGTATCTGTACCTATAAACTATATAACATTGTAAATATAATATGGAAATGGAGGCTGAAAAGCCATAAGGTTCAAAACTACATGACTAATAAAATATAACATCTGAGTGGGGTAATAGAATACCTAAAACTGAAATACTGTCTGAACATACTGTAGTCTGAAAAACCTCTAAAACATAATTGTCTGGATAAGGAGTTGATGGGACATTTCCCCAACTAACTCTAATTTATAAATTAATTAATGAGATAATAAATAAATGATCATGTCCTCGAAAGATGAGGACTCACGGCTAACTCTGACTGCTGAGATTGTAATACTAATGATGTTATGGAACTCTTGCTTCTAAACCTATGGTATAAGACACCATAGTGTAAATGCATCAGTACTTTGAATATCCTGGTATTCATAGAAGGTAGGGTGAATGCATGGGGTTCATATGCATAAAGAATACTGGATAACTAACTAAAATGAACGTGATAATACATCCATGAATACGTCATAACTATATCTAAGATCGTGATAACATGAATTTACTGATAACTAACATGACTGATAACTAAATTTTGATGACATAACTGACTGTATCTGACAGTCCTAAATCTGATGGAACTAGTTGATTTCCATACTGTTCTAAGTTGCCTGTATCTGACAGTCCTAAATTCTGTAGAACTATCTGAGTTCTATAACTAATACTGAATGACTGTATCTGACAGTCATGATTCTATAACTAAAACTGTGGGGAGTATTTATCTAATTGATATGCCCCTAATACGCCATTATGGCTGAGTTGGTGTTCAATCTATAATCCCAATTAGAAGGGTGTCAATACAGCGCCACTGGTAAGGACAAGCTATGAGTGACCCTCATCAGATAGTGTCCCTAAAAGAGAATGTTGGGGACCTCATCTGACAGTTCTTATCCACCTCATCAACCCTTATATGACAGTGTTGATATCTCAACCTTCCTGGCTACATAGTTCTAGAATGCAAGGATGACTTTTAAGTATCACACCCTCATCTGACAGTGTGAGTTCCCTTCCTTGGGTTCACTCGGTGGTAATTTCTACTATCATCTGAATAGACACTGATCATGGATTACTGAACTGAACTGGATTGAATTAACTGAGTTTCGTTAACTAATGGAATAGTACTCTAATTACTGTATTACTGAGCTTTCCTGATTTACATGAATGACTGAGTTCTATGGATCGTGTCTTGACTGAGGATATCGTGAAATCATGACACGGACTCTAGGAACACAGCTATATTTTTTAGGTACAAGTACCCCTAAGACTCGATCGAAGGAAACTGACAAAGCGTGACTTTCTTGAGTACAGGACCAACATCAACTATACATAATACATTGGCTAAGACATTTAATCAAACACTTGACATACATAACTTGTACATTAATGGAGATTTCATATTATCATACTAGTATGGCACTTTTCTTCATATTGGAATTTAATCAAATATGGGTGGAGCATGCTATGGTTATACAATCATTAACATATCTAATAATCAAGGATACATTAATCAACTTGTGAATTGAAGGGTTTATCATGAATACCGGGAAATTCCTCACATACGAGAGTCAATTCTTGTAATTAATAGTCTATAACATTGAATGAAACCAAAGAACAACATGAACATCACTTTTCAATTCAATCAAATCATGAACATTTGTAAATATACAAATCCTTGATTTTGAAAAGAGATTCTTAAGCTTCATGGGTGAAAAAGACCCATGAATCAACACATGACATACCTTTGTTCTTGATTTAGCGAAGATTGAAGGAGAGACTTTCTTGAAATTGAATCCCCACTTGAAACCCTAGCTTGTTCTTGAGAGAAAATTGAGAGAAACTAGTATATTTTTGGTTCTAAATAGTTGAATCTCGTGTTAAAAGGCTTAAATAGAGGTGAGAAATTGACCCTTTCAACCCTGGACGCGTCTTATAAATTGGTGAAAAATTCCCGACCTGGACCCCTGGCGTGACGCGACGCTATCACACAGTGTCATTTAAATTTGACAATTGGGAAATAGGGAAATAGCGTGATGCGGAGCCATCATGTTGCCACTCCATTTGCGACCTGGAAGTTTAGCGCAACATGGATAAATTGTGTTGGGATACTAGAACAAGGACAATTTCCATTTTATCTTGTGGCGCGCGCGCCACCGACCAATATGACGTTGTTTTACGATGGGGACTTGAAATAGTCATAATTTCTTACCCGATTATCGGATTTCGGCGAATTTTATATCAATAGAAAGCTTATTGAATTTACCACACAACAGAAAGTGAAAATATTAAAAATTCACTATGGAATAAACATCATTCAATTTAGAATCTAATACTTCACATTCTTACGATAAAATTAGTTAGGAAACTTCAAGGTATTACAATATCTTCTCCTTGGGAACATTCGTCCTCGAATGAGACTGACTGAGAGGGGATAAAGGATAGGCCAAAGTATATACTACACATAAACACTAAAATATGACTATATAATAGACATTTCTAAGATTTATACAGAGCATGCATATCTGATCCATGATTTCATGATTGAGATGATACATGAATGCATGACTGAGAGTACTGATAAGTTGATCACATATATCTGATTCATGAATACATGATGCAACTGATTACATGACTGATATTTCTAATAACTGAGTCTTCTCACAAAGAGAATGCATGTCTGATGCGTGAACACATGACTAATCTGATGCGTAAACATATAATTAGATATGCAATGGTACTTACTACCAAGTTTAAAAATAGAATCCTGAACATAAGGCTGATACAAAGTTGTAACTACAATCTGGACATGATAACTGAAAAGCTTAAGGAGAAATGTTACCTTAAGCTTGATCTGAGTCAGCGGAGAAGAGGTGATGGTACTTAGTATGCATGTATGCTTCTTCTTCCCATGTAGCTCCCTCAACAAACTAATTCTGCCAAAGAACTTTGACTAGAGGGACTTTTTTGTTCCTTAGTCTATGAGCTGGTACTCTAGAATTTTGACTGGGATCTCCTCATAAGAGAGGTTGTTCTAAATGTCTATGCTCTGAATAGGGACTACAACTGTTGGGTCACCTATACACTTCTTTAGCAAAGAAACATAGAAGACTATATGAACTAAGGCTAGATCTGAAGGTAATTCAAGCTCATAAGCTACCTTGCCGAAGCAACTGAGAATTTTGAAGGGACTAAAATATCAGGGACTGAGCTTTCCCTTCTTGTCGAACCTTTTCACTCCCTTTATGCGATATATCTTTAGATAGACATAATCACCAACCTCAATCTCGAGATCCTTTCTACGAACATCTGCATAAGACTCCTATCGGCTCTGTAGCCCAGAGTCATTCTCTTATCAACAGGACTTTCTCTAAGAAATCGAATACCAGGTCAGGTCCTATCTCGAGGCTTCACTAATTTAAAACCAACCGACTGGAGATTTTCATATCCTACCATAGAGAGCTTTGAATAGATCCATCCAAATACTGGAATGATAGATATTGTGGTACGCAAACTCAATAAAAGGCAAGTGGTTATCCCAACTACCCTTGAAATCAATTGCACACGCCCTTAGCATATCTTCTAGGGTCTGAATGGTCTTTTCTGGTTGACCATCTATCTGAGGATGAAAGGTTATACTAAGATGAACTTGGGTACAAAGACCCTTTTGGAATGCTTTCCAGAAATTAAAGTTGAACTGGGTACCTCTATCTAAAATAATGAATAATGGAATACCATGTAATCTGACCAACTCCCTGATGTACAGTTTAGAGTAATCCTCTGCTGGATAAGAGTTATAAACTGGAAGAACGTAGGCTAATTTGTGATTCTATCTACAATGACCCAAACTTAATTATGCTGGCGATGAGTACGAGGCAAACCCATCACAAAGTCCATGTTCACTTCTTCCCACTTCCAAGTAGGAATACTGAACTCCTGCATAGACCCACTAGGCTTTTGATGTTCTATCTTAACCTAATGTCATGTAGAGCACTTAGCCACAAACTCTGTAACATATCTCTACATCCCATTCCACTAATATATCTCCCGCAAATCAGGGTACATCTTTGTGGATCCTAGATAAATAGAGTAGCGCGCACCATGTACTTCTGTAAGAATTTGCTGCCTTAAGTTGTCTACACCCAGAACACAGAGATGACCCTTACAATGAAATACACCATCTCCCTCTTGGGAGAAAACCTCTACTTTCTGGTCCTTAACTATATCTTTCAACTTGACTAAATTGGGGTCTCTATCTTGCTTTTCTTTTACCTCAAAAACTAGATATGATTCTGAACTACTCTGAACCCATATGTCACCCTCCTCTAAATTGACTAATCGAATGCCTAGTCTGGCAAGATGATGGACTTCCTGAGCTAACTTCTTCTTACTGTCCTTAACATGAGTAACACTACCCATAGACAGTCAACTGAGAGTGTTGGCCACTATATTAGCCTTGCCTGGATGATAAAGGACACTTATGTCATAATTTTTCAAGAGCTCTAACTACCTTCTCTGATAAAAATTAAGATCTATTTGAGAAAATACATATTGAAGGCTCTTATGATCGGTGAACACATCTACATAAACTCCGTACAAGTAATGCCTCCAAATCTTTAAGGCAAAAACCAGGACTGCTAACTCTATATCATGAGTAGGATAATTATTCTCATGGGGTTTAAGATGTTTGGAGGCGTAGGCTATGTACTTACCATGTTGCATGAGGACACAACCCAAAACTACTCTATATGCATCACAGTACACTACAAACCCATCTGGACCATCTGGAAAAGTTAAGACTGGGGCTGAGGTGAGTCGAGTCTTTAACTCCTGAAAGCTCTTCTCACAAGGATCTGACAACTGAAACTTAACTTTCTTCTAATTCAATCTGTACATAGGAGATTCAATAGATAAAAATCCTTCAAAAAACCATATGAAAGAGCTAGCCAAACACAAGAAACTCCTGATGTATGATGGAGAGACAGGTCTGGAATAGTTTCTTACCTCTTCGGTCTTTTAAGGACCTACTCTAATGCTATCACCAAAAATGATATGGCGAAGTAAAGATACTGACCTTATCCAAAATTTGTACTTATTGAATTTGGCGAACAACTGATGATTTTTGAGAGTCTAAAGTACAATTCTTAGATGGTTGGCATGATCACGCTTACTGCAGAATAAACCAAAATATCATCTATAAAGACTACAACAAACATGTCCATGTACTGCTTGAACACACGATTCATCAAGTCCATGAAAGGTGTTGGGGCATTGGTAAGACCAAAGGACTTGACTAGGAATTCGAAGTGACCATACCAAACACAGAAGGCTATTTTTGGAATGTCACATTCTCTGACTCTGAGCTGATGATAGCCAGATCTGAGGTTTATCTTAGAGAAATAACTGGTACCCTGAAGTTGGTCAAATAAGTCATCAATTCTGGGGATAGGGTACTTTTACTTGACTATGACTTTATTGAGTTGACGGTAATCTATACATATTTTGAGAACTGTCTTTCTTTCGCACGAATAAGACTTGTGCAATCCAGGAGGACACACTAGGCCCTATGAGTCCCTCATCTAAGAGATCCTTCAACTTCTCTTTCAATTCTCTAAGTTCTGCAGGTGCTTTTCTGTATGGCAAAATATATATAGGCTGAGTATCTAGAAGAAGATCAATGCCGAAGTCTATTTCCCTTTCGGGAGGAAGTCCTGGAAGATCTTAGGGAAAGACATCTGAATATTCATTAACTACTGGGACTGATTCAAGACTGGGAGTTTTGGAACTAGTGTCCTTAACTCGAACAAGATGATAGACACATCCTTTAGATATCATTTTCCATGCTCGAAGGTAGGAAATAAGATGAACTCTGAAAGATGAAGTACTACCTCTCCATTCTAGGACAGGTTTATTTGGAAATTGAAATTAGACTATTATGTTTCTGCTGTCGACTGTGACATAGCTAGAATGATGGCAATCCATTCTAAGAATGATATCAAAATCAATCATCTCTAATTTGACAAATTCTACTGAAGTGACTTTCTGAAATATCATAACCGGACAGTTCCTTTATACCCGCCGAGCTATGATGGTTTTACCTACTAGGGTAGAGATTGAAAAGGTCTCTGATAGAATTTTAGGACTAATTCTGAAATCAACTGTTATACAGGGAGTGACAAAAGACAAGGAAGATCCTGGATCTAGCAAAGAGTAAACATACACATGAAAGATCTATAACGTACTAGAAACCATATCAGGAGAATTTTCTTGATCTTGCCGACACTGGAGAGCAAAGAGTCTATTTGGGTGTTGCCCACTAGTAGCACTGGAAGTGGTAGCCTGCTAATTTGGGTGACCAAAATGAGATTAGGAATGGTTCTGTTGACCCTGATAACCTTACTGGGGATAATCTCTAACTCTGTAGCCTGGCTTACCACATCCAAAATAGACAGCGCTTCCAGCTCTGCAAGCACCCTTGTAGTTCTTACTAAAAGTCTAACAAACGGGATTAGTTCGAGTATTGCTGACACTTCCCTGAGACTTAGAGCCTGGCACCCTATCTCAATTCCTATCCCTGAACTTAGAAGCTGAAGCACTGGCTAAAGAGGGACATGGAACTGATGACTTAGCACGGTACTCAGATCGGTTTGCTACTTCTGATTTGGGCTAAGCAAAGTTAAAACTACCTGTCTTTGCTCTTTTATTCTGTTTCTCCCTCATCTTAACCTTTTGATCTTTTATCTGTTGAGCATGAGTCACAAGCCTAGATAAAGTCATGTCACTATTCAACATCACAGACCTATACTCGTTGACCACACTATCGTTCACCCCAGAAACAAACTTACTCATCTTGGCCCTGCTATCTGCAACCACATGAGGAGCATATCTGTCTAATTAAATAAACTTAAGATAATACTATTTCACTATCATGTTGCCCTGCCTGAGTTTGATGAATTCTAACACCTTAGCCTCTGTCAGCTCTTGGGGAAAGAACCTATCTAAAAATGCAGTGACAAACTCCTCCCACTCAATAGGCCCTGCATCATCTGGCCTTTCTAACTTCCACTGTTTAAACCAAGTGTTGGCAATATCCTACAACTGGTATGCATCTAGCTTATCACTATCGATAGGAGTAACCCATATAATGTATATAACCTTCTGAACCTGATCGATGAATTTCTAAGGGTCCTCATCTGACTTAGACCCGAGAAAGGATGGAAGATTCATTTGTGTGTGAAGTCCCGAATCCTGGCTGCAGCTGAACTGGCCATTGGGTTGGCTGGTCAATCATTCTTAACAGCAGCTGACTGAGCCAAAGTAGTAAATTCAACTTTGAACTATGTATGAGAAACATGTTTGCCTAAATATTCTTTAGGATGAGGGGTTGACTGATTTCCATTTCTTCTTTTAGGAGGCATGTTCAGTAGAAGAAAGGGATAAATGGATTAGACTGAGAGATTAACTTGATATTATGCTCAATGGCATGACATGAATGTTGAAAGAAGGGAAAACTATTCCTAAAACATCTTATAGACTCTTGTACATAAATGTGGCGCACAACACACCCATGTCAAGACTCTACTAGATGTGGCTTTCAGACTTCCTAGGACACTATTGAACCTTGGCTATGAAACCAAGTTTGTAATTCCCCGAATCTTGTACTCGAAATGCTACATGTTGATCATGATCCCGAAGGACCACAAACTAACCCATGACTGATATCTGTACCTGTAAATTGTATAAATACTAAATATAATATGAAAATGGAGGCTGAAAGGCCATAAGGTTAAAAACTGCATGACTGATAAAATATAACATCTGAGTGGGGTAATAGAATACCCAAAACTGAAATACTATCTAAACATACTGTAGTCTGAAAAACCTCTAAAACATAATTGTTTGGATACAGAGTTGATGGGACATGTCCCCAACTAACTCCATCTTATAAATTAATTAATGATATAATAAATAAATAATCATGTCCTCAAAAGATAATGAATCACTGCTAACTCTGACTACTGAGACTGGAATGCTACTGATGCCCTGGAGCTTTTGCTTCTGAAACTATGGTATAAGATACCATAGCATAAATGTGTCAGTACTTAGAATATACATGTTTGCATGGAAGGTAGGATGGATGTATGGGGTTCATATCCATGAGCAATACTGGCTAACTGACTAATATAAATGTGAGAATACATGCATGAATACGTCATAACTATATCTGAGATTGTGATAACATGAATTTACAGATAACTAACATGACTGATAACTGATATAACTGATGACATGAGTGACTGTATCTGACTGTCCTGAATCTGATCGAACTAGCTGATTTCTTTACTATTCTTTGTTGAATATATTAGACAGTGCTAATTTTTATAGAACTATCTAAGTTTTATTACTGAGACTGAATGACTGTATCTGACAGTCCTGATTCTGTAACTAAAACTATGGGAAGTAGTTATCCAACTAGCATGCCCCTAATATGCCATTATGGCTAAGTTGGGGTCTAATCTATATCCCCAATTAGAAGGGTGTCAACACTGCGCCACTAGTAAGGACAAGCTGTGAGTGACCCTCATCTGACAGTGTCCCCAAAAGAGAACGGTGGGGCCCTCATCTGACAGTGCTTATCCACCTCATCAACCCTAATCTGACAGTGTTGATGCCTCAACCTATGTTGGCTACATAGTTCTGGAATGCAAGGATGACTTCTAAGAATCACACCCTCATCTGACAATGTGTGTTCCCATCCTTGGGTTCACTCGGTGCTAATTCCTAATCCCATCTGAATAGACACTGATCATAGATTACTAAACTGAACCAGACTGAATTAACTGAGTTTTGTTGACTGACGAAATAGTACTGAGATTACTCTATTACTGAGATTTCCTGAGTCACATGACTTACTTCGTTCTATGGATCGTGGCTTGACTGAGGAATTCGTGAAAACAGGAGATGCACACTAGGCACACAGTTATATTTTTTGGGTACAAGTACCCCTAGGACTCGATAGAAGGAAAATAATAAAGCATGACTTTCTTGAGTACAGGATCAACATCAACAATACATAATCCATTAGCTAAGACATTTCATCAAACACATGATAAACATAACTTGTACATAAATGGAGATTTCATATTTTCATACTAGTATGTCACTTTTCCTTTACTTAGGCAATAATCAAACATGGGGGGAGCATGCTATGGTTATACAATCATCAACACATCTAATAATCAAGGATACATCAATCAGCTTGCTAATTAAAGGGTTAATTATGTTTATTGCATAATTCCTCACATACTAGACTCAATTCTTGTAATTAATAGTCTATAACATGGAATGAAACCAAACAACAACATGGACATGACTTTTCAATTCAAACAAATCATGAACATTCATAAATATACAAATCTTTGATTTTGAAAAGAGATTCTTGAGCTTCATGGGTGAAAGAGACCCATGAATCAACACATGACATACCTTAGTTCCTTATTTAACAAAGATTGACGGAGAGACTTTCTTGAAATCGAATCCCCAATTGAAACCCTAGCTTGTTATTGAGAGAAACTAGTATATTTTGGGTTCCAAATAGCTGATTCTCGTGTTAAAGGGCTTAAATAGGGGTGAAAAATTGACCCTTTTAACCCTGGACACATCTTTTAAATTTTTGAAAATTCCCTGGCCTGGACCCCTAGCGCGATGCGGCGCTATCGCGTCGTGTCACTGGCATTTGACAATTGGGATATAGAGAAATGGCGCGACGTGGAGCCATAGTGTTTCAACTTTATTTGTGACCTGGAAGTTTGGCGCAACATTGACAAATTATGCTGGGACACTAGAAAAAGGATAATTGCCATTTTATCTTGTGACCCAGCGCGCCACTAACCAATATGGTGTTGTTTTATGATGGGGACTTGAAATAGTCATAACTTCTTACCCGATTATCAGATTTAGGAGAATTTTATATCGATGGAAAGCTTAATGAATTTCACACATGAAAAAAAAAATTAAAATCTTGAAAATTGCTCATTGAATAAACATCATTCTATTTAGAAGCTAATACTTGACATTTTTGAGATATATTAGTTAGGAAACTTCGGGGCATTATTATAACCACATCTTAACTTCTAGGAAGACACCCCACCTAGATTATCTAATACCTCTATCAATAAAATCTTTCATGCACTATTCTTAAGAAAATCACACACAAAATTTCAACTAACAATGACATAAATCAAAAACTTAGCCTTAATCTTTCTTCAAACCTATAGCCTCGTGTAAAACCAACATGAAACAATCTTTCCTTAACATGAAATATTTACTCTCTCTCATCTAATTAATTACTTATCATCACCATTATTTCATTATAGAGGTCACTAAAAGGTTAGAACATGATGACCTAAAATATGAAAAAATACTATGCATAACTTTGATACTTAACTGAGGCCTGAGGAATAGAGTATCAATGACATGAATTTATCAAAGAGGTTTAAGATGAGGGCATACATGATATAAATCTGAATTTCACGAATCATTTAAAGTGTAGCATGAGTCCTGGAATTGAAGATACACTAAAGTATGAGTACATGCGACATAAGCTGCATGACCTGAGTTTGGAGTTCATAAATTCAGGGAACATGATTCGCACTATTGAGTGAATAGGAACTCCTCATACTAGGAACTGGGAGAGTACATGATTTTCTATAAGGTGCACGAATATGAGTTGTAATCATAGGGCTGACATGTAAGGCATTAGTAGATATCTTGATTACTAAAATACAAATACTGAAATAAGTATGGGTCAAGCATCTTCCTCCCTAGTATTGTTCTATAACACGCTGGCATCAGTACTAGAATCTAAGAGTCTAACTTGGTTATTGATTCTATCATCTCCCCCTTAGCTTCCATCCATCCTCCAAAGTCGGTCGTCCAATAATCTACATAATGGATAAACTCACCCTAAAAGACTATGCCTGATAATGTAAGACCCACTGCTAGTACTTCCTTCTGATATACATTCCTAGCTTTCTATATCCTTAACAATCATTACACGATAACTGAAACACTTACTAACTTAGAATTTTCAGGAGTATCACCATAAATTTTCTGGAGTATCACCATACCATGAGTTCACACCATCTAGTGCTTCAATTCTACTTTTGATTAGCTCAATATTCAAAGATTTTAACTTAGATTCTAACACTTTAGATGGATATCACCAAACCCTTAACGAACCATACTAACCTCCATAATAGCCTACTAATATCACATCTCTAAACTTATCTTTCTCCCTAAACCATGACAATTACCATTACAGATGGACATTAGACAACAACATCATATATCCCATAACTTAGCTGGTAAGAACATGAATTACTACATTACTAGCCCCATTCAAACTTAGAACTTAAGGGTACTACATAAGAACACCCACTGTTAAAACTTAGAAATAATAAAATACCATATCACCTTGGGTACACCTCTAGATCATACAAACATAATCATACTTAAATTCGAATCAACAACATAAATTCTTGCATGCACTTTTTCAAGGCTACTGATTCACCTTCATACAACTAGCCCCACAGATACATAATCTACCAAATTTAGATAACATTATACCCTCTTGACTGCTGCTCAACTTCTGGGTTCATGCTTCTAATTCTAGGTCATATGCAATCATAGGATTCTGATAAGGGATCTGAAAACTCATCTGACCCTTAATCACTGAGGTACTACCCCTCCATTCGATGACTAGTTTATTAGGAAACTAAACTGAATAACTCTATTTCTGCTATCAACTAAAGTAATTTTTTTGGGATACTGTAATCGGTCAATTTCTATATACGAAAGAAAAAATGAATTAGAAAGAGATTTTAAAAAGAGTATCATGCCTTTTCGCATGATATGAATACTGAAAAAAAGGAAACTTTTCCTAAAATATCTTATAGCATCTCTTTCATAAGCAGGGTGCACCTCACACCCATGCACAAGACTCTACTTAAAGTGGCTTTTTAGACTCCCTAGGGCTCTTTGAAACCTTAGGCTCTGATACCAAGTTTTGTCATGACCTGAGGCTACCCCTAGTTGCGACAACGATTCTTACGGCCCCAAAAGGCCACAAGCTAACCTATGAACTGGTACCTTCTTCTAGTACTGAATAATATTTTAATAATGAAGACATATGCGGGAAATCAGTTTACAATTCCATAAGGTTTTAGAAACTTAAAACAATCCTAAATCATAGTTCTAACTTTCTAGAAAAATACTAAAAAAACTTATAAAAATAACTGATAAACTGACTATCTGCCTAAATGTTCAAAAGCCTCTAAAACCTACTGACTATAGAGTCAATGGGATAAACACCCAAATAACTCTGACTGACTAAATAATTGAACTACTGACATAACTAAATATAAGATAAACTCATCCTTAAAAGATGAGGACTCACTACTACTGCTACAGCTGACTATATGATCTACCTAAGAACAATCAGGAAACTGAGCATTCAAACTTATAATATTAAACATTATTAAGAAAGAACACTTATGCGGTTAGTACTTTGAATATACTGGTATACGAGACGCGACTAGGATTAAATGCATGGGATATATGCATAAAATAATGACTGACTAAATAGCATCAGATAGCTAAGTATAAATGCATAAAAATTGCAAGATTTGAGAATGCATGACCAAGCATAAAACATGTTCTAATATGGTCTGTAAATTGAAATATTGAAACACCGATAACTGAGTAATTGATAACTATATGTTATGGTCAAGCAAACTTGAAACTAAACTAGGTACTAAATACTGAATTGATACTGTGAGAGATAGACATAACAGACATTCCCTAATGTACTATCAAGTCCAACCTGTAACCCCAGTTGGAAGAGTGTTAGAACTAAGACACGGGTACTAATTTTTGTTTTTATATCACCTAATCTAATGTCCCAAAGGATGAGGTTGTCATGCCTAACTGATGGGGGACCCCTTTAACTCTACAGTGGCATCATAGGTTTAGAACCTAGGGACTACTACTAACGTCTCATACCTACTAACGGGGGAGACACCATCCCTAAGTTTTCTCGGTGCTAAGTTTTACTTCCTACTGAAATACACTAATTACTAAATTGATCTAAGTTTAACTGAGCCACGATTGAACAAAATAACTAACTGAATGACGATGTTCATGATTTATCTAATATCATTTTGTAATTATTGGAAACTACGTAAATAGCTAAATTTTAGGTATTCATAACTCCCAGCACTGAATGAAAATAATAGTAAGGACATATGAAGACTTAAATACCATAAAAGGGATCATTGTTTAGAATTTGTCTCGTAGACATTTTATCTAAAACATGAGGGTAATGAAATAAAGCATGAGAATAGTTTAAAACATGTGATAATCACACGGCTATAATACAAAAACCATGATTTAGGGATTTAACATGAAAACATCATCATTTCAACATGTATAGTTTAATCAATCGAAAATTATTGTAAACATGATGTATAATAAAAATTCATAACAATTCTTGGGGATAATTCATCATAAAACATATAAAACTCACAATTTGATATAAAAGAAGGATTATTGAATTCCATAGGTTGAAAAGGACCATGGATGAATATCGCACATACCATTAATACTTAGATATTGAAAGGGAACAACTTTTATGAAAGTACTTGGATGGTGAAACTTGAATTCTTGAGTTTTCTTAAAGAGAAAGGAATTGATTTTGATGAACTTGATGATTATTAGGGTTTGTTCTTGAAAGTAAATTGTAGAATTTGGGAAAATAATGCCCTAACTGAAGCTTTTGGTCCTATTTTTATGAATAGGGTCGAGTTGGGAAAAGACCCAATTGCCCCTCTATTATTTAAACAAAAAATTCATAACTGGAATGTGTATTAAAGGCTCATCATAATGTGGTCTTATCGAGGTGTCTTGATTATTCGAACGAAAATGACCATAACTTTTTTCTCGGGTATTGGATTTAAGGTGAAATTGCTATCGTTGGATAGATAATTCAATTATCTATAATTTGGTGGGTCTTGAGCTAAAAAAATTTCATGTATATTAAAAGTTATGCATGTTCAAATTTGACTCTTGTAGAATCGAATATGAAAGTTTGGACGAATCAAAGGCGCTTAGCTAAACTTTGTTCTAAGTGATTTATATGAACATTTTTCACCTCATAATAACTCAAGACACTAGGATAAAGATCATGACACATGATATCAAATTATAAATCAAGAACTGGATTATATATCTTCACAATAATGTGATGTACGTGCCAAAGGGAATGTCACCGCGATGCAGCCCTATCACGGCGACTTGTTAGATTCATGGTCCAAACGTGACCCAAACCATATCTGAAAAACCCAAAACTCCGCTGTGACATATGTCTTACATCCCTGAACTTGAATTAACTCAAAAACAAACATCTCGGGGTCAAAAAGATCAAAATGAAATTACTTAATATTTATGGGTCCTTAAAATGACTTAGTCCCCATCACTTAGTGAAAATGCCAAGCCTTAAGCCCCTTAAGCATGTGACTAAGAGCTGAATTGAGCTATGATTAGTACGGGGTATTACATAAATAAAGTAGTTTTTAAAAATATAGATAATTTTATAAAAGGATTTTCTTTGAAAAGGGGAAGTATGGACTCTACAAAAAACATTTATCAACAATCTTGGTATCATTGGATACCTTCTTCTCATTCATTGCTCGTTAGCATTTATTTAATTTTTTTGCCTGGAATTCTATATATTATTATGCGTAGTTGTATGATAACATGAATTTTCTAATCATTTACATGTTAGTTGAAATGCTTTGAGTTTTGTAGAGATTAATTATCGTAAAAGTTTTGTGTTAGCACCACTTAACTCACTGCATGACATATAATTTTTTTAAGTCTTTGCATGCATGTTGATCAATGATATGTCCTAAAGGTCCAACAGTTAGAAAAAAGGGAAGGTTCATACTCGGAAAATATTTATAGATGAAAAATTAAAGCGTCATCTATCCACAAAAAATAGTTCTTTCCTTTAATTACAAAATACTTATCAAAATTTCGTTTTTTAGAGACAAACCACAGGAATTTTAATCAATATATTAAGATATGTTTTTTATCATAGTAAATTAGGAAAATTCTATAGTATTTTTCAGTATAGTTTTCTAATGTCAAATTTTAATTTTAAAATATTGAATTAATCTAATTTATTCGTGGTAGTTCAAGTAGCTCATGTGGTTCTTGATGATAATTATAAGGTGCTACCCATACCCAATAATATCTCAAATGAAGGAATTTTCATGTGGTCTATCATCACGATCCACAAAGCCTCCGAGATTCACTTTACTATTTGCTACCCACATCTTTTAAGTAGTTATGGAAAACAAAGTCTGCAATAACTTCTCATGTGTGCATCTCCAAGGTAATAAGGGTAAGAAAATAGAGTAACACATGCATCACACTGCCACATGCCCATACTTATCTCATTGAATCTAGGCTTTAATACCAGTTGTCGGGCTCAGCCAGCCCAAGAACTCACTTACATTGTGTAATGTTCTTAACTTTGGGTTAAGCCCTTATGGTTTTCCCCAAAGGGCCTCACATAATTAAGAGATCCTACAACTTATATGTAGATTTCCTTGGTTTTTTACTCTTCACACTAAAGGGTTTTTCATGTAAATATTGTTATCTAGTATGATCGGTTTTATATGCTTTATTTTATTTTATTTTTATTGATATATTTGCTTCCTATTGTCATTGTTCTTGATCTACTTTGTCTTCTTTAAAGTCAAATTGAAATGAAAAGTTTAGACTTAGGATTTTACTTGTTGCTACTCTGCCATGCATTCCATTTTAGTGCGTAGCCTTTCCTAACAAAGTTGTAACATGGTATTAGTTGTTGTTGATTATTGATTTGAATAATGTTATGAGCAAAAAATATTGAATTTAAATGCTAGAAATTATCTTACTTAGAAATGCGTAATGATAGATCTTTTATTTGTCAAGAAAAAGTATTATCCTTTATTTAGTCTAAAAAACCTCAGTCCATAACAGATGAAGATTGGGAAATTAAGAAAATGAAGATTTATATCCACATCAGAAAATGGGTAGGAAATAATGTTAGACACCATACTCTGAATAAAACACATGCCACAAGTTTGTCAGAAAATCTTAAGATACTCTATTCTCAAAGACAAGCAATAAAATATTGTTCTTGTTGAAATAACTGATACATATTAGGAACAAAGTAGGAATTCCTATGTTTTATCATATAAATAATTTCATGGTGTACTTGACCTGCTATCCAGTAAGGGTGTAAAGGTCAATGAAGAAGTTCACGAATTTTGGCTTCTTAATACTCTGCCCGACTCATGGGAAACTCTGAGTTTCTTATACTAATTCTAGTACAAATGGTTTTATAACTATGTAATATACAGAGAATGGTATCTTAAATGAAAATATGAGAAGAATATCTCTACCCTCACCTTCTCCATCTTCACACTCTGATGTTTTGGTCAGTGAAGATCGGAGAAAAACAAGTCTAGAGGTCAATATGACAAAGGTACAAGTAGAATCAAGTCAAAGTCTAGATTAAAGAATGTTGATTGTGATTATTTCCCTAAAAATGGGCATATCATAAAATATTATAATAATTGTAAAAGAAATATGAGACAACAAGATAAAAAAGACTATAGTAAAAACCATTTTGATGGTGTTTCAAATGATGATATTAGTGTTTCTTGTGGTAAGAAGGTAATTAATCTTATTCGTGATGAGTCTTGCTAGTTTGTAGATTCTGGTAGTATTTCTCATGTCACTTCAAACAAGGAATTACTTTTTTCTTATAATCAATGCAATTTTGAAATGTTAAAAATAGGAAATAACGATGAGGTTAATGTACTTGGCTTTATGACTATTTATTTTGAAACTAAAAATGGTTTGAGATTGGTTCTTAACAATGTTAAGAATGCTCTAGATGTTTGCTTGAATCTTATTTCTATAGGAAACCTTGATTATAAGGTTTATGTTAAAACACATGGTGCTAGCAAATCAAAGATGACTAAAGATGCGATGGTTGTGTCTTCAGATGACAAGTTTTCTAATGTCTATACATTTTAGGACTACACTTATGGACTCTCAGTAACCTCGTCTGAGAATGATACTTCATCAAATGTGTGGCTTAAAAAAATTGAGTCATATAAGTAAGAAGGGGATTGATAGTTTGGCAAAGAAAAATTTATATCTAGAGTGAAGCAAGAAAATTTGAATAAATATGTTCATTGGTTAGACGATAAACAGAAAAGAGATTTTTTTTAGAGTTATCCACCCTCAAAAAAGATTGATTTACTAGAGTTGATACATTTTGATTTGTGTGGTCCTTTTAAGATAAGGTCTCATGGTGGTGTACTTTACCTTGAGACATTTATTAATGGTCTTTCTCGTAAGATCTTAATACATCCTTTAAAGTCCAATAATCATATACTTGATGCGTTTAAGTGTATTTAGGACTTAGTTGAGAGTGTAATGACCTGATTTTTGTTGATTCTTATGATATATTTATTTCAATAAAATTTTACCATTTTACTCCTCCTCATTGTTGGATTACAATTTTTCTAGAGTGTAGGGATGATTTTCATGGTTCTCAATGCATTTCAAGATAATTTATATGAGATTGTAGTTTTTAGTTGTTATAAAGGCTTATTAGTTGACTGTAGTGAAATTTATCGATCTGCAAAACAAATGGAAAAATGAACTATGCTAGCACATCTGGAATGTAGATTTTAGGTTGGTAAAATGGATGGTGTGGGTTTACAGCTTTTATATCTCATTTCAATCCTCAATTCAAAAAGTTTTGAAATTATGTTTTGGGTCCACTTTTTGAACAAGATATTTATTCAAAAATCTGATATTTTCATTAAGTCCAGAGTGTCAAATTTTGTAATAACCAACAAGTTCCTAAATAAATTTCCAACTATCTGGCATATTCTTAAAGGAACCAAAGTAATTATGTCAATCCATAATTAAATGTCATAACCATTCACCTTTTGTGTAAAGTGTTTTCAATGTGAATCATGGTCATATGAATTACTTAGACCAAAGTAGAGTTGAGAGCATTTGTATCGATTGAGTTTTAGTATCCGATCCTAAAAGGGTCAACTTTTAAAGAGTGTAACTCTTATAATAAAATGATTTAGGTGTCCTAGTATATATCAAATTAAGATCTTTTAGTCTTTTTTCCAACTCATCCAATTTTACCTTAATCTGACATCGGAGTAGGAAGTTATGCTTATCTTACTTCTGAGTGTCCTTCTATCAATAAGATAATAACTTAAGTGACAAGTCATCAACTAAGTGATGAGCTATCAACTTCATCGTCAGCTTTAACCAGAAAGTACCGTACATCACTTTGGAAAGGTGACGACTACGCTGATAAGCCATCACCTAAGTTATAAGCTATAAGCTAAGTCGTCACCCTAAACCAGAAAGTGTACAAGTCTAGCTAGAGGGGGAAGACTAGATTGATAAGTCATCAACTTGGTGATAAGCTATCAACTAACTCATCATCTAAATTTTTTTTTCAATTTTTATTTAGTTTTTCTAGGGGTAATTTGGTCTTTTCCTCACATTAAACTTCTCTTCCTTCAATTAATGCTTTCAATACACACTATTTTGCCCTATTCTCAATCAATTATCACATGTAAAAATCCTTATCCTTACCCTAAGAACAGAAATTCAAGTTTCTTCTAAAAAAATCAAGCATTCAAGTCTGAATTCCAAGCTTGTTCTTCAAGTATTCAAAAAATAAAGGTATATAGGGTATTCAACAATGGGCTCCTTCTGCCCATTGAGGCAAAAAATCCCCTTTTTTATTAAAGTGTGAAATCTTCCCTCTTTTGTGAAATTATCTATGTTAATTATGAACTTAGTCCTTGATTTTCTTAGTACTTTGAATTCAAGCCATGTCAACATGTTTTACCTATGTGAATTAGGTTACTTCATTCTTTGAATTTCAATTACCCGTGTTATATTCAATTGATTTCATGCTAAATCATCAAGTTATGAATTAAACCATGTAATATGTTGTTCTATCAAGTTTAACACATTCTCATGTTCAAATTAATTTTCTCACTAATTTATTAAAATGTCTTATGCTTTGGGTCCTTAAACTATGACTTTATATCACTGGCTGGAATATTGTTATAGTATTTTGTAAATATTCAGTTCTAGAGGGTTATGAAAACCCAATACCTATTTGTTTATACATATTTTTATTTTCAAGTTGCAAGTCAGTCAGATCATGATTTCATTACTCTATTTAGAAAATCATGTTCATGTTAAGCACTTATCAGTATAGTACCACAACATATTAAACCAATAATGTTACCAGTTTTAGTTTAGTTGGAGAAGGATTTAGCACCAAGTAAACCTAGGGATGGGGGTTCACTTGCCAGTAGATGGTGTGACCTTTAGTAGCAATCTCTAAGTTCAAGAACTATGAATCCAACATAGCATTTGAGAGGTCTTTCTAGCAGTTGAGGGTTCACATTATATTTAGGGTATATTCCCAGTAGAGGGTGACTTCCTAGTCCTTTAGGACACCATTTAGTGGATCCATACAGCCATGTGTTAGTACCCGTAGAAAGGTACTAAGACCCTTATAACAAGAGTTATAGGTTGGACCATTATTAGCTCAGATTTGGGAATGTCAAAGTTTCATTTTAGGTTAGTATTCATAATATGTCAGTTAAGGTTTGCATGACCAAGTGTATAGATATCAGTTATTCAATTTTTAAGTTTATCAGCTATTCAGTTATACAAATTATTTCAAAACATGTTTATGCTTGGTCTCAAATTCTTTTTATAAGTTAATGTTTTTATGCTCAGTACTCACATATGATACTCAATATAGCTTTACAACATAACAAACTTTACATGAAATTTACATACAGCATTAATGTTTCTACCGCTTGCCAGCTTATAGAATTATTTTCAGTTTATGATTTATAAATTTTAGGGTAGTTTTAGTAGGAGCCATAGTAGTTTCCAATTTAGAGGTAGTATCTCTCTTGGAGGGTATTCTCTGCGTCAATCGTGTTAGATATAGTATCAGCCTAGTGGACCTATTTTTGTAGGGCTTAAAATTACTTACTGAGGCCAGTCTAGTTCAAGATACCACCGTAGGCAAGGTGGAGATCAGTCTTTGAAGGGTTGATTATTTGGCCATTCTAGTAGTTGTGGTTATTCTGGGTTAGCGGATCTATTTGTTCTTATTCAACTCAGGGATCCTATTATCATTGTGGATATCTTGGTCAATACTCTCGAGAGTGCCCTAGTCGTAGGCTAATTGTTTTTTAGCTTAGAGTGCTTACCCTATTACAATAGTCCATCCCTAAACTAGAAGTTGTTCTCATGATTATAAAGGTAGTTCCCAGGGTACTCGAGGAGGTTCTTAGGAAGGAAAGTTAGAGGTTCGGTCTGGTGCCCAACTAGGTGACGAGCGTGGTTTGTTAAATACAGTACCTGTTACGTCCAAGAATGACTCTTTGGATGCTATTTTCAAAGGTAAAATTTTGGTGTGTTACCTATCAACCCTTTTTTTATTTAATCCATGATCCACTTATTCTTATATATCTACTTTTTATGCACCATAATTGGAGTTGTTTTGTGACTTATTATCTATGTTATTGCACATATCTATTCTTGTGGGTGATTTTTTAGTAGTGGATCGAGTTTTTACACAATGTATAGTAACTGTTAGAGATGTTGCTACATTTGTAGATCTTATTATTATGGATATGGTGAATTTTTATGTGATTCTAGGCATGGACTAGTTATCCAACTATCATGCAATCATGGACTATTTTTCCATGATAGTTACCTTAAGCATGCCCAGCGTACCCCAGTAATATAGTAGGAATCGGTTAGTCGTGAGCTGACGGGAATCACTTCTTATGTTTATTGTAGGAGGTTTATTTTGAGGGGTTGGGAGTCTTATCTAATTTATATATATGATACTAGTGTGGATAGTCCATTACTTGACTCTGTTCTGTAGATTATAAAACACCTAGACCTTGAACTATTAAAAACTTTCTTCAATTAATGTAACTTGGGTGGGTACGACAAGAGGTATGAGTCGTACCCCTTGATATGAGTTGTATCCTCCTTCCACACCTTCTTTATCTTGTATCCTAGGTAGTGTGGTGAAGGTTAATGATAATCATAGGTATAAGTGACCCCCTCCTTAATCGTACCAAAGGGTACGAGTCATTCCAACTGAGTCATATAAAGTTTGGACTTGGACTTTGAGTGGACTCTTTTTTATATGGATAAAGCATACGAGTTAGGGGTTGAGTCGTTCTCTTTAGATACGACTCAAGGGTATTTTATCATACCCTTAATAGTTTAGGTGACCTTGGAGAATCATAGGGTATGAGTCAGTGTACGATTCATAACTTAGGGTACGATTCCCCTAGTGAGTCGTACCCCTGGACGGGTCCATTTTTTATCTTTTAGTTAAGGGCCTTGTGGTCATTTCCCATTCCTAAAACCCTAATTTCTCTCACTATATAAGTGTTTGTATCCTCTAAAACATCTATTGTGATGGATCAGACACCTTAAATACTCTCTCTAACTCATATTTGAAAAATAAGAGGCTAGGGTTTTATGTGAGATCTTTAAGAGGTAAACTGAAGTCAAGACTCAAGGTGAATCAAGTTGATTAAGGAACGTAACTCTTTCAATTTTAAATAACTATAAACCCATGTATTTTTCACTTGGATTAGTAAGTGTACATGGTGATTTTGAAATCAAATGAAAGGGTTTTGTTTCCTAATGATTAATAATGTTGTTGCTTTCTTAGACTTGTGTTTATACATGTTATTTATGAGGATTTGCATATATGGGTGTTTTTTGTATGTGGTTTAACATTAGGGTCTTGAGTAACCCTAATCTTGATGATTGCTACCATAAAAAAGGCCTTGTTAAAG
This sequence comes from Capsicum pubescens, assembly GCA_030864215.1. Classification (NCBI taxonomy): domain Eukaryota; kingdom Viridiplantae; phylum Streptophyta; class Magnoliopsida; order Solanales; family Solanaceae; genus Capsicum; species Capsicum pubescens. The sequence goes on along the minus strand of CM061549.1, from coordinate 161,284,702 downwards.
GTATTAGTGAAAATGTCTATGTGAATTATCTAGTCTTATGTGTTGATGTGCTGAACTAGGGCAATGGACAAATAAGTTTGAACGATTGATAAATGATGTTGTACAAATATTGTGAGTCGTATATTTTGAAATGATTACCTTGTTGAGTTAAAGGTTAATAAGTGGTTGAAGTCTCTCAGTATGAAGATGAACTTGTATTATGTGTTGAGTTAAAGTGTAGTGAGGATGTGGTATAAGATTGTTCATAAATTATTAATAGTTTGTTGGGGTCTTGATGAGCATAAATTGAATTGTATGATGAATTGAAAGAATGCATTGGCCTATTGAAATGGTTGGGCCAACAGGGATCCTATTGCAACTATATCTACACCCACACTGAAGGGTGCTATATGTACGTCTGCATCTATTTCTAGGATTGGCTGGCCAGAACAGATTGTATGCACTTGCAACTTAAAATGATTGTGAGGGATCTCCCAATGTCGTCATGGGTATGTTGAGACTTTTCTCCCATGACGTGTATTATTTTTATGATCCAGAGTCTACTCCTTCTTATGTGACCCCATATGTGGTTTTACATCTGGATTATGGTTGCGAGAGTCTATCGGTTCCCTTTTCTGTTTCTACCCTAATTGAAGATCCTTTACTTGTTAAAAGGGTTTATAGGTGTGCGTGGCATCTGTTGGTGGTAGGTATTCTCTTGTAGACTTGATAGAGTTGGACATGGTCAATTTTGATGTCATTCTGAGGATGGATTGGTTGCATTCGTGTTATGCTCTCTTAGATTATCGGACCCATAGGTTCATGTTAAATGCCCTAATAAGTCGGTCATTGTATGGGAAGGTGATTCTTTGGTGCCTAGGGGAAAATTCATTTTTGTTAAAATCCCAAAAGTTGATTTCAATGGGGTGTTTGTATCATTTGGTCCTAGTTAAGGATTCTAACTAGGAAGAGCCTTCTCTAGAATCTATTCCCATGGTTAATGAGTTTGTCGAGGTTTTTCACGATGATCTTCCAGGTGTTCCTCTCGATAGGGAAATTGATTTTGGGATTTATCTTATTCTGGACACTCATTTGATTTCCATCCCTCTTTATATAATGGCTCCGATGGAGCTGAAGGAGCTTAAGGAGAAATTAAAAGGCATTTTAATAAAGTCTCTATCTGTCTTAGTGTATCTCTATTGGGTGCTCCCATATTGTTCGTGGGCACGATAGATGGTCCCCTTTGTATGTACATTGATTATCGTTAGTTGAATAAAGTGACCGTAAAGAATAAATATTCTCTTCCTAGGATATATGATTTGTTTGATCAAATTCTGGGTTCCAAATGTTTTTTTAAGATTGATCTTAGATCAAGTTATCATCAACTTAAGCTTAGGGATATGGATATGCCTAAGACTGCCTTTAGAACCAGGTATGGACACTCTGATTTAATTGTTATGTCTTTTACGTTGACCAATGCCCCGGGGACATTTATGGACTTAATGGATAGGGTTCTTCATCCGCTCTTGTACATGTTTGTCATTGTCTTCATTGATGGAATCTTAGTTTATTATAAGATTGAGGAGGATCATGTAGATCACCTCCATGTCGTGTTTCAAACATAGAAGGAACATCATTTGTATGCCAAGTTCTCTATGTGTGAGTTTTGGTTTACAGTTTTAGTTTATCTTGGTCATGTCATCGCTTGTGAATGGATCATGGAAGATCTCCAGAAGGTTGCGGTGGTTAAGAAGTTTCCTAGAACTACGACTCCAACTGATATTCGGAGCATCATGGTTATTGCTGGTTACAATAGAAGGTTTATGTAAAGTTTCTCGACTATAGTTTCCCCATTGACCAAGTTAACTCAAAAGAAGGTCAACTTCTTGTGGTCGGATGCGTGTGAGAATAGTTTTGAGAAGTTGAAAGATAAATTGACTTCGACTATGATTTTGACCTTGTCAGAAGGTAATAGTGGTTTTGTGGAATATTATGATGCATCTCGTATAGGTCTTGGTTATGTGTTGATTCAAAATGGTAGGGTGGTTGCCAATGCTTCTAGGCAATTGAAAGTTCATGAGAAGAACTACCTTACTCATGACTTAAAGTTGTTAGCCATGGTCTAGGCGTTAAAGATTTGGCGACATTATGTTTATGTCATTTATGTTGATATCTTTTCCGATCATAATACTCTTCAATATGTGTTTACTTAAAAGGATTTGAACCCCTAGCAAAATAAGTGGCTTGAGTTATTGAAACACTAGGATAGGGGTCTTCATTACCATCTCAGTAAGGTGAATATTGTCGCCGATGCTCTTTGTATAATGTCCATAAGAAGTTTGGCTCACGTTGATGAGAATTGGCGGGAATTGAAGAAACTTTCACTGTTTCTCTAACCTTGGAGTTCGACTTGCAGAGTCCTAGGATGGTGGTGTATTTGTGCATCTGGCATCTCAGTTGTCCCTTGTTGAGATAAAGGAGAAGCAAGTATTTGACCCTAAATAGATGAATATCAAGGGTCATATGGGTCAACACAAAGTCACAGACTTTGTGATTGGTATTGAGGGTATCATGACATGCCAAGGTAAACTATGTGTTCCCAACGTTGATGGATTGAGGGAAAGGGTCATGGCCGAGGATCACGAATCTCGGTATGCTAACAATCTTGGTTACACCAACATGTATCATAATCTTAGAGAGTTCTATTGGTGGGGTAATTGAAACGTGATGTGCCTAGCTATGTAGCCAAGTGAATAGTGTGTCAACAAGTGAAGTTTGAGCACTTAAGGCCCAGTGGATTATACCAAGAAGTTTTTTTGCTCGATGAAATTGGGAGGAAATTAATATGGATTTCATTACCTGGCTTCCTTGATCTTAGAATCAATGTAATTCTATTTAGGCCATTGTTGATGGAATTACTAAGTCCGTTCAGTTTTTTCCCATGAAGACAAATTACTCAATGGAAGATTATGCTAATTTGTATCTTGTGGAGATCGTGAAGTTGCACGGTGCACTATTTTCGATCATCTCATATTGTGGTCCTCCATTTTCACTCCACTTTTGGAAGTTATTCCAAAAAGGTTTGGGTCTTAAAGTGTGCCTCAGTACCACCTTCCACCCACAAATGGATGGGCAAGCACAGAGAACCACCTAAACATTGTAGGATATGTTGCGATCTTGTGTGATTGCTTATAGCCGTAGTTTGTATAGACACTTGACTTTGATTAAGGTCGCCTATACTAGTAGTTACCACTCTAGTATTGGCATGACCTCTTTTGAGGCATTGTTCTAACGATAATGACCATAACTTTTTGCTCGGGTATTGGATTTAAGGTGAAATTGCTATCGTTAGATAGCTAATTCAATTATCTACAATTTGGTGGGTCTTGAGCTAAAAAAATTCCATGTATATTAAAAGTTATGTACGTTCAAATTTGACCCTTGTAGAATCGAATATGAAACTTTGGACAAATCAAAGGCTCTTAGATAAACTTTGTTCTAAGTGATTTATATGAACTTTTTTCACCTCATAACAACTCCAGACACTAGGATAAAGATCATGACACATAAATTTAAATTATAAATCTAGAACTAGTTTATATATCTTCACAGCGATGTGATGTACGTGCCAAAGGGAATGTCACCGCGACGCAGCCCTATCGCGGTGACATACTAGATTCATGATCCAAACGTGACCTAAACATTATCTGAAAAACCCAAAACTCCACTGTGACATACGTCTTACATCCCTGAACTTGAATTAACTAAAAAACTAACATCTCAGGGTCGGAAAGACAAAAATGAAATTACTTAATATTTATGGGTCCTTAAAATGACTTAGTCCCCATCACTTAGTGAAAATGCCAATCCTTAAGCCCCTTAAGCATGCGACTAAGAGCTGAATCGAGCTATGATTAGTACAGGGTATTACATAAATCAAGTAGCTTTTAAGAATATAGATACTTTTATAAAAGGATTTGCTTTGAAAAGGGGAAGTTTGGACTCTACAAAAAACATTTATTAACAATCTTGGTATCATTGGGCACTTTCTTCTCATTCATTGCTCGTTAGCATTTATTTAAATTTTTTTGCCTGGAATTCTATATATTATTATGCGTAGTTGTATTATAACATGAATTTTCTGATCATTTACATGTTAGTTGAAATGCTTTGAGTTATGTAGAGATTTATTATTGTAAAAGTTTTGTGTTAGCACCACTTAACTCACTGCATGACATATAATTTTTTTATGTCTTTTCATGCATGTTGATCAATGATATGTCCTAAAGGTGCAACAGTTAGAAAAAAGGGTGTAAGGGTCATACTCAGACAATATTTATAGATGAAAAACTAAAGCATCATCTATCCAGAAAAAATAGTTCTTTTGTTTTATTACAAAATACTTATCACAATTTCTTTTTTGAGAGACAAACCACAAGAAGTTTAATCAATATATTAAGATATGTTTTTTATCATAGAAAATTAGGAAAATGCTATAGTATTTTTCTGTATAGTTTTCTAACATCAAATTTTAATTTTAAAATATTGAATTAATCTAATTTATTCATGTTATTTCAAGAAGCTCATGTGGTTCTTGATGATAATTATAAGGTTCTACCCACACCCAATAATATCTCAAATGAATGAATTTTTATGTGGTCTATCATCACGATCCACAAAGCCTCCAAGATTGACTTTACTATGTGCTACCCACATCTTTTAAATAGTTATGGAAAACAAAGTCCGTAATAACTTCTCATGTGTGCATCTCCAAGGTAATAAGTGTAAGAAAATAGAGTAACACATGCATCACACTGCCATATCCCCATACTTATCTCATTGAATCTAGGATTTAATACCAGTTGTTGGGCTCAGCCAGCCCAAGAACTCTCTTACATTGTGTGATATTCTTCACTTTGGGTTAAGCCCTTATGGTTTTCCCCAAAGGGCCTCACATAATTAAGAGATCCTACAACTTATATGTAGATTCCCTTAGTTTTTTACTCTTCACACTAAAGGGTTATTCACGTAAATTTTGTTATCTAGTATGATAGGTTTTATTTGCTTTATTTTATCTTTTTTTGATTGATATATTTGTTGCCTATAGTCATTGTGCTTGATCTAATTTGTCTTCTTTAGAGTCAAATTGAAATGAAAAGTTTAGACTTAGCATTTTACTTGTTTCTACTCTGCCATGCATTCCATTTTAGTGCGTAGCCTTTCCTAACAAAGTTGTAACATGGTATTAGTTGTTGTTGATTATTGATTTGAATAATGTTATGAGAAAAAATATTGAATTTGAATGCTAGAAATTATCTTACTTAGAAATGCGTAATGATAGATCTTCTATTTGTCAAGAAAAAGTATTATCCTTTATTTAGTCTAAAAAACCTCAGTCCATAACAGATGAAGATTGAGAAATTAAGAAAATGAAGATTTGTATCCATATCAGAAAATGGGTAGAAAATAATGTTAGACACCATACTCTGAATTAAACACATGCCAAATGTTTGTCAGAAAATCTTGAGATACTCTATACTCAAAGACAAGCAATAAAATATTGTTCTTGTTGAAATAACTGATACATATTAGGAACAAAGTAGGAAGTCCTATGTTTTATCATATAAATAATTTCATGGTGTACTTGACCAGCTATCCAGTAAGGGTGTAAAGGTCAATGAAGAAGTTCACGAATTTTGGCTTCTTAATACTCTGCCAGACTCTTGGGAAACTATGAGTTTCTTATACTAATTCTAGTACAAATGGTTTTATAACTATGGAATATACAGAGAATGGTATCTTAAATGAAAATATGAGAAGAAGATCTCTACCCTCACCTTCTTCATCTTCACACTCTGATGTTTTGGTTACTGAAGATTGGCGAGAAACAAGTTTAGTGGTCAAAATGACAAAGGTACAAGTAGAATCAAGTCAAAGTCTAGATTAAAGAATGTTGATTGTGATTATTGCCCTAAAAATGGGCATATCATAAAATATTATAATAATTGTAAAAGATATATGAGAGAACAAGATAAAAAAGACTATAATAAAAACTATTTTGATGGTATTTCAAATGATGATATTAGTGTTTCTTGTGGTAAGAAGGTAATTAATCTTATTCATGATGAGTCTTTCTAGTTTGTAGATTCTGGTGGTATTTCTCATGTCACTTCAAAGAAGGAATTACCTTTTTCTTATATATATGGAATTTTGAAATATTAAAAATAGGAAATAACGATGAGGTTAATGTACTTGGCTTTAAGACTATTTATTTTGAAACTAAAAATGGTTTGAGATTGGTTTTTAACAATGTTCAGAATGCTCTAGATGTTTTCTTGAATCTGATTTCTATAAGAAACCTTGATGATAAGGTTTATGTTAAAACACATGGTGCTAGCAAATGAAATATGACTAAAGAATCAACGGTTGTGTCTTGAGATGACAAGTTTTATAACTTCTATACATTTTAGGACTACATTTCTGCACTCTCAGTAAACTCAGCTGAAAATGATACTTCATCAAATGTGTGGAATAAAAAAACTGAGTCATATAAGTGAGAAGGGGGTTGATAGTTTGGTAAATAAAAATTTATATCTAGAGTGAAACAAGAAAATTTGAATAAATATGTTCATTGCATAGCCGATAAACAGAAAATGGATTTTTTTTAGAGTTATCCACCTTCAAAAAAGATTGATTTACTAAAGTTGATACATTTTGATTTGTGTGATCCTTTTAAGATAAGGTCTCATGGTGGTGTACTTTAGCTTGAGACATTTATTAATGAACTTTCTCGTAAGATCTTAATACATCCTTTGAAGTCCAAAAATCATATACTTGATGCGTTTAAGTGTGTTTAGGACTTAGTTGAGAGTGTAATGACCTGATTTTTGTTGATTTTTATGATATAATTATTTCAATAAAATTTTACCATTTTACTCCTCGTTTTTGGATTTCTGTTTTTCTGGAGTGTAGGGATGATTTTCATGGTTCTCAATGCATTTCAAGGTAATTTATATGAGATTGTAGTTTTTAGTTGTTATAAAGGCTTATTATATGATTGTAGTCAAATTTATTTATCTGCAAAACAAATGGAATAATGAACTATGCTAGCACATCTGGAATGTAGATTTTAGGTTGGTAAAATGGATGGTGTGGTTTTACAGCTTTTATATCTCATTTCAATCCTCAATTCAAAAAGTTATGAAATTGTGTTTTGGGTCAACTTTCTTAACAAGATATTTTTTCAAAAATCTGATATTTTCATTGAGTCCAGAGTATCAAATTTTGTAATAACCAACAAGTTCCTAAATAAATTTCCAACTAACTGGCATATTCTTAAAGGAACCAAAGTAATTATGTCAATCTATAATTAAGTGTCATGACCATTCACCTTTTGTGCAAAGTGTTTTGAATGTGAATCATGGTCATATGAATTACTTAGACAAAAGTAGAGTTGAGCGCATTTGTATCGATTGAGTTTTAGTATCCGATCCTACAAGGATAAACTTTTAAAGAGTGTAACTCTTATAATATAATGATTCAGGTGTCTTAGTATTTATCAAATTAAGATATTTTAGTCTTCTTTCCAACGCATCTAATTTTTCCTTAATCTGATATCGGAGTAGGAAGTTATGCTTATCTTACTTTTGAGTGTCCGTCTATCAATAAGATAATAACTTGAGTGACATGTCATAAACTAAGTGAGGAGCTATCAACTTCATCGTCAGCTTTAACCAGAAAATACCCTACATCACTTTGGAAAGGTGACAACTAGGTTGATAAGCCATCACCTAAGTTATAAGCTATAAACTAAGTCGTCACCCTAAACTAGAAAGTGTACAATTCTACCTATAGGGCGAAGACTAGATTGATAAGTCATCAACTTGGTGATAAGCTGCCAACTAACTCATCATCTAAATTTCTTTTCCAATTTTTATTTAGTTTTTCTAGGGGTAATTTGGTCTTTTCCTCACATTAAACATCTCTTCCATCAATTAATGCTTTCAATACACACTATTTTGCCTTATTCTCAATCAATTATCATATGTAAAAATCCTTATCCTTACCCTAAGAATTTGAATTCAAGTTTTTTCTAAAAAAATCAAGCATCCAAGGTCCCAATTCCAAGCTTCTTCTTCAAGTATTCAAAAAACAAAGGTATGTAGGGTATTCAACAATTGCCTCCTTCTTCCCATTGAGCCAAAAAATACCCTTTTTGATTAAAGTGTGAAATCTTCCCTCTTTTGTGAAATTATCTATGTTAATTATGAACTTAGTCCTTGATTTTCTTAGTACTTTGAATTCAAGCCATGTCAACATGTTTTACCTATGTGAATTAGGTTACTTCATTCTTTGAATTTCAATTACCCGTGTTATATTCAATTGATTTCATGCTAAATCATCAAGTTATGAATTAAACCATGTAATGTGTTGTTCTATCAACTTTAACACATTCTCATGTTCAAATTAATTTTCTCACTAATTTATTAAAATGTCTAATGCTTTGGGTCCTTAAAGTATGACTTTATATCACTGACTGAAATATTGTTATATTATTTTGTAAATATTCAGTTCAAGAGGGTTATGAACACCCAATACCTATCTGTTTATACATATCTTTATTTTCAAGTTGCAAGTCAGTCAGATCATGATTTCATTACTCTATTTAGAAAATCATGTTCATGTTAAGCACTTATCAATATAGTACCACAACATATTAAACCAATAATATTATCAGTTTCAGTTCAGTTGGAGAAGGATTTAGCACCAAGTAAACCCAGGGATGGGGCTCACTTGCCAGTAGAGGGTGTGACCTTTTGTAGCAATCCCTAAGTTCAAGAACTATGTATCCAACATAGCATTTGACAGTTCTTTCTAGCAGTTGAGGTTTGACATTATCTTTAGGGTATATTCCAAGAATGACTCTTTGGATGCTATTTTCAAAGGTAAACTTTTGGTGTGTTACCTGTCAGCCCTTGATTTATTTAATCCATGATCCACTTATTCTTATATATCTACTTTTTATGCACCATAATGGGAGTTGTTTTGTGACTTTTTATCTATGTTATTGCACATATCTACTCTTGTGGGTGATTTTTTAGTAGTGGTTCGAGTTTTTACACCATGTATAGTGATTGTTAGTGATGTTGCTACTTTTGTTGATCTTATTATTATGGATATGGTGAATTTTTATGTGATTCTAGGCATGGACTAGTTATCCAACTATCATGCAATCATGGACTATTTTTCCATGATAGTTACCTTAAGCATGCCCAGTGTACCCCAGTAATATGGCAGGAATCGGTTAGTCGTGAACTGACGGGAATCACTTCTTATGTTCATTCTAGGAGGTTTATTTTGAAGGGTTGGGAGTCTTATCACATTTATATATATGATACTAGTGTGGATAGTCCAATGCTTGACTCTGTTTTGTAGATTATAAAACACCTAGACTTTGAACCATTGAAAACTTTCTTCAATTAATGTAACTGGGGTGGGTACGACAAGGGGTATGAGTCGTACCCCTTGATATGAGTTGTATCCTCCTTCCAAACCTTCTTTATCTTGTATCCTAGGTAGTGTGGTGATGTTTAATGAAAATCATAGGTATGAGTGACCCCCTCCTCAATCGTACCAAAGGGTACGAGTCATACCAACTGAGTCATATAAAGTTTGGACTTAGACTTTGAGTTGACTATTTTTTTTATATGGGTAAAGCATACGAGTTAGGGGTTGAGTCGTACTCTTTGGATATGACTCAAGGGTATTTTATCATACACTTAATAGTTTAGGTGACCTTGGAGAATCATACGCTATGAGTCAGTGTACCATTCGTACCTTAGGGTACGATTTCCCTAGTGAGTCGTACCCCTGGACGGGTCCATTTTCCATCTTTTAGTTAAGGGCCTTGTGGTCATTTCCTATGGCAAAAACCCTAATTTCTCTCACTATATAAGTGTTTGTATCCTCTAGAAAATCAATTATGATGGATCAGACACCTTAAATACTCTCTCTAACTCATATTTGAAAAATAGGAAGCTAGGGTTTTAAGGGAGATCTTCTAGAGGTAAACTGAAGTCAAGAATCAAGGTGAATCAAGTTGCTTAAGGAACGTAACTCTTTCAATTTTAAATAACTCTAAACCCATGTATTTTGCACTTGGATTAGTAAATGTACAAGGTAATTTTGAAATCAAATGAAAGGGTTTTGTTTCCTAATGATGAATAATGTTGTTGCTTTCTTAGACTTTCGTTTATACATGTTATTAATGAGGATTTGCATATATGTGTGTTTTTTGTATGTGGTTTAACATTAGGGTCTTAAGTAACCCTAATCTTGATGATTGCTACCATAAAAAAGGCCTTGTTAAAGGTATGTACATAAGGTATTTGTGAAAATGTCTAAGTCAATTATCTAGTCACATGTGTTGATGTACTAAACTAGAGCAATGGCCAAATAAGTTTCAACGATTGATAAATGATTGTGTACGTCTACTTCTATTTCTAGGATTGGCTGGCCTAAAAAAATTGTATGCAATTGCAACTCACAAAGATTCTGAGGCATCTCCCAATGTCGTCATGGGTACGTTGAGACTTTTCTCCCATTACATGTATTATTTTTTTGATCTAGAGTCTACTTCTTCTTATGTGACCCCATATGTGGTTTTACATCTGGATTATGGTTGCGAGAGTCTATCGGTTCCCTTTTCCATTTCTACACTAATCGAAGACCCTTTACTTGTTAGAAGGGTTTATAGGCGTGCGTGGAATCTGTTGGTGGTAGGGATTCTCTTGTAGACATGATAGAGTTGTACATGGTCGATTTTGATGTCATTCTGAGGATGGATTGGTTGCATTCATGTTATGCTCTCTTAGATTGTCGGACCCATAGGTTCATGTTAAAATTCTCCAATGAGTCGGTCATTGTATGGGAAGGTGATTCTTTGGTGCCTAGGGGAAAATTCATTTTTTTAAATCCCAAAAGTTGATTTCAAAGGGGTGCTTATATCATTTGGTCCTAGTTAAGGATTCTAACTAGGAAAAGCCTTCTCTAGAATCTATTCCCATGGTTAATGAGTTTCCCGAGGTTTATCACGATGATCTTCCAGGTGTTCCTCTCGATAGAGAAATTGCTTTTGGGATTTATCTTATTCTTGACACTCGTTCTATTTCCAACCCTCTTTATATAATGGCTCCGATGGAGCTAAAGTAGCTGAAGGAGAAATTAAAAGGCATTTTGATAAAGTCTTTATCTATCTTAGTGTATCTCTATTGGGTGCTCCCATATTGTTCGTGTGCAAGACAGATGTTCCCCTTTGTATGTGCATTGATTATTGTTAGTTGAATAAAGTGACCGTAAAGAATAAATATTCTCTTCCTAGGATATATTATTTTTTTGATCAACTTCAGGGTTCTAAGTGTTTTTCTAAGATTGATCTTAGATCAAGTTATCATCAACTTAAGCTTAGGGATGTGGATATCCCTAAGACAACCTTTAGAACCAGGTATGGTCACTCTTATTTTCTTGTTATGTCTTTTAGGTTGACCAATGCCCCGACAACATTTATGGACTTAATGGATAGGGTTGTTCATCCGTTCTTGTACATGTTTGTCATTGTCTTCATTGATGAAATCTTAGTTTATTCTAAGAGTGAGGAGGATCATGTAGATCACCTCCATGTCGTGTTTCAAACATAGAAGGAACATCATTTGTATGCCAAGTTCTCTAAGTGTGAGTTTGGTTTAAAGTTTTAGTTTTTCTTGGTCATGTCATTACTAGTGAATGGATCATGGTAGATCTCCAAAAGGTTGCGGCGGTTAAGAAGTTTCCTAGAACTACGACTCCAACTGATATTCGGAGCTTCATGGTTATAGCTGGTTACAATAGAAGGTTTATGTAGAGCTTCTCGACTATAGTTTCCCCATTGACCAAGTTTACTCAAAAGAAGGTCAAGTTCTTGTGGTCAGATGAGTGTGAGAATAGTTTTGAGTAGTTGAAAGATAAATAGACTTCGGCTATGATTTTGACCTTGTCGGGAGGTAATGGTGGTTTTGTGGTATATTATGATGCATCTCGTATTGGTCTTGGTTATGTATTGATTCAACATGGTAGGGTGGTGGCCAATGCTTCTAGGAAATTGAAATTTCATGAGAAGAACTGCCTTACTCACGACTTAAAGTTGTTAGCCATGGTCTAGGCGTTAAAGATTTTGCGACATTATGTTTATGTAGTTTATGTTGATATCTTTTCCGATCATAGTACTCTTCAATATGTATTTACTTAAAAGGATTTGAACCCCCGGCAAAATAGGTGGCTTGAGTTATTGAAATACTATGATAGGAGTCTTCATTACCATCCCAGTAAGGTGAATATAGTCGCCGATGCTCTTAGTATAATGTCCATAAGAAGTTTGGCTCACGTTGATGAGAATTGGCGGGAATTGATGAAACTTTCAGTGTTTCGCTAACCTTGGAGTTCGACTTGTGGACTCCTAGGATGGTGGTGTATTTGTGTATCTGGAATCTCAGTTGTCCCTTGTTGAGATAAAGGAGAAGCAAGTATTGGACCCCAACTTGATGAATATCAAGGGTCACATGGGTCAACACAAAGTTACAGACTTTGTGCTTGTTATTGAAGGTATCATGACATACCAAGGTAAACTATGTGTTCCCAACGTTGATGGATTGAGGGAAAGGGTCATGGATAAGGATCATGAATCTCGGTATGCTAAAAATCTCGGTTACACCAAGATGTACCATAATCTTAGAGAGTTCTATTGGTTGGGTAATATGAAACGTGATGTACCTAGCTATGTAGCTAAGTGAATAATGTGTCAACAAGTGAAGTTTGAGCACTTGAGGCCCAGTGGATTATACCAAGATGTTTTTTTGCTCGATGAAATTGGGAGGCAATTAATATGGATTTCATTACCATGCTTCCTTGATCTTAAAATCAATGTGATTCTATTTAGGCCATTGTTGATGGAATTACTAAGTCCGTTCAATTTTTTCCTATGAAGACAAATTACTCAATGGAAGATTATGCTAATTTGTATCTTGTGGAGATCGTGAAGTTACACGGTGCTCCACTTTCGATCATCTCATATTGTGGTCCTCTAATTTCATCCCACTTTTGGAAGTTATTCCAAAAAGGTTTGGGTATTAAAGTGTTCCTCAGTACCACCTTCCACCCTCAAACGGATGGGCAAGCATAGAGAACTATCCAAACATCGGAGGATATGTTGCGATCTTGTGTGATTGATTATATCCGTAGTTTGTATAGCCACTTGCCTTTGATTAAGTTCGCCTATAATAGTAGTTACCACTCTAGTATTGGCATGGCCTCTTTTGAGGCATTGTTCTACCGAAAATGACCATAAATTTTTGCTCGGGTATTGGATTTAAGGTGAAATTGCTATCGTTGGATAGTTAATTCAATTATCTACAATTTGGTGGGTCTTGAGCTAAAAAAATTCCATGTATATTAAAAGTTATGCACGTTCAAATTTGACCCTTGTAGAATCGAATATGAAACTTTGGACGAATCAAAGGGTCTTAGCTAAAGTTTGTTCTAAGTGATTTGTATGAACATTTTTCACCTCATAATAAATCCAGACACTAGGATAAAGATCATGACACATGAATTCAAACAATAAATCAAGAACTGGATTATATATCTTTACAGCGATGTGATGTACGTGCCAAAGGGATTGTCACCACGACACAGCCCTATCGCGGTAACTTACTAGATTCATGATCCAAATGTGACCCAAACCTTATCTAAAAAACCCAAAACTCCACTGCGACATACGTCTTACATCCCTGAACTTGAATTAACTCAAAAACTAACATCTCGGGGTCGGAAAGACCAAAATAAAATTACTTAATATTTATGGGTCCTTAAAATGACTTAGTCCCCATCACTTAGTGAAAATGCCAAGCCTTAAGACCCTTAAGAATGCGACTAAGAACTGAATCGAGATATGATTAGTACGCGGTATTACATAAATCAAGTAGTTTTTAAGAATATAGATACTTTTATAAAAGGATTTTCTTTTAAAAGGGGAAGTCTAACTCTACACAAAACATTTATCAGCAATCTTTGTATCATTGTGTACTTTCTTCTCATTTATTGCTCGTTAGCATTTATTTAAAAAAATTTGCCTGGAATTCTATATATTATTATGCGTAGTTGTATGATAACATGAATTTTCTGATAATTTACATGTTAGTTGAAATGCTTTGAGTTATGTAGAGATTTATTATCGAAAATGTTTTGTGCTAGCACCACTTAACTCACTGCATGACATATAATTTTTTTAAGTCTTAGCATGCATGTTGATCAATGATATGTCCTAAAGGTCCAACAGTTAGAAAAAAGGGTGTAAGGTTCAAACTCGGACAATATTTATAGAGGAAAAACTAAAGCGTCATCTATCCAGAAAAAATAGTTCTTTCCTTTTATTACAAAATACTTATCACAATTTCTTTTTTGAGAGACAAACCACAGGAATTTTAATTAATATATTAAGATATGTTTTTTATCATAGTAAATTAGGAAAATGCTATAGTATTTTTCTGTATAGTTTTCTAATATCAAATTTTAATTTTAAAATATTGAATTAATCTAATTTATTCGTGGTAGTTCAAGAAGCTCATGTGGTTCTTGATGATAATTATAAGGTGCTAACCACACCCAATAATATCTCAAATGAATGAATTTTCATGTGGTCTATCATCACGATCCACAAAGCCTCCGAGATTCACATTACTTTGTGTTACCCACATCTTTTAAGTAGTTATGGAAAACAAAGTCCACAATAACTTCTCATGTGTGCATCTCCAAGGTATAAATGGTAAGAAAATAGAGTAACACATGCATCACACTGCCACATCCCAATACTTATCTCATTGAATCTAGGCTTTACTACCAGTTGTTGGGCCCAGCTAGCCCAAGAACTCTCTTAAATTGTGTGATATTCTTGACTCTGGGTTAAAACCTTTTGGTTTACCCCAAAGGGCCTCACATAATTAAGAGATCCTACAACTTATATGTATATTTCCTTAGTTTTTTACTCTTCACACTAAAGGGTTTTTCTCGTAAATTTTGTTATCTAGTATGATCGGTTTTATTTGCTTTATTTTATCTTTTTTTGATTGATATATTTGTTGCCTATCGACATTGTGCTTGATCTACTTTGTCTTCTTTAGAGTCAAATTGAAATGAAAAGTTTAGACTTAGGATTTTTCTTGTTTCTACTCTGCCATGCATTCCATTTTAGTGTGTAGCCTTTCATAACAAAGTTGTAACATGGTATTAGTTGTTGTTGATTATTGATTTGAATAATGTTATGAGCAAAAAATATTAAATTTGAATGCTAGAAATTATCTTACTTAGAAATGTGTAATTATAGATCTTCTATTTGTCAAGAATAAGTATTATCCTTTATTTAGTCTAAAAACCCTCAGTCCGTAACAGATGAAGATTGGGAAATTAAGAAAATGAAGATTTTTATCCACATCAGAAAATGGGTAGAAAATAATGTTAGACACGATACTCTGAATAAAACACATGCGACAAATTTGTCAGAACATCTTGAGATACTCTATGCTCAAAGACAAGCAATAAAATATTGTTCTTGTTGAAATAACTGATACATATTAGGAAAAAAGTAGGAAGTCCTATGTTTTATCATATAAACAATTTCATGGTGTACTTGACCAGCTATCCAGTAAGGGTGTAAAGGTCAATGAAGAAGTTCACGAATTTTGGCTTCTTAATACTCTGCCAGACTCTTGGGAAATTCTGTGTTTCTTATACTAATTCTAGTACAAATGGTTTTATAACTATGGAATATACAGAGAATGGTATCTTAAATGAAAATATGAGAAAAATATCTCTACCCTTACCTTCTTCATCTTCACACTCTGATGTTTTGGTCAGTGAAGATTGGAGAGAAACAAGTCTAGAGGTCAAAATGACAAAGGTACAAGTAGAATCAAGTCAAAGTCTTGATTAAAGAATGTTGCATGTCATTATTGTCCTAAAAATGGGCTTATCATGAAATATTATAATAATTGTAAAGGATATATGAGACAACAAGATAAAAAAGACTATAATAAAAACCATTTTGATGGTGTTTCAAATGATGATATTAGTGTTTCTTTTGGTAAGAAGGTAATTAATCTTATTCGTGATGAGTCTTGCTAGTTTGTAGATTCTGGTGGTATTTCTCATGTCACTTCAAAGAAGGAATTACTTTTTTCTTATAATCTATGCAATTTTGAAATGTTTAAAATAGGAAATAACGACGAGGTTAATGTACTTGGCTTTAATACTATTTATATTGAAACTAAAAATAGTTTGAGATTGGATCTAAACAATGTTAAGAATTCTCTAGATGTTTGCTTGAATCTGATTTCTATAGGAAACCTTGATGATAAGGTTTATGTTAAAACACATGGTGCTAGCAAATGAAAGATGACTAAAGATTCGACGGTTGTGTCTTGAGGTGACAAGTTTTCTAAATTCTATAAATTTTAGGATTACACTTCTGGACTCTCAGTAAACTCGGCAGAGAATGATACTTCATCAAATGTGTGGCATAAAAAAACTGAGTCATATAAGTAAGAAGGGGGTTGATAGTTTGGCAAAGAAAAATTTATATCTAGAGTGAAGCAAGAAAATTTGAAAAAATATGTTAATTTCTTAGCCGATAAACAGAAAAGAGATTTTTTTTAGAGTTATCCACCTTCAAAAAAGATTGATTTACTAGAGTTGATACATTTTGATTTGTGTGGTCCTTTTAAGATAAGGTCTCATGGTGGTGTATTTTACCTTGAGACATTTATTAATGATCTTACTCGTAAGATCTTAACACATCCTTTGAAGTCCAATAATCATATACTTGATGCGTTTAAGTGTATTTAGGACTTAGTTGAGAGTATTGACCTGATTTTTATTGATTCTTATGATATATTTATTTCAATAAAATTTTACCATTTTAATCCTCCTCGTTGTTGGATTACTGTTTTTCTGGAGTGTAGGGATGATTTTCATGGTTCTCAATGCATTTCAAGGTAATTTATATTAGATTGTAGTTTTTAGTTGTTATAAAGGCTTATTAGTTGACTGTAATCAAATTTATTGATCTGCAAAATAAATGGAATAATGATCTATGCTAGCACATCTGGAATGTAGATTTTAGGTTGGTAAAATGGATGGTGTGGTTTTATAGCTTTTATATCTCATTTCAATCCTCAATTCAAAAAGTTATGAAATTGTGTTTTGGGTCAACATTTTGAACAAGATATTTTTTCAAAAATCTGATATTTTCATTAAGTCCAGAGTGTCAAATTTTGTAATAACCAACAAGTTCCTAAATAAATTTCCAACTATCCAGCATATTCTTAAAGGAACCAAAGTAATTTTGTCAATCCATAATTAAGTGTCATGACCATTCACCTTTTGTGTAAAGTGTTTTTAATGCGAATCATGATCATATGAATTACTTAGACCAAAGTAGAGTTGAGAGCATTTGTATCAATTGAGTTTTAGTATCCGATCCTACAAGGGTCAACTTTTTAAGAGTTTAACTCTTATAATATAATGATTTAGGTGTCTTAGTATATTTCAAATTAAGATCTTTTAGTCTTCTTTCCAACGCATCCAATTTTTCCTTAATCTGATATCGGAGTAGGAAATTATGCTTATCTTACTTCTGAGTGTCCGTCTATCAATAAGATAATAACTTGAGTGACAAGTCATCAACTAAGTGATGAGCTATCAACTTCATCGTCAGATTTAACTAGAAAATACCCTACATCACTTTGGAAAGGTGAAGACTAGGTTGATAAGCCATCACCTAAGTTATAAGCTATAAACTAAGTCGTCACCCTAAACCAGAAAGTGTACAAGTCTAGCTAGAGGGTGAAGACTAGATTGATAAGTCATCAACTTGGTGATAAGATGTCAACTAACTCATCATCTATGTTTTTTTTCCAATTTTTATTTAGTTTTTCTAGGGGTAATTTGGTCTTTTCCTCACATTAAACTTCTCTTCCATCAATTAATGCTTTCAATACACACTATTTTGCCCTATTCTCAATCAATTATCATATGTAAAAATCCTTATCCTTACCCTAAGAACAGGAATTCAAGTTTCTTCTAAAAAAATCAAGCATCCAAGGTCCGAATTCCAAGCTTCTTCTTCATGTATTCAAAAAATAAAGGTATGTAGGGTAATCAACAATGGGCTCCTTCTGCCCATTGAGCCAAAAAATCCCCTTTTTGATTAAAGTGTGAAATCTTTCCTCTTTTGTGAAATTATCTATGTTAATTATGAACTTGGTCCTTTCTTTTCTTAGTACTTTGAATTCAAGCCATGTCAACATGTTTTACCTATGTGAATTAGGTTACTTCATTCTTTGAATTTCAATTACTCGTGTTATAATCAATTGATTTCATCCTAAATTATCAAGTTATGAATTAAACCATGTAATATATTGTTCTATCAAGTTTAACACATTCTCATGTTCAAATTAATTTTCCCACTAATTTATTAAAATGTGTTATGCTTTGGGTCCTTAAACTATGACTTTATATCACTGACTTAAATATTGTTATAGTACTTTGTGAATATTCAGTTCTAGAGGGTTATGAACACCCAATACCTATCTGTTTATACATATCTTTATTTTCAAGTTGCAAGTCAGTCAGATCATGATTTCATTACTCTATTTAGAAAATCATGTTCATGTTAAACACTTATCAGTATAGTACCACAACATATTAAACCAATAATATTACAAGTTTCAGTTCAGTTGGAGAAGGATTTAGCACCAAGTAAACCCAGGGATGGGGGCTCACTTGCCAGTAGAGGGTGTGACCTTTAGTATCAATCCCTAAGTTCAAGAACTATGAATCCAACATAGCATTTGAGGGGCCTTTCTAGCAGTTAAGGGTTGAAATTATCTTTAGGGTAAATTACCAGTAGAGGGTGACTCCCTAGTCCTTTAGGACACCATTTAGTGGATCCATACAGCCATGTGTTAGTACCCGTAGAAAGATACTGAGACCCTTATAACAAGAGTTATAGGTTGGACCATTATTATCTCAGATTGGGGAATGTCAAAGTTTTATTTTAGTTTAGTATTCATAATATGTCAGTTCAGGTATGCATGACCAAGTGTATAGATGTCAGTTATTCAGTTTTTAAATTTATCAGCTATTCAGTTATACAGATTATTTCAAAACATGTTTATGCTAGGTCTCAAATTCTTTTTATAAGTTAATGTTTTTATGCTCAGTACTCACATATGATACTCAATATAGCTTTACAGCATAACAAATTTCAATGAGATTTACCTACAACATTAATGTTTCTACCGCTTGCCAGCTTATAGAATTGTTTTCAGTTTATGATTTATAAATTTTAGGGTAGTTTTAGTAGGAGCCATAGTAGTTCCCAATTTAGAGGTAGTATCTCTCTTGGAGGGTATTCTCTACGTCAATCCTGTTAGATGTAGTATCAGCCTAGTGGACCTATTTTTGTAGGGCTTAAAATTACTTACTGAGGCCAGTCTAGTTCAAGAGACCACCCTAGGTAGGGTGGCGATCAGTCTTTGAAGGGTTGATTATTTGGCCATTCTAGTAGTTGTGGTTATTCTGGGTTAGCGGATCTATTTGTTCTTATTCAACTCAGGGATCCTATTATCATTGTGGATATCTTGGTCAATACTCTCGAGAGTGCCCTAGTCGTAGGCTGATTGTTTTTTAGCTTAGATTTCTTACCCTATTACAATAGCTCATCCCTAAACTAGAAGTTGTTTTCATGATTATAAAGGTAGTTCCTAGGGTACTCGAGGAGGTTCTTAGGAAGGAAAGATAGAGGTTCGGTCTGGTGCCCAACCAGGTGACGAGCGTGGTTAGTTAAATGTTGTACCTGTTACGTCCAAGAATGACTCTTTGGATGCTATTTTCAAAGGTAAAATTTTGGTGTGTTACCTGTCAGCCCATAATTTATTTAATCCATGATCCACTTATTCTTATATATCTACTTTTTATGCACCATAATGGTAGTTGTTTTGTGACTTATTATCTATGTTATTGCACATATCTACTCTTGTGGGTGATTTTTTAGTAGTGGATCAAGTTCTTACACCATGTATAGTGACTGTTTGCAATGTTGCTACTTTTGTTGATCTTATTATTATGGATATGGTGAATTTTTATGTGATTCAAGACATGGACTAGTTATCCAACTATCATGCAATCATGGACTATTTTTCCATGATAGTTACCTTAAGCATGCCAAGCGTAACCCAGTAATATGGAAGGAATCGTTTAGTCATAAGTTGACGGGAATCACTTCTTATGTTCATTCTAGGAGGTTTATTTTGAGGGGTTGGGAGTCTTATCACATTTATATATATGATACTAGTGTGGATAGTCCATTACATGACTCTGTTCTGTAGATTATAAAACACCTAGACTTTAAACCATTGAAAACTTTCTTCAATTGATGTAACTGGGGTGGGTACGACAAGGGGTATAGTCGTACCCCTTTATATGAGTTGTATCGTCCTTACACACCTTCTTTATCTTGAATCCTAGGTAGTGTGGTAAAGGTTAATGACAATCATAGGTATGAGTAACCCCCTCCTCAATTATACCAAAGGGTAGGAGTAATACCAACTGAGTCATATAAAGTTTGGACTTGGACATTGAGTGGACTATTTTTTATATGGGTAAAGCATATGAGTTAGGGGTTGAGTCGTACTCTTTGGATACGACTCAAGGGCATTTTATCATACCCTTATTAGTTTAGGTGACGTTAGAGAATCATAGGGTATGAGTCAGTGTACCATTCGTACCTTAGGGTATGATTCCCCTAGTGAGTCGTACCCCTGGATGGGTCCATTTTCCATATTTTAGTTAAGGGCATTATGGTCATTTCCCATGCCTAAAAACCTAAGTTCTCTCACTATATAAGTGTTCGTATCCTCTAAAACATCTATTGTGATGGACCAGAAACTTTAAATACTCTCTCTAACTCATATTTGAAAGATAAGAGGCTAGGGTTTTAAGGGAGATCTTCAAGAGTTAAACTGAAGTCAAGAATCAAGGTGAATCAAGTTGCTTAAGGAACGTAACTCTTTCAATTTTAAATAACTCTAAACCCATTTATTTTGCCCTTGGATTAGTAAGTGTACATGGTGATTTTGAAATCAAATGAAAGGATTTTGTTTCCTAATGATGAATAATGTTGTTGCTTTCTTAGACTTGTATTTATATATCTTATTAATGAGGATTTGCATATATGGGTGTTTTTTGTATGTGGCTTAACATTAGGGTCTTGAGTAACCCTAATCTTGATGATTGTTACCATAAAAAAGGCCTTGTTAATGGTATGTACATAAGTTATTTGTGAAAATGTCAAAGTGAATTATCTACTCACATGTGTTGATGTGCTGAACTAGGGCAATGGCCATATTAGTTTGAACGATTGATAAATGATGTTGTACAAATATTGTGAGTCGTGTATTTTGAAATTGTTACCTTGTTGAGTTAAAGGTTAATAAGTTGTTGAAGTCTCTCAGTATGAAGATGAACTTGAATTATGTGTTGAGGTAAAGTGTAGTGAGGATATGGTATAAGATTGTTAATAAATTATTAATAGTTTGTTGGGGTCTTGATGAGCATAAATTGAATTGTATGATGAATTGAAAGAATGCATTAGCCTATTGAAATGGTTGG
Source organism: Capsicum pubescens (assembly GCA_030864215.1). Lineage (NCBI taxonomy): Eukaryota > Viridiplantae > Streptophyta > Magnoliopsida > Solanales > Solanaceae > Capsicum > Capsicum pubescens. The sequence goes on along the minus strand of CM061549.1, from coordinate 161,262,967 downwards.
GCCAACAGGGATTCTGTTGCAACTACATCTCCACTCATACTGAAGGGAGCTATATGTACGTCTGCTTCTATTTCTAGGATTGGCTGGCCTAAAAAAATTGTATGCAATTGCAACTCACAAATATTATGAGGCATCTCCCAATGTCGTCATGGGTATGTTGAGACTTTTCTCCCATGATGTGTATTATTTTTCTGATCCAGAGTCTACTCCTTCTTATGTGACCCCATATGTGGTTTTACATCTCGATTATGGTTGCGAGAGTCTATCGGTTCCCTTTTCTATTTCTATCCTAATCGAAGACCCTTTACTTGTTAGAAGGGTTTATAGGTATGAGTGGCATCTGTTGGTGGTAGGGATTCTCTTGTAGACTTGATAGAGTTGTACATGGTCAATTTTGATGTCATTCTGAGGATGGATTGGTTGCATTCATGTTATGCTCTCTTAGATTGTCGGACCCATAGGTTCATGTTAAAATTTCCTAATAAGTCGGTCATTGTATGGGAAGGTGATTCTTTGGTGCCTAGGGGAAAATTTATTTTTTTTAAATCCCAAAAGTTGATTTCAAAGGGGTGCTTGTATCATTTGGTCCTAGTTAAGGATTCTAACTAGGAAGAGCCTTCTCTAGAATCTATTCCCATGGTTAATAAGTTTGTCGAGGTTTTTCACGATGATATTCCTGGCATTCCTCTCGATAGGGAAATTGATTTTGGGATTTATATTATTCTGGACACTCGTTTAATTTCCATCCTTATTTATATAATGGCTCCGATGGAGCTAAAGGAGATTAAGGAGAAATTAAAAGGAATTTTGATAAAGTCTTGATCTGTCTTAGTGTATCTCTATTAAGTTCTCCCATATTGTTTGTTGTGTAAGACAGATGGTCCCCTTTGTTTGTGCATTGATTATCGTCAGTTGAATAAAGTGACCGTAAAGAATAAATATTCTCTTCCTAGGATATATGATTTTTTTGATCAACTTCAGGGTTCCAAGTGTTTTTCTAAGACTGATCTTAGATCAAGTTATCATCAACTTAAGCTTAGGGGTGTGGATATCCCTAAGACTGCATTTAGAACCAGGTATGGTCACTCTGATTTTCTTGTTATGTCTTTTAGGCTGACCAATGCCCCAGTGGCATTTATGGACTTAATGGATACGGTTCTTCATCCGTTCTTGTACATGTTTGTCATTGTCTTCATTGATGGAATCTTAGTTTATTCTAAGAGTGAGGAATATCATGTAGATCACCTCCGTGTCGTGTTTCTAACATAGAAGGAACATCATTTGTATGCCAAGTTCTCTAAATGTGAGTTTTCGTTTACAGTTTTAGTTTTTCTTGGTCATGTCATCGCTGGTGAATTGATCATGGTAGATCTCCAAAAGGTTGCGGCGGTTAAGAAGTTTCCTAGAACTACGACTCCAACTGATATTCGGGGCTTCATGGTTATAGCTGGTTACAATAGAAGGTTTATGTAGAGTTTCTCGACTATAGTTTCCCCATTGACCAAGTTAATTCCAAAGAAGGTCAACTTCTTGTGGTCGGATGCGTGTGAGAATAGTTTTGAGAAGTTGAAAGATAAATAGACTTCGGCTATGATTTTGACCTTGTTGGAAGGTAATGGTGGTTTTGTGGTATATTATGATGTATCTCATATTGGTCTTGGTTATGTGTTGATTCAACATGGTAGGGTGGTGGCCAATGCTTCTAGGCAATTGAAAGTTCATGAGAAGAACTACCTTACTCATGACTTAAAGTTGTTAGCCATGGTCTAGGCGTTAAATATTTAGCGACATTATGTTTATATAGTTTATGTTGATATCTTTTCCGATCATAATACTCTTCAATATGTGTTTACTTAAAAGGATTTGAACCCCCGGCAACATAGGTGGCTTGAGTTATTGAAACACTATGATAGGAGTCCTCATTACCATCCCAGTAAGGTGAATATAGTCGCCGATGCTCTTAGTATAATGTCCATAAGAAGTTTGGCTCACGTATATGAGAATTGGCGGGAATTGAAGAAACATTCACTGTTTGGCTAACCTTGGAGTTCGACTTGCGGACTCCTAGGATGGTGGTGTATTTGTGCATCTGGCATCTCAGTTGTCCCTTGTTGAGATAAAAGAGAAACAAGTATTGGACCCCTACTTGATGAATATCAAGGGTTATATGGGTGAACACAAAGTTATAGACTTTGTGATTGGTATTGAGGGTATCATGACATACCAAGGTAAACTATGTGTTCCCAATATTGATGGATTGAGGGAAAGGGTCATGGTCGAGGATCATGAATCTCGGTATGCTAACAATCTCAGTTACACCAAGATGTATCATAATCTTAGAGAGTTCTATTGGTGGGTTAATATGAAAAGTGATGTGCCTAGCTATGTAGCCAAGTGAATAGTGTGTCAATAAGTGAAGTTTGAGCACTTGAGGCCCAGTGGATTGTACCAAGAAGTTTTTTTGCTCGATGAAATTGGGAGGAAATTAATATGGATTTCATTCCAAGCATCCTTGATCTTAGAATCAATGTGATTGTAGTTAGGCCATTGTTGATGGAATTACTAAGTCCGTTCAGTTTTTTCCCATGAATAAAAATTACTCAATGGAAGATTATGCTAATTTATATCTTGTGGAGATCATGAAGTTGCACGGTGCTCTACTTTTGATCATCTCATATTGTGGTCCTCTATTTTCATCCCACTTTTGGAAGTTATTCCAAAAAGGTTTGGGTACTAAAGTGTGCCTCAGTACCACCTTCCACCCACAAACGGATGGGCAACCATAGAGAACCATCCAAACATTGGAGGATATGTTGCGATCTTGTGTGATTGATTATAGCTGTAGTTTGTATAGCCACTTGCCTTTGATTAAGTTCACCAATAATAGTAGTTACCACTCTAGTATTGGCATGGCCTCTTTTGAGACATTGTATTGTCAAAGATATGGATTTTTTATTGGGTGGTAAGATATAGGTGAGGGTAAGTTTCTTGGCCATGATATAGTTCTCTAAGCCTTAGAGAAGGTAAAGGTAATTCGTGATAAATTAAAAAGTGCTCAAAGTTGCCAAAATTCCTATGCGGATATGATGCGTAGGGACTTAAAGTTTTGTGTTGGTGATTGATTATTCTTAAAAGTGTCTCCCATGAAGGGACTGCTGGGGTTTGGCAAAAAGGAGATGCTTAATCCCCAATATGTTGGTCCCGACTTAATTGAGAAAAGGGTTGGTAATGTTGTTTATGAGTTGGAGTTTCCTACTAGTATGAACTTTATTTACCCAGTTTTCTATGTCTCTTTGTTATGGAAATGTGTGGTTGATCCTTCGTTGGTTGTTCCCTTAAGGGATATTGATATCTCAGACTTTTTTTCTTAATAGGAGAACTCGGCGAGGATCTTGGATCAGCAAGTTCCCCAGTTACAAATGAAAGAGACGGATTTAGTTAAGTCTCTATTGAGGAACCAAAAGTCCAAGGAAGATCCTTGGTAAGTGGAAGATCAAATGAAGTCCAAGTATCCGCATTTTTTTCCCATTCCAGATACATATGATGGAGGTATGTGTAAATCTCCTTGCTTTGATTTATATCTTTGATAGACAATGGTTTGAAGTCCCACATGCTTGAAATTGATCTATAAAAGGTTAGACTATGGGTTCAAGTCCCTAATTTTGTGTCCTTGTTGTGATGTGTTTAAGTCTCGAGTATCTTAAGTTGATTCATGTCTTTGGTAAAATGATAGGTTTGAGTCCCTAGTCCTTGAATTGAGTAAGCATCCTTTCGAAGTTGATGGGTTGAAGTCCCTAATTTGTGAAATGAGTAAATGTTGACAATTAAGGGGTTTAAGTCCCTAAACATTGAAATGAGTAAGTGTCTTTGATAAATAATGGGTTTAAGTCCTAAAGTCGATAAAGTGAATGATTGATTGATAATGAGCATGATTTGTGTTGTACCCTTGATGTATACGTGTTCTAACTTGTTGACGGGTTAGTTTGATATGTTATAATATGTTAACTTATGTTTATTGCTTGCCTTACCCGTAATTTACGTACGAAGGATCCAAGTGGGGGAGAATTGAAAAACCTAGACTTTGAACTATTGAAATATTTCTTCAATTGATATTGCTGGGGTAGGTACGAGAAGGGGTATAAGTCATACCCCAAGGATACGAGTCGTATCCTCCCCCATCTAATATCCTTGGAATTGTGGTAAGGGTTACTCACTGTCCAAGGTATGAGTGACCCCCCCTCAATTGTACCAAAGAATACAAATAGTACCAAGTGAGTCGTATAGAGTTTGGACATAAACTTTGAGTGGACTATATTTGATACGGGTAAAGAATATGAGTTAGGGGTTGAGTTATACATATTAGATATGACAGAACGTAGTGTAGTCATACCTTAATAGTGTAGGTGACCTAGGAGAAGCCTAGTGTATGAGTTGGGGTACCACTCGTACCCTAGAGTATGGTTCCCCTAGTGAGTTATACCATTGGATGGGTGTATTATCCTTATTTTAGTTGAGGTCCTTGTGGTCATTTCCTATGCCTACAACCCTAGGTCCTCTTACTATATAAGTGTTTGTAGCCTTCTAACAATACATTTTGATGGATCAAACACCCTAACCACTCTCTGAAACTAATCTTTGAAGAATTGGAGGCTAGGGTTTCAAGGGTGATCTTCAAAAGGAAAAGTGAAGTCAAGACTCTTGGTGAATTAAGTTTTTCAGGCATGTAACTCTTCCCCTTGTTAGATAACGCTAAACCTATGTATTTTGTACTCGGATTAGTAAGTGTACATGGTGATTTTGAAATCAAGTGAAAGGTTTTTGTTGCCTAATGATGAATAATGTTATTTCTTTCTTAGATTTGTTTTTATACATATTATTGATAGTTATTTGCATATGTGGGTTCTTGTTGAATGTTGTTTTACATGAAGGTCTTGAATAACCCTAATCTTTATGATTTCTACAGTGAATATAGCCTTGTTAAAGGTATGTACATAAGGTGTTTGTGAAAATGTCTAAGTGAATTATCTAGTCACGTGTGGGGATGTGTTAAACTAGGGCAATGACCAAATAAGTATGAATGATTGAAAAATGATGTTGTAAAAGTGTAGTGAGTCATGTATTATGAAATGATGACCTTGCTGAGTTAATGACTAATAAGGGGTTAAAGTCCATCGATATAAAGATGAAGTTGAATTATGTGGTGAGCTTGAAATATGGTGAGAATGTGGTATGAGATTGTTAATAAAATGTTAATAGTTTGTGATGGTCTTGATGACTATAAATTTAATTGTACAATGAATTGAACGAAGGCATTAGCCTATTAAAATGGTTGAGCAATAAAGGCTTCCATAAGGACCAACGGATCATGTATAGTGTTAAATTAGTTGACTAGTTACAGTCTTTGAGTGTTGAATAGAATGAATGTTGATGCATTGGCAAAGGGTTAAAGTCCTAATGTCCACTAATAATAGTTGTGATTGCTTGAGGTTGAAGTCCTTTTCCTTATGAAATATCTTGACGTTGAAGTCCCTTACCTTATGAAATGGCTTGAGGTTGAAGACCTTTGCCTAAGGAAATATCTCGTTGTTAAAGTCTCTTATTTAAAGAGATATCTTGAGGTTAATACACCTCGATGAATGAAACGGCTTGCAGTTAGAGTCCTTTGGCATAAGGTTAGAGTCCCTCGTCTAACAAATGGGCCTGAGGTTGGAGTCCCTTGACTTAATGAATGTGTGTGTAGTTAGAGTCCCTTATTTGAATAATTGTGTATGTGGTTAAAGTCCTTGGCTAATGAAAGTGTGAGTATGGTCAAAGTCCTTTGTCAAATAATATGTGAATATGGTTAAAGTACCATACCTAATGAGAAATGCTTGAATTTATAAGTGTGGAGGGTTGAAGTCCCCAACTTCATGTCTAATGAATAAATGTTCAAGAATGTCGTTAAGCCTTAATTCCTTGATTTTCATATGATATACCTATATGTAATGGTAAGTGTATGAATAATATTGAATATGGTATATTGACTTGTTGAATGAAGATTCTATTATATCCTTATCCTTGAGTTACATGCTAGTGTTCCAATTGCTAACCATCTTCGGACGTTGTGTCCCCATGAGATATAGGGGCCAAAGAATCATTGTCTCTTTCTGTGTAGTGATTAAGTGACTGAAGTGGTTCGTGCATTGACTTCATAGTGGTGAGCTTCCTTATTTCAGAAGATATTTTTATTTGTCTCCTGTCTTTAGACTTAGTCTTATTTGACTTGGTTTCCCTATTGTCGGGGGCTTGTCCTGACATATACATTTCTAAACATCGGTTTGAATAGAGGTGTTATGGATTACTGTGGACTTGGGTGTAATGGTTAGATTGATGAATCTAATAAAGTGTTTAGACATGTTTAAGTTATGTCTTTTAGTGTTTTCCCGCTATCTTATTATATGGTCAAGATTCATCTGACCCTTCTGATTTGTATTGATAATTGGGTTAGGTTATTAGGGAGACCACCAGTTCTGTGGGCTTATGGTGTGCCAGTATGACATGGACCAGTTTTGGGGCGTGTCAGTTTGTTAGTTTCCTGACGTGTTCCCTATTGACCTACCTAGAATTCCCCCTGTTCATGAGATTGTCTTTTCTATTGACATCGAGCCTAGCACCCAACCTTTTCTATGGAACCTTATTGTATATCTCCTACCGAGCTTAAGGATATGAATTCTAAACTCTAGGATTTTCTCCATAGGGGTTTTATTAGACCAAGTGTTACTCCATAGGGAGCACCTTTATTATTTGTGAAGAAGAAAGATGGCTCCATGCTCATATGTATTGATTATAAGGTGACGGTGAAGAACTGTTATCTTATGCCTTTTATTGCTGATTTATTTGACCAGCTTCAGGGAGCGACAATGTTTTTTAAGATTGATTTAAGATGTGGTTACCATCAGTTAAGGGTTCTGGTAGAGGATATCTCAAAGACAACATTCAGGACCCGTTATGGTCATTATAAGTGTTTGGTGATGTAATTTTGGTTGACTAATGCCCCAGCCGCATTCATAGATTTGATGAATTGAGTATTCAGGATTTATTTTAATTCCTCAATGACTGTGGCCATCGACCACATCCTTCTGTATTTGACGAGTAGAGAGGAGCATATGCAATATTTGAGGATTATGCTTTAGACTTTTTGAGATCATGTTCTTTTTGCCAAGTTTTCTAAGTGTAAGTTTTGTCTTAAGTTGGTGACATTCCTTGGACATTTGGTGTCTAATAATGGTATTGTAGTATACCCAGCTAAGATAGTGGTGATTCGTGATTAGGCTAGACCTATGTTTGGCCTATTATTATAGATGATGCGTCGATGTTCTTGATACTATTTCATCACCTATTACTAGATTTAATCGAAAGAAGGTTTCTTTCTAATGGTCCGAAGAGTGTGAGTTGGGAATTAGAAAGCTCAAGAATTTTCTCATTCAACTCTAATTTTAGCTTTTCGCAATCAGGGTAAGGGATTCACCATATTTTGTCATGCTTCTGGTGTTGGATTAGGTTGTGTATTGATTTAGCAGGGCTTTGTCATACCTTATCTTCTAGATAACTTAAGGTGCATAAGCGCAACTACCACAATGATGGTTTGGAGTTAGTTGCGGTAGTCTTCAAGCTTAATATAGAGGCATTATCTCTATGGCGTGCATTGTAAGATTTTCATCGATCATCTCAGTCTTCAATATCTTATGACCCAGAAGAAGCTTAATGATAGACACCATATGTGGATATAGTTACTTAAGGATCATGATATATCTATTTTCTATTATTCAGGTAAGGATAATATGGTATCAAATTCCTTGAGTCGGAAGGCAGTGAGAATGAGTATCTTGGCATGTATATTAGTTTCTCATAAGCCGTTGACATGGGACATCTAATCCTTTGCCAACTTAATTGTTTGCATTTATATTTTAGGCCCAAAGAGGATTCTTGCTAATTTTGAGTTGAGGTCTTCATTATTTTAGCAGATTTGAGATCATCAGTTTAAGGATAGTAAGCTTTGTTTTTTTATGATAAGGCATTGAGTAGTGAATCTGATAGAAACACCATATATTTTGAGGGTGTTTTGAGATTGTATGGTTGCATTTGTGTTCTAAAGATCAATGATGTGATCTAGTTGATTTTGCATGAGGCTCACAACTCCTGATATTCCATTCATCCAGGCATATCCAAGATGTATAGATATGCTCGACAATATTATAAGTGGAGTGGTATGACGGGAGATGTGGTAGACTTTGTAGCTTGTTTCCTATATTATCAGTAGATAAAAGCCGAGCATCAACAACCAAGTGGTTTTACTCGGGGTTTTCCCAATCTCGAGTGGAAATGGGATGCAATTATCATGGATATTATTAGTTGTTTTCCTCGCACCTATCATGGTTCCAATGGAATTTTTGTCATTGTGGGTCACTTAACCAAGTCAGCATATTTCATTCATATTTAGATGTCTTTTAGTGCCGAGAGATTGACATATATCTATGTTCGAGAGATAGTCTGTTTGCATGGTGTGCCTTTTTCTGTTATTTTAAACTGTGGTTCCATGTTCATTTCGAGATTTTGGAGAGCATTTCTGGAGGAGTTGGGAACTCAAGTGGATGTGTATAACTTTTCATCCATAGACAGATAGTCTGTCAATGTGGACTATTTAGGTTCCTGAGGACATACTCCGAGCTAGTGTTATAGATTTTGGAGGATAGTGAGAGCAAATCTTTACCTTGGTAGAGTTCTCATATAATAACAACTATCATTCGAATGTGGAAATTTTGACTTTTGAGTCTTTGAATGGTAGGAGACGTCATTCTCTAGTTGGATGGTTTGAGACTTCCAAGGTTAGACCTCGTGGTACTGATTTTCTTCAGGAGTCGTTGGATAGAGTCAGGGTGATTCAGGATAGGTTGAGATCGACTTAGAGTATGCAGAAGTCCTATGCAGACCTTAGGCTTTGTGCCTTGACATTTGGAATTGGTGATCATGTATTCCTCCATATATCACCCATGAATGATGTGATGAGGTTTGTAAGGAAGGGAAAGCTCAGTCCTATATAAATTATACTCTTTTATATTCTTTACACCATTAGTTGGTGATGTTCATCTAATTTTCCATGTCTCCATGTTACAGTGATATATTCCTGGTCCATCTCATGTTCTTATATGGGACTCAATCTAGTTTGCTGACATTTGACCTTCGTAGAGGAGCCGGTGCTTATTTTTTATAGTGATTTCTGATGACTGTTAACTAGGGAGATTCCTATAGTTATGGTTCAGTGGAGGCACTACCAAGTAGAGGATGTCACTTAGGAGATTGAGAACAATATGCGGACTCAGAATCCTCACCTATTCAAGACTTCAGGTACATCCTAATCCTTAACTTTTGCGGACAAAAGTTTCTTTTGTAGTGGATATTGTAATGACCCTTCATGTCATTTTCCATATTTTTGCTAAATTTGTCGTTAGTTCTTTTCTATAATTTTCCTAACTTATTTATGACTCATTGGAGGTGACAGTTCAATTATCGGGCAATGCATTTGGTTTTTAGAGCTAATTCATTGTTTTAAGGTCATTGCAAATTCAAAATGGATACGGGGCAAAAACATCTGTAAAACGACCTCATATTTAAATTCTAGTTGCACCAGCATCTCTGAAATATTCATTTTAGTATAAAGGGCCCTTTGGTTCGGGTGTCGAGACACTTGAGCTAATTTTGACCTATTGGTTTGGAAGTTAGAAAAAGAAATTTTGGCGTGGGACCCATATTTTGTTGAAACAATCTCATATGGAAATTTCAATTGCAATATTGCGTCTATTACATCAAATTTGGTATGCTTACATAGATTGTTCGTGTATACATAATTCTAGATGTATCCCAAGGGCTTGGAAGAAACTTGGAAGATTTTCTAAGATTAAGATGTCATCTAGTGCAGCTGCTCTCGCAAGCCAAGGGTCACGATCGTGGTGCACGTGGAAGGAGAATTGGTGTGATTGCAGGAAGAGATATTGCACTTGCAACACCTTGTGCAGTCACCAAGATAGTATAATCATAGGTCTAGGTCCTTGATAGTGGGACTCGAGTACTTGGTATGTGTATAAATAGATCCTTATGTCACGAATCCATCTATTTCTCACCCATTTCTTAAAATCAAAAACCTTAAAGAGTTAGATATCTTTTAATTGAGAATTGTTGTGACTTAGGAGCTCGATTAACAATTATTTGTACGATTATTTTCAAACTTGAGGTAAGAATTCCCCATTTTCTTGGTGTATTTTATTGATTTCTTCCTCAAAACAACAAAAACTTGAGGGCCTAATTTTCCCCCTAATTTAGCTTGGATCTCACCCATTTTTAAGGTAAATATTCCTTGAGAATGTAAGAATGATTTTCGTGAGTGGGACGCATATGGGTATTGATATGATATTTGAACCTAAGCGCGATGGTGCAATATTGGTATCACTATTGTCCTATTGATGAGTAGAATGTGTTTTTGATAGCTTTACATTTTGAGGAGGCTTCTTAAAAGAAAAAAATAGTGTTTTAGCGGTTCGTTGATCTTTCTTCGATGTTGAGATAAGATAGGTTTATCCCTTGTTAAATTGAGTTATTTCATAGTATTCGTATGATATTATGTTAGATTTGGGATGGGTTTTAGGTGTTGGATTGATGAAATGCAAGACTTGGTTTAGTTGGACAAGGCAATTTTGAAATCGTAAAGTTGAACACTTTACTTATTTCCTTATGCATTACGTGAATTAGGCTCCATGTCTCACGTTTAGTATGAGAATGCCATAGATCTCTCAAATTGGATTAAAATACTTTAGACACACATGCTTATGGTAAGACTGGTCCTAGTTGCTTATACTAATGAAGATAGCATTAGTTTCCATTTAACTTAGTTAATGTGTTGGGAAGAATCTCTACGTTAGGACTAATTATGGTTTTTTAAACATCTAAAAGAGAATTTTGATACCTTAAGCCTAGTTCTAGTAGAATTTTCCTAAAATGGAACTCAAGGATTAGAAGTGGACTCTTAACCCACTTTAGTCTATGAAACATGTTGGTTTTTGTAAATCCTCTGTGCTTATTAGACTCTTGGAAATGTGTTTTGAGGTAATATCAAGAAATGTATGTACTCTTTAATAAGGGGAGAGCCTACGATTCTTGATGAGTTCATGAAAAGTGAAGAGAAAAAAAGATAGTTCGATGGTAGAAAGATGAAATTAAATCTTTGCATGATGATAATATCTTTGATTTTGTTAGTTTACCTTAAGTAAAAAAATCTTTGAAAAATAGGTGGGTTTTTCAGGTAAAACATGAAGATGTAGCCCAATTCCATAGTACAATGTTAGATTAGTTGTGAAGGTATTTAACCCAAAAATGAGTGTCAATTTCTATGTGATATTCCCTCCAATTGTCAAGATGTTATCCATTCATGTGGTTCTAATCTCTGTTGAAAGTCTAGATTTAGAGGTTGAGAAAATGGATCGTAAGATTTATATGAAGAAATTTATATAGAGAAGCTGGAAGGATTTGAATTCAAGGGAAAAACAATTGTATTTACTAATTGTAGAAGAGCTTGACGGGTTTCAAACAATCTCCAAGGCAGTGGGACATGCAATTTGGTTCATTTATGAATCAAATGCGCTTCAAGAATACTACTTTAGACCATTGAATTTTTGTGCAGAATTCTCTGATGGTGACTTTATTATTGTGTTAATTTATGTTGATGACATGTTTTTTCTTGGTCATGATACTTGTAGGATTGAAAAATTAAAGCAAGAGTTGAGTAATTCTTTTTTTATGAAAGACTTAGGACCAGAAATATAGATGCTTAGCATGTTGATTATTCATGACAGAAAGTCCAAGTAGTTGTGGTTATCACAATAGAAGTAAATTCAGAAAGTAAATCAAAATTTCAACATGGATAAGGCTAAGATTGTCAGTACACCTTTAGTTATGCACCTCAAAATGAGCAAGAAGCAATGTTCTTCTAATGACGATGAGAAGGAAGATCTGAATAAGTTTCTTACACTTCAGTTGTTGGTAGTTTGATGTATGAAATGGTTTGTAAAATATGGGATATTGATCATGCTTTTGGTGCTATAGACATTTTATTTCTAATCAAAGAAGAGAATATTGGAACCTTGTCAAGTGGATTATGAGATATCTTTGTCACACAACTATTCTAAGTTTGTGTTTTTGTACAAAGAAGCATATTATTTATGGGTATACAAATACATACATAGCTGGTGATGTTAATACTTGTAAGTCTACTTCAGGTTTCTTGGATACGTTTTGCAGGGGGAGTCGTGTTTTGGCAATTTAGGTTGCGAAAATATGTTGTTATATCTACTATAGAAGCTTAGCTTATTAATGTCGTTGAATTTTATAAAGAATTTCTTTGGATGAAGAGATTCTTTGGGGAACTTGGTTGTGCTCAAGAGAGGTATGTGGTTTGTTATGACAATCTAAATGCTTTACATCTTGGAAAGAATTCTTCTTTTCATGGTCGGTCTAAACACATTGTTGTGAGATACAATTATATTCGAGATGTGTTGGATTCTAAGTTTCTTAAATTTGAGAACTTTTATGCAAATGATAATAGTTTCGATAAGATGACAAAAGCTTTGCCAAGAGAGAATTTTGAAGATTGTTTCATGATCGCTGGGATGGCGGTCTCCTCGACATAAGTCAAGGGGAGAATTATTGGTATTTACTTTGATTTTTTTACTATAATTTGATTTTTATTTTATGAAAAAAAGAACATAAATTTTTCATATTTGGCTAATCCTTATTCTTGTAGTAAAAGATTGTAGGCTCTATAAATAAAGGCTCATTTTTCTAGCTTGGTAGCATCCATATTGTAGTCCTAGGTGTTTGGGAGTATTATTTGTAGGGAGAATTTTTTAGAAATAGTTGTTGTGTCACTTGTGTGAACCTCTTTTTATTCTAAGTAAAATTGTGTGAGGTTATCTCTCTTGATATGTTGCACTCTCTTTTAGATTGTGGGTTGTTAATCTCCTTTTATAGATATAGGCCGATTGACTGGATAATGTTAAATTATTATGTATTATTAGGTGTATTTCTCATTTGTCTTTTTATTGGTGCTTTTTGAGGTATGCTTTCCTAGCTTTTGCATGACACCTGATTATTATGATCCTAACCAGTGTTATCAGAGTGAGGTTCAAATGGTTGTTCATCGTAGCCGATGCAGTTCGAGTCACAACCCATTGTAGATAAATAAGATTTTGGTTTGAGATATTATATTATAGTGTGACTCTATGCAGAAACAAAAATTTAATTGAAGAGATTTTGGAGCTGGAAATTGTTCTTGAAAATTACATACAAAAGGTGGAACAAATTTATTTTGTCAGAAATTTAGTGAAAGGGGGGGAATTGCAGGTATTTGTCCTGACTTTCTTACCGTAATTGGATTTTCCATTTAGGAAAATTAAAACTCCAATTCTCCATATTTGGCTAATCTGTGTTCTTATAGGAATAGGTTATAGAGTCTATAAATAGAGGTTTCTTTCTTCTAGACTAGTAGTATCTACAATATAGTCCTAGGGGTATTGAGAGTATTGTTTGGAGGATGAATTTGTGAGACATGATTGTTGCGGTATCACTTGTTGAACCTCTTTTTATCCTTAGATAACTGTGTAAGGATATCTCTTTGGACATTTTGTATTTCCTTTTATATAGTGGATTGCTTATATCTTTTGTGGATGTAGGTCAACAGACAGAACATCATTAAATAATTGTGTCTGTTTTGATATATTTCTCGTTTATCTAATTATTTGGTGTCTTTCGAGGTTTGATTTACTAGTTTTGGCATGATACCTGATTATTTCGGTCCTAACAGCTAGTTATAATTAATAAAGTTGGGGTGAATTTAATATAGGGAGAAGAAAAGGAAGTGAAGGTGGAGAAGGAAGAAGTTAAATGAACAAACTAGAGAGAGAAAAAAAGAGATTTAGATTAGAAATTTAATTGAATTCAAGGAGGGAACAACATACTAGAGATATTTTTAAATAGATGGTCATTCAAAAGTTATTTCTGTTAATCTATTTTCTGACCAAAAAAACAAAAAAGAACTTTGACTCACTGTGCACCATTTTGCGTTAATTGTCACAAACGAATATATAATAATATAAAAATGAAAAACGAAAGCCAAGGATAGCTATAAATTTAATTTAAATTAAATTATTTAAGGATCACTCATTTGGTTAATGTTAAACATATAGGTATACGCATAAAATGCGTATACTAAACTAATATATAAATATGTATTTTGTACCAAACAGAACCATCGAAACGCTGTTCTTTTAACTTGTGTCCTGAAATTCAATTTCATGAAACGGACATCAGGTTCGGTGGGAGAGGTAGAAGTTAAGAATTCAATTAATTGTGGCCCATAATGTTGGTGCCTTGTTTAGTGACGGGTTGCAAAAGAGGCTAATGATCATTCGAATTAGAATTTGTATTGATTTAGCTTGGTGTTTATTTACTGCATATTTTGATATTTATTTTTCTGCATATTTATTGCCCTTTTTCTTGAATTTTGATTAGTTTGTTTTAATTTGGAGCTATAAAAAAAGGGAAGAAAAAGTAATTGAGTAAAATCCGTAGCCAATTTACATACGTAATTTTGTAAGAAATCATTTGACAATGGGTGGTGATGATCGAATGAATTATAATTTAATTGTATGCATCAATTTTGCTCTTTGCTTGTGTTGTAGTATATCTTGTTGAATTGATTGTATATGTATATTTTTTTTTCGCGAATGGGAAATGCAAACAATCATCCTCCTGTGATGCCGTAGTTAATGTTTTGCACTTTTACTATATCTACATCTACATCTACAATATATTAAAAATATGAAGACACTTAGAAAAGTGAATTTGAACTTTTTCTCCTTTATTAAAATACTTTATTTTAGATAACATCGTCTTTGTATTAATTTTTCTTAAATTATTATAATATTAAATATTGACTATAATTAATATATGAAAAGTTTTGATCTTCCTAAATATATAAGACATAAAACTCCTAGATATATCATAAATAAAACTCTAAATATATGGTAAGTGTTTTAAACGTGAATTTTATACCTACTCCATATTTATTGCACATAAATCAGAATATTTTTACATTGTTAATGGATACAAAATAAGGGTAGCATAAGTCCTATGCGCCAATAACGTAACTAAAGAGAAGCAAGGTATGGATTGAATCCATTTGCCAAAATTTGAAACTGTGTGGATAAGGTAAAAAAATGTTTTGATTATACATTACTTCCGAGACATTGCTATGATTGTTGTCTAATTTCAAAAGGACACATTTTAAATTTTGGTTGAAGGTAAAAAATTTAATATATTATATGTATGATTTTTTTACTATGGTCGTTCAAGGTTTCTTTTGTTAGATTTCACATGTCTATTGTTTCAATCTCACCAACATGCCCATAATTTTAATATATTCATATTTTAAGGTAATATCACGAGCTCGAACTCATAGGATGATGTATAAATTCTCTTTCTATCAACTAATTGGTTGAGGTAGTTTCTGCAATAGGTTTTAAGAAATAGAAATTCTCTTTTCATATATAATAATATATATGTTTTTTATTTTAATTTATTGGGTGTGTAATTTTATTGATTAATATAATTTAAATACATTATTATTGTGTAATTCTCTTATGTAGAAGGATATCACTTTGATTTCTGTCACTTGTTGGAAGAATGATATTGCTATTGACATAATAAGTCGTGGCCTATATTTTCGTTTAATGATTTGTGTGAAATGGTGCTTCAGCTTTTGAAGTGTCACTTGATTTGATGAGCCATTTTTTTCACAACTAATCAACAAAGTACCCCATAATCAACATTTTATCAAAAAAAAATTGGCATCCAGTTGTCGTAGGATGCAACTGAAAGGAGAAAATCAATGGGCATCTCTTAAGTAGAAAGGTTTTATTTTGTATTTTTGTTTTATGTTAAGGTATTATTATCTGTAATTACTTTATGTGAACATAAATTTTAATTTTTTAAAATATGTATTTGATGAAGCTATTAATATTAATCATTATAATTGTTTATTTTCTTAATAGAGGTTCTTCAACATAATTTGAAGTTTAATGGTAAGTTTTTCTTGATTTGGATTGATTTGTGAGTAATTCATATTTCATGCTCTCCCTCCCCCCCTACAAAGACTAGCTTTCGGCGAAATTGTTTTCTACCAAAATTTTGATTTACTTAGTCAATAGAGAAAATAGTTTAATAAAATAATGGTATATATATATATATATATATATATATATATATATATATATATTTGGTATTTGTTTTCGTATGGTTTTTCTTTGTTAGTTTTTTAATTAGTAATCTGGCATGGACAAGGGTTGGAGATATATGATGATTAATTTTTTTGTAGTTAGAATTTAGAACTTAGGTTTTAAATATTTGTTTGTATTATTTGGTGATAAATGAAGAACTAGGCACAAAATTAAAATTTGAAAGTTAATACAGGAATTAGAATATGATTGCATTTAGGATGGAAGAAATTTAGAATAAAAGAATAATAGGTGTTTTAGGAGTAAATCAAATTTATGATTTTAACTGGATTGATGAAAATAGAATGTAGCAATTTAATTTGAGTTGAGATTCTATTGAAAATAGTCTCCCTATTTTTTAAGGTACGTATACTATGTCCTTAAATCCTACTTTGTGGGATTACATTAGATATATTACTTTTTTTTGTTTATAATATCAATCTATGACTCAACTATATGACGTAATATTACGTTCTATAATTATTAATTAGTCATGTTCCCTTTACTTTTTTTTTAATCTTTCCTTACTTAGAAAATGTTTTAATTTTCAAGTAATAGTACTTTATTCATTTGCTTTTACGTGTCATATTTTGACTCGGTATGATCATTAAGAAAATGACGATGGCATGACTATTTTACCACACTATTTCTATTAATTAATTTTTAGTATTACTTGAAAAATGATTTGCATAATAATTAATTATAGTTAGGGTAAAACATGAAAACATAATTGTCTAGTTCTGATATGTTAAAAATAAAAATCTATTTCTAAAATAACGAACAAGAAAAATTGATCAGATGCAGCATTTTGGTTGCCTTGATGAGTAGTTTAAGTTCATTGTTTCTGTAATGACTCAATTTGCTGAACCGAAACGCTACACGGTGCTCATGACCCCGAAGGACCACAAGCTAATCCATAACTGATATATGTACCTGTATACTGCATAAGATAAAATAATAATGCAGAAACATAACTAAATAACGTAACATCTGTGTGGGGTAATAGAATACCCAAAACGAAACTGAAGTCTAAAACATGATAGTCTGTATCTAGTCTGCATCTAGTCTGAAAGCCTCTACGGTCTGAAGACTCTGAATAAGGAGTTGATGGGACCTGTCCCCAACTAACTCCAACTAATAAGCTAATCAATGAGATACTAGAAAATAATTATGTCCTCGAAGGATGAGGACTCACTTTTAGTCTGACTGCTGAGTCTGGAATCTACTGCTGATTGGGAACTCGTGTCTCTAAACCTATGGTGTAACATAAGAAAAAAACACCATAGCGTAAATACTTCAGTACATATGTACCGAGTATACATGTGAGGTAGGCTCTATGAAATGGTTCACATGCATGAATAATGCTAACTGACTGTCTAACATGAACATGAGAATACATGCATAAATACGTAACTGTAACTGGAAATGTGATTTCATGATTTCTGAGTCTGATTACTGATAATATGATATGACTGATAATATGAATGAGTGTATCTGAGTATAACTGATAACATGGGTGACTATATCTGAGTATAAGTGATAACGTAGGTGACTGTAGCTGACATTCCTAAATCTAATGGAACTATCTGAGTTCCGTACTGTATCTGAGTTGACTGTATCTGACAGTTCTGAAATCTGAAGAACTATCTGAGTTCTATTATTGAGACTGATTGACTATATCTGACAGTCCAGATTCTGTAACATGAAACTTTGGAAAGTAGTAACTAACTGACATGCCCCAAATGTGATATAATAGCTGATCTGGGGTCCAATCTATTCCCTGATTTGAAGGGTTTCAATACCGCACCACTGGTAAGTACACATGTAAGTAACCCTCATATAATAGGTAACTCTAGTGAGAATGGTGGGAACCCTCACATAACAGGTTAAGCCACCTCATCTACCCTCATATAACAGGCTACGATGTCTCAACCTATGCTGGCAACATAGTTATGGAACACAAGGATTGCTTCTAAGAATCACACCCTCATATAACAGGTGAGTTCCCATCCTTGGGTTCATTCGGTGCTAATTCCTACTCCCATCTGAATGGACAATGAACATGATTTACTAAACTTAACTAAGCATGGACTGAGTTTCTAAATTTTTGTGGCTGATGAAATAATATTGATATCTGACAACCGACTGAGTCATGAGATCATGGAGATTTTTCCTGAGTCATAAGACTATCTGAAGTCTAAGTGTTCATATCTTGACTGAGAGTATCGTTAACGACACGACATGAATCTAGGTACACAATTAATAATTTGAGTTTAAGTACCCCCAATAATCGATAGAAGGAAACTGACATAGCATGATTTACTTGAAGACTTGACTAACATTATAATACATACTACATTCATAGGAGCCCTTCAACAAACATGTAATAGGCATAAACTTGTACATATTTGGGGATTTCATGATATAATGCTAGTTAGACAATTTTCCTACATCTAGGCATTTAATCAAACATATTGTGGGCATAGTACATGTAAAGCACATTATACAACCATTGAACATCATGCTTCAATTCCAATTCCATCACACAAGGTGTTAGTTATGAGATTTCGTAAATCTTTATCTATACTAATCAACCCACATAGAATTTATCATCAAATCATGGAATAGAAATCAATTCCTCATTTATCAACATGAAAGAGAACATACAAAGCATGAAAACATGAAGAAAAAACATAAGTTGTAATTAAAAAGGATTCTGGGACTTCATGGAAGAAAGGAGCCCATGAATGAAAACTATGCATACCTTTGTTCGTAATTTTGTAAAGATTGATGGTGAAACCTTCCTGAATTTGAATCCCCAATAGAAACCCTAGCTTATGCTTGAGATAAACTATTATGTTTTGGGTGAAAAATGGATGAATCACGTGTTAAAGGGATTATATAAAGGTAGGAAGTTGACCCTTTTAACCCTGGACACGTCATTAAATTTTCATTAAAATTTCCCGAGTTGGGCCCTTGGCGCGACGCGGCGCTATCGTGCTGTGTCACTGGAAATTGACAATTGTTAAATTGCATGGTGGTACAATGAGGAAAAATCGTGTTGCCACCTTGTCTACAACCTGGAAGTTTGGTGCGATGTGCCAGTATCGTAGAGCAACATTGGAATTTGACAACTTTCATTTGAGCTATCTCCGCGATGCGCTGAAGGCTCATGTCAAACACTATCTCAGCAAAAAGTTTCTAACATTTTTCCTGCGTGTCGGATTTAGGCGAATTATATATCGATGGAAAGCTTATTCAAGTTACCATGTGATAGGAATGAATTATTATTTCAAAGTAAGTCTAACATCCCTGAGATGATTTTTAAGATAAGAAAAAACATAGGTATTACAATACTCCCCCTTGAGAACATTCGTCCTCCATGAGACTGACTGAGAAAGGAAACAATGAGCTGAAAATGAAATGAACATGTTATCATGACGGACGTGATGTACAATATGATCATAACATAATGTAAATACATATCTGATGCATGCGTAACAGATTCCTAAATGCATAACTAAAAGTTTTGAAGAACTAAGTTTTCTCATAATGAGAATGCATGTCTAATGCATAACTATATAACTTATCTGATACATGAATGCATGATTGAATATGTGGTGGTACATCATACCAAGTTTAAAATGGGTACATAAACATGATACTGAATATTAAGTTAGTGATGTGCACAAATCATGAATCTGAGTAAGCTTAAGGAGAACTGTTACCTTGAGCTTCATCTGAGTTGGCGGGGAAAAGGTGAGGTACTTGGTACGCATATCTTCTGCTTCTTCCCCAGTGGATCTCTCTACTGACTGATTTTGCCAAAGAACTTTAACTAGAGGGACTTCTTTGTTCCACAATCTACGGGTCTGATAGTCTAGCCTTTAAACTGGAATCTCTTCATAAGAGAGGCTGTTCTGAACATCTATGCTCTGAATAGGGACTACGACTAATGGGTCACCTATATACTTCTTAAGTAAAGAGACATAAAAGACAGGATGAACTGAGTCTAGATCTGAAGGAAATTCGAGCTCATAAGCTACCTTGCCGAGTCGACTGAGAATCTTGAAGGGACCGATATATCGGGGACTGAGATTTCCCTTCTTGACGAATCTCCTCACTCCCTTCATTGGAGAGATCTTAAGGTAGACATAGTCACCAATCTCAAGCTCAAGATCTTTTCTACGAACATCTGTATAAGACTTCTGTCAGCTCTGAATAGCCCGGGGTCTTTCTCTAATTAACTGAACTTTCTCTAAGGTGTCAAATACCAAGTCAGACCCTATGACTGAGGTCACACTAACTTCAAACCAACTAATTGGAGATCTACATCTCCTACCATAGAGATCTTCGAATTGATCGATCTGAATACTAGAATAATAGTTGTTGTTGCATACAAATTCAATCAAAGTCAAACGGCCATCCCAACTAATTTTGAAATCAAATACACACACCCTTAGCATATCTTCCAAAGTCTGAATGCTGCTTTCTGCTTTACCAACTGTCTGAGGATGAAAAGCTGTACTGAGATGAACTTGGGTACCAAGACTCTTTTATAATGATTTCCAAAAATGAGAGGCGAACTGGGTACCTCTGTCTGAGATAATAGTCAACGGAACACCACGCAATCTGACCAGCTCCTTAATGTAGAGCTTAGCATAATCCTCGGCAGAATAAAAGGTATGAACTGGAAGAAAAAGATCTGATTTGGTCATTCTGTCTACAATGACCCTGACTTAATCATGCTGATGACGAGTTCGAGGCAAACCCATCACGAAGTTCATGTTCATAACTTCCCACTTCCAAGTAGGAATACTAAACTCCTGCATAGGACTACTACGCTTCTGATGCTCTATCTTAATTTGTTGACATGTAGAGCACTTAGAAACAAATTTTGCAACATTTTTTTTCACCACACTCCACCAATAGATTTCCTGCAAATCGCGGTACATCTTAGTGTCCCTTGGATAAATAGAGTAACACACACCATGCTCCTTCTTCAATAATTCACGGCCTTATGTTATGTACGCCTGGAACACAGAGAAGACCCTGGAAACGAAGGACGCCATCTCTTCCTTGGGAGAAAACCTCTATTTTTTTATTCTGAACTAACTCTTTTAGCTTGATAAGGCTAGGATCCATATCTTTCTTTTCTTTAACCTTGAAAACTTGAGATGATTCTGAACTACTCTGATCACATACACCGCCCTCTAAAAATTGACTAAGAAAATGCACAGTCTAGAGAGATGGTGGACTTCCTGGGCTAACTTCTTCTTACTATCATCAACATGATAAATACTTCCCATGTATAGTCTACTGAGAGCGTCGACCACTATGTTGGCCTAGACCGATGATAGACGACACTCATACAATAATATTTTAAGAGCTCTTACCATGTTCTCTGATGAAGATTGGGGTATTTTTAAAAAAGATATACTAAAGTCTCTTATGATCTTCGAAGATGTCTACATGAACTCCATAGAGATAATGCCTTCAAATCTTCAAGGCAAAGACTATGGTTGCTAACTCAAGATCATGAGCAGGATAATTCCTCTCATAGGACTTTAACTATCTAGAGGCATAGTCTATGACCTTACCATGTTGCATGAGGACACAACTAAAACCCACTTTAGATGCATCACAATATACTACGAAACTGTCTGGTAAAGCTTGAACTGGAACTGAGGTGAGTCGAGTCTTTAATTCTTGAAAACTATTCTCGCAAGGATATGACCACTGGAACTTGAATTTCTTCTGAGTCAATATGGATATAGGGGATGCAATAGAAGAAAATCCCTAAACAAACCATCTCTAATAGCCAGCCAAACCCAAGAAACTCCTGATATCTGATGGAGAAATAGGGCGAGGCCAGTTTCTTACTTCTTTGGTCTTTTGAGGATCTACTCTAATTCCATCACCGAAAATAATATGGACAAGTAATGCTACTGATATTAGAAAAAATTTACACTTACTGAATTTGGAAAATAACTAGTGATTTTTTAGAGTCTGGAGTACTATTCTGAGATGGTCTGCATGATCGCACTCAGTGCGGAAATAGACCAGAATATCATCTATGAAGTCTATGAAGAACATATCCAAGTACTGCTTGAACAAACGGTTCATCAAGTCCATGAAAGCAGCTGGGGAATTGGTAAGACCAAATGACATGACTAGAAATTCGAAGTGACCATACCGCGTATGGAAAACTGTCTTTTAGATGTCACATTCTCTAACTTTGAGCTAATTATAGCCGGATCTGAGGTCTATCTTAGAGAAATAACTGGCACCCTGAAGTTGGTCAAACAAGTCATCAATTCTGAGAAGAGGATACTTGTTATTGACCATAGCCTTATTGAGTTGATGGTAATTTATACACATTCTGAGTGAACTGTCTTTCTTGCAAAGGAATAAGACTGGTGCTCCCCATAGGAAAATGCTTGTTCTGATGAATCCCTTATCTAAGAGATCCTTCAACTGTTCTTTCAGTTCCTGGAGTTTTCCTGGTGCAATTCTATACGGCGGAATAGAGATAGGCTGAGTGTCTGAAAGAAGATCAATACTGAAGTCTATTTTCCTTTCGGGAGTAATTCTTGGTAGATCTTCGGGAAAGACATCTGAATATTCATTCACTACTGGGACTGATTCGAGGCTTGGAGCCTCGGAACTGGAATCTCTAACATAAACAAAATGATAAACACATCACTTAGATATCATTTTCCTTGTCCGAAGGTAGGAAACAAGGTGACCACTAAAAGCGGATACACTACCCTTCCATTCTAGGACGGGTTCATTCTGGAACTGAAACTGAACTATTCTATTTTTGCAGTCTACTGTGGCATAACAGGATTGAAGCCAATCCATACCGAGAATGATATCAAAATCAGTCATTTCTATTTCGACTAAGTCTGCTGAAGTAACTTTTTGAAATATCATAATCGGGCAGTTATTGTATACCCACTAGGCTATGATGGTTTTACCCACTAGGGTATAGTCTAAAAGGGCTCTACTAGAATTTCAGGACTGAATCCAAAATCAACTGCTATATAAGGAGTAGCAAAAGACATTGAAGCTCCTGGATCTAGTAGAGAATAAACATGAACATGAAATATCTGTAATGTATCAGTAAAAACATTAGGAGAATTTTCCTGAACATGTTGATTTTGAAGAGCATAGAGAAGACTTGGGTGTTGCCCACTAGTAGCACTGGAAGTTGTACCCTGCTGATTTTTGCGACCGGACTGAGCTGAGGAGCAATTCTTTTGACCCTGAGGACCTGGATGAGGAAAGTCTCTAACTCTGTGGCCTGGATTTCCACTACCCGCTCTACAAACACCCTGATGGTGCTTATAGCAAGTCTAACAAAGAGGATAGGTGCGGGTACTACTAACACTTCCCTGGGTCTTAGAGCTTGGCGCTCTATCTTTTTTACCCTCTCTGAACTTAGGAACTGGAGCACTGTCTTTAGAGAGAGCTAGAAATTATCACTTAAGATGAAACTGAGAACGATTTCCTTCTTCTGATTTAGGCTGCGCGAAGTTGAAACTACCTGTCTTTGCTCTCTTATTCTACTTTTCCCTTGCTTAATTTTTTGCCCTTCTATTTATTGAGCATGGGTCATAAGTCTAGCTAAGGTCATGTCATTGTTCAACATGGTGGATATGCACTCATTAACCATACTATCATCAACCCCTGAAGCAAACTTATTTATTTTGGATATACTGTCTGCAACCACATGAGGGACATACCTGGCTAATTGAGTAAACTTAAAATAATACTCTTTCACTGTCATATTGCCCTAGATGAGGTTGATGAACTCTAGCACCTTGTATTATCTAAGCTCTTGGTGAAAGAATATGTCTAAGAAAATAGTGACAACTCCTCCCATTCTATAGGACCTGTGTCATCTGATCTTTTTGACATCCACTGTTTGAACCAAGCTTGTGCCACATCCTGCAACTGGTATGCATCTAGGTCGGCACTTTCAACAATAGTCACCCCCATGGCATCTATCACTTTATGAACTTTATCTATGAATTCTTGAGGGCCTACATCTTCCTTAGACCCGAGGAAGGTTAGAGGATTCATTCGGGAGAAGTCCCAAATCCTTGCTGCAGCTGAGTCAGCCACCGGGATGGCCGAAACAACTGTTGGATATTCATTATGAGTAACGACTGATTGATCAAGGGTGGTAAATTCATTACTAAACTACGCATGAGAAACATGATCGCCCAAAGGTTCTTCGGGCTGGAGGGCTGCCTGATTTCTTCTCTTAGGAGGCGTGTTCTGAAAAAAACAGAAGAACAGATTAGACTGAGAGACTGACTTGTGATTATGCTCACTGGCACGACATAAATACTGAAAGAAGGGAAAATATTCTTAAAATATTTCATAGCCTCTTGCACATAAATGTGGCGCGCAACATACCCATGCACAAGACTCTAGTAGACGCGACTTTTAGACTTCCTAGGACTCTATTGAACCTTAGGCTCTGATACCAAGTTAGTAACAACCCAATTTGCAGAGCTGAAATTCTACATGATTCTCATGACCCCAAAGGACCACAAGCTAACCCATGGCTGATATCTATACCTGTATACTGCATAAGATAACATAATAATGTGGAAACATGCACTGAAAGTCCATAAGGTTCGATCATGAACATAACTGAATAACATAACATCTGTGTGGGGTAATAGAATACATAAAATGAAATTGAAGTCTAAAATATGATAGTCTGTATCTAGTCTACATCTAGTCTGAAAGCCTCTACTGTCTAAAGAATCTGAATAAGGAGTTGATGGGACATGTCCCCAACTAACTCCAACTAATTAGCTAATAAATGATATACTATAAAATCATTATGTCCTCGAAGGATGAGGACTCATTTATACTCTTACTGCTGAGTCTAGAATCTACTGCAGATGTGGAACTTATGACTCTGAACCTATGGTGTACCATAAAAAGAAAGCACCATAGCGCGGATGTGTCAGTACATATGTACCTAGTATACATGTGAGGTAGGCTATATGCAATGGTTCAAATTCATGAATAATGCTAAATGACTATCTAACAAGAACGTGAGAATACATGTATAAATACATAATTATAACTGACAACATGATTTCATAATTTCTAAGTCTGAATAGTGATAACATGACTTGGCTGATAACATGAATGACTGTATCTGAGTATAACTGATAACATGGGTGACTGTATCTGAGTATAACTGATAACGTAGGTGACTATAGCTGAAAATCATGAATTTGATGGAACTATTCGAGTTCTGTACTGTATCTGAGTTGACTGTATCTGACAGTCTTGAAATCTGAAGAACAATTTGAGTTCTATTATTGTGACAGATTGACTGTATCCGACAGTCTTGATTCTGTAACATAAAACTGTGGGAAGTAGTATCTAACCACCATGCCCCAAAGGTGCTATAATAGTTGAGCTGGGATTCAATCTATGCCCTGATTGGAAGGGTGTCAATACCGCACCACTGGTAAGGACACATGTGAGTAATCCTCATATAATAGTTAACTTTAGTGAGAATGGTTAGAACTCTCACATAACCGGTTAAGACACCTCATCTACCCTCATGTAATAGGCTATGATGTCTCAACCTATGTTGGCTACATATTTTTGGAATGCAAGGATTGCTTCTACAAGTCACACCCTCATATAACAGGTGAGTTCCCATCCTTGGGTTCACTCGGTGTTAATTCCTACTCCCATCCGAATGGACACTCAACATGACTTACTGAACTGAACTGAGTTTGGACTGAGTTACTGACTTTCTGTGGCTGACGGAATACTACTGATATCTGACAACTGACTGAGTCTTGAGATTATGGAGATTTTTCCTGAGACATAAGACTATCTGAAGTCAAGAGTTTATATCTTAACTGAGAGTATCGTGAAAAACATGACATAGCACTATGCACACTACTAATAATTCGGGTACAAGTACCCCCAGGACTCGATAGAAGGAAACTGACATAGCATGATTTACTTGAAGACTTGACTAAAATCATAATACATACTACATTCATAGGAGCTTTTCATCAAACATGTAATAGACATAAACTTGTACATACATGGGGATTTTATAATATCATGCTAGTTAGATAATTTTCCTTCATCTAGGCATTTAATCAAACATATTATCGGCATCGTACGTGTGAAGCACATTATACAACAATTAAACATCATGCTTCAATTCCAATTCCATCATATAAAGTGTTTGTCATGAGATTTTGTAAATATTTATCTATACTAATCAACCCATGTGGAATTTATCATTAAATCATTGAATAGAAATCAATTCCTCATTTATCAACATGAAAGAGAACATACGAAGCATTAAAACATGAAAAAAATCCATAACTTGTAGTTAAAAAGGATTCTTGGACTTCATGGATGAAAGGAGTCCATGAATGAATACTATGCATACCTTAGTTTGTGATTTCATGAAGATTGATGGTGAAACCTTCCTGAATTTGAATTCCCAATAGAAACTCTAGCTTGTTCTTGAAATAAACTTGAAAGAAAATAATATGTTTTGGGTGAAAAGTGGCTAAATCACGTGTTTAAGGGATTATATAGGGGTAGGAAGTTGACCCTTTTAACCCTGGACACATCATTAAATTTTTAGTACAATTTCCCAAGTTGGGCCCATGGTGCGACAGTCGCGCCGTGTCACTGGAAATTGACAATTGGAAAATTGCATGGTGGCGCGACACGAAGCTATCGCATTTCCAGCTTGTCTGTGACTTGGAAGTTTGGCGCGATGCACCAGTATCGCAGAGCAACAATGGAATTTTACAATTGCCATTTGAGCTATCTCCGTGACGCGCTGAAGGCTCAGGTCAAATAGTGTCACACCAAAAAGGCTCTAACTGTTCGCCTAGGTGTCGAATTTAGGCGAATTATATATCGATGGAAAGATTATTCAATTTAACACGTGATAGGAATGAATTCTTATTTCAAAGTAGGTTCTAATATCCTTGAGATAAATTTTGATCTAAGAAAAAGCATGGGTATTACAATATCTCCCCCTTAAGAACATTTATCCTCGAATGAGACTAACTGAGAGGGTAAACAAAGAGCTGAACATAAACTGAACATGATATCATGACGGACTTGACTGACAAGATGATCATAACATACTGAACATACATATCTGATGCATGCGTAATTGATTCTTAAATGCATAATTAAAAGTTCTTAAGAACTAAGTTTTCTCACAATGAGAATGCATGTCTGATGCATAACTCTATAACTAATCTGATACATGAATGCATGAATGAATATGTGATGGTACTTGATACTAATTTTATCATCGAAACATGAACATGAGACTGAATACTAAATTAATGATGTAGATAAATTATGAAACTGAGTAAGCTTAAGGAGAACTGTTACCTCTAGCTTGATCTGAGTTAGCGGGGAAGAGGTGAGGGTACTTGATAATCATCTCTGCTCCTGCTTCCCAAGTATCTCCTTATACTGACTGATTTTGCCAAAGAACTTTAACTAGAGGGACTTCTTTGCCCCTCAATCTATGGGTCTGATAATCTAGGATTTCAACTAGAATCTCTTCATAAGAAAGGCTGTTCTGAACATCTATGCTCTGAATAGGGACTAAGACTGATGGGTCACCTATACACTTCATGTTCAAAGAGACATGAAAGAATTGATGAACTGAGTCTAGATCAGAAGGAAATTTGAGCTCATAAGCTACATTGCCGAATCGAGTGAGAATCTTGAAGGGACCAAAATATCGAGGACTGAGCTTTCCCTTCTTGCCGAATCTCATCACTCCCTTCATAGGATAGATCTTGAGCTAGACATAGTCACCAATCTTAAACTCAAGATCTTTTCTACGAACATATGTATAAGACTTCTGTCGTCTCTGAGCATCCCGGAGTCTTTCTCTAATTAACTGAAATTTCTCTAAGGCATCGATTACCAAATCAGGACCTATGACTGAGGCCTTCCTAACTTTGAACCAACCAATTGGAGATCTACATCTCCTACCATAGAGATCTTCGAATGGTTCCATCTAAATACTAGAATGATAGCTGTTGTTGCGTGCAAATTCAATCAAAGGCAAGTGGTCATCCCAACTAACCTTGAAATGAATTACACACGCCCTTAGAATATCTTTCAAAGTCTAAATGGTCCTTTCTTCTTAATTGTCTGAGGATGAAAGGTTGTACTAAGATGATCTTAGGTACCAATACCCTTTTGGAATGCTTTCCAAAAATAAAAGGTGAACTGGGTACCTCTGTCTCAGATAATAGTCAACAGAACACCATACAATATGACCAGCTCCTTAATGTAGAGCTTCGCATAATCCTCGGCTGAATAAGAGGTATGAAATGGAAGGAAAAGAGCTGATTTGGTCATTCTGTCTACAATGATCCAGATTGAATCATGCTGATGATGAGTTCGTGGAAAACCCATCGTGAAGTCCAGTTCACAACATCCCACATCCAAGTTGGAATACTGAACTCCTACATTGGACCATTAGGCTTATGGTGCTCTATCTTAACTTGCTAACATGTAGAGAACTTAGCCATAAAATTTGCAACATCTTTCTTCATCCCAGTCCACCAATAGATTTCCTGCAAATCGTGGTACCTCTTAGTGCCCCATGGATGAATAAAGTAACGCGCACCATATGCTTCTGCAAGAATTTTCTGCCTTATGCCATCTACGCCTGAAACACCGAGAAGACCCAAGCAATGAAGGATGCCATCTCCCCCTTGGGAGAAAACCTCTATTTTCTGATTATGAACTAACTCTTTTAGCTTGACAAGTATAGGATCCTTATCTTGCTTTTCTTTCACCTCGGAAACTAGAGATGATTCATAACTAATCTGAATACATACACCGCCCTCTGAAGAATTGACTAAGAAAATGCTTAGTCTACAAAGCTAGTGGACTTCCTAGGCTATCTTCTTCTTACTATCATCAACATGATAAATACTACCCATGGATAGTCTACTGATAGCATCGGCCACTACGTTGATTTTTCCCAGATGATAGAGGACACTTATGTCATAATCTTTCAAGAGCTCTAACCACCTTCTCTAACAAAGATTGAGTTCTTTTTAAGAAAAGGCATATTGAAGGATCTTATGATCTTTGAAGACGTCTACATAAACTCCGTAGAGATAATGCCTCCAAATTTTCAAGGCAAAGACTACGACTGCTAACTAAAGATCATGAGTAGGATAATTCCTCTCATGGGGCTTTAAATGTCTAGAGGCGTAGGCTATGACCTTACCATGATGCATGAGGATAAAACCCAAACCCACTCTATATGCATCAAAATATACTATGAAGCCGTCTGAACTATCTGGTAATGCTATAATTGTAGCTGAGGTGAGTCGAGTCTTTAATTCTTAAAAACTCTTCTCGCAAGGATCTGACCACTGGAAATTGACTTTCTTCTGGGTCAATCTGTACATAGGGGATGTAATAGAAGAAAATCCCCCAATAAACCGTCTGTAATAGCAAGCCAAACCCAAGAAACTCCTAATATATGATGGAGAAATAGGGTGAGGACAGTTTCTTACTGCTTCGGTCTTTTGAGGATCTACTTTAATGCCATCACCAAAAAAAATATGGCCAAGGAATGCTACTGATCTTAGCCAAAATTTGCACTTACGGAATTTGGCAAATAATTAATGATTTCTGAGAGTCTGGAGTACTATTTTGAGATGGTCTGCATGATCGTACTCAGTGCGGAAATAGACTAGAATATCATCTATGAAGACTATAAAGAAAATGTACAAGTACTTCTTGAACCCATGGTTCATCAAGTCCATGAAAGCAGCTGGGGTGTTGGTAAGACCAAATGACATGACTAGAAATTTGAAGTGACCATACCGCGTATGTAAAACTATCTTCGGGATGTCACATTCTGTAATTCTGAGTAGATAATAGACGGATCTGAAGTCTATATTAGAGAAATAACTGGGACCCTAAAGTTGGTCAAAGAAGTCATCAATTCTGGGAGGAGGATACTTGTTCTTGATAGTAACCTTATTGAGTTGACGGTAATCTATACACATTTTGATTGAACCGTCTTTCTTGTGCACGAATAAGACTAGAGAGCACCAGAGGGAAATGTTGGGTTTGATGAACCCCTTATCTAAGAGATTCTTCAACTGTTTTTTCAGTTCCCTAAATTTTGCTGGTGCTATTCTGTATGGTGGAATAGAGATAGGCTGAGTGTCTGAATTAAGATCAATACCGAAGTCTATTTCCCTTTTGGCAGAAATTCCTAGAAGATCTTTGGGAAAGACATCTGAATATTCATTTACTACTGGGAATGATTCGAGACTGGGAGCCTCGGAACTAGAATCACTAATATGAACTAGATAATAAACACATCCCTTAGATATCATTTTCCTTTCTCGAAGGTAGGAAACAAGCTGACTACTGAAAGCGGATGCACTACCCTTCAACTCTAGGATGGGTTCATTCGAGAACTAAAATAGAACTATTCTATTTGTGCAGTCGACTGTGGCATAGTAGGAATGAAACCAATCTATGCCGAGAATGACATCAAAATTAGTCATCTCTATTTTGACTAAGTCTGCTGAAGTGACTTTTTGAAATATCATAACTGGGAAGTTCCTGTATACCCACTGGGCTATGATGGTTTTACCCACTAGGGTTGATACTGAAAAGGGCTCTGCTAGAATTTCGGGACTGATTCAGAAATCAACTGCTATATAAGGAGTAACAAAAGATAAGGAAGCTCCTGGATCTTGAAAAGAGTAAATAAGCAAAAATAATATTTGTAACGTACCAGTAACTACATCAGGAGAATTTTCCTGATCGTGTCGAGTCTGAAGAGCATTGAGACGATTTGGGCGTTGCCCACTAGTAGCACTGGAAGTGGCACCCAACTGATTTGGGCAATCGGACTGAGCTGAAGGGGGATTCTATTGACCCTAAAGACTTGGCTGAGGACAGTCTCTAACTGTGGCCTGGCTTTCCAGAATCAAAATAAATGCCACTACCCTCTCTATAAATACCCTGATGGTGCTTACCGCAAGTATGGCAAAGAGGATAGGTGTGGGCACTACTAACCCTGCTCTGGGTCTTAGAGCCTGGCGCTCTATCTTTGTTACCCTCTCTGAACTTAGGAACTGGAGCATTGGCTATAGATGGAGCTGGAACTGATGACTTAGGAGAAAACTAAAAATGGTTTCCTCCTTCTGATTTGGACTGCGCTAAGTTGAAACTACCTGTCTTTGCTCTCTTATTCTATTTTTTGCTTGCTTAATTTTCTTCCCTTCTTTCTATTGAGCATAGTTCATAAGTCTAGCTAATGTCATGTTACTGTTCAGCATGGCGGATCTGCACTCATTAACCAGGTTGTCGTTCACCCTTGAAGCAAACTTACTCATTTTGGATCTACTGTCTGCAACCACATGAGGGGCATACCTATCTAATTGAGTAAACTTAAAAGAACACTCTTTCACTGTCATATTTCCCTACTTAAGGTTGATGAACTCTAGCACCTTGGCTTCTCTAAGCTCTTGGGGAAAGAATCTGTCTAAGAAAGCAGTGACAAACTCCTCCAACTCTATAGGACCTGCGTCATCTGATCTTTCGGACTTCCACTGTTTGAACCAAACATGAGCCACATCCTCTAACTGGTATGCAGCTAGCTCAACACTTTAAATAGTAGTCACCCCATGGCATCTATCACTTTCGGAACTTGATCTATGAATTTCTAAGGGTCTTCATCTACCTAGACCCGAGGAAGGTTGGAGGATTCATTCGTCTGAAGTCCGGAATCCTCGCTACAGCTGAGTTAGCCACCAGATTGGCTGGAACAACTATTAGCCATTCATTATGAGCTGCAGCTGATTGAGCAAGAGTTGTAAATGTGGTCCTGAACTCCGCATGAGAAACATGATCACCCAAACGTTCTTCGAGCTGAGAGGCTGACTAATTTCTTCTTTTAGGAGGCATGTTCTGAAATAAAGAGAAGAAGAGGATTAGACTGAGAGATTGACTTGTGATTATGATAACTGGAATGATATGAATACTAAAAAAAGGGAAACTATTTTTAAAAGATCTCATAGCCTCTTGCTTATAAATGTGGCGCGCAACACACCCATGTATATGACTCTACTAGATGTGGCTTTTAGACTTTTTAGGACTCTATCGAACCTTAGCCTTTGATACCAAGTTAGTAACGACCCTATTTGCAGAACCAAAATGCTACACAGTGCTCATAACCCCGAAGAACCACAACCTAACCCATGACTGATATTTGTACCGGTATACTGCATAAGATAACATAATAATAAGGAAACATGCACTGAAAGGTCATAAGGTTCGATCATGAACATAACTGAATAATGTAACATCTGTGTGGGGTAATAGAATACCCAAAACAAAATATAAGTCTAAAACATAATAGTCTCTATCTAGTCTGCATCAAGTCTGAAAGCCTCTACTCTCTAAAGAATCTGAATAAAGAGTTAATGGGATATGTCCTCAACTTACTCCAACTAATAAGCTAATCAATAAGATACTAGAAAATCATTATGTCCTCGAGGGATGAGGACTCCTGAGTCTAGAATCCACTGCTGATCTGGAACTCGTGTCTCTAAACCTGTGGTGTAACTTAAAAAGAAAGCACCATAGTTCGAATGGGTCAGTACATTTATACCAAGTATATATGTGAGGTAGGCTATATGAAATGGTTCACATGCATGAATAATGCTAACTGACTATCTAACATGAACGTAAGAATACAGGCATAAATACATAACTGTAACTGACACCGTGATTTCATGATTTTAAAGTCTGAATACTGATAACATGACTTAGTTGATAACATGAATAACTATATCTGAGTATAACTGATAACATGGGTGACTGTATCTGAGTATAATTGATAATGTATGTGACTATTACTGACAGTCCTAAATCTGATGGAACTATCTAAGTTCCATACTGTCTCTGAGTTGACTATATCTGACAGTCCTAAAATCCGAAGAACTATCTTATTTAAATTACTGAGACTGATTGACTGTACTGATTGTCCTGATTCTATAACATGAAAATATGGGAAGTAGTATCTAGCCGGCATGCCCCAAAGGTGCTATAATAGCTGAGCTGGGATCCAATCTATCCTTGATTGGAAGGGTGTCAATACCACACCATTGGTAAGGATACGTGTGAGAAACCCTCATATACTAGGTAACTCTAGTGAGAACGGTGGGAACACTAACATAATAGTTTGAGCCACCTCATCTACACTCAAATAGCAGGGTATGATGTCTCCCCCTATGCTGGCTACATAGTTCTGAAATGCAAGGATTTCTTCTAAGAATCCCACCCTCATATAAAAGGTGAGTTACAATCCTTGGGTTCACTCGGTGCTAATTCCTACTACCGTTTGAATGGACACTGAACATGATTTACTAAACTGAACTGAGCATGAACTGAGTTACTAAATTTTTTTGGGTGATGGAATACTACTGATATCTGACAACTGACTGAGTCATGAGATAATGGATATTTTTCTGGAGTCATAAGACTATCTGAGGTCTAAGATTTCATAGCATGACTGAGAGTATCATGAAAAACATGACATGGCTCTAGGTACACAACTAATAATTCAGGTCTAAGTACCCCCAGGAATCGATAGAAGGAAACTTACATAGCATGATTTACTGGAACACTCGACTAACATCATAATACATACTATATTCATAGGAGACTTTCATCAAACATGTAATAGGGATAAACTTGTACATATATGGGAATTTCATGATATCATGCTAGTTAGATAATTTTCCTTCATCTAGGCATTTAATCAAACATATTGTCGGCATAGTACATGTAAAGCACATTATACAAAAATTAAACATCATGCTTCAATCCCAATTCCATCATACAAGGTGTTAGTCATTATATTTATTAAATCTTTATCTATACTAATCAACTCACATGGAATTTATCATCAAATCATGGAATAGAAATCAATTCCTCATTTATCAATATGAAAGAGAACATATAAAGCATGAAAACCTAAAGAAAATCCATAACTTGTCGTTAAAAAGGATTCTTGGACTTCATGAACAAAAGGATTCCATGAATGAACACTATGCATACCTTAGTTCGTGATTTCATGAAGATTGATGGTGAAAGCTTCCTGAATTTGAATCCCCAATAGAAACCCTAGGTTGTCCTTGAGATAAACTAATATGTTTTGGGTGAAAAGTGGTTGAATCACCTATTAAAGGGATTATATAAGGATAGAAAGTTAACCCTTTTAATCCTGGACACGTCATTAAATTTTCAGTAAAATTTCCCAAGTTGGACCCTTGGCGGCGCCGTGTCACTTGAAATTTACAATAAGGAAATTTCATGGTGGTACGACACGGAGCTATTACATTGCCAACTTGTCTATGACTTGGAAGTTTGGCGCGATGTGCCAGTATCACGTAGGAATACTACAATTTGACAATTTCTATTTGAGCTATCTTCGCGACATGCTGAAGGCTCAGGTCAAACACTGTCTCACTAAAAAGGCTCTAACTCTTCGCCCAAGTGTCAGATTCGGGCAAATTATATCTCGATGGAAAACTTATTCAATTTTCCACGTGATAGGAATAACACATGTATAAGAATGAATTCTAATTTCAAAGTATGTTCTAAAATCCTTGAGATGATTTTTGAGCTAAGAAAAAGCATATGTATTACAATATCTCCCCCTTGAGAACATTTTCCCTTGAATGAGACAGACTAAGAAGGGAAACAATGATCTGAAAATTAAATGATCATGATCACATAACGGACATGACTGACAAGTTGAGCATAACATACTGAACATGTATAGCTGATGCATGCGTAACTGATTCATAAATGCATAACTGAAAGTTCTGAAGAACTAAGTTTTCTCACAATGAGAATGCATGTCTGATGCATAACTATATAATTGATCTGATAAATGAATGCATGACTGAATATGTGGTGGTACTTGATACCAAGTTTATCAAAGGAACATGAACATGATAATGAATACTAAGTTAATGATGTACACTAATCATGAAACTGAGCAAGCTTAAGGACAACTGTTACCTTGAGCTTGATCTGTATTGGTGGGGAAGAGGTGAGGCTACTTGGTATGCATATCTGCTTCTTCTTCCTAAGTAGCTCCCACTAGTGACTAATTTCTCAAATGAACTTTAACAAGAGGGACTTCTTTGTTCCTTAATCTACAGGTCTGATAGTCTAGGATTTCAACTGGAATCTCCTTATAAGACAGATTGTTCTGAACATCTATGATCGAAATAGAGACTACGACTTATGGGTCACCTATACATTTCTTGTGCAAAGAGACATGAAATACTTGATTAACTGAGGCTAGATATGAAGGAAATTCGAGCTCATAAGCTACCTTGGCAAATCGACTGAGAATCTTGAAGGGACCAACATATCGGGTACTAATATTTCCCTTCTTGCCGAATCTCTTCACTCTTTTCATAGGAGAGATCTTGAGGTAGACATAGTAACCAATCTCAAACTTGATTTATTTTCTACAAACATCTGTATAAGACTTCTTTTGGCTCTAAGAAGCACGAACTCTTGCTCTAATTAACTGAACTTTATCTAAGGCATCGAATACCAAGTCAGGCCTTATGACTGAGGCCTTACTAACTTCGAACCATCCAATTGGAGATCTACATCTCCTACCATAGAAAACTTCGAATGGAGCCATCTGAATACTGGAATGATAGTTGTTGTTGCATGCAAATTCAATCAAAGCAAGTGGTCATCCCAACTACCCTTGAAATTAATTACACACACCTTTAGCATATCTTTCAAAGTCTGAATGGTCCTTTCTACTTTACCATCTATCTGAGGATGAAAGGCTGTACTGAGATAAACTTGGGTACCTAGACCCTTTTGGAATGCTTTCCAAAAATGAGAGGTCAACTTGGTACCTCTGTCTGAGATAATAGTAAACAGAACACCATACAATCTGACCAGCTCCTTAATATAGAGCTTGGAGTAATCCTCGGCTGAAGAAGAGGTATGAACTGGAAGTAAAAGAGATGATTTGTTCATTCTATCTACAATGACCCAGACTGAATCATGTTGATGACGAGTTCGAGGAAAACCCATCGTGAAGTCCATGTTCATAACTTCCCACTTCCAAGTAGGAATACTGAACTCCTACATAGGACCACTAGGCTTCTGATGCTTTACCTTAACTTGCTGACATGTAGAGAACTTAGCCATAAACTCTACAAAATCTCTTTTCATCCCACTCCACCAATAGATTTCCAGCAAATTGCGGTACATCTTAGTGGACCTTGGATGAATAGAGTAACGCGCACCATGTGCTTCTGCAAGAATTTGCTTCCTTATGTCATCTAGGCCTAGAACACAGGGAAGACCCTGGCAACAAAAGAAGCCATCTTCCCCTTGGGAGAAAACCTCTATTTTTTGATTCTGAACTGACTCTTTTGGCTTGACAAAGTTAAGATCCCTATCTTTCTTTTCTTTCACCTCGGAAACTAGAGATGATTATGAACGACTATGAACACATTCACCGCCCTCTGAAGAATCGACTAAGCAAATTCCTAGTATAGAGAGATGGTGGATTTCCTGGGCTAACTTCTTCTTACTATCATCAACATAAGATATACTACCCATGAATAGTCTACTGAGAGCATCAGCCACTACGTTGGGATTGCTCGGATGATAGAGGACACTCGCATCATAATCTTTCAAGATCTCTAACCACCTTCTCTGATGAATATTAAGATCTTTTTAAGAAAAGACATACTGAAGGCTCTTATGATCTGTGAAGACGTCTACATGAACACAATAGAGATAATACCTCCAAATCTTTAAGGCAAAGACTACGGCTGCTAACTCATTATCATGAGTAGGATAATTCTTATCATGGGGCTTTAACTGTCTAGAGGCGTAGGCTATGACCTTACCATGCTGCATGAGGACACAAACCAAACTCACTCTAGATACATCACAATATACTACGAAACCATCTGAACCGTCTGGTAATGCTAGAACTGGAGCTGAGGTGAGTTAAGTCTTTAATTCTTGAAAACTCTTCTCGCAAGGATCTGAACACTGGAACTTGACATTCTTCTGAATCAATCTGTACATAGGAGATATAATAGGAGAAAATACCTTAATAAACCATCTATAATAGCCAGTCAAACCTAAGAAACTCTTAATTTTGGATGGGTAAATAGGGCAAGGCTAGTTTCTTACCACTTTGGTCATTCGAGGATCTACCCTAATGCTATCACCAAAAATAATATGGCTAAGTAATGATACAAATCTTAGCCAAAATTCGCACATACTGAATTTGGCGAATATTTGATGATTTCTGAGAGTCTGGAGTACTATTCTGAGATAGTCTCCATGATCACGCTCAGTGCTGGAATAGAGAAGAATATCATCTATGAAGACTTTGATGAACATATCCAAGTACTTCTTGAACACACAGTTTATCAAGTCCATGAAAGCGACTGGGGAATTGGTAAGACCAAATGACATGAATAGAAATTCCAAGTGACCATACCGCATACGAAAAGCTATCTTTAGGATGTCATATTCTCTAACTCTGAGATGATGATAGCCGGATCTGAGGTCTATCTTAGAGAAATAACTGGTACCCTGAAGTTGGTCAAACAAATCATGGATTCTGGGAAGAGGATACTTGTTCTTGACTTTAACCTTATTGAGTTGACGGTAATCTACACACATTCTGAGTGAACTATCTTTCTTGCGCCTGAATAAGACTGGTGTGCCCCACGGGGAAATGCTGGGTCTAATGAATCCCTTATCTAAGATATCCTTCAAATTTTCATTCAGTTCCTTGAGTTTTGTTGGTTCCATTTTGTATGTCAGAATAGAGATAGGCTGAATGTATAAAAGAAGATCAATACCAATGTCTATTTTCCTTTTGGGAGGAATTCCTAGAAGATCTTCGAGAAAGACATCTGAATATTCATTCACTATTGGGACTGATTCGAGACTTGGAACCTTGGAACTGGAATATCTAACATGAACTAGATAATAAACATATCCCTTAGATATCATTTTCCTTGCCCAAAGGTAGGAAACAAGCTAACTACTGAAAGCAGATACACTACCCTTCAACTCTAGGACGGGTTTATTTGGGAACTAAAACTGAACTATACTATTTCTGCAGTTGACTGTGGGATATAAGGAATGCAGCCAATCCATGCCGAGAATGATATCAAAATCAGTCATCTCTATTTCGACTAAGTCTGCTGAAGTGACTTTTTGAAATATTATAACCAGGCAGTTCTTGTATACCCGTCGGTATATGATGATTTTACCAACTGGGGTAGAGACTAAAAAGGGCTCTGCTAGAATTTTGGGACTGATTCTGAAATCAACTGCGATATAAGGAGTAACAAAAGACAAGAAAGCTCCTGGATCTAGCAAAGCATAAACATGCACATGAAAGATTTGTAACATACCAGTAACTAAAAAAAGAGAATTTTCCAGATCGTGTCGAGTCAGAAGAGGATAGAGACTATTTGGGTGTTGCCCTCTAGTAGCACTGGAAGTGGCACCCTGTTGATTTGGGAGACCGGACTGAGCTGAGGACTAATTCTGCGGACCTTGAGGACTTGGGTGATGAAAGTCTCTAACTCTATTGCCTGGCTTTCCCCAACTGAAACAAATGCCACTACCTACTCAACAAACACCCTGATGGTTCTTATCGCATATCTGGTAAAGAGGATAGGTGCGAGCACTACTAAAACTTCCCTGGGTCTTAGAGCCTGGCTCTCTATCTTTGATACCCTCTCGGAACATAGGATCTAGAGCACTGGATGTAGAGGGAGCTGGAGCAGATGACTTAGGATGAAACTGAGAATAGTTTCCTCCTTCTAATTTAGGTTGCGCGAAGTTAAACTACCTGTCTATTGTCTTTTCATCTTCTTCTTTTCCCTTACTTAATTTTTTGCCCTTCTATCAGTTGAGCATGGGTCATAAGGCTAGCTAAGGTCATGTCACTATTTAGCATGGTGGATCTCAGTCATTAACCACGTAGTAATTATCCCCTAAAGAACCTCTATCTTTTTTGAAGAGTCGTTTCCCTATTCTCAGTAGGGGTCCATGTAGGCCAATGCTATTCTAGTGGGATTCAGCATATCACTATTATTATCACTGCTTTCTGTTGAGAAGGCTTCTTCTAGAAGTTGCAATACTTCTTCTTCTGTAGTTTCTTGGCTTTCCATATCATGTAAAGCCTTCTTCAATTTTTCTTTTAATGATTTCTTACTCAATGAGGCATTGCTGGATGACCCAAAAGGTAAAGATTTCTTTTCCTTGTTGGGTGTTCTTGGAGCGACTAGCTTGGGAGTATAGCCCTTCACCTTGATCTCTTTGGATAAGTATTTGATTCTATCTTGCTCTCCTTTGGCGAAGTTCCAAGAGATAATATATGATACTCTTTTCTTAATAAAGAATTTACACATTTGGATGTGCTCAGGGAGGATTGTACACCCTTTTTTTGTGCAGAAAACCATGAATCTGCTAGCGAATTGTAAGGGGAGGATTTCCTTGATTCCCCCAAAATATATCCACCATTCGTAGAACCATCTAGGAATAATGGCATCTACCTTAGCAGGACAATATTTAACAAACCAGGTATGTCCTGTCCTAACTTATAGAAAATTAAACCATGCAGACTTATAGTCATACCAATTATACGTATGGGGACGATGAGGCATGGATAATGCTATTGGTGTGTGAAGGTGATCAGCAAACTAATTAAACGGGGTTAATACCCTTTTGATAGTAAACCTAGAATAATCAATATATTCCGGATTTTGTTCATTCATGTTGTGCTCGACTTCAATGGAGTCGGTGTCGACGAGGATGGCCTCGTAGAATCTTCTTATTTTAAGTGAAGTCTCAGTATCCAGAAAATTCTTATCATTATAGACCGTCTTGATCAGCTGGTCCAATGGGTACCCCTCATATTCTTTGTGAAGGGCAATGATTGGCATTACCTGTGTGTTAATAAACTTGAATTCTTCTTTTGGGGAAGGTGCTGTAGTTTGGATGACAGATTTGGATGCTGCAGGATTTACTGCTTGGGCGAAGGATTCTGGGGCCTTCATAGCATAACTTTGCTTGGACTGAACCGATGAACTCGGTGATGGTTTAGTATCTAAAGGCTTACCGATTTTTAGATCTACTAGCTTAGTGGAGATGGGAGGAGGAAGCCTTGGGGCTTCGGATATGGCGACATACCTTTTCTGAGAAGGCAACTGGAATTCTGATTTTAATACCGGTCGATGTGGAACTGATGGCCTCAGTGGATTCATTGATGCTGAAGGGGAATCAAAAGGTCTTGCCATTTTGGTCTGGTCTGGTTTATTGACTGCTGGGGTTTTACCCAGCGTAGTTGGTCTCATTTCTTCCCTGTAAGAATTCTCTTGTTAGAAAATCAGGAAGGGAGTTATTTTCTCCTTTAATAAAATCGATTGGAAAATCAAAGCTAGATAGGAGAGCTTGCCATTTAGCAAATATTTGTTTTGAAACCAAGTTTTTTACATCCTTTTTTAAGATTTCATTAGTAGACTTGCAATCTACTCTTAATAAAAATTCTTTGATAACCAGGTCATCCTGAAACTTTGTGATACATAGCACTATAGATAAAACTTCCTTTTTAACCGTGCTTTAATTTCTTTGTGCTGAGTTCCATACTTCAGAAGTGAATCGGACTAGTTGCTCCGGGGATTGGGATTTCTCCGGGTAGGTTGGGAGAGGCTGGGTGATAGCATCAAAATTCCAGTCATTTTGGTGCAAGATTTCATCCCAAACAATAGCTTTGGGGACAAATATATTGGCCTTAGCTCTATTTGCCTCCATGAGGGTTGTGACACCTCTGGGGCTGGTGATTCAAGCCTTTGGGGATAAATTTGTACCCATTAGCCTATAATATACACGGTATATTATTGCTATTTCTCTTGTATTATCCTTACCTGGCTCTGATACCAAGAAGGATCCAAGAGTTTAAAAGAGAGCGGAAGAAGAAAGAAGATATGAAAACTTACAAATTTATTTAAAGCGAAAGCATTTCAAGAGAAGAGATTACAAGAGAGAGATTTAGCAGGTAGAAGATATCTAGGATATTTTCTGATGCCTTCTCTAAAATTACATGAAGTCTTTATATAGACTAAGGGAAATGTAAAGATAATCTGAAGTGTACAAGTGTAAGGCTATGATCATTCTGTGATGACCGACAATTGTTTTGAATAGTTTTGATGCTTTTCAAGAAAGCTGTATGCGTCTTTTCCTTTTAGAAAAAGCAGTGGGTATGCGTCTTTTCCTTTTAGAAAAGCAGTGGGTCCCAAAGATTCATATTGGAATAGTGGGTTGCCTCTTCAGAAAAGATAATTCCAGTTCTTTGAACCTCTATCTTTTTTGAAGAGTCGTTTCCCTATTCTTAGTAGGGGTCCATGTAGGCCAATGCTATTCCAGTGGGATTCAGCATATCACCATTATTATCACTGCTTCCTGTTGAGGAGGCCTCTTCTAGAAGTTGCAATACTTCTTCTTCTGTAGTTACTTGGCTTTCCATATCATGTAAAGCCTTCTTCAATTTTTCTTTTAATGCCTTCTTACTCAATGAGGCATTGCTGGATGACCCAAAAGGTAAAGATTTCTTTTCCTTGTTGGGTGTTCTTGGAGCGACTGGCTTGGGAGTCCAGCCCTTCACCTTGATCTCTTTGGAAAGGTATTTGATTCTATTTTGCTCTCCTTTGGCGAAGTTCCAAGAGATAATATATGATACTCTTTTCTTAATAAATAATTTACACATTTGGATGTGTTCAGGGAGGGTTGTACACCCTTCTTTTGTGCAGAAATCCATGAATCTGCTAGCGAATTATAAGGGGAGGATTTCCTTCATTCCCCTAAAATATAACCACCATTCGTAGAGCC
Organism: Capsicum pubescens; assembly: GCA_030864215.1. Taxonomy (NCBI): domain Eukaryota; kingdom Viridiplantae; phylum Streptophyta; class Magnoliopsida; order Solanales; family Solanaceae; genus Capsicum; species Capsicum pubescens. The sequence continues at coordinate 161,220,590 of CM061549.1, read as the reverse complement.
ATCTATGAATAATGGCATCTACCATAGCAGGACAATATTTAACAAACCAGGTATGTCCTGTCCTAACATATAGAAAATTAAACCATGCAGACTTATAGTCACACCAATTATACTTCTGGGGACGATGAGGCATGGATAATGCTATTGGTGTGTGAAGGTGATCAGCAAACCAATTAAACGGGGTTAATACACTTTTGATAGTAAACCTAGAATAATCAATATATTCTGGATTTCGTTCATTCATGTTGTGCTCGACTTTAATGGAGTCGGTGTCGACGAGGATGGCCTCGTAGAATCTTCTAGTTTTAAGTGGAGTCTCAGTATCCACAAAATTCTTATCATTATAGACCGGCTTGATCAGCTGGACCAATGGGTACCCCTCGTATTCTTTGTCAAGGGCAATGATTGGCATTACCTGTGTTGTAATAAACTTGAATTCTTCTTTTGGGGAAGGTGCTGTAGTTTGGATGACAGCTCTGGATGCTGCAGGATTTACTGCTTGGGAGAAGGATTCTGGGGCCTTCATAGCATAACTTTGCTTGGACGGAACCGATGAACTCGGTGATTGCTTAGTATCCAAAGGCTTACCGGTTTTTAGATCCACTAGCTTAGTGGGGATGGGAGGAGGAAGCCTTGGGGCTTCGGATATGGCGGCATACCTGTTCTGAGAAGGCAACTAGAATTCTGATTTTAATACTGGTCGCTGTGGAACTGATGGCCTCAGTGGATTCATTGATGTTGAAGGGGAATCAAAAGGTCTTGCCATTTTGGTCTGGTCTGGTTTATTGACTGCTGGGGTTTTACCCAGCGTAGTTGGTCTCATTTCTTCCCTGTAATAATTCTCTTGTTAGAAAATCAGGAAGGGAGTTATTTTCTCCTTTAATAAAATCGATTTGAAAATCAAAGCTAGATAGGAGAGCTTGCCATCTAGCAAATATTTGTTTTAAAACCAAGTTTTTTACATCCTTTTGTAAGATTTCTTTTGCAGACTTACAATCTACTCTAAATAAAATTCTTTGTTAACCAGGTCATCCTGAAACTTTGTGATACATAGCACTATAGATAAAACTTTCTTTTTAACCGTGCTGTAATTTCATTGTGTTGAGTTCCATACTCCAGAAGTGAATCGGACTAGTTGCTCCGGGATTGGGGGACTACCTGTTGTTTTAAGATACCACCATATCCAATATCAGAAGCATCTGTTTTGGCTACCATATATGCATCAGGATTAGGGATTCCTAAACAGGGAACACTTTTGACAAGGTTTTTTACCTTGATAACAACATTGGTTTGTTCTAAGCTCCAAAGGACAGGGTTTTTTTAAGCCTTTTGTAAAGAGGCTCGCAAACTTGTCTGATATTTGGAATGAATTCTGCTACATAGTTTAGACTTCCCAAAAATCTTTGGAGTTGAGTTTTATCACTAATCTCGTTAGGGAATTTTGAAGAGAACTCTATAGCTCGGCAGATAGGTTTATAACTACCTTGGTTAAGGTCGTTCCCTAAGAACCTGATTGAAGTCTGAAAAAGTTTCATCTTAGCAGCGCTGATGACTAATCCATTAAATTTAACAATCTTAAAGAAAGTGATAAGATGCTTAAAATGAGAATCAATGTTTTCAGAAAAGATAAGTACATCATCAATATAGACAATTAACATGTAATTGTAAGGGTTGAAGATGTTGTTCATAATATTCTGGAATTCAGAAGAGGCATTCTTGAGCCCAAAAGGTAAGACATTACATTCATAATGTCCAAAAGGGACATTGAAAGCAGTCTTAAATTTATCTTTTTCAGCAATCTGGATTTTCCAGAAGCCGGACTTCATGTCAAACTTACTGTAAAGGTTAGCTTTACAAGTTCTCTTTAAAAGATCTCTTTTATTAGGGATTGGATGCCTAATCCATTTTAGGATGGCATTTAGTGACTTGTAATTAATTACTAGCCTGGGAGTTCCTCTTTCTTTTTCTGAGCTTTTATTTACATAAAAGACAGAGCAACTCTATGGGGAATTAGAGGTCCTAATGATTCCATTTTCTAACAAATGGTTAATTTCAATCTTGCAGACTTCCATCATTTGTTGGTTCATCTGAATGGGCCTTGCCTTAGTAGGGATGGCATGTTCATTAAATCTCATAATGTAGGGAAGTTCTACAGAATGCTTTTTCCTTTCCCAGAAGGCATTAGGGAGTTCTGAACAAATTTCTCTTTCAAAACTCTTTTAAAGATTGGATATTTTGCTTACCATCTCCGGGGTTTTTAAAACTTGTTCAATCTGTTTTAGTTGAACCTCCTGTTTCAGAAAACGAATGTGAGAAGAAAGTCTATTTATTTTAAAAGCAGTTTTCTCTTTAATATGGTTGCCTTCCTTTTCTGAGAGAGGTCTTAACAGAGGGAAGAAAAGTTCTTGATCTAAAATGGTGGTGCGGATTCCATCAAAATTGCTCAAGTATGGTCTGATTTGGTTAACAAAAGGTATTCCAAGGATTATATCTTCTGTAATACCTTCAGTAATAACAAAGTCATTAACAAGGCAAATGCCACTGTTGCAGATATGAGCTTTGGAAAGCTTATAATCGATCTTCATCTTTTCTCCTGTGGCAGAGTATATACGAGAAGTACTTTTCTGAAGATACTTTGTGGGTATTAGACCTTTAACAATACAATTGCTATTTGCACCCATATCGAAGAGGGCGACTCTGTTAAGAACAAAGTCTTTGTTGATAACAATTTTTACCACTATGTGTTCGCTATAACCTTTGATGGTGGAAATAACGGCATTTGAGGCAGAAGGTGTTTCTGAGCCAGGGAATGATCCTGGCTCTTTAAGGTGGTCACTTAGTGTGAGATCAGTGATTATTGGGGTGGCTCTGGGAGAGCTTGGAGTCGACATATCTTTGGCTGAAGATACATTTTAAAGGACTTGTTCCGTCAGAATATTAAGCTCGACTCTATCCAGTCATACTTTGAGATCTCTGATTTCTGTTTTTAGGGTAGAGATTTCTCCCTTGAGGTCAGATATAGTCGGCTCGGTAGGCTTGTCAAAACGGGCCATAACTTGTTTCATGCTAAAAGGCTGAACAGTTGGTTTGGGGGATTTCTCTTCCTGAGAAAGCATGAGTCTCTTGAGTTCTAGAAGATATTGACTTCTAGCCTCATTATCTTGGATATGTTCTATAATGTCAAACAAAATTTCTTTAGGATTTTTTGTTATGACATTGATAGATTTCTTGGTGCAGGTACAGAACGTACCGCTGCAAGAACAGTCTTGACTAGACTGGGATTGGTCTGACTCATAGGCGGCGTTGATAAAATCTTCGTCGCTAAAGTCTTCACTTGAAGAACTGGTAGAATCTGAAGAGGAGGATGAATCATCTTCCATAAGGGAAAACAACTTATCTTTGATTTCTTCAGATAGCCCTAGTTGGTTGATTTTGCTCTTTTTGCCTGAATTACATTCTTTGGCCCTATGGCCAGTCTTGCCGCAAGTCCAACAAACATCCTTTTTTGAAGATTTTCGTTTACTCTTCCGGCTGGTTTTGCGAGAAGTAAAGTCATCCTTTTTGGAGGATTCTCTTCAAGACTTATGCCTCCTAGGGTTTTTAGAAGACTTCTTCCTATGTTTCTTACTAGGCGGGGAAGAGACATTAGGAAATCCATAGTCTTGACAAAAAGTTCCTAACCCATATTTGGAGGAACTATCTTTCTTAAGCTGTTTCTTAAGCTTTAAGTCTGTGCAGAGATCAATCCCTACCGTAGTAATAAAACTAATTAGGTCACCATAGGTTAGGGTGTCGTAAGGTATTTGTCATTCGAATCTATCCTTAATTTTGGTCCTAACCTTTTCTGCAAATAGGGTTGGAAGGCCGCTAATAAATTATTCTTTCCAGAAATCTTTATTGCAGTCCGGTCGGATCATAACTTTGACTAGAAAGGTGTCCTTATACCACCTGAAGTCTGCTAAGTCCTTGCATCTAAGATTGTTAAGAATTTCTAAGCTCCTGTCCTGAAATAGCTTAGGTTCCCCTATGAAATGCCTAGCTATGTGATATAGCAAGGTGGCACAGACGTCTTCTTTTTCTACTTGTTGAAGACTGTCTTGACCTTGTTCGTTTTTTACCATAGTAGTTTCTATGGATGTGGATTCCCAGATAATACATCTGACGTCTTCTGCGAAATAGTTATCCCACCAGTGTTTTATCATACCAGTAAAACCTGATGCAATCAAAGTGGCAGCTTGCTTATCTGAAGCTCCCTTCATCTTATAGGCGGTGATTGCCATACCCATTTCATGGAATTTGTTGTAGATTTGGTGTTCAGCCAAACCGTCAACATTCCATTCAGTTATTCCTCTACCATCATAGTTTGAACTAGAGAGGGTATGATTTTCTTCGAACTGGGTGTCTGGGGGAGAGGGTTTCGTGTAATAGTTTCTCTTTGTAGAAAAACATTCACTGGTAAGTTTTGAAAGAGATCCTTTCTCTTTGTTGATACTGGAGGCTTACTGCGTGCCGGTACTGGAGGAAGGTACCTCTTTTCCCGAGATTTTGAATTTAGAAAGCTTCTCATTTATTTGGTCAAGAATCTTAGATGAGACTTGAAAGTCATCGCTAAGTGTAGGGAATTTTTCTTTTTGAAATTCAGGAATCTTAAAGATAGGATTGGTAGTAAAGCTAGCACTAGAAGTACTTTTCGAAGGAGAATAAAAAGGTGCCCGGGAGTCTTTGGTATCTCCTATCTGTTGGGAGATGGTATGGAGAACTTGATTCGTCTAGTTGTTTTGTTCAAATATTCGATGAAGATCTTTGTTACAGGGAGCCATTGAAGGCCTGTCATGCTTCTTTTTGAAAGGAGAAGCATTTAAGATCTCGTTAGAGTGGGGAATTTTTATTCCCTCAAGTGGGGGAGTAATAGATTTAACAATTTTGTTACTCTGAGTGTACCATTTTTTAATGATAACTTGGAGGGATTCATTTTGATTTTCCATCCTTACTGTACACTCAAACCATTTAAAGAATTCGATATCACATCGAAGTCTTTTCATGTCAGCAATCCAGAGTCGTCCGAACTCTTTTTGCTTTTCTTTATTATAGGTACTTGTGTACCATTTTCTCCTTAAAGCGTCTTTGGGGCGATACCAAAGAACTTCTAGAGCTTTGAGATCAGGGATAAATTCTTTATCTGACTTGATGACATTTAACCCTGGGTCAGTCCTAATCTTTTGGCTGGATAGATTAGGAGGGGGCTCCATGTCCGAGGCTGTAGGGCTGCCTGGGTCATAGAGATTTTCAGGTTCGCTGACCCGAGTATGTTGTTGATAATAGACTTTGGGAACAGGTCCTGAGAAGTCAACTCCTTTGACCCTTCCTTTGTCATTGTCGTTCTCCTTACTCCCTCCTGAGTGTTTCGAGGTAGATGGTCTGTGCGAGACAGATCCTCGGAAGGAAGAGGTTCGGGGTGCCTCGAATCCAGACTGATAGGGAAACAATTATTAACACATAAGATGTTTTCAGTAAATAATCCTTAATGACAGGAATTATAAAAAAATTAAACTAATGCATAAGAGTCTTATGGGATCTAGCAGGTCTTAATGGCTTTTACAACAGCTTTCTCCTAGAGATATCTTAGCGACAGGACCACCAACAAGGTCGAACGCTTACCTTAGCTTATGACCATACTTTCAGGCTGACCAACGTCTGAAACCGGATATTAATTGGACACTTCAAACACCATGAGAAAGCGAATACCCCATACTAGCAATTACCCCTTTATCAGACAATGTCCATTAAATTAATTAAATTATAAGTTGAATCATTGAAAGATTACCTTTGAAAATACCTTATAGAAAATAAGTTTCCCATGCTCTAGACAATATATATGCTTAGCTGCTCATGCTAAGAAGATATATTGCCAACCTGGCTCTGATACCAAGAAGGATCCAAGAGTTTAAAAGAGAGCGGAAGAAGAAAGAAGATATGAAAAACTTACAAATTTATTTAAAGCGAAAGCATTTCAAGAGAAGAGATTACAAGAGAGAGATTTAGCAGGTAGAAGATATCTAGGATATTTTCTGATGCCTTCTCTAAAATTACATGAAGTCTTTCTATGGACTAAGGGAAATGTAAAGATACATCTGAAGTGTACAAGTGTAAGGCTATGATCATTCTGTGATGACCGACAATTGTTTTGAATTGTTTTGATGTTTTTCAAGAAAGCTGTATGCGTCTTTTCCTTTTAGAAAAAGCAGTGGGTATGCATCTTTTCCTTTTAGAAAAGCAGTGGGTCCCAAATATTCCTATTGGAATAGTGGGTTGCCTCTTCAGAAAAGATAATTCCAGTTCTTTGAACCTCTATCTTTTTTGAAGAGCCGTTTCCCTATTCTCAGTAGGGGTCCATGTAGGCCAATGCTATTCCAGTGGGATTCAGCATATCACCATTATAATCACTGCTTCCTGTTGAGGAGGCTTCTTCTAGAAGTTGCAATACTTCTTCTTCTGTAGTTTCTTGGCTTTCCATATTATGTAAAGCCTTCTTCAATTTTTCTTTTAATGCCTTCTTACTCAATGAGGCATTGCTGGACGACCCAAAAGGTAAAGATTTCTTTTCCTTGTCGGGTGTTCTTTGAGCGACTGGCTTGGGAGTCCAGCCCTTCACCTTGATCTCTTTGGACAAGTATTTGATTCTATCTTGCTCTCCTTTGGCGAATTTCCAAGAGATAATATATGATACTCTTTTCTTAATAAAGAATTTACACATTTGGATGTGCTCAGGGAGGGTTGTACACTATTCTTTTGTGCAGAAACCCATGAATCTTCTAGCGAATTATAAGGGGAGGATTTTCTTGATTCCCCCAAAATATATCCACCATTCGTAGAACCATCTAGGAATAATGGCATCTACCATAGCAGGACAATATTTAACAAACCAGGTATGTCCTGGCCTAACATATAGAAAATTAAACCATGTAGACTTATAGTCATACCAATTATACGTCTGGGGACGATGAGGCATGGATAATGCTATTGGTGTGTGAAGGTGATCAGCAAACCAATTAAACGGGGTTAATACCCTTTTGATAGTAAACCTAGAATAATCAATATATTCCGGATTTCGTTCATTCATGTTGTGCTCGACTTCAATGGAGTCGGTGTCGACGAGGATGGCCTCGTAGAATCTTCTTGTTTTAAGTGGAGTCTCAGTATCCACAAAATTCTTATCATTATAGACCGGCTTGATCAGCTGGTCCAATGGGTACCCCTCGTATTCTTTGTCAAGGGCAATGATTGGCATTACCTGTGTGGTAATAAACTTGAATTCTTCTTTTGGGGAAGGTGCTGTAGTTTGGATGACAGCTTTGGATGCTGCAGGATTTACTGCTTGGGCGAAGGATTCTGGGGCCTTCATAGCATAACTTTGCTTAGACTGAACCGATGAACTCGGTGATTGTTTAGTATCCAAAGGCTTACCGGTTTTTAGATCCACTAGCTTAGTGGGGACGGGAGAAGGAAGCCTTGGGGCTTCGGATATGGCTGCATACCTGTTTTGAGAAGGCAACTGGAATTCTGATTTTAATACCGGTCGCTGTGGAACTGATGGCCTCAGTGGATTCATTGATGCTGAAGGGGAATCAAAAGGTCTTGCCATTTTGGTCTGGTCTGGTTTATTGACTGCTGGGGTTTTACCCAGCGTAGTTGGTCTCAATTCTTCCCTGTAAGAATTCTCTTGTTAGAAAATCAGGAAGGGCGTTATTTTCTCCTTTTATAAAATCGATTTGAAAATCAATGCTAGATAGGAGAGCTTGTCATCTAGCAAATATTTGTTTTGAAACCATGTTTTTTACATCCTTTTGTAAGATTTCTTTAGCAGACTTGCAATCTACTCTTAATAAAAATTCTTTGTTAACCAGGTCATCCTAAAACTTTGTGATACATAGCACTATAGATAAAACTTCCTTTTTAACCGTGCTGTAATTTCTTTGTGCAGAGTTCCATACTCCAGAAGTGAATCAGACTAGTTGCTCCGGGGATTGGGGGACTACTTGTTGTTTTAAGATACCACCATATCCAATATCAGAAGCATCTGTTTTGACTACCATAAATGCATCAGGATTAGGGATTCCTAAACAGAGAAGACTTTTGACAAGGCTTTTTACCTTGATGACAACATTGGTTTATTCTAAGCTCCAAGGGACAGGGGTTTTTTTAATCCTTTTGTAGAGAGGCTCGAAAACTTGTTTGATATTTGGAATGAAGTCTGCTACATAGTTTAGACTTCCCAAAAATCTTTGGAGTTGAGTTTTATCACTAATCTCATTAGGGAATTTTGAAGAGAACTCTATAGCTCGGCAGATAGGTTTATAACTACCTTGGTTAAGGTTGTTCCCTAAGAACCTGATAGATGTCTGAAAAAGTTTCATCTTAGCTGCGCTGATGACTAATCCATTAAATTTAACAATCTTAAAGAAACTGTTAAGATGCTTAAAATGAGAATCAATGTTTTCAGAAAAGATAAGTACATCATCAATATAGACAATTAACATGTAACTGTAAGTATTGAAGATGTTGTTCATAATATTCTGGAATTCAGAAGTGGCATTCTTGAGCCCAAAGGGTAAGACATTCCATTCATAATGTCCAAAAGGGACATTGAAAGCAGTCTTAAATTTATCTTTTTCAGCAATCTGGATTTGCCAGAAGCCGGACTTCATGTCGAACTTACTGTAAAGGTTAGCTTTACAAGTTCTCTTTAAAAGATCTCTTTTATTAGGGATTGGATGCCTAATCCATTTTAGAACGGCATTTAGTGGCTTGTAATTAATTACTAGCCTGGGCGTTCCTCTTTCTTTTTCTGCGCTTTTATTTACATAAAAGGCCGAGCAACTCCATGGGGAATTAGAGGTCCTAATGATTCCATTTTCTAACAAATGGTTAATTTCAATCTTGCAGACTTTCATCATTTGTTGGTTCATCTGAATGGGCCTTGCCTTAGTAGGGATGGCCTGTTCATTAAATCTCGTAATGTAGGGAAGTTCTACAGAATGCTTTTTCCTTTCCCAGAAGGCATTAGGGAGTTCTGAACAAATTTCTCTTTCAAAACTCTTTTGATGATTGGCTATTTTGCTTACCATCTCCGGGGTTTTTTAAACTTGTTCAATCTATTTTAGTTGAACCTCCTGTTTCGAAAAACGAATGTGAGAAGAAAGTCTGTTTTTTTTAAAAGCAATTTTCTCTTTAATAAGATTACCTTCCTTTTCTGAGAGAGGTCTTAACAGAGGGAAGAAAAGTTCTTGATCTAAAATGGTGGTGCGGATTCCATCAAAATTGCTCAAGTATGGTCTGATTTGGTTAACAAAAGGTATTCCAAGGATTATATCATCTGTAATACCTTCAGTAATAACAAAGTCATTAATAAGGCAAATGTCATTGTTGCAGATATGAGCTTTGGAAAGCTTATAATCGATCTTCATCTTTTCTCCTGTGGCAGAGTATAGACGAGAAGTACTTTTCTGAAGATACTTTGTGGGTATTAGACCTTTAACAATACAATTGTTGTCTGCACCCGTATCGAAGAGGGCGACTCTGTTAAGAACAAAGTCTTTGTTGATAACAATTTTTACCACTATGTGTTCGCTATAACCTTTGATGGTGGAAATAGCGGCATTTGAGGCAGAAGGTGTTTCTGAGCCAGGGAATGATCCTGGATCTTTAAGGTGGTCACTTAGTGTGAGATCAGTGATTTTTGGGGGGGCTATGGGAGAGCTTGGAGTCGACATATCTTTGGCTGAAGATACATTTTTAAGGACTTGTTCCGTCAGAATATTAAGCTCGACTCTATCCAGTCTTACTTTGAGATCTCTGATTTCTGTTTTTAGGGTAGAGATTTCTCCTTTGAGGTCAGATATCGTCGGCTCGGTAGGCTTGTCAAAACGGGCCATAACTTGTTTCATGCTAAAAGGCTGAACAGTTGGTTTGGGGGATTTCTCTTCCTGAGAAAGCATGAGTCTCTTGAGTTCTAGAAGATATTTACTTCTAGCCTCATTATCTTGGATATGTTCTATAATGTCAAACAAAATTTCTTTAGGATTTTTTGTTATGACATTGATAGATTTCTTGGTGCAGGTACAGAACGTACCACTGCAAGAACAGTCTTGACTAGACTGGGATTGGTCTGACTCATAGGCGGCGTTGATAAAATCTTCATCGCTAAAGTCTTCACTTGAAGATCTGGTAGAATCTGAAGAGGAGGATGAATCATCTTCCATAAGGGAAAACAACTTATCTTTGATTTCTTCAGATAGCCCTAGTTGGTTGATTTTGCTCTTTTTGCCTGACTTACAATCTTTGGCCCTATGGCCAGTCTTGCTGCAAGTCCAACAAACATCCTTTTTTGAAGATTTTCGTTTACTCTTCCAGCTGGTTTTGCGAGAAGTAAAGTCATCCTTTTTGGAGGATTCACTTCTAGACTTATGCCTCCTAGGGTTTTTAGAAGACTTCTTCCTATGTTTCTTACTAGGCGGGGAAGAGACATTAGGAAATCCATAGTCTTGACAAAAAGTTCCTAACCCATATTTGGAGGAACTATCTTTCCTAAGCTGTTTCTTAAGCTTTAAGTCTGTGCAGAGATCAATCCCTACCGTAGTAATAAAACTAATTAGGTCACCATAGGTTAGGGTGTCATAAGGGATTTGTCCTTTGAATCTATCCTTAATTTTGGTCCTTACCTTGTCTACAAATAGGGTTGGAAGACCGCTAATAAATCATTCTTTCCAGAAATCTTTATTGCAGTCCGGTCGGATCATAACTTTGACTAAAAAGGTGTCCTTATACCACCTGAAGTCTGCTAAGTCCTTGCATCTAAGATTGTTAAGGATTTCTAAGCTCCTGTCCTGAAATAGCTTAGGTTCCCCTATGAAATGGCTAGCTATGTGATATAGCAAGGTGGCACAGACGTCTTCTTTTTCTACTTGTTGAAGACTGTCTTGACCTTGTTCGTTTTTGACCAAAGTAGTTTCTCTGGATGTGGATTCCCAGATAAGACGTCTGACGTCTTCTGCGAAATAGTTATCCCACCAGTGTTTTATCATACCAGTAAAACCTGATGCAATCGATGTGGCAGCTTGCTTATCTGAAGCTCCCTTCATCTTATAGTCGGTGATTTCCATACCTATTTCATGGAGTTTGTTGTAGATTTGGTGTTCAGCCAAACCATCAACATTCCATTCAGTTATTCCTCTACCATCATAGTTTGAACTAGAGAGGGTATGATTTTCTTCGAACTGGGTGTCTGGGGGAGAGGGTTTCGTGTAATAGTTTCTCTTTGTAGAAAAACGTTCACAGGTAAGTTTTGAAAGAGATCCTTTCTCTTTGTTCATACTGGAGGCTTCCTGCGTGCCGGTACTGGAGGAAGGTACCTCTTTTCCCGAGATTTTGAATTTAGAAAGCTTCTCATTTATTTGGTCAAGAATCTAAGATGAGACTTGAAAGTCATCGCTAAGTGTAGGGAATTTTTCTTTTTGAAATTCAGGAATCTTAAAGATAGGATTGGTAGTAAAGCTAGCACTAGAAGTACTTTTCAAAGGAGAATAAAAAGGTGCTCGGGAGTCTTTGGTATCTCCTATCTGTTGGGAAATGGTATAGAGAACTTGATTCGTATAGTTTTTTTGTTCAACTATTCGATCAAGATCTTTGTTACAGGGAGCCATTGATGGCCTGTCATGCTTCTTTTTGAAAGGAGAAGCATTTAAGATCTCGTTAGAGTAGGGAATTTTTATTCCCTCAAGTGGGGGAGTAACAGATTCAACAATTTTGGTACTCTGAGTGTACCATTTGTTAATGATAACTTTGAGGGATTCATTTTGATTTTCCATCCTTCCTGTACACTCAAACCATTTAAAGAAATCGATATCACATCGAAGTCTTTTCATGTCAGCAATCCAGAGTCGTCCGAACTCTTTTTTCTTTTCTTTCTTGTAGGTACTTTTGTACCATTTTCTCCTTAAAACGTCTTTGGGGCGATACCAAAGAACTTCTATAGCTTTGAGATCAGGGATAAATTCTTCATCTGACTTGATGACATTTAACCCTGGGTCAGTCCTAATCTTTTGGCTGGATAGATTAGGAGGGGGCTCCATGTCCGAGGCTGTAGGGCTGCCTGGGTCATAGAGATTTTCAGGTTCGCTGACCCGAGTATGTTGTTGATAATAGACTTTGGGAACAGGTCCTGAGAAGTCAACTCCTCTGACCCTTCCTTTATCATTGTCGTTCTCCTCACTCCCTCCCGGGTGTTTTGAGGTAGATGGTCTGTGCGAGACAGATCCTCGGAAGGAAGAGGTTCGGGGTGCCTCGAATCCTAGAAACTTTAGGTCAATAGACCAATCTGGGTGTTGAATCACCCGTTCGATCTGGGATTTCTCTGGGTAGGTTGGGAGAGGCTGGGTGATAGCATCAAAATGCCAGTCATTTTGGTGCAAGATTTCATCCCAAACAAGAGCTTTGGGGACAAATATATTGGCCTTAGCTCTGTTTGCCTCCATGAGGGTTGTGACACCTCTGGGGCTGGTGATTCTAGCCTTTGGGGCTAAAGTTGTACCCATTAGCCTATAATATACACGGTATATTATTTCTATTTCTCTGGTATTATCCTTACTGTTCATGTTTTTTGTCTTGACGTTTAGTGTCAGTACATCCATGATGTTAGGATCATTGATATCTACCGAGAAATTTGGGTAACAATTGAAGTATACCGGGCCATCGGCGAGGTTACTTTGTATTACTCCTAAAAGGGAGTCTTCAAAATTTAAGAGGCGTGCATATCTTAAGATAGCACAGACAGGGATATCTAAACCTTGTCTAAACAGTGGCTTAATAGCTACTTGAACAAGACCAACATGCAAATAATTGAACTGATTTTTAAATCGGTTTATATCACGCTCATTTAGTAGCTGAATAATTTCTAAAGAATTATTAATAGCAACAGTAGACTTAGAGGTCTTAATGTTATGATTTCTAATAAAACTAAACTTACCAAGTTGGTAAATAGTCTTAAAAGATTCTTCTGGAATACTCCAGTTTTGAAGATTATTTTCAATAGTATCAATCTGAGTTGCTTAGGAAGACATATTAACAGTATTTTTTACATGGTGATTTAACTCCATTTTTTAAGAAAATACTGTCTAGAGACTGATAGGGAAACAATTATTAACACATAAGATGTTTTCAGTAAATAATCCTTAATGACAGGAATTATAAAAAAATTAAACTAATGCATAAGAGTCTTATGGGATCTAGCAGGTCTTAATGTCTTTTACAACAACATTCTCCTAGTGATATCTTAGCGACGGGACCACCAACAAGGTCGAATGCTTACCTTAGCTTATGACCATACTTTCAGGCTGACCAACGTCTAAAACCGGATATTAATCGGACACTTCAAACACCATGAGAAAGGGAATACCCCATACTAGCATAAACCCCTTTATAAGACAATATCCATTAAATTAATTTAATTATAAGTTGAATCATTGATAGATTACCTTTTAAAATACCTTATAGAAAATAAGTTTCCCATGCTCTAGACAATATATATGCTTAGCTGCTCATGCTAAGAACATCTGTCTCGCACAGACCATCTACCTCGAAACACCCGGGAGGGAGTGAGGAGAACGACAATGACAAAGGAAGGGTCAGAGGAGTTGACTTCTCAGGACCTGTTCCCAAAGTCTATTATCAACAACATACTCGGGTCAGCGAACCTGAAAATCTCTATGACCCAGGCAGCCCTACAGCCTCGGACATGGAGCCCCCTCCTAATCTATCCAGCCAAAAGATTAGGACTGACCCAGGGTTAAATGTCATCAAGTCAGATGAAGAATTTATCCCTGATCTCAAAGCTCTAGAAGTTCTTTGGTATTTCCCCAAAGACATTTTAAGGAGAAAATGGTACACAAGTACCTACAATAAAGAAAAGCAAAAAGAGTTCAGACGACTCTGGATTGCTGACATGAAAAGACTTTGATGTGATATCAAATTCTTTAAATGGTTTGAGTGTACAGGAAGGATGGAAAATCAAAATGAATCCCTCCAAGTTATCATTAACAAATAGTACACACAGAGTAACAAAATTGTTGAATCTGTTACTCCACCACTTGAGGGAATAAAAATTCCCCACTCTAACGAGTTCTTAAATGCTTCTCCTTTCAAAAAGAAGCATGACAGGCCTTCAATGTCTCCCTGTAACAAAGATCTTGATCGAATAGTTGAATAAAACAACTATACGAATCAAGTTCTCCATACCATTTCCCAACAGATAGGAGATACTAAAGACTCCCGAGCACCTTTTTATTCTCCTTTGAAAAGTACTTCTAGTGCTAGATTTACTACCAATCCTATCTTTAAGATTCCTGAATTTCAAAAAGAAAAATTCCCTACACTTAGCGATGACTTTCAAGTCTCAGCTAAGATTCTTAACCAAATAAATGAGAAGCTTTCTAAATTCAAAATCTCGGGAAAAGAGGTACCTTCCTCCAGCACCGGCACGCTGGAAGCCTCCAGTATCAACAAAGAGAAAGGATCTCTTTCAAAACTTACCAGTGAACGTTTTTCTACAAAGAGAAACTATTACACGAAACCCTCTCCCCCAGACACCCAGTTCGAAGAAAATCATACCCTCTCTAGTTCAAACTATGATTGTAGAGGAATAACTGAATGGAATGTTGACGGTTTGGTTGAACACCAAATCTACAACAAACTCCATGAAATGGGTATGGCAATCACCGCCTATAAGATGAAGGGAGCTTCAGATAAGCAAGCTGCCACTTTGATTGCATCAGGTTTTACTGGTATGATAAAACACTGGTGGGATAACTATTTCGCAGAAGACGTCAGATGTCTTATCTGGGAATCCATATCCATAGAAACTACTGTGGTAAAAAACGAACAAGGTCAAGACAGTCTTCAACAAGTAGAAAAAAAAAACGTCTGTGCCACCTTGCTATATCACATAGCTAGGCATTTCATAGGGGAACCTAATCTATTTCAGGACAGGAGCTTAGAAATCCTTAACAATCTTAGATGCAAGGACTTAGCAGACTTCAGGTGGTATAAGGACACCTTTCTAGTCAAAGTTATGATCCGACCGGACTGCAATAAAGATTTCTGGAAAGAAAGATTTATTAGCGGCCTTCCAACCCTATTTGCAGATAAGGTTAGGACCAAAATTAAGGATAGATTCGAAGGACAAATCCCTACGACTCCCTAACCTATGGTGACCTAATTAGTTTTATTACTACGGTAGGGATTGATCTCTGCACAGACTTAAAGCTTAAAAAACAGCTTAAGAAAGATAGTTCCTCCAAATATGGTTAGGAACTTTTTGTCAAGACTATGGATTTCCTAATGTCTCTTCCCCGCCTAGTAAGAAACATAGGAAGAAGTCTTCTAAAAACCCTAGGAGGCATAAGTCTAGAAGAGAATCCTCCAAAAAGGATGACTTTACTTCTCGCAAAACCAGCCAGAAGAGTAAACGAAAATCTTCAAAAAAGGATTTTTGTTGGACTTGCGGCAAGACTGGCCATCGGGCCAAAGATTGTAAGTCAGGAAAAAAGAGCAAAATCAACCAACTAGGGCTATCTGAAGAAATCAAAGATAAGTTGTTTTCCCTTATGGAAGATGATTCATCCTCCTCTTCAGATTCTACCAGTTCTTCAAATGAAGACTTTAGCGACGAAGATTTTATCAACGCCGCCTATGAGTCTGACCAATCCCAATCTAGTCAAGACTGTTCTTGCAGCGGTACGTTCTGTACCTGCACCAAGAAATCTATCAATGTCATAACAGAAAATCCTAAAGAAATTTTGTTTGACATTATAGAACATATCCAAGATAATGAGGCTAGAAGTAAATATCTTCTAGAACTCAAGAGACTCATGCTTTCTCAGGAAGAGAAATCCCCCAAACCAACTGTTCAGCCTTTTTGCATGAAACAAGTTATGGCCCGTTTTGACAAGCCTACCGAGCCGACGATATCTGACCTCAAGGGAGAAATCTCTACCCTAAAAATAGAAATCAGAGATCTCAAAGTAAGACTGGATAGAGTCGAGCTTAATATTCTGACGGAACAAGTCCTTAAAAATGTATCTTCAGCCAAAGATATGTCGACTCCAAGCTCTCCCAGAGCCCCCCCGATAATCACTGATCTCACACTAAGTGACCACCTTAAAGAGCCAGGATCATTCCCTGGCTCAGAAACACCTTCTGCCTCAAATGCCGCTATTTCCACCATCAAAGGTTATAGCGAACACATAGTGGTAAAAATTGTTATCAACAAAGACTTTGTTCTTAACAGAGTCGCCCTCTTCGATATGGGTGCAGACAGCAATTGTATTGTTAAAGATCAAATACCCACAAAGTATCTTCAAAAAAGTACTTCTCGTCTATACTCTGCCACAGGAGAAAAGATGAAGATCGATTATAAGCTTTCCAAAGCTCATATCTGCAACAATGGCATTTGCCTTGTTAATGACTTTGTTATTACTGAAGGTATTACAAAAGATATAATCCTTGGATTACCTTTTGTTAACCAAATCAGACCATACTTGAGCAATTTTGATGGGATTCGCACCACCATTTTAGATCAAGAACTTTTCTTCCCTCTGTTAAGACCTCTCTCAGAAAAGGAAGGCAATCTTATTAAAGAGAAAACTACTTTTAAAATAAACAAACTTTCTTCTCACATTCGTTTTCTGAAACAGGAGGTTCAACTAAAACAGATTGAACAAGTTTTAAAAACCCCGGAGATGGTAAGAAAAATAGCCAATCTTCAAAAGAGTTTTGAAAGAGAAATTTGTTCAGAACTCCCTAATTCCTTCTGGGAAAGGAAAAAGCATTCTGTAGAACTTCCCTACATTATGGGATTTAATGAACATGCCATCCCTACTAAGGCAAGGCCCATTCAGATGAACCAACAAATGATGGAAGTCTGCAAGATTGAAATTAACCATTTGTTAGAAAATGGAATCATTAGGACCTCTAATTCCCCATGGAGTTGCTCTGCCTTTTATGTAAATAAAAGCGCAGAAAAAAAAAGAGGAACTCCCAGGCTAGTAATTAATTACAAGCCACTAAATGTCGTCCTAAAATGGATTAGGCATCCAATCCCTAATAAAAGAGATCTTTTAAAGAGAACTTGTAAAGCTAACCTTTACAGTAAGTTCGACCTGAAGTCCGGCTTCTGGCAAATCCAGATTGCTGAAAAAGATAAATTTAAGACTGCTTTCAATGTCCCTTTTGGACATTATGAATGGAATGTCTTACCTTTTGGGCTCTAGAATGCCCCTTCTAAATTCCAAAATATTATGAACAACATCTTCAATCCTTACAGTTACATGTTAATTGTCTATAGTGATGATGTACTTATCTTTTCTGAAAACATTGATTCTCATTTTAAGCATCTTAACACTTTCTTTAAGATTGTTAAATTTAATGGATTAGTCATCAGTGCTGCTAAGATGAAACTTTTTCAGACTTCTATCAGGTTCTTAGGGCACGACCTTAACCAAGGTAGTTATAAACCTATCTGCCGAGCTATAGAGTTCTCTTCAAAATTCCCTAACGAAATTAGTGATAAAACTCAACTCCAAAGATTTTTGGGAAGTCTAAACTATGTAGCAAACTTCATTCCAAATATCAGACAAGTTTGCGAGCCTCTCTACAAAAGGCTTAAAAAAAACCCTGTCCCTTGGAGCTTAGAACAAACCAATGTTGTCATCAAGGTAAAAAGCCTTGTCAAAAGTCTTCCCTATTTAGGAATCTCTAATCCTGATGCATTTATGGTTGTCAAAACAGATGCTTCTAATATTGGATATGGTGGTATCTTAAAACAACAGGTATGCCCCCAATCCCCGGAGCAACTAGTTTATGGAAGATCTTGAGGATCTAGGGGCCACTAAGATGTACCATAATGTGCAGGAAATTTATTGGCGGAGTGGGATGAAAAGATATGTTGCGGAGTTTGTGGCTAAGTGCTCTATATGTCAGCAAGTTAAGATAGAGCATCAGAAACCTAGTGGTCCTATGCAGGAGTTCAGTATTCCTACTTAGATGTGGGAAGTTGTGAACATAGACTTCGTGGGTTTGCCTCAAACTCATCGTCAGCACGATTCAGTCTGGGTCATTGTAGAAAGAATTACCAAATAAGCTATTTTCTTTGCAGTTCATACCTCTTATTCAGCCGAGGATTACGCCAATCTCTACATTAAGGAGCTTGTCAAATGCACGGTGTTCCATTGACTATTATCTCAAACAGAGGTACCCAGTTCACCTCTTATTTTTGGAAAGCATTTGAAAAGGGTCTTGGTACCCAAGTTCATCTCAGTACAACCTTTCATCCACAAAAAAATAGTAAAGTATAAAGGACCATTCATACGTCGGAAGATACGCTACGGGAGTGTGTAATTGATTTCAAGGGTAGTTGGGATGACCACTTTCTTTTGAGTGAATTTCCATGCAACAACAACTATCATTCCAGTATTAAAATGGCTCCATTAGAATCTCTCTATGGTAGAAGATGTAGCTATCCAATTGGTTGGTTCGAAGTTAGTGAGGCATCAGTCATAAGGACTGACTTTGTATTTGACGCCTTAGAGAAAGTTCAGTTAATTAGAGAAAGACTTCGGGCTGCTCAGAGACGACAAAAGTCTTATGCAGATGTTCGTAGAAAAGATCTTGAGTTTGTGATTGGTGACTATGTCTACCTCTAGATCTATCCTATGAAGGGAGTGAAGATATTCGGCAAGAAAGGAAAGCTCAGTCACCGATATGTCGGTCCTTTCAAGATTCTTAGTCGATTCGGCAAGGTAGCTTATAAGCTAAAATTTCCTTCAGATCTAGCCTCAATTCATCCAGTCTTTCATGTCTCTTTGCTCAAGAAGTGTATAGGTAACCCATCAGTTGTAGTCCCTATTCAGAGCATAGATGTTCAGAACAACCTCTCTTATGAAGAGATTCTAGTTGAAATACTAGACTATCAAACCCGTATATTGAGGAACAAAGAAGTCCCTCTAGTTAAAGTTCTTTGGCAAAATCAGTCAGTAGAGGGAGCTACTTAGGAAGAAGAAGCAGATATGCGTACCATGTAGCCTCACCTCTTCCCCACCAATAAAGATCAAGCTCAAGGTAACAGTTGTCCTTAAGCTTGCTCAGTTTCATGATTAGTGTACATCATTAACTTAGTATTCAGTATCATGTTCATGTTCCTATGATAAACTTGGTATCAAGTACCACCACATATTCAGTCATGCATTAATTTATCATATCAATTATATAGTTATGCATCAGACATGCATTCTCATTGTGAGAAAACGTAGTTCTTCAGAACTTTCAGTTATGCATTTATGAATCAGTTACGCATGCATCAGCTATACATGTTCAGTATGTTATGCTTAGCTTGTCAGTCACGTCCATCATTAGATCATGTTCAGTTCATGTTCAGCTCATTGTTTCCCCTCCCTGTCAGTCTCATTCGAGGACGAATGTTCTCAAGTGGGAGATATTGTAATACCCGTGCTTTTTCTTAGCTCGAAAATCATCTCAAGGATGTTAGAACTTGCTATGAAATAAGAATTAATTCTTATACAAGTGGTATTTCCATAACTTTTCACTTCCTATCATGTGGGAAATTGTATAAGATTTCCATCGATATATAATTCGCCCAAATCCGACACCCGGACGAAGACTTAGAGCCTATTTAGTGAGACAGTGTTTGACCTGAGCCTTCAGCGCATCGCGTAGATAGCTGAAATGGTAATTGTCAAATTCCATTGTTGCTCCTCTATAATGGTGCATTGCACCAAACTTACAGGTTGTAGACAAGGTTGCGACACGATAGCTCTGCATCGCACCACCGAGCAATTTCCCAATTGACAATTTCCAGTGACAGGGTGCGATAGCGCCGCCTCGCGCCAAAGTTCCAACTCGGGAAATCTTACTAAAAATTTAGTGACGTGTCCAGGGTTAAAAAGGTCAACTTCCTACCCCTATATAATCCCTTTAACACATTATTCATCCACTTTTCACCCAAAATATATAAGTTTCTCTCAAGTTTATCCCAAGAAAAAGCTAGGGTTTCTATTAGGGATTCAAATTCAGGAAGGTTTCACCATCAATCTTCACGAAATCACGAACTAAGGTATGCATAGTGTTCATTCATGGACTCCTTTCATCCATGAAGTCCAAGAATCCTTTTTAACTACAAGTGATGGATTTTCTTCATGTTTTCATGCTTTGTATGTTCTCTTTCATGTTGATAAATGAGGAATTGATTTCTATTCCATGATTTGATGATAAATTCCATGTGGGTTGATTAGTATAGATAAAGATTTACAAAATCTCATGACTAACTCCTTAAATGATGGAATTAGAACTGAAGCATGATGTTTAGTTGTTGTATAATGTACTTTACATGTACTATGCCGATAATATGTTTGATTAAATGTCTACATGAAGGAAAATTGTCTAACTAGCATCATATCATGAAACCCCCATGTATGTACAACTTTATGCCTATTATATGTTTGATGAAAGTCTCCTATGAATGTAGTATGTATTATGATGTTAGTTAAGTCTTCAAGTAAATCATGCTATGTCAATTTCCCTTTATCGAGTCCTAGAGGTACTTGTACCCAAATTACTAGTTGTGTTCCTAGAGGCATGTCTTGTTTTTCATGATACTCTCAGTCAAGATATGAAATCTTAGACTTCATATAGTCTTATGACTCAGGAAAAATCTCCAAGATCTCATGACTCAGTCAGTAGTCAGATATCGATAGTATTCCGTCAGCCACATAAATTCAGTAACTCAGTCCATGCTCAATTCAGTTCAGTATATCATTTTCAGTGTACATTCAGATGGGAGTAGGAATTAGCACCGAGTGAACCAAATGATAGGAAATCACCTGTTATATGCGGGTGTGATTCTTAGAAAAAATCCTTGCATTGTAGAACTATGTAGCCAGCATAGGTTGAGACATCATAGCTTGTTATATGAGGGTAGATGAGGTATCTTAACCTGTTATGTCAGGGTCCCCACCATTCTCACTAGATTTACCTATTATATGAGGGTTAGTTACATGTGTCCTTACCTGTGGTGCGGTATTGACACCCTTCCAATTAGGGCATAGATTGGACCCCAGCTCAGCTATTATAGCACCTTTGGGGCATGTCGGTTAGATTCAAATTCCCACAGTTACAAGTTACAGAATCAGCAATGTCAGATACAGTCAATCATTCTCAGTAATAGAATTCAGATAGTTCTTTAGATTTCAGGACTGTCCGATACAGTCAACGCAGATACAGTATGGAACTCAGATAGTTCCATCGGCAATCAATCAAAAAAAAGTAAAAATATGGAAATAGTGAATCAAGATCTAGAAGTCAGCTACAGTCACCTACGTTATTAGTTATACTCAGATACAGTCACCCATGTTATCAGTTATACTCAGACACAGTTATTCATGTAATCAGCCATGTCATGTAATCAGTATTCAGACTCAGAAATCATGAAATTAGGTTGTCAGTTACAGTTACGTATTTATGCATGTATTCTCACGTTCATGTTAGACAGTCAGTTAGTATTATTTATTCATGTGAACCATTACATATAGCCTACCTCACATGTATACTTGGTACATATGTGCTGACGCATTCACACTAATGGTGCTTTCTTTTTATATTACACCATAGGTTTAGAGAAATAAGTTCTAGATTAGAAGTAGATTCCAGACTCAGCAGTCAGAGTAGAAGTGATTCCTCATCCTTCGAGGACATAATGATTTTATAGTATTTCATTGATTAGCTTATTAGTTTGAGTTAGTAGGTGACATGTCCCATCAACTCCTTATTCAGATTCTTCAGACAGTAGAGGCTTTCAGACTAGATATAGACTAGATACAAACTATCATGTTTTACACTTCAGTTTTGTTTTAGGTATTCTATTACCTCACACAGATGTTACATTATTCAGTTATGCTCATGATCGAACTTATGGCCTTTTAGTGCATATTTCTGCATTATTATGTTATCTTATGCAGTATACAGGTACAGATATCAGTCATGGGTTAGCTTGTCGTCCTTTGGTGTCATGAGAATCGTGTAGCATTCTGGTTTAGCAAATTGGTTTGTTAATAACTTGGTCTCAGAGCCTAAGGTTCAATAGAGTCCTAGAAAGTCTGAAAGCCACATGTAGTAGAGTCTTGTACATGGGTTTGTTTCACACCACATTTATGTGCAAGAGGCTATGAGATGTTTTAAGAATAGTTTCCCTTCTTTCAGTATTCATGTCGTTCCAGTGAGCATAATAACAAGTTAGTCTCTCAGTCTAATTCGCTTCTTCTCTTTATTTCAGAACATGCCTCCTAAGAGAAGAAATCCCTAATCCCCTCAGACCGAAGAACCTTTGGGCTATCATGTTTCTCATGCGGAGTTCAGGACCACATTTACCACTATAGCTCAATTAGTCGCCGCTTATATTGAACGGTTAACAGTTGGTCCGTCCAACCTAGTGGCCAACTCAGTTGCAGCGAAGATTCGATACTTCAGCCGAATGAATCCTCCAACCTTCTTCGGGTCTATGGTAGATGAAGACCCTCAGGAATTCTTAGATCAAGTTCAGAAAGTGACAGACCCCATGGGGGTGACTACTGTTGAAAGTGTTGAGCTAGCTGCATACCAATTGCAGGATGTGGCTCATGCTTGGTTCAAATAGTGGAAGTCCGAAAGATCAGATGATGCAGGTCTTATAGAGTGAGAGGAGATTGTCAATTCTATCTTAGATAGATTCTTTCCCCAAGAGCTTAGAGAAGCCAAGGTTCTAGAGTTCATCAACCTCAGGCAGGGAAATATGACAGTGAAAGAGTATTCTTTTAAGTTTACTCAATTATCTAGGTATGCCCTCATGTGGTTGCAGAAAGTAGATCCAAAATGAGTAAGTTTTCTTCAGGGGTGAACGACACTGTGGTAAATGAGTGCAGATCCGCCATGCTGAAAAGTGACATGACCTTAGCTAGACTTATTACCCATGCTCAACAGATAGAAGGGCAAAAAATTAAGAAAGGGAAAAGTTTAATAAGAGAGCAAAGATAGGTAGTTTCAACTTCACACAACCTAAATAAGAAGAAGGAAGTCGTTCTCAGTTTTCTCTTAAGTCATCAGTTCTAGCTCCCTCTACAGCCAGTGCTCTAGTTCCTAGGTTCAGAGAGGGTAACAAAGATAGAATGCCAGGATCTAAGACCCAGGTCAGTGTTAGTAGTGCCCGCACCTATCCTCTTTGTCAGTCTTATGGTAAGCACCATTAGGGTATTTGTAGAGCGGGTAGTGGCATTTTTTTTAGTTGTGGCAAGCCAGGCCACAAAGTTAGAGATTGTCCTCAGGCAGGTCTTCAGAGTCAACAAAATTATTCCTCAGCTCAGTCTGGTCGTCCAAATCAGCAGGGTTCCACTTCCAATACTACTAGCGGGCAATGTCCAAATCGTCTCTACGCTCTTCAGACTCGACACGATCAGGAAAATTCTCCTGATGTAGTTACTGGTATGTTACATATCTTTCATGTGTGTTTTTACGCTTTTCTAGATCCAGGAGCTTCCTTATCTTTTGTTACTCCTTATATAGAAGTTGATTTTAGAATCAGTCTCGAAATTCTAGTAGAGCCCTTTTCAGTCTCTACCTCAGTGGGTAAAACAATCATAGCCCTATAGGAATACAAGAAATGTCCGGTTATTATATTTCAAAAAGTCACTTCAGCAGACTTAGTCAAATTAGAGATGACTAATTTTGATGTCATTCTCGGCATGGATTAGATTTATTCCGGCTATGCCATAGTCGAATACAGAAATATAATAGTTCAGTTTCAGCTCCCGAATAAACCCGTCCTAGAGTGGAAGGTTAGTGTATCCGCTTTCAGTGGTCAGCTTATTTCCTACCTTTGGGCAAGGAAAATGATATTTAAGGGATGTGTTTATCATCTAGTTCATATTAGAGATTCCATTTCTGAGGCTCCCAATCTCGTAGGATTGAAAAATTGAAGCAAGAGTTGAGTAATTCTTTTTCTATGAAAGACTTAGGACCAAAAATATAGATGCTTAGCATGTTGATTATTCATGACAGAAAGTCCAAGTAGTTGTGGTTATCACAATAGAAGTAAATTCAGAAAGTAAATCAAAATTTCAACATGGATAAGGCTAAGATTGTCAGTACACCTTTAGTTATGCACCTCAAAATGAGCAAGAAGCAATGTTCTTCTAATGACGATGAGAAGGAAGATCTGAATAAGTTTCTTACACTTCAGTTGTTGGTAGTTTGATGTATGCAATGGTTTGTAAAATATGGGATATTTATCATGCTTTTGGTGCTATAGACATTTTATTTCTAATCAAAGAAGAGAATATTGGAACCTTGTCAAGTGGATTATGAGATATCTTTGTCGCACATCTATTCTAAGTTTGTGTTTTTATACAAAGAAGCATATTATTTATGGGTATACAAATACATACATAGCTGGTGATGTTAATACTTGTAAGTCTACTTCAGGTTTCTTGGATACGTTTTGCAGGGGGAGTCGTGTTTTGGCAATTTAGGTTGCGAAAATATGTTGTTATATCTACTATAGGAGCTTAGCATATTAATGTCGTTGAATTTTATAAAGAATTTCTTTGGATGAAGAGATTCTTTGGGGAACTTGGTTGTGCTCAAGAGAGGTATGTGGTTTGTTATGACAATCTAAATGCTACACATCTTGGAAAAAATTCTTCTTTTCATGGTCGGTCTAAACACATTGTTGTGAGATACAATTATATTCGAGATGTGTTGGATTCTAAGTTTCTTAAATTTGAGAAGTTTTATGCAAATGATAATAGTTTCGATAAGATGACAAAAGCTTTGCCAAGAGGGAATTTTGAAGATTGTTTCATGATCGCTGGGATGGCGGTCTCCTCCACATAAGTCAAGGGGAGAATTATTGGTATTTACTTTGATTTTTTTTACTATAATTTGATTTTTATTTTATGAAAAAAAGAACATAAATTTTTCATATTTGGCTAATCCTTATTCTTGTAGTAAAAGATTGTAGGCTCTATAAATAAAGGCTCATTTTTCTAGCTTGGTAGCATCCATATTGTAGTCCTAGGTGTTTGGGAGTATTATTTGTAGGGAGAATTTTTTAGAAATAGTTGTTGTGTCACTTGTGTGAACCTCTTTTTATTCTAAGTAAAATTGTGTGAGGTTATCTCTCTTGATATGTTGCACTCTCTTTTAGATTGTGGGTTGTTAATCTTCTTTTATAGATATAGGCCGATTGACTGGATAATGTTAAATTATTATGTATTATTAGGTGTATTTCTCATTTGTCTTTTTATTGGTGCTTTTTGAGGTATGCTTTCCTAGCTTTTGCATGACACCTGATTATTATGATCCTAACCAGTGTTATCAGAGTGAGGTTCAAATAGTTGTTCATCGTAGTCGATGCAGTTCAAGTCACAACCCATTGTAGATAAATAAGATTTTGGTTTGAGATATTATATTATAGTGTGACTCTATGCAGAAACAAAAATTTAATTGAAGAGATTTTGGAGCTGGAAATTGTTCTTGAAAATTACATACAAAAGGTGGAACAAATTTATTTTGTCAGAAATTTAGTGAAAGGGGGGGAATTGCTGGTATTTGTCCTGACTTTCTTACCGTAATTGGATTTTCCATTTAGGAAAATTAAAACTCCAATTCTCCATATTTGGCTAATCCGTGTTCTTATAGGAATAGGTTATAGAGTCTATAAATAGAGGTTTCTTTCTTCTAGACTAGTAGTATCTACAGTATAGTCCTAGGGGGATTGAGAGTATTGTTTGGAGGATGAATTTGTGAGACATGATTGTTGCGGTATCACTTGTTGAACCTCTTTTTATCCTTAGATAACTGTGTAAGAATATCTCTTTTGACATTTTGTATGTCCTTTTATATAGTGGATTGCATATATCTTTTGTGGATGTAGGTCAACAGACAGAACATCATTAAATAATTGTGTCTATTTTGATATATTTCTCGTTTATCTAATTATTTGGTGTCTTTCGAGGTTTGATTTACTAGTTTTGGCATGATACCTGATTATTTCGGTCCTAACAGCTAGTTATAATTAATAAAGTTGGGGTAAATTTAATATAGAGAGAAGAAAAGGAAGTGAAGGTGGAGAAGGAAGAAGTTAAATGAACAAACTAGAGAGAGAAAAAAAAGAGATTTAGATTAGAAATTTAATTGAATTCAAGGAGGGAACAACATACTAGAGATATTTTTAAATAGATGGTCATTCAAAAGTTATTTCTGTTAATCTATTTTCTGACCCAAAAAAACAAAAAAAAACTTTGACTCACTGTGCACCATTTTGCGTTAATTGTCACAAACGAATATATAATAATATAAAAATGAAAAACGAAAGCCAAGGATAGCTATAAATTTAATTTAAATTAAATTATTTAAGGATCACTCATTTGGTTAATGTTAAACATATAGGTATACGCATAAAATGCGTATACTAAACTAATATATAAATATGTATTTTGTACCAAACAGAACCATCGAAACGCTGTTCTTTTAACTTGTGTCCTGAAATTCAATTTCATGAAACGGACATCAGGTTCGGTGGGAGAGGTAGAAGTTAAGAATTCAATTAATTGTGGCCCATAATGTCAGTGCCTTGTTTAGTGACGGGTTGCAAAAGAGGCTAATGATCATTCGAATTAGAATTTGTATTGATTTAGCTTGGTGTTTATTTACTGCATATTTTGATATTTATTTTTCTGCATATTTATTGCCCTTTTTCTTGAATTTTGATTAGTTTTTTTTAATTTGGAGCTATAAAAAAAGGGAAGAAAAAGTAATTGAGTAAAATCCGTAGCCAATTTACATAAGTAATTTTGTAAGAAATCATTTGACAATGGGTGGTGATGATCGAATGAATTATAATTTAATTGTATGAATCAATTTTTCTCTTTGCTTGTGTTGTAGTATATCATGTTGAATTGATTGTATATGTATTTTTTTTTTCGCGAATGGGAAATGCAAACAATCATCCTCCTGTGATGCCGTAGTTAATGTTTTGCACTTTTACTATATCTACATCTACATCTACAATATATTAAAAATATGAAGACACTTAGAAAAGTGAATTTGAACTTTTTCTCCTTTATTAAAATACTTTATTTTAGATAACATCGTCTTTGTATTAATTTTTCTTAAATTATTATAATATTAAATATTGACTATAATTAATATATGAAAAGTTTTGATCTTCCTAAATATATAAGACATAAAACTCCTAGATATATCATAAATAAAACTCTAAATATATGGTAAGTGTTTTAAACGTGAATTTTATACCTACTCCATATTTATTGCACATAAATCAGAATATTTTTACATTGTTAATGGATACACAATAAGGGTAGCATAAGTCCTATGCGCCAATAACGTAACTAAAGAGAAGCAAGGTATGGATTGAATCCATTTGCCAAAATTTAAAACTGTGTGGATAAGGTAAAAAAATGTTTTGATTATACATTACTTCTGAGACATTGCTATGATTGTTGTCTAATTTCAAAAGGACACATTTTAAATTTTGGTTGAAGGTAAAAAATTTAATATATTATATGTATGATTTTTTTACTATGGTCGTTCAAGGTTTCTTTTGTTAGATTTCACATGTCTATTGTTTCAATCTCACCAACATGCCCATAATTTTAATATATTCATATTTTAGGGTAATATCACGAGCTCGAACTCACAGGATGATGTATAAATTCTCTTTCTATCAACTAATTGGTTGAGGTACTTTCTGCAATAGGTTTTAAGAAATAGAAATTCTCTTTTCATATATAATAATATATATGTTTTTTATTTTAACTTATTGGGTGTGTAATTTTATTGATTAATATAATTTAAATACATTATTATTGTGTAATTCTCTTATGTAGAAGGATATCACTTTGATTTCTGTCACTTGTTGGAAGAATGATATTGCTATTGACATAATAAGTCGTGGCCAATATTTTCGTTTAATGATTTGTGTGAAATGGTGCTTCAGCTTTTGAAGTGCCACTTGATTTGATGAGCCATTTTTTTCACAACTAATCAACAAAGTACCCCATAATCAACATTTTATCAAAAAAAATTTGGCATCCAGTTGTCGTAGGATGCAACTGAAAGGAGAAAATCAATGGGCATCTCTTAAGTAGAAAGGTTTTATTTTGTATTTTTGTTTTATTTTAAGGTATTATTATTTGTAATTACTTTATGTGAACATAAATTTTAATTTTTTAAATTATGTATTTGATGAAGCTATTAATATTAATCATTATAATTGTTTATTTTCTTAATAAAGGTTCTTCAACATAATTTGAAGTTTAATGGTAAGTTTTTCTTGATTTGGATTGATTTGTCAGTAATTCATATTTCATGCTCTCCCTCCCCCCCTACAAAGACTAGCTTTCGGCGAAATTGTTTTCTACCAAAATTTTGATTTACTTAGTCAATAGAGAAAACAGTTTAATAAAATAATGGTATATATATATATATATATATATATATATATATATATATATTTGGTATTTGTTTTCGTACGGTTTTTCTTTGTTAGTTTTTTAATTAGTAATCTGGCATGGACAAGGGTTGGAGATATATGATGATTATTTTTTTTGTAGTTAGAATTTAGAACTTAGATTTTAAATATTTGTTTGTATTATTTGGTGATAAATGAAGAACTAGGCACAAAATTAAAATTTGAAAGTTAATACAGGAATTAGAATATGATTGCATTTAGGATGGAAGAAATTTAGAATAAAAGAATAATAGGTGTTTTAGGAGTAAATCAAATTTATGATTTTAACTGGATTGATGAAAATAGAATGTAGCAATTTAATTTGAGTTGAGATTCTATTGAAAATAGTCTCCCTATTTTTTAAGGTACGTATACTATGTCCCTAAATCCTACTTTGTGGGATTACATTAGATATATTACTTTTTTTTTTGTTTATAATATCAATCTATGACTCAACTATATGACGTAATATTACGTTCTATAATTATTAATTAGTCATGTTCCCTTTACTTTTTTTTAATCTTTCCTTACTTAGAAAATGTTTTAATTTTCAAGTAATAGTACTTTATTCATTTTCTTTTACGTGTCATATTTTGACTCGGTATGATCATTAAGAAAATGACAATGGCATGACTATTTTACCACACTATTTCTATTAATTAATTTTTAGTATTACTTGAAAAATGATTTGCATAATAATTAATTATAGTTAGGGTAAAACATGAAAACATAATTTTCTAGTTCTGATATGTTAAAAATAAAAATCTATTTCTAAAATAACGAACAAGAAAAATTGATCAGATGCAGCATTTTGGTTGCCTTGATGAGTAGTTTAAGTTCATTGTTTCTGTAATGACTCAATTTGCTGAACCGGAACGCTACACGGTGCTCATGACCCCGAAGGACCACAAGCTAATCCATAACTGATATATGTACCTGTATACTGCATAAGATAAAATAATAATGCAGAAACATAACTAAATAACGTAACATCTGTGTGGGGTAATAGAATACCCAAAACGAAACTGAAGTCTAAAACATGATAGTCTGTATCTAGTCTGCATCTAGTCTGAAAGCCTCTACGGTCTGAAGACTCTGAATAAGGAGTTGATGGGACCTATCCCCAACTAACTCCAACTAATAAGCTAATCAATGAGATACTAGAAAATAATTATTTCCTCGAAGGATGAGGACTCACTTTTAGTCTGACTGCTGAGTCTGGAATCTACTGCTGATTGGGAACTCGTGTCTCTAAACCTATGGTGTAACATAAGAAAAAAACACCATAGCGTAAATACTTCAGTACATATGTACCGAGTATACATGTGAGGTAGGCTCTATGAAATGGTTCACGTGCATGAATAATGCTAACTGACTGTCTAACATGAACATGAGAATACATGCATAAATACGTAACTGTAACTGGAAATGTGATTTCATGATTTCTGAGTCTGATTACTGATAACATGATATAACTGATAATATGAATGAGTGTATCTATGTATAACTTATAACATGGGTGACTATATCTGAGTATAAGTGATAACATAGGTGACTGTAGCTAACATTCCTAAATCTAATGGAACTATCTGAGTTCCGTACTGTATCTGAGTTGACTGTATCTGACAGTTCTGAAATCTGAAGAACTATCTGAGTTCTATTATTGAGACTGATTGACTATATTTGACAGTCCAGATTCTGTAACATGAAACTGTGGAAAGTAGTATCTAACTGACATGCCCCAAATGTGATATAATAGCTGAGCTGGGGTCCAATCTATTCCCTGATTTGAAGGGTTTCAATACCGCACCACTGGTAAGTACACATGTAAGTAACCCTCATATAATAGGTAACTCTAGTGAGAATGGTGGGAACCCTCACATAACAGGTTAAGACACCTCATCTACCCTCATATAACAGGCTACGATGTCTCAACCTATGTTGGCAACATAGTTATGGAACACAAGGATTGCTTCTAAGAATCACACCCTCATATAACAGGTGAGTTCCCATCCTTGGGTTCATTCGGTGCTAATTCCTACTCCCATCTGAATGGACAATGAACATGATTTACTGAACTTAACTGAGCATGGACTGAGTTTCTAAATTTTTGTGGCTGATGAAATAATATTGATATCTGACAACCGACTGAGTCATGAGATCATGGAGATTTTTCCTGAGTCATAAGACTATCTGAAGTCTAAGTGTTCATATCTTGACTGAGAGTATTGTTAACAACATGACATGACTCTAGGTACAAAATTAATAATTTGAGTTTAAGTACCCCCAATAATCGATAGAGGGAAACTGACATAGCATGATTTACTTGAAGACTTGACTAACATTATAATACATACTACATTCATAGGAGCCTTTCAACAAACATGTAATAGGCATAAACTTGTACATATTTGGGGATTTCATGATATAATGATAGTTAGACAATTTTCCTACATCTAGGCATTTAATCAAACATATTGTGGGCATAGTACATGTAAAGCACATTATACAACCATTGAACATCATGCTTCAATTCCAATTCCATCACACAAGGTGTTAGTTATGAGATTTCGTAAATCTTTATCTATACTAATCAACCCACATAGAATTTATCATCAAATCATGGAATAGAAATCAATTCCTCATTTATCAATATGAAAGAGAACATACAAAGCATGAAAACATGAAAAAGCATAACTTGTAATTAAAAAGGATTCTGGGACTTCATGGAAGAAAGGAGCCCATGAATGAAAACTATGCATACCTTTGTTCGTGATTTTGTAAAGATTGATGGTGAAACCTTCCTGAATTTGAATCCCCAATAGAAACCCTAGCTTATTCTTGAGATAAACTAATATGTTTTGGGTGAAAAATGGCTGAGTCACGTGTTAAAGGGATTATATAGAGGTAGGAAGTTGAACCTTTTAACCCTGGACACGTCATTAAATTTTCATTAAAATTTCTTGAGTTGGGCCCTTGGCGCGACGCGGCGCTATCGTGCTGTGTCACTGGAAATTGACAATTGTTAAATTGCATGGTGGTACAATGAGGAAAAATCGTGTTGCCACCTTGTATACAACCTGGAAGTTTGGTTCGATGTGCCAGTATCGTAGAGCAACACTGGAATTTAACAACTTTCATTTGAGCTATCTCCGCGATGCGCTGAAGGCTCAGGTCAGACACTGTCTCACCAAAAAGTTTCTAACATTTTTCCTGCGTGTCAGATTTAGGCGAATTATATATCGATGGAAAGCTTATTCAATTTACCATGTGATAGGAATGAATTATTATTTCAAAGTAAGTCTAACATCCCTGAGATGATTTTTGAGATAAGAAAAAGCATAGGTATTACAATACTCCCCCTTGAGAACATTCGTCCTCCATGAGACTGACTGAGAAAGGAAACAATGAAATGAACATGTTATCATGACGGACGTGATGTACAAGATGATCATAACATAATGTAAATACATATCTGATGCATGCGTAACAGATTCCTAAATGCATAACTGAAAGTTTTGAAGAACTAAGTTTTCTCATAATGAGAATGCATGTCTAATGCATAACTATATAACTTATCTGATACATGAATGCATGATTGAATATGTGGTGGTACATCATACCAAGTTTAAAATGGGTACATGAACATGATACTTGATATTAAGTTAGTGATGTGCACAAATCATGAAACTGAGTAAGCTTAAGGAGAACTGTTACCTTGAGCTTCATCTGAGTTGGCGGGGAAAAGGTGAGGTAATTGGTACGCATATCTTCTTCTTCTTCCCCAGTGGATCTCTCTACTGACTGATTTTGCCAAAGAACTTTAACTAGAGGGACTTCTTTGTTCCACAATCTACGGGTCTGATAGTCTAGCCTTTAAACTGGAATCTCTTCATAAGAGAGGTTGTTCTGAACATCTATGCTCTGAATAGGGACTACGACTAATGGGTCACCTATATACTTCTTAAGTAAAGAGACATAAAAGACAGGATGAACTAAGTCTAGATCTGAAGGAAATTCGAGCTCATAAGCTACCTTGCCGAGTCGACTGAGAATCTTGAAGGGACCGATATATCGGGGACTGAGATTTCCCTTCTTGATGAATCTCCTCACTCCCTTCATTGGAGAGATCTTAAGGTAGACATAGTCACCAATCTCAAGCTCAAGATCATTTCTACGAACATCTGTATAAGACTTCTGTCAGCTCTGAATAGCCCGGGGTCTTTCTCTAATTAACTAAACTTTCTCTAAGGTGTCAAAGACCAAGTCAGACCCTATGACTGAGGTCACACTAACTTCAAACCAACTAATTGGAGATCTACATCTCCTACCATAGAGATCTTCGAATGGATCGATCTGAATACTGGAATGATAGTTGTTGTTGCATACAAATTCAATCAAAGTCAAACGGCCATCCCAACTAATTTTGAAATCAATTACACACACCCTTAGCATATCTTCCAAAGTCTGAATGGTCCTTTCTACTTTACCAACTGTCTGAGGATGAAAGGCTGTACTGAGATGAACTTGAGTACCAAGACTCTTTTAGAATGATTTCCAAAAATGAGAGGCAAACTGGGTACCTCTGTCTGAGATAATAGTCAACGAAACACCACGCAATCTGACCAGCTCCTTAATGTAGAGCTTAGCGTAATCCTCGGTAGAATAAAAGGTATGAACTGGAAGAAAAAGATCTGATTTGGTCATTCTGTCTACAATGACCCTGACTTAATCATGCTGATGACGAGTTCGAGGCAAACCCATCACGAAGTTCATGTTCACAACTTCCCACTTCCAAGTAGGAATACGAAACTCCTGCATAGGACTACTACGCTTCTGATGCTCTATCTTAACTTGTTGACATGTAGAGCACTTAGAAACAAATTCTGCAACATTTCTTTTCACCACACTCCACCAATAGATTTCCCGCAAATCGCGGTACATCTTAGTGTCCCTTGGATAAATAGAGTAACACACACCATGCTCCTTCTTCAATAATTCACGGCCTTATGTTATGTACGCCTGGAACACAGAGATGACCCTGGAAATGAAGGACGCCATCTCCTCCTTGGGAGAAAACCTCTATTTTTTGATTCTGAACTGACTCTTTTAGCTTGATAAGGCTAGGATCCTTATCTTGCTTTTCTTTAACCTCAAAAACTTGAGATGATTGTGAACTACTCTGAACACATACATCGCCCTCTGAAAATTGACTAAGAAAATGCACAGTCTAGAAAGATGGTGGACTTCCTGGGCTAACTTCTTCTTACTATCATTAACATGATAAATACTTCCCATGTATAGTCTACTGAGACCGTCGACCACTATGTTGTCCTTGACCGGATGATAGACGACACTCATAAAATAATATTTTAAGAGCTCTTACCATCTTCTCTGATGAAGATTGGGATATTTTTAAAAAAGATATACTAAAGGCTCTTATGATCTTCGAAGACGTCTACATGAACTCCATAGAGATAATGCCTCCAAATCTTCAAGGCAAAGACTATGGATGCTAACTCAAGATCATGAGCTGGATCATTTCTCTCATAGGACTTTAACTATCTAGAGGCATAGTCTATGACCTTACCATGTTTCATGAGGACACAACCAAAACCCACTTTAGATGCATCACAATATACTACGAAACTGTCTGAACCGTCTGGTAAAGCTTGAACTGGAGCTGAGTTGAGTCGAGTTTTTAATTCTTGAAAACTATTCTCGCAAGGATATGACCACTGGAACTTGAATTTCTTCTGAGTCAATATGGATATAGGGGATGCAATAGAAGAAAATCCCTAAACAAACCATCTCTAATAGCCAGCCAAACCCAAGAAACTCCTGATATCTGATGGAGAAATAGGGCGAGGCCAGTTTCTTACTTCTTTGGTCTTTTGAGGATCTACTCTAATTCCATCACCGAAAATAATATGGACAAGTAATGCTACTGATATTAGAAAAAATTTACACTTACTGAATTTGGAAAATAACTAGTGATTTCTGAGAGTCTGGAGTACTATTCTGAGATGGTCTGCATGATCGTACTCAGTGCGGAAATAGACCAGAATATCATCTATGAAGACTATGATGAACATGTACAAGTACTTCTTGAAAAAACGGTTCATCAAGTCCATGAAAGCAGCTGGGGAATTGGTAAGACCAAATGACATGACTAAAAATTCGAAGTGACCATACCGCGTATGGAAAACTGTCTTTTAGATGTCACATTCTCTTACTTTGAGCTAATTATAGCCGGATCTGAGGTCTATCTTAGAGAAATAACTGGCACCCTGAAGTTGGTCAAACAAGTCATCAATTCTGAGAAGAGGATACTTGTTCTTGACCATAGCCTTATTGAGTTGATGGTAATCTATACACATTCTGAGTGAACTGTCTTTCTTGCACAGGAATAAGACTGGTGCTCCCCATAGGAAAATACTTGTTCTGATGAATCCCTTATCTAAGAGATCCTTCAACTGTTCTTTCAGTTCCTGGAGTTTTCCTGGTGCAATTCTATACGGCGGAATAGAGATAGGCTGAGTGTCTGAAAGAAGATCAATACTGAATTCTATTTTCCTTTCGGGAGTAATTCTTGGTAGATCTTTGGGAAAGACATCTGAATATTCATTCACTACTGGGACTGATTCGAGGCTTGGAGCCTCGGAACTGGAATCTCTAACATAAACTAGATGATAAACACATCACTTAGATATCATTTTCCTTGTCTGAAGGTAGGAAACAAGGTGACCACTGAAAGCGGATACACTACCCTTCCATTCTAGGACGGGTTCATTCTGGAACTGAAACTGAACTATTCTATTTCTGCAGTCTACTGTGGCATAGCAGGATTAAAGCCAATCCATACCGAGAATGATATCTAAATCAGTCATTTCTATTTCGACTAAGTCTGCTGAAGTAACTTTTTGAAATATCATAATCGGGCAGTTATTGTATACCCACTGGGCTATGATGGTTTTACCCACTAGGGTATAGACTAAAAAGGGCTCTACTAGAATTTCGGGATTGATTCCAAAATCAACTGCTATATAAAGAGTAGCAAAAGACATTGAAGCTCCTGGATCTAGCAGAGAATAAACATGAACATGAAATATCTGTAACGTACCTCCAAGCCTATACATATGTATATGTATCATAGAGGGAGAATGATACAAAAAAATCCTCGTCCATCTATGATATCTCCAATTCGTGCGGCTAACATGCTTTGGGGCCCATTCAAAGGGTGAAATTGGACCCCTATAGCCCATAGGTGAACTTATGAAGGTTAAGCTATACAATCAAAGTTAAATGTTTAAAATTTTGTGCTAAACCTTGTTCTCTTTCTCGGCATGGTATATATACATATATGTATCTGCATATGGTTATGTGCACTGATTTGACTTGATTTTGGATTGAAGATATTACTTTATACTTATCCTTGAGTTACATGCTATAGTTTACCCTGCTAATCATCTTGGGATATTGTATCTTCACGTGATTAAGGAACCAGTTATACTCCCATTCCTCTAGATCAGTGACGTGGTAATTTGGGGATAACATTCATGTAAGAATAAAGTGGTGATCTTCATCCTCCGAAAGACCCCATTTTATGCTATGAATTTCTTTATATCTTTA
This sequence comes from Capsicum pubescens, assembly GCA_030864215.1. Lineage (NCBI taxonomy): Eukaryota > Viridiplantae > Streptophyta > Magnoliopsida > Solanales > Solanaceae > Capsicum > Capsicum pubescens. Next base: position 161,184,334 of record CM061549.1, on the reverse strand, counting down.
TTATTTCTTTTAGTTTGGTTTTAGCAATGATCGGGGGAATGTCCTAACTGGATATTCTATGATTCTAAATAGAGACTTTGCCAAACTACTGCGGGCATCGACAGTGTCGATATTGGTATTGGTATTGGCATGGGTATTGGTTGGTCATTTGATTATGGATGGTTAGTTTTTGACATAAACTTAGTACGATTTCTTTAATTCGATATTCTCTTATCTTCTTGTATGTTTAGAATTCATCCAACAAGGGGTGTTCGGTATGATTGGTAGTTTGGGTATTTAGGGGTGGTCTCCAATCCTTGTTAGACTTGCGATACCCATCATGCCTAGGCTCTATTTCATTGTGTGATAAGATGGAATCAAAGAACTAGGTTTATGGCTAATTGGGTGTCCACAAATTGTGTAAACTAGAGTTTCTTTTAAGGGTGTGTAGCGCACAACACTAATAAGGGAGAGGCTATGAGGAATTTAGGAATGTTTCTATTTCTTGTGTTCTTTTTTCAAGCTATAGAATTTAAGGTCCTTAAATCTTCTCTAATTCTCATTTGTTTACTTTTTAGATCATACCTCTCAGACAATCTGAAGCTCCTTGAAACTCATTTGTCCTACTAGAGGATAATGCTTATGAGACACACCTTGTTTATGGGGTACGGTTCTAGATTGCCCTTCTGGAGTTCCACAGGTCCCCTAGAGTCATTCTCGATCTCCTCAGGTTGATGTGATAAATGTTGAGTTTCATTAGTTTATTCATATGTTTGATTAGTTGGTAGCATCTTAAACTGTATGTTGTGCTTTTTGTAATCCTTCTTTTGAGGCCACAAGGGTTAGCTAGTTAATGAGGTTGATCCCTCCTCTGTTCATTGGTATTAAGGTTGAGCAGGATCCTCATGTTTTTATCTATGAGATAGAGATGATATTCTGGTTATGCATGTTTATAATATGGAGGGTGTAGAATTCGTAGCCTATCAATTGAAGGACGTAGCATACCAATGGTATGAGGAATGGAAGCAGTCTAGGTAAGATGATATTGACTATATACTATCATATAATTTCTTTAGTGCCTTTCTAGACCACTTCTTTCCTCAGGAGTTCAGGAATAAAAAATCAAAAGAGTTGTTTAATCTGAAGCAGTGCAAGGATGTAGATCAAGGAGTATGCCTTGAAATTCCATTAGTTATCTAGGTACGCTCTTGAGTTGGTGACTATCATAAGGTAGAGAATATGGAAATTTTCTTCTAGGCTACCCCTTGAGTTGATCTTTGAGAGTAAGACTGCTTTGTTAAACAAGGACATGGATATCTCAAGGTTAGTTGTGTGCTTGCAGCAGGTTAAGAAATAAAAGAAAAGCAAAATGAGATAGGAGAAAGGTAAAGTAATAAGTTTAGATTTTTTTATCGGGTGGAGGTCATATATTGAGTGGAAGGGAATGTAGACAATTGTCCAAGAAGAAGTGGGGATATTTAGGGTACTACTCAACGGCTAATGCTCCCTATCCAAAGCCATCTTGTGACAAGCACTTTCAGGGTGGTAAAAGTTGTAGGGAATGGGGTGCCCAATTGCATACTAGTAGGGCCCAATCAACTCTATCATATCCTCGTTATAGATTTTATGGTTGGTTGTATCAAGGTTTATGTGATGAGGGAAGGGACAAGTGCTTCATGTATGGTCAACCAGGGCATATGCTTAGAAACTTTCCCATGGATAATGTTGCTTCTAGGATAAATAAGATTCATGTTGCCTCTTCATTAGCTCCGACATCAAAGAGTGCCCTATCTAGCTCCAGTACTGGTCAGAACTATCTCTAAGATCTCCCTCCCCACTAGGAGTTTGAGGCATCACCTGATATCATAAATGGTATGCTAAAACTCTTTTCCCGTGATTTGTACTATTTACTTGATCCAAGGTCCACTCTTTCTTATGTGACCCCATTTGTGGTTGTGTAATTTTTTGGGTCCCATGTGTATTTCAAACACCTTTCTATATCTACCCCATTGGATAAATCTATGGTGGCTCGAAGAGTCTATAGGGGTTGTGTGTTATTTGTGGGTGGGACAAAAACTCTGGTAGATTAGTAAAGTTAGAAATGGTAGATTTTGATGTCATATTGGGATGGACTGGTTGAACTCGTACTATGCCTCCTTAGATTATCGAACCCATAAATTTATCTTAAAATACCCCAATTAGCTAGACATTAAGTTGGAAGGGCGTTCCCTAGTACCTAAGGGAAGGTTAGATCATATCTTAGAGCCCAGAGATTAATCTCTAAGAGGTGTCTTTATCAATTGGTCCCGGTTAAGGATTCTAACTCGAAGAGTCCTTCTTTATACACCATCACATAGGTGAATAAATTTCCTGAGGTCTTCCCTGATGTCCTTCCTGGTGTCCCTCCCAATAGTGATATTGATTTTTTGATTAATCTTGTTCTGGACACTAGTGCTATCTTTATCCCCTCTTATAGAATGACTCTGGCTGAGTTAAAGGAGCTTAAGAAGAAGTATAAAGACCTCTTTGATAAGTTTTTCATCCATCCTAGTGTGTCTCCATGGGGTGCACCTATTCTGTTTATGATCAAGATGGATGCTTCCCTTCGGATGTGTATTGATTAATGATATTAAAAAAGGTGACAGTTAATATTAAGTACACTCTTCGAACGATAGATTATATGTTTCATCAGCTTCAGAGAGATATGGTTTTCTCTAAGATTGATCTTTGGTCTGGGTTTTGTTAAAGATTAGGGAAATAGACATTCCTAAGACTTCCTTAGGAACCTAATATAGTCATTATGTGATCTTAGTCATATCTTTTGGTTTGACTAATTCCTCGGCGACATTCATCGATATGATCAACAAGGTCTTTTGTTAGATTTTGGGTTAGTTCATTATTGTATTCATTGAAGACATTCTAGTGTACTCTAAGAGTGATGTGGACCATGCCAATCACCTCTACATTGTATTGCATACCCTGAAAGATTAGCAGTTGTATACCAAATTATTGAAATGTGACTTCTGGGTGAACGTTGTTACTTTTCTAGGTCATGTCATTTTTATTGAAGGGAATATGGTTGATCCATAGAAAGTTTTAGTAGTGAAGAGGAGGCCTAAACCCACAATTCCAACCGATATTTATAGCTTCTTCGATTTACCTAGTTTCTATAGGAGGTTTGTGGAAAGATTCTCGACTATAGCGACCCCATTGACTAAATTGACCTAAAAAAAGGTGAAGTTCTTATGGTCTGATGCTTGTGAGGGTAGATTTAAGAAGTTGAAAGGTAAGTTCACTTCAATTCCAGTTTTGACCTTGCCCGAGGGTAATGATAGATTCGTGGTTTATTGCGATGCAGCCCCTGTGGGCCTTAGTTGCATTTTAATGCAGCATGACAAGGTGATGCTTATGCCTCTAGACAGTTTATGGTGTATGAGAAGAGTTAACCAACTCATATTTGATGTTATTATTCATGGTGTCCACATATTAAATCTAGCATCACTATTTGTATGGGTTGTATATGGATATCTTTTTAGATCATATCTACCTGCAATATGTTTTCATCTAGAAATATCTTAATCTCAGGCAAAGGAGATGGCTTGAGATGAGTAAGGATTATGACATAATCCTTCACCATTTGGATTACCTTGGAGTTCACCTCTTGGACTCTGAGGATGGTGGTGTGTTTGTTTAAAAGGTGGCACAGTCATCTCTTGGTACTGGAAAAAAAAAGAAATGGATATTGAATCCTGACTTGATGAAGATTAAGGGAGATGTACGTCAGCAAAGGTAATGGCTTTTGATATTGGTCGGGATGGTATCTTTATGTACCAAGGTAAACTATGTGTTCCAGATGTGGATGAATTGTGATAAAGGATTTTATCAGAGGCTTATGGGCCGCATTACACTATTTATCCTAGTTTAGCAAAGTTGTATCATGATCTTAAGGAGATTTATTGGTAGAATAATATGAAACGGGATATGTCCATTTCTGTTGCTAAATGTATGGTGTGTCAACAAGTGAAGGTTGCGCATTTTAGGCCCAAAGGGTTGTCGCAGGAGATTGAGTTATCTGTATGGAAATGGGAGGTAATCGATATAGATTTTGTTACCGGACTTCCACGGTCTCAAAATCAGTTTTATTCGATTTGGATCATCATGATAGGATGATTAAGTCTGCTCACTTCTTGCCAATGAGGACTAATTATTCAGCTAAGTATTATGCCATATTATTTCTTGGGGAGATTTTGAAGTTGCATGGTACTCCAATTTCTATCACTTTGTATCGTGGTACTTAGTTCTCGTTTCACTATTGGCAATCATTTGAGAAAGGTTTTGGAACTAAAATGAGCCTTAGTACTACTTTTCACTCGCAGACGGATCTGCAAGTGGAAAGGACAATTTAGGTCTTTGAAGATATGTTTTTGACTTGTGTGATTAACTATGGTGGTAGTTGGGTCAATCATTTGCCTCTCATAAAGTTTGCGTATAATAATAGTTATGACTCTATCATTGGTATGGCTCCTTTTAAGGAGTTGTATTGTAGGAGGTGTTATTCTTCTATTTGGAGGTATAAAGTCGGTGAAAATAAATTGTTTTGTCTTGACTTGGTTTACCAAGCCACGGAGAAGTTGAAAGTGATTTAAAATAGGCTTATTACCACCCAAAGTTACCAAATATTCTATGCAGATGAGAGGTGTAGGGAGTTATAGTTTGAGTTTGGTGATTGGGTATTCTAAAAGGTGTCTCCCTAGAAGGGGGTGATGTAGTTTTGTAAGAAGGGAAACCTTAGTCCTTGTTATGTTGGTCCGTACTTTGTTTTTTAAAGAGTTGGAATCATTTCTTAAGAGTTGAAGTTGCCTCCAAGTTTCAGTTTCATTCACCCGGTATTCTATGTGTCAAGGTTGAGGAAGTGTGTGGGTGATCCATCGCTGATTGTGCCAATCAAGGATATTGGTATTTTGGATTCCTTTTCTTTTGAGGAAGTCATCATTGAAATTTTGGATCGGCAAGTTTGGTAATTACGGACAAAGTACGTAGCTTTGATAAAGGTTATATGGAGAAACCATATTATTGAAGAGCCTACTTGGAAAGCAGAAGAGGACATGATGCTCAAGTATCTATTTTTTTCTCTACCTCGGATAATCATGCCTAAGGTATGTGTTAATATTAATATTTTTTTTTTCTGACTTTCTTAAAAAAAGGGTGATTTCCTTGGCATCTTGTTCTCTAACTTAGTTAAAGGTAATAGTAGAGGTATATGGAGTCCAATCGTGCTTGTGTTGCCGTGACCTATCATTCGAAGATGAATGGTCCAGGTTGGAGAGAATGTAAGGTCCTGAATTTTTGTTTCTTGAAAATTTTAGATCTTTGGGTTCACTACCATGGTTACGACTGGACCTCCGGAGTCGTAGGGTGTCTTGACGACTCATTTTGATTAGTCATAACCAAGCCAATAAGTTTGTTTGTTAGTTCTCCTCAGAGTACGAGTGGCTCACTATGAACCTTGAGGATATGTTCCGAGTTATAGGTTCAAATTGTAGTATGTCCAATGTTGAAATCATTTGGGTTATGTGTTGGTCACGTCTAGACCTTACGAGTCATAAATTCTTATTACGAGTTGGTTGGTGGAGTCAAAAGGTAGTCAATAAATGGGGTCCCTAGTCACTATCTTGGTTACGACTCGTGGTCACGAGTCGTAAGGTTTGGGTACGATTCAAGGGGTTGACTCCTATCTCATTCTGTTTTTCTTCTATTTCTTAACCTGCTGCAAGCACACAACTAACCTTGAGATATGCATGTCCTTGTTTAACAAAGCAGTCTTACTCTCAAAGATCAACTCAAGGGGTAGCCTAGAAGAAAATTTCCATATTCTCGACCTTATGATAGTCACCAACTCAAGAGCGTACCTAGATAACTAATGGAATTTCAAGGCATACTCCTTGATCTACATCCTTGCCTTGCTTCAGATTAAACAACTCTTTTGATGTTTTATTCCTGAACTCCTGAGGAAAGAAGTGGTCCAGAAAGGCACTAAAGAAATTATATGATAGTATATAGTCAATATCATCTTACCTAGACTGCTTCCATTCCTCATACTATTGGTATGCTACGTCCTTCAATTGATAGGCTGCGAATTCTATACCCTCCATATTATAAACATGCATAACCAGAATATCATCTCTATCTCATAGATAAAAACATGAGGATCCTGCTCAACCTTAATACCAATGAACAGAGGAGGGATCAACCTCATTAACTAGCTAACCCTTGTGGCCTCAAAAGAAGGATTACAAAAAGCACCACATACAGTTTGAGATGCTACCAACTAATCTAACATATGAATAAACTAATGAAACTCAACATTTATCACATCAACCTGAGGAGATCGAGAACGACTCTAGGGGACCTGTGGAACTCCAGAAGGGCAATCTAGAACTGTACCCCATAAACAAGGCGTGTCCCATAAGCATTATCCTCTAGTAGGACAAATGAGTTTCAAGGAGCTTCAGATTGTCTGAGAGGTATGATCTAAAAAGAAAACAAATGAGAATTAGAGAAGATTTAAGGACCTTAAATTCTATAGCTTGAAAAAAGAACACAAGAAACAGAAACATTCCTAAATTCTTCATAGCCTCTCCCTTATTAGTGTTGTGCGCTACACACCCTTAAAAGAAACTCTAGTTTACATAATTTGTGGACACCCAATTAGCCATAAACCTAGTTCTTTGATACCATCTTATCACATAATGAAATAGAGCCTAGCCATGATGGGTATCGCAAGTCTAACAAGGACTGGAGACCACCCCTAAATACCCAAACTACCAATCAAACCGAACACCCCTTGTTGGATGAATTCTAAACATACAAGAAGATAAGAGAATATCGAATTAAAGAAATCGTACTAAGTTTATGTCAAAAACTAACCATTCATAATCAAATGACCAACCAATACCCATGCCAATACCAATACCAATATCGACATTGTCGATGCCCGCAGTAGTTTGGCAAAGTCTCTATTTAGAATCATAGAATATCCAGTTGGGACATGCCCCCGATCATTGCTAAAACCAAACTAAAAGAAATAATAAAGATATAAAGAAATTCATAGCATGAAATGGGGTCTTTCGGAGGATGAAGATCACCACTTTATTCTTGCATGAATGTTATCCCCAAATTACTATGTCACTGATCTAGAGGAATGGGAGTATAACTGGTTCCTTAATCACGTGAAGATACAATATCCCAAGATGATTAGTAGGGTAAACTATAGCATGTAACTCAAGGATAATTATAAAGTAATATCTTCAATCCAAAATCAAGTCAAATCAGTGCACATAACCATATGCAGATACATATATGTATATATACCATGCCGAGAAAGAGAACAAGGTTTAGTACAAAACTTTAAACATTTAACTTTGATTGTGTACCTTAACCTTCATAAGTTCACCTATGGGCTATAGGGGTCTAATGTCACCGCTTGAATGGGCCCCAAAGCATGTTAGCCGCACGAATTGGAGATATCATAGATGGACGAGGATTTTTTTGTATCATTCTCCCTCTATGATACATATACATATGTATAGTCTTGGGGGATTCCCTGGTACCTCGCAATCACATGGTCATCAAGACCAATCCTCATATTGGCAAACATGAGTTTCCAGTGTCCATCCTTTGGACTCATACCTTCACGTCTAGCTATCACAACTCTTATAATCTCCCAATTAATAATTTAACATATAAATAAACCACCAATTCTAGGAATCAATTATTAAGGCTTTATTAAGTGGTATTGTCATAATGACTATAGCTTGCAAACAATTTTATTAGCCAACACTTAGGAGATTCTCATGTACCCCTCAGACTTCATTATTAAGATAACTTGGGGGATTCCCATATACGCCTCAAGGGCATTCAAAACCATCCATAAAATTTAACCATTCATATCATGTATTAGTTTTAAGAAACAAGTCTAGCCATGTGATAAGGTATAAACCAAAAAAAATTATGCAAATGGATTAAGTTTATTACAATTTTCCAAACCAAAATAATCAATTTGAGGATTCCATTGTACCCCTATTTCTATCCACCCCAATGCATTTATCAACCATCAGTTTAAACATAATAGTTTCATAGATAACATGGAAGAATCATTTAAACAATTTATCTTTAAAAAAAACCTCAACCCATAGTTCAAAACTAAGCAACAATATTCCATGAATAATACTTCAAATCATATGCTTTTAAAAAATTGACAATGAGGAAAGAGTAAGACGCCATGATCATAAGAAGTACAGAGAGAAATCACCTTTGAGAACTCTAATTGATATGCTTCATGAAAATTCTAAGTGTTCTTGACCTTGATGATATGAGAGTGTTCTGAGTTGTTAATTGATGTGTTTTTCATAGCTAATGATGCCTTAAGAAAGTTGTAAAACGTGAGTTTTATGTTGGACTAAAGGGGAAATGCCCAGAATACCCTCAACTTTAAAGTTTAAATTAACCCACCATTGGTTACGAGTCAACCCCTTGACTCGTACCCACAACATACGACTCATGACCACGAGTCGTAATCAAGACAAAGACTAGGACCCCATACACTGCCTACCTTACGACTCTACCAATCAACTCATAATAAGATCTTACGACTCATAAGGTCCATTTATTAACAACACAGAACCCAAATGGTTTGAGCACAGGACATCCTACAATTAGAACTTATGACTCGTTATATATCCTCACGGCTTATAGTGAGCCACTCATACATATAGCAGAACCAATACACAAACTTATTGTCTTTGTTATGACTCATCCCAATGAGTCATCAAGACACCCTATGATTCTTGGGTCCAGTCATAACCAAGGTAGTGAGACCAACGCTCAAGAATTTTCAAGGGCAAAAAATATGGGGTATTGCATGAGGAAACTATCAGTGTTATGAATATTTAGTAAGTTCAGTGTGATTTATAGATTACTATAATAAAGGTTAGAAAATCAAAGGCTTCAAGATACTTTTAGATAATTAATTTATGGAAAAATTAGGGAGTAATTACAAAAAACCATTGTGGTTGACAGTTATAGAATTTGCATAAAGAAACAACAACAATATACAAAATTTATTATCACAGTGTTGGTTCTGAAGAGAGAAAGTATACATATTGTGTACCAATATCTCATAAGTGAGGTAGAAATATTGTTTTTATTAAAACCTCAACTTAAGATAAAAATTAATTCATAAAAAATATAGTGTAAGAAGAATAGATATTAACTCAGCAAATAATAACAAAAACAAGACATTAAAAATATAGCATAGGGGCTACTAGCACAGATATCAAAACAATGCACTCATACCTACCAGAACAAGGACATACTATCTACTAACCTTCTACCATTATTCACATCCTCTACATCTTTTTATCTAATGTTATATCCTCTATAAGATTTAGCATATCCATGTCATGTATAACGACCTCTCTCTTATATTTCTTTGGTCTACCTCTTAATTCTTTGAATGAATCCATAAACTTATAATACCTTATTCCAACTCTGAATTCTCTTAGATAGTGTCTTATATATAGTGTTAAAGTTTCATAACCATAGCCACCTATGTCCTTTGCCGTAAGGATCATGTTTTTATTTAAAAAGCCTCCAAAAAATTCTTCATAATGAAGAATTTAAAAATGCACGTACAAGGACAAAGGAGGTTTAGATAAGTTTTTTTAGACGTAACTTAATTATTACATAAAATCCTTTCTAAATTCATCTATATGTAACACCAAAATAAACCAGAAAATTTTTGTGCCAAAAAATAAATTTAGAAGTCATTATTATTTGTTATATAATTATAACAAAATAATGTTTCAAAGTCTTTATAATTTTTTTAAAAAAGAAGAGATATGAAAAACTCAAACACATTGAGGGTACAGACTTATTTTTTGTCAATGAGGACACTAACTATGTATCTTATTTATCTACTTTCAAAAGTTTCACCATTTTATCTTGACATACATTTTACACTTTTAAAACAACATCTATACTTTCTTCGTTCTTAAATAATTGTCATTTTTTATTTTGCATATTGTTTTAGTAAAACGTTAATTAGTGAGTAGATTGACTCTTGATTTTTAAATTACCCAGTATTGGGAACAACAATTTGCAGTATATGTAAATTAAAATGAAATAGAGAATGTGTTATAAGTCATCTATTTTTAGTAAGGAAGACGTACAATATCTAGGAACGAATGTCGTATTATATTTTGTGTTATATTTTAAAAGTTTTGTATTTAATAATATTAGTACAGTATCTTGGAATGGAGGTTTTAAAGTGCAACGACCATTAGAAAAGTAATTTAATTTTTTTTTCCTTTATTGAAAATCTGTAATAGTCAAAATTGTCATTTTCTATGGAAAAAAATATTATTTAATTAATTTGCAATATTTTAGATGTCACATTAAATTTGGTAATTAAATCTTTTCTATTTGAACATAATAAAAATTTATAGAGCAATATACAATAAATTTTAATTGAAATAAAGATGAACAAAAAATGAAGAAAGTAAGTTAATCTTCTTCTTGGCTGAGATGCAGATATCTCGCTCTCTTAAAGGAATTTCATGGCCACTACGACATAATATACATCGATCTAGCAGTATATCACTTGACTTGTCTCCTCTAGATTGCAACAACCAATTAATGATGTACAACTCAAGAAACTCCGAATTAGTTTAAGAGTCCAAATATCAACCATAAGAGCACCTTCTTTCAATATATTAAAACACTCTTTTCTTATAGGGAATATAGTTAAAGACTTAAAATATTTTCTTTGTCTCAATTCTCTCTTTCACTAATATAATTACTCTCTTTTTTATAATGAATATAGTTGAGGAATTAAATATTTATATGTCTCAACTCTCTCTGTCAATACTACGCATAGTAATATTTTCCATCCTTATCATCTTTTTCTTATCTCTCACAATATACTACAACTCTTTTTTTAACACACAAAGAAAGAAGACACCATTTATATTGATCTATATTTCTTCTATTTAGTAAATAAGGGAATAGTGAGATGTTAAGTGAGAAAGATGAATGCTTAGTTGTTACATAAGTTACATGACTTAAAGAGGTAGAATAATTAGTGATATGTCACAAGAACTAATGATAATTTAGGTTACAAAAATGAAGATAGCCAAGTTCATCTAACAATCAAATAATTAACAGTCACATTCTGCCACAAACTAATGTGAGTAATGACACATAATGCCACCACGAATATCGACACTCAACACAAATAGAAAATGATAGAATTATGCACTTTAATATTTTAATTTAATATTAAAATGCACCAACATTCTCCCACTCATTTTAATATTTAATAAGAGAGTATTGCACCAATTTAGTTGAATGGAGACTATTGTACATAATGAAGGTGTGCTCTACATTGAACTATCACTTAGTAAAATAGTAAACTTTACTCCAGAGTCAGTAGTTGTCTCAAACTTGAACTATGACTACTTAAGAAAAGTAAAGTATCACTGATTACACACAATAATCAAGACATTGACATAAAATTTAATAGATAATATATTACGACTAAGTGTTATCCTAATTTTTCATAAGTGCTTTTAAGAATGAGGCCAATTCTCATAGAAAGTGACGTACTTCCACACTCATATAGGTAAAATCTGTCAAGGGTGGTCCAGTAATTTTAACACTCCACTTAAATGAGATATAGAATTTTATTTAGCGTTCAAAGACTCAATCTTCATAAATAATAATAGGAACAAAATACACTCACACCATATGAAGGGATTAAACAATAGTGCATCCCACACGAAGTTATCATATAATTTGCTCTTCCCATTGAACCTGGTAATAGGATCTCTAGTCCCTAGGCTGGGTTTTCTCATGTATGACTATGATGTTTTTGAGCTTCAATTCCATCTCCCTTGATGTGTTTCAAACTATTTCTTGTTGCGCCTTAGTTTATGAATTTGTAAGACTATCATAAAATTAACAAAAGTAATATTGACATACCATTGATCAATATGATCTCATAATATTGTGTTTTCCTCCTTGTGAACTTAATTTACTATTATACTAATGGCTTATAATCTACTAATAATATTTGGTGCTATCATAATAACTCAAAACTAGAGCAATTCATTTCTCCAATAAATTGATTGATCAATCTACTTTTTCACTAGATGAAGTTAAAATAATAATCTAAACATCCATAGTAGAGTTAGCAAATAATAGTTTGCTTTTTTTTTCACTTCAAAAAAATAGCACAAATTTTTCATTTGCATCACAAAGTACTTTTAAGTAAAGTTGGATTTCTTTTAAATAGATCAAGCCACAAATTTTTATATCAAGTAAATATATCAGATTTTCTTGTATATACATGCCAAATACTTATATTATATACATAATATTAGGCAAAGTGCAATTAGCCATACATCTCATTTTTATATTTTATCAGGCTAGCAAACTCTTTTTTTTCACGCCACTTTCAAATATTTCAATTAAAAGGAGTTGAATGACTCATACAATCAATACAACTGTATTTCACAAATTTTTACTATAATGTGACATGTCTATGAAAAGTTCATCACATAATTTAGGAATCTTTAATTTCTAGAATAAAATTTATCCCACTCAAATATTTCAGGCTAAATGACTATTCAATATTTTTTATCCTTTCTTTCATAACATGTTAGAGCCAAATTTAAAGATATCAAGTCATGAAAATATTAACAGGTAATTTATTTCAAGATTAATTATGCACTTGTAACACTTTCTTTAAACACATTCTCAAGAGTGCAAATACCATATTTTTTATGATGACACATTTTTTCATTGCATTAGCACCAAATATTTCAATAATTTGAATACCACTTTATAATCATGAAAAGTAGTATCACTTTATTTATTAGAAATATTTGGTAGAAGGATTTTTTTACCTTTTTTCAACAAGAAGTAGAAATTACATTTCTATCGCTTGAGTTGAGAAAGTAGAAATTACATTATCTTTCATCCATTCTCTTCAATCTCTTAAAAAGACTAGTGATATTAAGATGTTGAGATCTCCATCTTGATATCTATATTTCTTTAAAACTGTAACAAAACATAAATCTCCTTAAAATCATTGAAGTAATATACCATAATTTACAGTTGATATGAAAAATGAACAAAAAAATTAAAAATAAGTTAATCTTCTTCTTTGCTGAGGCGTAGATATCTCTGTCTCTTTAAGGAGATTTAAACACACTGTAACATAATCTACACCAATCCAGCAGTATATCTCTTGACTTATCTCCTTCGAGACACAACAGCCCATCAATGATGTACAACTCAAGCAACTCCTAATTAGTTGAAGGGTCCAAAACTCCACTATAAAAATACCTTCTTTCAACATATTAAAACTTTATTTTTATAATGAATATAGTTAAAGACTTACAATATTTATTTTTTCTCAACTCTATCTTTCACTAATATAATTATTTCTTCTTTTATAGTGAATATAGTTGAAGTCTTAGAATATTTTTTATGACTCAACTCTCTCTTTCACTACTTACACATAATAATATTTTTCCATCCATATCATTTTTTTCTTATCCCTTGAAATATATTTTAACACATCTTTTTTCTTTTTGTTTTAATACGTAGAAAGAAAACACTCTTTATATAGGTGTATACTTCCTCCATTTAATTAATTAGGGAGTTGTGGGATATTAAGTGAGGAAGATGAGTGTTTAGTTGTTACGTAAGTTACATGACATAAAGAGGTAGAATAATGAGTGAGATTTTACAAGAACTAATGGTCATTTTGGTTAAAAGAATTTAGATGGCCAAGTTCATCTAACGATCAACTAATCAAGGGCCAAATTCTACCAAAAACTAATGTCAGTAATGACACATATTGCCGCCATGAATATAGACATCCAACAAATATAGGAAATGGTAAAATTATGCACTTTAATATTTAAATTTAATATCCATATGCAACAACAAAATTTACACTTCATTTTCTATGACTAATTCATATTTTAGGAATTAATTAATTGATTAATCTTTTACGTGAAAAGACTTTTTGAATTAACTTTTAATAGTGACAAAAATTTACTTTAGTAATTTTTTGTTACCGAATTTGTGATTCCCTTTTTAACAATAATTTTAAAAAATAGGTAGGTTACTTTGACAAGAATTACATAAAATAGAAAACAGATTATGTAAACACTCCTTTTTAATGTCAACATCCAAGTAAATCTATGGGTCTTCGGCTCTTTTATTTTTTATTTAACTTGTACTAAATTTTGCACTTAGAATTCTTTTTAATTTGGACATATGTTCGTCACTTTTAAATATTATTTTGGTTTCCTAACTATGAAATTTTTTAATGTGTGCTTTGTGGTATTTTGAGATTCTATCCTAAATTTTTATTTAAGTTGGTTCATATTTTTTAACTGTCATAATTTATGTTTCTGGGTTATGATCAAATTCTTTTATAAACCGTAGGCATGTTTGTTTCTTTTAAACATTTTTTCAGTTGCACAATTGTGTGATTTTTTAGGTGTGTTTTGTGGTATTTTGAGATTCTTTCCTTAAATTGTGTTTAAATTTGTTCATATTTCTTTTTCTTGTCATAATTTATGTTTTCTAGGTTATGCTGAATATTTTTTTATAATATGCTGGTATATTCGTTGCTTTTTAATTTTATATTGGTTTCCTAACTTAGTGATTTTTTATGTGTGCTTTGTGATTATTTGAGATTCTGATGTTCCGTGACACCTGAGACGCTTAAAATGGTGAATATTTGCAAGTACAAGGATATTTTTATGTCGATATAATGGTGTTTTTGTGTTTGCAGGTAAAGCTGGTCTAAATGAGTGGAGTTCTGATTTTCGACCATAAAGTTGTTGGAACCTTGGAGCTTGCACAATACAATGAGGGACCAGGTCCCTCAAAATCAATCACAGGCAATGAATAAGTAAAATACATAGGAAAGTAAAAGTTTGTTAAAAATAAAGGAACACACTGATTTAATGTGGAGACGCCTTACTCCAGGAGAAAAAACCACGTCATACCCTCACAAGCTCTCCAAAATACTCTATAATCATCCTCTTGATTGCAGGCTTGACTTGAGCCTAACTCTAGGCTCCTCCTTCTTTTAATAACTCTACTAAAAGCTTAACTTGACAACTCTGCCAAAACTCCTCAACACTGATAAACTCTAATTAGTATCAAGCATAGGTAACTCTACCTAAGCACACTCAAAGCAAAAATAAAATGTTGTTCTTATAGTTTGAGTAATCCAATTACAAACCAATATCCAACTAAAGAACGTATTTACTATCAGCAGCCAAAGAATAATAACTTGAGTTAAAATTGAGTTTTTGCCTTTTTCCCTTTTCACTCTTCTAAATTTGCAAAAAACTACTTAATAGAGAAACATCCTTTTCTATTTTAAGATGAGAAATGATTAGGGTTGAAATACCATTGGATCAGTTGTCCAAAATAGTATAAGAAGGACCTGCATAGTTTGTTACACAAGAGGACAAAACTATGCAGACTCATGCCAGCTTATTGTAGCCTTGAAAATCCACGGACCTGGTCCCTTGTAGTCATTTACTCATCATCAAAACAAGATACATCAATTTTCCTCATTTTTGATGATGACAAACCAGTCATATAGTTTTGAGCATCAATACACATTCATCATATTTAATCAGTGTGATTACCACTACTGAAGATGAATGTTTCCCCTATTATTTAATCATCATACTTCTACTATCATACAATATAGGGACCCGATACCTTATTGTTAATTAATATCAAATATTAGCTATCAGCCTTCCCTCTATCAATATACCTTCATACCTTTTCTTTAGCTCATTACACCCTTTCCCCTATCAATAAGGAATACACATCTTTTATCATTTACACCACCTAGACCAGGTCCCTACCATATGAAATCAGTATTTCCCCTTTTGGCAATATTGAAAAATGAAATCAATAAAACAAGAGTAATAGTAAGCATAGGTTAGTTAAATCATCACTAAGACAACACTAACATGAAGAAAAACTTTAAAAATAAATTAGAGCTAGATAAAGAACACCAAGACAAGAACTTATTCATATTTTACAGTTTAGGTATCATTACTTTGCAATATTTATAATTCTTATTCCATAGAAAAATCTATAGAAGTTGAAGGAATTAAAAATGTAGAGGATTTAGAGAGATGTTTTTGAGAGGTAAGACCATCTCAAGATAGTGTAACAACTCTTTGGTTGGAATCTTGATATCTGTACTCAAGCTTAGAACCTCATTAGTTAGAATTGTAACCTTCTTCTTGAGTTCATTATTCTCACTCCTATGTTTTAAAAAGACCATTGGATCTTTCTTTGATTATCATCCTAATATCTATATTTACTTAGTCTTGGGACCAGGTCCCTAAGAATTATGGTACTTTTCAATAGAATTTCAAAATTTCACTTCGGAGACCTTTGTTTTTAGGCTTCCATTTTGTTTCTTGGTACTATCCAAACTTTTTCTTAGGTTATGTGATAGCAAAATGATATTTTCAGCAACTCAAGCATCACAAGTCATTACACTATCAAATGAATCATGTGTTTTTAGTGATGAACTTTCATTAGGAAGTCGAGTGAAGAATGATTTTTGCTTTGGATGGTTAGGATAGCTGAGTTAGGCAGGATCCATGAAGCTAATACTAAGATGAGGTTTTTGAGAAGGAATAGTTTGATTTAAAATAGACTCATCTTTTTCCTTTTGGATAATGTAAATTTTCTGACAAGAAAGGAAAAGATGCGGCTTTTACTATTTGAAAAAAAAACATGCACATTCATGATTCTAACCTAAGAGATGGGACTAGGTCCCTCTCTTTCTATGAGTGAATTCTCAAGTTTGTGCATACTTCATCTATTTTCTTCCAAATTTGTTCCCATGGGTATATAGCCAAAAAGGTATGTACTGAGTTAGACTAATAAATACATACTTTACAAAGGATTCTTTTCTCCTAATCATAGCCAATTTTGTGGAGAACTACTGATTTATATTATAGGTCAGGTCATTTAGATCAGTCCCAGCTTCAACCTATTCTTCACAAATTGTTTCTTGTGAAGTGCCTTAGTAAATACATCTGCTATCTGATACTCAGTCTTTCAAAACTTCATGCACATGGCCCCTTTCTCAATATTGTCTATTAGGAAGTGGTGACTCATATCAATATGCTTAGTCCTTTTGTGCAACACTGAATTCTTAGACATGTTTAGAGAAATTGTGTTGTCACACATTAGGATAGTGTCTAAGACAATACCAAAATCTTTCAATATATTCTTAATCTATAGAAATTGAGAACAACAATAATCTGCAACAACATATTCAGCTTTAATAGTAGATAGAGAAACTAAGTTTTGATTCTTAGATTTATAGGAAAATAAGGATGAGACAAGAAAATGTGTCATTCCTGAAGTGCTTTTATATCTTCCAAATATCCAGTATAGTCAGCATCAACATAGCCTACCATGTCAAAATTTTCTTCTAGTGTATAATATAGGATCGTGTTCCTTGTCCCCATCAGATACCTAAGAATTTATTTCCCAACTTTCAAATGAGACCCTTTTGGAGAAACTTGAAATTTGGATGACATTTCTACAATGAAAATAATGTCAGGCCTGCTTGCAGTGAGATACAACAAGGATCCAATAATGCCTCTATACATTGTCTCATTTACTGTTGGACCTAGTTTATCATTATCCATTTTTAGATGGTTCCTATAAGAGTATCAATTGTATTAACATTTCCCATGTAATATTTCTTCAGTAACTCTTTGTAGTACTTTGCTTGACCAATCATTATCCCTTGAAAAGTTTTTTTAATATGTAGGCCTATGAAGAAGCTCAACTAAACAATCATTCTCAATTCAAATTCATCCCCTATTAGTTTATCAAACTCTTCACATAGGGATTAAGAAGTTGATTTAAAGATTATGTCATCAACATATATCTAAACAATCAATAGGATACTACCTCTGGTCTTTAAGAATAGTGTATTATATATTTTCCCTTTTTTGAAGACAATTTCCAGGAGAAACTTTGAGAGTCTCTCATAATAGGCCCTTGGTGCTTGCTTCAAGCCATAAAGAGCTTTGTCCAATTTAAGTACATGATGAGGAAAGTCTATTTTTTCAAAACCTGGAGGTTGTTTGACATAGACTTCTTCCTTCAGGTTTCAATTCAGTAACACGCTTTAGACATCTGAAATAGTTTGAAAGCCATATTTGCAGCAAATTCAACAAGAATCCTGATTGCCACTATTCTTGCTATATGGGAAAAAATCTTATAATAGTCAATCAGTTCTTCCTGGTTATAACCTTGAACAAACAACCTTGCTTTATTTTTGTTAATAGTTCTATTTTCACCTTACTTATTTATATACAACTATTTTGTTCTAATAATTATTCTATTAAAAGGCATAGGGACCAGATGCTAGATGCTGCTTCTTTTAAATTACTGAAGTTCTTCATGCATTGAATTAATCCAAATAGTTTCTTTCTTATTCCTGGGCTCAATTTGGGATAAAAAGACAGAAAATGCCATAGTATTTCTGTCTTGAACTATTGTTTGTACTCTTGTTTCAAAAGGTGTAGTCAGTTTCTCAAGGGGATGAGAGGATTTATGCCTCAACTTTTGCCTTCTGATATTGATTCCATTAGGACTAGGTCCCTATAAATCTTGACTAGTCCTTTATTGTTGTTCTTGTACTGATGTTGGTATCTATACCTAAGTTTCTGGATCACCTTCACTTTCATGAATCTCATCTGCTTCATTTATCCCTTAATCATTATCTTCAGCAATATCATCCCTTTGAATAGGAATGAGTTCTTCAACTTCTGAATCTTCACCATTACCTAAGTTCATTTGATTTCTAAAATCAACAAAGATCACATGGACACTTTCTTCAAAGCACAAAATTCTTTTATTAAATACTCTATAAGCCTTTCTTGTTGAGGAATAACCCAAAAATATTGCTTTATCACTTTTGGAGTTAAACTTTCCTAATCTCTCTTGCCATTGTTCAACGTAAAAAACTTGCACCTAAATGGTCTGAAGTAGTATTGATTAGGCCTTTTTATTAAATACCAACTCGTATGGAGTCTTATTCAGTAGTGACCTAATCAAGCACCTATTAGTCACATAACAAGCATTATTTACAGCATTATCCTAGAAACTCTTTGGAAGACCTCTGTCAATCAACATAGTCCTAAAAGTCTCTATGAGTGTTATACTCTTCCTTTTAACATTTCCATTTTGTTGTAGAGTTCTAGGAGCAGAAAAGTTGTGACTTATTCCATGCTCAACACAAAATTCTGCAACTTGAGAATTCTCAAATTCAGTTCCATGATCATATCTAAATTCAACAATTTTGTAATTTATCTTTATTCAAATTTTCTTGGCAAAAGCAACAAGAACCTCACATATTTCATTCTTTATTTTTATAAACATTGTCCAGGTGAACCTGGAGTAGTCATCTACAATAACAAGCACATATTTCTTCCCTCCTCTACTTTGGGCATTAGTAGGTCCATATAAATCTATGTTCTGCATTTCAAGGGGTCTGGAAGTACTCACCTGCTTCTTTAATTTGAAGGAAGATCTAGTTTTCTTACCTTCAACGTAAGTATCACAAATTTTATTTTCTGGAAATTTCATCTTTGGCAAGACACGGACCAGGTCCATTGAAATCAACTTGTTTAATAAAGAGGAACTTACATATCCTAGTATTTTGTGCCATACTTTAGCATCTTAACTTAGAACACTTACATAAATTAATTCCCCATCAGCCCCAGACTCCATATTAGATACATACATGTGTTTTATCCTTTTGGAATTGAGAATAACTCTTCAAGAATTCATGCTCTATACAGTGCATCCATCCAATGAGAATTTTACCTTATTTCCTTTGTCACATATTTAATATATACTTAGAAGACTGTACTTATGTCCATATACATAATACACATCTTCAGTTGCATGATGAGGTGATTTTCCAATCCTTCCAGCACCTTGAGTATACCATTATTTAACATTTCCAAAAGACATACCTCCCCCATAAAATGTCTTGAGGGAGAGAAAACAATTAATCCTTCCAGTAAAGTGTGTTGAACAACCACTATCCATAAACCTATTTTGGCTACAACCCTCTTTTGCTACCTTATTTTCTTTTTTATCTTTAGTAGTTTCCATAAGGGAAAATAAGGAACCGGAGGTGATTTCCTTCTCATACTTCTTCAGTATGAGACCATCTCCATACTTTTAATATTTCTCATATTTACAAGATAAGTTTTCCTATGAAGCCAATACCTTGTTTACTATACAGGTAGTTGCATCCTTTCTTCTTAACTATTTAGGATTCTAATCCTGCTTTTGCATTGGGTAGTTCTTAATGATATCTTCAGAACTACCACCTTTGTGACAAACTTCGAATTTTCCATCCTATTTTTAAGATGACCACTTTTCTTCATTGCTCTAACAATCCTTGTTGCTAGATTAGCAATATCAGTGTCTTCCCCACTTAAGTCAAACACTAAAGTGTTCAATGTCAATAATCTCTCCCTTTTTGCTTCCTTCCTCTTTACTTCTTGATTAATGAGGGTATTTTCTTTTCTTTCCCAGGATTTTGGAATTGCTATACCAACTTTTGTCTCTTTTTTGTATAAGGGAAACTTTTCTCTTTTTTCTAAATAAAGTCAAACAGCCATGATAATTAGAACACTCTTGGTTTGAACCTTTTAGAGCAAACCTGCTCTGATACCAATTGTTTGAACCTTTGAGGTTGCACCACACAGTGAGGAACAAGGTCCTTCAAAATCTTTCATAGACAATGAATCAGTAAAGCACTAAGGAAGGTAAAAATATGCTAAAAATAAAGGAACACACATATTTTACATATAAACCCCCTTACTTAAGTGGGAAAAAAACACGGCTTGCCCTTATAAGCTCTCAAAAATCCACTATAATCAACCTCTTGATTACAAACTTGAATTGAACAAAACTCTAGGTTCCTCCTATTTGTAATAACTCTATTGCAAGCTAAACATAATAACGCTACCAAGGCTCCTCAACACTTATTAACTTTAATCTGTATCAATATTAGTCAACTCTACCTAATCACTCTCAAAGAAAATCTAAAGTATTAATCTTATAAAATGAGTAATTTAATTACAAACCAATATATAACTCAAGAATATTTTCACTATCAACGTACAAAGACTAAGATCTTGAGCTAAAGTTGACTTTTTGCCTTTCTCTCTTTTCACTATTATGAATTTGAGAAACCATTTGATAGAGAAGAATTCTTTTATTTAGTAGATGATTGATTATTATAGTTGAAATGCCGTTGGACCAAGTGTCCAAAATTGTACAAGCATCACCTATGCAGTTTGTTACACAAGAGGACAAAACTATGCAGACGCGTGCCAGCTGTACTATAGCCTTAAACATCAAGGGACCTAGTCCCTTGTATTTATCTACTCATCATCAAAATAAGATATAACAATAGGACATCAGAAGACCATTATCATGATCATGGGATCATACCATAAACATACTTGGGCCTCGTAGGAAGAACTAGACAAGTGATTCTTAGATGTAGCTTAGATAGAAAGCTCACACAATCCTACATTAATAATATGATAACTTCAGGTTTGAATTGATGGAAACATTCTTGGTTTGGTTCTTTCCTCCATCACAAATATTGCAATTCAGGGATGAAATCATTAACTTTTGCTAATTAATGGTGAATCATCACACGAGGTTTGGAAATAATTTACGATGAGTTATTGTAATGCCTAAATCACAAGGTAGCATAAAAAATCATCCTCCAAATAATCTATAGGTCATTGAATTAGTTTAAAAAATGGTAGCCAATATTGTAGCTTGATCTTCTATTATGAGACAATCTTATGGTGTAGTTGTGAATTTATTAGCTCAATTGACCAAGAAATGTTGAGGTTGGAATACAGGAGATACTGTGGTGGTCGTGGAGGCTCCCTTTACATTTTTTTAAGTTAAGAACTAACAAAAAAGAATGAATAAAGAGATTATGATATGGGCAAATTGATGACACAATTAGATCTTCTTACCAAATATGTGATGAAAGCTACTCCAAAGATGATCAATGTCATTGATTATAAGAGTTTCAAAGCTTGTGATGATGATGACGCATAATTTCTTGATGAAGAAATATGGTTCCTGTATAACCAAATTGGGGGGTCCTATTCTACCAATCAAAGGCATGGAGAGAATCAAGGTTGAAAGAAAAAGGAATTGTGAATGGAAAGACCGTGAATGGAAGGACCATGATCGAGAAAGAGATTTTAAGGATAAGGAATATGATAGAGAGTGTGATGGTCAAGTAAGGTATTGAGACCATGATTAGTACATTCCTTTATATGATCAGTCCAAAGGTAAAGAGACAAGCTCTATTAATCGGGAGAAATTTAAGAATATAGATGTCCTTAATTGTAACCTTATGGGTGTAGAAAAAAATTATAGGATGCTGATGGAGATGAAGAGCAATTTTTCTCAACTCGATCAAATGATTACCTCACATTCGACCTATGTCAAGAAACTTGAAACTTAATTAGGCCAAATATCGACTCATTTAAGTATAAGCCAAAAGGGTATATAACCTATTAACATAGTGGGAACCCAAAAATGATGCTTACATAATGGAAATTAAGTATGATTATGTTTTATGATCTAGAGGTGTACCCAAGGTGATATGGGATTTTATTATTTCTAAGTTTTAACAGTGGGTGTGCTTATGTAGTACCCTTAAGTGCTAATTTTGAAGGGGGCTAGTAATGTAGAAATTGATGTTCTGACCAGCTAAGTTATGGTCTATATGATGGTTTTTGTCAAATGTCCATCTGTAATGGTAATTTTCATGGTTTAGGTAGAAAGATAAGTTTAGAGCTATGATAATAGTAGGCTATTATAGAGTTTAGTATGGTTCATTAAGGGTTTGGTGATATCCATGTTAAGTGTTAGAATCTAAGTTAGAATCTTTGAATATTGAGCTAATCAAAAGTAGAATTAAATCACTAGATGGTGTGAACTCAAGGTATGGTGATACTCCAAAAAATTTATGGTGATACTCCTGAAAATTCTAAGTTAGTAAGTGTTTCAGTTATTGTGTACTGACTGTTAAGGATATAGAAATCTAGGAATATATATAAGAAGGAAGTACTAGCAGTGGGTCTTACATTATCAAGCATAGTCTTTTAGAGTGAGTTTATACATTATGCATATTATTGGATCACCGACTTAGTAGGATGGATGGACGCTAAGGGGGAGATAATAGAATCAATAACAAAGTCAGTCTCTCAGATTCTAGTACTGATGCCAGTGTGTAATAGAATATCACTAGGGAGGAAGATGCGTGACCCATACTTATTTTAGTAGTTGTATTTCTGTTATCAAGATATCTACTAATGCCTTACATGTCATCCCTTTGATCACAACTCATCTTTGTTCACCTTATAGAAAATCATGAAGTCTCCCAATTCCTAGTATGAGGAGTTCCTATTCACTCAGCAGTGTGAATCATGTTCCATGAATTTATGAACTCCAAACTCAGGTCATGCAACTTATGAATCATGTACTCATGCTTTACTGGATCTTCAGTTCCAACAATCATGCTACACTTTCAATAATTCATGAAATTTAGATTTATCTCATGTATGCCCTCAGCTTAAACCTCTTTGATAAATTTATGTCATTGATAATCTATTCCTCAGGCCTCAGTTAAGTATCAAAGTTATGCACTGTATTTTTTCATATTTTAGGTCCTCATGTTCTAACCTTCCAGTAACCTCTATTATGAAATAATGGTGATGATGAGTAATTGATATGATGTGAGAGATTAAATGTTTCATGTTAAGGAGAGATTGTTTCATGCTAGTTTTACACGAGGATACAGGTTTGAAGAAAAATTAAGGCAAAGTTTTTGATATATGTTATGGTTAGTTAAAATTTTGTGTGTAATTTTCTTAAGAGTATTGCATGAAAGTTTTTATTGATATAGATATTAAAGAATCTAGGTGGGGTGATTTCCTAGAAGTTCAGATGTGGTTATTGTAATACCCCAAAGTTTCCTCACTAATTTTGTCTCAAGAATGTCAAGTATTAGCTTCTAAAAAGAATAATGTTTATTATATGGGGAATTTTTAAGATTTTCACTTTTTGTCATGTTGGAAATTCAATAAGCTTTCAATCGATACAAAATTTACCTAAATTCGATAACAGGGTAAGAAGTTATGACTATTTAAAGTCCATGTCGTAAAACAACACCATAGTGGTCAGTGGCGCACCGCGCCCCAAGATAAAATGGAAATTTTCCTTTTTCCAGCATCCCAGCGCGATTTCTCAGGATCATACCAAACTTCCGAGTGACAAACGAAGTGGCAACATGATGGCTCCGCATCACGCTATTTCCCTATTTCCCAATTGTCAAATTCCAGTGACACGGCGCGATAGCGCCACGTTGCGCCAGGGGTCCAGTTCAGGAAATTTTCACCAATTTAAAAACTCATCCAGGGTTAAAAAGGTCAATTTCTCACCCTAATTTAAGCCCTTTAACATGAGATTCTGCTATTTGGAACCCAAAACATACTAGTTTCTCGCAATTATCTCTCAAGAAAAAGCAAGGGTTTCAATTGGGGATTTAATTTCAAGAAATTCTCTCTGTCAATCTTTGCTAAATCAAGAACTAAGGCATTCCATGTGTTGATTCATGGGTTTCTTTCACCCATGAAGCTCAAGAATTTATTTTCAAAATCAAAGATTTGTATATTTACAAATGTTCATGATTTGATTGAATTGAAAAGTTATGTTCATGTTGTTGTTTGGTTTCATTCCATCTTATAGATTATTAATCACAATAATTGATTCTAGTATGTGAGAAATTATGAGGTATTCATGATACACCATTCAATTCATAAGTTGATTGATGTATCCTTGATTATTAGCTGTTTTGATGATTGTATAACCATAGCATGTTCCCCCCATGATTGATTAAATACCTATGTGAAGGAAAAGTGTCATACTAGTATGATAATATGAAATCTCCATTCATGTACAAGTTATGTATGTAAAATAATTGATGAAATGTCTTAGCCAATGGATTATGTATTGTTGATATTGGTCCTGTACTCAAGAAAGTCATGCTTTGTTAGTTTTCTTCTATCGAGTCCTGGGGGTACTTGTACCCAAAAAATATAGTTGTGTGCCTAGAGTCTGTGTCATGTTTCCATGATATCCACAGTCAAGCCATGATCCATAGAACTCAGTCAGTCATGTGACTCTGAAAAGCTCAGTTATAAAGTAATCTCAGTACTATTCAGTCAGTCAATGAATCTTTGTTAATTCAGTCCATTTAAGTTTAGTAATCCATGATCAATGTCTATTCAGATGGGAGTAGAAATTAGCAACGAGTGAACCCAAGGATGGGAACACACACTATCAAATGAGGGTGTGATTCTTATAAGTAATCCTTGCATTCCAGAACTATGTAGCCATCATAGGTTGAGACATCAATATTGTCAGATGAGGGTTGATGAGGTGGATAAGTACTGTCAGATGAGGCCCCCACCATACTCTTTTAGGGACACTGTCAGATGAGGGTCACTCACAGCTTGTCCTTACCAGTGGTGCGATATTGACACCCTTCTAATTGGGGTTACTGATTGGACCCCAACTCAGCCATAATGGCGTATTAGGGGCATATCGGTTAGATAACTACTTCCCATACTTTTAGTTATAGAATCTGGACTATCAGATACAGTCATTTAGTCTCAGTAATAGAACTTAGATATTTCTACAAAATTTAGGATTGTTAGATACTGTAAACATAGAACAATATGGAACTCATCTAGTTCTATCAAATTCAGGATGTCAGATACGGTCACTCATGTCATCAGTTATATCAGTCATAAGAATTTAGTTATCAGTTGTAGTAGTTATCAGTAAGTTCATGTTATCATGATCTCAAATATAGTTACCATATATTCATGCATATATTCTCACGTTCATATTAGTCAGTTAACCAGTATTGTTTATGCATATGAACCCCATGCATTCCACCTACCTTCCTTGCATACCAGTATATTCAAAGTACTGACGCATTTATGATATGGTGCCTTATACCATAGGTTCAAAAGAAAGATCTCCAGAGCATCAGTAGCATTCCTTTCTCAACAGTCAGAGTTAGCAGTGAGTCCTCATCTTTCGAGGAAATGATCATTTATTTGTTATCTCATTAATTAATTTATAAGTTGGAGTTAATTGGGGACATATCCCATCAACTCCTTGTCCAAATAGTTATGTTTTAGAGGTTTTTCAGAATACAGTATGTTCAGATAATATTTTAGTTTTGGGTATTCTATTACCCCGCTCAGATGTTATATTTTATCAATCATGCATTCTTGAACCTTATATCTTTTCAGCCTCTATTTCCATATTATATTTAGTATGTTATACAGTGTACAAGTACAAATATCAGTCATGGGTTAGCTTGTGGTCCTTCAGGGTCGTAATCATAGTGTAGCATTCTGCGTACCATATTTGGGGCATTACAAACTTGGTATCAAAGCCTTAAGTTCAATAGTATCCTAGGAAGTCTGAAAGCCGCATCTAGTATAGTCTTGTACATGGGTGTGTTGCGCGCCACATTTATGTACATGAGGATATAAGATGTTTTAGTAATAGTTTTCCCTTATTTCAGCAATCATCTTATGCCAGTGAGCATAATCTCAAGTCAATCTCTCAGTCTAATCCATTTCTCCCTTTCGTCTATAGAATATGCCTCCTAAAATAAGAAATGAAAATAAGTCAACCCCTCAACCCGAAGAGCCTTTGGACGAACATGTTTCTCAAGCAGAGTTTAGAGATGCATTCACTACTCTTGCTCAGTCAGTTACTGCTCAGAATTAATGACCAGCCATCTTTACGACCAACCGAGTGGCCGATTCAGCTGTATCCAGGATTCGTGACATCACCCGAATGAATCCTCCATCCTTTATCGAGTCAAAGTAAGATGAGGACCCTCAGGAATTCATCGATCAAGTTTTGAAGGTTACAGATATCATGGGAGTTACTTCTGTTGAGAGTGTTGAGCTAGATGCATACCAGTTGCAGGATGTTTCCCACATTTGGTTTAAATAGTGGACGTCAAAAAGGACAAATGATGCAGGGCCTATTGAGTGGGAGGAGTTTTTCACTATATTCTTAGATAGATTCTTTCCCCAAGATATGAGAGAGGCTAAGGTGTTAGAATTCATCAACCTTAGGCAGGGCAACATAATAGCGAAAGAGTTTTCTCTTAAGTTTACTCAATTAGCCAGATTTGCTCCTCATGTGGTTGCAGATAGCAGGGACAAGATGAGTAAATTTGTTTCTGGGGTGAATGATAGTGTGGTCAGCTAATGTAGGTCTACAATATTGAATAGTGACATAACTTTACCCAGGATTATGAATCATGCTCAGCAGATAGAAGATCAAAAGGTTAAGATTAGGGAGAAATAGAATAGGAGAGCAAGGACAGGTAGTTTCAACTTTGCTCAGCCCAAATCAAAAGGAGCAAACCCCTGTCAGTTCTATCCTAAGTCTTCAGTTCCAACTTTTTCTTCAGCCAATGCTCCAGCTCCTAAGATCAGGGATGGAAATAGATATAGGGCACCAGGATCAAAGTCTCAGGAAAGTGTCAGCAATGCCCGAACTAATCCTCTTTGTTAGAATTGTGGTAAGAACCATAATGGTGCTTCCAGAGATGGTAGCAATGACTATTTAGGATATGGAATGCTAGGCCATAGAGTCAGAGATTATCCCTAGCTAGGTTATCACGGTCAGCAGAACCATTCCTCAGATTAGTCCGGTCGCCCAAATCAGCAGGATGCAACTTCCAGTGCTACTAGTGGGCAACGCCCAAATAGACTCTATGCTCTCCAGTCCAAGCAAGATCAGGAAAATTCTCCTGATGTAG
Organism: Capsicum pubescens; assembly: GCA_030864215.1. NCBI lineage: Eukaryota > Viridiplantae > Streptophyta > Magnoliopsida > Solanales > Solanaceae > Capsicum > Capsicum pubescens. Next base: position 161,156,289 of record CM061549.1, on the reverse strand, counting down.
TTACTGGTACATTACAAATCTTTCATGGGCATGTTTTTTATTTTCTAGATCAAGGAGCTTCCTTGTTTTTTCTCACTCCCTATATAGCAGTTGATTTCGGAATCAGTCTTGAAATTTTAGCAAAGCCCTTTTCTGTCTATACCACAGTGGGTAAAACTATCACAGCCTAGAGGGTATACAAGACTTGCCCGATTATAATATTTCAGAAAGTCACTTAGGTAGATTTAGTCATTCTCAGCATGGATTGGCTTCATTCCTGCTATGCCATAGTCAACTGTAGAAATAGAATAGTCCAATTTTAGTTTCTGAATAAACCCATCCTAGAGTGGAGGGGTAGTACTTTAGCTTTCAGAGGTCAGTAAGTTTCCTACCTTCGTTCTTGGAAAATGATATCTAAAGAATGTTTCTATCATTTTGTTTGAGTTAAGGACACTAGTTCCAAAACTCCCAATCTTGAATCAGTCCCGGTAGTGAATGAATATTCAGATGTCTTTCCTGAAGATCTTCCAAGAATTTCCCTCGAAAGGGAAATTGACTTCGGCATTGATCTTCTTCCAGATACTCAACCTATATCTATTCCTCTATACAGAATGGCACCTACAAAACTCAGAGAATTGAAAGAGCAGTTGAAGGATTTCTTAGATGGGGGATTCATCAGGCCCAGTGTGTCCCCGTGGGGTGCACCAATCTAATTCATACAAAAGAAAGATAGTTCTCTCAGAATGTGTATAGATTACCATCATCTTAATAATGTCACGTCAAGAACAAGTATCCTCTCCCCAGAATTGATGACTTCTTTGACCAACTTCACAGAGCAAGTTATTTCTCTATGATAGACCTCGGATCCGGCTATCATTAGCTTAGAGTTAGAGAATGTGACATTCCTAAAACAACCTTCCTTACCCAGTATGGTCATTTTGAATTCCTGGACATGTTATTAAGTGTTACCAATGCCCCAGCAACTTTCATGGACTTGATGAACTATGTGTTCAAGATGTAGTTGGATATGTTCGTCATAGTCTTTGTAGATGATATTCTAATCTATTCCTGCAATGAGTATGATCATGCGTACCATCTCAGAATTGTACATCAAACTCTCAAAATTCATCAGTTGTTCACCAAATTCAGTAAGTGTGAATTTTGGCTAACTTTAGTATAATTCCTTGGCCATATCATTTCCGGTGATAGCATTAGAGTAGATCCTCAAAAGACCAAAGGGGTAAAAAATTGGCCCAAAACTGTCTCTTCATCAGACATCAGGAGTTTCTGGGGTTTCACTGGCTAGTACACATGATTTGTTAAAGGATTTTCATTTATTACATCCCCTATTTCCAGATTGACTCAGACTAAAGTCAAGTTTCAGTGGTCAGATCCTTCCGAGAAGAGCTTTCAGGAGTTGAAGACTCGACCCACCTCAGCTCCAATCTTAGCTTTTACAGACAATCCAGATGGGTTTGTAGTGGACTATGATGCATCAAGAGCAGGTTTGGGTTGTTTCCTCATACAACATAGTAAGGTCATAGACTATGCCTCCAGACATTTTAAACCCCATGAGAAGAATTATCCTACTTATGATCTTGAGTTAGCAGTCGTGGTTTTTGCCTTAACGATTTGGAGGCATTACTTGTACAGAGTTCATGTAGATGTGTTTACCGATCATAAGAGCCTTTAGTATGTCTTTTCTCAAAAATATCTCAATCTTCATCAGAGAGGTGGTTAGATCTCATGAAAGATTATGACATGAGTGTCCTTGATCATCCGAGCAAGGCAAATATAGTGGCCGACGCTCTCAGTAGACTGTCTATAGGTAGTGTTACTCATGTCGAGGATAGTAAGGAAAAGTTAGCTCAGGAAGTCCATCATCTTTCCAGACTAGGAATTCGCTTAGTCGATTCAGAGGAGTGTGACATATGGGTTTACAGTAGTTCAGAATCATCTCTATTTTCAGAGGTAAAGGAAAAACAAGATAGATACCCCAGTTTAGTCAAGTTGAAAGAGTCTGTTAAGGACCAAAAAGTAGAGGTTTTCTCCCAATAGAGAGTAGTGTATTGTGTTGTTAGGGTCATATCTGTATTCCAAGTGTAGATGACTTGAGGAAGAAAATTCTTGCATAAGCGCATGGTGCGCGCTACACTTTTTATCTAGGGTCCACAAAGATGTACCGTGACTTGTGGGAGATCTATTGGTCGAGTGGGATGAAGAAAGATGTTGAAAATTTTGTGGCTAAGTTCTCTACATGTCAGAAGGTTAAGATAGAGCATCAAAAGACTAGTGGGTCTATGCAGGAGTTCAATATTCCTACTTGGAAGTGGGAAGAAGTGAATATGGACTTTGTGATGGGTTTGCCTTGTACTTATCATCAACATGATTCAGTTTGGGTCATTGTAGACAAAATGACCAAATCATCCCATTTTCTTCTAGCTCATACCTCTTATTGAGTTGTGGATTACGCAAAACTAGATATCAAGGAGTTGGTCAGAATACACGATATTCCATTATCCATTATTTTAGATAGAGGTACCAAGTTCACCTTTTTTTCTTGGAAAGCATTCCAAAAGGGTCTTGGTACCCAAGTTCATCTCAATACAACCTTTCATCCTCAGACAGAAGGTCAGGAAGAAAAGACCATTCAGACCCTAGAAGATATGCTAAGGGCGTGTGCAATTGATTTTAAGGGTAGTTGGGATGACCACTTTCCTTTGATTGAGTTTGCATACAACAATAACTATCATTCCATTATTCAGATGGCTCCATTTGAAGCTCGCTATAGTAGGAGATGTAGATCTCTAGTCGGTTCTTTCAAAGTTAGTGAGGCCTCAGTGATAGGACTTGACTTGGTATTCGATGCATTATAGAAAGTCTAGTTGATTAGAGAAAGACTCAGGACTGCTCTGAGCAAATAGAAGTCTTCTGCAGATGTGCGAAGAGAGGATGTCAAGTTCGATGTTGGTGACTATCTTTATCTAAACATCTCTCTCATGAAGGGAGTGAAGAGGTTCAGCAAGAAGGGAAAGCTCAGTCCCCGATATTTGGGTTGCTTTAAAATTCTCAGTCTCTTCAGCAAGGTAGCTTATGAGCTTGAATTGCATTCAGATCTAGCCTCAGTTCATCAAGTCTTCCATGTCTCTTTGCTCAAGAAGTGTATAGGTGACCCAGTAGTTGTAGACCCTATTCAGAGCATAGGTATTCAGAACAACCTCTCTTATAAGGAGATTCTAGTCAAAATTCTTGACTACCAGACATATAGACTGAGGAACAAAGAAGTTCCTCTAGTCAAAGTTCTTTGGCAGAATTAGTGCATTGAAGGAGCTATTGAGGAAGCAGAAGCAGACATGCGTACCAAGTACTCTCACCTCTTCATCGCTAACTCAGATCAACCTCAAGGTAATAGTTCTCCTTAAGTTTTTCAGTTTTCATGTCCTGATTTTAGTTAGAACTAGGTATTAGCCTTATGTTAAGGATTCCATTTTTAAACATGGTGCTAAGTACCATTGCATATCAAATTATATGTTCATGCATCACATTAGCAATGTGTTCATGCATTCTCCATGTGAGAAGACTCAATTATTAGAAATGTCAGTCATGTAATCAGTTCTGGCATGTATTCACATATCAAATTTGTGTGATTATCTTATCAGTACTCTAAGTCATGCATTCATGTATCAGATTAGTCATGAAATCATGGAAAAGATATGCATGCTCTGTATGAATCTTAGAAATGTCAGTTTTGTAGTCATGTTTTAGTGTTTATGTTCAATATGTTCTTCGGCTTATCATTTTTCCTCTCTCAATTAGTCTCATTCAAGGATGAATGTTCACACGAGGGAGATATTGTAAAACCCCAAAGTTTCCTAACTAATTTTCCCTAAAGAATATTAATTTTTAGCTTCTGAATTGAATGATTTTTATTCCATAGGGGTATAGTGTTATTTGAATTTGGCAGATTATGTATCTGTGGGTCTAGTTGTATAAAGGTGAATCAGTAGGCTTAAAAAAGTGCATGCAAGAATTTAAGTTGTTGATTCGAAATTAAGTATGATTATGTTTGTATGATCTAGAGGTGTACCCAAGGAGATATGGGATTTTATTATTTCTAATTTTTAACAGTGGGTGTGCTTATGTAGTACCCTTAAGTTCTAATTTTGAAGGGGGCTAGTAATGTAGAAATTGATGTTCTTACAAGCTAAGTTATAGGTTATATGATGTTTTTTGTCAAATGTCCATCTGTAATGGTAATTTTCATGGTTTAGGTAGAAAGATAAGTTTAGAGCTATGATAATAGTAGGCTATTATGGAGGTTAGTATGGTTCGTTAAGGGTTTGGTGATATCCATGTTAAGTGTTAGAATCTAAGTTAGAATCTTTGAATATTGAGCTAATCAAAAGTAGAATTGAAGCACTAGATGGTGTGAACTCATGGTATGGTGATACTCTAGAAAATTTATAATGATACTCCTAAAAGTTCTAAGTTAGTAACTATTTCAGTTATCGTGTAATGACTGTTAAGGAAATATATAGCTAGGAATGTATATTTGAGGGAAGTACTAGCAGTGGGTCTTAAATTATCAAGCATAGTCTTTTAGGGTGAGTTTATCCATTATGCATATTATTGGACCACCGACATAGGAGGATGGATGGAACTAAGGGGGAGTTGATTGAATCAATAACATGGTCAGACTCTCAGATTCTAGTAATGATGACAGTGTGTTGTAGAACAACACTAGGGAGGAAGATGCCTGACCCATACTTATTTCAGTATTTGTATTTCAGTTATCAAGATATCTACTAATGCCTTACTTGTCAGCCCTATGAACACAACTCATAATCGTGCACCTTATAGAAAATCATGTACTCTCCCAATTCCTAGTCTGAGGAGTTCCTATTCACAAAGCAGTGCGAATCATGTTCCATGAATTTATGAACTCCAAACTCAGGTCATGCAGTTTATGACTCATGTACTCATGCTTTACTTTATCTTCAGTTCCAGCAATCAATCTACACTTTTAATGATTCGCGAAATTCAGATTTATGTCATGTATGACCTTATCTTAAACCTATTTGATAAATTCATGTCATTGATAATTGATTCCTCGGGCCTCAGTTAAGTATAAAAGTTCTGCATAATATTTTTTCATACTTTAGGACCTTATGTTCTAACCTTTCAGTGACCTCTATTATGAAATAGTGGTGATGATGAGTAATTTATTAGATGTGAGAGATTAAATGTTTCATGTTAAGGAAAGTTGGTTTCATGCTGATTTTACACGAGGCTATAGGTTTGAAGAAAGATTAAGGCAAAGTTTTTGATATATGTCATGGTTAGTTGAAATTTTGTGTGTGATTTTCTTAAGAATATTACATGAAAGAAGTTATTGATATAGATATTAGATAATCTAGGTGGGGTGTTTTCCTAGATGTTCAGAAGTGGTTATTATAATACCCCGAAGTTTCCTAACTAATTTTGTCTCAAGAATGTCAAGTATTAGATTCTAAATTGAATGACATTTCTTCCATGGGAAATTTTCAAAATTTTCACTTTTTTCATGTGGGAAATTCAATAACGTTTCCATCAATATAAAATTTGCCTAAATTCGATAACCGGGTAAGAAGTTATGACTATTTCAAGTCCCCATCGTAAAACAACACCATATTGGTCAGTGCCGTGCCGCGCCACAAGATAAAATGGTAATTGTCCTTTTTCAAGTGTCCCAGCACGATTTCTCTGCATAACACAAAACTTCTAAGTCACAAACGAAGTGGCAACACGATGGCTCCACGTCACACCATTTCCCTATTTCCTAATTGTCAAATTCTAGTGACACGACACGATTACACCACGTCACACTACGGGTCTAGGTCCGGAAATTTTCACCAATTTAAAAGACGCGTTCAGGGTTAAAATGGTCAATTTATCACCCCTATTTAAGCCCTTTAGCACGAGATTCAGCAATTTGGAACCCAAAATATACTAACTTCTCTCAAGAACAAGCAAGGGTTTCAATTGGTGATTAAATTTCAAGAAGGTCTCTCTGTCAATCTTCACTAACTCAATAACTAAGGTATGTCATGTGTTGATTCATGGGTCTCTTTCACCCATGAAGCTTAAGAATTTCTTTTCAAAATCAAAGATTTATATATTTACGAATGTTCATGATTTTATTGAATTAAAAAGTGATGTTCATGTTGTTGTTTGGATTCATTCTATCTTATAGATTATTAATCACAAGAATTGATTCTAGTATTTGAGAAATTATGCGGTATTCATGATACACCCTTCAATTCACAAGTTGATTGATGTATCCTTTATTATTTGATGTCTTGATGATTGTATAACCATAGCATGCTCCCCCCATGATTGATTAAATTCCTATGTGAAGGAAAAGTGTCATACTAGTATGATAATATGAAATCTCCATTCATGTACAAGTTATGTATGTCAAGTGTTTGATGAAATGTCTTAGCCAATGGATTATGTATTGTTGATGTTGGTCCTGTACTCAAGAAAGTCATGCTTTGTCAGTTTCCTTCTATCGAGTCCTGGGGGTACTTGTACCCAAAAAATATAATTGTGTGCCTAGAGTCTGTGTCATATTTTCACAATATCCACAGTCAAGCCATGATCCATAGAACTCAGTCAATTATGTCACTCAGGAAAGATCAGTAATACAGTAATCTCAGTACTATTCTGTCAGTCAATGAAACTCCGTTAATTCAGTTCAGTAATCCATGATCAATGTCTATTCAGATGGGAGTAGGAATTAGCACTGAGTGAATCCAAGGATGGGAACACACACTGTCAAATGAGGGTGTGATTCTTAGAAGTCATCCTTGTATTCTAGAACTATGTATCCATCATAGGTTGAGACATCAACACTGTCAGATGAGGGTTGATGAGGTAGATAAGCACTGTCAGATGAGGGCCCCACTATTCTCTTTTGGGGACACTATCAGATGAGGGTGAATCACAACTTGTCCTTACCAGTGGTGCCATTTTGACACCCTTCTAATTGGTCTTACAAATTGGACCCCATCTCAGCTATAATGGCATATTAGGGGCATGTCGGTTAGATAACTACTTTCCTCAGTTTTAGTTATAGAATCAGGACTATCAGATACAGTCATTCAGTCTCAGTATAGAACTTAGATAGTTCTATAGAATTCAGGACTGTCATCTATAGCAAACTTAGAATAGTATGGAACTCACCTAGTTCTATCAGATTTAGGACTGTCAGCTACAGTCACTCATGTCATCAGTTATATTAGTCATCAGAATTCAGTTATCAGTTATGTTAGTTATCAATAAATTCATGTTATCATGATCTCAGATATAGTTATGATGTATTTATGCATATATTCTTATGATTAATTTAGTCAGTTAGCCAGTATTGTTCATATATATAAACCCCATGCATTCAGCCTACCTTCCATGTATACCAGTATATTCAAAGTACAAATGCAATTGCGCTATGGTGTCATATACCATAGATTCAGAAGCACGAGCTCCAGAGCATCAGTAAAATTCCAGTCTCAACAGTCAGAGTTAGCAGTGAGTCCTCATCTTTCGAGGACATAATTATTTATTTATTATATCATTAATTAATTTATAAGTTGGAATTTAGTTGGGGACAAATCCCATCAACTCCTTATCCAAATAGTTATGTTTTACAGGTTTTTTAGACTATAGTATCTTAAGACACTATTTCAAGTTTGGGTATTCTATTACCCCACTCAGATGTTTTATGTTATCAGTTATGCTGTTTTGAACTTTATGGCCTTTCAGCCTCAATTTTTGCATTATATTTAGTATGTTATACAGTGTACAATTACAAATATCTGACATGGGTTAACTTATGGTCCTTCAAGGTTGTGAGCACTGTGTAGCATTCTAAATACCAGATTTGGGATGTTACAGTTGGTTTGGGAGATATCGGTAGAGATGTCAGCCTTAGCATTGGTATTTATATTTAGGCTGGCATCATCGAACATGATTTCTCACTGTTCTATCCTTCTACATTTTGGGATTATTTTTCATATTATATTTTAGCATTCCCTTTTAGTTTATGGTCTATTATTTGGTTTGTTATAGTTGGGCGGTTGGTGCAGTATAGTTGGACTCGATTAAGTCATTATGGTTGTGACCCTATACTAGAGTCTTAATGAGAGAAATAATGATATCTTGTTATATAATACAAATTTATCCCATAAGGTCGGACATAAGTTGTTGGGTTGGATAACAAAGGGGGGTCCCCGATCCTAGTTGGCCTTGGGATGCCAATTTTGATAAGGCTCGGGGTCAGTTCGTATCAAATTGGTATCGTATCCTAGGTTCATGGTCAACTGGAAAGTACACAAAGTTGTGTCAAGTGCAGTCTCTTTTAGGGGTGTGAAGCGCGCCACACTCATAAGAGAGAGACTGCAACATATTTAGGAATGTTTTATTTTCTTGGTATTCTATCTTCATGCTTGAGTTATAAATCCTAGAATCTCTTCTAATACTTGTTTGTTTGTATTTCAAATCATGCCTCCGATATCTGGAATACAAGAAAACTCTTCCATCCTATCTAAGGATAATGCTGAAGGGTATTTCCTACGTCTAGGGTATATTTTTGATCTCATTATCCTATTCTTGATGGTGCTGGAGTTCTTCCTATTGGCTAGTTCTTCTCAGGTCCCTTGGGGCAATGTGACAAATATAGAATTTCATCATTCTATTAATGTCATTTCCCAATTAATTGCTACTCAGGTTGAGCAAGGTATGACTGGTGCTTTATCTATTCAGGACATAAGGGTTGGTCAATTTATAAAGATGGGTCCTCTAACTTTTATTGGGATGAAGGTAGAGGAGGATCCACAAGGTTTCTTAGATGAGATGGAAAAGATGTTTTGAGTGATGCAGGCTACAAATGTATAGGGGGTTAACTTTGTAACTTATCAGCTTAATGATATTTCTTATTAGTGGTATGAGGAGTGGGATATGGATAGAGGTGATATAGAAAAGGAAGCATTATGGACGGTCTTTTCTAATGCCTTCTTGGATTGGTTCTTTCCTCAATATTTAAGTAAAGAAAAGATGGAGGAGTTTGTGAACCTTAGGCAGAAGAGGATGTCTGTAAAGGATTATGCTTTGAAGTTTCATCATCTATCAATGTATGCTCCTAATTTTTTGGTTGATATAAGGTCGAGAATGAGGAAGTTTTCTTTTGGGTTGAATGGAGAGTTGATTATGAAGTGCAAGACTACCTTGCTGATTAGATAAATAGACATCTTGGGATTGACTATTTATATGCAGCGGGTTGAGGATGAGAAGAGAAATTAGGAAGAGTTTGGGGATAGGCAGGGAAAGAGGAATAAGTTTTCTGATCAGGGAGGTGCTCTGTCACAAGGTGGTACAGATGGTGGTAGGTGGTAGAAAAAGTAGGGGAGTTTGGGTTCCTTTTCTGCTAGTGCTCATTATTAGTCAATAGACATACGTCATTAAGGTGGTGACAATTCTTGGGCATAAGTTGCCCAATCTCAGGCAAGCGGAGGCTGGTCAGCCTCTTCGTGTTCTCCTTATCAATTATGTAGTCTTCCTCATTAGGGTTATTATGAGGAAAGAAAGGCCAAGTGTTTCAAGTATGGCTAGGTAGGCCATCATCTCAAGGATTTTCTGGTCAATAAGGTTGCTATTGGGGAGTATAAGATTCGTATGGATTTATCGTCCGCTTCTACACCTAGTAGGGTGGCATTTTTTTCTATTAGTTTTCCAAGTTCTAGTATTCATTGAAATAGGTTATATGCTTTGGCATCCTAAGAGGAATTTGAGGCATCACTTGATGTCATTACTGGTATGTTACAACTTTTCTCTCGTGACATATATGGTTGTCTTAATTCGGGTTCCACTCTTTCTTATTTGACTATATATGTGGTTTTCTTGATTCAGGGTCCACTCTTTCTTATTTGACTACATATGTGGTTATCTTTTGGTTTTAATCCATAAGTTATCTCAGATCCTTTTTCTGTTTCTACCTTAGTAGGTAACTCGGTTATTGCTAAGAAAGTCTATAGCGGGTGTGTCGTACTTGTTGGTGGCAAGAAAATCATGGTGGATCTATTTGAGTTGGATATGGTAGATTTGATATAATTTTAGGTATGGATTAGTTGTGTTTTTATTATGCATCTGTGGATTGTTGGACCCGTAGGGTTGTCTTTAATTTCCTGGTAAACCAGTTATAGAATGGGAAAGTAGTTCCTTAGCTCCTAGTGAAGGCTTATTTCTTATCTTAGAGCTCGGAGGTTAATCTATAAGGGTTGTGTTTATCACTAGGTTCGGGTTAAAGATTCTAACTTAGAAGGTCCTTCTTTGTGTTTAGTCCCTGTGGTTAATGAGTTTCTAGATATTTTTTTTGGATAATCTTCCCGGTGTTCCTCTGAATAAGGAAATAGTTTGTTATTGATTTGCTTCTGGACACTTAGAAAATTTCTATTCCTTTATATAGAATGACCCCGATTGAGTTGGGGGAACTCAAGGAGAAACTTAAGGATCTTTGGGATAACGATTTTATTCATCCTAGTGTTTCTTTATGGGGTGCATCGTGGTAATTTTTGAGAAAAATGGATGGTTCCATTCGGATGTGCATTAACTACAAGTAGTGGAACAAGGTGACTGTCATGAACAAGTATCCTCTTCCCCAGATAGATGATTTGTTTGACTAGTTACAGGGTGCAAATTTTTTATCAAAGATAGATCTTCGTTTTGGGTACCATCATATTATGAATAGGGAGGCATATGTCCCTAAGATGACTTTTGATACTCAGTATGGGCATTTTGAGTTCTTGGTAATGTCATTTGGGTTGACTAATGCTCCAATAACATTTATGGACTTAATGAACATGGTGTTCAGGCAGTATTTGGATCTCTTCGTCATTATATTTATTGATGACATTCTTGTTTATTCAAAGGGTGAGGGTGATCATTCTAATCACCTCCATATGGTGTTGCAGACCTTAAATGAACAATAGTTGTATGCCATGTTCTCTAAATATGAGTTCTGGTTAAACGTTTTGACTTTCATTGGCTATATTATTTCATGTAAAGGGATCATGGTGGATCCACAAAATGTTGCTATAGTGAAGGGTGTCCTAGGACCATGACTCTATCTGATATCTGGACCTTCTTGGGTTTAGCCAAGTATTATAGAAGGTTTATGGAAATTTTTTCTTTGATAAATTCTCCATTGACTAAGTTAACTCCAAGGAAGGTTAAGTTTTCTTCCTCAGATGCTTGTGAAGGGAATTTTGAGAAGTCGAAGGATAAGATATCTCTGTCTCCAATCCTGACCTTGCTGAAAGGCAATGATGGGTTTGTGGTTTTTTATGATGCATCTCGGGTAGTGTTTGGTTGTGTTTTGATGTAGCATGGGAACGTTATTTCCTATGCTTCTAGGCAGCTGAAGGTACATGAAAGGAATTATCTTTCTTCCGATTTAGAGCTGTTAGCGGTTGTGTTTGCTTTGAAAATATGGTGGCATTGTATTTAGGGTGTTCACATAGATATCTTTTCTGTTCACTAGAGTTTTCAGTACGTTTTTAGGTAGTTGAAAGTACATGAAAGGAATTATTCTACTTATGATTTGGTGTTGTTGGCCATTTTGTTTACTTTAAAAATATAGTGGCATTATTTTTATAGTGTTCACATGGATATATTTATGATCACTGGATTCTTCAGTATGTTTTAACTCAGAAAGAGCTTAATCGTAGGCAGAGAAGGTGCTTGAGCATCTCTTAGATTATGATATGAGTCTTCACTACCACCCAAGTTTTTCTAATATTGTTGTTGATGCTCTTAATTGGTTATCCATGGGTAGTTTGACTCACATGGAGGAAAACAAGAGGGAATTGGTGAAGGATATTCACCGCTTGGCTAATCTTGCAGTTTGTCTCTTGCACTCTAATGATAGTTGTGTGATGCTGCAAGAAGTGCAAAGATTAAAGAGAAGCTAGTGTTGTATCCTGTCTTAATAAAAATAAAGGGTGATGTTGGTGGGCAAAATATAGTAGTGTTTGTAATCAGAGGTGATGATACTTTACGGTACTAAGGAAGGTTGTGTGTTCCTGATGTTGGCAGGCTGTGGTAAGGGGTTTTGGATGAGGCGTATGAGTTGTTCTATGTTGTTCATCCTATCTCTACTAACATGTATCATGATCTCAAGAAGATCTACGGGTGGAATGACATGACGAGGGATGTGACTGATTATGTGGCCAAGTGCATGGTTTGTCAACTGGTTAATGTTAAGCACATGGGGCTAGGAGAGTTGTATCAAGAAATTGATTTGCCTAAATAGAAGTGGGAAGTGATAAATATGGACTCGTTACTAGTCTTCCTCAATCTTGGAATCATTCTGATTCTATTTGGGTCATTGTGGATAGGATGACTAAGTCTGTACATTTCTTGCCAGTGCGGACTACATTTTTTATGGAGGATTATGTGTGTTTGTATCTTCAGGAGATTCTGAAGCTGCATGGGGTACCTATTTCAATTATCTCTGATCGTGGTATGCATTTTACGTCTTATTTCTGGCGGTCTTTTCAGAAAGGGTTGGGAACTAAGGTTAGTCTGAGTACTGCTTTTCATCCATATTTAGATAGGCAAGTAGAGCAAACTATTCAAACATTAGAAGATATGCTTCGAGGATATGTGATTTACTATGCTGGAAATTAGGTTGAGCATTTACCTTTGGTGGAGTTTTCTTACAACAATAGCTATCAATCGAGTATTAGCATGGCTCCTTTTAAGGCTTTTCTGGTAGGAGGTGTAGATCTCTTATTGGGTTGTTTGAGCTTTGAGAGGCGGACATGTTTGGTCCGGATTAGGTTTATCAAGTGATGGTGAAGGTCAATGTTATTCTGGATAGGCTTAAAGCTGCCTAAAGTTGCCTAAAGTCCTATAAGAATATTAGGCTTAGAGACTTAGAGCATGAGGTTGAGGATAGGGTGTTCCTCAAGGTGTCTCCCATGAAGGGAGTGGTATGGTTTATCAAAAAAAGGAAACTCAGTCCTCGGTATGTTGGTCCTTATGTAATTTTGTGAAAAGTTGGAAATGTTGCTTATGTGTTGGAGTTGCCATCTAGCTTATGTTTGGTTCATCCAGTCATTCATGTTTCTATATTGAAGAAGTTTCTTGGTGATCCTTCATCAATTGTTCCTTTGGAAGGATTGGGTATTTTGGATTCTCTGTCTTATGAAGAGGTCCCAGTTGAGATATTAGATAGGCAAGTTCATTGGTTACGGACCAAGGATGTGGCTTCAAGTAAGGTTCTATGCTGGAACATTAAGGTGGAAGAAGCTACTTGGGAAGCAGAAGAGAACATGAAGTTCAAGTATTCACATTTGGTTCAGCTCCTAAGATTCGTGCGAAAGGTATGTTTCTTGAACACATATTTATTTTTCTGAGTTTGTTAAAGGAAAGATTAACATCTTTACCTTTTTGTTTTCAAACATTGTTGAAGGGATGTTTTATAATGCAAATGACTCTGTGTGTGGTTACCCCTACCTTGAACCTTAGAAACTTTCTTGGAAATATGTTCTCCGGATCCAATACGACTCATGGGTATAAGTCGTATGCTGGGGTTACGAGGGGTATGAACCTGTAGTGTACTAACCATTGTTAGTTGGTAGGATAGTTTTGGTAACTGGAATATGTACAACTTAGAGGTGTGAGTCGTAAGGGTTTGGTACGAGTTATAGAAGGGACTCCTATTGTGAGCATTGTATGATCCTCCTTGTATTTTATTCTTCCAGGGATATGAGTTATGGGTATGGATCGTATGTTATCATTATGAATTGGTTGGATGAGTTGTATAATGGATAGTGTTTGATCCAAAGGTTAAGTCTTGGGAATGAGTGGTTGATACCGATTGTATAGAAGGGTACGGTTCGTACGGGTTAGCCATATCCCTGTGATAGGTTTTTAAGTGATTTAAGTGGGGGTATTCTGGATATTTTTCTACTTACCCTAATTAGGACCCATGACTTCTAATACACTTAGGAGGTTATTTACCCTATCATTCTATTCATTAACAATTAGAAACTATTCCAAAATATCTCATACTTCTCTAAAGAGCTTTTGGGAAAACAAGTCTAGGGTTTCATCTTGAGGATTGCTTTGGGGATGGTCTTGGTGATTTTTTTCCATAAAATCTTTGGTATAAGGCATAATTCTCTTCCCTCTTTGTAATTTCAACTAAAGGCATGATTTATATGATTGATTTCATGGTTTTACTATTTCATGATTATGGTTTTCAACTATTATTGGGGCTTTTCATATTGAATGCTTGTTTATGGTTTCCTTTTGTTTCAATTATGCTTTTATATGTATTAATGGTGGTTTTGGACAATCGGATTGCATGGCAATGGATTATTGGTATTTGGAATTGGTTTTGGTTATATTATTTCCCCAAGGTGTTTGATAAAATTCTTATAAAGGTATGTTCATTGCATTGACTTCTTTTAATGGAACTCTTGCATCTTTTAAACCAGATAAAGGATTTATGCATGGTTAAATGGTTTGACAAGACTAAAGTCTAAATGGTTATGCTTGTGGAGAACATGGAAGTCTCTCAAGTGGATTTAATATGGTATATGGAAAGGCACCTAAGGTACCTTTAACCTAAATGGTTTTGCCATGGATATCACCTCTAAGTAGGAGGTGGTATGATGATACCACCATTATTGGCCTTGGATAATAAATGGTAAATGGATTGTTTGGACATGGTTTAAATTGGTCATTAATGGTGGGGTTTGTAGTAAACCTTGGAAGGTAGCGGTCTCGGGGGGACCAAAACTGAAAACTCATATTTGCCGATATGAGGGGTCTTCATGACCATATGCGTGTGTCAAATTTTACATTGGGGGATGTACTAGACATCCTATGGGTTATTCCCTAGTCTTTCGGCTACACAGACTAGGGCTCTTTCAGTTGGGGGAGCTGAACCCATATGGCCCATGGGTGGTTAGGACGACAAAGATACTCAGCCCAGGTAAAAGTTTTCAGTGCATGCTAACCCCGGTCCCCTATTCCTGCACTTATATATGTATGGTTGTAAGCATTATAGATATTTTTATATGGTTTTATGAATTGCATTATTTCATCCTTATCCTGAGATTTATGCTAGCGGTCACTTGATGACCCCGTCTATTAGTGGTTGTATACCTACTCTATGTACGAACCAATACTTCTACTCCTCTTGTTTAGCACGCAGATTTAATTTCCACATTTGGACTAAAGTCGTAAGCTTCCATTCTTTCAAAAAACATATTTAATGTTATGGATTTCTTTAGACACGTTTGTTTTATTTTGAATATTAGTTTTGGCCATGGTTGGGGGCATTGGTATTAATATTGAGGTTGGCATCATCGTACATGATTTCTCACTGTTCCATCCTACTATATTTTTGGGTTGATTTTCATAGTATGTTTTGGCATTCACCTTGTTTTTGGTCTATGGTTTAGTTTTGTATGGTTGGGCATTTGGTGCGGTACGGTTGGACTCAGTTTGGTCATTCACGGTTGTGACTTTATCCCAGAGTCTTACTGAGAACAATAACAATATCTTCGTATATGTTTGAAATGCATCCCATCTAAGGGTGGACATAGGTGGTTGGTTTGGATAACAGAGGGCGATCCCCGATCCTAGTTCGACTTGGGATTCCCATAACAACAAGGCCCGGGGTCGGGTCATTTCACATAGGGATCATCTTTTCCATGATATAATATGTTTTCCATCCAGGTCCCTGGCTCACACCCTTTTCCATGTCCACATCTGGGAGCCCATATACCTCATTGATCTGCTCTGCTCCGAAATGTACTTTCTTTCCCCGAATAGTCATCATAGTATTACTGTGAGATACTATGCTAAGGTTAGCATAAAACTCACACATCCATTGCTTATTATAATAGCAGGGGTCTGGGGAAAAACACATCCACCCGATAGCAGTGAGTCTGGCATGGAATCCTGTGAGTTTCTCCTCCACTTTATCTAAGAAAATACCCCTTTCCGGAAGCAATTTGGTCCTTCGGAGGTCAAAATATTAGAGGTTGTGGAATTTAGTTGATATGAATTTGGTACTGTCAAAGTCTCTTATTTTTTTTTTCTGAATACCTATAAGCACCACATTCAGACCATCAGTAGCATTCTCAAACAAAGACCATGCTAGATTAGCTAGATAAGTTCAGGGTGCAATGTTATAGGGGGATTTGGGTTGAAAAATAGATATGCAGAATTTTTTTGTTTCAGCAGAAAATTGCTCTCTGTTATGGCGATCACGAAACCTTAAATGAGATCGCGGTTCCGTGACCACCCACTATATATCTCTATTATAGCTTCTCGATCGCAGTCCCGATTACCTCAATCACGGTAACTGAGACCATGTTCGACAGTTTTTGAAACATCACTAAAACACAAGATTTCAACTATAAATTTGTGTTCCAACTAGTCTTATAGCATCATGTTCAAGGAACTTAAACATAGAATTAGTTATTACACCCTCAAATTCAAAAAAAATAACATGGAATTGATTGGGGCATTAAATCAAACACATGGTGTACATGTTAATTCTAACAGTTTTAGGCAAAATTTTTGGTACTCAAGATTTCTCCATTAGTGTGTACACCAACTACAATATATAACCACCGCAATAATCATAAACATGCATGGATTTAGCTTTGAAAACAATATTGTAGACATTTTTCTAAACTACAAGTTCCAAGCCTAAAACAATATCAAAAGGAGGGAGTTGTAACAACATACCGAATTAGATGATGAAAAGACATTTGAATACATACCTGGAAACTCAACACATAACAAAAATTTGGCTAAAATTTGAGAGAATTTATAAAGGGGTGCGTATGGGGAGAATGTCAGTCAGATGTTCTTTTAAGTTAATTCGACCGCGATTGCAATCCTAACTCTGCTATCATAGACACTTGGCTACAGTGATCGCAGCGACATGAGCCATGATCGCGGTAACTAAGACTAAATTTTAGGTCCCCTGCTCTCCCGTGTTTATTTCAAAACATGATAATTTCACACTTTCCCTTATGCAATTTCAACAAACATACCTCATAGTACGACAACTTCATGGTTTATGCAAAAAAAAAAAATCTACTCTATCATGCATAAATAAAAGGATACATGCCTCTTTCATTGCATAATGGGTTTCTTCCCATATTTTGTGGAAAACTACCTCTCCAACTATTATTTTTTTTTCCACTTAGAAGATTTTAATCTCTGTCCCAACTTTCGCTCACTATGAGTTGAGTGGAAAAAGGATAAAAGATTCAAATCTTCCAAGGAGAAGCTAGATAGAGGTAGGGTCATGACGACGAAGCTTCTATATTTCCACATTGGAGACTTGAACCTTTTACCCACTTTATTATAAAATTTTTGATTTAGATCATTGGGTAAGGGTTGGTACATATTTATCCATTAGTTGAACATTTGAAGGTTAGCCCCTTTGACATGGAGATGGGGTTCCCATGTGCTTATTAAGAACGTCAAACTCCAAAATGTAGGGGTGGTTCTCCTTCTCTGGAAAATCTATCATTTGTTGAGGTTGATAGATTGAGCACAATATTGAAAAATGGTTCGAATGAGGTCCATCCTTTATGTTAGAAATTAAATCTCTTTTGGCACTCTCACCCTGAGATGGGATAGAGTATTCATAAAAGATTTTCTTGACTTCTTCTTTTGAGTCTAGCACCATTTTAGTACTTTTGGCATCTTTAACAATACGTTGTTCGGTTGGTTGGGAAATCTCTGAGGATTATTCGCTACCAAGCTCATCATTGACCACATTTCTTGGTTTCTCTTCTTGATTCACCTCCTCTTGGGAAGTGGGAAAGGCAATGGTGTTTGAATGATTTTCTTCCTTGCCCATTTCTTTATCTTGGCAAAATGCCTTCTTAATGCCTCACTAGATTGACGCATGTCTTGCACAATCTCCCCCATTGTAGTTATTCGATCCAAAATAGTTTGAAGCATTGCTTTAAAAATATTGAACTTGGCTTATTCTTCTTCTCTTATTGTATCATGATATCTGTCAAACTCATCCGTAGAACTAGTAATTGGGTTGTCATATTAGGGGGAAGGGGCATTTGGACAATCATTCTAATGTCCATGTAGACAACTACATAAAAAGCAACCATACTCCCAATAGGATCGAGATGGTGATTCCATCTGTCTCCTGAGAGAATATCTAAAATTTCTGAGAAATTGAGGTCCGTCACAATATGCACATGGATCGTTAAGATAGGACTTCCAACTACAAAAATCATAGTAGTCCTAGATACCATAGAGATAAGTAAATAAAAAAATCTACCTAACACAATAAACAAAAGAAAATCACAAACACTTATTTAAAAGTTTGTTATTAAGCAAGTAAGCAAAAATTCCAAACTAACTCAATACGCCAAATTGTTCCCCGACAACGGCACTTTTTTTATAACACTCAAATTACACGTCAATTTAAGTGCAAGGCTGTCTTCATCAATATATTTATCCAACTTTGAGTCAGGGTCGAATCCATGAGGAACAACATGAGTGATGATAAAATAAGCTCAGGATAATAGATACTCGCTAAAATTCAAACCTAGAGTACAAGAATATAAAAATAGGGGGGGTTGAAAGTATCACGATAAATATTACTTTTTTGATTTTTCAAGTACTAATTTAGGGCAACAAATAACTAGAGTATAACTAATTAGGCACCAATTTTGGGGCTATTTCTTACTAAAGGAAGCTAATATGATGATGCTAACAATCAACTTCATTTTAGAAGATTAAATGAGGGTATGTTTGGTTAGGGGTTTTGGTGCAAGTCTTTCAACAAAGAACTAAACTACCCCATTGATTCTTTTGAATAGCTAACAGGTGTGTTCAAAAATTGGTAACCAAACCTCAATTTAGGAATCCCTATATCTAGGATGATGCCTATGTCATAGCCATTACGCAAATTTATCCTTATTTCTAATATAACAAAAAGGGAATATCTACAATCTAAGTAATTTTTCACAAATTTTGATGTCACCTTCAACCCCTCTTTCGAGGATGGTTCAAGGATCTAGGTTATCCACATCCCTTTGTCAAGGATGATGTAGGGATTATGAAATTTGAGGCTTTACAAAAAAATTCCTTGTTATAATCAAGCATTTGCAAGACCCATCAGTATGAACTACTAATTGAAGCTAATAATAACAACCCACACACGCTTTAACCATATTCATACATAACCTCAAGACAAAAAACAATCTACTCAAAATATAAATAAGTAAAGATATACCCAAAATCTCCATTGATTTAATTTATAAGAGGCTAAGTGAATGTTAATTCAAACTTTAGACTCAAATAAATCTTCAATGAGAGTTTTCTAATTCTCCACTGAGAAGATACTCCAATGTATTCTTCACCCAAAATTAATATAATATTTTCTTCTCCAAGTGTGGAGGCAAAGAATAAGAATAATGTTGAATAATTAGGACTTATAGAATATATGAATGAAGATAGGGTTTGAGTCTTCTTTAGGGAAAATTTGGGATTAGATTGCTGAAATTATGTGTCTTCCCTTAGGCAAAATCTTTTGCCGCGGTGAACGCACCATCTTTTCCGTGATTACGGCTAAATGACCATGATAGAACTCACGCGATCGTGTTAGATGACCGATCTTGAATGACCATGATAGCATCCCACAGACTGCGACTGTGGTAACTGAGGCAATGTTCTGCTCCAGGTCTTCTACTACACTTGTTTTCTCCCTTTTAGTCTCTTTTTAGCTCTAATCAACACTTTTTCATCTTATTACCTTTGTGTCTTTAAAATGTGGATGTTAGTTCTTTAAATAATAATTATGTCTCTCTTATCAATTCAAAACGTGATAATTTCAACGAATGTGGAGTATGATTGAGTGGTAAATTCACCACTCATTAGTCATCAAGTGGGGTAATCGCGACTAGCAGAATACAATCATGACTTGCACGTTCAACCTCAAAAAGCTAATATCACAGGTCTTGGGCAACAATAGTAGGACCCGAGTACCTGGTATGGGTATATATAGACCCCTAATTCGCGAAATCGGTCATTCTATATATATTTCTTGAGAGATTAAAACTTAAAGAGTGAGAATAAGTGGGATTGAAACTTGCAGATGATTAGGGGAGATTGGTTATTCATTATTCCGTGAATTCTCTTTGAATTCACGGTAAGTTTTCTTCAATTTCTTGATAAATTCATAGAAATTAGGGCTTGGAATCCCCAACTTTAAGGGTTTATTTGGGACTCGATTTGTGTTCCATTTGTGCTTAACTTTTGAGCACAAATTCCATATCCTTCAAGGGACCTCATAATGGGTTAAATTTTGGGTTTTATTAGCGGGTCCCACAGGCCAATTCTTGACTCGACATTTAACCTGACTTATTATAAGGAAATAATACTCTTGTTTTACCCTTTTAATGCATAGATTATGATTTTGATATCATAGCAGAATTTTGAGATTGTGGAGTGAAGATGGGCATCTGGTGGATGATTCAAGGATTTATGGTTCGACTTTGAGGTAGGCTTCTATTTACTCTTCTTCACAAGATGATATATTTTATATATTGTATGTGAATTTGAATGTTAAGATTTATTATATGTACAACAAAGCAATTAGTCTTGATTATAGAAACATTGGGGATTCGATGAGGGAGTAGACCTAAAAGATGAAATTCTTATTAAACCTTTAGGATCCTATTGTCTTTGTCATAGATTGAGATATATTTGTAGAAGCTTAAGTGATCGAAGCATGATTAGTATGAATATCCTTATGCGGACTATTTAGTGACTTGAACTCGTAATTTAATGGAGTTGATTTAATTTCTCATATTCTTGGTGGAATTCTTATCTTGGGGATAATTATGGCATATGTACCATCTAAAATTCAAATTAGAAACCTCACCCTTGTCAGGATTAGAAATTACCTCAATAAGGGATTCGAGAATTAGATGTATGTTCCGCCAGCCGACCTTAGGCCAAGACTTGTGTTATCTCTTATGGACTTATTTACGCATTTTAGACATAGTTGATACTATTGAGCCTTTAGTATAAGGTTAGTTCATGACATGGTAAATGGTGATTATTGTCTAGAATTATGATTTGTGGCCTATACTATTGAGATTCCTAATATATGTGATATGCCTCATAGTTATTATTTATGACCTATTTGATACATTATTACTCTTTGATGTGAGATGCCTATTTGATATATTATTCTTTAAAGATGGGAGATGCCTATTTGATGTATTATGCCTCCTAGATGTGAAATGACTCATAGAGATGAATTATAGCCTACATATCCGATATACCTCATAGATATGCCATGGCTTATCGAACGGTTATATAAGGATATCATCATAATCATACTAAGGCCGTGATTATGGTGTTGTAATTATTTTGGACACTTTATCATGCCTAAGGCCGTGGTATAATTTCAGTTCGACTTCCTAGAAGTGTTTGTTCTTGTAAAGGATGTGGTTGTAGTTTATAGATATATTGATGATTATGGTTTCATTTTTGAATGTTGGTAATGTCATGCATTTATTCGGTACATTCATGATCATTAAAAAGGTAAATGATACGATTCCAATGAAAATATGATAGTATTACTATTTTTCCTAAATAAGGTTTAAATCCCACTTTCTACCTTAAAATGAATTTCTTCATAATAATAATTGTGTATCTTAATGAATAAGTATGTGTAAAGAGATGGAAAATGATGCTTAAAGATTTGATCGAGTGATTTTAGTATATGATTTGATATAACTAATTACTAAGATCATGAGAGATTTAAACCCATTATACACTTTTATAATGATTTAGTCCTAAAGTTTACTCCATGCTATAGATTTATGGATTTACACTTTTTTAGTCATTATTTAAGTCTTCACACATATTATATATCTATATACCTATCTCTCTGGTAAGGTATGGTTGTGGATGATGGTATTGTTGATATGAATTTCGGGTGAAACCCGATGATAGATTATAGTATTGATGTTATATATATGCATTGATGATACTCTTATATAACAGGCAAGGCTGGAGGATTATTATGATTATATGCTTATATACCCAGCAAGGCAGGAGGATGATTAGGATGATATGCTTAATTACCCGACAAGGCTAGAGAATGATTATGATGGTATGTTTATATACCCGTTAAGGCCAAAAGATGATTATGATGATATCCTTATATAACCGGTTTGATTCAAGAGGATGATTTGATGATAATGGTTGATACTCCCAAATTACCACTCTTGTTAGTAAGTGTAAGCAGACGCTGTCAAATGTAGAACCCAACTAGGATGGGTGAGAATCCCACAGGGAATACTGTGCAAACTAAGTGTTATGGTTGTTAACTAACTGTTGATCTAATGGTCCGGATAAAAGAGGGGTTTTGAATTGGTAACAGTATTTAAATAGTTGTAGTAAATAATGTTCCAACTAGCGAGTTTTATTGCAAGTACTAATTCAATGAAATCAAACAAACTAAAGTTATGTTCACCAAGATGTTCAAATAGATGGGGTTGTGAATAATCTTAAATTCCTAATTTACAACTTTAATTGCAAGAGTTTGTGAATTCTAAAGTTTACCCTTTTGTTTCTCAACCTAAAAGGGTAGTTTACCCTTTAATTTTTCCAAACTCAAAGAATATATGAATTTATTCAACTAATCTCGCATGTGAGTCAATCCTTATTAGGGTATCAAGTCATAAACCAAAGCTTAAGGACTTTAGACTTCATGTAATCTCCTTCTTTTCCCAATATATAATTTTCTTCCCGGACAAGTAATGTTCTTGGGCTCACCCTTCAAGTTTGCAAGAAAAAAAGATCATTAATGCGAAGAATGGTTTATACAATCCTACTTATGTATGGGAATTACGTATCTTCACAACCCCAATCAGTTATTCACATCAAGGCTCCCATAACCCTAGTTATGAGAGTTTTACCACACATCTCAAGAGAAGAAGAAGAGGAGATCATTAAGTTCTTCAAAAATGGATTCCAAGAATTACTTACAAAAGTTACAATAATTATTCTTGAATCTTCAAGGAGAATATGAGTAATGATAACTAGATCCACAATTGTAGCTTGAATCCTAGAGAAAAAATACATACAACGAGGTTTATAGCTGGAAAATATGATAAAATATACCTAAATAAAACCTAAAATGGGTATTTATATGTTCCCAGGTACATAGGATTTATAATTTATATTCATTAAATCTGCATCGAAGTTAACAAGCACATTGATAGCCCATCGAAAGCCTGACGTTCTGTCACGTGGACCATCATTGAAGGTCCCACTTGGCTACTTTCTAGTTATATGGTGACGCTACGATTGGCGGACCATCACTGGCTTGGCGGTTCGTCATAAGAGTAGTTGCATCATCCTCTTTAAACTCCATTCTTTGTTTCATCCTGACGGCCAAGTTGGCAGTCCGTTAGTGATCTAGCGGACCATCACGTAGACAGTCGTAGGGATCACTCACTCTATTCTTTCTATTTGACTCTGACGGTCACCTTAATGGTCCATCACATAGATGACGATCTGCCATTTCGACCGTCAGTGACTTTTTTCTAGTATTTTTCTAAGTTTCTTCTTCAGCTAACTCATAGAAACACCAAAATTCAGTATTAAATACAACATCAGTTGCTTGAAAATGCACAATTATCCCTTGAAAAAGATGTAAAATATTCTGTAGAAAGCTAAAAAATCAACACCCTAAACTTTAGTCAATTTCTTGTCCTCAAGAAACTCATCACTAAACTGCATACAAGAACAACATAATGACAGGTAATCGACTACTGAACTAGATTTCACACAACTATTCACTTGTCATTCCACTCATAAGAGCTCAACACTTCAGGATTTACAACCGGTATTGTTTATAATTTAGCACATACACCCCAACATAGATATAATATCCTACAGAGATTAGCAAAACTAGGTGTAACTCAAGTTTCCCTCACAGTCAATAAAGTCCACCACTCTTTATATCTTGTGGATGAAAATCAAGACTCTCACACTTATCAAAGAAGTTACAAACATAGAATATACACGCATAGGCTTGCCCTTATCATCTTATGCTCCCTTGTGGTTTATTCGTAAAGATCAAACAGGTCTTTTTCAGACTTTTAATTAGGTTCCAAGTCTAGGTGAGGATAAATGTTTAGGAAAAGTGACTCAACATTCAAAATTAACTCTCTTTGCCCTGGAATTTTACTTACCAAGGCTACTGATTTTCTAGCTCAATTATAGTCTCTATTGTTCATTCACACTTTGTCGTAACCTTTTTTATTAATTTTTTAAGCATCAGCCACCCTAATATTATGTTGATATGGTCAGTGAAGGTGCACAAGATCTTAAATAGATCAGGGATGAATGCTTTATTTTAGATCAAAACCACTCTTTTGTTAAACTACTAACGTCTTGATAGCAGCGACCCTCAACTTTGGTTTTTTCCTAAGTTAAGGTGCACATTTTCCAGACTTGGACCAAGGCCAAAGTTAGGTGTTAACAACCTAAAGACAGTTAATTAGAGTTTTTGGGAATGTAGAAAAACTAACATAAGCCCAAAAAGGGTTCAAAAATGGTAAAATCTTTTTGATGGGTCAGTTATTTCGGCTAAGTGGACTGAAAGTTCAAGGAGGCCTGCTATCATCTCTTATTGAATCAACAAAAAAACAAAATCAATGAACTGGGAAAATTCTAGGTATATAAGTATGCAAGAACTAAAAAAATATTGGCACACACAGGCACATGAGGTACACTTATTCTACCAACTCTTAGGATTTACATCATATAGCCATTATTCATGCACACTTTACATCCTAATGCCAACTATAAAATCACAAATGGTTGTTTAACTTATGCTAAATGACAAGAGGAAATAGTCATACAAGCATGTTTACAGTCTTATGCCACAATCATTCATCATCCATATATACAAAAAGGAGCTAAAATAAAAGACACTTGATAAATAGTCATCAACAAAAAAATATTTACATAACAACCTAAGAAAACAAAATGCAATACTAGACATATCTATTCTACTAGATTGCACATGAGAGGAAAAGAAAGCATGCAACAAAAACCCCCGTGGTACAAGTACACCGACCACCACATAAAATAAATGTGTTGTCCTCAACACATATAAATAAAGTACAGAGAAGGAAAATACTTGTAAAGCCTCTTATTCAGATGAGGCATCAATCAAATATGGTGAGGCTTCATGGGACTTACCGACAAAAATGTTGACCCCTATGGTGGTAGGGGTAGTCACAATATCTTCCTCCAAAATTAGAGGTATGTCACCCCAAAATGAGTCTAAAATGGGCCCTTTAGCTAGGGCAGAACTACTGGAAACTCCTACATCTTTAGTTGAAAGCTTCTTATGTCTCCTCTCTTCATCTCACTTTGATCTTTTCATTCCTTTCCTCATGTTTCACTTTTCACTCTCTTCTAATGTCATCACTTCTATCCTTCTTCTTTTAGTAGATTTTTTATCAGTATTTTCATCGACTTTCTTGCCTTTTTGCTTTAGCGGCATCCCCATCAAATCTATAATACCTTCATCTTTATCACTTATCACTAGAGTAGGGACAAAAGTAGGCTGCAGGGTCTGTTGGATTTTCACCTCTGTTTGTTTGAATTCTACAATTGACTTAGCCAAATATGGAATAGACATCACATCCAGCCTTTTGTTGATACGCTCCTCCATATGGTCCATCGTACTTTGAATGTTTTGAAAGGGGCGGATTTCTTCAGCTATAATACGGTCAACAAAAGGCTTGCCCTATACTCAGAATACTGGGGTGGGACAAATGAAGAATCTGCAGTCCCACCCATTGGCAGTATAGATTTTGACCCTGCAGATGTACTAGGCGGCATATAAGTAGTGATAGGCATCAACATACTTATGGGAATTCCATACATATCGGGGGCTGGCACTGACTGTGTCTATGTAATGCCCCTAATGTGGTGCTCAGAATGCTAGATGGTGCTCATGACCTCGAAGGACCACAAGGTAATCTATGACAGATATTTGTACCTATATACTATAGAAAATACATTATAATGCGAAAACATGAACTGCAAGGACATAAGGTTCAATACTGAACATGATCTGAATGATTTAACATCTGTGTGGGGAAATAGGATACCCAAAAAAAGTGGAACATACTGATGTCTGAAACATGATCGTCTAGAAAGCCTCTTACTAACTGAATTGTTTGAGTAAGGAGTTGATGGTACATGTCCCCAACTAACTTCAACAAATAAACTAATTAATGAGATAATAGGGAAATAATCATGTCCTCGAAATATGAGGACTCATTTCTAACTCTGTCTGTGGATATCTAGAATCTACTGTTGCTCTGGAGCTTGTGTCTCTTAACCTATGGTATAAGACACCATAGCGCAAATGCGTAATTACTTTAAATATACTGGTATGCATGTGAGGTAGGCTGAATGCATGAATAATAATAATAACTAACTAACTATCATGAGCGTAAGAATACATGCATGAGACATAAAAACTGACACTAATGTTGTAATAACATGATTACTGAATTTGAATATTACTGATAACATGTGTGACTATATCAAACAGTCTTGAATCTGATGGAACAATCTAAGTTTTGTACTATATCTGACAGTCCTAAAATATGAAAAACTATCTGAGTTGTATTACTGAGACTGATTAACTATGTCTGACATTCCTAATTCTATTACATGAAACTATGGGAGTAGTTATCTAATCGACATGCCCCTAATACACCATTATGGATGAATTGGGGTCAAATTTGTAACCCCAATAGGAAGGGTGTCAATACCATGCCACCGGTAAGGACAAGTTGTGGGTGACCCTCATCTGATAGTGTACTCTATACGAGAACAGTAGAGCCCTTATCTGACAATGCTTATCCACCTCATCATCATTATCGGACAGTGTTGATGCCTCAATCTATGCTAGATACATAGTTCAGGAATGCAAGAATGACTTCTAAGAATCACACCCTCATTGATAGTGTGTGTTCCCATCCTTGGGTTCACTCGGTGATAATTCCTACTCCCATCTTAATAGACTCTGAACATGATTTACTGAACTGAACATAGGCTATGTTACTTAATTTTGTTGACTGATGGAATACAACTGATATCTAACAACTGACTGAGTTCATGCGATCATGGAGATTTCTGGAGTCATAAGAATGTCTAAAGTCTAAAAATCATAGCTTGACAGAGAGTATTGTGAAAATATGACATGGCTCTAGGCACACAACTAATGTTTCGGGTACAAGTACCGCCAAGACTCGATGCAAGAAAACTGACCAAGCATACCTTACTTGAACATATAACTAACATCATAATCCATAATACATTTATAGAAGCATTTAATCAAAACATGTGATAGGCATAACTTGTACATAGGGATTTCATGGTATCATGCTAGTTAGGCACTTTTCCCTCATCTAGGCATTTAATCAATCATATTATAGGCATGGTAAATGTAAACATCATTGTACAATAATTAAACATCATAGTTCAATTCTAAATTCATCATTCAAGGGTTTAATCATAGGTTTGCATGAATCTATATCCATAATAATGTAACCCACATAGAATTTATCACCCAACATGGATTAAAATTCAATTTCTAATTATCCACATGAACAAGAGCAACCCAATATAAAATTCATAAGAAAATCCATAAAATTGAATTTAGAAAAGGGATTCGTGGGCTTCATGAATGAAAGAAGTACATGAATTAACACTATGCATACCTTAGTTCATGATTTTGTGAAGATTGACAGAGAAAATTTCTTGGAATTGGATATTCTATGAAAACCCTAGATTGTTCATGAGAGGTTTTTGAGAGAAGAGAGTGTATTTTAGGTGAAAAGTGGTTGAATCACGTGTTAAAAAGCTTAAATAGGGGTGGGAATTTGACCCTTTTAAACCTGGATGCGTCATTTAATTTCAGTAAAAATTTCCCGAATTGGACCCTTGGCGCGACGCAGCGCTATCGCTCCGTGTCCCTAGATTTTGACAATTGGGAAATTGAGGGATGGTGCGACGTGGGGACATCGCGTTGCCACTTCCTTTTGTGACCTGTAACTTTGGTGCGACACAGAGGAAATCATGATGAGACATTGGAAAAAGGACAATTTCCATTTTAGCTTGTGGTGCGGGACGCCACTGACCAATATGGTGTTGTTTTACGATGTGAACTTGAAATAGTCATAACTTCTTACACGGTTATCGGATTTAGGTGAATTTTATATCGATGGAAATCTTATTGAATTTCCCACATGAAAAAAGGTGAAAAGCTTTAAAATTCCTCATGGAATAATCATAATTCAATTTAGAAGCTAATACTAGACTTTCTTGAGATGAAATTAGCTAGGAAAAAGTATGAGGTATTACAATATCTTCCCCTTGAGAAAATTCGACCTTGAATGAGACTGAATAAGAGTGTAGAAAAGACAACTGACATACATAATAAACATGAATAACTTGAGCATGATATCATGACTGACATGACTGACAAGCAGAACATATAATACTGAATATGCATATCTGTTGCATGTGTAACTGATTCATGAATGCATGACTGAGTGTTCTGAAGAACTAAGTTTCTCATAATGAGAATGCATGTCTGATGTATCATTACATAACTGAACTGATACATAAGTGAATAACTGAATATGCAATGGTACTTGATACCAAGTTTATAATGGGAACATGAGCATGAAACTGCATACCAAGTTTGTGATGAACACTGAACATGAAACTGAGTAAGCTTAGGGAGAACTTTTACCCTAATATTGATCTGAGTTGGCGAAGAAGAGGTGAGGATACTTGGTACGCATGTATGCCTCTTCTTACCAAGTAGCTCCCTCGAAAAAATGATTTCACCAAAGAACCTTAACTAGATTGACTTTTTTGTTCCTCAATCTACGAGTCTGATAGTCTAAGATTTCAACTGGAATCTCTTCATAATAGTGAGTGTTCTGAACATCAATGCTTTGAATAAGGACTATAACTGATGGGTCACCTATGCACTTCATGATCAAAGAGACATGAAAGACAGGATGAACTGAGGCTAGATCTAAAGAAAATTCAAGCTCATAGGCTACCTTGCCAAAGCGACTGAGAATCTTTAAGGGACCAATATATTGGGGACTGATCATTCCCTTCTTACTGAATCTCTTCAATCCCTTCATGTGAGAGATCTTCAGATAGACATAATCACCAATCTAAAACTCAAGATCTTTTCTACGAATATCTACATAAGACATTTATCTACTCTGAGCATCCCAGAGTCTTTCTCTAATCAACTGGACTTTTTCTAAGGCGTCGAATACCAAGTTAGTACCTATAACTGAGGCCTCACTAAATTCAAACAAACTAATTAGAGATCTACATCTCCAACCATAGAAAGCTTCGAATGGAGCCATCTGAATACTGGAATGATAGTTGTTGTTGTATGAAAACTCAATCAAAGGTAAGTGGTCATCCCAACATCCCTTGAAATCTATTGTACACGCCCTTAGTATATCTTCTAACATATGAATGGTCCTTTCTTCTCTACCATCTGTCTGAGGATAAAAGGTTGTACTAAGATGAACTTGGGTACCAAGACCCTTTTGGAATGCTTTCCAGAAATAAGAGGCAAACTAGGTACCTCTGTCTGAGATAATTGACAATGAAACACCATGTAATCTGACCAGCTCCTTGATGTAGAGTTTGTTATAATCCTCTGCTGAATAAGAGGTATGAACTGGAAGGAAATGAGTTAATTTGGTCATTTTTTCTACAATAACCCATACTGAATCATGCTGATGATGAGTTCGAGGCAAACCTATCACAAAGTCCATGTTCATAACTTCCCACTTCCAAGTAGGAATACTGAACTTCTTTATTGACCCACTAGGCTTCTGATTCTCTATCTTAACCTGCAGACATATAGAGAACTTAGCCACAAATTCTACAATGTCTCTCTGCATCCCACTCCACCAATAGATTTCTTGTAAGTCACGGTACATCTTTATGACCCCTGGATGAATAGAGTAGCGTGCACCATGCGATTCTGCAAGAATTCACTGCCTTAAGTCATCTATACCTGGAACACAAAGACGACCCTGACAATGAAGAACACTATCTCTCCCTTGTATGAAAACCTCTACTTTCTGATCCTGGACTGACTCTTTAACATGATAAGGATGGGATCTCTATATTGCTTTTCTTTCACCTCGGAAACTAGAGATGATTCTGAACTACTCTAAACCCATATATCACCCTCTTTTGTATCGACTAAGTGAATGCCTAGTCTGGCAAGCTGATGGACTTCCTGAGCTAACTCCTTCTTACTATCCTCAACATGAGAAACACTAACGATGGATAGTCTACTGAGTGCGTCAGCAACTACGTTGGCCTTTCCCAAATGATAAAGGACACTCATGTAATAATTGTTTAAGAGCTCAAACCACCTTCTCTGATAAAGAATGACATCTTTCTGAGAAAGACATACTGATGAATTTTATGATCAGTGAACACATTTACATAAACAACGTATAGATAATGCCTCTAACTCTTCAAGAAAAAGACTACAGCTGCTAACTCAAGATCAGGAGTAGGATAATTCCTCTTATAGGGTTTAAGCTATCTGGAGGCGTAGGCTATGACCTTACCAAGATACATGAGGACACAACCCAAACCTACTCTGGATGCATCACAATACACTACGAACCCATTTGGACCATCTGGAAGAGCTAAAATTAGAGTTGAGGTGAGTCGAGTCTTCAACTCCTGAAAACTCTTTTCATAAGGATATGACCAATAAAACATGATTTTATTTTGAGTTAATTTGGACATAGGGGATGCAATAGAGGAAAATCCCTTAACAAACCATCTGTAATAGCCAGCCAAACCTAAGAAACTTATAATATTTGATGGAGTAATAAGGCGAGTCCAGTTTCTTACTGCTTCGGTCTTTTGAGGATCTACTCTAATGCCATCATTGGAAACGAAGTGACCAAGGAATGCTATTGACCTTTGCAAAAACTCGCACATACTGAATTTGCTGAATAGCTGATGATCTCTGAGAGTCTAAAGTACTTTCCCGAGATGGTTTGCATGATCGCTCTCACTACGGGAATAGACCAGAATATCATCTATTAAGACTATAACAACATGTCCAAGTACTTATTGAACACACGGTTCATCAAGTCCATGAAAGTGGGTGGGGCATTGGTAAAACCAAATGACATTACTAAGAATTCAAAGTGACAATACCGAGAACGAAAATCTATTATCGGGATGTCATATTCTCGAACTCTGAGATGATGATAGCCAGATCTGAGGTCTATCTTAGAGAAATAACTGGCACCTTGAAGTTTGTCAAACAAGTCATCAATTATGGGAAGAGAATACTTGTTCTTGACCGTGACCTTATTGAGTTAACGGTACTCTACACATATCCTAAGAGAACCATCTTTCTTGCGCACGAATAATACTAGTGCGCCCCATGGGGAAACGTTGGTCCTGATGAATCCTTTATCTAAGAGATCCTTCAATTGTTCTTTCGGTTCTCTGAGTTCTACTGGTTCCATTCTGTGTGGTGGAATAGATATAGGCTGAGTATGTAAAAGAAGATCAATGCCGAAGTCTATTATCCTTTCGGGAGGAATTCCTAGAAGATCTTCGGGAATGATATCTGAATATTCACCTACAACTGGAACTGATTCAAGGCTTGGAGTTTTGGAACTGGAATCCTTAACATGAACAAGATGATAGACACATCCCTTAGATATTATTTTCCTTACCCGAAGGTAGGAAATAAGTTGAACTCTAAACGCTGAAGTACTACCCTTCCACTCAAGGATGAGTTCATTCGGAAACTGAAATTGGACTATTCTATTTCTGTAGTCGACTGTGGCATAGCAGGAATGAAGCCAATCCATGTTGATAATTACATCAAATTAGTCATCTCTAATTAAACATTGTATTCTAAAGTGATTTTCTGAAATAACATAACCGGGAAGTTCCTATATACCCACCGGGCTATGATGGTTACTGGGGTAAAGACTGAAAAGGGCTCTGCTAGGATTTCTAGACTGATTTCAAAATTTCTTGTTATATAGGGAGTAATAAAAGACAAAGAAGCTCTTGGATCAAGCAAAGAGTAAACATGATGAAATATCTGTAATGTACCAGTAACTACATTAGGAGAATTTTCCTTATCCTGTCGGGACTAAAGAGCATAGAGATGATTTGGGCGTTTCCCACTAGTAGAACTGATGGTGGTACCCTGCTGATTCAGGCGACCAAATAGAGCTGAGGAGCGGAGATGACTCTAATAACCTAACTGAGGGCAGTCTCTGACTCTGTGGCCTGGCTTGCCACAACCGAAATAGGCATCACTACCAGCTCAGCAAGCACCCTTGTGGTTCTTACCATAAGTATGACAAACGGGATTAGTTCGGCCATTTCTAACACTGCCCTGAGACCTAGAGCCTAGTGCTCTATCTTTGTTACCCTCCTTGAACTTAGGAACTGGAGAGCTAGCTAAAGAAGGGGACAAAACTGATGACTTTGGAAGAAACTGGGAATGGTTTCCTCCTTCTGATTAAGGCCTAGCGAAATTGAAACTACCTATCTTCACTTTCTTATTCTATTTGTACCTCTACTTAATCTTCTACTCCTCTATTTTTTTAGCATGAGTCATAAGCCTGGCTAAAGTTATGTCACTATTCAACATGACAGATCTATACTCATTTACCACGCTATTATTTACCCCTAAAATGAACTTACTCATCTTGGCTCTGCTGTATGCAACCATATGAGGGGCATATCTCGCTAATTGAGTAAACTTAAGAGAATAATCTTTCACCTTCATATTTCCTTACCTAATGTTGATGAATTCTAGCATCTTAGCCTCTCTAAGATCTTGGGGAAAGAATCTATCTAAGAATGTAGTGACAACCTCCTCCCACTCTATAGGACCTGCATCATCTGACCTTTCTGACTTTCACTGTTTGTACCAAGTTTAAGACACATCCTATAACTGATATGCAGCTAGCTCATCACTCTCAATATTAGTCACCTCCATGAAGTTTGTCACCTTCTGAACCTGATCAATGAATTCCTGAGGGTCCTTATTTACCTTACACCCGAGGAAGTATGGAGCATTCATTTGGGTGATGTCCCGAATCCTAGCTGTAGTTGAATTGGTCACTGGGTTGGCCGAAATAATTGTTGGACATTCATTTTAAGAGGAAACTGACTGATCAAGAGTAGTGAATGCGACACTGAACTCCGCATGAGAAACATGATCGCCTAAAGGATCTTCAGGCTGAGGGGCTGACTGATTTTCATTTCTTCTTTTAGGAGGCATGTTGTTTAGAAGAAATGGAGAAATGGATTAGACTGAGAGATTGACTTAAGATTATGCTCACTCGTACGACATAAATACTGAAAGAGGGGAAACTGTTCCCTAAACATCTTATAGCCTCTTGCACATAAATGTGGTGCAAAACACACCTATGCACAAGACTCTACTAGATACGACTTTCAAATTTCCTAGGACTCTATTGAACCTGGCTCTAATACCAAATTTGTAATACCCCAAATCTGGTTGTCTGAATTCTACACAGTGCTCATTACCCCGAATGACCACAAGCTAACCAATGACTGATATTTGTACCCGTATACTACATAAAATATATTATAATGCAGAAATATGAACTACAAGGTCATAAGGTTCAATACTAAACATGATCTGAATGATATAACATTTGTGTGGGGTAATAGAATACTCAAAACAAAACTGAACATACTAAAGTCTGAAACATGATAGTCTAGAAAGCCTCTAACTGAATGAACTATCTAAGTAAGGAGTTGATGGGACATGTCCCTAACTAACTCCAACAAATAAACTGATTAATGAGATAATAGGGAAATAATCATGTCCTCAAAAGATGAGGACTCACTTCTAACTCTGTCTGCGGATATCTAGAATATACTATAGCTCGGAGCTCGTGTCTCTGAACCTATGGTATACGACACCATAACACAAATGAGTCATTACTTTAAATCTACTGGTATGCATGTGAGGTAGGCTGAACGCATGGGGTTTATATGCATGAACAATAATAATAACTGACTAACTATCATGAGCGTAAGAATACATATATGAGATATAACAATTGACACTAATACTCTTATAACTTGATTACTGAATCTAAATATAACCGATAACATGAGTAACGATATATGACAGTCCTGAATCTTATGGAACTATCTGAGTTTTGTACTGTATCTGAGTTGACTGTATCTGACAGTCTTTAAATCTAAAGAACTATTTGAGTTTTATTACTGAGATAGATTGACTGTGTCTAACAGTCCTGATTCTGTAACATGAAACTGTGGGACGAAGTTATTTAATAGACATACCCATGGTATGCCATTATGGAAGAGTTGGGGTCCAATCTGTAACCCCAATTGGGAGGGTGTCAATACCACGCCACCGGTAAGGACAAGCTGTGTGCGGCCCATATCTGTTAGTGTCCCTTATATGAGAACACTGGGGCCCTTATCTGACATTTCGTATCCACCTCATCAACCCTCATCAGACAGTGTTGATGTCTCAATCTATGCTGGCTATATAGTTCTGGAATGCAAGGATGACTTCTAAGAATCACACCCTCATCTGATAGTGTGTGTATCTATCCTTGGGTTCACCGGTGCTAATTCTTACTCCCATCTGAATAGACTATGAACATGGTCTACTAAATTGAACATAGGCAGAGTTACTGTATTCCATTGACTGATGGAATACTACTGATATCTGACAACTGATTGAGTTCATGATATCATGGATATTTCCTGAGTCATAAGACTGTATAAAGTGTAAGGATCATATCTTGACGGAGAGTATCGTTAAAACATGACATGGCTCTAGGCACTCAACTAATGTTTTGGGTACGAGTAACCCCAGGACTCGATGGAAGGAAACTGACCAAGCATAACTTCCTTGAACATATAACTAACATCATAATCCATAATATATCTATAAAAGCATTTCATCAAAACATGTGATAGGCATAACTTGTTTATACATGAGGACTTCATGGTATCATGCTAGTTAGGCACTTTTCCTTCATATATGCATTTAATGAATCATATTATAGGCATGCTACATGTAAACATCATTGTATAATAATTAAACATCATGGTTCAATTCTAAATTCATCATTCAAGGGTGTAATCATAGGTCTGCATGAATCTATATCCATAATAATATAACCCACATGTAATTTATCACCCAACATAGAATAGAATTCAATTTCTCATTATTCTGATGAACAAGAGCAGCCCAATCATGAAATCATAAGAAAATCCATAAACTTGAATTCAGAAAAGGGATTCTTGGGATTCATGGACAAATGGAGTCCATTAATCAACACTATGCATACTTTAGTTCATGATTTCATGAAGATTGACGGAGAAACTTTCTTGGAATTGGATCTTCAATGAAAACCCTATCTTGTTCTTTAGAGGTTTTTGAGAGAGAAGAGTGTATTTTGGGTGAAAAATGGCTGAATCACGTGTTAAAAGGATTAAATAGGGGTGGGAAATTGACCCTTTTAACCCTGAACGCGTTATTTAATTTCAGTAAAAATTTCCTGAATTGGATCCTTGGCGCGACGCGGCGCTATCGCATCGTGTCACAGGATTTTGACAATTGGGAAATTGAGTTATGGCGCGATGCGGGGCCATCGCATTACCACTTCTTTTGAGGCCTGGAACTTTGGTGCGATGCGGAGGAAATCATGCTGAGACACTGAAAAAAGGAAAATTTCCATTTTAGCATGTGGCGCGGTGTGCCACAGACCAATATGGTGTTGTTTTAGGATGGGAACTTGAAATTGTCATAACTTCTTATTCGGTTATCGAATTTAGGCAAATTTTATATCGATGGAAATCTTATTGAATTTACCACATAAAAAAAAGTGAAAATCTTGAAAACTCCTCATGGAATAATTATCATTCAATTTAGAAGTTAATACTATACATTCTTGATATAAAATTAGCTAAGAAAAAGTATGGGGTATTACAGTCTAGTAGGCCAGAGGTTTTTTTGACTCACATCTCAAACTTTGATTCATCCTTTGATATATCAATGTCCTATATATGTTTAGCCCAAACTTCATTGTTAACTCCTCGAATCAAAAGCACATTGTCCTACCTGCATAACTCCGTGATCAAACACAATAATTGTAGTTACCTTGCCACCTTGTGAGCCCTAACAAATATTTCATCAGCAATAATTTGACAAAAATCAATTTTCATCCCTACAATAGAACTAGAAACCATCACAACCCTATGACTGTCCAAATTGGCATCACTCCCCTATCGGCATCAACCTTAATCAAACAATGGCCCACTTGAATTTAGTCTGAAAGATAAGGGAGGATTTATCAATTCACTCAGGTGGGTTGGTTGACCTGAAGGGTTTGTCATCGTCAATAAGTAGCCCAGACAACCAAGGATTTTGAGTGGATGCAGAGGTCAATTAATACTCAATATCTGGGACCAAATTCGGTGCTTCATAGTCGGGCCCAAACAATATCCTATTGATTTTTCGAGCCTATATATCAATATGAACTCCTCTCACTAAAACTGATTCTCTACTGGGAAATTCTAAAATCTATAAGACCTTGTGAAAATCTTTCTCGGCCAGTGCTAAGTAATTGGGAAAAACTCCCTTAAAATATAAGGTTGATATGAATAGATAAGCTTTATCATCTAAGATAACTCATACTGGTTGAATTTCTGCCCTATCTTTGGATATTCATGCAACTCAGTTGTCCCTATTTGGTATTCCTCAGATATTTTCCTCTTTATTAGCATACTTGTCATCGGTCCAAGTCGATCAAGAAACTTATCTTTTGCTCCTTCAATTTACCATCTGAGTGGCTCCCTTATTTGAGGATCTTTGCTCTTAACCACATTGACCTCTTATATTTTTGTCTTAATAATGCCAGTTTTTGTCTCAACAAGGTTGGGGTTTTATGTGGTGACCTCTTTATCGTTGGGGCTCAAACTAGTGCTACTAATGTTGCTCTCACTATCTGCTTCTGAATGGGAGAATATGTGGAGTGCCCTATATCGTTGTCGAGTATTGAAGGCAGGTACCTCCTCACTCCTTGTTGGCTCACCTCTTCTCCTTTGTGCTCTACCACCACCTCTGTTTAAGGGAAGCTTTCTTGCCATATTGCCTTTATGATGCAATAAATTTACTATTTTGACTTGCAAATTTAGAATAAAAGAAAATTCAAAGACTTTATCAGAGATTGTTAACTTGATTTGTTATGAGAGGGAAACAAGGGTGGTATGGTTTAAATTGGGTAGAAAAGTAAGAGAGATAGTCCTAAGTTGAGATAACTGACACTGGGTACATTGAATGCACAAGAAGTTAAACAGTTATAGGATTTGAAAGGGAGGAAACGTATGAAACCTCTTGTTTTTATCACTTTAAAATCATTTGGGTCAGATAGGGAAAATTAAATAGGCCTTTAACTTAAAATGACCAAGCCCGTCAGCTAGGTTTTGCCTTATGGTTGACTTGAAGGTACGTCAGGACTCTGACGGTTTGTCGGGTTAACTGTTAGGACTTACTAGAAACTCATCATTCATGCTTCGCAACGACAATTGGTGCGATGGTCCATCAGTTATGCGACGATCCATCGATAAGTCCGTTAGTACATTCCATAAACTTTATATTTGAGTTTAAAATTGCCGGAGTTTTCAACGGTCCGTTGGTAGGTTGACGATCCGTCAATTTGATCGTCAAGCCTTATCCAGAATATTTAATTTTTTGCTATGGCTTTGAAGGTTCTATTGACGGTCCGTCGAGTTCTTGATGGTGCATCGACATTTCCATCACCCTCTTTCAACTAGAGAAAATCACTTTTTTTTACATTCTCAGTCCTACATACTTTACGAACAAATCAAATTGGATAAAACTACAGAAAAACTCTAACTAGGGTTACAAAAACACTTTGTGGGTTTCCTCCGACTAGCGCCTGATTTATTATCTCGACAAAACTTGGTTATCTCGACTACTTTATCGAGATACATAGTGGACACTAGCTTTGCGTCATTGGTTAGACCAATATAGGTCATGACACTTTGCCCATTAACTTTTAATAGACTTCCATCATTACCTTCAAGTTCCACCATACCTGATAGAAAAACTTGACTTACCTTGAACGGCCTAAACCATCTTGATTTTAATTTTCCTAGAAAGAGCCTAAGTCGGGAGTTGAACAATAAAACCCAATAAACAACTTGTAAATCTCTCTTCTCTATTCTTCGGTCATGGTTATTCTTCATTCTTTCTTTATAAAAATCACCTCTTTCATAAGCTTTGAGATAGAATTCATCATCTCATTTAATTGTCCCAACCTTAACTCAACTACTTCTTTCTAGTTCATGTTCAGTTGTTTAAGATCCAAAAAATCCTTGTGCTCTAGTTCGACGGGAAGGTTACATGACTTTTGGTAGACCAGCTGATATTATGACATCCCAATAGGTTTCTTGAAAGTAGTTTGATATGCCCAAAAGGCATTATCGAGATTTTAAGATCAATCTTTTCTGCTCGCATTCACCATTTTAGCAAAAATTGCTTTTATCTCCCAATTTGAAACTTCCACTTGCCCACTGGTTTGTGGATGATATGAAGTAGCAACCTTATGCTTCTTCAGACTGTATTTCAATGAAGAAACTCAGAACACTCGATTGTAAAAATGTGATCCATCATCTATTATGGTGGTATGTGGTACCCCAAAGTGAGAGAAAATATTCTTTTTAAGGAATGCAATGACTCTCTTTCATTCATTATAAGACAAAGCAATAACTTCAACCAATTTTCACACATAATCAACGATGATCAATATGTATTTCAATCCATAAGAACTCACAAAGGGCCCCTGAAATCAATGCCCCATACATCGATCAACTCCACTTTCATTATTTTTGTGATAACATCTCATGGTGCTTTGAGATTGTCCCTTATCTCTTTCATTGGTCACATGTTTGCAAAAACTCATATTCATCCTTAAATAAGGTCATCCAGTAATAACCGTTCGGCAACACTTTTTGCATAGTTCGGTCAACTTCATGGTGACCCCGGACCGGATAAGCATGACAAGCTTCCAAGATATTTACCATGTCCATCTTTGAAATACACCGTATGATAATACTATCCACACACCACCGAAATAAATATGGCTCATCCCAGAAGTAGTGTGTAACATCATGTAGGAACTTCATCCTTTTATGAAAAGATAAATTCTCTGGGATGACTTCACTTACCACATAATTTGCAAAGTCAGGTACCAAGGCACTCTTTTAAGCGCAGTAGCCATGACCTTCTTACCCAGAAATGTATCATTAATTTTGAACTCATCCTTCACTTCTTGATTACCCTTAAGTCTTTATAGGTGGTCTGCAACTTGATTTTCCCATCTTTTTAGATCTTTGACTTTGAAGTCAAACTCTTGTACAAGCAGCACCCATCTGATTAACCTTGGTTTGACATCCTTCTTTGCCATCTAATATCTTAAGGCAACATGGTCTATATGAACCACTACCTTAGTTCCCAACAATTAAGCACGAAACTTCTCAATAGCATAGACAATTGCGAGAAGTTTCTGCTCAGTAATAGTGTAATTATTTTGTGCCCCATTTAATGACTTGTTTACATAATAAATGGGGTGGACCAATTTTTCATTCTTATGGCAAAGTACAACACCCAGTACTACTCCACTTGCATATATATGATTTCAAAAGGCTTAGACTAGTCTGGAGCAGCAGTAATAGGGGCAACAACAAGCTTCTCCTTAAGTCATTCAAATGCCTTCTTGCACTCTTCATCAAATACAAACTTAGCTACCATCTCCAACAATTTGCATTGTGGATTAGCGAATTTGGAGAAGTCCTTAATAAACCGGTGTTAGAATCCAGCATGACCCAATAAACTATGCACTCCCTTCATAGAGATGGGAGGAGGTAATTTCTCGATCACCTCTACTTTCGCCCTATCAACTTCGATTTATTTTGAAGAAATTTAATGACAAAGAGCAATGCCCTCCTTTACCATGAAGTGGTATTTTTCCCAATTAAGAACAAGATTATATTCTTCGTACTGGTGCAATGCACTACTTAGATTCACCAAGCATAGTTCAAAAGAATCACCCACCACTAAAAAGTCATACATAAACACCTCCAAGGCGTCCTCCAAAAATTTTAGAGAATATGGACATCATGCACTATTGGAATGTGGAGAGTGGATTACATAAGCCAAATAGAATCTTCTTAAAAGAAAAACTACCTTATGGGAAAGTGAACGTTGTCTTCTCCTAATCCTTTGGAGCAATAAAAATCTAGTTATAGCCCGAATACCCATCTAGAAAATAATACCAACCTCTTCCCGCTAACCAATAAAGAATTTGATCCATAAAAGGCATTGGGAAGTGGTTCTTCAAAGTCCATGAGTTGAGCATACGACAGTCCATACAAACTCTTCACCCCATCACAGGTTTTTGGGGAATCAACTTATTTTTCTCATTCACCACTATAATCAGACACCTTTCTTGGGGACATATTAAATAGGGCTTACCCACTTACTTTCAGAAATTGGGTATACAACTCCTGTGTTCAACCATTTAATGATCTCCTTCTTAACCACCTCTTGTATTGGTGCATTAATACAGTGTTGGTGTTCAATGGTTGTTGTGCAATCTTCCTCAAGATTAATCTTGTGAGTGCAAATACTGGAAAGAAATACCAATGAAATCGACAGTAGTCCATCCTATGGCCTTTTTATATCATCTAAGCACAGAGATAAGTGCCTCAACCTGGTGCTCACCCAGATCAGTATCAATAATCATAAGAAAAGTGTTTCCTCTACCTGGAAACATGTACCACAAATGTCCTGCCAATTCCTTCAACTCTGACACCGGTGGCTCTTCGATAGATGGCTTAGCTGGAGGTGTTGGTCGATTTTTCAGATCTAAGTCTAGCTTCTTGGAAGCATATGAATAGGATCCCATTCCCTTCAAAGCACCTACTACCTCTTCATACACATCGATACCTTCACTGACAATATTTAACAAGATTGCAGCCACAGTTTCCACAACAAATTTCTTCTTAATTGGAACCTCTTTCTTATCTTTATAATAAATATAAACAATGGATAATACACTCATCTCCTTGGTTTGTTTCATAGATTGGAACACATCAAAGTGAACCATATCATCATTAATCCTGGATAGTAACTCATTAGCCCTCAAATCAATAAGGACACTCCCATTTAGAGGAAAGGTAATACAATGGTGAAGATTATCCACCATTTCGTAGCTAACTGCTCTCTTCTTCGTCATGAGATCTTTCATAAACTTTGTGTATCCAGACATCTACTTTAGTGCCTCCACTAAAGGCATATTA
Organism: Capsicum pubescens; assembly: GCA_030864215.1. NCBI lineage: Eukaryota > Viridiplantae > Streptophyta > Magnoliopsida > Solanales > Solanaceae > Capsicum > Capsicum pubescens. Next base: position 161,114,703 of record CM061549.1, on the reverse strand, counting down.
ACCATCAACTTCTTCAATATTTCCATTAATTTGCTGAACTTTGTATCATCAGCTTTCATCTTTAATCGATGAGGGAAAGGTGGTGGTGGTTTTAGAAGAGTAGTAACCACTACCTCATTCTTTTTTTCTTTACTTCCGCTAAATCATCAACCTTCTGATGGTTAGATGTACAAATATTACCATCCGTCTTCTAAGACTCTACTGGATGGGTTTCATTATCTTCTACATCTTCTTCAATGACATCTACAATCACAACTTTGCTAGAATGGCCAGGTAATACTTTGCCACTCCGAGTTGTAACTGCTATGCAAGAGACAGCATTCTGAGGATTTTATATTGTATCGCTTGGAAATCTACCACTCTTCTTCTTATTAAATACTATTGAGAGGTCGTTCATCTATTGCTCAAACTGCTTGATAGAAGTTGAGTGCAAATTTACTAGCTGACTCATGGAAGATAAATCATGCTTCATCGTCGTCACACTAGCATTGGTTGCCTTAACTCCGTTTAATAGTTTCTTCATCATTTTCTCTATGGATATCTTGCCTGAACTAGTAGTTGTATTATCCTAGTTTCCAGGAGGTACATATAGTCCACTCCTATAATTTTTTTCTTCCAAATCCTTTGGTCCCTATCTTTGTAACCAGCCTTGTCATAATAGTTCTGACCTTGATTACTTTAGTTATTGCCTTAGAAACCCCCCTAATTATTTAGATAGTTTGCCTCCTCCTCAAAATCAGAATTACATCTGCCTTGTGACCCAACAACTTTTACCTTCTCAGTCTTCCCAGATAATAAGTGTTTAGCAAGCAGATCCATATAGGTTTTCATATATTCCATATCCGGGCCATGCCTCTATTCTTTCCGACATTACTCTATAGATATACCACTAGATATAGTAGGCCTTGCTACCATAAAATCCCTGGTATGCCAAGTTTTACTCATCTTAGTCAACCTGTCCAACATATCTGCCGCTTCAATGAATGTAATATCCATCAATGCTCCTCCTAAATCATTGTCTACAGTTGGTTTAGTGATGGAGTTCAAGGCTCTGTAGAATGTCTCCATCAAATGCTCGTTGGTTTTCTTATGGTTTTGGCACTGTGTAAGCTTCTTCTTAAATCACATCTATGTCTCATGTAGTGCCTCATTTGGTAACTTTCTAAAGTTTATAATCTCATCCCTTAACTGTAACATCTAGGACGACGTAAAGAAACTTTCTAGGAAAGCTTCTTTTTGTTGCCTCTAGTTTGTAATAGAATCGGCTGCCAACTCATTCAGCCACATTATTGCCTCCCAGAAAGAGACAACGGGAATAAAAAAAGACTAATTACATTTTTTCCAACCCCCAGGTTGTCAATAGACTTGCAAATATTGATGAAATTCACCAAATGTATGTTTGGGTCATCTCCCTAAAGTCCTCCAAACAACACCTTGAGATTGAACAGATGTATCATAGTTCTAGTGATATTAAACTTCACCCCAGGTGCTAATGGTGGTGGGATAATTGATCAAGTCGCACTAGCCTCATCTAAATCTGTGTCATCATCCTCATCAGGTGCAAACTGCATAGAAGGTTGGTCGTTTTCCCTATCTCTAGCTGCCCAATTTCTATTTGCAAGAACCTCTACATTCTTCGCACGCCTCCTATTCGTTGGGTTGACCAAATATTTATCCCTCAAATCCTCCTAATCAAGGTTAGGGTTATAATTTTGTTGACCATTATTTTGTTGGTTAACCTATGATCTAGCCAAGATGGCTAGTCTATCAACTTCTTGTTGTTCTTAATTTCTTCCAGTTAGATATGGTTTAGGATTGAAGGGTAATAGTGGTTCTCCTGAACTTCTGGTACGTGGAATAAACAACAATGAGCCTGTAATGATCCAAAAACAACAAATAAAGTTAAAATTTAGGAAACTTGACCAATGTCAGTTAACAATCACAAACTTAATTGACAATCGTAGTCCTCAGCAATGATGCAAAAATTTGATATGCCAAAATTACAACTCTAATTAGTAAGTGTAAGCATTCATTGTCAAATATATAACCCAACTAGGTTGGGGTCGAAACCACAGGGAATACTGTGCAAACCAAGTGTTATGGTTGTTAGCAAACTGTTGATAAAAGGTTTCTTATTAAAGGGGTTTTTTGAATTGGTAACAGTATTTAAATAGTAGTAATGAATAATGTTCCAGCTAGCGAGTTTTTTTGCAAGTACTAATTCAATGAAATCAATCAAACTAGAGTTATGTTCACCAAGATGTTCAAACAGATGGGGTTATGAATTATCTTAAAATCTCAATTTACAACATCAATTGCAAGAGTTATTAAATTCTAAAGTTTACCTATTTGTTTCTCAACCTAAATGGGTAGTTTACCCTTTAATTCTTTCAAACTCAAAGAATATATAAATTGATTAAACTAATCCCTCATGTGAGTCAATCATTGTTAGGGAATAAACTTAAAACTCAAAGATGAAGGCCATTAGGCTTTATGTAAACTCCTTCTTTTCCCAACATATACTTTTCTTCTAAGACAAGTAATATTCTTGGCCTCACCCTTCAAGTTTACAACTAAGAAAGGTCATTGATTTAAAGAAGGGTTTATACAATCTCACTTATGTATGGGAATTAAGCATCTTCACAACCCCAATTAGTTATTCATATCAAGGCTCCCATAACCATAATTATAGGAGTTTAGCAACACATCTCAAGAGAAGAATAAGAAGAAATCATTGTGTTTTCCATAAATGGATTCAAAGAATTACTTACAAAATTTACAATAATTGTTCCTAAATTTGCAATGAGAATATGAGTAAAGATAACTAGATCCAAAATTATATCTTGAATCCAAGTGAAAAAATACGTACAATTAGGTTTCTAGCTGGTAAATATGATAAAATATACCTAAATAAAACCAAAAATAGTTTTTTATATGTTCCCAGGTATAGAGGATTTAAAATTAAAATTTATTAAAGTCACATCGGAGTTGACGACCATATTGATTGCCCAAAGAAAGCCTGACAGTCTTTCATGTAGACCGTTGTTGTAGGTACCACATTGCTATTTTTTGGTTAAGTGGTAATGGTAAGGTTGGAAAACCGTCGTTGTCCTGGTAGTCCATCACATGAACTGTCGCTTGATCCTATTTAAAGCCCATTCTCTATTTCATCTTGATGGCCAAGTTGTCTGATTGACCGCCACTTGGACCATCGTTAGGATCACTTACATTGTTCTCTCTATTTTACTCTAACGGTCCCCCAATGGTCCATCATATAGCTGATGGTCTGCCAGTTCGACCGTCAGTGACCCTTTTCTACTATTTTTCCAAGTTTCTTCTTTAGCTAAATCTTTGACCTAAAAACACTAAACTTTAGAATTAAATAACACATCAGTTTCTTGAAGACGGAAAATTATTCCTTGAAAAAGATGTAAATTGTTCCATAAAAAAATAGAACATCAATGGTTGTGATGATGGTAACTATGATAGTGATTAAACATACGGGTTTGAGTTTTGATAAAAATTATGATACTTGGATCGGTTATGATATTGTGGTTTCTGTTGCTTTCATCCTTGCATGTGCATTGCCTAACACAAGTATGCATTTATATTTATCAACCTTATAGGGTTTATAAAGGTATGGGTAATAAGTAAGGTTTATAGTATATTGTGTGTTGACTGAAATTTTTGAGCCTTGGGCAGTGGGGGTTCGTGATAGGCTTGGTTACATATTATTTATCTGGACTAGTCGGTTACTCGCATTGTTGTTTATATTGTTATTATATCTATTGTGATCATTGTTATGACTAGATTGGGATAGATTAGTTAATGATCCAGTATCAAGATTTGAGGTATGACTCTAACTCTTTTATCTTACGATATCATTTACACATGATTAAACGTATGGATCAGAAACCCTGAATATACAAGCACTAGTTCCTGCTAAGATTATGAAGCCTTAAAAATGCTAGACTAATGATTTAGGCTCAACCTTCAGTTGACCTTGCTTATATATACATGTATACCTATCTATATGTAACTATGTTGTTCTTGTCTATCCATTTTATTTTATTTATACAAATTGTATATTTATTCCTTGGCCTTTTATACTCATATATATCTTTGTTTCATTCTTATTTTTTATATTGGCCAGTTATATATGGTATTATCCTGAATACTTCGTTAATCTCATAATAAAAGTTTCTTAATTATGAATAGGATAATTATCCATACTACATCATTGGCTTTATTATTGATTGTTGGAGAGTTAGGTGTAGTTTACATTTCGTTTATATATTATATGTATCATCATTATCGTTGGAGCCGATAGTAGATTATTGAGTATCATGTGTTTGGTAGTCATATTACACTTTTGTATCCTGAATATTATAGTATGGGTTATCACTATTGTTGTATATGGCATACAAAACAATTATGGTTCAGAGACATAGGGTCAGCTCCTGACATTTGGAGTATTACTTCCATCCCTTATATGTACTAGACTAGTCTCGATGTTGTATTTAGAAATGGTTGTATTTGTTTATTTACTTAGTACCTCATATGTATCCTTATTATGCTAGAATCTCTTGTACTAATTTTAAAAAGTTTTGGGATTATATTTTGTATGTTACTCTTTTATTACTTCTATTTCTCATTCTTACTTTCATTCTTTTTTTATTCCATTACTAAAAGTTCTAGACTGTAAGATTATCTTATGTACTTGTGGGTTATAGTAGAGGCCATCCTAACTTGAAAAATTAGGTTGTGACAAATTAATATTAGATCTAGGTTCCTCGGTGTATTAGTATAAGAGAAAAGTTTTAGGCAGAGTCCTGCGGATCGGTGCAAGGATATCCATAACCTATCTTTGGAAGGCTATAGGGAATTCTTAGGAAATCCATTTCTTGACTCGGGTTGTGTGTCCATATTTCTATGAACCTTAAGCACATCCTTTGACACTTTTTTGGCCCAAATACATAATGAGAGATCATCGATAGATGCGGATGAGACTGAAACACATGTTTTAAAATCTTCATCATAGCACAGTACTAGAGTATTAGAGATAGATATCAAATATCTTCAGCGTCAACTAGAGGATTTTGGCCCATCTCATGCTCCATAGAGCTCATGAATACTTCATCCCTTTGAGGTTCAATATTATTGATCTCGAGTCTAATTGAGAATACCCCATAGGCAGGGAAGACATCATATTCATCTAGGAAGTCATAGGCTAGTATTGGATTTGTTGGTGTTCAAGTGGGTTCCTTATAAGTTTTAGAGTTGAGATTGGGTTTCATGAGTTGAACAAAACTATACCTATGCTATATCAATCTAAGAAGGACATTGTACATGGATTTATTAAAGGATTGGAATTTCCACCATGCTTGGTGTTGGAATACTTGACAATAGCTGGGTCTTTCTTCTCTCATGTCGGTGCTTTTGTGAGGGGAATAAAGAGTGTGTGTATGGAAACTTATAGAGATTGAGGCACGAGTCCATTCCATCAATATAGTGCTATTGGTATTTTATCTGAGATTGAGGATCTTTTCAGTTGAGATCAACTTCACTTGCAGCTGATTAGTTCGATGCGGGCAGCGTTGTAGACTTTGAGCATCTCTAAAGTTAGTCATAGTGGACATAGCTAGCAGAGTTCTCGACGGACCTCGTAAAGTATTCAGTGTGGGTCTTTAGTATATGACAGACCTTGTAGAGCATTTTTTATGGTTCTTTATGCCATGGAGGACATTAAGGATTAGGAAGGGAAGTTTCTCAGAGTATTCCAAGAGCTTGATATAGTTATGGCGAGAAGGGACATTGGTTCAGAGAGTGCCCCAAATATGAGTTAGTTAATTAGGAATAGTTATCATGTATTCCCTACTAGGCTAGAGTTCTTGATATAGTCTATGAATGTGGGAAGGATGATCATTGAAATAAAGAGTGCTCAAAGCATTAGTGGCCAGCCATTTGGGCTCAATTCATGTTTCTCGCTAGGATAACACTGTAGGAGTTTGTTATAACTACAAAGATATTGTTCAAGGGTCTAGATAGTGTCTTCGATATGGGATTACAATTCATTCAGCTCATTTAGATCATCCTCTTGATGTTGTGGAACCTTCAGGTAGAGATTATGCATTTGGCGCCTTTGTTGATCAGTCAGTCAGTTGGTTTGAGTTTGGACCCGTTCAGATTTATTCTAATGTACATCCATCAAACATGTGATTTCATATTTCACCATGATAGGTGTGCTTTTATTACTCGCATTTACCCTTTTTATTTTTGTGTATTAGGGTTTTATAACCATCAATGATTATATGCCTTATGAGCTCATATTGATTATTTTGTGCCTAGTTATTGAATTCATGATTATATGACTACCCTCGTGGTTTATTTATTTTAGTATTAGATGGAGTAGATCTTTATTGATAGTTTCTTCCTGTGGGTGTAGCATTTGGGTTCGAATCCCATTTACCTTGCCATATTGGCCTTATTACGACCCTTGAGTGGTAGTTACAATTGATTTTCATTTGGGACATCCTATTCATTCTATTAATGTTGATATTTTTATTTCTATTACTGTCATTGTTTGTTTTTCTTCATCCATATTGGATAGTTTTTTAGACTAGTGTTATCTAGTTAAAATTTCATTTCTTACGGTTCTTATTGGTTGGCTTGAGAAGCTATTGCCAGATTTGATGATTTCTATTCTATAGCGAGTTGAGGCTTGTTTTTTACCTATTTTGTTTTCTATGCTAGATTGATTGCAGAGAAAACTATGATATTGAAGGTAAGGTGAACTTCTGTGGATCTATTATGATTCTAAAGTAGGCAATTTAATTATATTTCCCAATCATGAGATGGGATTCTTAGGGTTGCCAACTAGGGTGTCTAAGGTTCTTGCATTTTCTATCCTTTTTATGTAGCTCATCTTTGGGCTTGACCAATTTAGGGTCTGTTCTTTGTTTGTTATAATTTTTTCACCCGATAGTGGGTTGGATATTGATAACGAGGTGTCCTAGATTTATCTCTTAGATTTGTTGGGTTTGTATACTTATAAAGGTTTGCTCTTGGTATGAGTGTGGAGATTGGATGCTTATTTCTTACTGTGATGTGGTTTATTTATATGAGTATAGTTTGAAAGTTTGAGGCAAGTGGTATTTCCTGTGATAGATTCTTGACAGGGGAAATTTAAAACTCCTTATCTTGTGTTGTTGGTCAATTTTTTGGTAGTGATCTTGACCTTGACATAATTGTCAAGATTAGTACTTCCTTCCTCATGAGGTGATTACTGGTGATTTTTAGTTGTGATTGTCCTACTTTGGTGGATTTAGGGAATCCTTCTTCCAAAGATTATTCGACCTAATAAGATTATATATAGTGTTTCTCCTTGATGATATTTGCCTATGAGTATCGTTTACCCCGATAGAGAACTGGACTGATTAGTTTCTAGATAAAGTTGCTTTTCTATGAGTTGCTAGAGTATTTTTCCATTACTAGGGTGCTTTGGAGCCTTTGGAGTTTTTGAGTATCTATAGATAGTTTATGCCTATAGTGGATATGGAGTTGATTCTTTATGTTTTCAGCCAATGGTTTATCTTATAATTTTATTCTCCAGCTATGTTCTGATTTTGGCTCGACATGATTTAGTACATATATCTCTAAAGTTGACAGTATGTTCAATGCAAGTATTTGACTTTAGTTTGGATTTGTTGGCTCAAATTTGATTTTGACGCCTTGGAATGGCAATTTGTAAGTTAAGATAGATTTGGAGTATGAATTCCTACCTGTCTTCAGGTTTTGTTTGGGTAGTTGAGATCGAGAAACTCAGCCTTGGTGTTGAGATTTCAACATGGAGTTGTAGATCTTGGGTGCAACCTTCATTTTAGATTTGTCTCAGATCGAATTCATTTATAGGTTGTTTGAGCCTACTGCATGGTTACCTATTTGGTCTTCTTAAGTTTAGATGGATTGTAGTTGATAAGAGTTCAAATGATAACCCATGGACCAGGTATTAGTTCCTTTAGCTTTTACCTCAAGTCTTCAGTTTTCATTTGGATTTCGGATAATATACTTAGTGGGAATAATATGCTTTAGTTGGATTCCTCTTGGTTTTATACTTGGTTTATGGGATATCCTAGAGTAGATTGTTTTGTTATTAGTAGTTATGCCTTAATCTTCTTGATTTCAGCTTTGGTTACAATCCGAACTAGTTGTAGCATTGGCATAGTTTGTATTACTTTATTATATCCGTTTGTGTTCCCAGATAGCACCTTATGGGATTATTCTAATATCTGTCGTGTGGACTTCAAGTGAATTGTCTTCAGTTCTTTGAGATTGCAGGGACAAGGCTTAGCTGATTTTCCTTATTTTTTGGAGGGTAGATGGCAGGTGTGGAATGGTAAAGAAAGGTTATATTTGGATTAGAGTCGGTTGTTTGACTCATGCATTAGTGTTCTTTTGGCTTTGATAAGCCTTTCGTGATTTGTGAAAGTATAAAGGTGGTATGTGTATCGCCCAAAAATCTGATCCCGGGATGTCACACAGTGCTCTAGGCTACGAGTAACCTCAAGAAAACCCTTTGAACCTGCTATTAAGTCTGAACCTTACTTCAGGATCATCTAATCAAGAAATAATACTATGATATACCAAACTGAACTGAATAAACTGTAGATAATGTATTAACAACAAATGTTGAAAGATTGTAAATAAATTTGTAGTTTGACAAGCCTTTACTACTAACAATGAACTAGAGAGCCATTGGGACAGACCCCCAATTGACTAGTACTAAGCTAAAAATGATAACTCAAATGCTATAAAAGCTGGAAATCTGAAGAAGTACGCCTCAGATCATGAGGACTCACCAACTGTGGGAGCGCAGATAAAGATGCTCGAACTACTCATGTGGTTGACACTGAGCATCTGAATCTACATTATAAGACAATGTAGCACATAGACATATATGTGGATCAACACTTTGAGGATGTACTGAGTATATGGGGGTGTAATGCATAAGTAAACATCATCATCATTAGAAAGTAAATGCATGTAGATGTATATGACTCACATAAGCTTGATTATCCAAAATATCAAAATATAAAATCATGTATAACCATTCATACTTGTAAATCTAGTAATTCATAACACTTAGTCAATTAAAAACGTTTCTATCTTTTTTTTCTTTTAAAACAGAGAAGCTTTGGGACTTAGAGAATTTGGGCTTGGGGACTTTAAGCTTGGGAGTTTCTTCTAACCGACGTAAACCATGTGATCTGACATGTATTCCAATGTCTTGCCCACGTTGGGGAGAGTTGTTCTACCATTGCCATAAGAATAGAACCTTAATTGAGTAATCACTATCTTGGTCATCCACGTAGATGTGGGAATAATCTTAATCCTATGGTGGCACGTAGTTCTGGGGCATGAGAACATAGAATCATACCCAACTCGGTGCTAAATACTACTCCCATCTTATGCTCAGAACTTTAGGAAATCCACCTTAAAATAGCATAAAGGTTTATAATTAAAACTAATTATGCTTCTCTTCTTTAAAACTCAAACTATGTGAGAAAGAATGTGGATTCCTTATCTTAGCTTAGGATCAAAATATCAATCTTTGCTCTTGAAAGCACTTATCAAAACTTGTCAATAAAACTTGAGATCCTAATCTCCTTGTAAACTCATTACTTGTACTTTAGGACTCAAAGTATAAAGCTTCGAAACATAAAAATCCTATTTAAACTTCATGCTCAACAATTATCTTAGAAACTTTAAACAATCTTAACCAAGGTAGTGGAAAATAACTTATAATATAAATCTGATGATTTCAAACATGGATATATGTATATCTTTTGCAATTGAAGACTTAAATAACATTATAATTTCATAAACGAAAAATAATAAAAATTGGGTATCAACCTTAACTTGCAAATCATGTAATATTTTATAAAAATTTAGTTTTTGGGCACAAGGACGAAAGATTTGTCCTTGTTCAAACCCCACTTACCTTAGACGATAAACTAAATGAATAAGCTTGCTTTTTGAGATGCTATTTGTGCTCTTGAATGAAGATTCTTAAAGCTTTTGGTCTAGGGATCTTAAATCTTGAAACAATTTGGAAAAAGAATGACGGAATCCTTAGTTTCTTGGAGATGAATGTTGAAGCCTAGGGTTTTGGATTATAGTAATTTTGATGAAACTTAACATATGATGCTTTTAAGAGGCTTTTATCATGTGTTTCGACGGATTGGCGGTTCGGGAAAAGTCCAAAATACCCTATTTTAACTCCTAAATGAAACTGGAAAAATAAATTGGGATACCGATTTTTGGCCTTTGTGTGATTCGCCAATATCACGCCAAGCCACTAGAAAAATGCCAATTGGGAAAATGCTTGGTGGAGTAATGCAGTGGTATCGTGTTGCTACCTTGGATGGGACCTAGATACTTGGCGCGATGCGCCAATATCATGGTCCTTCAATGGAATTGGTCAATTGAAAATTTGGCTCTCTTTTCGATGTGCCAATATCGCAGACAGCCACTGGAAATTGACAATTAGGAACTAACACTTCTCTGTGCAGCTCTGAGGGTCCAAACGATGGTGTTTTTTGACTGGAACTTAAAATAGCCATAACTTCTTACCCAATTATTGGATTTAGGCAAATCTTATATCGTTTGAAAGCTAATTCGATTTCTTACACCATGGATACTTCTAATATAAATAATTCCACAAAAATTAAATAATATTCATCTTGAGAGATATCTCTTAACTTCCTAGGGACGGATTCTAGCTTTAAAAGTTATGGGGTATTACAATATCTCCCCATTGGAAACATTCGTCCTTGAATGTTGCTAGTTAAGCTAAAATTTCAAAGGAATCTGAGAATATAAGATAGCATGCGCAACTGAAATAAACTAAGAAACTGAATCTAAATAATTCTGAGATTCTAAGTAACTCAATGAGTGCATTAACTTACATGAGGACATCTATATTGCTGAATATCTGATTAGAAAGGAACTAAATCAAGGAAGAGTATTACCGTCGTCTAGATCTAAGGTTGTGGATAAGAGATGAGGGTACTTGGCTCGCATGCCTGATTTTTCTTCCCAAGTAGCACCCTCAACCAACTGATTCCTCCAAAGAACTTTTACCAAGGGAACTTCTTTGTTCCTCAATCTATGGATATGATGATCTAAAATCTCAACTGGAATCTATTCGTAGGAAAGATTATTCTGAATTTCTGAGCAATCATAAGGAATTACAACGGTGGAGTCACCGATGCACTTCTTAAGAATAGAGATGTGGAATACAGGATGAACTGCTGACAAGTCTATAGGCAACTCAATCTCATAATCTACTTTCCCAACATGACTTAAAATGGTGAAAGGTCCATCATACCAGGGACCGAGCTTCCCTTTTTTGCCAAATCTCTTCACTCATTTCATGGGTGAAAACATCAGATACTATAAATCACCTACCTAAAACTCGAGGCCCCTTCTCCTCACATCTGTATATGATTTCTGATGAATTTGGTTGTCTTCAACCTTTCTCTAATCAGCTTGACTTTCTCCATAGAATGAAATATTGCATCACGCCCAAGCTAAGAGGCCTCACCCACTTAAAACTAAACTATGGGTAACTTACATCTCGTCCCATACAGAGCCTCAAATAGTGCGATCTGAATGCTAGAATGGTAACTGTTAATAAAAGCAAACTCAATCAATGTCAAATGCTCATCCCAACTACCTTTGAAATCAAGAGAACACGCCCTCTACATATCCTCTAGAGTTTGGATGGTCCTCTCTGCTTGACCATCTGTATGAGGGTGGAGAGCTGAACATAGATGGATTTGGGTACCAAGGCCCTTCTGAAAGGTTCTCCAAAACTAGGAAGTAAACTGAGTACCTCTATCTGAGATAATAGACAAGGGAACTTTATGCAATCTGACTAGCTCTCGGATGTACAACTTAGTAGAGTCTTCAACTGTATAAGACATGTGAGCTGGTACGAAATGCGGTGACTTTGTCAATCTGTCTACAATAACCCATATTGAATCATGATGATCACGCGACTGTGGTAAACAAGTCACAAAATCCATATTCACATCTTCACACTTCCAAGTGGGGATACTGAACTCTTGCAACGCACCACCTGGTCTTTGGTGCTCTATCTTAACCTGTTGACAAGTTGCACACATTGCTACAAACTGTACTATTTATTTCTTCATACCACTCCACCAATAAATTTCCCGCAGATCGCAGTATATCTTGGTAGCATCGAGATGAATAGAATAATATGCTCCATGTGGTTCTGCCATAATTCTCTGCCTCAAATCATCAACACAAGGCACACACAATCTACTTTGGTATCTCAACACACCATCTCCCCCTTTGGAGAAAACCACTACCTTTTGTTCTTTAACTGACTCCTTCAGTTTAACCAAACTAGAATCCATATCTTGCTTCTCCTTCACTTCCAAAACTAGGAATGAGTCGGAACTACTCTGAACCCAAACATTACCTTCAGCTGAATCAACCAACCGAACACCCTATCTAGCCAAACAATGAACTTCTCAAGATATCTCTTTCTTATCATTTGACATATAAGAAACACTACCCATAGACAACTACTAAGGGCGTCTGCCACTATATTGGCCTTGCCCGGATGATACAACACACACATATCATAATCTTTCAACAATTCCAACCATCTCCTCTGACAAAGATTCAAATCCCTCTGAGTAAATAAATAATAAAAGCTTTTGTGATCCGTGAACACATCAACATGCACACCATACAGATAATGTCTCAAGATTTTCAAAGTAAACACCACAGCAGCTAATTCGAGATAATGGGTTGGTTAATTCTTTTCATGAGGTTTCAAATATCTAGAGGCATAACCTATGAACTTACCTCTCTACATCAACACACAACTCAAACCAACTTTAGAGGCATTATAATACAACACAAAACCGTTTGTACCATCAGGTAATGCTAATATTAGGGTTCAATTAAGTCGAGTCTTCAACTCCTAAAAACTCTTCTCGCAGGAATCTAACCATAGGAACTTAACTTTCTTTTGGGTCAATCTAGACATAGGAGATGTAATAGACAAGAAACCTTCAACCAAATGGTGGTAATATCTGGCTAGACCCAAGAAACTCCTAATGTCTGACGAAGAAATAGGTCTAGGCCAATCTCTTATAGCTTCTGTCTTATGGGGATCAACTCTAATTCCATCGGCGAAAAAGATATGACTGAGAAAGGGTTCTGACCTTTGCAAAAATTCACACTTGCTGGACTTGGAAAACAATTGATGATCTCTAAGAGTTTGCAAGATAATTTTAAGATGATCTGCATGGTCATCCTCTCTATGGGAGTACACAAGGATATCGTCTATGAACACTATGACAAATATATCTTGGTACTGCTTGACCACTCGATTCATTAAGTCCATTAAAGTTGTTGGAGCATTGGTTATCCCGTAAGATATGACTAGAAACTCAAAAATGACCATAGCGGGTTCTAAAGGTACTCTTCAGAATATCACATTCCCTAACTTTAAGCTAATGATAACCGAATCTAACGTCTATCTATGAGAAATAACTTACACCTTGCAATTGATCAAACATGTCATCAATTCTAGGAACATGATATTTGTTCTTAACTGTGACCTTATTTAGCTGAAAATAGTCAATGCACATGCGCAAATAAACATCTGTCTTTCGCACGAATAGGACATGAGTGCCCCATGGAAAAATACTAGGCCTTATGAAACCTTTATCTAAAAGATCTTTGAGTTGCTCCTTCAACTCCTTAAGCTCTGTAGGAGCAAAATGATAAGGAGGGATAAAAATAGTCTGAGTATTTGGGAGAAGGTCAATCCCGAATTCTATTTTTCTATCGGGAGGTACCCTTGGGAGATCTTCTGGAAAAACATGAGGAAACTCATTTACTACATTAAGTGACTGAAATGTTGGAGTCTAAGACTTAGTATCTTTAACTTAAAATAGATGGTAAATAAAACATTTGGATATCAACTTTCTGGCCCTAAGATAAGCTATGAAATGACTCCTGGGAGATACTAGATTACCTGACCACTCAAAGTCTGGCTCATCTGGAAACTGAAACTTCACCACTCGGGTCCAACAATCTATAGAAGCATAACAAAAATGAAGCCAATCCATAACAAGAATATGATCAAAATCAACCATGTCTAACTCTATCAAGTCTACCAACATGACTCTATAAAGAATAGTGATAGGACACTTTTTGTAAATCCGTTTGGCAACAACTTACTCACCTACTGGAGAAGAAACCAAGAAAGGCTCAGGGATCTTTTCAGATCTTATCTCAAAATTCACAGCAACTAATGGAGTAACATAATAGAAACTCGACCCAAGGTCTAACAACACATAAACATAAAAAATTAAAAACACAAAGCATACTAGTAACAACATCTGGTGAATTTTCCTGCTCCGGCGGGATGGTAGAGCATAGAATCGATTTTGGTGCTATCCACCATCGGTACTGGATGAAGAACCCAGAGGAGGGGCTGGGCAAACTACATTGGTAGGTGCACTAGTAGACTGAGTATAAGGATGAACATCTTTGTTTCCATGCTTAGCATACGAATACTCTCTAATTCTATATCCCTACTTTCCAAAACTAAAACAAACCTTATGCTCAGGCAAACACTCACCGGGATGTGTTCTACCACACTTAGCACATAAAGAATAATTAGGATTACCACTTACACTATTCCAGGATCTAGTTATAGAAGACTTATCCCACTGTTCTTCCCTTTTTTAGTGTGTAGGAGCACTAGCTAAAGACGGTGCTGGCATAGATAAATGGTTATGAAGCTGTGGGCGATTCCCCCCAAGGGACCTAGTTTGACCATACTCAAGCTGCCCTATTCTAGCCCTTTTATTTACTCTCTCTCTTTCTATTATCTTCTCTAACTCAATCTGCTCAGCATGCATCATCAATAAAGAAAGATCCATGTCTCTATTGGGCATAGCAGTTCTACACTCCTTAACTACCAATCCAGACACACCGGTCACAAACTTACTCATGCTTGACCTAGGGTCAGCCATCTGATCAGGGGCATACTTAGACAACTGGTTAAACTTGAGGTAATACTCCTTCATAATCATTGAGCCCTGCCTTAGGTTCATGAACTCTTCTATCTTAGCATCCCTCAACTCAAGTGGAAAGAATTTGTCTAAGAATGCATCTTGAAATGTTTTCCAAGTCATGGGAGCTGCATTCTCCTCTCTACTATTCTTCCACATCAATACCCAATCATAAGCAACATTGTTCAGCCTATAGGATGCCAATTCTACACTCTCATCTTTAGAAACATCCATCACTTGGGTGATCCTCTTCACCTAATTAAGAAACAGATGTGGGTCCTCACCTATTTTCGACCCAAAGAATTTTGGTAGGTTTATTCTCATAAAGTCTAGAATTATGACTATGGCTAAATCCCCATCCTTTTGTGGTGGGACTACAGCCTGATGATTACCTTGAACATTAGTAGTCATAGCTTGGGCTAGCTCCCGAAAAGCTTCCTAAAAGATGTATGTGACATATTCTCATTCAAAGGATCTGCGGTCTAAGGTGGTTGGTTATCATTTTTATGGTCATTAGCTCTACGAGGAGGCATATTATGTCATAAAAAACATGAATTAATAGTAGATAGAGATAGCTATAAGCATGATGGATTATGAAAGAAAGAGAGGATTTTCCTAAAATTCTCCATAGTTTCTTTCTTATAGATATGGCGCACTTCACAGAGATAATAAAGACTCTATGTAACTCGGCTTGTCTGACTCCCTAGGACCCTTTAAACCTTATTCTTTGATAACAAGTTTGTAATACCCTGAATTATGATCTCGGAAAGTCACACAGTGCTCAAGGCTATGAGTAGCCTCAAGCTAACCATTTTAACCTGCTACTAAGTCTGAACTTTACTTTAGGATCATCTAATCAAGAAATAATACTATGTTATACCAAAACTGAACTAAATAAACTGTAGATAATTTCTGAACAACAAATGCTTAAAGTATGTAAATAAACTCGTAGTTCGACAAGCTTCTACTACTAATTATGAACTAGAGATCCATTGGGACAGACCCTCAACTAACTCGGGCTAAGTTGAAAATAATAACTCAAATGCTATAAAAGTTAAAAATCTAAAGAAGTAGGCCCTTGGATCATGATGACTCACCAACTGTGTGAGAGTAGATAAAGATGCTCTAACTACTCACACGGTTGAAACTGAGCACATGAACCTATATTATAAGACAATGTAGCATATAGACATATATGTGGATCAACACTTTGAGGATGTACTAAGTATATGGGGGTGTAATGCATAAGTAAACATCATGATTATTAAAAAGTAAATGCATGTGGATGTATATGACTCATATAAGCTAAATTATCAAAAATATCGAAATATAAAATCATGTATAACCATTCATACTTGTAAATGTATTGATTCATAACAATTAGTCAATTAAAAACCTCTCTATCATTCTTTTCTTTTGAAACTTAGAAGCTTTGGGACTTAGATACTTTGGTCTTAGGGACTTTAACCTTAGGAGTTTCTTCTAACTGACATAAACAATGTGAGCTAAGAAGGATTCCGACATCTTTCCCACGTTGGGGATATCTATTCTACCCTTGCTATCGGAATAGAACCTTAACTTGAGTGATCACTAGCTTGGTAATCCACGTAGAAGTGAGAATCATCTTAATCCTATGGTGGCATGTAGATCTAGGGCATGAGACCTTGGAATCATACCCAACTCAGTGCTAAATACTACCCCCATCTTATGCTCAGAACTTTAGGAAATCCACCTTAAAATAGCATAAGGGTTTATAATTAAAACTGATTATGCTTCTCTTCTTAAAAACTCAAACTATGTGAGAAAAAGGGTGGATTCCTTCTCTTGAAAGAACTTATCAAAACTTGTCAATAAAACTTGAGATAATAATCTCCTCATAAACTCATTACTTTTACTTTAGGACTCAAAGTATAAAGCTTCGATACCTAAAAATCCTATTTAAACTTTATGCTCAACAATTTCTTAGAAACTTTCAACAATCTTAAACAAGATAGTGGAAAATAACTCATAATATAAATCTCATGATTTCAAACATGGATATATGTAAATCTTTTGCAATTGAATCCTTAAATAACATGCTAATTTCATAAACAAAAAATAATAAGAATTGGGTATCAACCAAAACTTGCAAATCATGTAATCTTTTAGAAAAATCATGTTTTTGGGCACAAAGATGAAAGATTTGTCCTTGTTCAAACACCACATACCTTTGATGATGAATTAAATGAACAATCTTGCTTTTTGAGATGCTATTTGTGCTCTCGAATGAAGATTCTTGAAGCTCTTGGTCTAGGCATCTTAAATCTTGAAATAATTTTCAAAAAGGATGACAGAATCTTGAGTTTCTTGGAGATGAATGTTAAATCCTAAGGTTTTGGGTGAGATTTATTTTGATTAAACTTAGCATATGATGTTTCTAAAAGGCTTTAATCAAGCGTTTGGACAGATTGGTGGTTAGGGAAAAGTCCAAAATACCCTATTTTAACTCGTAAAGGATACTGGAAAAATAAATTGGGGTGCCAATTTTTTGATATCGCGCGATGTGCCACTATCACGCTAGGACACTGGAAAAATGCCAACTGGGAAAATGACACAATCGCATTGCCACCATGAATGGGACCTAGACACTTGGCGTAACGCGCAAACATCGCGGTCCTTTACTGGAATCGGACAATTAGGAATTTGGATCTCTCCATGATGAACCAATATCATGGAGTGTTACTAAAAATTGACAATTTGGAATTAACACTGCTCCGCGACGCGCTAAGGGTCCAAACGATGGTTTGTTGCGACTGGAACGTAAAATAGCCATAACTTCTTATCCGGTTGTCGGATTTAGGTGAATCTTATATCTCTGGAAAGATTATTCAATTTCCTATGCCATGGATATTTCTAATCTAAATAACTCAACACTAATTAAATAATATTCATCTTAGGAGTTATCCCTTATCATGCTAGGTATAGATTAAAAATAGAAAAGGCACGGGGTAGTACAATATCAGCATGTGGTAGTTCAATTTGAGTGCATCATCCTTCCTCAATTCTGTTAGAGGATAGTTGGTGGTTGAGGTTGAGTTTTGGTTTTTTGGATGTGAAGTGAGAGAGGTGGCTGAAAAAGGGATGCCTGTGGTAAAATCCCTTGGAAATGTTCTCTCTTCGTGGAGGTTATTTTAGAATTCATTCTTGGATCATATGGGACCAGTAACTCAACCTTTTTATTCCTCATCCGTAAATCGGCTATTCCCATCTTTTAAGATTTTACTATCCATTGACTTTCATGAATGGAAGTCCTTTTAGTAGTGAATATTATAATAACCCTCTAGGTCATTTCCTCGATTTGCTTGAATTTCCAATATTTTGAACCTTCCCACATTGTCATTAGGTCATTTATGAATTGCTATACCTATAGGTTTGGTGATTCAATAGTTTGATTGGATTTTAGGCTTATTTCCCTATTTTTAATCTTTCATTGATTAAGATTTGATCCCAGACAAAAACTCCTAGTAGATGACCTCAGATGAGAATTTCGATAGCGTTATAAGCTCTAAAACATTTATTTAGGCTAGGTGGTCTCTTGGTTTGGGTACTGAGGCACCCAGGCTCATTTCAAGCTATTGCTCAGAATGTTGAGAAATTTAAATATAGGTATGGGACCCACATTTGGTTAAAACGACCTCGAATGAAAAATCTGATATCTCCATTGCATTTGAAACATTGAATTTTGTATTGTTACATAGTTCATTTATGTATACGGAGTTTTGAATTAATCCTAAGGGCTTGGTGGAGACTTGGAAGATTTCCCAAGTTTCAGCTGTCATCTGGTGCTAGTGCTATCGAAAGCCAATGGCCGCGATTGCGGTACCCAAAGAAGGATGACAGTGCAATCGCGGGAAGAGGTGTTTCAATTGCAATACTTTGTGCTGTCATAATGTTATGTGACTCAGACATTCAACCTCAAGAAGTTGCACTCACATGTCTCGAGCCACGATAGCAGGACCTTAGTACCTATTATGGGTATAAATATACCTCTAAATCATGGAATTAGCCATTTTCCACCTATTTCTTGATAGTTTAAACCCTAAAGAGTGAGATAAAGTGGGATTGAATCTTGTATAAGATTTAGGGATCTTGATTAGCCATTATTTCTTTATTTTCCTTTTAATTCATGGCAAGATTAGTTTAATTTCTTGATAAGTTCTTAGAAATTAGGGCTTTAAATTCCTAACTTTAAGGGATAATTTGAGACATGGTTTGTTTTCCATTTATGCTCAAATTTTGAGCTCAAATTCCTTATCATTCGAGGGACGTTCTGATAAGTTTAGTTTTTTATTCCATTTGATGGCCTCGTAGGTCTACTCTTGAACTTAAATTTAACCAGGCTCATTATATGGAAATATGGGTCTTGTTTTACTTATAATAATGTGCTAACTGTATTTTGATAGAATAGCAATATTTTGAGATCGTAGAGTGAAGATAGACGTTTGATGGAGGATTGAAGGATTTGCAATTTGACTTTGAGGTGGCTTTATTCTATGCTTCTTCCCAAGATAACATGTTTTATATATGGCATATGAATAAGAATTTTAAGAATGAGTATGGTTACAACACCGGGACTTAGTCTTGATTACTGGATGCTTGGGGATTAGGAGAGGGATTTGTCCCATAGGTTAAATGCTTATTGCACCTTTAGGATTCTATTGTATTTATCCTTGATTGAGCCAATTTGTAGAATGGTGTATACTATGTAATATTTGGGATGTAGATTAAGTGTTCGAAACATGATTAGTATGAATATTTGTATGTGGATATTTTTTCTACTAGAAACTATAATTTTGTAGATTTGATTTGATTGCTCATGTTCTAGGTGTAATTCCAACCTTAGGGATAATTATGGAATATGTACCATCTAGAAGTCAATTTCGATACCTTAGCCTAGTCTGGGGTATATATTGCCTAAATATGGAATTTGAGGATTAGAAGTGGGTTCCTCTGGCTCACCTTTGGGCAAGACTTGTGTTACCCCTTTTGTACTTATTTATGTATGTTAGACATAGTTGAGACTATTAAGCCATTAGTATACGGTTACTTCGTGACTCAAAAAATTGTCATGATTATCCGAGATTATGATTTATGGCTAATACATATGAGATGCCTTATAGATATTATATGCTCATATTTATGATTTATGGCTTCTTTGATATATAAGGCCTCCTAGATGTGAGATGCCTCTTTAATATATTATGCCTTACAGATATGAAATGCCTATTTGATGTATTATGACTCCTAGATGTGAAATGCCTCATAGGGATGAATTGTGGCCTATATATACGATATGCCTCATAGATATGCTATGGTTTATAGATAGGAGATGGCTTATGAAAATCAATATTGATTCTAGTTTCGAATATGTATGTTTGATTAAGGCCGTGATTATGATGTTTTAATTATTTCAGACACATTATTGGGCCCAAGGCCATGTTATGATATTAATTGGACATCCTAGAAGTTTTTTTCCTGTAAAGGATATGGTTGTAGTTTATAGATATATTGATGCTTATGGTTTCATTTTTTGAATACTGGTGATGGAATGAATAGATTCAATACATTCATGATTATTAAGTTGGTAAATAATATGATTCCAACTAAAATATGATTGCATTATTATTATTCCTAAATAGAGGTTAAATCCCACTTCACACATTAAAAATGGATTTCTTCATAACTATCATTGCCTTTCTTAATGAATAACCTATGTGTAAAGAGACGGAAAATGTTGTTTTAAAGATTTGACCAAGACAAATTTTGGTCTATGATTTGATACTACTAATTACTCCAATCGCGAGAGGTTCCGACCCTTTCTGCACTTTTATACTGATTTAGTCCCAAATGTAGTCTCGGGAACTGAATTTTCCAAGCGGTGAATTTTGCTCATCAAATATCATTTCTCCTTTTCCACATGGGACAGACTCCGCATAGATAACCTGCTAAGTGCATCAACAATTATGTTAGCTTTACCTACGGGATAGTGAAGACTCATATTGTCGTCTATGAGCTATTCAAGCCATATATGTTGTTTGAGATATAACTCTTTATGGGTGAACACATACTGCAGGCTCTTATGATCTGACAAGATGTCGACATGAACCCCATATAGATAATGCCACCTAATCT
Organism: Capsicum pubescens; assembly: GCA_030864215.1. Lineage (NCBI taxonomy): Eukaryota > Viridiplantae > Streptophyta > Magnoliopsida > Solanales > Solanaceae > Capsicum > Capsicum pubescens. The sequence goes on along the minus strand of CM061549.1, from coordinate 161,093,404 downwards.
TCAATGCGAACACCATAATTAACAACTCCAAATCACAAGTGGGATAATTCATCTCATATACTTTCAATTGCCTAGAAGCATATGCTACCACCTTGCCATGCTATATTAATACATAATCGATTGCCACATGGGATGCATCACAATAAACTACAAAGTCATCTCTACCGTCGAGTAGAGTCAGAATCGGTGCACAAGTCAATTAATGTTTTAGCTTCTCAAAACTCCCCTCACATGCATCAGACAAAAGAAACTTTACCTTCTTCTGAGTTAACCTAGTCAAAGGGGAAACAATCATTGAAAAGCACTCCACAAATCTACTATAACAACCTGCTAAACCTAAGAAGCTCCTAATATCAGTTGGAGTCATGGGTCTAGGCCACTTATTATTCACCACAACCTTATGAGGATCCACTATACTCCCTTAACTAGAAACAACATGACCTAGAAAAGTAACTGCATTTAATAAAAATTCATACTTAAAAAACTTAACATACAACTAATGGTCCTTTAGGGTCTGCAACACAACAAGATCGTGATTGGCATGATCCACCTCACTCTTCGAATACATAAAAATATAATTAATAAATACAATCCCAAACAAATCCAAAAACTGATGAAACACCTAATTTATGAGATCGATAAATACCGCTGGGAAATTGGTCAAACTAAAAGATATGACTAAGAATTCAAAATATCCATTCCGAGTAGGAAAGTCGGTCTTAGGGATGTCCTCCTGCATAATCTTTAATTGATAATAACCTGAATGAAGGTTAATATTAGAGAAATACTTAATACACCGAAGATGGTCAAACAAATCATCTATTCTTAGAAAAGGATACTAATTGTATTCAATGTATATCCAATGGGAACCATCCTTCTTACGGATAAAAAGAATAGGAGCACCCCACAAAGACACACTAGGGCAGATAAAACCTTTGTCATGAAAATCCTTCGACTGATCTTTAAAATTTTTCACCTAAACCAAAGACATTCTATAAGGAGGGATAAAGATCGGATGCGTGTCTGAAAAAAAGATCACTCTAAAAATCAATTTACCAATCAGGAGAAACACTAGGAAGATCATCAAGGAAGACCTCGGTAAATTGACTAACCAAAGGAACAGATTGTATAGAAGGACCTTCCGAGTTAGAATATTTAACTCGAACCAAATGATATTCGTGGTTTCCCTGAGGAAAGAAACTTTGACTTCATCATTTGAGAAGTGGTTCCACTCTACTATTATAGTCAGCTATTAGTGTAAAAATTTCTCTTTCTTTCTTTTATATTAGTCCGGTTGGAAATCAATTTCTGGGATCTAAGATATGATATGAACATCTCCTTAGGCACTAAGGAACTCTATTCCCATTTTATAATGGGCTCATTAGGAAATTTAAAGATGAACTTATGGGACTAAGAGTCTAAAGAGGCATACCACGAATACGACCAATCCATCCCAAGAATAATAATAAAAATTATTATGTCTAACTCAAACAAATCCACAAAACTCTCCCTACCACCTTCTGATACCACACAACTCCTATAGGTATTTCTAGAAACCACAGAGACTCCCACCAAGGTAGAAATAGAAAAATGGTTTGTAATACACTCAGGACCAAAACCAAAATGCACAGTCACAAATGGGGTCCTATAAGAAAGAGTAGATAACAGATCAAGCAAGCAATACACATCATGAGAGGAAATCTTTAACACACCAGTGATGATATCAGGTGTTGCCTTACACTCCTGACAGGTAGTAAGAGCATAAAGACGGTTTTGAGTAATGTTAGAGACAAAGGTGGCACATTTTAGAGCAGGAGCTGATGAAGAGGCAACATGAACCTCATTTCCCCCCGCAACAACCTAACCTGAAAGATATTTTTTCTTAATATAGATAGGATGGACACATCTAAAACACTTATTCATTCCCATATCACAAAAATAGTGGTGCAACCACCTATAAATTCAGCAAAAGGCATATGATGGAGCTGACTAGGACCAACTGGCTTAAGATTGGTCATCCTGCACCCGATAACCATCACAACTCTGAAAATGATGATTCTAGAATGACTTTGAATAAGTAGCATAGGCCGTCGAATAAAAATCAAAGTTGCCCCACTTCTTCTTAGACTATTTACCACTATCCCTGCCACTCAATTATTGACCTTCTGCCTGATCGAAATACAAAAACTTTGGACTCTACCTATCCTATATATCCGCTTTCTTTTTCTCCTCTTTCTCAACCTATTGCATATACACTACTAGTCTAGAGATGTCTATATCCTTGTTCAATAGGGTATCATTGCTCTCTTAAATCAACTCATGAGACAAACCAAAAGCAAATTTCCTTTTTTAGCCCTCATGTTAGATACTAGCTCGGGAGCATATCGTTACAAATGGTGGAATTTTAAGGCATACTTTTCTACAGTTATCCTGCCTTACTTCAAGTTCACAAATTCCTCTAGTTTTGTCTCCCCCAACTCTTGAGGAAAGAAGTAGTCAAAAAATGCACTAGACAAGTCATCCCACAAAGAATACTCAACAACATCTCCCATAAGTTGCTCCCATTCTTTATACCATTGGTACGCTATATCCTTTAACTAATAGGTAGTGAATGCCACACGATATATCTTAGTAGCATGCACAAATTTAAACATCTTCTCCACCTTATCTATAAAATTCTGAGGATACTCCTCCACCTTTATACCCGTGAAAGTAAGAGGGCTCAACCTCATAAATTTTCCAACTCTAGTGCCCTCAAAAGAACTCACAGCAATACCAGTAGGACTTATATAAAATGTCATAGATATCACCAACTAGGTTAATAGATTAATGGATTAGCGAAACAGCACATTAATAATATATCCATGTGGTGGCTAAGTCTTAGTACTACCATCTGGAGAAGGATCTGTGGATACAAGTGGAATTTCAAGAAAATAGTTTGAAACAATGACCCTGGACTAGGTTTATATGACATGAGAAGAAAAAGCTATGTCCACTTTATCCCCAGTCAGAACACAAGAGTCTCTACAAACATTAGATCATCTAGGAGGCATAATCTTAAATGTGATTAAATGGACATTAGAAATATTCAAGATCTTAGACTCTATAACCCAAAAATAGAACGCAAGAAAGGGAAATATTTGTAATTTCCTCATAGCCTATCCCTTATAAATATGACGTGTTACACACTCATAAAAGAGACTCTACTCAATATAGATTTGTGCATACCCCATAAAACCATAACCTAGACTCATACCAACTTTCTCATAACCCTAACAATGGCATAGTCGTGATGGAAATCTCAAAGTCTGCCAAAGACCAAAGACAACCCCCTGAGCCTATTTTAATATAACCAAGAACACCTAGTAGCAGATGGATACCAATATAAAGAAATATATGAAAGATAAATTCAAAGGCTATTTATAAAGTCAAAATAAAAAACAATCCTCAATACCAATGTCCATAATATCTATAAAGCTTGCGACAAAATTATGTATTAATAAAGTGTTAGGACATTCCCCCAACGATAGACATAAATAAATAGGAAATAAAGTCTATGACATAACTAACAAAACATGAAATGAATACTTTCAAAGGATGGATGCTCACCACTACAATTCAACTCCTAAACTTACCAGGAACACCTGATCACTATGTAGGAAGAGTAGAAGTATGGCCAGTTCTTGCACAGCATAGGGATACAACATTTGAAGACTATTAGCAGTTGGAAAGCTAGCGTGTAACTCAAGGATAAGGGAAAAAATAATGCCATGAATGATTAATTAAAAGCCAGTCGAAACTCATGCACACCATAAAATGACAATATATATATATCATATGTCGGGGTGGGGAACAAGGCTTAGCATGCACTTAAAATGTTTAACCTAGACTATGCAGCTCAACCATCATGAGCATGCACTGATGATCTATATGGGTTAATCTTCCCCTGCTGAAAGAGACCTAGTGCGTGTTAGTAATATGAATTGGAGGTATCGAGAAAGAAAGGGAATGACCCAACCCTATGTCATACCAAGATACAAATATATATAAAAGCTGTGAACTATGTACAAAGTTCATCAATACCAAACCTCATGTCGTCAAACTCGAGTTTCCAACACAAGTCATCAAAGATCCACACCTTCACGGCTTAGCTACATAACCACCTGTAAGCCCAATTTAAAATAAGTTACACATAACTTATTTATTATTTAATAAACCAACCATTAAGGAACACATGGGAATTTTCATACATTTATGCTTGAAAGCTTTCCTCTATGCCATATCAATCAAATTATTTTGGAAAATAACTTGACCCCCTTACTATTTATTAAATCAAGACATACCCAACAAGTCCTTTAATATACATGTTGGTTGTTTACCCCTTTTGAATCATGTAATCACATAGTTGGATAAATAAAACCAAAAATAAAATTATATTCATTGATAATTTCACAAATAAGTTGAGGGCACATAATTTTCCAAAAGTGTAACCAAGTAATTTGTGGAAACCGTAGTACCACAAAATTCATTTGCCCTTCCCATGCATCCCACAATATTCAAATCATAAGTAAATCATCAATGTTGAATAAATAACCATGGAAAAACAATTAATAAATCAACCATGTTAAAAAGCCCTCAACTATATCAATACCCACATAAAAACTATGCATTAACAACTAATTAAAGTCATTAGGAAACTACAAATTCATGGAAAAAAGGTACATACCTTAAACACAAGAGAATTGGTAGAAAGAAACACTCTTTGGATCCCAGATTTTCACCTCTGTGAGCCTTAGTCTTAACTTGAAAAGGAGATTTTGAGAGAGAGTGATTAAGAAAAAAATGAATGAACTTCATAGGATGAAAACCAATGGAAATAGGACATTATGATGTTTAAAATCCATATATGAGTTAAAGGACCTTATTGCCCTTTTTTCTATTTAAAAATAGCAAGAAAACTTAAAAATAACAGGTCTAAAGCATGGATCTCATCACTGAGGCTAAACTTTTTACCGTAGACCCTATCATGGTGACCTAAACTCAGGGAAACAATGTCAATTATGAATACTAGCCTCCGTGACAAGAGGCTATGGTGGAGGCTCATTCCCTTTATTACCTAAAATTACCTCGAACCTTATCCAAAAGTTTTGAAACTCTTCTAGTTTACCCGTATAACAAACACAAACATAATTTGAGTCAAAATCAATATTTAAATCATGGGAAGTACTAAAATAGAATACTCATAATTGTGATGTTGTTACAGGTTATTCTAGTCATGCTTGTTATTTCCAGTCAGTTGTATCTTTTTATTTTGGTCCAATTCATAGGGCATTTCATGTTTGTGGTGTTTTTATTCATTTATCATTAGAGTGACCCAATTGTGGAGAAATTATTCCTTCAACTTCGGTGTTCCACCTATTATCAAAGTTTATTCCTCAGCTGTAGATGGTATGCATCCTTGAAAGGGTTGTCGCTAGGGTGTTCATCGAGGCTCTTATGTAGGTAGGGTACAATATTGGTTAGGATCCCAACTAGGTGGATGGTGCGATTAGTTATAAGTATTACCTTCTTGACTTCTAAGTATTACCTACTAGACCCAAGGTTGAGTCATCGAATATTATTATCATAGGTATGATCTTTATATGTCGTTAGTCGATTTTTAATTTGATCTGAATCCACTTATTCTTATGTGTCTGCTTATTATACCCCATGGTTAGAGTTATATTAGGATTTGTTGTCTCTGTCATTATGTATTTGTACTCTAGTGGGTGATTATTTACTAGTGGGTCAGGTTTTCAGATCATTTGTTGTGACTAATAGAAATGTTTATACTCACGCTGATCTTATTGTATTATAAATGGTGGATTTTGATGTCATTCCAGGCATGTAATGATTATCCCACCATTAATAAGCCATGGATTATTTCACCAAGACCGTCATTTTAGCCATGCCAAGTATACCCCTAGTCGTGGTAGGGAGTGGTTAGCCATAAGCCAATGGGGATTATTTTGTATGTTTGTTCTAGGAGGCTTATGGCAAAGCGTTGTGAGTCTTATTTCTCTAATATTCATAATGTTAGTATGGAGATCCCATGGCTTGACTCTGTTACAATAGTTTATTTGTTTCCGAATATTTTCCCTAAAAATCTATGTGGTCATTATTCTAATGATATTGTGTTTATTATTTATCTTGAGATGGGCACCAATATATTTATATGATACCTTACCGTATGGCTTCTACCGAGCTTAAGAAGCTGAATTCTCAACTTCAGGATCTTTTTTGTAATGGTCTTATTATACAAAGTATATCTTTTTGGGGATCTCCTATGTCGTTCATGAATAAGAATGATATCTTTATACGTATATTAATTTATTATAAGTAGCATAATAAGGTGATAGTAAAGAACAGATATCCTATCCCTTGCATTGAAGATTTATTTTATGAGCTTTAAGGGGTAGTGGGATTTTCGAAGATTGATTTTAGTTCCAGTTACATTTAGTTGAGGATTCAAGTAAATTATTTGACAAAGACTACTTTTAGGACCCATTATGGTTATTTTGAGTTTCTAGTGATGTCTTTTAGGTTGACTAACACCCTAGTTGTGTTTAAGGATTTGATGAATGAAGTGTTAAGACCTTATTTGGATTCCTTTGTGATTTTTTTCATCAACGATAAACTTATGTATTCAAGGAGCGGAGAGTAGTATGTGTATCATTTGAGGATGATGATCCAAACTATTATCGATTGTTTGCTTTTTTCCAAATTCTCCAAGTCTGTGTTTTTGATTGGGTTAGTTACATTCCTAGGACATATGATGTCCAAGGATGGGATTATGGTAGACCCAAAAAAGGTTAAGGAAATTCATGATTGGTTCAGACCTACATCTCCAACTAAGGTTCATAATGTTATTGGTTTGGTTGGTTACTATATGCGCTATGTTGCATGTTTTTTAACTGTTACAACACTTATGACTAGATTATCTTAAAAGGATGTTCCTTTTCAATTATTGTAGGAGTGTGAATCAACCTTTGGAAAGCTCAAGGACTTTCATACTTCAACTTTTATTTTTGCTCTTTTTATTGAGGGTAAGGGATTCACCGTGTATTGTGATGCTTTTGTTATTGGTTTAAGTTGTTTGTTGATGTAGTTGGGTCATTTTATTTGTTATGATTCAAGAAAGCTAAAGTTTCACGAGTGCAACTACCCTTCTCAAGATTTGGAGTTAGCGGCAGTAGCTTCACACTCAATATTTAGAGGCATTATCTTTATGGCTTGTATGTGAGATCTTCACAAATCATCACAGTATTCAACATCGTATGAGCTAGGGAGAGCTTAATTCTCTAAAGAGTATATGGAGTTTATTAAGAATTATGATATCTCTATTATTTATCATCAAGTTAAGGTGAATGTGGTAGTGGGTGACTTGAGTCCAAAGTGAATGAGTTCGGGTATCTTATCTTGTATTTGAGTTTCTTAAAAGTTGTTGGCAGGAGACATTGAGTCTTTAGCCAATTTGAAAGTGTGACTGGATATTTCCAACCATAGGTGGATTCTTGTAAGTGTTGAGGAAAGTTCTTCACTATTTGAGGAGATTCAGAGTCATCAGTTTAATGATAAGAGACTTTGTATCTTTCGTGATCAAAAGTTTAGTGGTGAGTCCAATAGGGCTACCATAGATTTAGAGAGTGTTTTGAGATTTGATAGACACATTTGTGTTTTAAGGGTTGATGACTTAATTCAGTTGATCTTGCATGAGGCTCGAAGCTCCAAATATTCTATTCACATGGGTTCAATATACATGTATAGAGACTTGGGAAAGCATTATTGGTTGAAGGATATAAAGAGAGATATGGCAGACTATAGCTAATTTCCTATGTTTTCAGTAGGTGAAGTCTGAACATTAGAGACCTGGTAAATTAATTATGAGGTTTCCCATTCTCGAGTGGAAGTGGGAACAAATTACTATAAACTTTGTTAGTTGTTTGCCTCGTACCTCTCATGGTTTTGCTGGTATTTAGGTCAATGTGTATTAATTGACCAAGTCCACACATTTCATTCTTATTCAAATGTCCTTCAGTACCGAGAGGTTGGCATGTATCTATGTTTGTGATCTAGTACATTTACATAGTGTGCCTATATCTATTATTTCAGATTGACATTCAGTGATCTCTTATATCTTTTAGAGAGCTTTTGAGAAGGAGTTAGTACATCCTTCCATCCAAATACGGATGGACCACGTGAGTGAATCTTTATAAAGGCCCATGTTTCCATGTATATCGTTCATCTCAGTGCTAGTAAAGTGTATCATTGCCTAAACAAGGTGTACTAGTGGAATAACATTAAGAGATATATAGAAAAAAAAATTGCCAAGTATTTAAATTGCCAACAAGATAAAGTTGAGCATTTGAGACTGAGTGGAACCTCAAAAGATATAGCTATTCCAATTTAGAAGTGAGAGATGATTAACATGGATTTAATAACCCATCTGTGGCATCCGCAAAATCAACATGACTCTATTTGGGCCATTAATAATGGAATAACAATGTCAGCTCATTTCCTATTTGTAAGGACCAATTATTTGAGAGAGATTATGCAAAGTTAAATATTCAGATAATTGTTCAGCATCCTAGTTTCCTATCTCCATTATATCCGATAGAGGTACACAATTTTCTATTCAATATTTGCGGCCTTATTAGAGAGGTCTGAGTACGTAGGTGAATCTTAGCACTACTTTCTAGCCTTAGACAGATGGGAATGCAGATCATACTATTTATACTTTAGAGGATATGCTAAAAGCAGCTATAATTGACTTCAAGAGTAATTTGTAGGATCACTTGCCTCTAATAGAATTTGCCTACAATATAAACTTTCACTCTAGCATCCAGATGTCTACTTTTAAGGCCCTTTATTATAGAAGGTATAGGTTATTATTTTTTTGTATGAAGTGGGTGAAACTAGATTGTTCAGACATGATCTTGTATATCGAGCCATGTAGAAGGGTTAAGGTTGTTACAGAGAGGCTCAAAAGCACCCAAAGTTGCTAAAAGGCCTATGTTGAAGTAAGGCGGAGAGAGTTAGAATTTTTTTTTTACGACTGGGTGTTCCTGATAGTCTCTCCTATGAGTAAAGTTTTGAGATTTGGGTTGAAGGGAAAGCTAAGTCCTTGATACATAAGTCTTTTCGTATTATGAGAAAAATTGTAAGTGTTGCATATGTGTTATATCTACCTGTGAGCTAGGCTTTAGTTCATCCCATCTTCCATGTACCTATGCTTAAGAAGTGTGTAGGGGATCATTCACTTGTTGTTCCAATAGAGGGTATTGTTGTTAAGGATTGCTTGGCATATGAGTAAGTTCATGTAGTGATTTTGGATAGATTGTAAGTTCATGTAGTGATTTTGGATAGATTGTTTTTGAAGTGGAGAAGCAAGGAGATAACTTCGATGAATGTACTATGGAGGAACCAAAAGGTAAAGGAAGCTACATGGTTTTCAGAATATTACATATGTAGACCTTCAAGTAAAGTCATGGACGGTATTAACTTTATCCTTATTCTTATTATATAATATTTTTCATAAAAATTTTCTAAAGGTGTCCCAATCTATTATAAGAGGATGACTAATTCCAATGGGGATAATGTAATGCCTCGTGTGTTTAGACACTTATATAAAGATAAGAATGACCGTGTATGAGACCAAGACTGAGCATAAATTACTTTGGGATGTGTTCAAAGGTGTTGGGGATTGTTTTAGACATGAAAATGGGCCATGTTTCACAAGGGGGCAGTATGCCCCTACCTCACAATGTGTGGAGAACTGTAGGGGGCTAATCCCTCACCACATAGTATCTCCAATACACAAGGGGCAATCCCATGCTTTTGCTTGTGTCGTGAATGTAGTTTAAACTCATTTTTGCTGCGTATAAATATTTTTACAAAATTAAAACATTCTCCATTCACCCCAAAACGTTCCTATGTCACTAAAAATGATTCGTAATCACTCAAATCATATACTAACTTTCCTATATTCAGAGAAAGGCAGAACTAGCTAGGGTTCAAGGCTCTAATGGTATATTTTTCATTAATTCTCACAACTAGAGGGTATGTAGAATGACCTAAAATCTAAGGGGTTGGAAATTGTATTATTTTAAAATCCTATTAGTATGTAAATTATGGGATTCCATTTACTACAAGAACATGCTTTCAAAATTCATATTTATGCCTCAAATTATGAATTTTAAGTATGTATGTGTATTATATTGTTATTGATGAAGAGGATGGAGTTACGAATTTTTCCATTATCTAATTATTAATTACTTATGTAAAAATTTTTGAAGAGTGTCACTCAAGTTAATGTTGCTTTTATTTTCTATGGGGTTTGTTTGAACAAATTGAAAGGGATGAGTTTCTATTAATGTTTTTAAAAGAATCTTGAATGTGAAATGTTGTTGCCTAATCTATCACGCTAATTTTAAGACCATCGCTATTTGACCCTTGAATTACTTTGTGATGGCCAATTATTTATGGCATGTTAGAGACTAAATGGAATGTATGAGATGGCCTACGTGACTTGCAAGTCCTAATATGACAATACCAAATCAGAAAACAAAATGATTTTGAGAAAGATTCATATGCTTAAAAGGCTAAAATATGAGCTTTATGAGAGCTAGATGGCTAACCGATAAGGCATGGGTTAGAAAGGCCCACTACCCAAAATTGTGCTTTGTCGATGTGGGGTTGATTATCTCCTTAAATGAAGATAATCAATGTATACTTTCTTTATTCTTTGGTATAGAAAATTTTAGAGACTCGAATCCTTGTGGAAAACTTGGTTTGTGCGCTTAGACAATGAGTTAAAGTTGGACCCCATATAAATCGTGGGTTTTCCAATAATTTGTGAATTCAATTTATCTTTGGACTATAGAAATCAGTATAAGGTCTTAGAAATCAGAGTTAATGTTTACATTTTGATATGTTGTCTTATAACTCCGTAGTGTATTTTATTCAATGTTTTTATTATAAGTATTATTTAAGTATTATTTTCTTTGGCCGTTCTATATGCCATTACATTCCACGTATTGGTCATCCTTTTGTAGCTACATCATTCAAAGATGTAGGTTTGGAGGCCCATTTTCATGATTCGGTAGAACATTAGATTATTTTCAAACATCATCAGAGCTGGTGTGCCCCACATCTTTTGAAATACGGATTACGTCAGATATTTGGTATTTACTTTCTTTCTATGCTATGGTCAGGGCCTTGTCCCATCTTAGACATATTTCATTATGATTGAAACTTTGTTGATAAGATTTTTTTATAAATTTGATGTTATAAAATTTTTGAGTTTGGGATCATTGTTTCTTTAACAGAATCATTCTGATTGAGTTGATTTTTCCATAACTTATTTTGATTTTAAGCATGTTATGAGACAATTCTAAGGGGTGTTCCCTGACCTACATATGTCTGATATTACCTGTCGTAGCCAGGGTCTAAGCTCAGGTCTTGACATAAGTAGCACATAAGAACCAAAGGACAAAAATAGTAACATACTGTGACAACATCTAGTGCAGAATCTAAATCCTGATTTATAGATACGTTGTACAACTTGATGCAACCCTCACTTTTCCAGAGTAGCCTCTTTTTTATCCGAGGTTGATGACATAGTAGCATCGTCCTTATTTCCCCTAAAAGTTCCCCTCACCTAAGGGCACTTCCACTATAAATGACTAGTTGATTCAAGCCAAATAGGTCTCAAACCTTTTGATCACACAAATCTAGGCCAACCCAAGAAGGTCCATGCCATGATCACCCTAAAGATTCAAGAATATGTTTGGAGGGGCTCCTTTGAAATTCTAATTAAACAATGTCGTATTTGGAAGATAGCTTGGACTCGAGGAAATCTAAGGTTCAATACATAAAGAAAGACTTTGTGGGTTATTTCCAAAATAGCCACATTTGGGAAATTTTTGTTATAGGCAATTTGTGCAAAGGCCACTACTATAAATAGGTGCCTTAGACATTTAATTTCCTTATTTTTTGATGAATTTATGAATTATTTCCCCTTTGCGAGTGAGTGTAAATCTTGGATGAGCTTGTTCCAAGCGTGGAATCGCTTGTGTTGATCTTTTCTAAGAAGTATTTGTTTCTTGGGAATCAATTCCCTTATGGTCTATATAGGAGTTAGGTGCTTGATTGGATATTGGATTTAAGATTAAGGGTTTTATATACCCTTTGTTTGCTATCTATTCCTTTCTTGTCTCTATCTTATTATTTTATTTATGTAACGGCCCGAGAATAAACCCTTTATACTACACGGTGCTTATAGACCAAAAGGACCACAAGCTAACCTGGGAGCTGGTACCTGCTGTGAGCACTGAATAAAATAAAAAAGACATGTGCGGTATCTAACTAAAAATACCATAAGGTTTTTAAATATGAAAAACAATACTGAATCAAAATACTGAAACACTGTCTGAAAACAATACTGTAAGACTGTAAATATCAACTAATAGATGAATAATTGACTAAAAGCATGCGAAAGCCTCTACTAACTGGCTGTGGTGTTGATGGGAAAAGTCCCCAACTAACTCCGACTTTCTGCTAAAATTGAATATACTAAAGTAAACATAATGGTCCCCAGAACATGAGGACTCACCACCGCTGCTATGTGAGGTCGGGAACCTAAGAGTCCAAACTTATTATAGGAAACATCATAGCGCATGAAACGAGTATGGGGTCAGTACTTTGAATGTACTGGTATGATAAATGAGGTTAGGATTATATGCATGGATTTATGTACATGATTAATAACTGAATTAATATATAATATGAAGTACTGGGTAATATTGCATGAAAACTGTAAAGACTGAGAATGCATCACCAAGTATAAGAGAAGTTCTGAAATACTCTGTAAAGTGAATTACTAAAATCTGATAACTGATAAATTATATGCTATGGTCAAGCAAGACTGTACTGAATATTAGAACTAAAACTGTGGGAGCTATCATCTAACCAACATTCCCCAATATAGACTAGTTTGGGGTCTAACCTGTATCCCCAGTTGGAAGGGTGTTAGTTCCGTGCCACGGGTTACTAACAATGGTTGGGTCGACCCTAATCTGGCAGGAAGACTCATGAGATGTATATATATGTCAATCATAGACTGGAAGGAATACATATTAACATATGCTCGCGGCGTAGTTTTGTTACTTAGGGACTGCTACTAAGGGTGACACTATAAGCTCGAAAGAATTCCCCCATCCCTGGGTTCGCTCGGTGTTGATTCCTACTCGCAACTTAACCAACGTTGATCACTAAACTGGGCTACGCTTGACTGAACTCGCACTAAGCATGCTAACTGACCAAATACTACTGCTCGTGATACTATTGGTACCTTTCTATAACTACTGACAACTAAGTAAAACAGTTAAATTTCGGGTACCATAACCCCCAAGACTCAATAACAATAAAAACAGGAACACATGAAATCTTTGAAAGCATAGAAGGAAATCATTGTTCATAGTTATTCACTTAAGCATTTCATCAAATGCATGTGAGACATGAATTTAAACATGGGAATACCTTTAAACACCATGAGATAGCATGATTACATGACAAGATCATAAACTGAGAATTTATTCTGCATTTCCATAAACCTTATATGAAAACCACAATAAATAAAGCATACTATAATGCATTCCACATGAAAAAAATTGAAATCGTTACTTGAGATCAAACTTCCAAGGTATAGGTAAACATCTTCAACTTTAAAATGTGTAAGGGCTCTTTCTATCAAAACTCTTTGAAAACACTTTAAATTCATGGGTTTAAGCATGGGAATGCGTGAAACATAATGGAATAGAAAAATTGCAATTCTAAAACCATACTTAGGGATTTAACAATGAAATTTCATGCTTCAAATGTCTAAGGGATGCTTTCAACAAAATAGATTCTAAACATCATATTTAATCGAAATTTATAAAAGCTTCATGGTGATGAATCATTATAGACATGTAATTTCATAATTAAAAACATAAAATATGGATTCTTGGACTCCATGGGTGAAAAGGTCCCTTGGATGAACATCTAATATACCTTGATTAAAGAATTCATGAAGATTTTTGGTTGTTTTCTTCAAACTTGAGCTTGAATCTTCAAACGGATAGGGTTTTTTCTTGAGAGAGAATTACTTTCTTGGAGAGAAATTATGAATAATGCAGCATATAATGCCTCTTTGGGGTTTTAATTTTGTGTCTTTCATAGATTTGGGTGAGGGAAAAATAATAAGACTACCCTTGGGAAATTAAAATTCATAACTGGAACCCGAAATTAACCCTCAACATGATGTGCCAAGGCTGTCATCAGGATTCCACAACGCAGTACAATCGCGATGACTTGTTGGAATCTGACAATTGTCACTTTGAACTTTACCGCGATGCAGTGAGGTGACTACTACTATATCGACCGCGACTCTTCAAAATTGTGGTGAGACACTGTTTTGGAAATTCAAACATAGTCAAACCCCATCTAAAAAGTTCAAAACTTACTCGAGACATGCTACATACTCCCATGAACATGAATCAACTCAAAAAATTACGTCTTGGGGTCGGTAAGGTCACTTTAAAAATACACGAAGTTAAGAGGCAAAAAGTAAAACTAAGCCTCCAACACTTAGCTAAATTTTTAGGTTTTAAGTCTCTTATGCATGCATTATGAGAAAAACTAAGCTAATAAAAGTATGGGGTATTAAAATTCGAATGAGACTGGTTAGACTAATAGTACTGAACTAAGGAAACTAAGATCACATTCTGAACATGCTTGATGGGAACATGATTACATGACTGAGTCTGAAACATGGTGACTGACTAAACTGATTCATGAATACATGCAATGACATTAAATTAAGTATATAACTGAGATAGAAATGAGAGAGTCAACTTATGAGTAACCACTACCTCAGGTTGGATCTGGTTCCATGAAGAAAATTTGAGAGATCTATTTCATGAAAACTCGAGGGTGTTACAACATCTCCCCTTTGGGATAGTTCGTCCCTTATATGATACTGGCTTGACTAAAAAACTAAGGAAAGACTGAGATGATACACAAGACTCTTACGAACTTAATCATGACTGAAAATCTGGAATCTGGAACTTATGCATCAACTGAACTCAGATAATGTAACTCCCCGAGATCTCATCTCGAGACGTCACACGGTGCTTATGACCCCGAAGGACCACAAGCTAACCCTTTACTGATATCTCTACCTGTACACTGCACAATGTCTAAAATAAATGTGGAAACTAGCCATAAGGTTCAACACATCCATAAATACTCATAATACAGAAAACTGAATACTAATACATCCGTCTGAAAAGCCTCTAAACTGTCTGAACTGTGGAGTTGATGGGACATGTCCTCAACTAACTCCTTCAACTGAAAATAAAAAAAGTCTTAAGAAATAGTAGTACACTGAAATTCGTCCTCGGAGGAAGAGGACTCACTTCTACTGCTGCTGACTAGGCTTGAACTACTGAGAAAAAACTGCATCATGTGCCTTTGAACCTATGGTGTCAAATAAAACACCATAGCGCAAATGTGTCAGTACAAAAATATACCGAGTATATAGATGGGGTAGTCTAATACAAGGGCTCATGCATGCACAATATCTAAACTGAATAATCATGAAGACGCCGCATGACAACACATACATGAATGCACAGAACAAAACACAATCATCGCAACTTTAGATACTGAAACTCGCATACCAATTTACTGCAGACTGAACTCACTACTGACCCTGAGATACTGAATCATTGACTTATCTGATACTGATAACCGAGGATTTGGATGTGCTCACATCAAGGACTGAACTCTAAGCTTACTACTTTCGACTGACAGAATTAGAGATCAACTTTGCTAACAGATTATTCTAGAAGCGATTATCAATGATAAGAAGTATGATTATATCTAAATCTAATGATAAGAATATTCAATAGAAATCTGATACTGTGATCAAGCATGTCTGGAGGCATATGTCTTAATATGATATCAATCAACTGTATATGTGACCAAGCCTATCTGCCGGGATGGTCCATGAATCAATGGAACTATTTGAGTTCCTCATAAAGATAGATGACTATATCTGACAGTCCTAATTTCTGAAGACTGATTTTGAAACTGAGACTGAATCTGAAATTTAAACTGTGGGAAGTAGTCACTTAACCGACATGCCCCGACCTACCACATGTGTGGTCCAACCTGTGCCCCAGTTGGAAGGGTTTCATTACAGCGCCACTGGTAAAGAAAACTCTATGTGACCCT
The DNA here is from genome assembly GCA_030864215.1 of Capsicum pubescens. Classification (NCBI taxonomy): domain Eukaryota; kingdom Viridiplantae; phylum Streptophyta; class Magnoliopsida; order Solanales; family Solanaceae; genus Capsicum; species Capsicum pubescens. The sequence continues at coordinate 161,077,087 of CM061549.1, read as the reverse complement.
CATCTAGCAGGTCCTCAAATGAGAATGGTGGAGCCCTCATCTAGCAGGTCAAGCCACCTCATCTACCCTCATCTAGCAGGTATGATGTCTCTCATCCACCCTCAACTAACAGGTGTGAGGTATCAACCTACGTTGTCTACGTAGTTTTGGAGCATAAGTATTGCTTCTAAGAATCACACCCTCTACTAGTAGGTGAGTTCCCATCTTTGTGCTCTCTCGATGCTAGTTTCTACCCCCAACTGAAAGACTCAAAACTGAATTCTCAACTAAACACTGGCCTAACTTAATCTGACACTGATCATATTACTCAAAAGGTTTGACTGAGTTATCCTAAGATCACTTGGTTCTGTATCTGACGAAAAAGATATCGATCTCTGACGAAAAACATATTGAATCATTATATCTGACTAACGATATAGAGCTTGAATAGATTACTCGAATCACTTCTAAGATTAGGATTGAATCACTTGAATACTATTAGAACTGATCTGATTACAGGTCTGAGGCTAGATTACTAGCGATATAGAGATTATAAAGATAACTGAGATTACTGAGCTTTATTAAGCTTTCGCACTTGTCTAAGGAAACAGAGTTCTATAGTTCACTAAATTCTGAGAATCATGGATTGATTGGAATTATCGAGAAGCTGACACAGGCTCTAGACAACATCTCTATTTTCGGGTATAAAAACCCCCAGGACTCGATAACATAAAAGTAAGACATAATCATTCTTCATCACAAATAATTCATGCATCATCACGGTCATTCATTCATCACTACCATCATTTATTCATCATTACAAGCATTCATGTATTATCACAATCGTTAAAGAATCACTTCATGTAGTTGGGCATCACAACATACTTTCCCTCTCAAGATCCTTAGGACATCGCATTAAGCATTTAGGAAACATAGACCTCTACTCATCATCATATACTAACCTAGGGAAGACATGTTATTAGATTATACCCCATTCAACGAGATGTTACATCAAGTACTTTATACCTATATCGGTCTTGTCATGTATTTGGATATCACTTGATTTGGAGGAAACTTCATACTAACATGTCACTATTTACTTGCTAACCACTTGACATGTATTAAAAGCTTAGCATATATCAAAGAGCATTAATAGGAGAATTTACAACCATCATATCTCGACTTGTTTCTTTGTTCCTAAGGGTCTTTCAACAACCACTAGACACGACCGATTTTACACCTACTTGGGGATTTTATGCTATCTTGGCACATTTCACTCACTAAGGCATTTTATCAAACACTAGGCATGCATGGACTAGCTCATAATTTGGAGTTTCCTATTCAACATATTGTAGCGGCCCTTATGCTTCACCTAAGCTCTTTATCAAACCTATGGAGAACGTTCTTCACTTATTCAACCATTTCTACACCCAAAAGTCATGAACACATCACATGGAAAAACAACTTCAAAAGGGTCTATCAGAAACATCATATGAATTCCATATACTAGGGCCAAAGCTCATAAATTTTGTAGGCAAACATAAATCAAAACTCAACATCACATTAAACATCCATTTCAACTCATACAAATAATTTACAACTCATAAACATAAAAATCTTTTAGTTTTAAAAAGGCTTCTTGAGCTTCTTGGATGAAAGGGACCCAAGAATCAACATCTACATACCTTAACCTTTGAAATTGGATGAACTTTAGTTCTTGAAATTTTATAAAAACTTGAAATAAATAAATTCTTGAAGCCCGCACTATGAGGAACTTAATTCTTGAAGAAACCTTGAAGATTTATGGATGATTTTTGGAAGATTAGGGTTGTTGATTGAAACCCTAGTTATACTCTCTTGAGAGAGTTGAAAAAGAAAATGATTGAATTAGGGTTTAAATAAGGGTTCCTCATATTTATAGAGGCTCAAAAAGGGTGGAAAATGACCTAAATACCCTTGCAAAAACTTCCTTGAATTGCTGGAAAAATATACTTGACGCCATCCGTGACAGGCCGTCAGGTTCGTGATAGGACGTCACGAATGGTCGTCACAAAAGGGGTCCAAATTCTTGATTTTCTGCCCAAGGCTGACAATGTCATCAGAAATGTCGTCAGAATGTGACGACGTCGTCAAAAAGGGCGTCAGAAATGTGATAGCCCGTCAGAAACGTCGTCACCATTTTCCAGTTTGACATGCTGGAGTAAAATGGGCATAGCTTTTTCCTCCGATATCGTATTTAGGCAAAATTGGTATCGTTAGAAAGATAATTCAAAGATATTTAATTTGATATATATTAAACCACCTAGTTAGTAATGTAAAACGAGTTATGGTCGATTGAATTTGACCCAAATTTTGACGATCACTAAAACTTTAACGACACGAAAGTTTTCAACTCGTTCATGAGTTAGGGGACCTCTATGATCTTAATTCATGCTCAAATAGATTCCCACATGATTTCAAAGTATATAATACTTGGTAGGATATTTCTTAAATATTTTGACTTGGATTTTTGTTTTACCAAATACGCTCTAAGGCTCAGAATGGAAGAGGATTTTGCGGGGCATTACATTATCTCCCCCTTGAGAACATTCGTCCTCGAATGTTGTTTGATAGACTGAGAATACAGATCAAAAAAACTTACTCAAGAAATGGAAACATCTCAGATCAGGACTACGCAACTGGAACGACTGACATATAGAGTTCTCACACTGGGCATGCTGGAGTAAAATTGGCATAACTCTTTTCTCCGATATCGGATTTAGGAGAAATTGATATTGTTGGAAAGCTAATTCAAAGTTATTTCATTTTATATATATAAAACCACCCAATTCTTAATATACAACGAGTTATTGTCGATTTAATTTGACCCAAATTTTGACGGTCACTATAACTTGAACGATAGGAAAGTTTTCAACTCGTTCATGAGTTAGGGGAACTCTATGATCTTAATTCATTCTCAAATAGATTCCCACACGATTTCAAAGTATTTCATACTTGGGAGGATATTTCTTAAATATTTTGACACAGATTTTTTCTTTACCAAATACGCTCTAAGACTCAGACTGGAAGAGGATTTTGCAGGGCATTACAGATAAATTCATAATTTTTAGGGGTGCGAATATTTTACCTCATGGAATAGCCATATTCATAAGACTTTAAATATTATGACTTGATGGAAATATGGAAAATCATAGGAACTTGTGTGTCTGATTGGTAATTCGAATTACTGTTTATACAAGCTAACTCAAACTGAAAACTTATACTTCATTAGAGTATTTCTTCGACACTCTTTCTATGAAGTTCTATTGTTTTAGGGAAAAAAGAATCTTGGGCATGGTCTGATAAGACATCTAAATTCACAATATGGCTAAAATTCTATAATATAGAACATAGGCCTATGGAGCATTAGCAAGGATAATGTTACTAAGCCTTATGCACTGCAACTACTAACTTTATATCTTAGCCATACTTCTCAAATACTCTCTCAACTATACTTTCTACTTTAACACCGCACTTCATTTGAGGCTACTAAAAATATTCACATGGGCACTGATATCTCTACCTACTAAAGTCTAAGCTGGACTGAATTCTCCCACTATGTTCCAGCCTACTCGAATCTACAAAATGCACGCATAACGCGATAATACTATCCTAAGTCATAAATTCAATACAATCTATATTTTCATAACTTCCCATCTCTTAAATAGTCCCAATTACCACTTCAACAACTAAATACCACTTCTTACTATCCATTCACTAATGCGTTATCCATTTATCCACTTAAAACAAACATGACATTCAAGCCTATCTTCATAACTATAGCCTCGTTTAAAATAAGAAGGCAACAATCTATCTTTAACATGACACATTTACTCTCTTCTATCTAAGCAATTGCTCATCACTACATCATTTCATAAAGAGAGGTCACTGAAAGGTTAAAATATAGGGACCTGAAGCATGAATGAACACTATACAGAACTTGACACTCAACTAAGGCCTGAGGAATAGAATATCAACATCATGGATTCATCAAGAGATCTAAACTAAGGATATACATGAAATAATCTAAATTTCGCTGATCATTAGGAGTGTAGCATGAGTCATGGGAACTGAGCATATTGTATAACATGAATACATAAGTCATGAGTTGCATAACCTGAGTTTGGAGTTAATAAATTCATGGAATATTATTCGGACTGATGGGTGAACTGGAACTCCTTATACTAGGAACTGGAAACATACATGATTTTCTATAAAGTGTACGAATATGAGCAATGACATAGGGCTGACATGTAAGGCATGAGTATATATCATGACAACTGAAATACAAAACTTTGTATTGAAATAATAATGGGTTGGGCATCATCCTCCCTTACTGCTATCTTATAACATACTGGCATCACTACTACAATCAGAGATCCTGACATGGTTACTTGTTCTATTATCTCTCACTTAGCTTCAAACCATCATTCTAAGTTTGTAAATCTCTAAAAAAACTCTAAATTGAACAAAAACCACTTTACTCTAGAGTTCGTGATATGACAATACTCATAAAAACTAAACTAACCCTGAAAGACTGCACCTAAAAGTGTAAAAACCTATTGCTGATAATTTCTTCTGGGATAGGACTCATAACTTTCTATAGACCTAATAGTAATCCTAAAATAACTTAAACACTAACAAACTAAGAATTTCTAGTATCACCATAGCATTAGTTCACACCATCTAGTGCTTCAACTCAACTTTCTATTAGATCAATCTTCAAAGATTCTAACTTAGATTCTAACACTTATCATGGATATTCCCAAACCTTTACAGAACCATACTAACTTCCTTCGTAGCCTAGTAATATCACATCTTTAAAACTATATTTCTCCCCAAACCATAAGAATTACAACTACACCAACATCAACAACATATAATTTCAAATCACCAAACTTAAATTCTTGCATACACTATTTCAAGCCTACCGATTCACCTTTTCATATAACTATCCACATGAATGCAAAATCTAATGAATTTTGATAACACTATCCCCACTGTACTACCGCTAAACTTCTGGATTCATGCTCCTAACTATAGTTCATACACTATCATAGGATTCTGAAAAGGGATCTGAGGGCGCATCTGACTTTGGAATAGTGTAAGAGTTTTATTGTTAATGAATGAAATCTTTAAAACTTTTGAACAAAATGAAACTGATGAGATACTTTTGAGCCTACGAAAATCCCATAACTATCTGCGAGGACTATCTGAGAAATCCCTATTTGTAGGACTTTGAGCTTCACTATTTCTATTACCTTTAAAGTAACGTAGAGTTGACATGAGTTAACAAAGATTAGAATCAATATAGGTTCTTACAGAACCATTCTATAGCACGATCTGAGACATGAAAGAAGGGAAACTTTTCCTAAAACATCTTGTAGCCTCTAGTCCATAAGTGTGGCACGCATCACACCCATTCACATAACTCTACTCTACGTGACTTTAAGACTCCCTAGGACACTTTAAAATCTTAGGCTCTAACACCAAGTTTGTAAATCCCTGATAGTACACCCTGTATGACACACGGTGCTTATAGTCCCAAAAGACCACAAGATAAATAATGAGTTGGTACCCGCTTTGAGCACTAAATAAAATAACAAAGACATACAGAATCTAACTGAAAAATCCATAAGGTTTTTAAATACAAAAAATAATACTGAATCAAAATAGTGAAACACTGTTCGAAAAAAATACCGTAAGACTATCAATAACAACTAATATCTTAATAACAGACTAAAATTATTTGAAAGCCTCTACTAACTGACTATGGAGTTGTTGGGATAAGTCCCAAACTAACTCCGAGTGACTGCTAAAACTAAACATACTAAAGTAAAAATAACGATCTCTGAAACACGAGGACTCACAACCACTGCTACAGTAGGTACACTGGGATATCTAGGTGCAGTTGGGAACCTAAGAATCCGAAACTATTATATGTATCTTCATAGAGCAAGAAATGAGTATACAGTCAGTATTTTTAATGTACTGGTATGCTAAATGAGGTTAGGCTGATATGCATGGGTTCATGTACATAAGTAATAACTCACTGAATGTATAACATGAAGTACTGGGTAAGAATGCATAAAAACTATAAATACAGAGAATGCATGACCAAGCATAAGACAAGTTCTGAAATAGTATGTAAACTGAAGTACTAAAATCTGATAACTGATAAACTATATGCTATGGTCAAGTAAGATAGAACTGAATTTTGAAATGAATACTGGAACTAAAACTATGTGAGCTATCATCCATCCAACATGCCTCAAAATAGACTAGTTTAGGGTCCAACCTTTAATCTCATTGAAAGGGAGTTAGTACCGTGTCAGGGGTTACTAACAATGGCTGGATCAACCCTAATCTAGCAGGAAGACTCACGAGATGTATATATGTATATCAAACCTAGACTAGAGAAAAGACATATTAACCTACGGTGGCTATGTAGTTCTGTAACTCAAGGAATCCTACTAAGGGTTACACCCTAAGTTGGCAGAAATACCTACATCCCTAGGTTCGTTCGATGCAGAATCCTACTTACAACTAAACCGATACTAATAACTAAAATGGTCTAAGCTTGAATGAAATCGAACTAACCATTCTAACTGACTGATTACTACTACTTATGATATGACTGGGACCCTTCTATTACTACTGACAACTAAGTAAAAAAGAAAAAATTTGGCTATCATAACCCCCAGGACTCAATAACAATAACAACAGGGACACATAAAAGGTTTGAAGCCATGGAACAAAATCATTGTTCATAATTATTCACTAAAGCATTTCATCAAACACATTGGAGACATGAATTTAAACATGGGAATACATTTAAACACGATGAGAAAGCACAATCACATGACAAGATCATAAAGTGAGGATTTATTTAGAATTCTCATGAACATGATATGGAAATCAAAATATTTAAAATATACTATAATGCATTCCGCATGAAAACAATTGAAATCATGACTTAAAATCAAATTACCAAGGTATAGGTAAATATACTTCAACTTTAAATTGTGTAAGGGCTCATTCTATCAAAACTCTAATAAAACACATGAAATTCATAGGTTTTAGAATGGTAATGAGTTAAACATGCGAGAAGAGAATAATTGTAATACAACAACCATACTTAGGGATTTAATAATGAAATTTCATGCTTCAGACGTGTAAGGGATGCTTTCAACAAAAATAGATTATAAACATCATGTATAATAAAAATTCAAAAAAGCTTCATGGACATAAATAATTATAGACATGTAATTTCATAATTAATAACATAAAAGATGGATTCTTGGACTCCATAGGTGAAAAGGGCCCATGGATGAACATCTAACATACCTTGATTGAAGAATTCATTAATGTTCTTGGTGGTTTTCTTGAAACTTGATCTTTAATCTTGAAAGGGATTGGGTTTGTAATTGAGAAAAAATTACTTTCATGGAGAGAAATTAAGAATAATGGGGCATATAATGCCCCTTTTGGGTTTTAATTTTGTTTTTTGACGGATTTAGGTGAGGGAAAAATGACAAGACTACCCTTGAGAAATTAAAATTCATAATTGGAACCCAAAATTAACCCTCACCGCGATGCGCCATGGCTGTCATTTTGATTCCACCACGATGCGGTACAATCATGGTGACTTACGGGAATCTGACAATTGTTATTTTGAACTTCACTGTGACACGATTAGGTGACCATCTCTATAACCACCCGATGCACCAAAATTACGGTGATATGCTATTTTTGAAACTCAAACATGGTACAAACCTCGTTCGAAAAATCCGAGACATACTACTTACACCCCTGAACATGAATCAACTAAAAAATATATGTTTCATGCTCGGGAAGGTCACTTTAAAAATCAATGAAGTAAAGAGGCCAAAAATAAAACTAAGTCTCCAACACTTAGCCATATTATCAGGTTCTAAGTCTGTTATGCATGCACTATAAGTTGAACTAAGATAAGAAGAGTACAGGGTATTATAATTTACCTATCTTTATCTTTGTTTTCTTTGTTTCTTAGATTAGCTTAAATTCCATAATTTGTTTCCATGTTATTTTGTATAAGTGCCGAGTTTATTTTGTTCCTACTAATTCAATCATTTGTATTCTTCTAAGAAAATTGAAAAATCACAAAAAAAGTTACTATTCATATTTTTGTTCTTAAGTCAAATGTTGAGTTTTTAATTTTTTTATTTTATTGTTTTAGGGTTATATTTGCATTCCCTAATACTATTAGAGTGCATATATCAAATTTAAGCTAAATCAGAGTGAAATAGAGCTTTATATTATCATTTGAAGCTTCGGGGGTTTGAAGGATTTTAAAGTGGACAAGAAGAAAATCAAAGTGGCTTGAAAAAATCTCAAAAATTGGTGATGAATTTTGGAAAATTGACATTTTTTGTTCATTTAGAAGCCTGAGAAGTGCCTACTTTCAAAATTTCAACTATTTCCGTGCTGCGGAGAAAAAGTTAGAAAGATTGATATTCTTTGTGTTTTTTGTGTATTCTTGAAAAGGATGTTATATTCATATTTAAAATTCACCAAAATAGGGTATTTTATCCTAAAAATATAATAAAAAGGTGTGAAAAGGTGTTGGTGCAAAGGAATTTTTTAAAATCCTAACAAATATTCCAAAGAGAGGACAAAAAGGGGAACCATATAAGGTACAAAGGTACATTGCAAGCCGTAAGGAGGGTCATGAGCGTCTGACCTACACTGTTAGTATGGTTGACCTTTTGTGATACTCCAGGCGTAGGTCAAAATAGTGAGCCTTCAACAAACTGCATCCAACCTACACTTAATCTGCATTTGCTAGATGCCAAGGTAGGTGAGGTATGATTGACATGCTGGATGTGCAATAATTTTCTGCAACATCCCCAGTGCAGCTAAAACTAAAGAGAAGACACCAAGGTGTATCCATCATGTGTTAAGGGTGTGCTAGACCTACTGAATTAGGTCCCCAAATAGAGACTGTCACAGTCTTAAGGTAGATTAAGCAAACCGACGGCCAAATAAGTTTTCAAACTTATTTCAACACATTAATTACTTAATTGCTCAAGGTTTGATTTTTTAGTTTCAATTTCTTTATTCCTAATATCTTATTTGATTCTGAAACTTCTCATCAACTTGTAATTCATCTACTAAGTTGATTGATTAGTTCTTCAATCATATTTCTTTAATCATCCTATTTCTTTCAAGCTTTTTCTCTTTTGAATTCTTTGTTATATCTTGAATAAAGTCCATGCATAATTTTTTTAATTTACATAATTTTCTTATTCGTGTCATTTCAAATAATAATCTATTCTGAACTCATGCAACAATTTGTATAAAGTATTCAAATTGGATAATAAACTATCTATCAATGCTTGGGACACTAGATGAGAGACATCACAAAGGTGTCAACTTTGATAGCTTGAGAGGTTTATTTCATAACCTTTACTTGTTTTTTGTTTTAGCCTTTGTTTGGTATTTGTTTTATTTGGTACCATGGTTAACAACACGTAAATACTATCTTAGTGTCCCTTGAAGTTCTCAACTATAAGATAGATAACATGTGTCGGAGGATGGATAACATTACATATCTTCTAAACTATCCTAACTTAAACCTTTAAGCTCCCTTGAGTGGACATGCTACAAACAAACTTCAAGGTAACCAAGATAACTCTTGCACTCTATTAGATGTGAAAGATCATTGTTAGGCTACCAACTAGCTAATTGTGAGTGATAGCTTATCTTTAAGATGTCCTAATGTCTCTTAACTTCATGATAATAATGTACAACATGGGAGAGTGGATACACTAGTTGATCCTAATGATGAAATACATGACTCTTCTTGTAAGATCAATTTGTGTCCACCTAGTTTTGAAGCCATTATAATGAGTGATAGTACATTGTCTTGTGAAATTATGTGGACCAACTTATGTGTGAACCTAGTACACCACTTAGGAATGTTTGTGATGTGTTTAATGACCCTGAAGTGAGTGATGATATTGAAAATGCTTGTCAAGTAAATAGGAGTGACCCTTTGATCTTGACTTTTAATGAAGCTAATATTTCTTGTTTTGTTCATGGGGATAACCACGTGTTCAAAAAATATTTAACACTTGATATTTTTCTTTTAGTGAGTGAACTTGAATGTTATAAATACTTTTTATGGATAGATCCTGCTCTCCTTAATAATAATATCTTGTTTGAAGATGATAAAATCACTCGTAGTATATTACCTAGTAGTGTGTATAGCACTGATGATATATGTCATTTTAAGGGATATTTCCCATATGACAACATACTATTGTGTGACAACATTCCTTCTAAGGTCGGAAATCTCTTTTTTGAAGATGAGAGTACTCTTAATGGAAAGAAATGTAAAGTTTTAGAAAGGTATTATCAATTGGTAGATGATAACTTTGATTTACTTGAATATTTAAGATATTTAATTAGTGATTGTTCCTATAAAAATTATTGTTGTGGTGATCCTTTATATAATACCCCACCCTTGTTTGATAATTATGAGGATGAATTGTGTGATTTTTATTATGAGATAAGTAATGACACCTTTGATGTTAGCATTGGTTTGGGTTTGAATGACGATTCACCCCTTGAAAGAAATGATGTTACTTGTTTGGAAATTATTCCTTCTTATATATGAGCCTCTGTTGATGATAATATTCAAGGTGATTATCTTGAATCGGATAATGAGTATATGCATGAGGACACTTTAATTGAAGTTAATTTGTCTTATACCTTTCTCTACCCTCTCTATACTTATAATAATGTAAATGGTCATGTAGAGGGTAAATAAATTGGGAATATTCCACCTTTGGGGATAATGAGTATTTCCATGACCCTTGTTCTTGGCCAATTCTTTAATTTGACCCCGATGACATAATGTGATGTAGTGATTATCACACACCTAACTTTATGCTTTGTATGGATGACAAAAAAACCTTGAATAAGGATATTGGGACCTTCCTTATGATGTAAAGTTTTTCTTGGGTATTCATAATCTACTTGATAGACCCAAGTGGTGCATGAGAGGAATCTACAACAAAGACGAGTGGTATAGAGGGGTTATGTTCTTGTTGAGAGATGAAACACATGTGATTCTTCATGAGTTATTTATTGATTACCTTGGTTCCTCTAGCATTCCCCGTAGTCAAAATATCCTAGATTTCCAAGTAGCTTCTATATTATGGTGTTTCATACCCCAAAATGATTGGTTATATCTTAAGTGCGTACAATTTTGGCATGATATTATGATTGATTGTGCTAACTCAAACCCTCATACCATGAGGATATTGTGTTTGTTTGTCCTTCCTTTGGATTTGAAAGGTTCGAATACAAGGTCGAATCCTTTTGAATAAGGGGAGAATAATAAAAGCCAACGAGGCACCAACCCTTTTGATCCCACAACTAGAAGCCAACACAAGGAGGTCCAACCAATGATTGACCTAAGGATTCAAGAATGTTCTTAGAGGAACTCCTTGAGCTCATAATTAAACAATGACATGTTTTAAAGATAGCTTAGAGCTAAGAAAAGTTATGGTGCATGGAATAAATAGAGCACTTGTGGGTTATTTCCAAAATAGCCATTTTAGATATTTCGTAATAAGATATTTGTGCAAAGGCAACTACTATATATAGGTTCCTTAGAAATTTCATTTCCTTACACTTTGATAAATTTATGAATGATTAATCCATTGTGAGTAGTGGCAAGCTTGGATTAGCCTGTGGCTAGAGTGGAATTGTTTGTGTTGATCTTTTGTTTAGAAACATTGGTTTCTTGGGAATCAATCCCTTGTGGTCTATGTAGGAATTAGGTGCTTGATTTTATATTGAATAGAGTATTAAGGGTTTGATATACTGTATGATATCATAAGATCCTAGCTCAATTTATCTCACTAGTGCATGTCACAGGGGTCCAAGACATAGAAAATTTCACTAAGTGTTAAGACTTAGTCATTTCCAAAGCCCCTTACACTTCGATGATTATACTTTCGACCTTCCCAAGATCGTATTGTTGAATTTAATGTCTATTCATGACTGGGGTAGTGAATAGTACCTCTCGGGTGAGTTTTAGAATTTTATGACGTACTTAATAAGGGCATGTTTGGACTTCCAAAATAGAAGCTACAGGAGATTAGCCTGCGATGCCTGCTCCAATCCGGTGCTGGGGAGTCCGCGATGGAGTACACGATGCCCGCTCCAGTCCAGCGCTCTGGAGCTCGCGGTGCCCGCTCTATCGCGCCCCTTGTTTTTCCTATTTTGTATCCCTTTTCTTAGGCCAATTGAGTCTTTTCCCACAAAAATTCACCCATAACACAAAACTAAACACTCGAAGAAGAATTATTTTCCCTATAACTCATAATTTCTCTACAAGAAAGTAATCTTCTCTCAAGAAGAAACCCTAGCCTCCATAAGATTCAAGCTCAAATTTCAAGAAAGCAACTAAGAACATTCACTAATTCATCAACTAAGGTATGTGGGGTTATGAACAAGGGCTTTCTTTCACCTTGAGCCCAAATTGCATAATTTTAAGATTTAGTTCACTTGTTTGGAATTATGGTTCATAACAAAGTATGTGTGTTGTTGAAGCATATGATTTTCATGAGATTTAAAGCTTAAGTATATCAGAACGTGCTTATGTTTATGTTATTAATTACATGATTTTAATATGAATGAGATTGCACTATCTTGACTTATTATTGTTGAAGTATTTAGAGATTGTTTTTGAGGATGACATATTATTTTGAAATGACATAAACTTAAACATAAATTTTATGCCCTAAGTTTAAGTATTGAGATTTCAAGAAGATCATGCTCTTAAGTTTTATTTGATAAGTTTGTACCAAGAATGAGTTTGAGATTTCAAGAAGATTGTGTTGTTAAGTTTCTTTTTATGAGTATTATCAAGAATTTATCTTTTGATCCTAAGCTAAGATAAGGAATCAACATTGTGCATATAGTTTCTGAGTTAAAGCAAAGAAAAGCATAATTAGTTTTCATTATAAACACTTATGCTATTTTAAGGTGTATTTTGTAAAGATAGAGCATATATGTAATATGCAAGAAGTATTTAGAACCAAGTTGGATATGATACCATAGTTACATGCCCCAGAACTATGTGTCACCATAGGATTAATTCCAATTCTGGGTTCGGCGTAGTGAACACTTCAACTTAGTTTATATTCTGATGGCAAGGGTAGGACGGCCCTAACAACGTGGGTGCGAGACATTGGACTCCATAATAGTTCTTATGGTTTATGTTTTTTAGAACCTCCAAATAGAAAGAGTAAAGGTACAACTTTGACAACTAAGTTTGATGGCTTACAAAAGTTATACAATATACTTTATTTTTCATAATTTATAATTTTCAGTTTTAAATTATTCAAGCTCATGGTGTTATTTACACTTGGCATGCATCATTTAAAAGTTAATATGACTATTGAGTTAATATTTTATTTATCAATTCACCCCCACATACTAGGTACATTATAGAAGTAGTGATCCACATATATGTCTATGCGTTATATTGTCTTATAATGTAGGTCCTAGTGCTTAGTTCCAGTAGCATGATTGACTTCGAGCATCTCCACCTACATCCCAACTTTGGTTAGTCATTATAGTTTAAGAACCAATTCTTGTTAGACTTTGATATTTATAAATTGTTTTAAGTCTTTTGGTTTCAGTTTAGTTTGAGTCTGCTATAGTTTGTCCTAGTGGCTCTCCAATTAAAAGTAGAGGTGTGTCTAACTGTTTTCTATTTTAGGTTTCAAAGTATTTGTTTTAGGATTTTGAAGTTCAAGACTATTAGTTATTACATTGATTCAATATTTGAAGATTTTATATGACAATTTAACTTTCGTTCCGAAGTTTTTAGAAGGCTAAAAAGGTTAGCATGGGACTACGTGTAATCTTGAGCACTGCGTGATATCTAGGATTATTTTTGGGGCATTACAAACATGGTATCATAGCCTAAGGATTAAAGAGTCCTAGGGATTCATACAAGTCGTGTTATGTAGAGTCTTGATCATGGGTGTGAAGCGCACCATATTTATGAGTAAGGGGCTACAGAATGATTTAGGAAATCAGACTCTTTCTTTCATGATCTATCGTGTTTATAGTTGTCTCTATCTTCTTTAACTTGTGCTTTTACGTGACAGTATATGCCTCTTCACCGAGCCAATGTTTGTAGAAATGGTGACCAACCACCAATGCAAGCCTACCCTCTGAATGAGAATGTGTCTCATGCTGAATTTTGGGTTGCCTTTTATGTGTTGGCCCAATCTGTGACTGCCAATGTTTAGGGCAACCATCAGCCTGCAATCCCACTTTAGCAGAATGATAATGTAGTTGTAGCTAGAATTCGTGACTTCATGAGAATGAATCCACCTGAGTTCTTCGAGTCAAAAGTTAGTGAGGACCTACAACTCTACATTGATGAGGTAACAAAGATCACTCAACATATGCATGCTACTAAGGAAAAGAGTGTAGAATTGGCATCCAATAGGCTGACAGATGTTGCTTATGATTGAATTGTTATGTAGAAGGATGGTAGGGATGAGAATGCAGCTCCTATGAGTTGGCAGGTGTTTTAGGATATGTTTTAAAGTCGTGCAGGTCTAGAACGAGAGCGTCCAATATTAGTAGTGTGTTGGTCCGTTATAGGGGTCTATCTGGATTTTATGGTTCTGGATGCCCGTCATGGTTAGGTCTCCAGCTCGGGTCATGACATATACCCTTTGTCTGTTTTACATTCACTTCTTGTACCTTATTACTTTATTTACCTATTTTTATCTTTATTTTCTTCATTGCTTAGCTTAATTTCAATTCCAAGGTTTATTTCTGTATCACTTGTCTGACAATGATTATATCATGAACCCTTACCTAAGTGAAAAAATCCATTATTAATCTTCCTATAAGTGTGGTAATTAGGATAGGATGGGGAAAACTGAGAAATATTTCCCTGACACTGAGTACCCTACGTTTTGGGGCCATTATTTTTCTTAAAACACTAATCTCCCTAAATCTTCAAGGTTGGTGTTGAACATTACCCAATATTTCTTTTTAAACTATTGAATGCCTCCTTTATAATTTTTTCGTTGGCTCACATCCTGATCTGTTGGTCCAGCCTTTTTCTTTTACTGCTCCTCATCCTCAACTTGCTTTTTTATTTCATCTTCAATCTATTTCATATAGACCACTAACAAGGATAAATCCTTGTGGTTGTTCAATATAAATCTCTTATACTATAGTACCAAATTTCTAGAGAGAGATAAAGAACAGTTCCTCATCAAGGCCCTCATACTAGACATCAAATCTAGAGCATAATTAGACAATTGAGTAAATTTTAGATCATACACGTTAACACTCAGCTTTCCCTGCTTCAAGTCAACAAACTCCTCAACCTTAGAATTTCTCAATTCCCAGGGAAAGAAGTGATCAAAAAAAATTTCCCAAATAGATGATGCAACATCTTCTCATTTACTCTCTTCACATTCATCATACCATAAAGAGGTTTCCTACTGTGTGAAGCAAACATATACTGGTAATCTATTTTTTTGGACAGGGACCATTCAATATCAGCAAACACAATTTTAGGTGTTGGGTCACAAGGACTACACCTGCTCGCTGAAATACATAATTCTCTTTAATCCCATTGAAAACATTAGCTATAACAATATTCCATAGAGCCTTTTATTAAAGCATTCAAATTTTTGTATAAACATACAAGACTTACTAGTCACCCACATTATGCCCAAAATCATTACAATTAAATATTTAAGACTCCTAACCCCCACCTTTTAAATCATGATCATAATCATAGTTAAGCTTCCCATAAAAAATTTAGAATATTTAATAATACAATATGTTCAAGGATACAAAAGACTAGGAAACCATTGATATTTCTTGTTCAACTCAAAGCTTTAAAGAGATGTCAGAAACATGGCATAAATATTCATGCATTTTATATATAAAAGCAAGACATGGTGATTCATAATTTTCAAGTAGCCATTCTAGTTTCAAAAACCCCAAATACAAATTAAAATTCAATTCATAATGAAACGGGAAAATCTACATTGAGCTTTTATAAAATAATCCACAACCCTAGTTTTAGTCCATTATGTGGAAAATACTAATAACCTAAAATTCATATCTAGTATTAGTAGTTTGAAGTTCGGGGCATTAAAAATATATTTATAACGGAAGGACCTTGAGAAATCTTTAATTCTTCGCCTTGAAGATTGAATCGTAATTGATTTTGCCTCATAGTATTTTGGGGAAGAGTTGAATGTATTTCGGAGGAATGAAATAAATATTTATGGTTTGGGATCATGAAGTATAGGTGGGGGGTGGATTTTAATCAATTAAAGGACCATACTCTCCCTAAAATTTGAGAATAAAATAAAGTCCCATTAGTCCAAAGGGCGACGTGGCACACCCCTATCATGGACCTCTCTATTGTGTATTGCGCTACAAGTGGTGTAGATAAGTAGTTTATCATTTAGATTGGCATCACAACATAGACCACAGGTCCCAAATCCTTTTGACGCAATGCACGGCCTTAGAATTATGTCTAAAACTTTCTTAACGGCATCTAACACACCCCAAAAGATTTCTGCCCAATATAAAGGTCATATAGGATAATTTTTTTGCTCTATTATTCATTCAAATTTATGGAGGCATTAGATTAGCGATGGTTAATTTTTAAGTGTAACCCTTTAACATGGTGAAATGGCATACCTAGGGAATATTGCATTTTTATATATTTGATACAATTATTATAAATCAACATATTCAAGGATCATTTAATCATAATGAGGTGGAATATTTAACAAGGAAAGGGCATGATCATTCTGGTTTGTTGTTTATTTATGGTTAAAATGAGGTAAGACACAAGAAATATTGCATGTTCCTTAAATTCTTGACAAAAATTACTTTTTTTCTAGAGGTAGTTAGATAGAATTGGTTCTCTAGTGAATCAAAAAATCCTTTACTTTATTTTAAGGAGAACTTAAAGAAAATCAAATTTTATTGTCATAATGGATTAGGGATGTGATATTTTAAAGTAAATTATCATCAAGAAAAATAATGTAAAGATTAAGAAAAAGTTGTTTGATGAATTTCCTACAACTACAAATAAAGAAGTGCTGCAATAAGCTCAAGAAAAATAAAAAAAATATCTTCACTTTAAAGAAATATTTTGGAAACACTATCAGAGGATTCAAAATTCTTATGGTAATTCATTAGATAGAAAAGAAGACATTACATCTGAAGCAGTTCTATTATATAATAATTGGTTTCTCAAGAAAGAGATGATACTTTTTTCTTACATCTCAGACACATTCCTGACTATATTAGTTAAGAAGAGAATATAAAGCTGTGCAGACATCAAGAATTAGGAAAAGTTAGGCAGGTAATGTTTGAGTTAAATGGGGACAATGTTATTCAACCAGATGGTCTAATTAAGAGATTTTATCAAAGTTGTTGGGATATTATAGGAAGAGATATCCTCGAAATAATTCATGAATTTTTCGGTGGAAATACTCCCTTAAAATTTTCCCATACAATTTTAATTATATTAACAATAAAGTATCACATTCATGAGTTTACTAATTCAAGACCTAGTAGTATGAGTAATTTCATTAATAAGATACTATCTAGACTTGTTCATAAAATATTATAAATTCTTCTTCCTTGATTGATCTCCTTAAACCAATCAGGTTTTGTTAAAGTTTGAGGATTATTAAGAATGTCTTATAAACACAACAAATTATTCTTATTTTATGAAAAGCGGTAAAACTAGCAATGTATTCATTAAATTAGATATGGATAAGGCTTATGAAATAGTTTCATGGTTGTTTTTGATGAATGTATTAAGGAAAATGGGATTTTCTAAATATTTTGT
This sequence comes from Capsicum pubescens, assembly GCA_030864215.1. Lineage (NCBI taxonomy): Eukaryota > Viridiplantae > Streptophyta > Magnoliopsida > Solanales > Solanaceae > Capsicum > Capsicum pubescens. The sequence continues at coordinate 161,059,149 of CM061549.1, read as the reverse complement.
TTATATTATTTCGTGATTAATTTTGAATAATTGGTACATTTTCCTTGTTAATGATAAATATCATGGTTTCATTTATTCGAATAGGAGAGTAAAAAAAGTTGATCCTTTATCTCTTTTTGTAACACCCCGAATCTAATACCCGAAACGCTACACGATACTTATGACCCCGAAGGACCACAAGCTAACCCATGACTGATATATGTACCTGTACCTATATACTGCATTATATACTATAAAATGCGGAAACATGAACTGAATGTCCATAAGGTTCAAAACTGAATGAGCATCTGATAAACAACGTCTGAAAATGGTATAACAATAGCAAAGCAAATCTGAAATAACTTTCTAACATGCTATAGTCTGAAAGCCTTTATACTGTCTAAATAAGGAGTTGATGGAATATGTCCCCAACTAACTCCGACTACCGAAAAAAACTGAAAACTGAATTAGTTAAGAAATCATCATGTCCTCTAAGTATGAGGACTCACTGCTAACTCTGATCGTTTAACTGGGATGCTACTGGTTCTCTGGAGCTTATGCTTTTAAAACTATGGTATAAGATACCATAGGGAAAATGCATCAGTACTTTGAATGTACTGGTATGCAATTTTGGTAGGTTGTATGCAATAGGTTCATATGCATGAACAATACTAACTGACTGACTAACATAAATGTGAGAATATATACATGCATATGAAACTATATCTGACATCATGATTTTATTGATTATTGAGTTCTGACTACTGAGTTTACTAATAACATAGATTTACTGGCATCTGAGTTGACGAATACTGAAATACTGAATAATTGAAGGACTGATACTATGTTACTGGTACATGAATAACTTTGTCTGACATTTCTAATTATGAAGTACAGGTCTGGTTGACTGTATCTGACAGTACTAAAGTTAAAATACTGATAACATGAGTTCTGATAACTGATATAACTATTAACATGAGTGACTATAGCTGACAGTTCTGAATCTGATGGAACTAGCTGAGTTTCGTACTGTATCTGACAGCCCTGAAATCTATAAAACTATTTGATTTCTATTACTGAGACTGAGACTGAAAACTTAAACAGTAGGAAGTAATTATCTAATTGACATGCCCCATACTAAGCTAACTGGGGTTCAACCTGTAACCCTACTTGGAAGGGTGTCAGTACCGCGCCATTGGTAAAGACAACTGTTGTGGAGTCAGTCCTAATCTAGTGGGTGACCCCTGAGATTAGTCCTATACATTTAAATATTCTAACGGTTCATCCATGAGTATGTCAATCCAATCTAACGGGTGACATCTCGTACCTACGCTGGCTACGTAGTTCTGGAACTTATGGATTTCTTCTAGGGATCTCAGTCCTATCTAGCGGGTAAGTCCCCATTCCTAGGTTCGCTCGGTGCTGAATCCTACTCCCATCTGAAAGACACTAAACTGATTAAATGAACTAAAATGATTATCTGAATTGAGCTGATACTAATGGTATTGTTTAGCGGAGCTAAATTAAGTTTACTGAGTTTCATTGAATGATGGAATGTACTGAGTTCTGAGGACTAGCGGAGAGTACTAAAGTTATTGAGATTACTAGGAATACTGTGATTACTGAGATACTGAGATTACTGAGTAGGACTGATCTGATGGATACTGAATTTACTGAGATTTCCTGAGTCATGAGACTGACTAAATTCTACGGATCATGGCTTGACTGAGATTATCAGGAAAACCTGAAATGGCTCTAGGCACATAGCTAAATTGCCGGGTACAAATACCCCCAGGACTCGATGGAAAGAAACTGACATAGCATGGCTTACTTGAACACATGACCAACAACATAATTCATAATTCATATATTGAAACACTTTGTCAAACATGTGATATGCATAAACTTGTACATAAATGGGAATTTCATAATATCATGTTATTTAGGCACTTTTCCTTCATATAGGCACTTAATCAAACACATGGTAGGCATAATATATGTAGACAACATTATACAAAAATTAGGCATCACGATTCAACATCTAATTACATCATCCTAGGGTTTAATAATAGGTTCACATGAATAGGTACTTGAGGTGTTGGGTGGCTTCAATTGACACAATCGTTAGGTACTTGAAAGGGTCAATGAGTTACATCTTAGAGTCTTTGTTGAAAAACTAGCCTCAAGGACTTTCAACCTATCCTACCACATCATTAACAATTAGAATTTGCAAAGAGTAATCATGATACCATGCATAATTTTTCCCTAGGAAAGCATAATCCCAAGATCCGTTTCTAGTTTATTACACTCTAATTATTCATAGCCCCGAATTATTCCTTTATAAGTCTAAAAATAATCATATCCTTTAAATATTTAAAACCTTTCCCATAAATACTTGGGCCTTAGATTTGAGCTTAGCAATTAACTTTAATTTTGTGCTAGTTCAACCGTAACTCACATTGTTCCTCGTGGATTAAACTCCGACTCAAAGTTGGGTAATTATAATGATGATTAATTCCCAACTCTTAAATTGACGTGTAAGTTTAGCATTATCAACAATGGCGTTGTTGCTGGGGAAAAAATTAGTGTATTGACTTAGTTTGAAATTTTAGCCTACTTACTTGGATTCAAACCTATAAATATTTGTTTGTGATTTTCTTTTGTTTCTTGTGTTGAGTAGATTTTTTTTTGCTTACTTGTCACTATTGCATATTCGAACAAATATGATTTTGGTAGTTTGAAATCCTATTTTTATGATCCATGTCCATATTTTGACAGACCCCACTTTTGGAAAGATTGTAGATATGCCCCCTAGATAGAGATGGATCCACCATCTTGATCTTATTAGTAGCATGATTGTTTCTTTTTGTGATGGTCGGGATAGACATTGGAATGATTGTTCTCCATCCCCTTTTTATGCTAACAAAAATCCTAGTTCTTCTTATTGTTTGATAGGTACCATGATGAAATAAAGTAAGAACAACATTCCAGCTACAATAGTGTGAAGCAATACTTCAAACTCTTTTGGATTGGGAAACCATATTGGAGGAGGACATGTGCGACTTTTCTCAATCGAATGACGTTTTTAGAAGGGAGATTATCAATATAGATGAAATGGTCAAGGAAACAAACCTGTCAAATTCCATTACCTTGCCCATTTTTCAACATGAGGAGGATCAAGAAGAAAGACCAAGCTATGCGGCAAATGATAAGCCTGGTATCTAAGAGTCCTTGGTGATTACCCCACCAAGTGAACTTAATATAGTTGAAGATGACAAAATAGGAGAAATTTTCCTAGAGTCGAAAGAAAAACCAAAGATAATCTCTTGTGCAGACTCTAGTCCAATTTAAGGTAAAGATGCTAAAAAGGATGTGATTTTGAAAGTAAGGGATATACCTCATTCGAACCAGTTTTCAACATTATGCCTCATGAGTGTGTAGAGAGTTCACCTACCCAAGAAATTTATAGATTTTTGGGAGAAGGAGCACCATACCTATATCTTAGAATTTTATTTTCAAAAGGGCACATGAGAACCCCTCACTCGAAGGGCAATGAGCTCAAATTATGTTGTTCAACAAGTAGCCTATTCTAACCATTACACAACTAGTCAAATAATAAATTTGATGTGAAATTGAGTAAAATGTTCAAGTCTTCAATGTGGTGAGATAGAAGCAGCATCTCCATGTCTTCAGTTCTATCACATTGTATCTTAGAAGATTTGAATCTTCTATCCCTCTTTTGTTTAATGCATAGTGAGAGAAATTTGGTGTGGAGATTCAAATCTTCTAAGTGGAAACACAAATGATAGTATGAGGGGTGTTTTTCCACAAAATATAGGAAGCAACCCATCATTCCACTAAAATGGTACATATCTTTTTTATTCTGCATAATAGACTAGATTTAATTTTTTCATTGATTAATCTATGCATTTGTAGCATTTTGTAGTGTTTATAAGGAATTGAAAAGGGAAAATGTGGGATATTTGCATGGTGGACTGAACAAGGGAAAACAAAGGTTCCAAAATGCCCTCTGTTACCGCAATCACCATCTCTAAACCATGATCGTGGTCACTCATGTGTCCATAATCATGGAACTCTGACTGCGATCGTAGTTCGATTAGATTTAAAATACTATCGGTCTTCTATTTCTCCCATATTTCCTCTCTAACTTATCTCTCTAAGATTGAATTATTTTTGGCTATATTTTGACCTTATCAAAGATGTTTTGGCATCCAATCTGCATCACTAGTTTTGTAAGTGTTTTACGATCATGTTTTTAATTGGTATGAGTAGGCCTTAGAGTGGATGATCTATGTGTGGCCTAATATTGAGGTTTTCATTGCTAAATTGTTGATAAATCATACTTGTACAGTAATTAGTTGTTAGATATGCCATGCACATATGTGGGGAAGTCATGAGTACCCAAAATTATATGAAATTGAGCAAATAATATGGTGCACACCAAGTGGCCGATTAATTGCCCAAACAAGTCAATAACTAGTTGTTTTCGCATTATAGGGGCAAAATCAGACGTATAGAATGCATGTTTTATGTAATTAATGATTGATTCTTATTTTTTAACACATTTTGTCCCCAAAAATGGATTTTTGAACTTAACCTGCAAGTCTCGGGTAGCACAAAAGTGGCCATTAGGATCGTGATCCCAGCACACGTGATCCCTATCTTATAGTTGTGATCATGGCTACCGCAATCGTGGATAAGCTATTGTGATTTCTATAATCGAGACAGAATTTTAGCCAAGGCCAAAATTCCTACTGTTCATATTTTTTTTAAACATCACCAAGTACCCATCCCATTTAATTTTGTGGACAATATAATGTAGTATAATCATCAAAGTGTTGACGATGAATGATTTTGTATTGTCCTCATGTTTTGTAGGTTTCCATCATGGAGAACTTTGACTAAATCTGGTTCATGACTCATAAATGCCACAAGCAATATTACGATGAGTCCCCAAAGACTATGCTACTCCTCGAAATGGGTATATGCTTGGAGAAAGCGCCAAAAAATCTTTTGGTATTTCATACTAGACTCATGGACATTGGATGGAGCTGTTTTTTCCCCGGATCCTTGCAAGTCAAATGAGTAGTGGGTGCGATAGTTCTATGCTAATCTTAGCATAGTGTATTTTTAAAACTCAATTATTAGGATCTGGGGAGGAGATGTGCATTTTGGAATAGAGTGACTCAACGATTTATATATGGACCCAAATGCATACATGGATGCTTTTAAGGTCAAGGGGTGTGATCTGGGAATTGTATGACAAATAATTTATGCCCATACAAGGAGGTTCCATAGGTGGAAATAAAAAGAGGCATCTCCTTAAATGAATTCACAGTCGAGGCTCAGATATAGCTGGCCATGATTTGCAAACGGATACCTCTTTGCACATACTTGACTGCAGTTACAAATATGCATGCACGCATGGTTGTCTGTATACTGCAAAACATTCATCTGAAAGTAGGTCGTCTAGAGATATCTGATATAAAGTTCTATAGGAACCGTGGTGGTACGAATCTCTTATTCCCATCACTTATTAATGATCTGTGTAGGAGAGCAGGGGTGGGGGAGTACCCAAAAAACACTTGGGTATGCCCTAAAACCCTATTTGCCCACTCATAATTTGGGTGAGGGTCCACATGGTAAAAGCAAAAAGAGAAAGATTAGTGTGGGAAAGTTGACAGTTTAAGAGTCAGAGTCGTGTATACCATCCATTGCTGGGCTGTTGGAAGATATTGGTGTTTATATTAGGATCATCAAGGAGCTAGTATCAGGATTTCCTTAGGGGCTAGGTACGACCTCCACCTGGTGTCATTCTTATGTCTTTAAGTCATATTATGAGAAGTATTAGGAGAAAGAGCAGACACAAAGAGCCATTGTTGCTAGTCTCAAGAGGGCATATTCTGCATTGGCAGTTTCTCATAGAGAGATTGGGACTTCCATGAGAGGATAAAAAAAGGGAGAAAAAGAGAAATAAGTTCTTCAACAAGATTAGGATGGGGTGAAGGGCATGTGGAAGGTTCTAAAACCGCGTTACCTATTACCTTCTCCCAGAGTAGAGAGCGATGATGAGGCCCCTACTTTATGGTCAGGTTCTGATACTGGTGGTGATGGTGCAAAGTAAGTAGGAGAGTGTAGCTCTTGGTGAAGATTCAGGGACTACCCTTTTCCTTTGCTTTATTGATTATGCAGTGGAGACACTGCTATCTTTTTAGTTGGGAGTGTTGGTCCCCGGATTTGTATAACGTAGATGTTTTATGGATATTTTAATGACATTGTGTATTATTTTAATTTTTTTTAGTTGCATTATTTAGGCACTCTTGTAGTGCCCACGTTTCATGGATTAGTAATTTAGTTTTTTTTTTACATTTTCTATTTTACTTTATCTTTAATTTAGTTGTAATGATATTGGACAAGCATTTACCTATGATAGATTTAGTGACAACATTCTTAAGGAAAAAGTGTCACACTTATGTTTTTGAGCTATGGGTGTGGGGGGAGTCTAAGTACCCATGGCATTTCGTATTTGGGAACATATTCATACTTATGGAGAAAATTAAGTATCCATATGGTTGCTTTCCAATATAAAAGTCACAATATGAGATAAAGGATTGGGTTATTTCCATGGGTAGCAAATTGTGCGTTGTGTAAATGAAAAACAAACACCCCCCTCAGTCAAAAAATTTTCAAAAAATCAAGGGCATGGATGTACGCGACCTTGTACCAATACTTTTTCTCTTTTTGTGACTCCAAAAATTTTGGCTTGTGAAAATTTATAGATACTCCATTTTTGTTCCTAACGGGAGGGGGAATTGAGTCTCCTTGGGAAATTTTCATGCCATGTACGGTGAGCTTATATGTCGAAATCTCATGCGGACTTTTACCATCTAGAACTTTCCCAATTAGCCTCGCAAATCTAATTTTTATTGTACTTGGTTGGTGAGATGATCTTAGTCCATCTTTCTGCTATTGGAAGTCTATTTTTTCCTAAAAAGTCTTCCCTTGCATAGATTCTATCCCTAGTCACCCACTTTGAGTCTTTAGACCTTTATTTGGAAAACACTTTGCAAGTTGTGAGCCTTTCATTTTTATCACTTTTTTAAACCATAACTTCCTTTTACTTAAAATTGCAACTTGAAGTTAAAAGCCTATGTTGGGGGTCGTGAAGATTGGAAGAGGTAATTTTGGTCCACAAAGTTGTAAGAGAGTGTCTAGGGAATTGATCATCGAGAAAAATTGAATAAAAAAAAAGGATCCAACAAAGGGAAGAGACGCACAAACGGTGCAATAAAAGAAAATGAAAAGAGAATGGGTGAACTATGGAAATAAACGTAGGATCATGTGTGAAAAATTAAAAGAAAAAGAAGTGGCCCATGATAAAAAAATTGATAGAATAGTGTGATGTAGATGTTCAATAAGGGTTTAGACATGTTGTTCCCAAAAGATATCTTACCCTACTCCGAACCTACGTTACAAACTCAAAAATCCCTTCATGATTTCCATCCAAGTATTTTTATTATAGTGGCGATTGAAAATAGGGAAAAGCCTATGGCATGTTACTTTTTATCACTGAGATTTCTTGAGAGTGAGAGTGTTTTTGCACTTAAATTCCTTATTACACATTTCATAACTAGGTATGTGGAAATTTTCTTTCTTGTGAGGAGGTATGTAAACAAGTTGAGGTGGGTGATTTTGTCATCTCCTAAAAATTGAGGCAAAAGTAGTACATTATAGTTGAGGTTAAAGGTGAGTGATTCCTAGAGTATTAGTTATTGTTGCATGGTTTCTTTTTGACGTTTTTTGCACCTTTGAACATTGCAATTTATGTTGAGGGAAATGGTGAGAATAGCTTTGCCCATGTTTGAAGATCTACTTGTTGAAGTAACTATGCTTGAAGTCATTATGATCAGTGGATCATTATATTTGGGCATAAATATATATTGTTTCATGGTAAGAGGAAGTGTTGCAAGAGGAAGTGTTGCTTGAGGAAAGGCAAATCTTTAAGTTTAGGGTATTGATGAGTGGTAATTTACTACTCATTTCCACTAAACATTCATTTTCATGATTTAAATGAATAAGTGAGATATATGTGTATATCAACATTTTGCATGCATACAAGTTATGAGATGGAAAGATGTCGATTTTAGCAAAAGAGAATCAAAAGGAGAAGAGAAGTGCATCTGGAAGGCCTTGAGCAAAAACAAGCTTCAGTTTCTACAATCACGATCTGAGGGCCATGATCACGATCAGTAAAGACAGGTCAACATACAACGATCACGAGTTCTAACTGAAGTATCAGTAGCTGCGATCACGGATAAGTGTCAGAGATCATGGCAAAGAGGGATTATTCCCATGGGTAGATTTGTAAATGCACATAGTTTATTCCCAAATTCCCTTAATAGGATCAAACCCTATCCCATAGGGGAGATCTAAATTTTGTGGAATTTTTTGACAATTTAGTATCCAACTATGAAAAGACAACTAGTGTACTAATTCTTGGGTGAAGAATACATTAGAGTATTTTTCAAGTGAAGGATTTGCAGTTTTCATTGAAGATTTGTTGAATCCTAAAGATAGCAATTTGCATTCTCTTTATCATTCAATAAATCAAATTGATGGAGATTTTTGGGTATATCTTTCTTATAAATCTTATGTGTAGCTAGTTCTTACTCTTAAGATTATGTTAGAATATGGTGCAATTGTGTGTGAGCTATAATTCATTCGTGTATGTGCTAGTTTGTTGATGATGGGTTCTACTATTGCTTGATTAAATTAGTTGGGATTTGTGGGTGAAATCCCCAAATACCAAATGTGTTTATGGGTGAAAATCTCAAGCTTTTGAAAGCTCAAATCATCCTTGAAAGAGGAGTTTGGGTGAAATTTTGGAACCCACATCATCCTAGAAAGATGGATGTGGGATCCAAGGCAATAGTAGACAATTTATGGGCATAGTTTTCTAATTTTCACTATCTTAGAAATAAGGATGATTATATAGTTGACTATACCTTGGGTATCATCCTAGAAATAGGGCTACCCATTTGAGGTCTTGGGTGGCTTCACTTGACACACTCGTTAGGTACTCGAAAGGGTCAATGAGTGACATCTTTGAGACTTTGTTGACAAACTATCCTCAAGGATTTTCAACCAAGCCTACCACATCATTAATGATAAGAATTTGTACTGAATCATCATGCTCCCATGCATAATTTTCAACTAGGAAAGCATAATACCAAGATCTATTTCTAATTCATTACACTCTAATTATTGATAGCCCAAAATTAGTCCCTTAACAGTAAAAAAATAATCATATTCGTGAAAAGTTTAACCCCCCCTCCCCCCCCCCATAAATACTTTTACCTTTGGTTAGAACTTAAAAAGTAACTTTAATTTTGAGGTCGTCCAATCGCCTCTCACATTGTTCCTTGTGGATTTAACCTCAACTTAAAGTTGGGTAATTATGTTGATGATGACTACCATGAACTTAAATTTATGTGTAAGTTGATCGTTATCAGTGGGTCGTAAGTATCAGAAGAAATCAACAATGTCTGAACTTGCACCTATGAAGGGCATAAGGGGTAATTACACCGAATAAGTAGGTTTCATAACTCTCATAATTAAATCTTCAGACTTCAAATCTTTCAACAATTATTTATGTGACACTTACATGGACACTTATGATGACCAAAAGTATGACTTACAGATCGTAAGTGGGCCTGTAAGTGTCCCCTCTACATACTTCATCTTTTTTTTTTCTACTTCTCAGCTCTAGAACTTAATTTCCTTCCAAACAAACACAAAAAAACATCAAATCTAACAAATAAGACCTATGTACTTGCGTATTTTCTGACTTTAAGCATTGAAAGTTCCATGAAACCATGGCACATTGATACCCTCAACTTAGAACATTTGCATGACCTCAGGAAACAAACATATAATAAAACAACACGATACTTAACAAAGAGAAACCTAAGGTACCTACGACAGTGGACTCCAATTCAGCTCAACAACTTTTACCCCCTCCCGTTTTCAACTTTTAAAAGTAAACTATGTGGATCTATGTAGTACAATAATACAACACAGAAGAATCAAGTTATGGCGTTACATTATCAATAATTCATCAAGAAAATATAAATAATTCACAATGAACAATGCATATCCTTATTACCAAAAAAGTCAAATTTCATAGGTGGAGGTGGATGTAAGGTTGCATAAAGGCTAGAATTATAGAAGGAATGACTAGAACCTGATTTTATGTTGATCATCGTATCTCTACATGCAATGTATCCATCTCCTCATGAAGGCTCGATAAATCAGTGGTCTAGACCTCAGCAACCGTTCAATCATCCTAGCCTCTAAGGTATCAATTCAAGCATGAAGTTCCCTAGTATACTCGCCATCTCCTTCCTCAGCCTTTCCTCAAATTGGGCCTCATCAGTCACTAGAGTAGTTCATACCCATGGTTAGATCTGTCTATATTAAGTGACTAAATTTGTCTCTATCTAAGTGAGGTTGTCCGTTACGACATCTTTTCTCTCAACCATGCACTGCAGAAACTCATACGACACCCTAATAAAACCAGTACCTATAGGGCGATGGGCCACAATATATGGACAAGTTAGCTCAAAAGTCAAAGTCAGTGATAATTTTGATGTTTTCGTGGTCCTCCATTAGTATTATAAGTCTCTCTCTCAACTCTATGCTTAGCTATCTCAATATCAACAGTAATATATAGCCACTCAACATGCTCTACCAGAAGAAAGATTCTCTTAAAATAGACCAAAAGAATAGTAGGAGGTAGGGGTGCTCTTTGTGCAAGGTTTAGGTTTGTTTCATCCTTTATAAAGATAATATCAATTTTGTATGTTACCTCAATCCAATGATCTACCTCAAGAATAGGATGCACTCCAATTGCATCACATAGCTGCTAGATTAGATAAGGGAAAGGAAGAGTGGTGGTCTCACCGAATGCTCTAATGTGGATCTACTATCTAATAAGTATCACAAAATCTATATCATAGCCATCAATTAGGCTAGTAGTCAAGACTGCTCTATCCTATGATAGAATGATGTCTGGAGAAGTCGGACTTACTCTATGTTATACGATGGTCCATAAAAACTATACTGCAATATATGATTCCTTTTTTATCTATCCTTTTCCCTTAACCCAAGTGGCATCAGCACGCAAAATAGAATTATGGGTGGCTATCTATCTATCCAAATCAAGTTTCTGTCTATTGTGCTCGATGTCCATTATAGCATGTTATCCCACGCTAGTCTAATCCTATAATCAAACTCAATTGTTAATGATGATCCTTTATATTGTGGCCCGAACAACACTCGGAGGATGGACGCCTAAAAAATATCCATTGCACCCTTTGACCAAAGTATGGGTCAACTAGGGAAGCTCCACTCTCTCAATCCTCAAATGGGATAATCAAATAGATTGTTAAGGCATACGAAGCATAGAATTGCCAAACTAGAGATAAGATATATACACCTTGAAGTTATATTATCCACCATAATTGATCCTTACTATACCTCATCATTGAAATCACCCTCTTCCTCCTCTAACTGGGAAGAGTGTGGCGATGTTTTTGTGTTCAAATTCATCCTTAGCCTCTGAATAGGTCTAATTGGCGTAGTCTAGGATCCTGCCTATACTGGTGCAGGCTGAGAGCACAGCCGAACAATAGTTGGTATTGGTTGAGGGGACATCTAAGTAGGAGTTAGGATAAGCTAGTACCCATTTTGGCCACAACTGCTACCAGTGCATCCTATCTCTGTGATTGGCGCTGAGTCTATCGTAGGGAGAATGATTACTGGCATAGCTTCCAAGGTACTCCTCTACTGATTTACCCTGCTCAGGTGACTCTTCTCAGAGCCTAAATTGAGCTCCCTTATTTTTTTTTACAACTTTTGGTGTCATTATACCTTAAAAGGTAGTTGTTAGTACTTGAAGCATAAAAAAAATCTAAAATTAATAATCCAAGGCAGCTCTACATACGACCCCACTTAATGAGGACATAATTAGTACTTACAGGGGTCTTAGGTACCCTCATAAGTATTAGAAAAATATGTGATGTTTCAAATCTTCAAGTATGGCACTTACGGGACCACTTAACTTCTTTAGTTACTACTTAGAAGGCACGTAGTCACCTCATATATGTTTTTAAGATAGTTGATTAAATTTTCAAAAAACTTTTATCTCACATAGTGTATATTTTTTGTCTTTTGCCAATTTGGTATCCAAAAACATTTATCAATTAAAGTTCACGGGTATTGCATAAGTATTTTTGGGCTTTCTCTTCACTATTCAACTTCTACTTGTAAAATTTGAGTGACCATAGGTGTCCCAAACACAAAACATGCAACAATTTCACTTTTATCCATTTTAGGCTCCATCTTGTATCAAGAATTTATCATAAGGTATCAATATCAGGCTATGCAAAGCAATTATTTTTCAACTTCAATATTCAAGAACATGTTTTACTAGAAGTGGAGAAAAAATTGTTACCTGGATTAAAAGAGACTTTGAGAGATAATTTATCATAAAGTATCAATGTCAGGGTATATAAAGAAATTATTTGCCTTTTATAAATTAAGAGAGAAGTTGAGGAGTTTTAGTAGGAGTGGAAGTTTTGAAATTTTTGAAAAAATAGGGAAAACGGACTTGATTTTAGGGTCTTAAGGGAAGAGGTCTAGTTGGATTGGGTCGGGCAACTTGAGCTGACCTAGTTTTCAAAAACATTTAACCCTATATTTTTTGTCAAATTATGGGGCCACTTATTTCCCATAAATAGTACTTAAGATGGCTTGAAGTGGTACTGATGATGGTTGTAAGTTCCTTAATAATTAACCCCTTAGTTCTTTTTTCATCTGATTTTAATGACCCCCATAAGTAGGGTCTAAGTTGTACTTACTACCCCAATAATTAGTCTTGTAAGTAGAACATCAGAGACCCAAAAATCCTTAAGAGTTTTTGTCTGTCAGCTATGACACAACTTACCTATCATAGTTTAGACTTACAACCCCCTTAGTAGGTCAGTAAGTACACTTACCTGGAGTTGTCTTGCATTTTTTACCACGTTCTAGGTTTTTTCCTTTGATTTACACCCACAAATATGAGAACAAAGTGAATACTATAACATTAGGGTCCCTCCCAACCAACGCTTGATGTAATATTGCAACAAAAAATGGCTATGTAGGATACTCAGACTTCACCAACAAGCCTATAGGTTACCTTCAATGAAGCACTTTATTTAACATTGCGACACGACTCAGTTTCCTTGGCTACTAAGACTTTTCGAAGGCTTACATCAACACAAACATTTACTTCCTCAATATCTCCCATATAGTGCTTAACATGTTTCCCGTTCACTATGAATGCAGCTTCTCCATCTGACTTTAACTCAATTACACCATGCGATAATACTCTAAGCATAGTGAATGGTACATAACACCCACACATCAATGTTCCAGGAAACAAGGAAAGTTTTGAATTATACAATAATACCATATCACTAAGCTAGAATACCTTTTTCTCAATCATATTTTCATGATACAACTTTATCTTCTCCTTGTACAAAGATGACTCTCATAATATTGGATTCAAAATTCATACAACTCATTCACCTTGCACATTATCAAGTTTGATTTGTTGCGCCACTGAAAATTTAGCTTTTTAAACGCGATAGTGCCTTGTGTTCAAGTTCAACCGGCAAGTGGCATGCATTTCCTACACAAGCTGATATGAAGAGGCACAAAAGGGATGTTTAAAAACCTTCCAGTAGACCCAAAGTGCATTGTCTAGCTTCCGTGACCAATCAGTCTTATTTCCATTCATTGTCTTAGAAAATATGGACATTATCACAGGATTGGAGACCTCAACCTACCCACTCATCTGCGGATGATAAGGTGTTTCCACAGCGTTTTGTTCCACACCATATTTTTCAAGTAAGGCCTTAAATAGACGATTATATAAGTGAGATGCACCATAACTTACTATAGCACATTGAGTGCCTCACGGAGAAAAGATCTTCTTCAAGAATAGGGTGACACTTTGTCCCTCATTATTGTTAAGAGCATCTTCCTCTCCCTACTTTGAAACATAGATGACTACCACCAATATATTCTTTTTTCCATAGGAACTCACAAATAGTGCCATGAAATCAATTCCTAATACTATGTGCCATTGGGAGTTCATGTTTTTGCAAAATATCTCCTTAACGCTGCCACTAATCACAGGCTTGAGCATAACCATGGGCATCTTTGTAAAAGGTCAACCAATAGTAACCACACTACTGAATTTTATGTATTCTATGGGTACAAACATGATGACTCCGAACATTTAATGAAATATAACTCATAAATGCTCATTATGTCTACCTCATGGATAAACCTCCGAATATCTCCATCCATACACACTCAAAATATATAATGCTCATCCCAAAAAAGCTCGTTTTCTTTATGCATGTATCGCTTGCATTATTGAAATGATAAGTCTTCTAGGATAAGGAAATTTACCAAATAATTAACAAAATTAGCAATCCAAGGGATTAAGTCTTGTGATGATGCCAAGACCAGCTCATATGGAAAAGTATCATAAATTTCAAGATCATCCCTTAATTTCAGCATTGCCTTCTATCCAAGGTAGATAGGTGGTTTGTAACTTGGTTAGCAATGCCCTTCCAGTCTTTTACTTCAAAGTCAAATTACTTCAACAATAGTACCTAAAAAATCAACCTTGGCTTAGCATCTTTATCTGACATTTGATACCCCAAAACGGCATGATCAGTATGAACAACGACTTTGGTCACAATAAAATAGGATTGGAATTTCTCAAAAGAAAATACCACCTTGAGTAACTCCCGCTCAGTAACTATATCATTTTTCTACATGGGGTTGAGTGATTTTCTATAATAGTAGATTAGGTGAATAATCTTCTTATTATAGTCCTAGGAAAGCTCCTAAAGGCACCCCACTAGGATCGTACATCACCTCAAATAGTAAAGACTAATATAGAGATACAATAATAAAAGCCAAGAACAACTGCTCCTTAAGGAACTTAAAGACCTTGAGACAAACATCATCAAACAAAAAACTTAGCTTTTTTCCAACAATATACATAACGGATTTGCAATTTTGGAGAATTCCTAAATGAACCACTATATAACCCTACATGACCCAAGAAACTTTTAATAACATTGACAAAAATTGGTGGAGTTAGGATTTAAAACACCTAAATCTTTTCCTGATCAACCTAGATACCTTTTTTTGAAATTTTGTGCCCCAACGCTATAGCCTCTTTTACCATAAAATGACACTTTTCCCCATTCAACACCAAGTTTCATTCTTCACATATCTAAAATGCATTGGTCAAATGGGTCATACAATCATCAAATGAGTCTCCAAAAACCAAAAATAAATTCATAAGGACCTTTAAAGTGTTCTCCATTATATAAAAAAATATCAACATCATGCAATACTGAAATATTTTGGGAGCATTGCAAAGTCGGAACGACATCCTCTTGATCACTAAAGTACCATATGGGCATGGAAAAGTTGTTTTATCTTGGTCTTAGAGGGAAATATAAATCTTATTATACTCACAATAACAATCAAGAAAAATAGTACCATTTTCTCTATGCAAGTCTATCTAGCATCTGATCTTTCAACTACATAGAAAATGGTTTTTTTCCGTCCAAGTGGTCACTTTCAATAATATATTCACACTCTTCTTACAGTAACCAATCTCATGGAAATTAATTCATTCTTCTTATTTGGCACCACATGTCTCCCGCCCTTATTAGGTACGCAATTAATCGGGCTCACCAATTTGTTATCAGTAATAGTATAAACAATGCCTTTATCTAGCCACTTTAAAATATATTTCTTTACCACCTATTTCATAGGTAGGTTCAAATAATGTCGGAGCTCAATGCTCATCCCATAATCCTATTTAAGCTATATTCATGAGTACAAATCCCAAGTAGAATCCCATAAATATCTAAAATAGTTCTTCTAGAGTCCCTTTTAAATATGTGCAATACTAAAATAAAAGCCTTGAACTATGTATCTAACAAATTAGAAACAATTATGGTTGATAAAGTAATGTCGTCCCCCAAAAAGGCATATCGCAAGTAAGAAGGGAGGGCCTTCATGTCCGAGACCAGTGGTTCATAAATAGATAATCAAACTAGCAGAGTTTCTCTATTCTTTAAGTCAAGATTTAACTTTTTTGGTATATAATAATAAAAACCTATGTCATTGAATACACACACCATATCATCATACTCTTTAATACTGTCACTATCAAAGTTCATAATAACTGCTTCTAGTGCCTTGAACCCAAGTCTCTCCTTAATAGGTATGGTCAAGGCATCGTCATCAACAACATCTATTATATACACCAACCACATACCATAAGATTGTAGTATGGACTGACACTGATTAAAATGACATTTTCTATCATTAAGTAGAATTTTGTCTGTCCTCATCTCCATATCAAATAGTGCCCTACTCAAAGCTAGGAAAGGCCTTTCTTAGATAATAGGAACTTTGAATAGACCTCATAGTCAAGGATCACAAAACCATCCAGAAATTTAAAGGTATCCACCTTCACAAACACAACACATTAAATATCAACTGGCTTATTTATAGTGCGGTGGACCATCAATAATGTCATAGACACTGGATTGGATGCTCCAAACCCCAGCTACTTGTAAACAAGCAATAATATCAAAATTATGCTAGATCTCAAGTCACAAAATCCTCGTGTGAAGTTAAGGTACCCCATATTTCATAGAATAGTAAAAGCTCTAGGGTACCCTATCTTCTCAACTAGAGATCGATAAGAAATAATACTAAAATAATATATGTCATCAGTGGGGTCAAAAATTACCATCCACTTCTTAGTAACAAAATCTTTCATGAACTTTCCATAGCTAGGCATCTACTCTAATGCTTTCATTAGAGAAATATTCACAAAAAAATACTTCAACATCGACATAAACTTCTAATACTTCACTTTCTCTTGCTTTTTTATCAACTATTATGGACAATTTATGAGTTCATGGAATCATCTTCAACACTAGCTCGACCTCATTATCTTTTCTTTTTTGTTTCTTACCTTATTTATACACACTCGTCTATGTTAGTGATGACTCACCATAAGTCACCACCTTCTTGAATTCCTCTTTTGGTGTCTTATAAATATCAACAATATTTCCCATACATTATAACCACAAGTATAGAAAGATCAATGGTAGACTTATAACTGCAAGTGGTGATTACTAGACAGTGACTTTCATTCTTCAAATTTTATAGTGTAGCTAAAAAAAGTGCCCAGTTGATGCTAATTCAAAGTCGCTGGAATTTGACAAAACTACTACTCAAGGTGCTTAATTGCGGTAGCATACGATACTAGTTCTTGGATCAGTCCTAAAATTCTTTCTTAATATACTTAAGGAATCTCACCTGATTCTCTAAACCATTAACCAGCTTAGTAGGTAAAGCTCCATCCTTGAATCAGCATCATGGTTCCCTGGTGGAACATATGCACCAGTTTTTCTTATAGTCATCCTTTCCCCTGTTACCATCTTTCTTTAAACTTAAATCCCTATATATGTCATTATAGTAGTTTTTACCATTACTCACTAACCATGAGATCCAAAAGTCTTAATTGTACCTTTGTCCCTTAGTTAGAAAATATGTCATCTCATAATCCAGGTATATTATGAAACACCCTTATTTATGGACCTTATAAAATTTCTTGTAATTCTAATCTCTGTACCCAATACAACTCAAGTGTGAGTGTACGAACTGTATATTGGGATATGGATTGTATGATACAGTCATATGCTGGCCAATGTTGGTTGGTGAAATAGATATTGGTTACTGGAATGAATATGACTTAGCGGTATGAGTCGTATCGGTGGTTATAGATCTTTCAGTTTCTTAACATAATCCTAGACATTGTTACTTAGGTTGGATCTAAGTATGTGTGTATCACCATGATCTTTAATCTATGGTATGATTCATACCCAGAACTCAAATGGTGGACAGTGTCTAAATCTTTCTTTGGTTTAAATCATCTAGGGGTACGGATGAAGCACACAGATCGTATGCTTTGGATACAACTTAGTTGGATAAGTCATATGCTGGATAATATTGGATCCAAAGTTTGAGTCAAGGATACAAGTTAATGGTACCACTCTTATTAGAGGGTACAACTCGTGAGGGTCAGTCATATCCTTGGGATGGGATTTTGCTGCAACTTATGTGGGGGTATTTTGGATATTTCCCCACTTATACTAATAAGGTCCCACAACTTTCAATCTTCTTGGAAGGCCATTTACCCTATTATTCCATTCATTAATACTCAAAAAATCTTCTAAAACACTCTATAATTCTCCAAAAAACTTTTGGGAAAGGGAAGCGAGTGTTTCTACTAGAGGATTGATTTGTGGCATGTCTTGGTGTTTTCTTTCCATCATCATATTGGTTTAAGGAATGTTCTCTTCACTTATTGTTAATTCTAATTAGAAGCATGATTTTTATAAAAAATTTCATGACTTCATTGATTGTATGATTTTTGTTTGCAAATATGAATTGGGGGGTTTTGATATTAAATGGTTGATTATGGTTTTCCATGGTTTTAATTATGCTTTATTTTCATTAATGGTTGTTTTGGATAATTGGATTATTTTCATTAATGGTTGTTTTGGATAATTGGATCGCATGTGAAAGGTTTAGTGGTAATTGTAATTATTTTTGGTTATATTATGCCCCCAATGTGTTTGACAAAATGCCTATAAGTATGTTTTTATTGTTTTAAGTATTTCAATAGACCTCTTCCTTATTTTAAAGCATGGTAAAGAAATTATACATGGTTTTAATGGTTTGGAAATTTAAATGGCTAAAAGGTTATGCTTGAGTGGTACATGGAATATCCCAAGTTGTTTAATATGGTTAATAGAAGGGCTCTTTGAAGTCCCTTTAAAATGATATATGGTTGGCTATGGTTAGTAATTAAAAGTATGGTCTATATGACGATTCCACCACTAAATGGGTTGGGTTAATAAATGGTAAATGGAATGATTTTTCGCTTAGTAATAATTCTATTAATGCAATAATTGCATGATGTGTAGCAAAGCCATGGAGGTTAGAGATCTCTGGGGGACCAAATCAAAAAATCATATTTGTCAATGTTAGGTTGGTGTTGGTTACCAATGTTATACAATATTTGGGGGATATACTAATCATCCAATATTTTCTTCCCTGGTAGAGGGGATTTACGTACTGGGGCCCTTTCAGCAGGGAAAGCTAAACCAATATAGCCCGTGGGTAGTTTAGGATAACAAAGCTACACAACCCAGGTAAAGGTTTTAAAGGCATGCTAAAATCAGTCCCCTTTCCTATTATGGTTATATATATATATATATGTATTGTTGTGTTCAAGTGGACGGTTTTTACTTTGTTTTATAAATGGCATTATTTTATCATAATCCTAAGATTATGCCATCGTTCACCCGCTAACCCATCTACTGGTGACTGTATACCCACACTATGCAGGAACCAACCATTCCACTCCTACATAGTAATTGAATCAGTGATCAGTATCAACACAAAGTGGTGAGCTTCAATTCTTTCAGAAGGCTTTATTTCTTATTATGGATATTTTCTAGACACTTTGATTTTATTTTGGTTATTAGTTTTGTCCATGGTTGGGAGCAGGTCCCAATTAGATTTTATTTCTCTTTTGTTTAGAGGCTTTGTGGTACTGCTATGGGTTGGAATGGGTGGGCTCTGTATTGGTGTCAACCTTTACATTAGAATAAGCTGAAGGGCTAGCATTAATGGGCATAATTTCTCTCTAGTCCATCATATTTAATTTTGGACATAATTATATTATATTATGTCTTGGAACATATTTGGTTATGGCCTGGTTTATGGGCCTTTTTGTATCAGTTTGGTACTGTTGGATTGTTCGTATGGAATAGTTATACTAAGTTTAGTCAGTCACTGTTGTGATCCTATCCTAGATTTTTCATGTAAGATCTTACAATATATTATAATATGCTTGAAATTCAGCAAACTCAAGGCAGGTGGCTAGAAGTTGGGTTGGGTAACAGGGGTGGTCTCTGGTCCTGATCAGACTTGGGATGCCCATTACTACAAGGGCCTCAGTTGGGTTAGGTTAAGTTGGTATCAGAGCCTAGGTTCATGGTCAATTGGGAGTACATAAATCCATGTCGAGTAGAGTCTTTTTTATAGGTGTGTAGCATGCCAAACTCATAAGGAAGAGGCTACAAGTCATTTAAGAATGTCTCACTTTCTTGGTATTCTATTCTCAAGCATGGAGTCTTAGTCCTAGAATCTTCTTTAATCCTTATTTATTCATCTTTCAGATCATGTCCCCTAGATCTAAAACACAATAAAATTCTTCTATCTTATCTGGGTAATGCTGAATAGGTGCATTCTACTTCTAGAGTTCATCTTTGATCTCATGATCCTATCTTGAGTTCCACCAGTTGCTACTTGTCCTTCTCAAGGTGAGCTAACTAATGCAGAATTCCTTCTGTCTATTTATGTTATTCCTCAGATGATCACTGCCTAGGCTGAGTGGGGTACGATGAGTTCTTTGTCTACTAAGACCATAAGGGTTGGCTAATTTTTGAAGATGGGTCCTCCTATATTTTTTAGAGTAAAGGTAGAGGAAGATCCATAAGGATTTTTGGATAAAATAGAAAAGATATTTTGGGTGATGTAGGCTACCAATATCGAGGAGTAAACTCTGCAGTATATCAGCTCAAAGAGGTTGCATATAAGTGGTAAAAAGAATGGGACAAGGATAGGGTGATGCAGAAGAGTCAGACTTGTGGGATACCTTTTTTAAGGCTTTCTTTGATTGTTTCTTTCCGTAAGAGCTAAGGAAAGAAAAGATGGAGGAGTTTGTGAACCTCAAACAGGGGAGGATGTCTGTCAAGGAATATACCTTAAAGTTCCACAAGTTTTTAGGGTATGTTCCTTATTTAGTTGCTGACATATAGGAAAAAACAAGCAAGTTTGCTTTTGGGTTGAATCGGGATCTAAGTTTTAAGAGAAAGACTATCTTTCTTATTAAAGATATGGACACCTCTAGATTGACTATTCATATACAGTAAGTGAAGGATGAAAAGAGAAAACAAGAAGAGTTTGGGGATAGACAGGATAAGAGAATAAGGGTTTTTTACTAGGGAGATACTGAGTCTCATGGTTATTGGGATGGTGGGAAATTACAGTAGAAGAAGTGGGGGAGTTCTGGTTCCTACTCTTCTGCTAGTGTTCCTTACTAGTCGGGTGACAAGTGTCATAAAGGTGGTGAAAATATCCGGGTACATAGTGCCCAATATTAGTCTGAGTACTACTTTCCACCCATAGATGAATGGTCCATCGAAGAGAATGATTAAAACATTGGAGGATATGCTTCAGGGCTGTATAATTGATTATGGTTAAAATTAGGTTGAGCATCTACCTTTGGTGGAGTTTTCTTACAATAATCGCTATCATTGTAGTATTGGTATGGCCCCTTTTGAGGCATTGTGTGGTAAGATATGTAGATCTCATATTTGTTGGGTTGAGCTTGGTGAGGTGGATATGTTTAGTCTCGACTTTGTTTACCAGTCTATGGAAAAGGTGAAGGTGATTTGGGAGAGTCTTAAGGCTATCCAAAGTCACAAAAAGTCCTATACAAATGTTAGGACTAGAGACTTGAAGTTTGAGATCGAGGATAAGGTTTTTCTTGAGGTATCTCCCTTAAAGAGGGGAGTGCAGTTTCATATAAAGGGGAAGCTCAGTCCCCGGTTTGTTGTTCCTTATGATGCTTTATGGATAATTAGTAATGTTAATTATGAGCTATAGTTGCCTTCTATCTTGATCTTGGTTCATCCGGTTATTCATGTTACCATGTTGAGGAAGTGCATTGGTGATCGTACTTCGGTTGTTCCTTTGGAAGTACTGGGTATCACATATTCATTGTCTTATAAAGAAATTCCAATTAAGATCTCTGATAGCCAGGTTTGTCAGTTACAGATCAAGAATGTGGGTTCATTAAATATCTTTTGGTGAAACCATAAGATGGAAAAAGCTACATAGGAAGCGAAAGAGGACCTGAAGTCCATATATCAGCATTTGTCTTTATCTCCTGGGATTCACGTGGAAGGTATGTGTTCTTCAACACATATTTATTTCTTAGTTTGTTAAATGAAAGATAAATATCTTTGACTCTTTGTTTTCAAACTTTGTTAAAGATTGGGAATATATTTGATAAGATAATGCAAATGAGTAGTACGGGTGGTTACCCATACCTTATCCACCATTCAGGTAGGAGTTCTCCTAGTGGGGGAGACTAAAACACCCTATTTTCTAGAGCATAGAAAATTTCCTGGAATTCTGATGACTAGACTTAATAAGAATTGAGGTTATGAGTCATATGTTGGGGCAGAGATTGTATGGTCCAATCATATGCTGACTAGTGTTGGTTGGTGGGATGGATGTTGGTTACTGGAATGGATACGACTTAGCGGTACAAGGCGTATTGGTGGTAATAGATAATTTGGTTCCTTAACTTAATTTTAGAATTGGTTTCTTAGGTTGTATCTGAGTACTAGTGGCTCACCATGAGCTATAATCCATGGTATGAGTCATATCCAGGACTCATATGGTTGATAGTGTCTAAATCTTCCTTGGATTTAAATTTGTCAGGGGTACGGATAAAGGGTACGGATCATGCTCTTTGGATAGGACTTGGTTGTATGAGTTATATGTTGGAAAATGTTGGATCCAATGGTTGAGGCTAGGATATGAGTAGAGGGTACCATTCATATTGGAGGGTACCACTAGTATTGCAGGGTACAACGAGTGAGGGTCAGTCGTATCCATAGGACTAGATTTTGGTGCTACTTAGGTGGGGGTATTCTGGACATTTTCCCACTTATCATAATAAGGTCCCATGACTTCTAACCTACTTTGAATATTATTTATCCTATTATTCCATTCATTAACACTTAGAAACTCTTTGAAAACACTTTATAAATCTGTCAAAATATTTTGGGCAAGAGAAGTTAGGGTTTCAACTAGAGGATTGATTTGGGGCTTGTCTTGGTGATTTTTTTTCCATCATCATCTTTGTTTAAGGCTTGTTATCTTCCCTCATTGTTAATTCTAACTAGAAGCATAGTTTTTAGGAATATTTTCATGACTTCATTGATTGTATGATTTTTGTTTTCAAATATGAATTGGGTGTTTTGATATTAAATGGTTGATTATGGTTTTAATAATGCTTTATTTGAATTAATGGTTTTTTTGGAAAATTGTATTACGTGGGAATGGTTTAGTGGTAATTGTAATTGTTTTTGGTTATATTATGCCCCCAATGTGTTTGACAAAATGCCTATAAGCCTGTTTTTATTGTTTTAAGTATTTCAATAGAACTTTTCCTTATTTTAAAGCATGGTAAGAAAATTATGCATGGTTTAAATGGTTTGAAAAGTTAAATATTTAAATTTTATGCTTGAGAGGTACATGGAATCCCCCAAGTTGTCTAATATGGAAAATAGAAGGGTAATTGGAAGTCCCCTTAAACCTATCTATTGTTGGCTATGGATAGTACTTGTATGTATGGTCGGTATAATGATACCACCACTAAATGGCCTTTGTAAATAAATGGTTAATGGAATATTTTTTCACTTGGTAATGGTTTTAATTGGGCAATAATTTTAGGAAGTGTTGCAAAGATGTGGAGGGTGGAGGTCTCTTGGGACCAAAATTGGAAACTCATATTTGCCGATGTAAGGTTGGTTTTGGTGACAGTGTTCATAATGTTACTCTATATTTGGGGGGTGTACTCGTTATCTTAGGTTTTATTCCTTGGTAGTGTGGCTTCACACACTTGATCTCCTTCAGCAGGGGGAGCTGAACCCATATAGCCCATGAGTGGTATAGGACGACAAAGCTACACAGCCAGGTAAAGGTTTTTAAGGTATGCTAAACTTTGTCCCCTTTCCTTGAATGGTTATATATATATACGTATGGTTATGTGTATATGTATGGTTTTTACTACGTTTCATAAACGTCATTATTTTATCCTTATCCTGATATCATGCAATTGTTAACCTGTTAACCCATCTACTAGCAGCTGCATACCCACGCTATGTATGAACTGGCCGTTCTACTCCTCCTACATAGTGATTGACTCAAGGATCAAATTTTTTAGTGAAATAGTGAGCTTCCATCATTTTGAAAGTATTTATTTCTTGTTATTGATATTTTTTTAGATATTTTGATGTTATTTCCCAACAAGATTTTATTTCTCTTTTAGTTAGAGTCTTTGTGGTACTGTTGTGGGTTGGAATGGGCGGGATCGGTATTGGTGTCATCTTTGGCATTAGAATAAGCTGGAGGGATGCATCATTAGACATAATTTCTGCCTATTCCATCATATTTCATTTTGGGATTACATAAATTACGTCTTGGAATATCTTTGTTTATGCCCATTATTTGGTATCAATTTGGTATGGTTGGATTGTTTGTATGGGATGGTTGTACTCAGTTGGGTTGGCCATGGCTGTGATCCTATACTAAAGTCTACATGTAAGATGTTATACTATATTTTTATATGCTCAAGGTTCAGCCAACTCAGGGTAGGCGATTGGAGGTTGGGTTGGGTAATGGGGGTGTTCACCAATCCCGATTGAACTTGGGATACGTATTATGATAAGGCCCTCGATCGGGTCGTGTCCTTCCTCCTTAATGTCAGAATTATACAATATAGGAGCTTTCGATTGTGGGTTCATGGCCTTTAACTTTAGAAAATTCATAGAGCCAAACTGCTTGGTTAGTAACCCAATTTCTGTCTTAAGCTACGCTACTTCTTGGTCCACTGTATCATCTATCATTCTTTGCTCACTGGAAGCATCAATAGAAGAGGTACCAAATCTAGTTTCTGCCTCCCAAGTATGCCATCCTCAGTTTGTATTAAAGACCTGATCTAAGATTTTTGCAGCTATCTTCCAACTAAGGTATATGAAAGCCTTACCACTAATAGTGTTGGCAACAACTTTGATATTTACATTCAGATCTCTATAGAATATCTCAAGAAACTTTATCCCAAAATATTTTCTCTAATGGCCATTTAGGTGATTTTCTATATTTATGCTTATTTTCACTGTTTGGAGCTTTCTTATGCTACCCCAAGTCATTAATGACTTACTAGAAATAATAGTATAGTAACGGGGCAGTTTGTTTCAATTCCCTATTTTGAAGCCTTTGTAGGTTCAAATTGGCTATTGGGAGAAAAATTTATTCAAATGACCTCGTAGTCCAATTCATACTATTCAAATAGCTCTAGAAATTTGATTCTAGGCTAGAAGGATCTTTCATCCGGGTCCTGAGGATCTCAGACTTATTTTAGGCTATTACCAAAAAGGTAAGAAAAATGGCAAGTGGATGTAGGACCCATTTTTTGTTGAAATGGCCTCTAATGGCAATTTTTACTATGACATTGAATCTGAAACGTCTAATTTGATAAGGTACCATAGTTTATTTTCATATACAGGATTTCAGATGTATCCCATGGGGTTGTGGAAGACTTGAAATTTCTTTAAGTCTTAGCTGGTGCTGGTGCATTGCATAAGGTATGTCATTGAGTCCTTAAGAAATCTGAAAACCCAAAGAAAGTGTTGTTTCAGTGACAAAGTGTGTCGCTTAAGAAAGTTGCTTGTCAGTGGAAAAAGTATCGATTATGTATACTATTATTGTGTATGCGACACATATGTAGGAAGCCAAATATCACGTACTTGATTGGCTGATCGTATAAGAAATAGGCGTGCCAGAACACAAGTATCGCTTAAGAGACCTGAAGTTTGCTTAAGTGATACCCATGCACTTGGGAAGTGTATAAATACCCCACTTAGCCTGTTTTTCTCCATTCTTCATCCATTCTCAAGATATCGGAACCCTAAAAAGTGAGAAATCTTAGGGGAAATGATTTATGGGTGATCTTGGATCTATGATAAAGTTTATTTGCAAGATTTTTCCATCGAATTAAAGATAAAATTCCATTATCATTATGGATGATTTTCACATACTTTTACCAAATTCCTAAAATCTTGGTTACTCAAAATGCACCCATTTTAATGGTAAATATTCCTTAAGCATAGTGGGACGTTGGGTTGGATTCAATTGCAATTTTGTAAATAGACTCCACATGGGATTTTTACATAAATTTTTACTTAAATCACACTAGTGCAATATGGGTGTCATTATTCTCATCTAGAAGAGTAGATTATGATTTTGATGATGCTTTGGGATTGTTTTTAGGTGTTGGTGGTATTATCGTCGATATATGGGTTAGTCAGATTATTTAGGATATCTTGAAATCATAATTTAGGCAGAATTGACTTAGTTGCTCATGTTGTTTGTAGAATTTCTAACTTAGGGATAATTAAGGCTTTTTTAACATCTAAAAGTATATTTAGATACCTTAGCCTTGTAATATAAGATTGAGGAGGTTAGATACATAATGGCCTGATTTTGGGATCTCATTCTATTTGTAATAATTCTAGGTAATTTAATTATGATATTAATATAAGCACTTGTTCATGTCTGGCAAATAATTATGATATTGATGATACGAGCATCAGTCAAGTTCAATAATTGATTATGAAGTTAATGTTATGAGCTCTGATTTAAGTCCAATAATTAATTATGATGTTGATGATATGAACACCAGTTCAAGACTGATAATTTATTATGATGTTGATGATATCAACACCGATATATGTACGATATTGATTATTACGTTAATGATATAAGCACCAGTAGATTTGGATTTTTGGTCATGGCGGGATAGTTGGTAGATTATGGATACCCTGTTATTTAATTTCATTTGATTGTACCCTCTACACTTATCGGAGTTTGTGTTGGGTTTTTTACTTTTCCACACTTATTGGCTTAAGAGAGCCAATTTAGTATATGAATTTGTGTGATCTTTATGCTATTATCTCAGATTTATTGATTCATTTATGAATACTAGTGTTGGATTTTATTTCCTAGTTTTCCTATTTACCTTGACTTATTATATTTTATCTTGCATTTTATCATATCTATATCACTATTAAGCTAAGTCGTTATTCCCATCATCCGATAACCACAGGATGATCCACAAAAAAGGTGGCAGGATTCGAACCTATGGTCGCCCTGCCCCTGACCTGCTGGGTTGATGATGCCTAATTAGTACATCTGATTTTGGTAATCATACAATACTTCTATATCTTTTAGATACAGATTCGAGTACTAGTTGTTGTTGCTGATTCAACGCTAGTGTTGTGATTGGGTTTTTGAGATTGGGTGAGCTCTTGGAGTGGAACTCAACCTTGTTCCTTCTAGTTATCTATGTCAACAATTTTTTTCATTGGCAGATTATATATGAATATTTTGGAACTTGTATTACATTTGAAGTTGCACATGTACTTTCATTACTAGGTTGTCTGATAGTTTTCTATGTTTTATATACCATTTAGATTATATTTATTGTATTGTTATTATACCAAGTCATATTTATGTTGATTCCGACCTTATAGGCTTTTTCTAAAAATTTGGCCCATTGTCTAGAGGGTTATAGTTTGGCTTACCTACTGGTGAGGATTAGTAGGTGCCACCATGGCTCATAAATCGGGTCATGACAAATTGGATCAGTGCCTAGGTTCACAAAGATTTTTGGTACAAGAGAAAGTATTTGGTAGAGTCCTGCAGATCGAAATGATGACATGCATTTCTTATCTATTTGTGGCTATAGGAGATTCTTAGGTGTTTTTCACACTTATACTCATCTCTTGCTAAGAGCCTTCGTTAGTTTCCAAAGGATTTCTTTAATTTTACTCTTCATAGATTGTTATAACATGTTCTACTGCTACACGAGACTAGGGTCTCGAGATTGAGCCTAGCGATCCCATTAATTTTCGTGGATAATTTAGGTGACAAGATAGGGAGCCTTCTCCATACCCTATTCCTACTCACATGTTAGAGATTCATCTGCCAAAGCTAGTTGTGGGAAACAAAACCAACCCAAGCTCTACTAGGATTTATTTATTTTTCAGTGATCAGGGATACTTTGGCTTAGCTTTTAGGGTTGGTTGGTGAATCACCATTTGATCATTCACAATCCACAAATCAGAGTGGTACTAAGGCAGGGGCATAACTTTTAACTGTAACTGTCAAAGTAGAGGTCCCTACTGTGTCAGCGGTTTCTCGACTGATCGTTTATCAGAAAGTGGTTATCTGAAATGCTATGTTTGTTTTATAGTAGAAGATGATGGGTAGGTTCTTGAGATTGACTCCACTTTGGTTTTCTGGTGCACCGGTTAGGATACTTTTTAGTTTTTGATTGCTTGTAATTCTAGTCTCTGTAATTTGGTCCTAGTTTGGACTTTTTGTATAGATACACTACTTTTCAGTTTGACTTGACAGTTATACATTAGTGGACAAGTTATCTTTATACTAGGCCAGCTGGATCTTCTTCTTTTCCTCGACTAAGTTATCTGAGATCTTCTTGGAGAAGTATATTCCTTGCAATATTAGGGATAGTATGAGGGATCAATTTTTAAGGTTGGAGTAGGGTTCCATGACAATTTTTTAGTATGAGGATCATTTTTACAAGTTAGCTATGCCTACTACTTTTATTTTGACTTATAAGAATGAAAGATTTATTTCTTTGTTAGGGGATTAAGACTTCCTTTTCATATGTCTAGATAGAGTTTGGTGGTTGCAATTAGGCCTTTTGTTGAGGTATAAGATCATGCTTAGGTTATGGAGGAGATGCATTGTGAGGACTTTGGGGTAGCAATATGAGGCCATGATATTAGGGCATTATAAGTGGCAGTCGTAGTGGCTCACAATAATAGGGAAATGGTTCCCAGGGTATGGATCCTTTTTATTATCTATTTCAACCTTAAGGTCTATCTGGCAGACTCCTTTAGGTTGTACTATAGATTATTGATTATACTCAGACCAATGCTAGTGATTATCCTAGATAGGGTAGTGTTAAGTCATTAGGGGGTTCATTTTCTAGTTATTCTAGTCATTGTAGTTATTTTTAATTAGGTGAATTATTTTCTTTTGGCGCAATTCATTTTTCATTTCATGTTTGTGGAGTTTTTAGTCATTTCATGTAAGAATGCCCCAGTTGTGGAGAAATGGGTCCTTCATCTCAAAGTGTTGCACCTATTAGGGTAGTTTATCCCTCAGATAGAATAGATATACATGGTGGTAGGGATGGTCCCCAGGGTGCTCATAGAGGCTCTCAAGTAGCTAGCATAAGAGATTGATTAAGAGCCCAACTAGGTGGTGGGCACAGTAAGTTGTGTGTGGTACCTACTAGACCTGAGGTTGAGTCTTTGGATGTTTGTATTATAGGTAATATCTTAGTGTGCCATCAGTCAATTTCTTTAGTTGAACCGGATCCCTTTTTTTTTTAATGTGTCTACTTATTATTCCCCACGATTAGAGTTATCTTAGGATATATTATCTGTGTCATTGTGTGTATCTACCCTCATGGGTGATTTATTCATCGCCAGTAAGGTTTTTAGATTATGTGTTATGACTTATTGAGATGTTTACACTAATGTTGATATTAATATATTAGACATAGTGGATTTTGATATGATTCTGGGCATAGACTGATTATCCCACTATCATGTGGTCGTGGACAATTTTGTCGAGACTGTTACCTTAGGAATGCCTGGTATATCACTAGTCGCATAGTAGGGAGTGTTTTCCAGTGAGACGATGTGTATCATTTCTTATATTTGTGGTATGAGGCTTATGGAAAGGGGTTGCGAGTCTTATCTCTCTTATATCAATGATATTAGGGACGAGAGACTATTGCTTGACTCTATTCCTATAATTCTTTAGTACACTGATGTTTTCCCAACCGATCTACGTGGTATTCCTCGTGCTCATAATATTTAGATTGTTATTGATCTTGAGATAGGAACTTGACCTATTTCTATGGCACCTTTCTGTACGTCTCTTATTAAGCCTAAGAAGCGGAATTCTCAACTTTAGGATCTTCTTGTTAAGGGTGTTATTAGACCAACTGTGTCTCCTTCGAGATCTTATGTGTTGTTTGTTAACAAGACGGATGACTCGATGCATATGTATATTGATTATAACCACCTTAATAAGGCAACGATGAAGAACTGATATAGTATTCCTCGTATTGATGATTTTTTAACGAGCTTCAGGGTGCAACAACATTTTATAAGACAGATTTAAGGTCCGGTTACCATTAGTTTAGGATTCAATCAAAGGATATCCTAAAGATAGATTTTAGGTCTCGTTATGGTTATTATGAGTTCCTAGTGAATTCTTTTAGGTTAACTAACGCCCCAACTACATTTATGGATTTTATAAATCGAGTGTTTAGAACCTATTTGGATTCCATTGAGATTCTTTTCATCAACGACATCCTTGTGTATTAAAGGAGTACAGAGGAGTTTGTGCAGCATTTAAGTATTGTGCTCTAAACTTTTATAGATTATTCGCTTTTATCCTAATTCTCCATGTTTGATTTTGGCTTGAGTTTGTTACTTTCCTTGGACATGTGGTGTCTAAGGATGGGTTATTCGTAGATCCAAAAAAGATTGAGGCCAGTCGTGATTGGTCCAAACCTACATCTATTACTAAGGCTCATAATTTCATTAGTTTGTCAGCTACTATAGGAGGTTCGCGGAGTGTTTTGCATTTATTACAGCACCTATGACAAGATTAACTCGAAAATTTGTTCCATTTTGATGGTCCAAGGAGTGTGAGTCAAGCTTTGTAAAGCTCAAGGAGTTTGTTACTTCTGCTCTTATTTTGGGTGTTACTATTGTAACTCCCCGAGTTTGTACCCCGGACGCTACACAGTGCTCATAATTCTAAGGGACCACAAGCTTACCCATGACTGGTAGCTGCTGCAATAACTGAATAATAATACTGTATTATGCCGAGATTAGGTAGAAACATGCCAGAAGGTTCAAAACTATAAATAAATACTGAGTACTAAAAACTAAATACTGATACATCTATCTAAAATACTCTAGTCTGGAAAGCCTCTATTGTGTGAACAAGGAGTTGATGGGACAAGTCCCCAACTAACTCCGACTACTGAAATAAACTGACTACTAAATACTGGAATAATAAATATATCCTCGAACAATGAGGACTCACCACTAGTCTGCTGCTGATGGATTGGGCGGCTAAGTATGATCGGGAATCAGTGCGTCTGAATCTATGATAAAAGACATCATAACGCAAAATAAAGGTATAGTTTAGTACTTTGAATGTACTGGTATGATAAGTGAGGTAGGATGAGAGGCATGGGTTCATATGCATGAAAAATAGTGATTGAATTACATGAGTATAACTGAATCAGAGTACAAGCATAAAAACGTAAATTGTTACCGAGTTCGTGATAATACTATATACTGAGTTCTAAATTACTGATTTACTGATATCTGAGTTTACTGATATTGTATTACTGTTAACTGAGTGACTGTATCTGATAGTCCAAATTCTATGGAAATATTCTGAGTTCCTTACTGAACTGAATGACTGTGTCTGACAGTCCTTATTTCTGTAGAACTGAATTGAGTTCTACTCTAAAGACTAAAACTGAGACTCTAGGAGGTAATCATCTAACCAACATGCCCGTTTCTCAATATATTGGGATCTAACCTGTAACCCCAATTGGAAGGGTTTCAGTACCGTGCCATGGGTAAAGACAACTGTGAGTTAACCCTCTATGATAGGAAGCTCTTTCATTAACCCTCGTTGGCAGGAAAACTCATATGATATGTATCTACCTAGTCTGGCAGAAAGATATCTCAACCTATGCTGGCTACGTAGTTTGGTAACATAGGTATTGCTACTAAGGGTCAAACCCTCTACGGGCAGGAATACCCCCATCCATGGGTTCTCTCGGTGCTGAATCCTACTCTCAACTGAATGGACACTGAACTGATTCCTAGTTCATACTAGGCTTGACTGAGCTTTACTGATTATACTAACTTAACTGGACTGAGTTTAATGATTTGCATTGATTGATGGAATACTACTAAATTCTATTAACTGACTAAATTTATGGAGGTCTGAAATGGATACTGAATTAGACCGGACTGATACTGAGTCTACTGATTTTTCCTTAATTCTCTAACTGAATAAGAGTACTACTGATCGTGACATGACTGAGATTATCTTTAACTGACACTAGCTCTAGCCAGGCAACTAAATTGTAAGGTATTATATACGCCCAGGACTCTATAGCATGAAAAGTAAATCACTGCATAACTTTAGTAGCATCATGGTACTAGCTTTCTAATAATACATTCACTTAGATATCTTTGGTCAAACACTTGTTATACATGAGCTTGTGTATGATTGATATCACACAATAACATGTTATGCTTGGACTAGTCTAATCACATAAGCATTTTGACAAATACTTGGGGAGCATGGGTATTTCACATATCAATAAATATGTAGTAATATCATGAATTCTACATAGAACTTGCAATACAAGAGATTGGCATGTAGTTCACAAAATTCAATTCCAATTAAACTAATTTGCATGAACTTGGGAAAAATCATGGAAGTAATTCACCATTAACATCATAATCATTAATACATTCAAGATCCAACATAAAATCCATGAAATCAATTAAATTTTATGTAGAAAAAGTTTATTGAACTGCGAGGGTGGAAGGAAACCCTTGGATGAACACTTCACATACCTTGGTAGCTAAATTCTTGAAGAATGATGGTTAAATCTTAAGCCTTGAGTTTGAAATTTGATCTCTTAGGGTTTTTGTTCTTAAGTAAATTCTAAATAGGGAATGAATTTTGCCTCTAAAGGGGTATTTCATACTTTGGGGGCTAACATAAGGTGGAAAAAGAACCAATTACCCCTGAGGATGCAGATTTTTAATGACTTAAAACTGATTTAGCGATGCGCAGACCGGCATGCCGCATCGTTAGCATCGATGCAATTGCCAATGCACCTCATAGAGTTATGATTGGTTCCCTCGAATTAGCACTGGGAGCTGGGGAAAAATACACATCAACACGATGGGAGATATGTTGCGTCGAGATCGCGTCAATCCACTAGTTTGAGCTTTCAAATATGTTTCAAATAAAGTTCAAAAAATCCAAAACTTATTTGAGAACACCTACTGACATTGATGATAAAAAATTAACCTAAAAATCAAAATTTAAAGGTCATAAGGGACGTGAAAAAGGATCGCCAACTTACAAAGGCAAAAATAACTCTAAGTATGAACACTTCACTAAAATATTTTAGGTCTGGGACCCTTTCACAAGATTTAAAGGTCTGAGTTAAGCTTAGGATTTTGCTGGGTCTTACAATATCTCCCTCTTGGGAACATTCACCCTCGAATGAGACTGAGTAAGCCAGAAATACTGACTGACTAAACTTGTTTTCTTGACATGCATGACTGCAACATAATTTCATGACTGACATTACTGATATGCTGAAATTTCATACTGAACATGCATATCTGATGCATGATACATGACTGAGATTGCTGATAAGCTGAGTCTCTTATACTGAACATGCATATCTGATGCATGAATATTTTATTGAACGGACTCATGAATGAATGACTTGATATGCAATAATAATTGATACCAAGTTTATAAAGAAAATCTGAGCATGAAACTGAGTAAGTTCAAGGAAAACCTGTTACCTTGGGCTGAGTCTGAATTTGCGGAGAAGAGGTAAGGATACTTGGTCCGCATATCTGCTTCTACTTCCCAAGTAAGCTCCCTTAACGTACTGGTTCCTCCAAATAACTTTGACGAGAGGGACCTCTTTGTTCCTTAGTATGCAAATATGGAAATCAAGGATTTTGACTGGAATCTCATCATAAGAGAGGCTGTTCTAAACGTCGATACTCCCTATAGGGACTATAATTGTTTGATCACCTATGCATTTCTATAGCAAGGAGACATAGAACAAAAGATGGACTAAAGTTAATTCTGAAGGCAACTCAAGCTCGTAAGCTACCTTTACGTAACGGCTAAGAATTTGGTAAGGACCGACATATCAGGGACTAATCTTTCCCTTCTTGCCAAACCTCTTCACTCCTTTCATAGGAGAGATCTATAAATACACATAATCACCAATATCAAACTTGCGATCCTTTCTCCACACATCTGCGTACGATTTCTATCGGCTCCGAGCTATCTTAATATTTTCCCAAATCAACTGAAATTTTTCTAAGGTATCAAATATCAAGTCAGGCCCTACCACTGCGGCCTTACCCACTTCAAATCAACTAACGGGAGATCTATATCTCTTTCCATAGAGTTCCTCAAATAAAGCCATCTGAATGCTGGAATGATAGCTATTGTTATATGCGAACTCAATCAAAGAAAAGTGGTCATTGCAACTATCTTTAAAGTATATCGCACATGGTCATAGCATATCCTCTAAAGTCTGGATGGTCCTTTTGGCTTGACCATCTGTCTGAGGGTGAAAAGTTATACTAAGGTGGACTTGGTCACCAAGACCCTTTTGGAATGCCTTCCAAAAATGAGAGGTGAACTGCATACCTATATCTGAGATTATAGTTAACGAAACACAGTGCAATCTGACCAACTCTCTAATATAGAGCTTGGCATAGTCCTCGAATGAATAAGAGGTATGGAATGGTAGGAAATGAGCAGATTTGGCCATCCTATCTACAATGACCCAAACTGAATCATGCTGACGATGAGTACGACACAAACCTATCAAGAAATCTATGTTCACCTCTTCCCACTTCTATATGGGAATATTGAAATCCTGCATAGACCCACTAGGTTTTTGGTGCTCAATATTAACCTGCTGATATGTTGAGCACTTAGATACAAACTCTACAATGTCTCTCTTCATCCCACTCCACTAATAGATCTCCCGCAAATCAATTGTACATCTTAGTGGCCCCTGGATTAATAGATTAACGTGCACCATGCTCTTCTGCAAGAATCTGCTATCTTAGGTCATCTACACCTAGCACACATAGCTGGCCCTGACAACAAAGAACACTATCTCCCCCTTAGGAGAAAACCTCTATCTTTTGACCTCTGACTGATTCTTTCAACTTAACTAGGCTAGGATCCCTATTCTTCTTTTCCTTTACCTCAGAAACCAGAGATGATTCTAAACTACTATGTACCCATACATTACCTTCTGCTGAATTGACTAAGCGAACACCCATTTGGGCAAGATGATGAACTTCCTAAGCTAACTTCTTCCTACCATCATCCACGTGAGAAATACTACCCATAGACATACTACTAAGGGCATCAACCACTATAATGGCTTTACCTAGACGATACAGGATGCTCATGTCATAGTCCTTCAACAACTCCAACTACCTTCTCTAACGGAGGTTTAGGTATACTTAGAGAACACATATTGTAGGCTCTTATGGTCACTGAGAACATCAACATGCATACTATACAATTAGTGCCTCCAAATCTTTAAGGTAAAAACTACAGCTACTAACTCAAGATCATAAGTTGGATAGTTCTTTTCATAGGGATTAAGTTGTATAGAGGCGTAGGCTATGACCGTACCTCTCTGTATTAAAGCATACCCCAAACCAGCTCTGGAAGCATCATAATACATAACAATGTCATCTGAACCATCTGGTAGAGTCAACACTGAAGCTGAGATGAGTTGAGTCTTTAACTACTGAAAACTCTTCACGCAAGAATCTGACCACTAAAATTGGACCTTCATCTGAGTCAATCTAGACAAAGGGGATGTAATAGGTGAAAATCCCTCAAAAAATCATCAGTAATAGCCAGCCAATCCCAAGAAACTTCTGATATCTGATATAGAAATGGGTCTAGGCCAGTTTCTCACTACTTCAGTCTTTTGGGGATCAACTATAATGACATCACCGAAAATGATGTGGACAAGGAAAGATACTGACCTTATCCAAAATTTTCACTTACTGAATTTGGAGAATAGATGATAGGTTTTGAGGGTCTGTAATACTATTGTGAGATGATCTGCATGATCATACTCACTGTGGGAGTAAACAAGGATATCGTCTATGAAGACTATAATAAACATATCCAAGTACTGCTTTAACATAAAGTTCATCAAGTCCATGAAACATTTTGGGGAATTGGTAAGACCAAAGGACATGACTAAGAATTCAAAATGACCATACCGAGTTCTGAAAGATATCTTCAGAATATCATATTCTCTGACTCTGAGCTGATGATAGCCTGATCTGAGGTCTATCTTAGAAAAGTAACTGTCACCTTAAAGTTGGTCAAACAAGTCATCAATTCTCGTAAGTGGATACTTGTTCTTAATCGTGACTTTATTTAGCTGACGGTAGTCAATACACATTCTGAGAGAGCCATCTTTCTTATGGACGAATGAAACTAGTGCACCCCACAAGGACACACTAGGTTTGATGAATCCCTTATCTAGGAGATCTTTTAACTGTTTCTTTAATTCGTTGTGTTTTTCTAGAGCCATTCTATATGGAAGAATAGATATGGGTTGAGTATCTAGAAGAGGGTCTATTCCAAAGTCGATTTTCTTTTCAAGCGGAACTCCGATAAGATCTTTAGGAAACACCTCTGGGAATTCACATGCTACTAATACTAACTCAAGAGTAGGGTTTTTTTATCTAGAGTCTGGGACTCGAATGAGATGGTAGACACATCCCTTAGATATCATTTTCCTTACCCTAAGGTAGGAAATAAGTTGACCCCTAAGTATTGAAGTACTACCCCTCCACTCTAGGATGGGGCTCATTCAGAAACTAAAACTATATAATTCTATTTCTACAGTCAACCAAGTCATAGCAGGAGTGAATCTAATCCATACAGAGAATGACATCAAAATCAGTGTTCTCTAATTCGACTATGTCTGCTGAAGTGAATTTCTAAAATACCATAACCGAACAGTTCTTGTATACCCGTCGGGCTATGATAAATTTACCTAGTGGGGTAGAGACTGAAAAAGTCTCTTCTAAGATTTTGGGACTGACTCCAAAGTCAACAACTATATAAGAAGTAACAAAGGACAAAGAAGCTCCTAGATCTAACAAAGCATAAACATGCAAATAATAAACTTGTAAAATACCAGTGACCACATCAGGAGAACTTTCCTGACCCTGTTTGGACTAAAGTGCATAGAGTCTGTTTGGGCGTTTCCAACTACTAGCACTAAAAGCAGCACCCTGCTGATTCAGGCGAATAGACTGAGCTGAGGAACGACTATGCTGATTCTGCAAACCTACCTAAGGATACTGTCTTACTCTATGGCCTGGACAGCCACATATGAAGCATACATTACTTCTAGCTCTGTAGATACCCTGATGGTTTCTGCCACGCTTTTGGAAAAAAGAATTTTTTTGGGCACTACTAAAACTACCATGGGGTTTAGGTCCTGACGCCCTATCTCTATTGCCATCTCTAAATTTCAGCACGGGATCACTGGATGATGACATAGATAGAACTAAGGATTTTAGGCAGAACTAAGGTTTAGGTCTCACTCACTTGTTCTCCCTCTCTTTCTCCCTATTATTAGCCTCATCTATCTGTTGATCATAGACCATGAGTCTGGATATGTCCATCTCCTTAATAAATATTATGATCCTACACTCTTTGACCACACTATTAGTTACGCCAGACACACACTTACTCATCTTAGATTTGCTATCTGGTACCACTTGAGGAGCATTTTTGGCTAATTTAGTAAACTTGAGATAATACTCTTGTACCGTCATGTTACCCTGCTTCAAATTTATAAAATCCAAAACCTTTGCTTCCTCCAACTGTAGTGGGAAGAACCTATCCAGAAAAAAAACAACAAACACCTCCCATTTTATGGGTCCTGCATCTGGAGCCCTCTCTGATTTCCACTATTTGAACCATAAATGAGCCACATCCTACAATAGATATGCAGCTAACTCAGAACTCTTACCAGCTGTCACCCCTATAATATCTGTAACCTTCTGCACCTGATCAAGAAATTCCTGTGGGTCTTCATCTGAATTTTACTCGGTAAAAGATTGAGGGTTCATTCGGGTGAAGTTCTAAATCCTAGATGCAGTAGTATTGGACACTAGGTTGGCCGAAACAACACCTGGGCATTTATTCTGGGCTACCACAAAATGTGCTAGGGTGGTGAAAGTTGCTTTGAATTCAGTATGGGAAATATGTTCGTCCAGGGATCTTCCTGAATGAGCTGAGGTGCTGACTGATTTCCATTTCTCCTATCATTAGTCTGTTTTGGAGGCATGTTATGTAAACAAAAAGAAGAGAATGGATTAGACTGAGAGTTTAACTTGATCTTAAGCTCACTCGCGCGACATGAATAATGAAAGAAGGGAAACTTTACCTAAAAAATCTAATAGCCTCCGGTCCATAAGTGTGGTACGCTACACACCCATGCATAAGACTCTAATAGATATGGCTTTTAGACTTTTTAGGGCTCTATTCAAACTTAGGATATGATACAAAGTTTATAATACACCAAGTCTATAACCCAAATGCTACACGGTGCTCATAATATCGAGGGACCACAAGCTAACCATGACTGGTACCTGCTGCAATAACTGAATAATAATATTGTACTATGCAGAAATTAGGTAGAAACTTGCCATAAGGTTCAAAACTATAAATAATTACTAAGTAATAAAAACTTGATACTGGTACATCTGTCTGAAATATTTTAATTTGGAAAGCCTCTACTGTCTTAAGAAGGAGTTGATGAAACAAGTCCCCAACTAACTTCGACTACTAACACTTAGTACTAAAATACAAGAATAATAAATTGGTCCTCAAATAATGAAGACTCACCACCTGTCTACTGCTGATAGATCAGGCTGCGAAGTATGATTGGGAGCCCATGCATCTGAACCTATGATATAAGACATCATAGCACAAAAGAAATGTATGCGTCAGTACTTGGAATGTACTATTATACTATAGGCAGAGAAGTATGGGTTCATATGCTTGAACAATACTGACTGAATAACATGAGTATAACTGAATGAGAGTATATGCATGAATATGTAAACTGTAACTAAGGTCGTGATTACACTGGATACTGAGTTCCGAATTACTGATTTACTGATATTTGAGTTTACTAACATTGTATTATTGTTAACTGAGCGGTTGTATCAGACATTCCCAGGAACTATTTTGAGTTCTGTACTAAACTGAATGACTATGTCTGACAGTCCTAATTTCTATAGAACTAAATAAAGTTCTATTCTAAAGACTGAAATTGAGACTGTGGGAGGTAATCATCTAAATGACCTACCCCTTTTTGAATAGATTATGGTCCAACCTGTAACCCCAGTAGGAAGGGTATCAGTACCATGCCACGGGTAAAGATAATTGTGAGTTAACCCTCATTAACAGGAAGCTCTTTTGTTAACACTCGCTGGTAGGAAAATTCGTATAAGATTTATCAACCATATTCTGTCTAGAAGATATCTCAACCTATGCTAGCTACATAGTTCTATAATGTAGGGATTGCTACTAACGATCAAATCCTTTGCTGGCAGGAATGTCCTCATCCCTGGGTTTGCTCGATACTAAATCCTACTCCCAACTGAATAGTTACTGAATTGATTCCTTGTTCTTAATAGGCTTGACTGAGCTGTTACCGATTATAGTGTCTAACTGAACTAGATTGAGTTCACTAAGTTTCATTGACAGATGAAAGACTACTACATTCTGTTAACTGATTGAATTTATTGAAGTCTAAACTGGATACTAAACAGGACTAGACTGATACTAAGTCTACTGAGTTTTTTCTAAATTTTGTAACTAAGTGTACTACTTATCATGACATGACTGATATTATTCTGTAACTGACACTGGCTCTAGGTAAGCAGCTAAATTGTCGGGTATTCAATACTCGCAGGACTCAATAGCATGAAAAGTAAATCACTGCATGACCTTAGTTGTATCATAGTACTAGCTTGCTAATAATATATTCATTTAGATATCTTTGGTCAAACACTTGATATACATGAGCTTGTGCATGATTGATTTCACACAATAACATGTTATACTTGGACTAGTCTAATCACATAAGCATTTTGGCAAACACTTGGAGCGCATGGGTATTTCACATATCAAAAAATATGTAGTAATATCATGGATTCTACATTCAACTTGCAATTTAAGAGTTTGACATATAGTTCACAAAATTCAATTCACAATTAAATTAGTTTGCATGAACTTAGGACGAATCATGGAATTAGATCACCATTAACATCATAATCATTAATACATTCAAGATCTAACATGATATCCTGGAAATCAATTAACTTGTATATAGAAAGAGTTTTTTCAAATCTAATGGTGGAAGGAAACCCTTGGATGAACACTTCACATACCATAATTTCTAAATTCTTGAAGAATGATGGTGAAATCGTAAGCCTTGAGTTTGAAATTTGATCTCTCGGGGTTTTTATTCTTGAGTAAATTCTAAATAGGGAATAAATTTTGCCTCTAAAGGGGCTTAATTTCGTGTTTTAGGGGCTGACAAAAGGTGGGAAAAGACCTAATTACCCCTAAGGATGTAACTTTTTAATAACTAAAAATTGATTTAGCGATGCGTAGGCCGATGCATTGCATCATTGGCATTGATGTAATTGTTAATGTGCTGTATTGGTTCACTGGAATTAGCATTAGGAGCTAGGGAAAAATACTCATCAATGCGATGGTCAATGTGGCGAGTCGAGATTGCATCGATCCACTAGTTTGAGCTTTTGAATATTTTTCAAACGAATTTTGAATATTCTAAAACTTGTTCAAGAATACCTACTGACATTGCTGCTCATGAATTAAACTAAAAATCGATATTTATAGGTCATAAGGGTCGTGAAAAAAATTGCCAACTTACGAAGGCTAAAATAACTCTAAGTATGAACACTTTGCTTAAATTTTCTAAGTCTTGGACCAATTAACAAGATTTAAATGTCTGAGTTAAGCTTAGGATTTTGCGAGGTCTTACAACTATTGATAGCGCGGGATACACTATGGTAGTGAATTATGATATCTCTATTTTATATCATTCAAGCATGGTGAATATGGTAGCGAATGCCTTGAGTTGAAAGTCTGTTAGTATGGGAAGCTTGGCTTATATTTAGGTTTCTCAGAGGTTATTGGCATGGGAAATTTCAATTTTAGCCGAGTTGATGTTGTAACTTAATATTTTGACTCTAGGAGGATTCTTGCTTGTATTGTGGCATGGTCTTAAGAATTTGAGTAGATTTGGTGTCATGAGTCTGAGGAAAAAACTTTTCATCATCCTTGAACAAGTGTTAAGTGGTGAGTCAAAGAGGGATACCATAGATTTTGAGGGTGTTGTAATATTTGATAGTTACATTTGTGTTCTGAGGGTTAATGACATGATTTAGTTGATCATGAATGAGGCACACATCTTCATATATTCTATTCACCCAAGTATAAATAATATGTATACAGACTTGAGACAATATTATTGGTGGAGTAGCATGAAGAGAGATATAGTGGACTTTTTAGCTCGTTGCTTATATTATCAGCAGGTGAAGGCCAAACATCAGTGACTTGGTGTATTGATTGAGAGGTTGTCCATTCTCGAGTGAAAGTGGGGGCGGATCACCATGGAATTTATAGGTTATTTTACTTGTACCTCTTGTGGCCTAATGGTATTTAAGCCATTGTTGATAGATTGACCAATTTAGTATATTTTATTCCTATTCAAATGTCCTTCAGTGCCAAGAGGTGGGCTTGTATATATGTTTGTAAGATAATTTTTTTACATGGGGTGCCTATATCTGTAATTTTAGACCGAGGTTTAGTGTTTACTTACAAATTTTGGAATGATTTTTAGGAGGAGTTCAGTACTCATGCTAATGTTAGTAAGACTTTCATGCACAGATCAATGGGAAGTCAAAGCATACTATTAAGGTTCTCACGGATTTTATCTGAGCTCTATTATGGATTTCAGATGTTAGTGGGAGCAATACTTAGCCTTGTAGAGTTTTTGTATAATAATAGCTACCATTTTGGTATTAAGATAGAGCCTTTTAAGGATTTAAATAGTAGGTGATGTCGTTGTCTAATTGGTTAGTTTGAGACCTTTAAGGTTTGACCCCGCATTACTGCCTTGCTTTAGGAGTTATTAGATAGATCTAGGGTGATCCAGGATAGGTTGAGGGCAACTCAGAGTAGGCAGAAAGATTATGCAGATCGTAGGCTTTGTGACTTGAGATTTGTATTAGGTGGTTGAATTTTTCTTTGACTATCATCCATAAAGGGTATGATGAGGGTTGGGAGGAAAGCCAAGCTCAACCCCAGATATATTGGACCCGTTGAGATTTTTTGCATTATTGGTGAGGTGTATTATAAGTTAGCCTTACACCCAGATTTTGATAGTTTTCACACGATTTTCCCTGTTTTTATGTTACAATGATATATGCCTCTCTCGTCTTATGTTCTTAGATGGGACTCCATCCAGTTGGATGAGTGGTTGACCTTTGTGGATGAGCCTATGTATTTTTTGGCTAATGATGTCAGGAGATTGCACCCTAGGGAGATTCCTATAGTTAAGGATCAGTGGAGGCACCACCCAGTATAAGAGGCTACTTTGGAGATCAAGAGTGATATCTGGACCGAGTATCATCACTAGTTCAAGAGTTTATGTACATCCTAATCCTATACTTTCGCAGATGAAAATTTCTTTTGTACAGGATATTATACTGACCCTTTGGGTGATTTTTCATATTTTTGCTCATATTTGTTGTATAGAGATTTGATGTAACCTTCACAGCTAATTCATGACTTGCTGGAACTGACAGTTTGAGTATCAAATAGTTTGTTTGGTTTATAGATCCAATTCCTTGTTATGAAGCCTTTAATTATTTAAACAGGCTACTGAGAAAAAAAACTTAAATCCACTGACCTCGTATGCTAATTCTGACTATTCCAACAATCCTTGAACATTAATTTTAGGCTAGGAGGACCCTTGTTCTGGGTTTAGAGGCTTCTAGACTCATTTTGGGATATTGGTTGAAAGTTTCTAAAAATGACAAGTAGGTGTGGAACCCAGTTTTTGTTGAAATTACCTTGGATGGAAATATTGACTGCACCATTGAATCTTGAACTTCAATTTTTATAGGGTACTATAGTGTGTTTTTATGTACGGTATTTCAGACGAATTCCTAGGGGTTGGCAGAGACTTGGAATTTTTCTAGGTCATAGCTAGTGCTAGTGTTTCGCTTAAGTTATCTGGCAAAGGCCAAAAAGTATTGCTTAGGAGACAAAATGTGTTTCTTAAGAGAAAGGCTTCAAAGTGATGAAAGCATTGTGTATATGATACTATGGTCGCGTACGAGACACTTTCACAGGCAGCCAGATATTGGTAAGCAATAAGCGTGCAGGAGCACAAGTATCGCTTAAGCGACCAAAGTACACTTAGGCGATACTCGTGCACCTGGGAAAGGTATAAATACCCCACTTAGCCCATTTTTATCCATTCTTTTTCCCTTCCTAAGATATTGGAACCCTATAAAGTGAGAAAGCTTGGGGGGGAATATTTATGTGTGATCTTGGAGCTTGGGTAAAGATTATTTATAGGATTTTCCATCGAGATGGTGGTCGGATTCCATTATTTTCATGGTTGATTTTCCCAAAGTTTTGCCAAATACCTAAAATATTGGTAACTAAATTTTAGCACCATTAGAGCTTGGAATTCACCTATTTTTAAGGGTAAATATTCCTTGAGTATAGGAGGTCGTTGGTTTGAATTCAATTGTCGGATTTTGTAAATAATCCGCACATGTGATTTATAAGTAATTTTGCACCCAAAGCCCAATATTGAAACATGGGTCATTGTTGTCATCATTATGAGTTGATTGTGATTTTAATAGCATGGCACCTTACAGAAGTTTTCAAAAGGTAAAATTAGTGGTTTAGTAGATTCTTCGAGTTTTTCCTCAGCGTTCAGGTAGGCTAGGCTTGCTCTCTTTTTAGATTAGGCTATTTTTTACTATGATTATGATGATATGATATAATTCATATGGGATTTAGGTGTTGGTGGTATTACCATCAATATTTGGGTTAGTCAAACTATTTATGCTATCTTGAAATTGTAATGTAGGTGTAATTTACTTAGTTTCCCGTGTTTCTGTTAGAATTTCTATCATTGGTCTAATTATGGCTTGTTTAACATCTAAAAGTTTATTTTGATACCTTAGCCCTGTCTGGGATAGAGTTTTCTTTTAAAATGGATTTAGGGATTAGAAGTGGGCCTATTCGGCCCGTGTAGGCCATGACTAGAGCTAGTTTTATAGACGTTCTTACGCTTGTTTTACATTTAAATATGTATAATCTGAGACTGAGAAGGTTAGATACTTAATTATTTTATTTTGGGATCTAATTCTATTTATAGTAAAACATGGTAATTTAACTATGATATAGATATGAGCAATGGTTCAAGTCTGACAATCGATTGTAATATTGATGATATAAGTATCGGCTTAAGTTCGGCAATTATTTTTTATGTTAAATTTAGCACAGGTTTAAATTCGACAATTGATTATGATGTTGATGATATGTACTCTTGTTCATGTCCAACAATTTATTCTGATATTAATGAGATGAGTACTGTTTCAAGTCAGACAATTGATTATGACGTTGATGATATGAGCATCGGTTC
This sequence comes from Capsicum pubescens, assembly GCA_030864215.1. Lineage (NCBI taxonomy): Eukaryota > Viridiplantae > Streptophyta > Magnoliopsida > Solanales > Solanaceae > Capsicum > Capsicum pubescens. Next base: position 161,014,376 of record CM061549.1, on the reverse strand, counting down.
AAGTATAGTAGCTGAGAGTTGTTTATGATGCAATATGTTCTGGATTGATATTTGGTCATGGCACGATAGTTGGTAGATTGTGATAAGCATGTTATCTAGTTTCTTAGAAATGTACCCTCCAAGTTTATAGGGGCTTGCATTGGGTTATTTAATTTTCCGCACTTATTGGCTTATAGAAGCCTATTTAGTAGATATAATCACCTAATCATTATGTTATTATCTCAAATTTATTGATTCATTTGTACTCACAGATTTTGTAGATTATTTCTAAGTTTTCCCTTTTGCCTTGACTTAGTTTATTTTATCTTGTATTTGATCGTATCTTTATCAAGATATAGCTCAATAGGTTGATTACACCTACTGAGTACCTTTGGTTTAGGTACTCAAACTACATTTCTATACCTTTTTATTGCATATTTAAGTACTATTTGTTGCTGCTAATTCAACACTTGTGTTGTGATTAGATTAAAGAGATTGGTGAGCTCTTGGAATTGGAGTTACCCCATTTTCATTATATTTATATATGTATAGTCTTTTGTTCCCAAGATATAATGTATTTAAATATTTCAGAACTTGTAGTACATATGTAGTTGCTCTTGTACTGACATTACTAGGTTGTAGGATAGTTGTCTATTCTTTATCTAACATTTGGATTAAATTTATTATGTTGTTATTATTAAAAGTCATAAATATGTTAATTCCAAACTTATATGCCATTTTCTACCAAATTAACCCATTGCCTATAGCCATGATCTATGGTTTGGCTTAGCTACTAGTGGGGTGTAAAAGGTGCCATCATGACTCATAAATCGCAATGTGAAATACTGTGATTGGTCACTAACATCAACTTCTTGTTGAAACTCAACCATGTCTTGTAAAATAGTTCTAAATGCAACTGCTTGAAATTATAAATGTTATCCTTTCAATGCACCATTCTGGAAGGTGGGAAGAATTGGCCCCAGAATTATTTTGGTAACTTATTCAAATTAGTGATGGACCCTCGCAGTAGTTTTCTTAACCATAATGTCATTTTTCTTGTAAGATATAATGGTAACAACCTAGGTCTTAAAGATTCCTGACTAACCCAGGTAAATTATATAAATTACGAATCACAGCAAAATTCATGATGTGCATATTGGGATTATCTATTGGCGGACCATCCAAAAGACCCTTCATATTCAGCCACTGGATCATAGCAATCCTAATATCACCAGTAGAACTAAATAGAGGTAGACTATACTTCTATGCAAACTTAGCGGAGTTCCTCCCCGCAGGGATAAACTATTTTTGACATACTTCCTTGATAGGTGAGGTAATATTGCCTTTAAGGGAATATGACTCGCTTTCCATGGGCATTTTCGGACTCTTGAAAAAATGTGATTCAAAGAATTGATGGTAACCATGGTGCCACTCTTCCTAACAAACCTGCTTATTAAGCATGGTCGGTCAATCAAGTAATACCCCAAAGGCTGTCTCCAGAGATATAACATTTATTGAGATCCAAAACTACCCTGATATAAGCCTTAATAGAGAAAGCGAAAAGTATGCGTCAGTACTTTGAATTTACTAGTATGATAAGTGAGGTAGGCTGAAATCTATGGTTTCATATGCATAAACAATACTTATTGAATGACATAAGTATAGCTGAATGAGAGTACATGCATGAATACATAAACTGTAACTAAGATAATGATAACACTGGCTACTGAGTTCTAAATATTGATTAACTGATATCTGAGTTTACTGATACCGTACAAATGATAACTAAGTAACTGTATCTGACAGTCCTGATTCTGTGGAACAATGCTGAGTTCCGTACTGAACTAGGTAACTATGTCTGACAGTCCTGATTCTGTAAAACTGAACTGAGTTCTATACTGACATGGTAACTTAAACTGATACTATGGGAGGCAATCATCTAACCGACATAACCCTTTCTAAATAGATTGGGGTCAAACCTGAACCCTAGTTTAAAAGGTGTCAGTACCATACCATGGGTAGAGACAAGCTGTGAGTTAACCCTCTCTGACAGGAAGCTCTTTATCAACTGTCGCTGGCAGGAAACTCATGTGAGATGTATCAACCCTTATCCAGCAGGTAGATATCTCAACCTACACTGGATACATAGTTCTATAATGAAGGGATTGCTACTAAGGTTCAAACCCTCTGCTCGTAGGAATTCATTTATTTATGGGTTAGCTCGGTGCTAAATCCTACTCCCAACTGAATAGACACTAAACTGATTTCCTAGTTTATACTAGGCTTGACTTAACTATTACTGAGTTTACTGAGTCCCGTTTACCGATAAAATACTACAAAATTTTGTTAGCTGACTGATTTTACTAAGGTCTGAACTAAATACTAAACTAGATGGGACTAATACTAACTCTACCAAGTTTTTCCTGAGTCCTGTAACTAACCTAGAGTTCTACTAATCATGACATGGATAAGATTACTCTGTAACTGATACTGGATCTTGGTAAACAGATAAATTATCGGGTATTAAAAACCCCCAGGACTCGATAGCATGAAAAGTAAAACATCGCATGACCTTGCATAGCATAAAAAGGCACACTTATTCATAATGCATTTATAGAGGCATTTTATCAAACACTTGCATGACATGAACTAGTATACATACTATAATGACATAATCTCATTATTACATTCACATGAGCAGTTCATCAAACACTTGGATGACATAGTATATACACATAATACTAAACAACATGTGAGCATCATATTCAATTCTAAATTCAAAATTCCATGGGTTTCAACATGAATTCAAATGATAAATCACACATATCAATTAATTTTATATCAATCTTCTAATAAATAATGAAATAGAAAACCCAATTAAAATAATACTCATGAATACACTTTAATTCCAAATCATAAAATCAATCTACTTGTAGTTTAAAAGAGTTTCTTGGACTCCAAGGTTGGAAGGAACCCTTGGATGAACACTTCACATACCTTGGTTGCTAAATTCTTGAAGAACAATGGTGAAATCTTGAGCCTTGTCTTTGAAATTAAATCACCTAGGGTTCTTGTTCTTGAGCAATTTGAGAGAAAGTGAGTGTATTTTGCTTAATGAGGGTTGAATATCATGTTTTAGGGCTGAATATGGGTGGGAAAAAAACCCAAATACCCCTAAGGACATGGCTTTTTAATGACTAAAAATCAAACTATCGACGTGCAGACCGATGCGCTACGTCATTGGCATCGACGCGATGGCTAATGCACCGCATTGAGACCGTATCGGTTCACTAGAATTTGCACTAAGAGAAGGGATAAATTATTTGTCGATGCGATGGACAGCGCGACACATCAATATCGCATCAACTCACTATTTTGGTCTCTCGGACATGGTATAAACGAGGTTCAAAAATATGAAACTTATTCGAAAACACCTACTGTCATTCCTGATCATGAATCAATATAAAGATCGAAACTTTAAGGTCATAAGAGTCATGAAATAGAGGTTCCAACTTACGAAGGTCTAAATAATACTAAGACTGAATACTTTGCTAGAATTTTTCTAAGTCTGGGACCCTTAACATACTTTAAGGGACTGAGTTAAGCTTAGGATTTTGCGGGGTCTTACAAGGTGTATACACTTCATACATTATGGAACTCGGATCAGATATGGTTCTATGAACTTATTTTACATTCATTCATCATTCATTTATTCATTCATATGCCATTAGTATATTGTTTGGTACTTATATCTAATGATCTTGTGTTGGGTTGTATAGGTAGAGGTTATGATAACTATTTGTTGTGTATCTAATTGAACCTTTCGATATTATGTTGTCTTGGTTAGGTATGTTTAGTCAGAACTAGATAGTAATAATATTATTGTTATAATGGTTAGTTCGTGGCAGATTGATTATGGATTGGTACCATAGGTTGTTAGTAAGATCCTGATCCTTTTTTCTTTTATGGTTAATTACATTATTGATAATTATATCATGTTTTGACATTATGTATATGATTCTACTAATATAATATGTTTTAAGTTAAAGATCTATTGGGTGATATGGTATGTTAAGTTGCAGATTCTACTATTTAGTCACAAAGTTTGTTCCTATTAAAGAGGGTTTATACTGTTGCTGGGTGAATAATTTCTCAAATATAATTATTTAAATAGGTTCTATGGCTTTGGAAAACATCCTTAATGGTGCCTGGGAAGTTCATTGGAGTGTAAGATTGATGGTCAACTCCATTAATCTACTTAAGAAGAAAGTTTCAGTAAGAGTACAACATACCTTAAGGGAGGAATGTACTCTTGCTTATTTTTTTACTAACATAATTATTTATATTTCAGGTAAATGTATATTCAAAACACTTCATGAGGTTCCAATCAATGAAAAAATAATCATCAACAATAAACATAGTGTTTCAAACATAAGAATTGAACAATTTGGTCATACAAATAATTATGTCTATGAACTATATTCACCGATAAATTTTAGTTTATATAGTAACTTTGAAACAGATCTAATTTATTGGTATACCAAATGATGTCTAAAATATTGTTAGTTGGTTATAATAGTTTACACTTGGTTAGTGCTTAAAGTATGATGAATGGTATAAAACCAAGACTCGTGTGGTAGAAGTTAATTGGTCATTCATAAAGGTTCCATTTTTAATATACAAATCTAGATTTCATTATATAATTCCTACAATTCAGTACTTTTGACTTAATTGGTGGTTTTATTCCAATTAGGTTAGATCCAATTTTTCAAAAAGTGTTGAAAACAAAGAGTCTTATAATGAATTTCAAGATCTTTCGTTACATGAATCTTAGAAGAAATTTCATTGAGAATTTAAGAACCTTTCTGGAAGCAAGATAAGAAAAGCCTTATCTTGAAGTCCTTTTGTAATCACCCTTCAGGTTATTTCCTCAATCATCATGTATTTTTGAAATTTTAGCTCTTCCCACAATGGCTATGGGTCATTTATGACTTTCCAAATCGGGTAGTTATTTTGATTTTAGGCCCATTTCCCTATTTTAGGGCCATCATTGTTAAGGAATTTGTCTTGGACCAAAGACCTTAGGTAAGAATTCTGACAATGTGATAAGCTCTAAAATGTTTATTTTAGGATATAGGAACCCCTGGTTCAGGTTCCAATGCTTTCGGACACATTTTGCACTATTGCACAGATTCTATAAAACCTGGTTCAGGTTCCAATAATTTCATTGAGTCTGGAATGTAGAATATTTTATGGTAGCATAGATTTTTTGCACGAACAAGGTTCTAAATGAATCCCGATCACCTGATCAATGTTCATTTGGACTTAGAAAAATCTTATGCCTCAAGTTGTGGTGCAACTACTTAAGTAATAGTAGCTTTGGAGATATTGAGCTACTTTTTTGGCCTTGGCTGTTGGGCTAAGGTAAATCTCTTTGTACTCTTTATCTGATGTTGATTTAGAGTCCAGGAAGCCGCATAAGAGACACCTATATTTTTTTACCCAACCACTTTTGTAAATTTATGATGCTTCAATGGTAGTAACTTAAGGGACCAATTTACCACTTTAGCAGCACCTAGGTGTTGAATTCCACTATCTTCACCCATTTTTATTCCTCATTTTATATCCCATTTTCCACCATTATTGAAACTTTGAGGCAAGGTAACTGTGGGGAATCATCATTGAAGCTAAGGTATGTTCGACCAACACACCTTGGCCTTTTCCAATTATTTTCCCCAACAAATTCCATCCTTTTCATTGTAAATTCTCAGAAATTAGGTCTTAAAATTCTTATATTTTATGAATTAATTTGTTCCTAGATTTATGATCCATTTATGCTTAACTTTTGAGCAGACACTCCTTTTCCTTTGAGGAACCTCATTACAAATTTAGTTATTGGATTTAATTGCTAGGCGCCACGATCTTATTATTGACCCATATTTTTATTAAAATATTTTTATAATGTGTAGATTATTATTTTTATAGAGTTAGGATATTTCAAGATCACAGATCAAGGACAAGAGAATAGAGGATAATTTAAGATTTTCAGGTCGGCATTGAAGTAGGCTTCAGTCGACTTTTCTTCATACGATGGTGTATAGTATAGATTGATTTCCAGGTAATGATTATAGATCATGTTTATGACTAATATATCATTACTTAGCCTAATTGGGAAAATTAGGGATAGAAAGGTGACCTAAACTTTAGGGTGAAATACTTCTTATGGCTATAGAATCCTATTACCCTAGATTATAATCATGTTAAGCATAGTTCAATATTGAGGATCCTTTAGTATTAGACTTTACTATCAGACATAGTGATTGGGATCATGGTTTCTCGATATATAGTGGGATTTTTATTCTAGTTATACCTATATTTTGGGCCCTAGGGTATGGTTACTATACCAGTTATTGGGAAGTATTCTACCTTTAGAGGGAGCGTGATTCTAGTTTATAGAGGTTTAGATGCTTATTTAGTATTATTTTATTGCGAGTGATGGCATGCATACCTTTATGTATATTCATGATCAAATAGTTGTATGATTCAAGCCAAACCATGATTTTATCATTGATTTTTAAAGAAGGGATTTAGTTAACCATTTCACTTTTGAAATAGATTCTTTTATAACGGGAATTGTACCACCTTATTTTTTTATTTATGAGATTTTGGAACTAAAGATGATATAAAAAATTAGACAAAGATTAATTCCAACCCATGGTTTATTAACTCTTTTACCACTACTATTTACTTTGATCGAGTGAGAGATTTTTAATCTTTCTACTCTATTATGTTTTTTTAGTTATGGTGTTGATCTTGGGCATTGGATTTATAGACATACACTCTTTTAGTCACAGTTTGACTCTATCCATTAATAATATATGCATATCTCTAATACTATATAGAGAACATTGATGCTAATGGTTATTGGAAGTCCTGGATTAGGACCAGGCAATGTATACATATAATCTCAAACCCTTAAGGGTTGATTCATCGGTGAGCCACAGTGCTTGAGGAGAGAGGTCGTTGTAGTTCCTGCCGTTTTGAGTTGTTGAGCTGGATGAGGTTTATACATTTGGTAAATTATGGAATTCAGATCATATTTATTATTACGGATTTAGTTTGCATTGATTTATTTATTCATATGCATTGCATATCAATAGCATAATATTTAGTTCATATAACTATCATCCTTATAGAGGTTTTATAGGTATAGGCTATGATGGTTGTTTGTTGTGAGTTTTATTAAACCTTTTGGGATTATGGTGGTTCAATTAAGTATAGTTTGTCTTCACTAGCTAGTTACTTTATAATTGTTATTATGTTTTTAGTCTGTGGTAGGTTAATTATTGACTAGTAAGAGAGGTTCTCTATATGGTTCTGATCTTTTTTTTTTATGTTAAATTTCAATATTGATAGTTATCTCAAGGTTATGCATTATGGTTAGGGACCTTGATTATGACATCACTAGATTTACTATTTGGTTTTAATATCGTGAGATCTTATGATGGTTACTCTAGATTATTACCTTGAGTAGTCCCATTTATATAGTGGACTTGTATACAATTATATAACATTCCTTTATTCTTTCTTTGCATATTGACTAGTGATATATGATTTTACACTTCACACCCTTATTACTATGACAATTGTATAGTTTATCCTTAGCGTACCACTACCTTTATCATGCTTTATTTCGTAAATAGTTGTCGGTTGTTACATATTTACTTTACATGTTATTTATGCTTGCATTATATAAGGAGATATGTTGGTCGATAGCTACTAGTACCGCATGCTTAATACTCATACTGAACGTCTACAACCTTTAGATAATCGGACAAGTTCTCGCCATTGTTGTATTCATCATGCAGAGAAGCTATGGTTTGTAGATTAGGGGTGATCTCCTAGTGTTCCAAGTATTACTACTCTCCCTCTTATTGATTAGACTGATCTATATATTGTATTCAAAAATGGATTTATGTTTACTCTTTACATTACTGTATACTCTTACTGTATTAGAAGCTATTCTACTGACTTCACCTGGTCATAGGGTTGCTTTATATATATATATGTTTGTGTGTGTATGTAAACATATATATATATATGTATATATATATATTTATATATATATATGTATATATATGTATATATATATTATATATGTATATATATGTATAGATATATTATATTTACTTTGTTATTTTATTTAAATCTCATGATAGTCCATTAGTACTTGTAATGGACTATGGGTTGGCTTACCTACTGGTGGATTATAGTAGGTGCCATCATGACCTTAGTAAATGGGTCTTGACAAATTTGTATCAGAGCCTAGGTTTTTGGATGTGTTTGTACAACAGCTAAGTGTCTAGTAGAATCATATGGATTTATGCGGAGAAGCTGTATCTTATCTTCGGGAGGCTATAGGGCATTCCTAGGATATTTTATTCTTGGCTCCTTATAGTGTCTTCGTATTTCTATAAACCTCAAGTACATTCTTTGACATTATTTGTTTCCTAATGTATGATACAAGATTATCAATTGAAGTGTACGAGACGTTCGTTGGTCTTTCTAAAGTTTTAGCTCAGATTCAGGCTGGGAGTTAGTTAATAATACTGAAGATCTTCAGCTTCAACCAAAGTATTTTGGGCTAGCCTAGGATTCGTAAGATTTTATGACCACATCAGCCTTTTAATATTTAGTATTAGGGATTCTGAACGTTATTCATATACCTCACAACCAAAGATGATATCAGATACATATACCAGTTGCAAGACTAAAGTTGTATTTGTTTATGTTTAGCACGATTCCTTGTTGGTTTTAGAGTATGAGATTGGTTATCTTCATTGGGCCATAAATACTCGTATGCTACGTCCTTCATAGAATGAGATGGTGCATGGATTTATTGAAGGATTCTTTTTTCCACTCTATTTGATGTTGGATCATTAGATAGCAGCTGAGTTATCAATTCCTCAAGTTATTGATCATGTAAGGACCATAAAGAGAGAATGTATTTGTATATATGGAGGTGGCTTTTAGGAAAGATGTGGTGGTAAGTGTAGTCATAGTTCTCGCCAAACCTTACGGAGTATTAGGTGTGGGTTTTAGGATGTGGCTGCCCTTCTGGACCAGTGGATGTAGTACCTCAGAGTATTCAAATAACTTTTTTTAGTTGTTCCGACATTGTACATTTGTCTTGTGAGTTCCCTAGACCTGAGTTGGTTTTCCATATAGGATTGATAGAGGTTCCTCAAAATACTAGAGATTCTGAGGTGCGTTAGGATTGTCACAAGGCGACCAAGGCCTTAGCCGTGATGGGCAACCCAAGCCAACTAAGGTTTGAGATGACTTCTTATCCTTACATCATAATCTTAGTATAATATGAAATTTACGAAATCCATCCCATTATATTGGAAGTTGAATAAATATTAGAATGAAATTCATAATTCAAAACCAAATACGGAAAATAGTAACCCAATAAAATCTACAAAGCCTATATTGTTAAAATATCTAACAAGTTGGGACATGACCGTGACTATGAGAAAAGAAAAACTGAAAGTATTGGAATGGTAAAATGACTATAAAGTAACAATGCCTTCTGAATGAGGAAGGTATCACCACTCCTCACAAGCTGTCAAGTAGAGAAAACAAACACCTTAATGCTAAAAAGAATCACATGAAAAGGCCTCTGAATTAATATCACCTGCATATTTCTAGAGTATGTAAATATGAAATACAGGATGAACCGATGAAAATATCGCCAGTAAGTCAAATTCAAAAGCAACCTTCCCAACTTTTATTTATAATCTAACACAAAAAAATGTAATAGAGACTAAGATTCCTCATTTTCCCAAACCTATATAACTCGTTCTATAGGAAAGACCTTCAGAAACACTCTATCGTCAACTTTACACTCTATCTCTCTTCATCTCAAATCCGTGTATGAATTTTGGATACATTAAGTCATCTTAAACCTTTCTCTAATAACCTTGACTTCTTCCATATCTTGATGTACCAAATCAAGTCCAACAATCTAGTCTCACCCGCCTTATATCACCCAATCAGTGATCTATATCTCCTACTATATGAGGCCTCAAAAGGAGCCATTGGGATGTTGGAATGATAACAATATTTATAAAAGATCTCAATGAGCAGAAAGTAATAAACCCAACTTTATTTAATGTCAATTAACTAGGCCCTTCGTATATCCTCTACGGTTTTAATAGTTCACTTTGATTTCCCATCCGTTTGAGGATGGAAAGTGATACTAATGTTTTATTGAGTTCCCAACCTTTTCTGGAACGATCACCAAAAATGAGAAGAAAACATTGTACCTCAATTAGATATAACGGAAATTGGGGCGCCATGCAACGGGATATCTCCTAAATGAGAAATTTCGCATAATCTTCTCCTTAGTAGTTAGTCCTCATTGGCAAAAATTGAGCGGACTTAGTCATCCTATCAACAATGACCCAAATAGAATTGTACTGATTTTGGGAATGCAGATGACCGATAAAAAATACATGTTAATCATCTTTTATTTCTATAAAGGCAGAGCTATCTCTTGGGAGGTGACACCCAGTCTCAAATGATTAACTTTTACTTGGTAACAATTCAATAACTTGAAAACAAAATTTGCTACATCCCACTTCATATTATTCCACCAATGCATCTCTTTTAAGTCATGGTACATCTTTATCGAACATGGGTGAACCTTATACCTAGACTCATGAGCCTCAATCAAAATCCTCTCCTATAACCCATCTAAATTGGGAATACATAACCTTCCGCGATATCGCAGACCATCATCTATCCCAATTACATATGCCATAACTTTTTTTGTTGACCCACATCATCATCGATTTCCATAAGTATAGGATCATAGACATATTTATATTAACTTTGTCTCCAAAGTATGTTTTTTCCACTTCATGAACAAGCACTCAACCATCCTAGAAATCCAAATGGGCGAACTCCCAAATTTGCCAACTGGTGAATGTACTTCACCAACCCTCTATTCTCCTCCTCAACATGAGATAAACACCTCATGGAAAACTTGATAAGAACATCAACAAACAACATTAGCTTTAACTGGGTGATAATGTAGGATCATGTCATAATTATTAAGAGATTCAATTCACCTCTTCTACCTAAGGTTTAATTCCTTCCAGGTGAATACATACTAAACACTTCTATTGTTTGAGTAGATGTCTACGTACACTACATACAAATAGTGATGCAAAATTTTTAATGCAAAAACCACAACCGCTAACTCTAGATCATAAGTTGGGCAATTTCTCTCATGCACCTTAAGCTGTCTAGAAGCATAACCCACAACCTTTCATGACCGAGACGCATCAGAGTACATAACAAAACCCTTATTTCCTTCTTGAAGAAAGAAGAAATAGGGAGTAGTGAACTAATCTTTCAGTTTCATAGAACTGCCCTCGCAAGAATCAAATCATAAAACCTTCACCTTCTTCTGGGTCAATATCATAAGCAGGGAAGCAATAGATGAGAAATTCTCCAGAAATGTTTGATAAGAGCCTGCCAAGGCCAGGAAGCTCATAATGTTGGTTGAAATTATCTATTTAGACCATTTCCTTACCACTTCATTCTTATAAGGGTCCACCTTAATCCCTTAATTAGAGACAACATGCCTAAGAAAAGTCATAACACTCAACTGACATTCACTCTTAGAAACTTTTTCATAAAAAGTATGATCCCTAAGGGTTGGCAACACAACTCAAGGGTTGTTGGCATAAACCTCCTCACTTTTTGAGTACACCAAGATGTCGTCAATAAATCTATGATTACAAAATCCAAAAATAGTTTAAATGCATTGTTCATAAGGTCCATGAAAGCAGCAGGAGGATTAGTCAATCCAAAAATCATGACCGAAAATATTAGCTCCCTAATCTTTAACTGATGGTAACCCTAATGGAGATCTATCTTTGAAAAACACTTATCATCCAGAAGTCGATAAAATAGGTCATCAATCCTAGAAAGTGGATACTTATTTTTCAATGTGACCTTATTTAGTTAAGGGTATTCTATACACATCTTCAGAGACCCATCTTTCTTACGCACGAAAAGCACCAGAGCACCCCAAGTAGAAATAGTTTGATGGATGGATAAAACCCTTATTAATAAGGTATTTTAATTACTTCTTTAGCTCTTTTAAATACACTAAAGTCATCCAATACGGTGGAATAAAGATGGATGGGTATCATTTAGAAGATCAATCCCAAAGTTTATTTCCCTATAGAAAGAAATCTATTGAAGATCATCGGGGAAAGCAATGAAAAATTCATACATATGAAAGGATTGAGAGGACAGACTTTCAGAGTTAGAATATTTGACATGAAACAAATGATACAAACACCCCTTGGATATTAATTTTTTAGCCCTACAACAAGAAATAAACTTCCCCAAAGGTAATAGTTAACTCCCTTCCCATTCCATCACCGATTCATTTGGAAAATGAATGGTAACCTTTTAAGTCCTATAGTAAAAAGTATCATAGAACAAGTGAATCCAGTGAATCCGTAATAATACATCAAAGTCCACCATATCAAGCTCTATAAAATCTACTATAATCTACTTATAAAAGATGGACACAGTACAACCCCTATAGATTTTTCTAGCATTAATAGACTTACTTATCAAGGTATATATTGAGAAGGGTTCAAAAAAAATTTTAGGAAAAAATAAAAATTATGCAGCCACATAAAGAGTCACATCAGATACGGTGAAATTTGGATCAAGCAAGACATATAAGCAATAGCATCTGGGGATTCCTTAGATTCCTGACGAGTTATAAGTGCATATAAGCAGTTACGACTATTCTTCATCCCTAAGTAATACTCTTCACTACAAAAATTAAAGAAGTGGCAATGGAAGTCTTATTAGCACCATATTAACCCCTATCCGAAGGGCAATCTTATTGCATATGACCTTGCTAACCATAATTAAAGCACAAGTTCCTCCGTTCATCATAATATCCATGTTTAGGATTTCAACAAATGTGATAAGAAGGGAAAGGTAGGTCTGACTAAGCTACATTGGCCTAATTTTGGGAAACCTAGGACTTTGGACCATTGCTAGGTTGGAAGCCTAATCAGCTAAAAGCTTGGGGAATAGAGCACAACCTGATGTATGAGAATTACCCCAAGTTTACTTTTTAAATAACTGCCTAACCCTTTTTCACTATTTTGTTGGCTCATATCCTTCTCTACATACTTAGATTTCTTAATTAGACTTTACACCATTTTGGCCTTTTATATTTTCTCACACTCCTCCTGTTGCTTATAAACCACCATCCTTGATATATCTACCACATTACTTAGAATAGCAGTTTTATACTCAAGTAACAAATTACAAGAAAGGCCCAAAGCAAACTTTCTCATTGTAGACCTCATTTTAGATAAAATCTCAGGAGCATATAGAGATTGTTGGGTAAAATTTAGTGACTATTTTTTATCACTCATTTTCTCTTACATTGGGTACGCAAACTCCTTATCTTTGGTTTCCCTAAACTTCTAAGGAGAGAAGTAATCAAGGAAAGCGTCAGACAACTCTTCCCATATAGCTGGTTAAGAATTTTCACCCGTAGAATATTCCCAATATTTACCCCACTGGTAAACCACCCATTTCAACTGGTATGTTGTAAATTCTACCACCTCTATATTACTAACATGCATAACTCTAAAGATCTTTTCCATCTCATCCACAAACTCTTGAGGACATTCTTAACCTTAGAAAAAGTAAAAGTTTGAGGATTCATCCTCATAAATTGATCAACCCATGTGACCTTAAATAAGTCAATTATAGGAAAAATATGGTTAGATCGATGGGACTACAATGCCACTATCTGAGCAAGAATTTGAATGGGTTGATGGAACTCAACATTTTAGACATATCTTTAAGGAGATTGAGTACAATTAATATTACCTCGATAAGCATGAGGTCTACTAGTTGGGGTTGGAGTAACCCCAGTGGAAGTATTAAAGTCAGATGTACGGGCACTATTCTGAGTCTACATTCCATGGGTAGGGCGAAGCTTCTTAGCTTTTACCTTAGTTTGGACGATGGCTCTAGTTGAATTTCTACGGCTATAAGATCTTTGTGGAGGCATGATCTAAAATAAGAGAAGGTCATGCGTTAGAAAAAAATCACAGTAACTAGATCCTCTAACATGACATAAAACACAAAAAAGGAAAATATTCTTAAATGCCTTGTAGCCTCCCCCATAAAATTATGGTATGCTATACACCCATAAATGGGACACTACTTGACATCTCTTTGTAGAAACCTAGTGACCCAAAATAGTCCTCTAATACAAATATTATCATTACCCAAATGGGGTCGTGGATGTGACGGGCTCTCCTGGACAATTAAGGCCTAAAATTACCCTTACACTTCCATTATAAGAGTAGTATAATTAGAAGTTTGTTGAATCCAACCCAATATATTAGAAGTTCAATAAGAATTGGAATAAAATTCATAAGTCATAACCAGATCTTGAAACTAGTAACCAATATCATCATAAGTTGGGACAAGACCCCGACTATGAAAAAAGAAATATCAATATGAGAATATTAAAATTACATAAAAGTAACAATGCTTTTTGGATGATGGAGGGCTTGTCACTTCTCACCAGCTATATAGTAAAGAAAACAAATACCATAATGTTGTATAGGATCACAAGAAAAGGTCTCTAAACCTACATCTTGAAATGGTTTAGTGTTAGAGGATGGTCATTATTGGGGGTACTGGCATGCAACCCAAGGAAAAGGATAAAACATTATTTTACCAAAATCAATCATAAAACACATATTCATTATCCATAATAATAGTAATGTATGAGATAGGGACAAGGTATGTAAGGACATAATGATATAATGTTTAATCCTCATGTCGAGCATACTCCCCACTTATGACTGGTAAGCCATAAGCCTAATTACCCAAGGTTTCTCGCTAGGTTAGGGCTTTTAGAATTTTTTATAACTTTAAATAGACTAGTCATTAGTCCAAAGAGTGTCCCCATAAGACTAGTTGAGATGTTATGCCTTCAGTTAGCGGTAAATCACTTAGTACTGTAGTTTTGGATTCAGACGCTCGATCTGAGTTTGGACCCATTCAAATTCATACTTCTTTAGGTACCTTAAGATTTTGGATTTTGATTTCCACCATGATATGTTCACCTTTGATTCCTATCTTTTAGTTTGTATTTGTGCTGAATTAGGGTTTTAGTACCCATCGATGACTATATGCATTGGTATTTTTATATTGGTTATTATATATCTTTGTGTAAATTTCATATATATTTAAATACCATTGTAGATGATTTCTTTTAGGGGTGGATTGAATGGATCAGTGTTGTATTTCCATTAGGGTGTAGCATTTCAATTAAAGTCCATTTCACTAGTATTATGAGCTTTGAGTGGTATTTGGTTATATTTTCCTTTTCCCCGCTGCATCTTTTGTTGTTGTTGCTATTGTTATTATTTTTGTTGTTATTGATTAGTTATTAATAGATTGCTAGACTAGCATTATCTAATTAATGTCCCCTTCCTCAGGATTTTATTTGTTGGCTTAGATGGATAAGCTTGTTGGTTAGTTCTCTCACTTTTAGTAAGGTTAGTTCAGTTGTTGAGTGGTTTTTAAAGGTGAAGGTAGGTTTGGAATTTTATGGTTTTGTTGTAGCTTTAGACTTGAAAACTTAGTTCTAAATGCCTATTTCTAAGGTTGATTCTAAAGGCCTATCTTTCTGGTTGTTGGGTTCATCTTCCAATGAATAATTTAATCTTAGTTATTACTATAGAGTGTGATACTCCATTATCTCTATGGTTTAATTCTCATTCCAGTTGAGTTAAGGATGATGGAATTGGTTTATGTTTGTCTATGGTTATTCTTGGTTGCAGATCGAGTATTGGACTGGGCAAATTCAAGTTAAGGTCCTTTTCGTCAGAGTTGTTCGAGTTTTAACTACTATTAGTATTCATTGAAACCTTGATGTTTTTTAAATATTTCCTTGAGGCTTATGTACACCAACAAATATGGAGTAAGTTTGTTGTGTCCTCAGCAGATAATTTTTCATCAATTATGATTTTGTTCTTTAGCTACATTTCAATTTTGTCTTTGGCATGAACAAGTAGGGATATACCAAATTTATGATAGTAATTTCTATGTGGGTATTTAACAAAAGTTCAGACTTGTTGGCTCATGTTATGGATTTGACTTTTATGAATTGCAACTTGCAGTTGAGCTATAATTTTGAGTATGAATCCTTACTTATCTACAACATTGTTTTGGATAGTTGTGATTGAGTAGTTATGCATCATTTATAAAGTTATACTTTTGGAATGCGTAGATTGGGCACAACCTCCATATCAAGATTTATGTCTGGGAAAAATTTATTTATAGGCTAGCTAATCTTACTATTCATCTACCTATTTGATCTTCCTCATTTAAGATTGATTGATGTTGATAGATGTTCAAGTGATAGTCCAGTAGATCTTCATGATGGTTTCTTTAGCTTTTGATGTTGGTTTTCAATCATTGCTAGAAATCTTTAATATTTACACAGTAAAAAGAGTGTACGCAACTTGAACAAATTATGTTTTCAATCTCAGTTGGTGAAGAACTCGGGATAAGATCCAACTATTTTAATTTATTCCTTTGGTTGTCTTTACATTGGTTGAGTTTCTACTCGGATGTGCTCGTATCGGTGTAATATTAGTGTATTATGATTTATATTTGCGTGCATCAATCATTCTTGGTTCTATTGGAGGACATTTGTTTGTAGTGGTTGAGTTTTCTCTATTTTGAAAGTGAAGTAAGATAGTTGTGGAAAATGGGATTACTATAGAAAAAGCCCTAGGAAGCGTTCTCGTACTGTAGTGGTTATTTCAAATATGCTTTGTGTATATAGTCCTAGTTCTTTGCTTTTTTTTTTGGATATTTTCAGCTCTTTCTAACCATTGATGTTTACGAATGAAATTCCTTTTAGTAATGGATATGTTAATGACCCTCAAAGTCATTTCCTTAATTTTTGCACATTACCAATATTTTGAGCCTTCCCAAAGTAGTTATAGTTCATTTATGAATTTCTAAAACTATAGGTTTGATTATCAAGAAGTTTATTTAGGTTTTATGGTCATTTCTCTGTTTCAGAGCCATCTTTGTTAATAAAATGTTTTTTGACCAAAATTCTTAGTTAATGACCATAAATGAGAATTATGATAAATCCATCAACTCTAGAATGTTTATTTAGGCTAGGGGGACACTTAGTTCAGGTCCTAAGGCTTTCAAACTCGTTTTGGGCTGTTACATGGATTCTATAAAATATGGATCTGTAGGTGTTGTTCCCACATTTAGTTGAAATGATCTCAAATAATTTTTTTTATAATTTTATTGAGTTTAAATTGTCAAATTTGGTATGGTAATATAGTTTGTTTGCGCACACAAGGTTACAGATGATGACTTAGCACCCGATTATAGTCCATTTGGACATAGAAAAATCTAATGACTCGCGTGGTTAGAGCCTATGCTTAAGAATAGAAATTACTGTTTTGCAGTAGTTGCTTTAGTGACATAGAGCTGCTTAAGTGGCCTTGGCTATTAGTTTGAGGGCCGCATAATCTCTCCTTGTCCACTTTAGTGGACAGGATGCCATTTTAGCTACTCTTGCCTTTTCTTGCCCGAACATTTTAGCAGACTTCTACCACAATAAAAATAGTTGCTTAAGTAACCAAGTGAGCACATTAGCCATACTTGCGATGTTAAATCCCCCGTTCTGTTATGAGTGGCAATTTACCACTCATTTATATATCAATTCTTTCATACTACTGTGATTAAATTGATGATGTAAGGCTAATTCATGAATTAAATGCACTAATTTCTTTTGTTTGTGATCAAGGAAATTCAGGAAAGATGAATAAGGTTGAAGCTGGAAAGAGGAAAAGGCGAGCGACGCAGCAAAAATGGGCTAAAGAGGTATTCCAGGACACGAACCTCAGTTGCTGCTATGGCAATTTGAGGGTCGTGATTGCGATTGGTCCACACAGGAAAAATAGCTGTGATCATGAACTGATGCCCCACAATCGTGATAGTCCATTCATAAGAAGAGGACGTTATCGCAACAAAAGGGCTACGATCGCAAACATTGGGATAAATTATATAAGTAGTGATGGAATTTCACAAGGTTCAATCCCAAGACAAAAAAGGGCTGACCCCTAATTTTTCCAGCATCCAATTTTTAGTTTGGAGTGTGAAGAACACTATTTTTTAAGTGATAAACAATTTGTGAGTGATTTCCAATAGAAATTTTATCTACTTGGTTGGATTTAAAGGTTGGGAATACATTTTTTTTGCCTTCCATGGATGAATTGAAAGCTAATTTTTGTATATATCTTTTCTTTATTTCCATGAGTAGCTAAATTTATTTCTAGTGGTTATGCTCGAATAAGAGGTGACTAATGCATGGATGTTGATTATTTGTCCATGTAATTAGTTATTTTTAATGGATTTTTCCTTGGTTTCATGTTAATTGAGAATTGGGAGTTGCAAACCTCAATTATCTTGGAACCCATATCATCCTTGAAAGAGTGGGTTCAGGTGAGGAATAACTATGCACAATAACATGAGTTAGGTCATTTAATAGCATCTCATAGAAATGAAGATAGTAATTAAGGCAATAGATTGGTATATTTGCTACACTTGTGAGGTGTTTGAAAGAACCCACTTTTGAGAATTGGTGTTTTATTGCAAGATTATCACCAATACCCTTTAATCTAGCTTACCTAATACTCTTAACTAAAATTGGATTAATTGGTAATGACCCATGCATGAATCCCACCTATTATTGCATAGCCCTAAGGCTTCTCCCCATTTGATTTCACTCTTTGATATTTCAACTTCATAATAATGTTCAAGTATTGTTGTAAAAAATTACTCAAACCAAACCCCTCATTTACATTTATATGTTATTTTATTTTGCACTACGGGCTAACATCTAGTTTACTACCAACACTCGTAGGATTTGAACTCTAGTCTTCACTCCTTGTGGATTTGACCCTAAATAATTTATGGGTAAATATATTGACAACGGTCGAATTATACCCAATTTTGGGAGTAAATTTGATCGTTACAAAAAAAGGCGCTATTGTCGGGGATTGAAGCATAGTTTTCACTATTGTAGTGTTGTTAGTGGCCATTGGTTTGCCATAGTATTTTAGTTTACATTATTTTTTAATTTTGTATTTTATCGAGAGACTATAATAGCATAAATTATACCATGAGCTAATGCAGTAGTAATGACGACTCTTTTGACGTGCATCTTGAGGATATGGATCACCTCAGAGATGTGGGTTGAGCTAGTGCTATTCATATTCTATCATCAGAAGAAAATAGTTTATTTCACATTACTAGTATGATGATTTATTTCCTTCAAATTAAAGGATTATTTGGAGGCCAAGAACAATAGCATGCTAATCTACATCGAAAGAACTTTATTAAGGTGTGCTCTCAATTTGACATTGCCCAGGTTTCTCAAGAATCAATTTTATTGCATAATTTATCATTCTCTTTTATTGGAGAAGTGGTCTTTGCCTATGGGATATATCACTTTATTTGTGAGCTCACAGAAGCATTCGTTGATAGGTACTTTCCTTCTTCTCGAATGTTACAACTAAGGGACGAAATCACTAATTGTCTCCTACATAATGAAGAGCCATTGTATAATGTGTGGCATAGATTCAATGATAAGATAATGCAATTTCCAAATAATGTGGTTCCAGACAAAATGCTTATTCAAATTTTCTATAGGGAATTTAATCAATTGAACAAGATAGTGGTTTATAATACGGTCGAGCGTTCTCTTGTCTAATTATCTTATGGTGTTGCCACAACTTTGTTAGATCAACTGATCATCTAAAATAAAGGTCAGAAAACAATAGATAACTAGGTGACCGTAGGGGCTTCTTTTGCATCTCTTGTGAGCAAAGAACAATGGAAAAAGAAGAGAAGATAGATGAGAATATGGCTATAGTGATGACTAAACTTGATCTAGTCACCTAGTATGCAATTGAAGATACTTCTATGGCAGTAAATGTCATTAATTCTAAGTTTTTTAAGGGTTATGATGATGAGGAAGGAGATGTTATTTATAAGGAAATCTTATCTAACCAGTTAGATGGTTTTGGCCCTACCTATAAATGGCAAAGTGGTAGTCAATTAAATCATTTTCTTGTTCTCAAAGAAAAAGGAGAAAAGATAATTTCAGTCTATAGAAAGACTGTTTATGAATAATAGATGTCTGGTTGTTTTTCAAGTCTTGTATAAGAAACCAAAAAAGTAGGAATAATAAATTATCTTTTGTGCGATAGGAATATTCATGATATTTCAAAATAAAGGAAAAAATGATCAGTTCCTTCATGGAAATCAATTAATTCCAATTTTAGATGTTGATGAAAATATATGTAAGTAGTTTCATTTTTTTTCCAATCAATATCCATAACGTGAATGTTCAACATCTGTCGAGACTTAAAATATAGCTAAGTTATGATGACCGAATTCATTAACAGGAGAAGTTACATTATCAAAATGAAATTCCAATAGTACTCGTTTAAGACATGTTTTATCTTTCAGCTCCACCTGCTCTTCAAATTTATTTTCATATTTTGTTTGTTAAAAAAATAGGAAAAAGAACTTTCAAACTATTAAATCACTACCATGTACATTTCTAAGAACTATACATGTTGTAAAATAGTCATTCTAGATATCCTTTTCGCATCCAATTATATTTTTTCATTTAAACCTATTAAATCATTCCTTGTTCTAAGAAAAAAATAGAAATGATAATTTCGATCTACAGAAAGACTGTTTATGAATAATGGATGTCTAGTTGTTTCTCAAGTCATGCATAAGAAACCAAACAAGTCTTCTTTTGTATTTTTCTAAAGAAAAACAAAAATATTTTTTGTTTGACCTATCAGATTTGTTTAATTAATATAAGCACTATGTGAGTTTAATATATCTTATTTCCAATCATGATAAAACATAAATGTTTTTTGTTTGACCTATCAGATTTGTTTAATTAAGATAAGCATTATGTGAGTTTAATATAAATTGTTTCCAATCAAGACAATCTTGGACTTCGATTTAACAACCTTAAGATTATAGTATTTAGAAATAAATATTACTCATAACCAGTGTTTAGATGTGGATGCAATCCAGAGTAAGAATTATAGGCTCTAAGAAAGATGTAATCAAAAACAAATTAGTGGGGAAAATAATTATTTGAGTAAAAGTAATTGAATTAAGAGGTAAAGTAGCCCTATCCAAAACTAAAATAAGATATTACTGATTGAGAAAATTATCCACTAAAGCAATTCCTTGTTACTTTTTGCAAAATATTGTTCAACAGAGAGATTCACTCACTGCACTTAAATTTTTACACATAAATAACATAGCTCTTCCAACCAGAAATATAGAAAACAAAAATAAATGAAAGATGTCTTGGATTTATTCAATAAGATGTTTCCTCTCTGAAAAACACAATATTCATTATCTTTTTCAGGTACTCTGGAAAATATACACAAAATATTCATTGAATACATTAAGACATTACATAACTTGATATATATCACCAAACATAGTAATATTACACTTCCTAAAGTTATTAAAGGTAGAATCCTACTTATAAATCATAAGCTACCATTTTTACTATTATTGTATCTTTGATGAGTTGTACACCCCAGAAATTTTTTCGTATTTGGATAGCTTAGTGTTGCATTTTTAGTCTCTACAAATGATCATTTTTGATGTTAGTATTGATTACGAAACATTTGAAAGAAAAGGATGTTAATATTAAATCAGCATCAAGTGTCACAGCGATCAACTTTTGACAGCTGCAACGGTCCAAAAATTTTCATAGCAATTCATAATAATGCAACAACCAAAACATGATTTCCAGCAGGTGACCCCTGAAGTTCTTTTTGAAAGTCATTTTTTAGAATTTCATATCCATTCTCCAACTTAAAATGCCCTAGAACAAACACTCTCTCCTCTCCGCTTCATCCCACATCAAGAAAAGTCTCTCACATGTAATTCTAGGAGTTTTCAAGTATTTCTCACATGAAAATTTGGAGTGTTTAAAGTCTTTTCACTTGAATTGCAAAAATTATTATTTTAAAATCTTCGTTATTGTCTAAAATTTGATTTTTTAAATTAGTGTCCTGCACTACTCTATTGAGAATTTAAAAATGAAAGTTTTTCATGACTATATCTCCTTGATGCATACTCTCGACTCTTATTTGAGACCTACTTTGATATTTGATTTTTAGATTTTTGGATTGCTTCTGTAAAGATGATTCATTGAAAATTTACTGTCACCACCCATAATAGTTGATGATTCTGTATTGTAATTGCAGATTTATATCAAAATGGGGTTATTTGACCTAAGATAATATATTTTAAGGACTTTGAATTTATGACTCCTAAATGGTTAATGAATTTCAAAAATGATTTGAATGATTTTCAAGGATCATCTTATACATGATTTTGGCATGATGGGTATAAGAAATTGATGATAGACCTAATAGTTAAATGAGAAATGAGATTGATGACTTGCAAATCTCGGTATGATGATTCCAACTATGGTCTATGTCCTTAATGAAAATGAAATGGTTTTTAGTTATATTTGATGACATAAAAAGATAAAATATGTGATTAAAGAGAATTATATGGTTCACCGAAAAGTTATAAGTCCAAATAGTTCAACACCCAAGACCTACATTTTGTCGATATAAAGATGGTTCAATTTTTAATTGGAAAACCTTGTATTTCTTTCTATAAGGATAATTATGTTGGCTTGAATGATTGAATCTCAATCCATACGGAAAATATGGATTGGGTTTTAGTCATTCGAGCTTTGGTCGAACCCACATAACCTTTTGTGAACTAACGATTGTGATACCATCTCGTTTAGAACTAAAGAATAGAAGGTCAAAGTTTTAACTTTTGTATCCCTATATAAGTCTTATTTTTAATGTTTTAGTTTTACTTTTATGGTTATTTTATATGAAGCATATCTTATCACTTTTGTTGTTTTGCGTACCAATACATTCCATGTATTGACCGTCATTGAGTGCCACATTGTTCCATGACATAGATTCAAAGATGCATTCTTGTGGTTCTGTGCAGTGGTAAATTGTTTGGACATCTTTTTATTTGGTGAGCCCTCATTCTTCAATGGAAAATTTGATTCAGATTCTAGAATTTTTAGTGATGATATTGTCGAGGCCTTATCCCAATTTAGATAGTTCTTTATGTTTAGATGCTTCATAGACTATTGTTGATGTAGGAGAAGTTTTCATATTTTTTAATAGTTTTTATTTGTAATTGTTGAAGAAGCTTAATGATTTCAGACCTGTTGTTAAATTCTCTCATTAGTGTAGTCTTCCATAAAAATTAATTAAATGTTCATAATGAATTCTAAGAGGTTCAAGTGTCCTTGGGTGTCTATGAAATTGTATCTAGTAGCATTTTAATTATGGGTATGTTATACACCATACTTGTAATCTGAAAGTTATAGGGTGTTTAAGAAATACTTCTCATTCTTCCATACAATAGATTGTGCAATAATGTTCCATAAGAACGTTATCTAGATTCCTAGATGCCTCTAATTTCGATACATATGCCTCATGTTTAAGGTGCTAGACGTACAAAAGTTTAGATTCCTAACGATGCCATTCTTTCTAATTGAGTCATCAAAAATCTATAAGACTGCAGAAGGACTACTGAGAGTAGTCCATTAGTATGTTAAGGTATGTTAATTTTAAGCACAATACCTCTATCCATATTACTAGTGCAACAATTCAAAGTAAGTTGTGTATCCTGGCCTTTTCAAAAACCTTGTTGCAGATGTCGTACTTAAGAGAAAATATATGGATCTAATTATTGGATAGTATATCGACCCTAGAGATAGTCCAAGTTTGGGTATTATGACGTATGAGTTGGATGATGATCTCAAAGCCTAATGTATGGAGTCAAAATTTAGAAGTTGAGGGTGTAGGTAGTGGATGAAAAAAATATGTAGCAAAAGTGTTGTACACTTTAAGTTAGTGATCGGTGTGGTTTGTCCTTATAGTGTTGGTTAAGAGGTGGCAAAATTAGCAAATTTTATGGTACTAGGTAGAAAAATAGTGGTTAATTAAAATGTTGTTGAATTTAGTTGAAATAAGGAAGGAGCTAGTGATGGCTTGTCATTGTGATAGTAATGAATAAGTGTAGGTTATTTATAGAATAATTGAGTGGTTAAGCATGTACATATGTAAGTTTGAATTTGGGATTTTTGGAGAAACTCCTTTTTGTTTATAGAATAATGAGCATAGTTTAAATAAATATATATATATATATATATATATATATATATGGGTGAGTATCTAGTTGGTATGCTTTCATTGATTCATATGGAGGAGGATACATATTTACTATTTAGTGTTCCTTTGAATTGTATTGAGGATTTTCTATATCTAAATGGACTTTGTTGAGCCTCTTGGTATAATTTTTAAAATTTCATCGAATTGGGAAAATATGAAATTAGAGTTTTAAAGCTAGTAGACTAAGTGGTGGAAAATGGATTGACAAGTGTTAGATAACCTGGAAGATTTTTCCATGAGAGTTAAGTTTTAAGATTATGGCTATATAGGTTAAAGGAAGTTAAGAGTTGTGTCTCTAAATTAAATGTCTTAGAACGAAGATAATATTTTTCAAATATAAGATTTGGGTGAGGTTAGCATTCATGTGTATAGTGATACCCCTGTGTCTCGAGTGTTGTACTTATAGATCTTTATAAATAATAGATCAACAAACCTAAGATTGTGACCTTTGAGCTAAGAGGGAGATACTTAGATATTGAACCAAGATAGATCTTAAAATTAAGGGAACAATGATTTTCAGAAAAGGGTTATGTTGTGTTCCAGATCAATCCATTCTCTTACTAGCGCATAACTCATACTTGTATTTAAAAAGGAACTCTTCCTATTTATTATGCATTCCATTTATTATTATGTCTAAGATCTAGATTCCCTATGCACATTTATGTCCATGATCTAACCCTTTAACACGAAGAAATAATGTGTCTCATGCGATCTATGTTTTTCTCTAAATTTCTAATTTTCCATCTATGAGGTTGTGAGGCATATGATCCATAAAATAGTATATTATGTTATACTCTTCCTTAATCAACTATGCTCTACACTATATTATGAACTTGTATATGCCAATGTCTAAGGTCCATACACTTTTTTCAAATTCATATCCATGTTTCGCTCCTCGAGGAAGGATAAAATAATTCATATGGTGATTTGAGTATCACCATTGTATTCTATGAATCCAAACTCTTGTTAACCATCTCATGATCTATGAACTTATGTTCTTGGTATGTATTCTTTTCATAAGATCTCCTATTTTGCATTATGTCATGTTATGCCTTATTTGGACTGAGCAATATCAATACCTAGAAATACTTCAGTCTATAGAGGTGATTAGTTTGGAAATGCCAAAAGCAATGTTGCTTCAAATTAGTGAAACTATATTGATCATTGTTGGTGATAATAATATCATCAACATAAACTACCAAATAAATGCATATATTTGGTTCAGAATTCTAACAAAATACTAAGTGATTACATCCACTGTACAGCATGCCAAACTCCTAAATTAATGATCCAAACTTTCTAATAGGTCTTGAGGGGAATTTTTTTGACCATAAAGATACGTGTAAAATCAACATACAAGGCTAGTAGACTACCTCTAAGGAACTAAATTAGGTCTTTTCTCTATATCTACTTATTCCTTAAGATTAGCATGTTGAAAAACATTCTTAATGCTCAAATTATAAGGAGGATAATTATGAATGGAAACCATTTATAGATAACGACTTACAAATGTGATTTCACCTATGTAACAAAAAAATACTCTATAATCTAACCCAAATATTTTAGTATACCCTTTGGTAGAAAGGCGTACCTTAAGCCCATCAACCTGACCATACGGGGAAACATCGACTAGATAAACCCAATAACAACCAATTGTATAGTTACGTGCAGACATAGAAATAAGCTTCAAACTACAACTGGTATGTAAGTTTATCATATAATCAATCATATCCTTTTTCCATCCTAAATGAGAAAGTGCTTAACCTGTTGTTTTCAGATGAAAATAGAGGACAAATATGATACAAAAGACTGATGGTGTGATGATAGAAAAATATAACTCAATAAACTATAATGTAGGTTTGAATTACGAGTGGATTGTATACTATTTTGAAGTGTAATTAGTTGTCTAAAAAGAGGCAAGTCTGCAGCAAGATCAGCATCTAACGCATGACATGAATTATCTGAGTCTAATGTTAGATGTGGACGGTGATGATATGTCATAAATGGTGGCACTAAAGTTAGGTATATTGAAGTAACCATAGATTCCTCATAGGTTGGTTTTGGTAAGGCTAGAGGAATTTGTAAGAAATTGGCTATATCATGACAATCAAAATATGTATAGTAAGGTTGAGATTTAAAAAATGTGACATCAACAGATAAAAGGTAGTGGTGAAGATCATGTAAATAACAATGATACCTATTTTGTATTCAAGAGTAAATTAGGAAAACATATTTGAGAGCACAAAGGGCTAATTATCTTATTTTGGGTCTAAGTTATGAACATCTCTTAAAGACACAAGGGGGATAGATTTGAGACATGATTGAGGAAATAGTATTGAATGGGAAACCTGCTTTTGACAAGAAAATAATGGAATTCTATAATTTAGATAGAAATATGTGAGTACAGTTGCCCTAAAAACACAACAGAACACGGGATTTAATAAGAACAACATGAGAAGTCTTAATTGGATAGTTATTTTTCCTTTTGGTTGTGAGTTATAAAATCTTAAAACTAAGAGGATAAGTATTTTAAGGCTTTATCATTATGAAAAGATGACTAAAACACCAAAATAATGTTGTAATTTAGCACAAAAACTTTTGAATATAGAAAATAACTCAGAATAATATTTAATTTAAAAAAAAGCAATACATCTTAAATAATCAACAATGAAACCAAAAAAAATGAAATTCTAAGGATGGACTGACTCTAGTAGGAACCAATGTATCATAAAGAATTAATGAGAAAATAGATTTTGAAAGACTATTAATACTATGTGTAATGTAGCATTTGTGTGTTTTCCATGTTTACGTGACTCAGAATCTAATTTGGATAAATTAGGCATACTACGCCCTATCTTTTATATCTTGGATATTTTAATTTCTCAAAAACATGTTAATTCATTCTAGAGTGTCTGTAGCGAAGCATATTATGAAGGAATTTTAAGAGGTAAGATGGTAAAGGCCTTGTGATTTATGTCATATGATGATTGTATGTCCTATATTGTGGCCTGAAAAATAAAATAATCAAAAATTGTCATGCTATAATGAAAAGGATGAGTCAAATAACAAAAAACTTCAATATTAAAAGGACAACTAGGGAAATAAAGAACTAATTCTAGAGTGACTAAAGATAGAGGTTTGGCTTGTTCAACTTCTTTTTTCTTTGTTTGGATCCTATTGGCTAAATTAATAACTGGAAGAGATTGTGAGTAAAAACTTTTAGACAAAATTGATTTGTTACTAGAAATATGATCAGAAATGTCTGATCTTAGTACCCGTGATTCAAGTGTACTATATTGTGAGACATAAGCAAGAGAATTTCTAATAATAGAAACATCAGGCTGAGCTACCGAGGCTACTTGTGGATATATCTGCTTACTTACTTCATACTAAGGAACTCATTATATTATGTGGTAAAGATATGGGAATTATTTTAAAGTTGATTAGGATATGGAGGTGTCTACTTACTTATTTAATTTGAAGGATCTCATTATATTCTGCTATAGAAATACGATCTAACTTGGGGGTGGACCATGCAAATATGACTTGTGTCCTGAGTTTGTCCAATCTTGTGCCAATAAAGACACTTTTTTGTAGTCCTATATCATATTTTGATGTGTTATAATAGTTTTATGGTCTTTAGAATTTCACTCTCCAATATTATTGTTATGAGCTTGTCAATTACCCATTCTAAAAGAAATATCCAATTATCAGTATATTAGTTGGAAATAGTAATTATCACCCAGAAAAAATAGGGATGAACTCACCCATCACTTAAGATGCAACATTTAGTAGAGTCCCTAAGTCCTAAAACTATGGTTCCTTCATAAGTTCTAATGGGTCACCTATTCGACTAGGCTTGACATCCCAGTCCTTTTGGACATCAGTATAGTGGATCCATGTCAGTCCATATTTGTACCCTTGGAAAATTACATAGCACCCTTCCAGATGGAGTTACAAGTTGGACCTCGATTATCTTATACTAAAGTATGTCAGTTAATGGTAGCTCCCACAGTCCACATATCAAATTAAGATATTCACATTACCTTATATATAGTTCTTTCAACTATTATACCACTATATATTTATTAATTGGTTATTGTATCTTTTTGCATGTCTTAGTTTTATGTTCTTTTTACCATATTTCTTTAAAGATATTCAGCTTACATTAGATCACGCATACCATACATTCTTAGTACTTTAAAATTACAAGTTGTATGCTCTCATTTGCACTATATTGTCTTATAATGTAGGTTTTGATGTTTAATATTTAACTCAAGACTTGTACGACTCAACATCACATCAATAGTATCATTTTGGTGAGTCATCATCATTCAATGTCCAGTTATTGTTTTCTTTTTAAATTTTATTTAATTTTTAAATTGGTAGTGTCATTTGGGGGCTTGTTCCAACAACTCATCTTAATAGAGGCTATCGGAAAGATAGTAGATTTTATATTTGTTATGTTAAGGATTTTTCCTTTTGATTCAAATATTTATGTTTGGTTTTGATTACTCTTATAATATTCTAAATTTAGCTCCTGCACAATGTTATGCCATTATATACCATATTCTTAGTGTCATGTCGGGTTATTGGTTATCTTGAGGTCACTTGTGCACCTAACCACCATGTTACAATTAGGATAAGTCTCAAGTTATATAACACCCCACATTTTTTGGAAAGAACTTGAATCATTTTTCCTATGTATATAGACTCGAACACGATAATTTTTTTTATATACAAGTTAAATAACAATTATTATAGTGTGGTAACATCTTCAGAGATTAATATAAGCCACAAATGTCACCTATCTGAATCTTTTGTGGAGCACATTCCTATCTATTATGTTTTGGTACATGATTTTTCATGGGTCAACTTCAAAAGACCATTAATATTAGAATATAGCATGTTATGTGGCTCATTAAATACGAGTCATCTTTCCAATCAATTGATCGTTCGTTAATCTGAGTTTAGAGTAAAAAGTTATGAGTATTTTAGTAAAACACTATCCATGGTCTGCATTTGGGTTGTGATGCAAAACTTTACCTCTACTTTTGATCCATGTGGTAGACCATGTGGTCCGCGATAGGAGAACAATGAGGATACCCTCCATTGAGTCAAATTTTGCTCTATTTTATTTTATTTTAAAGGCAATAAGGACTTTTATCATTCCTAAACCGTTCCTAACCTTTTTTGGGAAAACATAGGGTCTTAAACACGTTATTTTCACCTATTTAAATCCCTAAACATTACTACATAAGATAGAGAGGAGAAATTAACTAGGGTTTGAAGATGTTAATCTCCAAGGGTCAAATTACTTTATATTTTTGTCGTTATTAAGGTATGTTGAACTATCCTAAATCTTATGGGCATAAGTTTATTATTTTAACAAGTTTTAAATATATATGACTATGTATATGAAAAGGGGTTTTGGAAATCGTTCGAAGAGTATGCATGCATGAACCCATCTTGGTGAAAGCATGTGTTTATTGTGAAGTTTTTTTCACATGAACTTGAAATATATTTATGTGTACGTATGTTATGAGAATTGAGATCATGATTTTTTGATATTCCCTCTCTCATGATGAAATTATTTGTCTTAAATCGTTATGGGTTGTTTTTACGCATGATTAAAAGATTGAGTCGTATGTTCTTCTATCATTTGGTGGAATTACATGGTTATATAATTAAATGATATGGCGTTTTCTTGTTTCATAAATGATAATTTTGTCAAATATATGAATTTCACATGATTAATGAAAGAGATGGCCACACCCATGTTAAATTCTTTAAGTAAAAGGGATTTGCATAAGATTAATTTTATATTTGTTATAAGAACTCCCTCAGGTGGTGTTTAAATCTTTTGGGTGGTTATTAATGAGTTTTTGATTGAAACGGATTTGATTATGACATGGCATGAAATGGTTTGAAAGACTAGGTATGACCATACCTATCACCAGACCCCTTAGTATGAAAGAGATAACCTTTAAAAGCATGAAGCATATTTTAAAGAACTAAAATTGGGCTTAAAGAGAGTTAAATGATCACTTGAAGAAGGCATGAGTTTAGATAAAGCATTGCCCGAAACCGTATTTACCAATACTAATATTTAGGTCCTGAATTATGGATTGTATGCTTGAAATGGACCTATGGTATAATATGTATAACGTACCCGAGTTCTTGCGGAAAACTTGAATTGGGGGCTTGGACGCCTAGTTAAAGGAGGATTCCATATAGCCCATGATTGGTATGAATGTAGGGTGATCTATCTAGCTCAAAACTAAAGAAAAGAGTGGAGTCAAAGTTTTCACAGTACTCTCAATTATGTTATATGAAATATATGTTATTTTGGGTTAGTTCTAAATACCAATACTCCCCAAATATTCACTCTCTCATAGTACAGGTTCTGAGGCATAGTCTTGTTGTCCATTACATCGATAGAACTATGGGATACTGATAGAATTGGTGAGGCATCCGTCTTTCGAAAGGCACTTATTCATATGTTAACTTCTTTCAGTTTATGGTCCAGCTGGAGGCCTTGTCTTGGATTAGACAATTATTATTTTGTAGAGGCTTTGTTGAACCCTTGGTGGTTTCATCACAAAGTGATGGACCAGGTACCTCAAAGTCAATAATAGGCAATCAAACAATAAAGAGTAGAAAAACTAAGGGCAGTACAGGAAAGAAACAACACAAGATTAACTTTGAAACCTCCTTGCTCAAGAGAGGAAAAACTATGGATTTCTCTCACAAGCACCAATGAAGACCACTATAATCAACCTATTAAATACAGACTTGATTTCATCCAAACTTTGGGCTCCTTTCTCTTGTAATAACTCTACTAAAATATCATCTTGGCAACTTTTCCAAGGACCTTCTACACTGATTAATTTTAAGCAACAATAAGCTCAGGTAACTCTACCTAACCACTCTCGAGCAACTACAAAGAAAACACTACTCTTATAGCATAAGTAGTTTGATTACAAATAAGTACTCAAGGATACTAACTCACTTATCAATCATACTACAAAGTTAAGAACATGAGCAATGCTTGAACAATCTTTAAATAGAGTTTTTGCTGCCTCTCTTCACTCTTTAGGTATGTGCAAAAACTATTTTAATGAAAAAGACTCTTTCTCCTTTTATAGCTTGTTGATGATTAGGATTGAAATCTGATTAGACCAGGCATCCTATTTAGTACAAGAAGAACCTTCAAGTTTGTTACACATGTGGAAAAAATTGTGCTACTAGGCGTGCCAGTTGTACTTTACTATGCACATCTTGGGACCTAGTCCCTTTAAGTTAGCTACCCATTATCAAAACTACGTATAGAAATTTTACCCCTTTTGATGATGACAAACCAACCATACATCTTTGGGAACATACATCAAATTTAATCAGTGTGATTACCACTCTGAAGATGAATGTTCCTTCTATCATTATGCTTCCACTATCATGCAACACAAGGACCTGTTCCCTTATTGTCATTTGGAGGAAAAACCACTGATTTCTTCCCTTTGTCACCATGCACCTTTATTTAGTGCATTTGCATACTTCCCCACTTCCCCTAGTCAACATGCCTACCTTCATTTATCTATTCAACATATCACTTACTTCTCTCTATCAGCATGTCATTCAAATCTACAATTCAACTCATCATAGGTATCTGAATCAGTTGTATCTGATACCTCATCCCTACTACATGAACTCAGTATTCCCTCTTTCGGTATTATTAAAAAGTGATTACAGTAAACCAAGTCTAAAATATGCATAAATTGGTTAACTCATAGCCACTGGGGCTATACTAACATGAAGAATAACTTTGCAACTTAAAGGCAAATACAACACAGAGAAAAGATTCATTCATAAGTAGAGGATAAGTATCATAGTTATGCATAAGTTAAAGGTTATAGGGAAAAAGCAAGACGAATCTAGAAGGATTAAAAAGAGAAGGGATGGGAAAAAAAATTTGCAGGAGTAGGTTAAGGTTACTGTTGAGATGCCTTATCTCTGCATTAAGGCTAAGGACCTCATCAATAAACATTGTCACCCTCTTCTTCAATCCATTATTCTCTCTCCTGAGCATTTCATAGTCACATGGGATTTTTTTGGAGAGATACTCAATTTTCACCTGGAGCTTGCTAATTTCCTTATCCTTGGTAGTTGAATTGACCATTCAACTTCTCTATTTAGTTGTGGAGCTCCCATTGATAAATTCTACTTGATTTGACAAACTAATTTTTAACAAATGTTTTTATGCCAACCATTTGAACCACAAATCCTTGGGTTCAAGTGCAACTCCTCAAAATTTCATCCTGAGATTCCACACGGTACATAGGGCTACATGTAGCCCCAAGATAAACCTCGGATCCATATACTACCTCAAGAAATTCAATTCAACAATAGTCCTGCACAATAAAGAAATATACCACATCGGGTTCAAGAGAAATACTGGAGAATATTAGACTGTACAACCAAAATATATTGAATGTTTATACATACCAACCCGCTAGTCTAACAAACCCTCTATACATCAAAATCAAGGAGCCATTGGGACAAACCCCAAATTGACTCAAAAAGTACTGAAAGCCATAACAAAAAAACGATATCACAAAAAATATAGACACGGTCCTCGAACCATGAGGACTCACCACTGAGGGAACGTAGTCGAGTCACTCGAATATCGCTAACGCGGCTGTAGCTGAGTACCTGAACCGACATTACGACAAAATGTAGCCCATAGGAAAATATGTGGGTCAACACTTTGAAATGTACTAAGTATGTGGGGGTGCATGCAATAATTCAAATATAATCATCAATTTAATAAAAATATGTATATGTACAATGATGGCTCACTTGGCTTGAGTTAGATTGAAACATACTTTTCATGATCTCATAGTAAATAAATCATATGATAAAAACCTCATAAATCATCATAAATAACTCATCTCTTCAACTCAAGACTCGGAGTGACAAGGTAATTCAAGAAACTCAACTCTTATGGACATGGGAGGTTTTTATAACCGACATAAACCATGTGAGCTACATAGATTCCAACATTTTTCCCTCCTAAGGAGAGAACCCCACATTGGCGGGAGCATCGTACTCTTGCCAGGGAGTACAACCTAAATTTAGTGATCACAATCTCATACTCAACCTCTGGCCCACAATTATTAATATCAATCCTACGGTGGTACGTAGTTTCGGGAAAATACCACATTTCTCGCTCGGTGCTAAATACTACTCCCAGACACAAGCTAAAATGTGTTAGGAAACCCACCACAAACATTACAAGGGTGTATCATGAAGATCAAATCAAATATCTTTCTCATTTATAAAATCATACTCAGTTTGTGGATTCCTAACTCAACTCAAATCAAATCAATCTTTCTCAATATCAAAATGTATCAATTCATTAAATCATGACAACATCAATAACTCTGAGAAAATATCAAGACTCATTGTAACAACTCAATCTTAAGAATCAATATACTCAATAATCCAGTTTGTCATAAGGAAGCTTAAAGCTTGACACATATCTTGAAAGAACTTGAAATATCAATTCATGGTAGAAATATGAAATTCACTATATTAAATATCAAGTCATAACTTGGGAATAACAAAATAATCATGTATAATAAATCTTGAACAATTTATATTCTCATAATCTCATGATGAAGTAATTTTGGTATAAATCCACTTGCAAAATCATATAAATCCATGATAGAAATCAAAGCTTTGGGCACAAGAATGAAAGAATTGCTCTTGTTCAAAACCCCACATACCTTAATCTTTTAAATTTGATGAATTCTAGTGCTTAAGACTTTATCCACACTTGTAATAAATGATCTCGAAGCCCACACTATGAGGAACTTGATTCTTGAAGAAATCTTGAAGATTTATGGATGATTTTTGGAAGATTAATTTCCT
The DNA here is from genome assembly GCA_030864215.1 of Capsicum pubescens. Taxonomy (NCBI): domain Eukaryota; kingdom Viridiplantae; phylum Streptophyta; class Magnoliopsida; order Solanales; family Solanaceae; genus Capsicum; species Capsicum pubescens. The sequence continues at coordinate 160,980,027 of CM061549.1, read as the reverse complement.
TAAATAAAAACCCTATATATATTTCTTAAGGGAATTGGAAGAGAGAATGAAGAAATTAGGGTGTAGATGAGAATTCTCATATATATAAGGGCCTGCAAAATATGAGAAAAGACTAAATAACCTTGCAAAAATGTCCTTTAATTGCTGAAAAAAATAGCTGACAACATTCATGACAAGTCATCACGAAATATCATCATAAAAGTGGTGGATTTTATGATTTTCTGCCTAAGGTTGACGACATTGGTCATAAGTCGTCACACTTGTGACAACTTATCAAAAAATGTCATCACTGGGGGTGAAAATATGCCTAAGGATGAAGACATTGGTGATAAGTCATCACACTTGTGACAGCTTATCACAAAATGTCATCACTCAGTTTTCCATCCTGATATGCTGGAGTAAAATGGGCATAACTCTTGGCTCAGATACCGGATTTAGGTGAAATTGGTATAGTTGGAAATATAATTCAATTATGTATCTTTTGGTAGGTAATGTGATCAATAATTCGTAGTATAACGAGAGATATGATCATTTAAAGTTGAATATTGCAATATCCTTCCCAAGAATTCAATCGGTAAGAAATGTTTTGATTCACCTAATCTCTAGGACATATTTGAGGCTTTAATACACATCACCCTTGATCAGAAAACAACCATAGAACTATAATTTACTTCTCATGAGCTTGAGTCATGGTTTTACTATTGGTTAGAGTCTCTAGGTATTACAATATCTCCCCCTTGGAAATATTTGTCCTCGAATGTTACCATATAGTCCAAGAACAAAAGAAAATGAGGACGTATAGCTTGAACGACTCACTCAAAGGGATTACTTCACTCTATGACTTAAGATACCCTACAAAATGCATGAATTTGTGATGGAAGTAGACACACAGCTGAATCTTTAATAAGAAGAGGGAGGAATTAAGAACGAATGGTACCTTCTGCTCGCTCTGAACTCACAGAAAAGAGGTGAGGGTACTTGGCTCGCATGTCAACTTCGGATTCCCAAGTAGCACCCTCAACAGATTGATTTTGCCAAAGCACTTTAACCAAAGGAACTTCTTTGTTCCTTAGCCTACATATTTGAAAATCCAAAATCTCAACCGGAATCTCCTCAAATGAAAGGCTATCCTGAATATCTAAGCTTTTGAAAGAATCAAACACGACAGAATCACCAATACACTTCTTAAGCATGGAAACATGAAATACCGGATGAACGCTAGACAACACTGCGGGTAACTCTACCTCATATGCTACTTTCCCAACAAGGCTCAGAATCCTATACGGATCAACATAACGAGGACTAAGTTGTCCCTTCTTCCTAAATCTCTTAACCCCTTTCATAGATGAAACCTTTAAGTACACCAAATCATCAACATTAAACTCAAGATCTTTTCTTCTCACATCCGCATACGACTTATGACGACTTTGAGCGGTCTTCAATCTTTCTCAGATTAACTTAACTTTTTCCATAGCCTCAAACACAGCATCAGGCCAAATCACAGCTGCTTCTCCTACTTCAAAACAACCTATAGGTGATCTATATCTTCTCCCATACAAAGCTTCCAACGAGGCCATCTGGATACTAGCATGGATACTATTGTTATATGCAAATTCAATCAATGGCAAGTGCTTATCCCAACTACCTTTAAAATCAAGCGCACATGCCCTCAACATATCTTCTAGTGTCTGAATGGTCCACTCAGTCTAACCATCTGTTTGCGGATGGAAAGTAAAACTTAGATGAACTTGGGTATCGAGACCCTTCTGAGAAGCTCTTCAAAATTGGGAAGTAAACTGAGTACCCCTAGCAAAGATAATAGCCAAAGAAACTCCATGAAGTCTAACGAATTCTCGAATATACAATCTAGCATAATCCTCAGCTGTATAAGATGAATGCACTGGTATGAAATGAGCTTATTTAGTCAACCAGTCTACAATAACATAAATCGAATTATGATGATGACGAGAAGGAGGCAAACCAATTACAAAATCCATATTCACTTTTTCCCACTTCCAAGTAGGAATGCTAAACTCTTGCATTACACCACTGGTCCTTTGGTGCTCTACCTTAACCTGTTGACAAGTAGAACACTTTGCCATAAATCCTGCTATGTCTTTCTTCATACCATTCCAGTAATAGATTTCACGCAAATTACGGTACATCTTGGTAGCACCGGGATGAATAGAATATCGCATGCCATGCGCTTAATCCAGAATTATCTTCCTTAGATCATCAACATCGAGAACACATAATCTACCCTGCCACCTCAACACACCATCTCCCCCTTGGGAGAAAACCTTTACCTTTTGGTCCTTAACTTAATCCTTCAGTCTGACCAAATTAGGATCCCTGTCTTGCTTCTCCTTTACCTCCGAGACCAAAGAGGACTCGGAACTACTCTGAACTAATATACTCCCTTCAGCGGAATCAAGTAATATAACACCTAACCTAGCCAAACGATGCACATGATGAGCCAATTTTTTCTTATCATTCTCTATATGAGCTACACTACCTATAGAAAACCTTCTAAGAGCATCTTCCACAATATTGGCCTTGCCTGGGTGATATATCACACTCATATTGTAGTCTTTTAACAACTTTAACCATCTTCTTTGTCTAATATTTAACTCATTCTGAGTAAACACATGCTGCAGGATTTTGTGATCAGTAAACACATCAACATGAACACCATACAAATAATGTCTCCAGATTTTCAAAGCAAAAACTACAACTGTTAATTCAAGATCATAGATTGGGTAATTCCTCTCATGAGGCATAAGCTATAACTTTACCCCACTACATCAACACACAACCCAAACCAACTCTATAAGCGTCACAATACAACATAAAATCATCAGTACCAATGGGTAAAGCTAACACTGGGACTGAAGTAAGTCTAGTCTTACTCCTGAAAACTCTTCTCGCAAGGTTTTGACCACAGGAACTTCACTTTTTTTAGATCAACAGGGTCATGGGAGACATAATGGAAGAGAAGCCCTAAAAAATATGGTAGTAACCAGCTAGACCCAAGAAACTCCTAATTTTAGATGGGGAGGTAGGTTTAGGCCAATTCTTTACAGCTTCTGACTTTTGGGGATCGACTCTAATGCCTTCGACCGAAATAATGTGACCTAGAAAAGCAACTGACCTTAGCCAAAATTCACACTTGCTAAATTTAGAGAATAATTATGATCTCTAAGAGTTTGCAAGAAAATTCTAAGATGGTCGGTATGATCACCCTCACTTCAGGAATATACAAGAATATTGTGTATGAATATAATGACAAACATATCAAGATATTGGTTGAACACTCGATTTATAAAGCCCATGAAGGCAGATGGAGTGTTGGTTAACCCAAAGGACATGACAAGAAACTAAAAGTGACCATAACGAGTTCAGAAGGCTGTGTTTGGAATATCACACTCTCTCACTTTAAGATGATGATAGAAGGATCTAAGGTCTATTTTTGAGAAGTAGCTCGCACCTTGTAACTGATCAAACAAGTCATCAATTCGAGGATGAGGGTACTTGTTCTTGATAGTTACCTTGTTGAGTTGATGATAATTAATGCACATACACAATGTACCATCTTTCTTATGGATGAATAAAATAGGTGCACCCCATAGGGAAACACTGGGTCTGATAAAGCCTTGGTCTAAGAGATCTTTGAGTTGCTCCTTCAACTCTTTAAGTTCTGCGGGAGCCATACGATACAGAGGAATGGAAATAGGCTGAGTGTCGGGAAGGAGATCAATCCCGAATTCTATTTCTCTATTAGGTGGGACCCCTGGGAGATCTTCTTGGAAAACATTAGGAAACTCATTAAAAATGGTAACTGACTGAATAGTCGGAGTCTCGATCTTGATGTTTTTAACTCAAACTAGGTAGTAGATGCAACCCTTAAAAATCAACTTCCTAGATTTGAGGTAGGATATGAAATGGCTCTTTGGAGTTACATAACTCCCGGACCACTCAAAAATGGGCTCATCAAGAAATTGAAACTTGACTACTCGGGTATGACAATCTATAGATAGATAGCACGAGTGAAGCAAATCCATACCCAGAATGACGTCAAAATCAACCATATCTAGCTCAATCAAATCGGCACATATGACCTGATGAAGGATAGTGATAGAAAACTTCTTATACACTCGCTTAGAAATAACAGATTCTCCTACCGGGGTAGAAACTAGAATAGGCTCAGGAATCCATTCAGGGTCCATCTCAAAATTTATATCAACCAGAGATGTCACATAAGAGAAACTCGAATTGGGATCCATTAATACATACCCAAACAAATGAAAGACATGGAACATAACAGTGAAAATATCTGGAGAGTCCTCCTACTCCTGGCTAGGTGGTATAGCATAGAATCGATTCTGGCGAGAACCGCAGTAGTACTAAAAGAGGTACCCTGAGGAGGAACTGGGCAGACTACGGGAGCGGGGGCACTGATAGCCTGACTCTGGGGACAAGCATCTCGACTCCCCTTTCTAGCATATGGGCAATCTCTAAATCAGTGGCCCAACTTTTCACAACCAAATCAACCCCTTTGATCAACAAAACACTCGCCAAAATGATCTCTACCATACTTGGTACATAAAGGAGGACGAGGTCTATTGCTTACACTTTCTTGACACCTAGATGGGATAGGCTTGTTCCCCTGCTCCTGCCTGCTTCTAGGTGCGGGAGCACTAACTAAGAAAGGCGCGGACATAAATGGACGTCCCTAAAATTGAGGGCGGTTCCCTCCATGGAATCTGGATTGACTGAATCCTTGCTGCTCTGATCTAGCTTTTTTATTCCCTCTTACTCTCTCTCTCTCTCTTTCACCTTATCATTTTCAATCTGTTGGGCATGTATCATCAACTATAAAAGGTCCATCTCCCTATTAAGCAAAGCAGATCTACACTCTTTTACAATGTAAATCGACACGCCGGTCATGAACTTACTCATGATGGTCCTAGAGTTAGCCATCATACTAGGAGCATATTTGGATAACTGATTGAATCTAAGAAAATACTCCTTAACAGTCATGGATCCTTGTCTAAAATTCATGAATTCCTGTATCTTTGCTTCCCTCATCTCAAGAGGAAAGAATCTGTCCAAGAACGCATCCTGGAATAACTGCCAAGTCATGGGAGCGTCATCCTCCCTTATACTCATCCTCCATATCTCTACCCAATCATATTCAACATCTTTCATTCGATAGGTAGACAATTAATCACTCTCCTCCTCAGTCACATGCATAATATGGGTTATTTTTCTCACTTCATCCAAGTACATATGTGAGTCTTCACCTACCTTCAACCCATAGAACTCAGGCAGATTCATCCACGTAAAATCATGAACTTGATCTGTAGAAGAATTATTCTCTTGCGTATGCAGAATAGTATCCTGGGTGTTATCTTGAGCATTGGAGGTAACTACCTGTGCTAGTGCCTGAAAAGCTGCCCGAAATTCCGCATGAGACATATGCATGTTCAAGGGATCAACGGGTTGAGGTTGCTTGTTGTTTCTATGAGCTCGACGAGGAGGCATTTTCTGTTATAAGAGAGCACGAGTTAATTGCAGATAAAGAGATAGTTGTAGGCACGATAAACTTTAGAAAGAAAAAAACTTTTCCTAAAATGTTCTCTAGCCTCTTGCTCATAAATGTGGCGTGCTACACACCGATAATTAAGACTCTACGTAACATGGCTTGTCAGACTCCCTAGGACTCATTAAACCTTAGGCTCTAATACCAAGCTTTGTAACGCCCCAAAATTTTATCCCGAGATGCCACATGATGCTTAGGGCTACACGTAGCCCCAAGATAACCCACGAAGCCAGACACTACCTCAAGGAATTCAATTCAACAATAGTTATGCACAAAAAAAAGATATACCACATCGGGTTCAAGAGAAATACTAGAGAATACTAGACTGTACAACCAAAATATATTGAATGTCTATACATACCAACCCTCTAGTCTAACAAAGACTCTATACATAAAAATCAAGGAGCCATTGGGTCAAACCCCAAACTAACTCAAAGAGTACTAAAAGCCATAACAACAGAATAATATCACCAAAAATATAGACACAGTCCTCGAACCATCAGGATCACTACTGAGGGAACGTAGTTGAGGCACTCGAATATTGCTAACGCGGTTGCGGCTGAGTACCTGAACCAACATTACGAGAAAATGTAGCCCATAGGAAAATATGTGGGTCAACACTTTGGAATGTACTGAGTATGTGGGGATGCATGCAACAATGCAAATATCATCATCAATTTCATAAAAATATGCATATGTACAATGATGGCTCACTTGTCTTGAGTTAGATTGAAACATACTTTTCATGATCTCATAGTAAATAAATCATATGATAAAAAACTCATAAATCATCATAAATAACTCAACTCTTCAACTCAATACTCGGAGTGACTCGGTAATTCAAGAAACTCAACTCTTATGGACATGGGAGGTTCTTATAACCGACATAAACCATGTGAGCTACATGGAGTCTAATATTTTTCCCTCCTAAAGAGATAACCCCACATCGGCGGGAGCATCGTACTCTTTCCAGGGAGTACAATTTAAATTTAGTGATCAGAATCTCATACTCAGCCTCTAGCCCACAATTATCAATATCAATCCTATGGTGGCACGTAGTTTCGGGGAAATACCATATTTCTCGCTCGGTGCTAAATACTACTCCCAGACACAAGCTCAGAACGTGTTAGGAAATCCCCCATAAATACCACAAGGGTCTATCATGAAGACCAAATAAAATCTCTCTCTCATTTATCAAATCATAATCAATTTGTGGATTCCTAACTAGACTCAAATCAAATCAATCTTTCTCAATATCAAAATGTATCAATTTATTAAATCATGAAAACATCAATAACTTTGAGGAAATATCAAGACTCATTTTAATAACTCAATCTCATGAATCAATATACTCAATAATCCAGTTTGTCATAAGGAAGCTTAAAGCTTGACACATATCTTGAAAGCACTTGAAATATCAACTCATGGTATAAATATGAAATTCACAATATTAAATATCAAGTCATAACTTGGGAGTAGCAAAATAATCATGTATAACAAAGCTTGAATAATTTATATTCTCATATTCTCATGGTGAAGTAATTTGGGTATAAACCCACTTGCAAAATCAAATAAATCCATGATAGAAATCAAAGCTTTGGGCACAAGAACAAATGAATTATTTTTGTTCAAAACCCCACGTACCTTAATCTTTTAAATTGGATGAATTCTAGTGCTTGAGACTCTATCCGTACTTTTAATAAATGATTATCGAATCCCACACTATGAGGAACTTGATTCTTGAAGAAATTCTGAATATTTATGAATGATTTTTGCAAGATTAATGTCCTTAAATAAAAACCCTAGATATATATCTTAAGAGAATTGGAAGAGAGAATGAAGAAATTAGAGTGTAGATGGGAATTCTCATATATATAGAGGCCTCCAAAAGATGGGAAAAGACCAAAATACCCTTGCAAAAATATCCTTTAATTGCTGAAAAAAATAGCTAACGGCATTCATGACAGGTTGTCAGACTTGTGATAAGTCGTCACGAAATGTCATCACAGAAGGGGTGGATTTTATGATTTTCTACTTAAGGTTGACGACATTGGTGATAAGTCGTCACACTTGTGACAACTTATCACAAAATATCCTCACTGGGGGTGGAAATCTGCCTAAGCCTGACGACATTGGTGATAACTCATCACATTTGTGACAGCTTATGACAAAATGTCGTCACTCAGTTTTCCAGCCGGATATGCTGGAGTAAAATTGGCATAACTCTTGGCTCCGACACCGGATGTGGATGAAATAGGTATCGTTGGAAAGATAATTAAATCATATATCTTTTGGTAGGCAATGAGCTCAACAATTTGTAGAATAACAAGAGGTATATTCATTTGAAGTTGAATATGGCAATATCCTTCCCAATAATTCAATCGGTAAGGAATGTTTTGATTCACCTAATCGCTAGGACATCTTTGAGGCCTTAATACACATCACCCTTGATCAAAAAACAATAAAATCACTATAATTTACTTATCATGAGCTTGAGTCATCGTTTCACTTTTGGTTAGATTCTCGGGGTATTACATCAAGAGTCACAGACAATGACATAGTGATCAAGTACTTTATTCAACCAATATTAATAAGGCATGCCATGTTTTCCATTTTTTCCTAGAATCACTTTTTAAATGTGTTATATCATCAATTCATTTAAATTAATGAACTCAAAGAAACTAAGGTATTCCATCACATATAAATAAGTTGTTGAGGCTATATTTCTCTTTTGTGACCTAGGTAGAATTACCTTGTTCAAAAAATCAAAAATCAATTGAAACTCACTCTTGAATGAGTTCCTATTTACTACCACCACAGATTTCCCTTTGACCTTTGATGCATTTTCTAGGAGTTCCATTGAAGGTAGCTGCTTAGAGACAGTTCTCATCCCATATATAGGAACTTCCAAGATATTTCCCAATGCTTCCTCATTCTTTTTTATATGTTTCCTTTGACCTGTGTAGTCAGATTTATCCCATCTTTTGAGAATTCTAAAGTGAAATATAGTTCCCTGAATGTCTCATAAAAATAGTGGGAATAGGTCCTTCCATGATATGTATCCAACCTTGATGTTTAACTAGCTCAACTGATCCTACCATACCAGGATCTGTTAGCATATTTCAATAAAATTACTTCCAGTTAGCAACTATTGATTCTTCAAGAAGCTATTTCTAACTTCCGTGGATACAAGCTCACTTTTCTCCCCATTCTTTCTTCGAGTACAAGTGATCATATATTATTTTCCAACTACTTTTCTCTTCTCAGGATGAGGTTCCTCAAGAGTCAACTGTTTTTTCATAAAACTTAAAGACCATTTTCAAGAAATTCATTATATTTTACTGTCACTGATTTTCTTGTGATAAAATATGCTCTTTTGTCGGCTATTTGACAACATTATTAGTTCTTTAGCGCCTAAGGTTTCATCCACTAAAACACTATCAGACTAGTTTTTAAGATTCAAGGTAGATTTTTCAATAATAGGTTAAGTGATGAAGGAGTTAAGCTTTGGAGGTGTAGGAGCAGAAGGTTGTTTTTAATAAAGGTTTGGGAAAGGATTTTTCACAAGGCTAATCTCATAATCCTCTGAAGGATATAAAACTGAGAGAGTTGCGGCCATTAAGAATATTCTCTTCTTAGAATGGATATTTAGATTTTAGATTTATCTTTTATGGAATAATAAGCACAAGGAAGGGTTTAGCTAGGGAATAATATAAGATCAATATTAGATATTAGGTGACTCATCTTTCTCGATTAGAATAGGACAAAATTTTATGACACAAGGATAAAAAAGATATGTCTTTTACTTGACAGAAAAGATAAAATTTGCACATACACGATACTAACCAGGGAGTTGGAACTAGGTCCCTCCCTGGTTTAAGTGAATCTTCACCTTTGTTATTTTCACATATGTCCTCCTCCAATGTTGCTCTCATGGGTTTATACCTGCAAAGGTATGGTATGGAGTTAGACCAATATGCACCTAATTTTACTAAGGATACCTGCCTCCTGAATATATCTAATTTTTTGAAGAGATACTAATACACTTGATTGTAGGTCAGGCTAATATCATAAATACCAACATCAGTTTGTTGGATTCATTACACTACATCATACCATGACTAATTCTGGAAATAAGTATAAGGACCATGTCCTAGACTTGGCATTCTTCAAATGTCCAGATTTTCTTTGACATTGCATTGAACTTTCCATTTCTTTCACGTCTTTATGAGATTATTCTAGGGATTGGAGTGCTAATCACATAAGAAACCTTCACATTGAAGTATATTAGGAAAGAGAATACAATCAGACATTCTATTTATAACCTTAAGCAATTACATATCAAGAAGACTATTCTAATTTTAAATCTATCCTCCCTCCTGCACTTAAAATCATTTGTTAAACTTTGGAATCCATTTGAGTTTGAATTCCCAGTAGGAGGAAAATGGTGTGATCAAATCCTTCTCTGTCTATCTACGTAATGTGAGCTTATTCATATTTTTCGAAGGTCATAAACCTTTGGGATAGGTATTCCACTGGTGTATATTTATAATATTTGTAAAACTGCTCTGAGCTAGCTTTGATAGTATTCTTTCATGTGTCCATATTTACCACAGTGAGTACATAAAGGCTTGTGAAACTTGTTCTTAACATTTTAAGTAATCTTTTTATGTGACCCATGTGATTGAGTTTTCAACTGATACCCAAAACCTTTTCCATTATTAACTCCATAATTAGTCGAGTTAGAAAGGATCTGAGAATATGCAGTCCATTGTAGGGATTTTTTAAGCTTTTTATTTAGATGGATTAGGTCTCTTTCTAACTCCTCATTCTTCTAAAGTACAGTCTTGAGAAATCTTTGAGAATGCTCCGATTTTCTTCAAGCTCAACCTAAAACATTTATTCTTCTTCCTTCCCTTTACTCTTCGAAGAATCTACTTTCTCCAATTGAGTGACCAAGCTTAGATTTTCAAATTTGAGCTTAGCAACCTATTTCTTAGTTTCAGATATATGTAGAGTCAATGCTATCAATTCTAGCTCCTAATCTTCTGTCTTTCCTTATAGAGCATTATTTTTCTTTTTATCACAGGAACTATTGGTTTTCTTCATTTGATTAAATAAGCTTGAAATTTTAGGTTTCATCTTTGCAACCAGTTCCTTAGTTTTAGATATCTGGAGGGTTACAACTATCAACTCAATCTCTTGACTTTCTACCTTTTCTTCTAGAGCATTCTTTTTTATTTTTCATTTCACACATGGAATCTATTAACACATTGGTAAGCTTTTTTATTTTTTCTAACATAGTAATTCTCAAAGTTTTCTTTACTGTTAAAAAAGTATTACCTTATTTTATTCTTCATCTTCAGTGTTTTCCATAAAAGAAAATAAGGAATCAAAGGTCACTATCTCATCCTCTACTGCCAGCATAGAAATATCTCACTTTTTCCTATCTTCCTTAGATTTACTATAGGAATCTCTCCATATTACTATAGCCTACCTACTACATAATCAATTGCAACCTTTTTGCTTAATTTTACAGGGACCTAGTCCCTGTTCTTTGCTTTGTTACCACCAGTCTTGAGAAATTCCTGATAGTCCAATTTGTGCCTTTGAAAATCGTTAATGTAGTTCTCAGGACTTCCACACTTTTGAAAAACCTCTACAACTCCTCCATGTTTTCTGCTACTTCTACCCATTTGTAACTAGCAAATTTTCTTCATTGCTCTCACAATTCTTTTTCCAAATAGGAAACATCAAAATTTTTTCATTAGAGTTAGATCTTAGTACCCTTAGTTCCAGTGTTTTTTCCTTCTTTCATTCCCTTTTCTCTTGTTCTTTTTGTTTCTTGAGCTGAAGTCTCTTTAAATTTCTAATAAGCTCATCCATAGTGAGAGATTTTAGGTTCCTTACCTTAGTATTAGCATTTACTTTGCTTTCCTAGGATTTTTGTATATCCCCAAGAATCTTCCTTACTTGCTTATATAGGGAATCACTTCTCCTTGGTAGTGTAGCTCATTTTGTATGGAAGTGAATCTTGTATTCCTTTTTTACTGTCTCTTCTTCTTTCATAGTGAAGGTTTCACACTAGGTAGTCAACATATAGACTTTGGAATCCTTTACATCCTTAGTTCCTTCCTAAGTTGTTTCAAGTATTCAAGTATTTTCTTGAGAATTTTCATAGATTTAAATCCTGTTGGATTCATCTGGTCCTACGCCACAGACAAGCAGTTTTTATGCCTTGTAGTTCTTTTCAATTGCTTTCCTATCTTCTTCATTGAATTCCCTCCTGGTTTTGATAACCATTCTTGTAACATCTCTTTCTTTGACGTCTTTTATAGGTACGTGAGGACCATAAAAATAATGTCCATTATCTCACTATCCTCATTAATAATGAAGTCAAACATTCTTGTTTTCCACCACCTATAGTGCTGTCAAATAAATCTTGGTGGTCTAGTGGTAGATTGCAATTTTTCATGGTTTGGTGGAGCAACCATGATAACCAAAATACTCTAGGTGTGAACCTTTTTAATTGAACCCTCTCTAATACCAATCAATGAATCCTTGGGGATTGCACCACACAGTGAGGGACCAGGCCCCTCAAAGTCAATCATATCCAATCAAACAATAAAGTGCAGGAAAACTAATAGTAGTGCAGGAAAGAAACAACACATAATAATTAACGAGGAAAACCCTTTGCTATAGGTAAGAAAAACCATAACTTGATCTCACAAGCACAACGAAATCCATTATAATCAACCTAATGATCATAGACTCAATTTCAGCCTAACTCTAGGCTTTTTTTGCTTTTAATAACTCTACTACAAGCTCATCTTGTCAACTCTGCCAAGGACCCTCTACTAATTAACACTAATCAGCAACAAGCTCAAGCAACTCTACCTGAGCAATCTCGTGCAACTATAAAGAAAATACTACTCTTATAACTTATGTAGTTCGATTAAAAATCAGCACTTGAGAAAACTCACTCACTCTTTAAGCATACTACAAAGTAATGAACATGATCAATGCTTGAGAAATCTTGAATTAGAATTTTTGTGTCCTCTCTTTACTGTTTAGATTTGTGCAAAGACTATTTGATGAAGAAGACTCTTTTTCCTTTTATAGTTGGTTGATGATTAGGGTTGACATCTCATTGGAACAGGTTTCTTATTGAGTAGAAGCAACACACGCATGTTTGTTATACAAGAGGACAAAACTATGCAGAACATCATGCCACTTGCACTGTACCATACAGATCCAAGGATCTGGTCCCTTGAAGTTAGTTACTCATTATATAAACTACATATAACAAGCTTTGTATACCAGATTTAATTATTGTTTTAACATAACTTGTTAACATAGGTTGAATTATGAGTTTCCCTTGAATGTTATTTTATTATGAACACTTTGATTATTGTTAGAATTATGCTTATGATAGAATTCTAAGGGTTCTCTCAGGACTTTGAGGTTTGAGATGCCCATTGCATCCAAGGCCTCGTCTAAAGTTGTGACTAGATTGGTATCAGAGCATGGTTCATGGTCCCAGGGTGTTTACAAAGTTGTGTCAGTAGAGTTATACTTATGGGTGTGTTTTACACTACTCTTATAATCTAAAGGCTACTGGGAATTTAGAAGATGTTCCTCATTCTTTCATACTCTAAATCATGGAATTGTGTTGTCCATATGGAAGTTTTAATATTCCTACCTTACACTAATATTATTAGTTATACCTCATTGTCGAGGTGATACAAGTTCAAGAGTTTAGATGCCTAGCAATGTGGTCCTTTCAGATTGAGTTATCCTTAAAGTTATGAAATAGAACAAGGACTTGAGAGAAGTCTTGTAAAACCCCAAGTCTGTACCCCGGATGATATACGGTGCTCATAATCCTAAAGGACCACAAGCTAACCCATGACTGGTACCTTCTGCAATAACCGAATAATAATATTAGAAATATATGGAAAGTAGGTGAAAACTTGCCATAAGGTTCAATACTGAGATAAAACAAAATACAATATAGAAATACCAAAACTGAAACATCTATCTGGAAATACACTAGTCTGAAAAACCTCTAAATTGTCTGAAATATGGAGTTGATGGGACAAGTCCCCAACTAGCTCTGACTACTGAAATAAACTCAAATACTGAAATAAAAATCATGTCCTCGAACTATGAGTACTCACCACTAATTCAAAATGTTGAAGATTAAAACTGTTGTAGATCAAAACTGCAAAGGATGCTCGAGAGCTCATGTATCTGAACCTATTATATTAAATATCATAGCGCAATAGAAAAGTATGTGTCAGTACTTTGAATGTACTGGCATGCTAAGTGAGGTAGGATAAAATGCATGGGTTCATATGCATGAACAATACTGACTGAATGACATGAGTATAACTTAATGTGAGTACATGCATTAATAGGTAACTGTAATTGAGATCGTGATAAAACTGAATACTGAGTCTGAATACTGACTAACTGATATCTAAGTATACTGATACTGAATTACTGAAAACTAAATGACTGTATCTGATAGTCCTGATTCTGTGGAACTATACTGAGTTTTGTATTGAGCTAAGTGATGGTGCCTGATAGTCCTGAATCTGTAGAAATAAACTGAGTTCTATACTAAGACTGAATCTAAAACTGAGACTGTGGGATGTAATCATCTAACCGACATGCCCCTTCTACATAGATTGGTGTCCAATCTATAACCCTAGTTAGAAGGGTATCAATACCGTTTCATGGGTAAAGACAAGCTATGAGTTAACCCTTTCTGAAAGAAAGCTCTTTCATCAACCCTCGCTGGCTGCAAAACTCGAATAAGATCTATCAACCCTCATAATATCTGGAAGAAAGATATCTCAACCTACACTGGCTATGTATTTCTTTAAGGTAGGGATTGATATTAAGGGTCAAACCCTCTACTGGAAAGAATGCCCCCATCCCTGGGGTAACTTGGGGATGAATCCTACTCACATATGAATAGACACTAAATTGATTTCATAGTTCATACTAGGCTTAACTGGATTGTTACTGATTATACTATCTAACTAAATTGAAGTGAGTTCATTGAGTTTCATTGGCTGACAGAATACTACTGAATTCTGTTAACTTACTAAATATACTTTGGTCTGAACTGAACACTAAACTGGACTTGAATGATACAGAGTCTACTGAGTTTTCCTGAGTCTTGTAACTGACTGAGAGTATTACCGATCATTACATGACTGAGATTATTCTGTATCTGACACTAGATCTAGGTAAATAGCTAAATTTTTGGGTATTAAATACCCCCAGACTCCATAGCATGAAAAGTAAAGCATCACATGATCTTGAATTGCATAAAATGTACACTTGTTCATAATGTATCTATAGAGACATTTTATCAAACACTTGAATGGTATAACTTGCAGATAAGCTAGCATGACATGATTTATTGACCTTATTAGTTCATATAAACAATTCATCAATCACTTGGTGAGCATAATATACGCACATAATAAGAGGGCATCATGATTCACTTCCAATTTCACAATTTCAAGAGTTTTAACATGGATTCATATGAATCTACACACATAATAACAAATTCCACATAAAACGTATAATAAATAATGAAATAGAAATCTAATTCAAATAATATCATGTATGCACTTTAATTCAAATCATGGAAGTCATAAATTCCAACTACATGAAGTTTAAAAGAGTTTCTTGAACTCTAATGGTGGAAATAACCCTTGGATGAACACTTCACATAACTTAGTTGGTGAATTCTTGAAGAATAATAGTGGAAACCTTGAGTCTTATATCTTGAATATGATGAACTAGGGTTTTTTCTTGATAAATTCTAGAGATAATAATCATATTTTGCCTCTTTGGCGGCTTAATGATATGTTTTGGAGGCTGATATAAGGTGGGAAGGGACCCATTTACCCACTGCGTCGAGTCTATGTCAGTTCTCTAGAAATTGCCACTGGAATCCAAGGAAAATATTGATCGATGTGATGGCTGCCACGCCGCACTGAGATTGCACCTATACACTATTTTTGATTCCCAAACGTGGTTCAAATGAGGTCCAAGAAATCTGAAACACCTACTGAATTATTGATTAGGAATCAACCTAAAGATTGACATTTTATGATCATAAAGGTCATGAAATAGCATTGACTACTTACGAAGGCCAAATTAAATACTACGTCTGAATAATTAGATAGAATTTTCTATGTCTGGGATCCCTTAGAAAGCTATTAGGGACTGAGTTAAGCTTAGGATTTTGCGGGTCTTACAATATCTCCCCCTTCAGAACATTCATCCATGAATGAGACTAACTAAGCTAAGAATACTGATAGACTAGATTTAGACACTGGACATGCACTACTGAAGCATGATTTCTTGACTAAGATTACTGATATACTAAATTATCTTACTGAACATGCATATCTGATGCATGCGTACATAACTGAACATGATTCATTAATGCATGACTGGGATTACTGATGAGCTAAGTTTATATACTGAACATGCATATCTGATGCATAGGTACATGACTGAACTGATTTATGAATGCATGACTGAGTATGCAATGTTAATTGATACCAAGTTGGTAGCTATATCTGAACATGAGACTGAGAAATTTTAAGGAAAAACTATAACCTTGTGCCGAGTCTGAGTTTGTGGAGAAGAGGTGAGGATACTTGGTTTGCATATCTGCTTCTGCTTCCCAAGTAGATCCCTTAATGGACAGATTCCGCCAATGAATGTTAACTAGTGGGACTTCTTTGTTCCTCAGTCTACGAATTTAATAATCAAGGATTTTGGCAAGGATCTCTTCATAAAATAGGATGTTCTGAATATCTATGCCCTCTATAGGGACTACGACTGCTGGGTTACCTATGTAATTCTTTAGCAAGGAAACATGGAACACTGGTTGCACTAAATCTAAGTTATAGGCCACTCAAGTTCATAAGCTACCTTTCTGAAACAGCTAAGAATTTGGTAAGGACCTACATATCGGGGACTAAGTTTCCGCTTCTTGCCAAACCTCTTCACTCTTTTTGTAGGAGAGATTTTAAAGTTCACAAAATCAATAATATCAAACTCGAGATCTTTTCTATGTACAGCTGTGTATGATTTTTGTATGCTCTGAGCTGTCTTAATCCTTTCCCTGATCAACTAGACTTTCTCAAAGGTATCAAATACCAAGCCAGGACCTACCACTGTGGCCTTACCCACTTCAAACGAACCAATGGGAGACCTGCATCTCCTACTATAAAATGCCTCAAATAGGGCCATCTGAATGCTGGAATGATAGCTGTTGTTATATGCAAATTCAATCAAAGAAAAGTGGTCATCCCAACTACCTTTAAAGTCAATCGCGCATGCTTGCAGCATATCTTCTAAAGTATGAATCGTCCTTTCTTCTTGACCATCCATCCGAGGATGAAAGGTTGTACTTAGGTGAACTCAGGTACTAAGACACTTTTGGAAAGCCTTCCAGAAATAAGAGGTGAACTGGGTACCTTTATTTGAGATAATGGACAGTGAAACACTGTGCAATATGACCAACTCCCTGATATAGAGTTTGGAGTAATCCTAGGATGAATAAGAGGTATAGACTGGTAGGAAATGAGATGATTTGGTCATCCTGTCTATATGACCCAAACTGAATTATGTTGGTGATGAGTCTGAGGAAAACCCATCAAAAAGTCCATGTTCACTTCTTCCTATTTCTAGGTAGGAATACTGAACTCCTATATTGACCCACTTGGTTTCTGGTGCTCTATCTTAATATGCTGACATATTGAGTACCTAGCCACAAACTCTACAATATCTCTTTTTATCCCAATCCACCAAAATATCTCCCGCAAAACATGGTACATCTTAGTGGCCCCTGGATGAATAGAGTGGCTCACACCATGTGATTTTACAAGAATTTGTTGCCTCAAGTCATCAACACCTGGCACACATAGCCGACCTTGGGAGCACAATACACTATCTCCCCATTAGGATAAAACCTCTATCTTCTGATCTCTGACTGATTCCTTACACTTTACTAGACTGGGATCCCTATCCTTCTTTTCCTTCACCTGGGAAACTAGGATAATTCTGAACTACTCTACACCCATACACTACCTTCTGATGAATTGACTAAGCGAACACTTAGTTGGATAATCTGATGAACTTCCTGAACTAACTTCTTCTTACAATCCTCTACATGAGCAACACTCTTCATATATATCCTACTAAGAGCATCAACCACTACATTAGCTTTACCTCAGATGATACAGGACACTCATGTCATAATCCTTCAACAACTCCAACCATCTTCTCTGACATAGGTTTAAATATGTCTGAGAGAATACATACTGTAGGCTCTTATGGTCAACAAACACATCAACATGCACCCTATACAAATAGTGCCTCCAAATTTTTAAGGCAAAAACTACTGTTGCTAACTCAAGATAATGAGTAGGATAGTTCTTTTCATCGGGTTTATGTCGTCTAGATGAATAGACTATGACCTTACCTCTCTACATCAAAAAGCACACCAAACCAACTTTGGAGGCATCACAATATACCATAAACCTATCTGAACCATCTGGTAGGGTAAAAACTGAAGCTGTAGTGAGTCGAGTCTTCAACTCCTAAAAACTCTTCTTACAAGAATCTAACCACTGGAATTTGACTTTCTTCTGAGGTAATTTGTACACAGGGGATGAAATAGATGAAAATCCCTCAACAAACCATCGGTAATAGCCAGCCAAGCCCAAGAAACTCCTAATATCTGATGGAGAGATGGGTCTGGGCTAGTTTCTCACTTCTTTAGTCTCTTGGGAATCAACTCTAATGCCATCACTAGAAATGATATGGCCAAGGAAATCTATTAACCTTAGCCAAAATTTGCATTTACTGAATTTGGCAAATAGGTGATAGTTTCTAAGAGTCTGCAACACTATTCTGAGATGGTCTGCATGATCATGCTAACTGCGATAGTAGACAAGAATGTCATCTATGAAAACTATGAAGAACATGTCCAAGTACTTCTTCAATACACAATTCATCAAGTCCTTGAAATTTATTAGGGCATTGGTAAGACCAAAGGACATGACTGATAATTGAAACTGACCATACAGAGTTCTGAAGTCTATTTTTTAGATGTTACATTTTCTGATTCTGAGCTACTGGTAGACCGATCTGATATCTATCTTGGAGAAGTAACTGGCACCCTAAAGTTGGTCAAATAAGTCAATGATTTGGGAAAGAGGTTAGTTGTTTTTTACCGTGACTTTATTTAGCTGATGGTAATCAATATACATTCTAAAAGAACCATCTTTATTATGCATAAATAAAACAAGTGCACCCCATGGGGACACACTGGGTTTGATGAATCATTTATTTAAGAGATCCTTCAACTGTTCTTTTAACTCCATGAGTTTTATTGGGGCCATTCTGAATGGAGGAATAGACATGGGTTGAGTATCTTGGACAATATCGATTCTAAAATCAATTTCTCTTTCAGGAGTAACTCTGGGAAGATCTTCGGAAAACACATCTGGGAATTCACATGCTACTGACACTGATTCAAGAGTAGGGTTTTCTTAACTAGAGTCTTAGACTCGAATGAGATGGTAGACACATCTCTTAGATATCACCTTTCTCACTCAAAGGTAAGAAACAAGTTGACCCCTAAGTGTTGAAGTACTACCCTCTACTCTAGGACGGGTTCATTTGGAAACTTAAAACTAGAAAATTCTATTTCTGCAGTCGATTGAGGTATAGTAGGAATGAATCCAATCCATGCTGAGAATGACACTGAAATCGGTCATCTCTAATTCGACTAAGTCTATTGAAGTGACTTTCTAAGATATCATAACCAGGTAGTTCCAGTATACCCGCCGAGCCATAATGGATTTACCCACTGGGGTATAGACTGAGAAAGGCTCTGCTAGAATTTTAGGACTGACTATGAAATCAACTTCTATATATGGAGTAATAAATGACAAAGAAGCTCCTGGATCTTGCAAAGCATAGACATATAAATGGTAAACTTATAACGTACCAGTGGCTACATCAGGAAGACTTTCCTGATCCTATCAGGATTGAAGAGGATAGAGTTTATTTAGGCACTGCCTATTTAGGCACTGCTCACTAGTGGCACTGGAAGTGGCACCCTTCTAATTCAGACGATCAGACTGAGTTAGGGAATGGTTATGCTGACTTTGAGAACCCACCTAAGGACATTGTCTAACCTTGTGGCCTGTCTTTCCACAACTAAAACACACGTCACTGTCAGCCCTGCAGATACCATGGTGGTTTCTGCCATACTTTTGACAAAGGAGATTTTTTCGAGCACTGCTAAGACTACCCTTGGGTTTAGGGCCAAATGCCCTATCTCTGTTGCCATCTCTAAATTTTGGCACAGGAGCACTGGCTGAAGAAGGAGCTGGAACTAAGGATTTTGGGCAGAGCTGAGAACGATTCCCACCCTTTAACTTTGGTTGAGTAAAGTTGAAACTACCTATTCTCAGTCTCTTATTCTCTCTATTTTTTTCTTTATTCTTAGCCTTCTCTATATTTTGAGCACGGACCATGAGCCTTGATATGTCCATCTCTTTAATCAACATTGTGGCCCTACACTTCTTGACCATACTATTAGATCTGCCAGACACATACTTACTCATCTTAGATCTGCTATTTGCACCACATGAGAAACGTATCTGGCTAATTGAGTAAATTTAAGAGAATACTCCTTCACCATTACGTTGCCCTACTTTAGATCTATAAACTCCAAAACCTTTGCTTCCCTCTACTCTAGCAGGAAGAACCTATCCAGAAAAGCAACAGCAAACTCATCACATTCTATTGGCTTTGCATCTGTTTTCCTTTCTGCATTCTACTATTTAAACCATGTAGGTGCAATATCCTATAACTAATATATGACCAACTCAGCGCTCTCAACAATCATCACTCCTAAAATTTCTATAACTTTCTGCTCCTGATTAAGAAACTCCTGAGGGACCTCATCTAACTTAGACCCAGTAAAAGATGGAGGCTTCCTTTGGCTGAAATTCCAAATCCTGGTAGCAGCAATATTGGCCACTGGGTTGGCCGAAACAAAACCTGGGAATTAATTTTGGGCTGCCATAGAATGAGCTAGGGTGGTGAAATCTGCTCTAAACTTCTCGTGGAAGACCTGTTCATCCAGAGGATCTGGATGGACGAGTTGGGGTTCTGTCTGGTCTCCCATTCCTCTTTCCTTAGTCCTCTTTGGAAGCATATTCTGTAAACAGAAGAGAAATTTGGATTAGATAGGGAGTTTAACTGGAGCTCATTCTCACTCGCATGATATGAATTCTGAAAGAAGGGAAACTTTTCATAAAACACCTCGCAGCCTCCTTTCCATAAGTGTGACACGCTACACACCCATGTATAAGATATTAATAGATGTGGCTTTCAAACTTCCTAGGACTCTACTGAACCTTAGGCTCGGATACCAAGATTGTAATGCCTCGAGTCTGTACCCCAAATGCTACATGGTGCTTATAATCCCTAAGTACCACAAGCTAACCCATGAATAGTACTTGCAATAATAGCTGAATGATAATACTGCAAATATGCAGAAATTAGGCAAAAACTTACCATATGATTTAATACTAAAATAAAATTGAATACGGTATAGCAATACCAAAATTAAAACATCTAGCTGGAAATAATCTAGTCTGAAAAGCCTCTAAACTATCTGAAATGTGGTGTTGATAGGACAAGTCTCTAACTAACTCCGACTACTAAAATAAACTGAAATGCTAAAATAATAATCATGTCCTCAAACTATAAGGACACACCATTACATCTGACTGCTGAAGATCAAACTGTTAAGGGTGATTGGGAGCCCGTGCATCTGAACCTATTTTATAAAACATCATAGCGCATGAGAAAAGTATGCGTCAGTACTTTGAATGCACTGCTATGCTAAGTGAGGTAGGCTAAAATGTATGGGTTCATAGGCATGAACAATACTGACTGAATGCCATAAGTATAACTATATAAGAGTACATGCATGAATTTGTAACTATAACTGAGATCGTGATAACACTGAATACTGATTCTGAATACTGATTAACTAATATCTAAGTATACTGATACTAAATTACATAGAACTGAATGACTGTATCTGACAATCCTAATTCTGTGGATCTATACTGAGTTTCGTACTGAGCTGAGTGACTGTGTCTTACAATCCTAAATCTGTAGAACTGAATTGAGCTCTATACTATGACTTAATTAGAAACTAAGACTGTGGGAGGTAATCATCTAACCGACTTGCCCTTTTCTACATAGATTGGGGTCCAACCTATAACCCCAGTTGGAAAAGATATTATACCATGCTACGGGTAAAGATAAGTTGTGAGTTTACCCTCTCTGACAGCAAGCTCTTTCATCAACCCTCACTGGCAGGAAAACTCAAATGAGATGTATTAACCCTTATAATATTTAGCAGGAAGACATCTCCACCTACGCTGGCTATGTAATTCTATAACATAGGGATTGCAACTAAAGGTCAAACCCTCTGCTGGCAGGAATGCCCCCATCCCTGGGTTAACTCGGTGTTGAATCCTACTCCCATCTGAATAGGCACTAAATTGATTTCCTAGTTTATACTAGGCTTGACTGGATTATTACTTATTATACTATCTTGCTTAATGGAACTGAGTTTACTGAGTTCCGTTGACTAACAGAATACTACTGAATTTTTTTAACTGACTGAATTTACTGAGGTCAGAACTGAACACTGAACTTAACTAGACTGGACTGATATAGAGTCTACTTAGTTTTCCTGAGTCCTATAACTGACTGAGATTATTACTGATTGGGACATGATTGAGATTATTATGTATCTAACATTGGCTCTAGGTAAACAACTAAATTTTTGGGTATTAAATACCCCAGCACTCGATAGCATGAAAATTAAAGCATCACATGATCTTGCATAGCATAAAATGTAAACTTTTTCATACTGTATCTATAGAGACATTTTATCAAAAACTTGCATGGTATAACTTGCACATAAGCTAGCATGACATGATTTCTTTCCCTTATTAGTTCACACGAAAAATTCATCAAGCACTTGGTGAGCATAATATATGCACATAATAAGAGGGCATCATGATTCACTTTCAATTTCACAATTTCATATGGTTTAACATGGATTCATACGAATATACACACAAAATAACCAATTCCACATGAAACTTATAATAAATCATGAAATAGAAATCTAATTCAAATAATAATCATGAATACACTTTAATTCTAATCATGGAAGTCATAAATTCCAACTACTTGAAGTTTAAAAGATTTTCTCGGACTCCAGGGGTAGAAAGAACCCTTGGATGAACACTTCACATACCTTTGGTTGGTGAATTCTTGAGGAATAATGGAGGAAACCTTAAGTATTGGATTTTGAATGTGATGAACTAGGGTTTGTTCTTGATAAATTCTAGAGAGAATGGGTATATTTTTCCCTTTTAATTGCTTAATGATATGTTTTAGGGGAGATATAAGGTGGAAAATGACCCAATTACCCCTCTGGATGCGAGTTTAAAAGACTATAGGTTGAACCATCGACACACAGGCCAACGCGCCACGTCGTTAGCATCGACGCGATGACCAATGCACTGCATTGAATCCCCATCGGTTCATTGGAAATTTCCATTGAAATCCAAGGAAAATATTGATCGACACAATGGCTAACGCGTCATGTCGAGATTACATCAATACATTATTTTGGATTCACAAACGTGGTTCAAACAAAGTCCAAAAAATTCAAAACTCATTCGGGAACCCCTACTGATATTCCTGGTCATTAATCAGCCTAAATATTGACATTTTAAAGTCATATAGGTCATTAAATAGCATTTCCAACTCACAAAGGTCAAACTAATACTAAGTCTGAATACTTAGCTAGAATTTTCTAAGTTTAGGACCCCTTAGCAATATTTTAGGGAAGGAGTTAATCTTAGGATTTTGTGGGGTCTTACATGTCTATTCATGCTTCAAGGTCTGTGTGGATTCAGGTGAATTTCCCATCTATATAAATCATGAATTTGATCTTGAGGTAAGAAGTGTATTTAGTATCTTTCATAATCCTTATTGTAGATATGATGCTTAAGGATAGAGATATATAGAAGAATGTTGGAACTTTATTTCTACATGAGGTTAAGGGTAACTATAAATAATTTAGTTTTAGTTTTATAACCCTTGACTGAGGGGTAGTTTTCCCTTTAATGGTGATTGACTAATATTGTATCAAGATTTTAGATTTTGTGGTAGTCTGTGGATGAAGTGGTTGGCTATGATTATTATTTATTTTAAAATAGGGAAGGAGCTTAGAATTAATAGTTATAGTAGTTACAGATATCATATATGGGTTGTGAATGGAATGGGGTTGATTAGCTAATAAGTTATGAGTAAAGACTCATTGGAGTTTATGAAATTTTGAAGGGATCTTTCATGTATACATGGGTAAGTAGATATGATGTGACTAGGTAGATTATTCTAATAGATCATATGAGTTATGTTATACGATTAAGATCAACTATCCTTATTATGTGACTTTACCCCTTGATTATCTGTTCCCTGGTAATGGTAAACTAGTACAACATATGAGAAGGTATTTAGTAAATTCTAAGGTGTCGTGGTAATGTTAGGGAGAGGATGATCTTGTAGGATGTAGTTAAGTTAAATAAGAAATTTAGGTTGATTTCTCTATTCGGTGGACTAGTATAGTATTAGGTATGTTTCATAAGTGGTACATGATTAGTGCTTGATGAATGGTGATTTTACCACTCATTCACATTCATTATTAATGCACATTATCTTGTTTTAAAAGAGTAGATGAGACATAATTTAGATTTAATGTGATAATATCCACTCTTTGTAGGTATAGGAGTTGAAAAGACAAAGAAATATGGATTGGAGCTTTAAAGGATCAAAAAGTAGTAGAAAAAGTACAGCTGAAGACCTGCAGTAAAATAGCCTCAGTTACCATGGTCGCGGTCTATTGACCACGATCGCGGTCAGTTAAGTTGGTCAATAAATTACGATCAAAGAAGTCAATCACTGTTGTGTAGCTGTAGTTGCAGCTAGACTTGAGCGATCATGACTTGGCGGAAATGATAAGCCCAAGGGAAAAACTCTAATTGCACTTGAAGATCTCAATTTGAAAAAAAAGACTCACACCCTAATTTCATGTATCATTCATTCCATCACAATCCTTCATCCCTAATTTTCTAGGATTTTTCTTGAGACTTTGCAACCTCCATTTTTCAAAAAGAAAATATTGTGAAAATATTTGGTGAAGAATACATTGGAGACTTTCTAAGTGGAAGATTTGCTCACTTCCATTGTTGACATTGTGGGAGATCCAAGTTTTAAGTAACATTCACTTAGATCTTCTACAACTTTGATTCAATGGAGATTATGGGTATATCTATGCTTGTTTATCTTATCTGTAGTTAAATCTTCCTCTTGGGGTTATGTGTGAATATGGATTAAAGTATGTATGGTTTGTGATTGTTAGCATCTATTTGGTAGTTCATGTTTATGTGTTCTATTATTTCTATGCTATTTTTATGGGATTTGATGGGTGAAATCTCCAAATACACACATGGATTTTATGATTGAAAGCTCCAAGCTCTAGAAAGTTCAATACCATCTTTGAAAGAAGGGTTTTGGGTGAATTTTAGGAATCCATATCATCCTCTAAAGAGGGATATGGGGACCAAAGCAATTATAGACAATTATTCGTGTAGTTTGCTAAATTTTTGCTATATTAGAAATAAGGGTGAAAGAGAGGTAAAATATGTCTTGGGTGTCATCCTAGAAATAGGGATGCCTTATTTCTAATTGCTATATTCTAATTGTTGAACACATCCATTATGTATTCAAACGGATCAATGGGTAAAAGTTTGGTTTTTTCTTGAAAGACTAGCATCAAAATCTATAATCAAGCATACCCATATTTGACTTACTAAATAGATGTTGATGACTAACTCCCACATGTCACTCCCTTAGTAATGCATAATCCCAAGATCCATGCATAATTGTTTAAACACTAATTATTCGTAACCCCAAATTTACACTAGAAAATTCCAAAAAGAAACATTAGTATGGAACTCACCTCCCCCATTTAATATTTTTGTACCATTTGTTTGAATTTAACTTGAAGCTATCATTTCAAATTAATTTGATCGCCACTCATATTGTTCCTCGTGGATTCAACCCTGACTCCAAAATTGGGTAAATATATTGACGACGACTACCTTGCACTCAAATTAATGTGTAAGTTGAGCGTTATAAGTTCTTGGCACTAGGCTTGAACTTTGATTGTGGATTGTGAAGATAATAATTCTAACTCAATATTTGTTACGCCAAATTTATTGGAAATAAGTAGTAGGTTTGATATAATGTGGGAAAGAGCCTAGGTTGATAACTTATGAAAAGTTTAAATGGAAAAAAAATTGATTTATATGTGTATATTGGGATTAGCATTGGAGCAATGAGTTGGTAATAGCCTAGGTGTTTATGGAGTCTAAATTGTTCTTAAAAAAAGCTTATGTGGTCCTTATATTTATTTTAGGACATCCCGGGATAGGTTCTAATGCATTGAGGAATGTTTGGGCATGGAAAATAGGTTTGCACAGCAAAAGGGGTGAGTTTCATTGGCTTTGCACCATAGAGATCATTTCTTCGATGACGGGACCATTTTA
Source organism: Capsicum pubescens (assembly GCA_030864215.1). NCBI lineage: Eukaryota > Viridiplantae > Streptophyta > Magnoliopsida > Solanales > Solanaceae > Capsicum > Capsicum pubescens. Next base: position 160,953,660 of record CM061549.1, on the reverse strand, counting down.
AAAGTGTTTTGAGGTTATTTTGGTCCTTTTATGTCCCATAGACTATCCAATATTTTTATAAGCAATTTTTAAGCCTTTAAATTTTTTTATTCTCTCAAAAAGGTCACTTATCATTCCGCAACTATGGTTTAAAGGTAGTGATGTGTGAGTTTAAGCTTGGAGGCTAAAACTATTTAAGAGTAGTGCACCTAGGAGGAATATCATTGAAAGAAGTTAGTATTTTCCCTATAATAGTGGGTTAGGGAGAGCCTACAATTCATGTGTATAGTGATACCTTTTGTGGTGTGAGTTATGGTTATAGATTTGATGAGAGGATATGTTTGAAAGTATAGGATTGTGACTTTGATCTAAGGGGGAGATGATGGACTAAGGTAGTTTTTGAATTTTCTCATTATGGCAACTTTCAGGGAAGAGTCTCGATAAATTTATTCTTGTACAAGAAAATAACTCCTACTTATATTTGTATTCTGACCTTCAAACTAAAAACATTAATGTCCCTTGGAAATCAAAGCTACCAAGTATTCAAGCTCTAGGTTATGATGCTCATGATCCATATATCGATGTCTCATTTTATGCTTAGTATTATGAAACTATGCTTTCTATATGTTATCAATTCATTTTCTGATGGGTCTACGCCAAAGGGATAAAGTTTATGCAAACTCATGACCATCTCAGCTCTGAAAATAAGAAGTGATAGCTTCAAGCAACGATCCTTGTCTTATACCTAGAATATATGAATTCTAACTATATATTATACAACTCATAATATAGGCACTTATTCTTTCACACCGTGCCCATTTCTAAGGACTCATGTAATATTATGATATGGTCGAACGACCCTCTATTTATAATCTAGGTGGTTGTTGGATAAAGTACACCATTCCTATTGTATCGTATCTTACATCTCAGTCCCCACCTTGAGTAGAGCAATAAATATAAGTTAAAATTGAATAGTGCTACACCCATTCTTGATGCTTGTGATCTAGTCCCTCAATGACCCTCCTTAGTATGACAGTAGTTATGAAACCATAGTAATGCTTTAGATAGGGGAGTAGAGGTTCTTGCTTGTGAAAATTTTGGTGCGATTACACAAGCTAAGGTTATATATAAAGAGGGGAGAGGGAGATGAGCTTTCATTATTTGATATACTAAGGAAATGTATGTATGGAAAAATCTTTGTGAGAGTGATGAAAGTTATTTGTTTTGGTGGGAAGATCAATAAAATGGGTGTAGTAACGATAGGCATGAATGTTGTTATTGATTAAAACACAAACCAATGTGCTATTTTGTTAAGACTCCGTGATTTAAGACCTAAGAATTTTTTATTATAATAATCAGGTGAAGTAATATTCTTAAATGGATATAGAGTATGGGTTTAATAGCTTAATCTAGCACCTTTTTTAGTCTGGGTTAGGCTTCAACATGGAAGTACAATGTAGTGGGACTCAAACTCTTAAAGTTAGGTGTGTCATGGGGGAAATTGTAAGTTGGAAATAATGAAGTATGTTATTTATTGTTTGGGGCTTAGTCGACTAGTTCCTCTAAATGTAGGGTCTATTAGTCGTATCATGTAAGTTGAAGGATACCTCCATTCCTACATTTTGTGAAATCTTATCCTACGTTCAGTTTCAATGTAAATCATGTCCTATGATAAACAAACAAACCCATGTCTCATGTTTTGATAATTATGATCCATGAAACTCATGTGCAAGGTCTTCCCTATGTCAATTCTCATTATCTTACGCTTCGTGATTAAATAATTCACTAATGATTATCGTAAAAAAAATTTGATTCCTTTACTTGTTTCATTGAGGAAAATTCCTAAGGGGAGGTCACAACCTTCATTCATTACTTTTAGAGCTTTGACAAGTTCAAACTTATCATTCGAGGATGAATAATCCCAATGGGGAGATGATTTAACACCCTGTATTTTCAAGCTTGAACTTGAATCATCCTTCCTATGTATATAGACCCAAACTCGATAATTTTTATGTATATACAAGTGTGAATAATAGTTCTTGTAGTGTGGTAACATCTTTGGAAATGAATATAAGTCACAGATGTCACCTAGCTCAAGGTTAAGTTGAGCACATTCCTATCTATTAAAGTTTTTGTAAATAATTTTTCTTGTGTCAAATTCAAGTGAGCATTAAGCTTTAGAATATAGAGAGTAATATGGCCTATTATATATCAAATTACATACCTTCAAGTCCTCTTTCCAACGCAACTGACTGTTCGTTAATTTAAGTTTAGACTCAAAAGTTATTAGTGTTTTGACACTATCCAACATTCATATTTGGGATGTGAGGAAAAGCTTCACCTCCGCTATTTGTCTGCGAGGCAGACTTTGTGGTCCACAATAAGGGCACCACCCGGAGCTCCTCCTGGATATCAAATTTTTCTCCGTTTTGTTTTATTTTAAGGTTATTAAGGTCTTTTAGCATTCCTAAACTATTCCTCACTCTTTTTCTTAGAATATAGGGTCTAAAACATGATATTTTCACCTCTGTATATCCCTAAACATCACTCCATAAGCAAGAGAGGAGAAATCATCCAGGGTTTGCAGATTTAATCTTCAAGGGTCAAAGTACTCTATATTTTCATTGTTATGAAGGTATGTGGGATTATCCTAAATCTCATGATCGTAACTTTATCATTTTAACAAGTTTTAAAGATCTATAATATGTATATGAAAAGGGTTTTGGGAAATTGTTTGAAGAGTGTTCATGAATAAACCCATCTTGATGAAAGTATGTGCGTATCGCTAAGTTTTTTTCCATGAACTTAAAATATATATATATGTGTATGTATGCTTTCAAAATCGAGAATTCAATGGAGAGTATGATTTTTTTATATTTCCCCTCTCATGATGAAATTACTTGTCTTAAATTGTTATGGGTTGTCTTTATGCATGATTAAAAGCTTGAGTCATATGTTTTTCTATCAATTGGTGAAATTACATGGTTACATAATCAAATGAGAGGGTGTTTCCTTATTTCATAAATGATCCTTGTGTAAAATTTAAGTATTTTGCATGATTAATGAAAGTTATGGCCACTCCCATGTTAAATCCTAGAAAGAAAAGGGTTTTGCATAAGATTTTTTTGATATTTTTCATAAGAAGTCCCTCAGGTGGTGTTTAACTCTTTTAGGTGGTCATTGATGAGTTTTTGAATGAAAGGGCTTGTATTATGACATGACATGAAATGGCTTGCAAGTCTAGGTATGACAATACCTAACACGAGATTCCTTTAATAATGAAGAGATAATATTTAAAATCATGAAGTATGTTTTAAAGAAACAAAATTATGCTTAAAGAGAGTGAATGGTCACCTAAAGAAGGCATGAGTTTAGATAATGCATTGCATGAAACCATGTTTTTTTGGTACGGGTTAATTATGTCCTGAATTATGGATTGTACGCTGGCGATAGCCTTGTGTCTATTATGTATGACGTACCCCAGTTCTTGCACCACACTTGAATTGGGGGCTTGGCTACCGAGTTAAGGGCAAATTCCATATTCCCCGTGGAAAGGTATGAATGTTGGGTGATCCATCTAGCTCAGAAGTAAAGCAAAGAGTCGAGTCAAAGTTTTCCAAGCATGAGTTGAAGTTTTTCAAAATAAGCCTTTGTGTTTTTTATTAATGAAAAATGGTTTTCACTGTTCTCTCAAATATATTATATGAAATATATGTTATTTTGGGTTAGTTCAACATACCAATACTCTCCCTTTATTGACCCCCTAATAGTACATATTCTGAGGCATGATCGTATGATCCATTAAATCATTAGAATATATGGGATAATGAAAGAAATGTGACTTATCTATCTTTCGAAAGGTACTTATTCATATGTTGACTTCTTTCAGTTTATGGTACAACCGGGCGCCTTGTCCCCGCTTAGACGGTTAGTATTTGGCACATCTATTTATGTATGGATTATGCTTATGGCAGAATACTAATGGTCTCTTGGGCCTTCATGGTTTGGGATGCCCATCGCGTCCAGGGCCTCGGATCGGGTCATGATAGGTTATTACAATCTTGGTCTCATAGCATCAACTCTGGATTGTCCTAAGGTGCCTGAAAGTCACGTTAATTAGTAGAATCTTGTTCATGGGTGTGAAGCATGCCATATTTAAGAGTGAGATCTTATTATATTTTTTAGGAAAAGTTCCACTTATTTCATGTTCATATCATTTAAGAAAGTGTGAACTACACTAAAATATTCTTCTAAATCATGCCCTACGTATTTATAAAAAATGCAATCCAAAAGACCAAACAAATGGAGAAACATATATGGAAACCAGCAAGCACTAGCAACTCCAGCAGACCCATTGAATGAACATGTCTCACGTGCAGAGTTCAAGGTTGCTTTATCAATGCTAGCTCAATCCATGACTTCCCAAACTAACCAATATGTTGTAGCACAACTAAATCCAACAACTAATATGATAAAAACTAGGGTCTAGGATTTCACTTAGATGAACCCTCTTAAATTCTGTGGTTCTAAGATGAATAAGGACCCGCAATAGTTTATTGATGATATTCACAAAGTTACCAAGATTATAAGTATCACTATAGTTGAAAGGGTTGACTTGGTGTTTTATATATTGAAAAGAGTAGCCCATGATTTATTTTAGTAGTAGAAAGAGGATAAAGGTACAGATGCACGCTCGGTGTAGTGGAATTAGTTTGTTACTTCTTTCATGAAATGATTTTTCCACCTAAATTAAAGGAAGCAAAGGTTCAGGATTTTATTAACCTGGATCAGGAAAACATGAGTGGGAAAGAGTATTCTCTTAATTTACCCAATATTAAAAATATGCACCTACAATGATTTCTCACTCTAGAGCCAACATGAATAAGTTTATGTCATATTTCTTGAAAGCTATGGTTAAGGAATGTAGAACTACCATATTGGTCAAGGTGATGGACATCTCTAAGATGATAGTTCATGCTCAACAAATTTATGTAGAGAAAATGAAGTAAAGCGAAAAAGAGGATAAAAGGTTCAAAATAGGAAGTTTTAGTTTCACTCACCAGAGGTTAGATTATTTTAATCACTCTTAATTTTACTAGAAATCTACAGCTATAGCCTCAACTTTTGCTAGTGATCTAGTACCCAAGTTTAGGCAAGATACTCTAGATAGAGCATTAGATTCTAAGTCCCAAGGTAGTGATAATAGTGGTCATACTCATTAGATTTGTAAATAATCTGGTAACAACCACAAAGGTGAGTGTATGGATGGTCACAGCATTTGCTATGGTTTTGGCAATCCAAGTCACAGAATGAGAGAGTATTTAGTGGCGTCACATCGAAGTAGGGATACTGGTTAGCAATGTAAGTCTACACATCAGTAAAGTCAGTCTAACTCTTCAGTAGCTCTAGTAGGTAACCTCACTAAGTAGGGTGCATTATCTAGTGCATGTGGTTGACAGTGTCACAACAAGTTCTATCCCTTTAGGCTGGGCAGGATCTGAAGCTTCTCCTAATTTAGTGACTTGTACTTTACAAGTATTCCATATTCATATATATGCATTGTTAGATCCCAAAGACACACATTCTATTATTACTCCCTACACAGCAGTGGACTTTTATTTAAGTCTCAAAACCCTTCTTAGTAGCTACTCTAGATTGTGATTTAGTCACATCTTGACATGTATATAGAAGATGCCAAGTCACTATTTCTTAGACAGCCACCTTAGTTGATCATATATTATTAGGCATAAAAGAGTTTGATATTATTCTTGTCATGGATTGTATCCACTACCACTATACCTTAATTTATTGTATAAATAGAATAATCAAGTTTTATTTTCCAAATAAGCCAACCATAATGCAGAAGGGTAGTACCTCAGTGCCTATTGGTCGATTTCTCACTTACATTAAGAATAGAAAAATTATTTTAAAAGGGTGCATTTATTATCTTTTATGATTTAAGGATTTATAGTCATAGACACCGACTCTTAAGTCAATTTTTGTGGTTAATAAGATCCAGAAGTGTTTGACAAAGATATGTCTGGAGTTCTGTCCGAGTGGGATTAACTTCAAAGTAAATCTCCTTCAAAAAATCAACCTATCTTAATTCCACCCTAAACAATTACTTTATTCCATCTTAAGGAATTGAAGAAGTAGGTGAAAGATCCTCTAGACAAATGTTTCATTTGAATATCCCTTTGGGATGCTTTAGTTTTTTTTTCATGTGCAACAAATACAATTATCTCAAAATATGCATTGACTAAGGTCAATTTTTGAGTTGTTCAACAAACTTTAGGGTCTCAATTTCTTCTCTAAGATAGAACACAGTTCTGTATATCATTATCTCAAAGTCAAAGAATGTGACATTTTTAATATAGCCTTTGGAACTATGTATGATTTTTTGAATTTTTTGTTATGTATTTTTGACTAATGAATGCTCCTGTAGCTTTAATGGAATTTATGAATGGGATTTTAAAGTAATACATGGACATGTTTGTTATAGTCCTTATAAATGACGTCCTTATTTATTTTCAAATTGTGGATGAACATGCCGATTATTTGAGGGTTGTCTTATAGACTCTCAAAGATCACCAGTTATTCACTATGTTTACTAAGTGTGTTTTTTGTTGAAATCATTTTCATTCCTTAGTCATATCATTTTTGTTGACGACATTAAAGTTGATCCTCTGAGAACCAAAATAGTTTGAAGTTGGCCTAAAATTGTCTCTTCATCAAATATCAGGAGTTGCATAGGTTTATCTAATTACTATAGGCTGTCTGTTGAGGGAATTTTCTTTATTACCTTGATTATGTCCAGATTGTCTTACAAGAAATTCAAGTATTAATTGGTTGATTCTTGCGAGAAGATTTTTTAGGAGTTGATGACTCGACTCATCTTCTATCAAATTTTGACTACGCAATAGAGTTTAGATGGGTTTGTATTTCCTTGTAATTCATCTAGAGTTGGTCATGGATGTTTGTTAATGAAGGATGGAATTGTTATACCATATGGCTCTAGACAACTCAATGCATATGAGAATAATTAGATGACTCGTGATCTTGATTTTTAAATTGTTGGTTTTTCCTTACAGATTTAGAGGAATTATCTTTTTGGGTCTATGTTGATGTAGTCACAGATCATATGATCCTTCAATGAATATTCAGCTAGAAATAAATAAATTTTTATTAGAGAAGATGGATAGATTTATTGAAGTATTATGATCTAAGTGTCTTATACTATCTAGGTATTGTTTTGGTTGAGATCTTAGTATATTTTCTAAGGAAAGTGTTTCTCATACGGAGGATAAGACAAAAGAGATAGTTTCTGAGGTGCACTCACATTGTAGATTAGGAGTTCTATTTGTTAATTTAGTCATAGGTCATATCTTTGTTTAGAATGGTTCAAAATCATTGTTGATAGGTATGAAAGAAAAGAAAAATAGCTACCCTACTTTTCTAAATTTGAAAGAAATGGTCTAGAATCAGAAGGTTGAGGTTTTCTCCCAAGGGGGGATGATATTATTTATTGTCAGGGTAAACTATGTGTTCCAAGTGTGGGTGAATTAAGATAGCGGATGCTAATAGAAGCTTACAATTCTTAATATTCTCTTCAACTAGGATCAACTTTGATGTATCATGATCTACGGGAAGTAAATTAGTGGAATAACATTAAGAAGGATATCACAAAATTTGTGGCTAAGTTTATGATTTGCAAACAGGTTAAGGTTGAGCAATAGAGACTTGGTGGTATGCTTGAAAATATCATTATTCCTACTTAGAAGTTGGAGGTGGTTAATAAGTACATCATCATACGGTTGTCTTATGTTCATCAATAACATGATTCTACTTGGGTTATCATACATTGAATAACTAAGTCAGCCTATTTCCTGCAAGTTAACACTTTAGATTTATCCAAGGATTATGATAGACTCAATCTAGGGAGTTGGTTAAATTGCACATAGTAACTTTGACCGTCATTTAAGATAGGGTTACTCAGTTTACCTCTTAGTTTTGGAAAACTTCTTAAAAGGGTCTTGGTACCCAAGTTCATCTTAGTATGACTTTTTATTTGCAGATATATGGTAAGGTAGATATGATCATTTAGACTGTAGAGGACATATTGGGGAGATATTGTAACACCTAAAGTATCCACATTAAGATTAGAACAATGATTTAAGTACGTATGAAATCAAACATCATTTTTTGGTAGTATGAGAAGTGAGTTATATATTTATTAAGGTAACAAGTAACTCCTACACGAGAGGCAATTTTAAAATTCTCTTAACAATTTATTTCTTGTGAAGAATCACTCTATATTCAAATAAGAATGAGAATAAATCCTAGTATCTGATGTTTTTTTTGGCTTAAGAACCACCTAATGGAATTTCTTCAATTTTTCTTTCCAACTCATCCTATTTCATGTTAATTGAATTTTGGAGCTAAGAGTGATGACCATTTTAGTGAAGCCCTATCCCATAGTGTTATAGTATGAATGGTATCTTATTTGTGATTAGATTGTAAGATCATAAAATCCATTATTCTAAATGAAAGAGACCCAAAAAATTTTAGAGTTGAAAAGTATATCTCCCAACCACGATCTTAGGTACTATCATGGATCCTAAAGTTGATCCAGCTTGGAATTCCAACTACGGACTGAGGAACGATCTTTGAATGATCCCAAAAGTCCTACCATGCCTTATTTGATGAAGACTATATAGCCTATATTTATCCACCCAACCACTAGGTGAGACCCACAATCATAGGATGGCTCGTACATCACATTCTACAATTTTTTAGTTATGTTTTATAAGGGAATTTCAGTCTTTTACCACTATGTAAACCCCTAAACTACATCATTTATGTAATACACGTGCTTTTTCTTAGCTTGAAAATCATCTCAAAGATGTTAGAACTTGATTTGAAATAAGAATTTATTCTTATACACGAGTTATTTCCATAATTTTCACTTCCTATCACGTTGGAAATTGAATAAGCTTTCAATCTATATATAATTCGCCTAAATCCGAAACTTGGGCGAAGAGTTAGAACCTTATTAGTGAGACAGTGCTTGACTTGAGCCTTCAGCGTGTCGCGGAGATAGCTCAAATGGCAATTGTCGAATTCCAGAGTTGCTCCGCGATACTGGAGCGTCGCACCAAACTTCCAGGTCATAGAAAAGGTGTCAACGTGATAGCTCCGCATCGTGCCACCGTGCAGTTTTCTAATTGTCAATTTCCAATGACACGACCCGATAATGCTGCGTCGCGCCAAGGGACCAACTCAGGAAATTTTACTAAAAATTTAATGATGTGTCCAGGGTTAAAAGGGTAAACTTCCTACCCCTATATAATCCCTTTAACACATAATTCATTCACTTTTCACCAAAAAAATATTAGTTTCTCACAAGTTTATCTCAAGCACAAACTAGGGTTTCTATTGGTTATTCAAATTCAAGAAGGTTTCACCATCAATCTTCACGAAATAACGAACTAAGGTATGCATATTGTTCATTCATGGACTCATTTCATCCATGAAGTCCAAGAATCCTTTTTAACTACAAGTTATGGATTTCTTCATGTTTTCATGCTTTGTATGTTCTCTTTCATGTTGATAAATGAGGAATTGATTTCTATTCCATGATTTGATGATAAATTACATGTGGGTTGATTAGTATAGATAAATATTTATGAAATCTCATGACTAAAACCTTGTATGATGTAATTGGAATTGAAGCATGATGTTTAATTGTTGTATAATGTGTTTACATGTACTATGCCTGCCATATGTTTGGCACCCTTCCAATCAGGGCATAGATTGGACCCCAACTCAGCTATTATAGCATATTTGGGGCATGTCGGTTAGATACTACTTCCCACAATTTCATGTTAAAGAATCAGGATTGTCAGATACAGTCAATCAGTCTCAGTAATAGAACTCAGAAAGTTCTTCAGATTTTAGGATTGTTAGATACAGTCAACTCAGATACAGTACAAAACTCAGATAGTTCCATCAGATTTAGGACTGTTAGCTACAGTCACCCACGTTATCAGTTATATTTATATAAAGTCACCCATGTTATCAGAATTATTCAGTATACAAACTCAGAAATCACAAAATTATGTGGTCAGTTACATTTACGTATTTATGCATGTATTCTCACATTCGTTTTAGACAGTCAGTTAGTATTATTCATGTATGTAAACCATTGCATATATCCTACTTCACATGTATACTCGGTACATATGTACTGACGCATTCATCCTATGGTGCTTTCTTTTTATGTTACACCATAGGTTCAGAGACACGAGTTCCAGGTCAATAGTAGATTACAGATTTAGCAGACAGAGTAGAAGTGAGTCCTCATCCTTCGAGGACATAATGATTTTCGAGTGTCTTATTGATTATCTTATTAGTTGGAGTTATTTAGGGACATGTCCCATCAACTCCTTATTCAGATTCTTCAAACAGTAGAGGCTTCTAGACGAGATGCAGACTAAATACAGACTATCATGTTTGAGACATCAGTTTTGTTTTGGGTATTATATTACCCCACACAAATGTTACATAATTTAGTTATGTTAATGATCGAACCTTATGGCCTTTTAGTATATGTTTCCACATTATTATGTTATCTTATGTAGTATATAGGTACAAATATCAGTCATGGGTTAGCTTGTGGTCTTTCGGGGTCATGAGCATCGTGTAGTATTCCGGTTCAGCAAATTGGGTCATTACAAACTTAGTATCAAAACCTAAGGTTCAATAGAGTCCTAGGAAGTCTGAAAGCCGCATCTAGTAGAGTCTTGTACATGGGTGTTTTGCACGCCACATCTATGTGCAAGAGGCTATGACATATTTAAGAATAGTTTCCCTTCTTTCACTATTCATGTCATGCCAGTGAGCATAATCACAAGTTAATATCTCAGTCGAAGCCGCTTCTTCAGTGAGCATAATCACAAGTCAGTCTCTCAGTTGAATCCGCTTCTTCTCTTTATTTCAGAACATGCCTCCTAAGAGAAGAAATCAGTTAGCCCCTCAGCCCGAAGAACCTTTGGGCGATCATGTTTCTCATGAGGAGTTCAGGACCACATTTACCACTCTTGCCCAATCAATCACTGCTTATAATGAACGGCCAATAGTTGTTCCGACCAACCCAGTGGCAACTCAGCTGGAACAAGTATTTGGGACTTCACCCGAATAAATTCTCCAACCTTACTCTGGTGTAAAGTAGATAAGACCCTCAAGAATTCTTAGATAAAGTTCAGAAAGTGACAGATGCCATGGGGGTGACTAGTGTTGAGAGTACTGAGCAAGCTACATACCAGTTGCAGGATGTGGCTCATGCTTAGTTCAAACAGTGGAAGTCCGAAAGATCATATGATGTAGGTCCTATAGTGTGGGAGGAGTTTGTCATTGCATTCTTAGATAGATTCTTTCCCCAAGAGCTTAGAGAAGCTAAGGTGCTAGAGTTCATCAACCTCAGGCAGGGCAATATGATAGTGAAAGAGTATTCTTTTAAGTTTACTCAATTAGCCAGGTATGCCCCTCATGTGGTTGGAAACATTAGATACAAGATGAGTAAGTTCACTGCAGGGGTGAATGAAAACGTGGTTAATGAGTGCATATCTGCCATGCTGAACAGTGACATGACTTAGATAGACTTATGACCCATGCTCAGCAGATAGAGGAGCAGAAGATTAAGCAGAGGGGAAATCAGAATAAGTAAGCAAAGACAGGTAGTTTCAACTTTTCTCAGCCTAAATCAGAAGGAGGAAACCGTTCTCAGTTTTATCCAAATTTATTAGTTCCAGATCCCTCTATAGCCAGTGCTCCAGTTCCTAAGTTCAGAGAGGGTAACAAAGATAGAGCGCCAGCCTTTAAGACCCAGGGTAGTGTTAGCAGTACCTTCACCTATCCTCTTTGCCAGACTTGCGGTAAGCACCATCAGGGTATATGTAGAGTAGGTAGTGGCATTTATTTTGGTTGTGGCAATCTAGTCCGTAGAGTTAGAGACTGACCACAGCTAGGTCCTCAGGATCAATACAATCGCTTTTCAGCTTAGTCCGATAGCCCAAATCAGCAGGGTGCCACTTCCAGTGCTACTAGCGGGCAACGTCCAAATCGTCTCTATGATCTTCAGACTCAACAAGATCAGGAAAGTTCTACTGATGTAGTTATGGGTATGTTACATATCTTTCATGTGCATATTTATGCTTTTCTAGATCCAGGAGCTTTCTTGTTTTTGTTACTCCTTATATAGCAGTTGATTTTAGAATCAGTCCCGAAATTCTAGCCGAGCCTTTCTCAGTCTCTACCCCAGTGGGTAAAACTATCATAGCCTAACGGGTATACAAGAACTACCCAGTTATGATATTTCAGAGAGTCACTATAGAAGAATTAGTCAAATTAGAGATAAATGATTTTGATGTCATTCTCGGCATGGATTGGCTTCATTCCTTCTATGCTAAAGTCCACTGCAGAAATAGAATAGTTCAGTTTTAATTCTTAAATGAACCCATCCTAGAGTGGAAGGGTTGTGTATCCGCTTTCAGGGGTCAACTTATTTCCTACCTTCAGGCAAGGAAATTGATATCTAAGGGATGTGTTTAGCATATAGTTCATGTTAGAGATTCCAGTTCTGAGGCTCCCAGTCTCAAATTAGTCCCAGTAGTGAATTAATATTCAGATGTCTTTCCCGATGATCTTCTAGGAATTCTTCCTGAAAAGGAAATAGACTTCGGTATTGATCTTCTTTCATACACTCAGCCTATCTCTATTTTTCCATACAGAATGGCACCAGCAGAACTCAGAGAACTGAAACAACAGTTGAAGGATATCTTAGATAAGGGATTCATCAGACCTAGCATTTCCTTGTGGGGCGCACCAGTCTTATTCATGCGTAAGAAAGATGGTTCACTCAGAATGTGTATAGATTACCGTCAACTCAATAAAGTCATAGTCAAGAACAAGTATCCTCTTCCCATATTCGATGAATTATTTGACGAACTTCAGGGTGCCAGTTATTTCTCTAAGATAAACCTCAGATCCGGCTATAATCAGCTTAGAGTTAGAGAATGTGACATCCCGAAGACAGCTTTTCGTACGCGGTATGGTCACTTTGAATTTTTAGTTATGTCATTTGGTCTTACCAATTCCCCAGCAGCTTTCAATGACTTGATGAACCGCGTTTTCAAGTAGTACTTGGACATGTTTGTCATAGTATTAATAGATGATATTCTGGTCTATTCCCGCACTGAGCGAGATAATGCAGACCATCTCAGAATAGTACTCCAGACTCTTAGAAATCATCAGTTGTTCACCAAATTCAGTAAGTGCAAATTTTGGCTATGGTTAGTAGCATTCCTTGGTCATATCATTTCCGGTGATGGCATTAGGGTAGATCCTCAAATTACCAAAGCGGTAAGAAACTGGCCTCACCCTGTTTCTCCATCAGATATCAGGTGTTTCTTAGGTTTGGCTGGCTATTACAGATGGTTTGTTGAGGGATTTTCTTCTATTGCATCACCTATATCCAGATTTACTAAGAAGAAAGTCAAGTTCCAGTAGTCACATCCTTGCGAGAAGAGTTTTCAAGAATTGAAGACTCGACTCACCCCAGCTCCAGTTCTAGCTCTTCCAGATGGTTCAAATGGTTTTGTACTTTATTGTGATGCATCTAGAGTGGGTTTAGGTTTTGTCCTCATCAAGCAAGGTAAGGTCATAGCCTACGCCTCCAGACAACTTAAACCCTATGAGAAGAATTATCCTACTCATGACCTTGAGTTACTAGCCATAATATTTGCCTTAAAGATTTGTCGGCATTATCTCTATGGATTTCATGTAGATGTCTTCACAGATCATAAGAGCCTTCAGTATGTCTTTTCTCAAAAAGATCTTAATCTTTGTCAGAAAAGGTGGTTAGATCTCCTGAAAAATTATGACATGAGTGTCCTTTATAATCTGAGCAAGGACAATGTAGTGGCCGACACTCTCAGTAGACTCTCTATGGGTAGTATTTCTCATGTTGATGATAGTACGAAGAAGTTAGTCCAGGAAGTCCACCAGCTTGCCAGACTAGGCGTTCTCTTAGTCGAATCTTCAGAGAGTGGTGTATGTGTTTAGAGTAGTTCAGAATCATCTCTAGTTTTTAAGGTGAAAGCAAAGCAAGATAAGGATACTAGCCTTGTCACGCTAAAAGAGTCAGTTCAAAATCAGAAAATAGAGGTTTTCTCCCTAGGAGGAGATAGTTTTCTTCGTTGTCAGGGTCTTCTCTGTGTTCCAGACATAGATGACTTAAGGCAGCAAATTCTTGTAGAAGCACATGGTGCGCGTTACTCTATTCATCCAGGGGCCACTAAGATGTACCACGACTTATGGGAAATCTATTGGCGGAGTGGGATGGAAAGAAATGTTGTAGAGTTTGTTATTAAGTGCTCTACATGTCAGCAAGTTAAGATATAGCATCAGAAGCCTAGTGGTCCTATGAAGGAGTTTAGTATTACTACTTGGAAGTGGGAAGTTGTGAACATGGACTTCATGATGGGTTTGCCTCGAACTCGTCGTCAACATAATTCAGTCTTGGTCATTGTAGATAGAATGACCAAATCAGTTCTTTTCCTTCCAGTTCATACCTCTTATTCAGTCGAGGATTATGCCAAGCTCTACATTAAGGAGATGGTTAGATTTCACGTTATTCCATTGACTATTATATCAGACTGAGATACCCAGTTCACCTCTCATTTTTGGAAAGCATTCCAAAAGGGTCTTGGTACCCAAGTTCATCTCAGTACAACCTTTCATCCTCAGACAGATGGTCAAGCAGAAAGGACCATTCAGACTTTGGAAGATATACTAAGGATGTATGTAATTTATTTCTAACGTAGTTGGGATGACCACTTGCCTTTGATTGAATTTTCATACAAAAATAGCTATCATTCCAGTATTCAGATGGCTCTATTCGAAGATCTCTATGGTAGGATATGTAGATCTCCAATCGGTTAGTTCAAAGTTAGTGAGGCCTCAGTCATAGGTCCTGACTTAGTATTCGACACCTTAGAGAAAGTTTAGTTAATTAGAGAAAGACTCCGAGCTGCTCAGAGCCGACAGAAGTCTTATGCAGATGTTCGTATAAAGGATCTCGAGTTTAAGATTGGTGACTATGTCTATATCAAGATCTATCCTATGAAGGGAGTGAAGAGATTTGGCAAGAAGGGAAAGTTTAGTCCCCTATATGTCGGTCCCTTCGAGATTCTCAGTCGATTCGGCAAGGTAGCTTATGACCTCGAATTACCTTCAGATCTAGCCTCAGTTCATCCAGTATTTCATGTCTCTTTGATCAAGAAATTCATAGGTGACCCATCAGTTGTAGTCCTTATTCAAAGCATCGTTTAGAACAGCCTCTCTTATGAAGAGATTCCAGTCGAAATCCTAGACTATCATACTCATAGATTGAGGAACAAAGAAGTCCCTCTAGTTAAAGATCTTTGGCGAAATCAGTCCATCGAGGGATCTACTTGGTAAGAAGAAGCAGATATGTGTACTAAGTACCCTCACCTCTTCCCTGCCAACTCAGATCAAGCTTAAGGTAACAGTTCTCCTTAAGCTTACTCAGTTTCATGATTAGTGTACATCACTAACTTAGTATTCAGTCTCATGTACATGTTCCCATGATAAACTTGGTATCAAGTACCACCGCATATTCAGTGTTGCATTTATGTATTAGATCAGTTATATAGTTATGCATCATACATGCATTCTCATTGTAAGAAAATTTAGTTCTTCAGAACTTTCAGTTATGCATCTATGAATCAGTTACGCATGCATCAGATATGCATGTTCAGTATGTTATGTTCATCTTGTCAGTAACGTCCTTCATGAGATGATGTTCCATTTATTCATGTTTAGCTCATTGTTTCTCCTCTCAGTCAGTCTCATTCGAGGATGAATGTTCTCAAGGGGGAGATATTGTAATACCCGTGGTTTTTCTTAGCTTGAAAATCATTTCAAGGATGTTAGAACTTTATTTGAAATATGAATTCATTCTTATAAACGTGGTATTTATATAATTTTAAATTCCTATCACGTGGGAAATTGAATAAGCATTCCATCAATATATAATTCGCCCAAATCCGACACCCGGCCAAAGAGTTAGAGCCTTTTTAGTGAGACAGTGTTTGACCTGAGCCTTCAGCGCGTCGCAGAGATAGCAAAAATAGAAATTGTCAAATTCCAGTGTTTCTCCACGATACTGGCGTTTTACGCCAAACTTCCAAGTCATATACAAGGTGGAAATTCGATAGATCCACATCGTGCCACCGTGCAGTTTCCTAATTATCAATTTCTAGTGACACGGCGCGATAACGTCGCGTCGTGCCAAGGGCCCAACTCGGGAAATTTTACTGAAAATTTAATGACGTGTTCAGGGTTAAAAGGGTCAACTTCCTAATCCTATGTAATACCTTTAACACGTGATTCAGCCATTTTTAACCCAAAAAATATTAGTTTTTCTCAAGTTTATCTCAAGAACAAACTAGGGTTTCTATTGGGGATTCAAATTCAGGAAGATTTCACCATCAATCTTCACAAAATCACGAACTAAGGTATGCATAGTGTTCATTCATGGACTCATTTCATACATGAAGTCCAAAAATCCTTTTTAACTACAAGTTATGGATTTTCTTCATGTTTTCATGCTTTGTATGTTCTCTTTCATATTAATAAATGAGGAATTGATTTCTATTCAATGATTTGATGATAAATTCCATGTGGTTTGATTAGTATAGATAAAGATTTACGAAATCTCATGACTAAAACCTTGTATGATGGATTGAAGCATGACGTTTAATTGTTGTATAATGTGTTTACATGTACTATGCCTTCCATATGTTTGATAAAATGCCTAGATGAAGGAAATTTGCCTAACTAGCATGATATCATGAAAATCCCCATGTATGTACAAGCTTATACCTATTAAACATTTGATGAAATTCTTTAATAAATGTATTGTAGTGATTATCATGTATTCAAGAATATCAAATCATGTCAGTTTTCTTCTATCGAGTCCTGGAGGTACTTGTACCTGAAATATTAGATTTGTGCCTAGATCCATGTCATGTTTTCATGATACTCTCAGTAAAGATATGAACTCTTACAGTTCAGATAGTCTTATGAATCTAGAAAAATCTTCATGATCTCATGACTCAGTCAGTTGTCAGATATCAATAGTATTTCGTCAGCCACAAATATTTAGTAAATCAGTCCATGCTCAGATCAGTTCAGTAAATCATGCTCAGTGTCCATTCAGATGGGAATAGGAATTAGCATCGAGTGAACCCAAGGATGGGTACTCACCTGTTATACGAGGGTATGATTCCTAGAAGCAATCCTTGCATTCCAGAACTATGTAGATAGCATAGGTTTAGACATCGTAGCATGCTATATGAGGGTAGATTAGGTGGCTTAACCTGTTATGTCAGGGTTCCCACCGTTCTCTCTAGAGTTACCTGTTATATGAGGGTTACTCACATGTTTTCCTTACCAGTGATGAGGTATTGACAACCTTCCAACCAGGGCATAGATTGGATCCCACTTAGCTATTATAGCACATTTGGGGCATGTCGGTTAGATACTACTTCCATAATTTCATGTTACAGAATCAGGACTGTCAGATACAGTCAATTAGTCTGAGTAATAGAACTCAAATAGTTTTTCAGATTTCAGGACTGTCAGATATAGTCAACTTAGATACAGTATGAAACTCAGATAGTTCCATCAGATTCAGGACTGTCAGGTACAGTCATCCACATTATCAGTTATACTCAAATACAGTCACCTATGTTATTATCATTATTCAGATATAGTACTTTATGTTATCATTCATATCAGTTACTAGCATGTCACATTATCAGTAGACAGACTCAGAAATCACGAAATCACGTTGTCAGTTACAGTTACGTATTTACGCATGTATTCTCACGTTAATGTTAGACAGTCATTTAGCATTATTCATGCATGTGAACCATTGAATATAGCCTACCTCACATGTATACTCGGTACATATGTACTAACGTATTCACGCTATGGTTCTTTCTTTTTATCTTACACCATAGGTTCAGAGACCCGAGTTCCAGATCAGCAGTAGATTCCAGATTTAGTAGACAGAATAGAAGTAAGTCCTCATCCTTCAAGTACATAATGATTTTATAGTATCTCATTGATTAACTTATTAGTTGGAGTTAGTTGGCGATATGTCCCGTCAACTCCTTATTTAGATTCTTCAGATAGTAGAGGCTTCCAGATGTGATGCAGACTACCATGTTTGAGACTTCAATTTTTTTTTAGGTATTCTATTACCCCACACAAATTTTAAGTTATTCAGTTATGTCATGATCGAACCTTGTGAACTTTCAGTACATTTTTCCGCATTATTATGTTATCTTATGTAGTGTACAGGTACAGATATCAGTCATGGGTTAGCTTGTGGTCCTTCAGGGTCATGAGCACCGTGTAGCATTTCGGTTCAGCAAATCAGGTCGTTACAATTTAAGATATTCCAAGTATGGTTATTAAGTTTAATATTACCCTAAGTCCCTCATTACTCAGAAAAATAATCGACATTTAGAAAGAAAACAAGGAAAGTGGCAATTTTATCCTCAATGAAATAACTAGGGAAAATCTGCTTTGAGCTCAAATTTCAAGGAATTACCCCAGGTTTCCATGCACAGGTATGTGGGATATAATCAATAATTTCCTTTCACCCATATAGTCCCAAAGATAACGCAATTGCACATGTTTAATTCATCTCCAAGTTTAGGGTTTCCATGAAAAGTATGGATTCCTTTAATTTGCAATTTCTTACTTTGAGTAAACCATGAAAACATTTTTACCCATAAATTTCAGCCTCTTTATCATACTCATGACTATGAACTCTCATTACAATGGGTTTGAGTTATGAAATCCCTTACTACATCCAGTTTATAAAATTGACATTAGTAGTTGTATTCTTATTAGATAAAGGGTTTAAAACCCAATGACCTAGGATATCATGCAAATGTAATGAATACTCTTTCCTCCATGGTTACATGATGTAGAATGATCGTTATGATCTTGTCAATTATCCGTTCTAAATGAACTATCCAGTTATCAGTTATATTTAGTTGGAAGTAGTACTTAGCACCAAGAAGATGCAATGATAAAGGCTCACACGCCAGTTAGGTTGAGACCTTTTGTAGAAGTCCCTAAATCACAGAACTATGACACCATCATAGGTTATAAAGGGTCACCCATTATCCCAGACTTGACACCATAGTCCTTTTGGACATCAGTGTAGAGTATCTATGCTAGTCATTGTTCTTACCCTTGGTAAGGTACATAGCATCATTCCAGCTGGGGTTTATATATTGGACCCTAGTTAGATCAGATTTGGGTATTGGCTAAAGATAGCTCCCCGATCCACAGTTAAAATAAAGATATTTGAATGACCTGGTAGTGAGTTTTCTAGATATTATACTGTAACATGTTTGTTACATTGTTATTGTATCAACTTACATGTCTCAGTTTCGTGTTTGGTTTACCATGTTACATTCAACGTATTCATCTTATATTAGATCATGCATACCTCATATTTTTAGTACATTCAATGTATTGATTGCATACTTTTCTTTGCGCTATATTGTCATATAATATAGGTTCCAGCATAAAGCATTCCACTCGAGGATAGTGCAACTTAGCATCACATCAACAACAATATTTTAGTGAGTCCTCATCATTTGGTTACTAATTATCAATATTTTTTACAATTCTATTTTAATTTTTGATAGATGGAGTTATTTAGGGGCTTATCCTAACAACGCCTCATAATACAAGATTTCAGACAGATAGTAGATGTCTAGTTATGTTATGTTAAGTATAATTTTTTTGATTCCAATATTGACATTTGGTTTTGATTATTCTAATAATATTCATAATTTAGCTTTTGCATAGTGTTATGAAGTTTTACATAATATTTTAGTGGTAAGCTAAACCATCGGTTAACTTAGGGTCACTTATGGCACTAAGCACTGAGTTACAACTAAGGGGTAGTCCTGGGTCATGACAACTAGTTGAAATCTGGTCGCATACTGAATTATGGTCAATAGAAATCCTAGCGAGTGTAAGAAATAGAAACAATGTTTATCTATTCGATTGTTGTTTTTCCTCAATTCAGTAGGAATCCCAGTAAGTGTAAGAACTAGAAACAATGTTTGTCTATTCGATTGTTGTTTTTACTCATCTGTAGTAACGAGCATCAACATTTCAAATTCCTTCACGACTTCTTGTACCTATCCCAAGTTTGAAGAAATATCAAATTCTTGTTTTGGTAAGTTGGACATTCGAGATACGACATCATAAAAATGAGATATGTCATTAGTGCATAAATCTTGATCCCTTTTCACAATGAAATAACAAGTCTATTATTTATGAAAAAAAGGCATCATCGTGGAATCAATAGATCACTAAAGAGACTACACAATTGAGAATCAACCTTCTCCCATTGTTTTTAGCATTCACATCCTCTGCGCTAGACTTTTCCTTTTCATATACAATACTATACTTAGTATTTGAGTGATCTTAGACAACATGACCTTTGCACCACAACTCTAAGTGTCATGACCCGATTTACGAATCATGATGGGACCTACATCATCCCACCGATAGGTAAGTAGAACTGTAGCCTGAAGTTATAGGCAATGGGATAATTTGGTGGAAAATAGCATAGAAGTTGGAATTTTCCAACTGAAGACTTACAACGATAATTCAAGTAATAATAATAATTCGAAAGATAGATAAGTTAGCAATAAAATCCCACAACTTATTAGTATCGGTATAGAGCTTCTAATCCAAAGAATATAAAGTATGATCAAGTCAAATATACATCAGTTTCGGGATATGAAAAGACAAAACATAAATAAAAGAAGAAGAAGAAAAAGAAAAATGAAACTCTTGCTCTAAGAGCTCACCTTATCCCCAAGCTCAAATCAGCATAATTAGAGTATTAATGGCACCGACTTGTGCTCAGATCTACACTAAAAAGGTGCAGAAGTGTAGTATGAGTACCAAAGCCATGTGTACTCAGAAAGCATCAACTTCTGGTTGAGTTAAATCATAATATATGAATAATAATAATGCGAGATAAATAAATTAACTAGACTAAAAGGGAAAGCCTGGAATCAAGCATCACATACTCTAAATAAGTAAATAAAAAATTTATAATTATAATAGCATAAAAAAATGCATAACTATCACGACAAAACTAGCCCTCATAAGCCAGTAAGTGCATAAAATTAAATAACCTAACGCAGGCCCTTATAAGCCCAAAGGATGCAACTCAAAAGAACAACTAACTGAAAATATAATAAAAAACCACATCTCAACACCATAACCATGATCCTTCCACACCATACCATATACAACCTCTCTATGTCGCACTTGAACCGAAACTCATGTATTCAATTATCGAAGTTGAACCAAAACTCATAGGTCATAATTTTCTTGACTTGAACCAAAACTAGCATCAACTAACAAGTACCATCCTAGCATAATTATCATGCACATAGCCTCATTGAACTCAAAAATATACATTTAAATTGTATAACATTCAAAATAATACTTCAAGGAGCTACGCCTTTGCCTTAAGTCGGATGAAGGGACCCACCTCTAATCCCCGAAATATGTTCTAAGGCAAACTCTACCCTGGACTAGGACATGGTGTCAAATTCTACCACTAGATATTAAATATTTGTCCTAAGATAGCAATTCAACCTAAACCCTGAGTAACTAAGTAAACTACACCTAATTTAATTACTATTCCCTAATAGGCTAAAATTCTAAATAATACTAATATACCTCCAAGGCCTAATTCACAACCCATATCTAGCATATTATCATACATATACTATAAGATATCCCAATATAAGTTAAAGGCAAACCTATCCTACCTAGACGCCAAAGAAAGCCTGATGTAATTTGTTAAATCGGTGAATTTCCCTTTCGAGGTGTCTTCGCTAGATGTCATGCTAGAAATAGATAATCTACTCATCAATACAATAACAATGGCATCCATACGGATCTTTTGTAATATGAATTCAAAATAAAGAAAAAATCCCATGTGGGGCTCGCTTGAAGAATTGCACTTTCAAAACAAACAACACATTCGTGTATGCTCAAGGAACATTTACCCTCAAGAATGAGAAATTCCCAAGCTCAAATGGTGATTCAACAAATAGTTTAGGTATTTTGGGAAATAACTAAGAAATTAACCATTGAATTAATGAGAACTTAGCAAGAATTATTACAAGAAACAAGTAACTCTAGCTTACAAACACCCCAAAATCACATATTACTATTTATCCTAAGTTTCCACAGCTTCTAGGGTTTCTTACTAGTGAAATTATATGAAAATGGGAGGAAAATTAGGAAAATGGGTCTTTTAATGGATCATAGGTGCCGCTAAATTTGGAACTGGCTACTTAAGCAATCAGTGATAAAGTGCCCTGGTGTCACTAAAGCACTACCCACCCTTGCATACCATGACACTAAAGAGAGCAAGCCAACGCTAAAATGAATTATGCTTTAACAATTAGCTTATCGAAAAAAAGGATCATTGGGGAATGTTTGTACACTAAAGCACCCAGCTGGCCACTTTAGCGGGTGAATCAATTGAGTGCATTAGCTGAAGAGTTCAAATTTTTCCAACTGTTGATCGACTCCATAGGGTTCATTAGGAATCCCGTATATGCAAACGAAATGTGCTACCCTGTCAAATTTGGTGTTTCAAACTAAATGGTGTAGTCGAAATTTCCATCTGAGGTCATTTCAATGAAAAGTAGGTCACTCTCCAAAGTACCTATTTTATATATTTCATTTCAATAACCCAAAATATGTTCAAAATCCATAAGACACGAACCAAATGTCTACCTAGACTAAAATTGACACTCTGGAGCTATTGGAATCGTCAGAATGGGCATACATGGTTGTTTGACTGAAGTTTTATCCTAGTAGGAAATACTTAACAATAAAGATTTCAAAATTGGGAATTATCTCTAAAGACCAAATTAATTGCATGGTAGCTGAAGAGTCAGCTCCATCAAGTCATAAAAATCTTGGGGATGCTATAGGAAAGCTCTACGAAAATATGTGGAAATGCAGAAAATAAGATGGAGGGTCATTGCAATATCACCAAAAGAACTTTCATCCACAGAAATAAAGGGTTAGGGTGTACCTGAAGCCTCAAACAGGTGAGGATACTGGGACTGCACCTCGCTCTCAATCACCCAAGTAGCCTCTTCCACTAGGTCGTGTCTCCCATGAACCTTGACTACTTAAATCCCTCTAGTGCTCTACCTCTAGACATAGTTGGCTAATATAAATATTTTCTCCTCAATGATATTTTATCTCTCATAAAACTTAACTGAGTCCATGTAAGCATATTAGATATATTTAGAATGTACCACCATAAGATAAAAACATGGAAAACCAAATGAACAGTAGCAAAATTTAGGGGTAAGGTTAACTCATATGTCACCTCTCCAATAGTACAGAGGATCTCAAATTGTCAAAATATACTTGGAACTGAGGTTGCCCTTCCTCCTGAACCTCATCACACCTTTTATGGTGCGATACTGAATGGAATACTCCATTACCCACTTCCTATCTCATGTCACGAATCCTACGATTTACCTAGTCCTTGTGCCTACTCTAAGTTGCCATTAACCTATCCCGAATCACCCTGTCTCTATCCATCGTCTCATGAATCAAGTAAGTAACTTGTGGTCAAATTTCGGAGGTGTTGAACCATCCAATTGGAGAATGGTATCGCCAAACATACAAAGCCCTAAAGGGTTACATCATAATACCCAAATAATAAGTATTAATATGTGTAAACTATCCAAAAGCTAAGTGCTACTCCCACTAACCTCCAAATAAATAACAAAAGCTCGGAGCATATCCTTAAAAACCTACATAGTCCGCTCTAATAGCCTATTGGTTTGAGGGTGGGAGGGTGGGATAAAATCCACCTGAGTACCCAAATCCTCCTAAAAAGATCTCCAAAATCTAGAAGAGAACACTGAGCAATGATATACAATTACAGATGTAGGTACTCCATGCAAACAAGCTATCTCACAAACATAAATACAGGATAAACTCTCAGCACTGAAGGATAATTGAATAGGAATAAAATGTGTCATTTTGGTCAAACAATCTGCTATGACCCAAAAATTAATGGAACCACAGGAAGTAAAAGGCAAACCAGTAACAGAGTCTATGGTAATCCACTCATATTTCAACTCGATAATGGGCAACCTCTGAATCAAGCCACCAGATCTCTAATGCTTGGCATTTACCTTCTGCCAACATAGGTAATGAGTTAGAAGATCTTCCACATCTCTCTTCATGCCACTCCACTAATAATGTTGCCTTGAACCCTTATACATCTTAGTTTTTCCCAGGTGAATAGAAAAATAAGAGTTATGAGCCTCATGGAAAGTCGACTGAATCAAGTCTCTAACCCTTGAAACATAAATGTGGACATCAAAATCTCAAAACAGCCTCAGAATCTAAGGGTAGACTTTTGGACTTACCACTGAGTACGTGATCAAGGATGAGGAAAAGTCTCATAGGCTCACACTAATGAATCCAAATAATCTCAAGTAATGTAGACCTCACCTTAACACCATCTAGAATCCTCCTAGGATAAAAAATACCAAGTTACACCATCAAGCTTTCTAAGGATTGGATATCCCACGCCAACGACCTCTAAGAAAATGAGATAGAATCCAAAACACCCATACTCCTTGAGCAATTTAAAAGGAACCTCCTTCCGAGTCAATTTGGTGATCGGCATTGCACTAGTAGCAAAACCCTAAATGAAAAGCCTATAGTAACTAGATAAATAAATAAAGCTACAGATATCAGAAGGAAATATAGGCCCACCCGTTCATAAATAGCCTTAATATTTGCTAGATCCACCAGAATCTCATCCTTAGGCACATATGTCTAAGGAATGTTACCGACTCAAACTAGAACACACACTTAGTAAATTTGAAAAAAAGCTTATGATCTTTCAATATCTAGAGCATAAACCTCAAATATTGCATATGATCTTCCCTACTCCTCAAATA
Source organism: Capsicum pubescens (assembly GCA_030864215.1). Taxonomy (NCBI): domain Eukaryota; kingdom Viridiplantae; phylum Streptophyta; class Magnoliopsida; order Solanales; family Solanaceae; genus Capsicum; species Capsicum pubescens. Next base: position 160,928,524 of record CM061549.1, on the reverse strand, counting down.
CGTAAGGGTGTCTATGATGAATACAATCAGAAAAGAATCCAAACATGGCCTGAACACATGGTTCATCAAATCCATAAACATTGTTGGGGAATTGGTCAACCCAAAAAACATCAGGAAAACTCATAATTTCTGCAATGGGTCCTAAAGGTTGTCTTTAGGATATCCTCATCCCTAATCATCTACCTATGGTAACAAAACCTAAATTAAATCTTAGAAAACATCATTGCTCCTGAAACTAGTAAAATAAATCATCAATGTAAGGCATAAGATACCTATTCATCATTGTAATCTTATTAAGCTGCATGTAGTCATTACATATATGCAAAGAATTACATTATTCTTCATAAGTAAGTTAGGAGCACCCCTAGGCAACATACCCAATTTAATGAAACCCTTACCCACAAAATTCTAAAATTCAAAATTTAGCTCCTTAAGTTCAGAAGAAACCATATGTTATGGTACCATAGATATATGTCTGGTGCCTAGCTCAAGATCAATAATAGAATAAATATCATGCTCTGGAGGAAGACGAGGAACATTAGTAGAAAAAATATCAAGAAACTCATAAACTATTGGAACAGAGTTAAGGGATGAAATATCTACACTATCATCATAAATAGAAGCAAGGTAAGACTCACAATCCTTCAAAAGAAGACTCCTAGACTAAATATAAAAAATAATTCTTTTCATCTCACATTTAATTGACCACTGCCACACAATCAGGGGTATATTAGGCATGGCTACGATAATGGTCTTTGCAAACCAATCCAAGGTCACATTATAGTTCAAAAACTAGTCCATGCCTAGAATCACTTCAAAATCCACCATGTCTAATCAATAATTTCATCCTGAGTATCAAACTTTCAAACAACAACAACATATGATCTATAAAATGGATCCACTCCTAAAAAATCACCCACATGAATAAAAACACAGAGACTCACAGATAAGGAATCCCAAGATAACTAACCACAGGTCATAATAAGAAGATACATAAGAATAAGTAGAACTCAGATAAAATTAAGCAAAAGATGACTAATGCAATGCTGAAATCATTCCTATAATAATAGAATCTGAAAACCCAACCTCGAGTCTTATAGGTAGCATTTACAACTAACCACGTCCTCCACCTGGATGGGCTCCTATTCGATCTCCTATCCTCTTAGCTTAAGGACCTCTACAAGAACCTTAGGGAACACCTAGACAACCATTCATACCAACTATATTTAGGGGTAGAACTACCCTAATCAGTGGAACACTTCGAGCTTAAGACACCATCGCTCCACGACTGGGTCACTCTTTCAAGAAATGGATAAAGGCCTCAAAACCATATCAGGACCCTAGCAGTATCTTGAAATTAGAAGATCTGGCTGACCCAAAATAACCACCACAACTAGAAAAACAAAAAAGATTAACCCCTTGGAGGTTGACCACCACTCCGGCCAAGTTGATCATTGTAACTAGAGTAGCCTTCATCAAGAATCAGAAGTGCAGCATGAACGTGGAAACTAGTCTAACCTTGATGCTTATATGGTAAATGCAGAGGGTACCTACCTTTAGAACCACTACCTTTGAACTGTGAACCAATACTGCTCCAACTAAAACTACCCTAATATCATGGCCTCCTATTGTTGACCCCTTGATCCTTGTGATGCATCTCCTCCACAACCTATGCATGATCAAAAACCTCAACAGAGCATCTACCCATAATAACAAAACTCTAAGTAGACATACAGAGAGGAAGTCTCAACCATCTAACAAAATGCTAAGCCCACTCACACTTGATCATAAATATAATGGTGGCATATCGATCCAACTCATAAAATTGAGCCGCATACTCTACAAAAATCATGGAGCTCTTCTCGAACCTCTAGAAATAATCCCTCAAACAATATCTAAGATTGTGAGGCTTATATTTCTCTAAGAAAACATCAAAAGGATAAATATATGTCAGTAGTAAAGATCTATTTGGCCTTGAATCAATATCACCTCTCTTATAGTGTCAAGCTGCCAAGTCAAACTGAAAATTAATTTAATACACACCATACGTTTTAACTAGGACCAAATTATATATCCTATCCTCACAAGAAATAAAGAACTCATAAGCATTCTCACCTAGTGCACCAAAAAATTGAGCTAATGTCAATCTTAAAAATTTACTGAACATCTTTTACACCGTAATAGATATAGCAAGATAGGAAACCACTGGTTAATCTCCATACTGTACATAATCAGATGGTGCACCACCAATGAATTGCAAGAGTTGAGCCAATTCATCCTTGAGTTATGAATAAAAAATAAACATCGATAGAGCCTTGGCTGGTCCTGGCCCACTATTGGTTGGGATGGAAGAATCTCTTACTCGTGAGTAGAAATAAGGTCTAGAAAATTCCCCTATCCTAGTCCTAGATTAGGCCTATATCCCTTAGTTGTCCACAACCTATAGGTTATCCAAGAACTGTGATAGGATCCCTAGTAAAAAATTTGAGGTCTTCATGTTATGTAATAGTAACACATGTCCTACCCATCCTCAGAAGAGTGAAATGAAAGGAATCTTTTGAAACCAACTCATATTCTTAGAACAAAATGAGGGAAAAAACAAATATCTCTAAGAATGTCCTATAGCCTCAACAAGATAAGAAATGGATGTTATTATTTTATTACAAGGGACTATAAAAGACACTTGATCTTGTACCAACAATACTGGTGAACCTAGTTCCCTAATTAAAATTTGTCACGACCCGATTTTTAAGTCATAAGGGCACCTACTTCATCTTACTTGTAGTTAAGCTAAACTCTAGCCCAAAGCTATAAGTAATAGGCTAATTTGAAGGAGAATTGTATAAAATCAAGAATTTTGAAAGTAAAGGCTTACAACATTAATTCAACTAATAATAATGATCCATAAGATGGATAAGATGGCAACAACATCCCACAACCTAGTAGTGTTGATACACTGCCTCTCATAAAAAATAATATTATGTACGGTCTAATCAAATATACATCAGTCTCAGAATATGGAAAGACTAAACATAAATAGAAGAAGGACAAAAAGGAAACTCCAAATTTAAGATTTCACCCTATCCTCAAACTCATATCAGTATAATTTTAGCGTCAATGCCAACCACTAGAACTCGAATTGCAGCAAAATGGCACAAAATTTTAGTATGAATACCAAAGCCATAGATACTCAGTACTCATCATCAAGTGACTTAACTAAATAATTTAATAATAATAATGCAAGATAAATAAATTATGTCGAGTGAAAGAGTAATCCTGGAATGATGCTTCACATACTGTAAATATGTAAACAATTAATCTTAATTTTATAATAGCATAAAGGAAGGCTAATTATCACTATAAAATTATCCCAAATAAGTTAGTAAGTAAAAACATTAAATAACCCAATGCGTGCCTCTATAAGCGTAACGAATGCAAGTCATGAGAAGAAGTAACAAGAAATATAATAACCATATCTTGACGTCATAACTGTGAATTATTCAGTACTATAAATACCATAAGCAACTTAACAATGTTGGACATGAACCAAAACTAATATAATAAATTGTCAGAACATATAGAACTGACAATTACCATCCTGTATTATGTACCATGCACATAGCCTTATAGAACTATTAAATATATATTTAAATGATATAACATGCAAAATAATTCTACTAGGAGCTACTAAGATTCTAGGCCAAAAGTGGACCAGAGGACCCACCTCTAATCCCAAAAATCCATTCTAAGGGAAACTTTACCCCCATACTAGGCTATGGAATCTAATTCTACCACTAGATATTAATAAGCCACTTTTTGACCTACGATAATAATACTGCCAAAAATCTGAATAACTAAGTCAATTACGCCTAATTTATGGTTCCCCAATAGAATAAATATTCAAAATAATACTAATTATACCTTCAAGAACTAATTCCCAACCCATACTGATAACGCTCAACTTAGATGTCAATTTAGTGCAAGGCGGTCATCGTCAATATATTTACCCAACTTTGGAGTCGGAGTCGAATCCACAGGGAGTAATGTGAGTGGCGATTAAACTAATTTGTGACTAAAGCTACAAGTTAAATTCAAACAAATGATATAAAAAGATAAAATGGGGGTTTGTAATGATTGAACAAAAGTTATTAACACTTTCGTTTGCTTTAGAAACTTCAAGCTAAACTTTTAGTGTTTCAAAACAATGATATAGAGAAACTATGGTTGTGATCACTATGATTATTAATCCCCAATGAACAATGACAGCAGTATTGGGTTCCCGTGACTTGTTGGAAACACCAAATAATCAGTTTTGACAGTCCATCGAAGTGTTTCTCAACCTACTCAGATGTTGAACTCCCTAATTCTCTCGAACTTAGGAAATCATTCTATTAATACTGATTTTATCTTAAGTTGATCAATCTTGATACAACATTAATCATTAGATGGGAGCTTAACCTTCCCAAATCCTTGGTTATAATTTGCTACCTTTAGTTTATTTCTCAGTTCGAGAAAATCAACATAAGGCGGGATTTATTGTTTACAACCAATAAATAACAATTATAACAAAGGAATTATCAAGTTGTCCCCACAATCACTCAAACCCTAACCAACTATTAAATCCATGGGGGAATAATCATAGATCCCACAACCCTAGTTGTGGGTTTTTGTACCATATGAGAAAGAAAGAGATAGCAACAATTATAATCATCATTCAAAGTAATTAAACTTACAAAAGATGAAGTTTGAAGTTGATTCTCTTCTAAGTTCAAGGGAAAATTTCCACAACCAAATCAAAGTGTTGAAAAAATTGAATTCGAAGTTAAGAGAGCCAAAAAGATAAGTAAAACTCCCCTCCAATATGTTTTACCCCTCTCTTTTTATTAGAAAACCCTAACATATGCTTTAAATACTTCATCTTAATTATGGAAATAAAATCATAGATCACAGTATTTTCTCGGACAGGAAACGGCGTGGTGACGACTTATCAGGAGTCTGACGACTTATCAGGAATGTCATCAGCTCGTCTTCACTTTTGACAATCTCTTCCTTAGGTTGACGATGAGACGTGACGGCTTATCATACATGTGACGACTTATCAAATTTATCGTAGCTTCTTCACTTTAAATCCCATTCCCTGCTTAAGCCTAACGATGAGCCTGACGGCTTATCAAATTTCTGACAGCCTATCACAAATGTCGTCATGAATTCCAGCTGAAGCTCATTCTATGTATATGCCTAATGATGAAATTGACGGCTTATGACACTTCTGATAGCCTATCATAGATGTCGTCATGAATTCTAGCTGAATCTCATTCTCTGTCTAAGGCTGACGGTGAGTCTGATAACTTATCAGGGATTTGACGACTTATCAGACAAGTCGTCAACAATACTTCTCTTCTTATTTTGGTCAAAATTCAACTCTTTTGTCTTAGTTGTTGTTGATTTTCTTTTATCTGGACTTTTCCTGCAATAACAAAGAGAAAATAATCAAAAACGACAAAAGTTGCTTAAGACTTTACAATTATTCTCAGTTAAAAGCCTCAAATGTGTTAGCATCTTCTCACACATCAACACCCTCAACTTAAAACAATTGCTTGTCCTCAAGATACTAAAACACAACCAAGAGGATACAGAGTACATTCGACAGTCAACCATCCATATTATCTCAAAACATCTTCACCATCTCCAAGGTCAATTAATTTTAAAACAACAACTATGCATATTAGTGAAGACCAATAATACGACACACAGAAATAAAGATATGACATCAATTCAGCAACAACAACCATGCATGTATCAAGATTACACTATCCAAACAAGATAGAAACTACCAACATAGCCAGTGTGCCCTCACTACAAAGAAATCCCACTCCACTTATATCAGCCATCATATATGTAACCATGGGGACAATCAAAAGACACTCACTCTCATATTAAAGTTCCAATCAATATATGCCAAATACCATAGGCTTACCCATATTTTTATTACCATGATTTTCAGACAGGTCAGCTAGGATCACTATAGGTCTACTCTTTGGCTTGTAATGTAGGCTAGGGGCTCGTATGATACTCAATGCTATTTAAAGTGACTAAGCCTCCTTGACACTACACTAGCTTATGGGGTCTCACTTATTAACCTTTTTTTATTCTTCTCTTTTCTTGATCACATAAATTTAGGATGTATGCGGTCTTTTCTACAATCACTTTTCTTTTTCGCCACTTTTCTTTTCTTGTTCTTTTCCACTATACCTAGACTTTAATTTTTTTTATTCTACCTCGCACCCCTATGGTAGCTGCCCTCAACTTAGGCTATTTGCCTAGGTCAAAGTGCACATTGTCCAAGGAGGACCAGGGCCAAAATAGGTTCATTGTGATATAAATGGGAAGGTGATAGGTATCATAAAAGAATTAGGCTATTCAAGATCAAAATAGGGATCAAAGGATATTATGCATACATGGAAGGTCATTTTGGCTAAACGTGGGCTAATATCAACACAGCCTATGATCATTTTCTAACCCCTATTCTTCAACCTAGGTAAGACTAATCGGGAAAGTTCTGGATTCAATGTACAAAAGGAACTAAGTAAGATCTCACACGCACATGGCACACAAGTATATCACAAGTTACTACTTATCCATTTCATGCAATTATTTAGCAATGATTATCAAGTCACTAATACCAATGCCATAAAAAAATTCACAGTAGTCGCATAAAGATGCACATCACACAGTTATAAAGTAGACAATTGGAGAGGTATTTTTCATTCCCAAAAAAAATCAACAAAAATATGTCAACTGCCGTAGATACTTATTTTTCTCCCAGTTAACCACAACATATCACAAAATAAAACACAATATGTCTAAATATGTCGGCTCTACTAGGAACAAGACTCTGGGGAAATGAGGCACGACAACAAAAATCCCAAGAGAACATCAACTCCCACAAGTAGCCCCACCCTCAACTTAAAATCATGCAACATCCCCAATGGGTCAAACCAAAACAAGAGAGTTAGAAACATACCTGTGGCATCATGGGTGTAAAGATTGATGTCAATCACATAATACGAATACAAACAACAAAATACCTTGGGTTGCCTCCCAAGCAGTGCCTAATTTAGTGTCAAGGAAGGACCCAACTCAGTTTTTTTTCTACCTTAAGGATATGAATTTCACCCCCAAATTAGAGTCCATCTACTTGCATCGATCATAGGGGGATGGTACAAAAATTAAGAAGTCGAGTAATGGATTGAGCATGGTAAACCACTCGACCTTAAAGTGAGGTGTGTTTTTATGTTGCTTGTCTAATGTAAAATAAAGAATATAGGATTTTTGTTCCTCATCTTCACACTTTTCTACAATTTTAAATGAATCCATAAACAAGATATCATCTAAACATAATGTAGAAAAGTTCTTCAAATGCGGCCCAACAAATCCTACTTCAAAATTTACACTATCCTCAACACCTTCACTTTTATTCACCTTCTCAATGTCAGTCTCAAGATCAAGATGACAATTGAGTGGCTTCAATTCTTGTGTTTTCTCCACAAATTGGCTAATGTCCTCCTCATATTCTTCTTTGTTTAGCCATTGTAGACATGGTGGAAGTGGTAACTCCTTCAGCTCTGCCCACAATTGTGCTTCATTCTCTAAAATTCATTTTATCAATTTGCCCATTTGAATCATGATAGCACACATATCTTCAGAATGATCACTTTGACCACAAGCCAAACACTAAGTTATAGTCTATTCCCCAGTTAGAACAGTGTCCACATCATATTGTGAAGGTCCCGTCTATGCCCTTCCATCTGAATCTGGATAGTAAGCCTCATAATATGGTCCCCCCACAATAATAACTAGAATCTTCATCACTCAAAAAACCATCTATCCAAGCTAATATCTCAATAAAGGTGTGAGAAAAAAATACAAATAAAAGGAAATAAGAATAAAAAAATAAAAAAATAAACTAAACAAATATTTACAAGTTTGAATTCAAGCAAGTAAGCTAAAATTCTAAACCAACTCAATACGCCAAATTTTTCCCCGACAACGACGCCATTTTTTATAACAGTTAACTTACATGTCAATTTAGTGCAAGACGGTCGTCGTCAATATATTTACCCAACTTTGGAGTTGGGGTTGAATCCACAGGGAATCATGTGAGTAGAGATTAAATTAATTTGAGACTTAAGTTATAACTTAAATTCAAACAAATGATACAAAAAAGATAAAATGGGGATTTGTAATGATTGAACAAAAGTTATTAACACTTCCATTCGCTTTAGAAACTCCAAGCTAAAATTTTAGTGTTTCAAATCAATGATAGATAGAAACAAGGGTTGAGATCAATATGATTATTAATCCCCAATGAACAATGACAGCAGTATTGGGTTCTCATGACTTGTGGAAATACCAAATTATCAGTTTTGGCAGTCCATCTAAGTGTTTCTCAACCAACTTAGATGTTGAACTCCCTAATTCTCTCGAACTTAGGAAATCATTCTATTCATACTGATTTTATATCAAGTTGATCAATCTTGTTACAACATTAATCATTAGATGGGAGCTTAACCTTCCCAAATCTTTGTTGATAATTCCCTTCCTTTAGTTTATTTGTCAGTTCACGCAAATCAATATAAGGTGGGATTTATTATTTGAAACCAATAAATAACAATCATAACAAAGGAATTATCAAGATGTCCCCACAATCACTCAAACCCTAACCAACTATTAAATCCATGAGGGAATAATCATAGATCCCATGACCCTAGTTATGGGTTTTGGTTCCACATGAGAAAGAAAGAGATAGCAACAATTGTAATCATCATTCAAAGTAATTATAATTACAAAAGATGAAGTCTAAAGTTTATTCTTATCTAGGTTCAAGAGAAAATTCCCACAACCAAATCAAAAAGTTGAAAAATTGAATTCTAAGTTAAGAGAGCCAAAAAGAAAAGTAAAACTCCCCTCCGATAAGTTCCGCCCCTCTCTTTTTATTAGAAACCCCTAACATATGCTTTAAATACTTTAGCCTAATTATGGAAACAAAATCCTAGATCATAGTATTTTCTCGGATAGGCAACGATGTGTGTGACGGCTTATCAGGAGTTTGACGACTTATCAGGAATGTTGTCAGCTCCACTTGACTTTTGAAAATCTCTGCCTTAGGTTGACGATGAGACGTGACAGCTTATCAGACTTGTGATGACTTATCAGAATTATCGTTGCTTCTTCACTTCAAATCCCATTCCCTGACTAAGTCTAACGAAGAGCCTGACGACTTATCATACTTCTGACGGCCTATCACAAATGTCGTCATGAATTCCAGCTGAAGCTCATTCTCTGTCTAAGCCTAATGATGAGCCTAACAGCTTATCACACTTCTGACGGTCTATCACGGATGTCGTTATGAATTCCAGCTGAATCTCATTCTCTATCTAAGGCTGATGATAGGTCTGATAACTTATCAGGGAGTTGATGACTTATCAGACAAGTCGTCAACTACACTTTCCTTCTTATTTTGCTCAAAATTCAAATCTTTTGTCTCAGTTATTGTTGGTTTTCTTTCATCTTAACTTTTTCTACAATAACAAAGAGAAACCAATAAAAACGACAAAAATTGATTAAGACTTAGCAATTATTCTCAGTTAAAAGCCTCAAATGTGTTAGCATATTCTCACATATCACATACCTAGCATATTATTCTAAATATATTACAAGATATCCTAATCTATGAGAAAGGTAAACCAAGCTAACCTAGTCGTCAAAGAGAGGCTGGTGAAATTTGCTAAATGAGTGAATTTTCTTTCTGAGGAGCCTCCGCGAGATGACACTCTAGTAAAATGATAATCTGCTCTTCGATAAGAAAATAATGGTACCCATATTACGTTTTTGTACTTCGAGTACAAAATCAACCAATAATACCATGTGGGGCCTGCTTACAGAATTGCACTTTCAAAACTGATAACACATCCCTCTACACTCAATGAATATATACCCTCAAGAATGGGATATTTCCAAGATCAAATAGTGCTAAAATAAACCCAAAAATAATGTAGGGCTTTTGAGAAATAATTAATAAAATAGCCATGTAATTAATGATAACATACTAAGAATTTGAAGAAGAAAATTTAAACTTATGAACACCCCAAAATCTCCTATTAATGCTTCTCTCAAGTGTACACATCTTCTAGGGTTTTTCACAATTGAATTTATGTGAAAATGGGAAGAAAATTGGGAAAATGGGGCTTTTAATGGCTCCTAGGTTCCGCTATAGTAGGCATCAGACCGCTTTAGTAATCAACGCTAAAGCACGAAGGTGTCACTAAAATGGCACATGCCCTAGCATGGCATGTAGTGAAAGTGGTGAAGCCAGCGCTAAAATGGCTTGCTCTTTACAGGTCAGCATGCCGCTAAATTGGCTCACTAGGGCATGTTGGGCATGCAATGGACCCAGTTGGCTGCAAAACCGGCCTTTGCTAAAGTTTCCAAAGGGCTGCTTTAGTTAGTGCACTAGCTGAGTGCATCAGCTTAATACTTGGAATTTTTCCAAGTCTTCCCTAACATCTATATTCAATGAGAATCCTATATACAGAAATGCACTATCCTATCCGATCAAATTCGATGTTCCAAACTCAATGGCATAGTAAAAAATTTAGCCTGAGGTTGTTTTGATGAAAAGTGGGTCCCACACCTATGTGTTATTTTTTTTAATTTCTAGCCAATATCCTAGATTGGTTTAGAAATCCTTGGGACAAAAAAAAGGTCCACCTATCTTAAAATCGAGGCTAAAGAGCTATTGGAGCTATCAGAATTGGCATTCGAGGTTGTTTGATTGAATTTTTTGTTCGATAGCAAATTCTTACTAGCGATGACTTCCAAACAAGGAATTGGCTCTAAACACCCAAAGAATTTTGGTAGATAAATTTTTAACTCCATAAAGTAAAAAATACCTTGGAGCAGATATAGAAGATTTCTAAATATCCAAAATACACAGAAATGTAGAAAATGACTTGAAGGGCGATTACACTGAGGAAACCCAAGCTAAATAATTTGAACGTTACATTAATAGTTCGGAAGTGATCATATGGCTTGAACATCCAATTCCTAATTGTTTGGAGAAAAAAACATCACACCCAAAAGACATCATTTGAAATTTAATTAAATCCAGCCAGAGATAGTAATGAGCTTTGAAAAAAGGTCTGAATAAACATTAAATTATTGTGAAAAATCTAACAATCAACAAAACCCTAATTCTGGTGATCAAAATATAAAATAACTACATGAATATGTTTGAAATGCCATGGTGACTCACGTCGAAGAAGAAAATATCAAAAATTAGATCATAAAATCTCTCATGTTGTTGACACGTGATGCAAATCTCGCCATAAAATCTCGGCCTAGTTGGTGTGTGAGAGTGCGTGATTATGTGTTTTTTGATGGTTCATGTCAGGGGTTTCTTGTTTGATATTTTTTAGCCTCGTGTTAGTGTTGGTTTTCAAACAACACTTACCAAACAGAAGATGGAGCAATTCAACTACAACAGTCACAAGAATTTGACTCACGGTGATTGAATTTCCTTTTCCTGACATTTCTCATATATTCTATAATACCATTTGATAAACATAGGAGGAGAAAAATATTACTAAATTATGTATCTACATAATTATATTAAGGTGCTATTTATCGACTCTACATTACAACCCTTTTTCAAGTAGGATTTTATATATTATTCATATTCATAGTCATATTATAACAGGAAACTTTTGGAAAAAATTGAGTGCTTAAGTGAAAAAAGTCCCAAGCATTATAGTAGTTAAAAGTTGGTCGCTACAAATATCCAAAAATATTCTTAGCAGTTTCCATGCAACATCCGAAAGTTAACCATTATGGCGTAGGATGAATTTCTTTTTAGTGATGCATTTTTTGGAATTTCAGATTGATTCTCCAACTTTCCATGCTCTAGAATGAATATTCTCTTCTTTCCACTTCATTCCACATCAAGGAATGTCTTGTCTATGTATTTCTAGGTGTTTTAAACTCAATCAAACATTAAAATATGGATTATTAATGAATTTTATATCATAACCATAGGGTTTTAAGGAGAAACCAGACAAAGATCTCAAGAACAACTCTTGAAGTTCTTTTTCAAAAATATCTGATCACTGTTCAAGTAATTTGGGGTGTTTAAGCTATGTAGAACAACCCTTTCCACTAGAATTGAAAACATTATAGTTTTTTAGATCTTTGCCATTGTATAAATTTTGAATTTTGAATTATGGTTGTGGACTATTTTATTGAGAGTTAAATTTTTTATGTTTTTTATGACTATTCTCCTTGATGAATTCTTACATTAGTTATCTGAGTTCTAAATGAGATTAATTTTTAGATTGTTGGGATTGATTCCGTAAAATTGGTTAATTCAGATGTTCTGGTCACCAGCCACACTAGTCGATGAATTATTTAGATAAATTTATATTTAAATAGGGTAATTTGATTTAAGGTAATATATCTATATGACTTTGAATGTTTTTATTAACTCCTAAATGCTTACTGAATTCAAAAACTAACTTTGATAATTTCAAGGATCATCTTGTATATGATTTGGCATGATGGAAATAAGAAATTGATGACAGTACTTATCTTTAAATGAACGATGAAATAAATGACTTGCAAGTCTTTGTATTATTATACCAACTATGTTCCATGCCCTTAACAAAAATATATTGATTATTAATGTTGTTTGATGATACAAAAATACAAAATTTATAATGGATCTATTTTACCACACAAGTTATCCGCACCCCCTACAATTAGTATCAGAGCCTATGTTGTTTAAAGTTACGGAAGTAGTATATATTTGAATTTATTTGATTAATTTATTAATTATGACTTTTTTGATAAAACTAGATTTAGATATTCTCCAAAATATTATTTAGATGAATAATGTACAAAAATTACCAAAGTATAAAGAATTAAAGCAAAATAATATCTGAAAAACGTAAAGAATTAAAAATAAGGATAGAAAGACTACAATATAACATAATTGCCGGAGTTATTAAAAACTCAATAAATGCACAAAAAGATGAAATATCAAATTTAGAATCAACAATAGATAGTCTAGAATATACATACCAACATGATCTATTAACAATTAAATAAAAATGAACAAAGAAAAATTTATAATAGATGAAAAAATATATGAAAACCATGAAGGATTAAAAATAAAAATAGTATTTTCTAATCTAGGAAGAAGGTATAAGAAAATAGGTGAACATTTATATTTAATGTTAGAAAAAGAAGAATTAAAATTAGAAGATAAATTGACAGTTATGGTAAGAATAGAAAAAGAAAATGAAGCAATAGATAGAAAAAAAGGAAATAGAAAAAATAAAACAACAAACTACTGAAGAAATACGAAAAATAGAAGAAACTAAAAATAGTAGGATTGCTGAATTAGAAAAAGAACTACAAATGCTAAAAGATTTGTATGTAAAAATATAGAAAGAAAAAGAAGAAAAAGATAAAGAACAAAAATTATTAAATGAGATAAATCAATTTAAAGAAAAATTAGAAATAAATACAATAGATGTTGAAGAAATAGATAATTATGATTCAGAAGATAGTGAAACATATACAGAAATCTTAACAAATACAAAAAATTTAGAAATCGATGAAAAACAAGAAGTAATTAATGAAGAAAACTTAGAAAATAGAAACACAAAAATAAATACTCTTGATAAAAAAAGAAGATGAAAATATAATACCTAGAACATCAGAAATAAGAAAACCTACATATTATAAGAATAAGTTTAAAAGATATAATCTAAAGGATGAATATGACAAATGGACACCAAAACAAATAGTTAATAAAAATTATAACTTTTTAGACTTAGATTGTGTAATAGATACAGAAAAAATAATACAATTATGGATAGGATATATGACAAAACAATTATTAGATAATAATATAAATGTAACAGATGCACCAGAATATATAGAAAGAACACTAATAGGAACAGTGAAATTATGGTTTTCAAATTTAACTGAAAATAGTAAAAGGGTATTAAGAACTGACAAACCTACAGAAGAAACATCATCAACAACTACAACTAAATTAACACCTATAGAATTATTTAAAAAATATGAAATAGCTATAAAAGATGAATTTAGCAGCATGACAACAACAAAAGAAGAACAAAATGAAGAGAAAGATATAAATAGGAATTTAATGTTAAAATTAGCAATATGTAATATGTGTTACATAGATGAATATACTTGCACATTTAAAGAATATTATTATAAAGGAACATATAATACAGAAGAAAGTAAAGAAATAAAAAAATTATATTTTAATAAATTACCTGAACCATTTAGTTCAAAAGTAATAAAAAGTTTGGATGAAGAAAAAATAGTAGATACTCTAGGAGCAAGAATAAAATTTTTACAACAATGGTATAGAAATCTATGTGAAAAATATAGAGAAGAAATAAAAATGGAAAAAACATTAATAAGAAATTTAGCATGTTGCCAAGATAAAATAGCACCTCAATTTGGATGCGAAGAAAGATATTATAAGAAAAGAAAAAGACATAAGAAATATAAGAAATACAAAAAATCAAAATATAAATATAAGAAACCAAGAAAAAGATATTATGTAAAAAATTATAAACATAAAAGACCATATAGGAAAAAGAAATCTATAAAAGAATGTACTTTTTATAATTGCAGAAAATTAGAAAATTTAGCTAGAGATTGTAAATTACCTAAAAACCCAAAAAATAAACAAATATCAGAAATAAAAATAAAAAATACAAAATATATGCAGATAGATTATATAGATTACGAATTAGAAAGTGAAGATAGTATATATGAAATTTCAGAGAATGAAACAGATAATGAAATAGATAGTGAATTAGATGAATTAAATGACTGAAGAAGATATAAGAATAAACCAAATAACTGAAGAAGATATAAAAATAATAACAAAGGAAGAATATTTAAATGAAGAAGGAACTGATCAAAAAATAATATTTGATAGTCATATATTTGATGAAATAAAAGGAAAAGAATTAGATTTAAGTGTAGAAAAAATATTTAAAATACCAACAATAAAAAACATATTTAGTAGAAAAAAGAAGAAGAATACTACGTAGTAAGCCAAAAAGAACATGTAATAGATTGTAGATTTGTAAAAGGAAGAGCTAGTATATCACTAGTAACAAAAAGAATAATTAATAAAGAAATAAACGATATAAAAAGTAAAGACCCAATAAAATATGTACACCTTGGAGGAACAAAGATATTGATAAAAGCATGTTTTAGAGAAGGAATAGATACACCAATAGAATTATACCTATCAGATGATAGAATTATAAAACCTGTAGAAAAAAGTATAATAATTGTCATAAAAGGAAATTTAATATACCAAAAATTTTAATTTATAATAAGTGCAAATTATTCAGTAGCAATAACAGATAAAAATATAGATAAATCATTAGTATTATATTGGAAAATATCAGGAATAGAACTAACCCCAAGAAGTAAAATATTTATAGCAAGATGTAAAAATCTATATGTATTAACAACAAAACATAAAATAACGGAAAACAATAAAATTAACAAAATACAAATAGAAAATCCTTTCGAACAATTTGTAAAAACAATTGATAATAATGATTATAGTTATAGAGACATAGATATAGAAGAAAATTTAGAAATAATAAATGATAGAATAAGTACAACAAAAAGAATAGCTTATGAAAAACCAAAATCATCAAGTTCATGAAAAAGAACAAGTTATGAAACAAGTTCAACAACTAATTTAAACCAATATTACATAACAGAAATAATAAATGAAAAAGAATATTTAATACTCTTAAATACAGGACAAGAAGAAAATTATATAGCAAGATATCTAGTAAAAAATGAGGAAATAAAATCGGACAATAATATATGCCCAGATCTACCAAGAAGCTTAATAAACACTAAAAATATAGCAGAAAAAAATTTAACAATAGTAGTTAGAAAAATAAAAATAGAATTTGAAATAAAGGAAGAAATGCAAAAAACAGACATAATATTAGGAATAAAATGGCTAGAACAAGTAAAACCATATAATATAGAGCATACACAATTATCTATAACATATAACAGAGAGAAATTATTCTTAAGAAGAGCTTTAACATGATATGAAAATATATGTATTAATGAAGATAGTAGTAGAAGGGTATTACAGTAGATATTATACGCCTATGATAGATACAGGAGCAGAAGCTAATTTATGTAGATATAATTGTTTACCAAAAATTAAATGGGATAAATTAAAAACACAAATAATATTTAAAGGATTTAATAACGAAGGAAGCTTAATTACTTATAAAGCTAAGAATGTAAAAACACAAGTATGGGATAACATATTAACAATAGAAAAAATCTATAATTATGAGCTAACATCAAAAGATATACTTTTAGGAATACCGTTTTAAGATAAATTATACCCACATATAATAACTAGAACGGATTGGTGGTTTACAACACCATGTAAACAGAAAGTAAGAGCAAAAAGAGTTACTAATAAAATAATAAAGAAAACTGATTGGATAGAAGAAAGTGAAAAAATTACACAAAAATTAGAAAATATAAAAAATACTGAAGATACAATAGAACTAGTCGTATTTTCAATAAATAAAAAGGAAATAACTATATTTTCAATAAATAAGAAAGAAATAATTAAAAAAATTTAGAAAAATTATATAGTGAAGATCCATAAAAAGGATGGGAAAAACAGTATATACAAAAAAGTAATAGTAAACACAATAGTCCAGCATTTATAGTAAATAAACACAGTGAACAAAAAAGAGGTAAAAGTAGAATGATTATTGATTATAGAAATTTAAATCCAAAAACTATGACATATAATTATCCAATACCAAACAAGATTTTAAAAATAAGACAAATACAAGGATAACTACTTTAGTAAATTTGATTGTAAATCGGGATTTTACCATTTAAAGTTAGAAGAAGAATCTAAGGAATTAACCGCATTTACGGTACCACAAGGATTTTATGAATGGAATGTACTACCATTTGGATATAAAAATGCACCAGGTAGATACCAACATTTTATGGATAGCTATTTTAAACAATTACCTAATTGTATAGTATATATAGATGATATACTATTATATACTTAAACCAAAGAGGAACATTTAAAATTATTAGAACAATTTACGGATATAATAGAAAAATCAGGAATAAGTTTAAG
This sequence comes from Capsicum pubescens, assembly GCA_030864215.1. Taxonomy (NCBI): domain Eukaryota; kingdom Viridiplantae; phylum Streptophyta; class Magnoliopsida; order Solanales; family Solanaceae; genus Capsicum; species Capsicum pubescens. The sequence continues at coordinate 160,911,258 of CM061549.1, read as the reverse complement.
TGAAAAGAAATCTGAAATTATGAAAAAACAGATAGAATTTTTAGGAATACAAATAGATAAAAGTGGAGTAAAAATGGAACAACATATAGTACAAAAATAATAAATTTGAAAGAAGAATTAGATACAAAAAAGAAATTACAATCATTTTTGGGATTAGTAAACCAAGTAAGGGAATATATACCAAAATTAACAGAAAATCTAAAGCCTTTACAGAAAAAATTAAAAAAGGATGTAGAATATAATTATAACGAAGAAGATAAAAAACAAGTCCAGAAAATAAAAACACTTTGTAAAGAATTACCAAAATTACAATTTCCAGACGAAAATAGAAAATTTATATATATAGTAGAAGCAGATGCTAGTGAATGTAGTTATGAAGGAGTACTTAAATATAGGTATGAAAATGAAAAAATAGAACATCATTGTAGATATTATTCAGGAATGTTTCATGAAACAGAAATAAAATGGGAAATAAATAGAAAAGAATTATGTTCATTATATAAATATTTATTAGGATTTGAGCCATATTTTGTATATAACAAGTTTATTGTACGAACAAATTATACACAGGTACGTTGGTGGCTAACAAAGAAAATACAAAATTAGTTACAACAAAAGAGATTCGGAGACTAGTATTGAATATATTAAATTTTACATTTACAATTGAAGTAATTAGTACTAACAAAAACATTATTGCAGATTACATATCAAGACAAAGCTACACAGACTGATATAATAGAAGATGATGCTTTAGAAATGATATTCAAAACCCTAACTACGCTTTCAATGAAAGTGGACAGTATGGGTAATGAAATAGAAAAGCTTAAGACTAATGAAGATAAACTGAAGTCTGTAGCTACAAATCAGCTAACTCAGCAGTGTGTAAAGCTATGTCGATCGAAAGATATTAAAATTCTAGAGCTAGAAGGAGGCGTTGGGACACTCCGTAAAACCCATAACGTTTATCAATCTACAATTGCAGGTACAAGCAAAGGAGTTATTGGACAAAGATACCAGAATATGAACTTTAATAAGACATTTGAAAAACCATTTATACCAAAAATACAAAAAGACCTCTTGAACATACCCCCACAAATTACCACATATCGAGATAGTCTGAACCAAAATAAAAAAGTTTATAACTATACAACACAAAAATACATAGAAAATATCTACCGAGTACAAACTTTTCTAAACCTTAACCCCAGAGCTATAGATATCAAAGAACCCAACACAAACTATATAACTCAAAGATTACAAGGTCACAACAAGCTAATTGCACTACCCAAAACCAACCCAAGCTTAATAAAAACATGTTTTGATTATGGATTATTAAATACCATAGACACCCAAGATGGAGAAGAATTATCAGCTATGAAAGAATTACAAAAAATATTCAACACCTAAAAAAGAGTAACCAAAGGAAATCTATTTTATATAAAGTGTTATACTGCACCAGCAGAGATATTATATGATGAGATAAAACCAGTTATACAAGTTGTAAAAATAGGATTAACCAGAGATATGATTATACCAGAAGATATTGTGCAGCATCCAGAGATACCCAGAATCGAGATACCTAATTTTTATGCAAATAAACGACTTATCGGACTAGCTACAATTATTCAAGAACTAGCAAACAATTATACCAATGGAAACCAAATATGGAGCTATTATTCAAGAGACCATTAGATGATTTATTCAACTTCAAAAGAACTACGACAAGCAGATATGGAAGATGTTAGACAATGGATAATGACATTACTTAATCCAAGAAAAATAATCTAGTGCAAGGGTAATTAAGAGAGGATTTATTTTAGACGGATTATTGACAATATATTGCAAAATAATTGGACACAAATATCCAGACCATCAATGTTCGAGATGTAATGAAGAAGATAATATTGTCCCAGATGTACAACTAGAATGAAGATAAGCATGCCAGTTGGAAAGAAGATAAAAAAATAGTAGATACGTAGAAACAACAACAAAGAAAAATCAACTACGGATAAAGAAAAGAAGACAAAAGTTATCAAAGTCATTAAATATATGAAAAAGACATATGACTTATAGTTTTCAACATGTGAATTATTATAGCTTTTGATTTCTTTTACGTAAAAGACATTGTATAGTTAGTCTTTACTAGGTTATGTAGATACCATTATTAGCCTACTATAGACTTTTTGACTTTTGTAAGACTTTATGTAAAAGATTAGTCTTTTGTAAGAATAGTATGTAGATACGTGTAAATTTTTTAGGAATGTGTAAAAAATTACTATGAAAAACTATGTAAATCATCCATTATAAATGAAGGCATCGAAGGCAGAAAGAAGCAAACCTTCATGCGTTGAAGCAAAAAACTCTTTCTTGTCTACAACAAATAATTTGATTATTTAAAAAACATGTATATTTCAATGGAAAAATCTATAGAGGAACAAAGCTTAGAATTATCAAAACTACCAGAACAGGTATATTCATTTACTATTATGAATAGCTAAATTCATAAATTCCTAACAATCATAATATGATAAAATAAGTCCATGTTAGTTGCTTTATAGTAGAATTATTCGAAAAATAGCATGTTAAGAAGTTTATTAGCAAAGTGGAAAAGGAGAAAAATTCCTAAGAACTATGCCATCCTAAAGGTGAAACCGGTGAGGTAAGAAAGCCATGATAGGTAAGTAACCAGAGTAGAGGCGCTATTTAAGGGAAAAGTATCCAGATTACCATGCTAATAGTGACCGAAGAATATGTTATTTAAGAATAATCTAGTAAATAGCAATCTAAAGTGACCATATTTTTTTATGTGCATGATTGAAGGGAATATTTTGAAAAAGCATCATATGAAAAATGAATACTAATTTATCTGATGAAATGGTAGATAAATTTAAAATACTTGTTTTGTATGTACTTAAGGATATAGAAATTGTAGATATAGGAAAAATCATATTGAAAAAAATATTTGATAAATATTTTATGACTAGAATAAATTATATACCACACTTACCTAACTACTCTTACAAATACCTACATACCAAACCTACATATCAACCATGATAAATTATATATATTTAGAATTTTGGAAAATGGATATGAAAAATATACAATCAACAGAAAAACAAATGAAAACAAATTTAGATGAAAATAAATTAATATGGATAGAAGAAACCCTAGAAAATTTAGGAAAAAGTACATGTGATAGTTTATACAATTTAAAAAACTCGCTACGAGAAGAACAACACAAGATAATAAGTAGCATTGAAAATCTAAAATTAGATATACATTACAGTACAATTAGGATAAATTATTATACAAAAATTTGTAAATCTACAATTACTACAGGATAAATTGCTAGACTATGAATATTTAAAATATTGGAGAGGAAATATCGAAGAAATAATATTATTAGAAAAACTTATGAAAGACAATCTAATTGGATATTTTGAAACAAATGATATAGAATATTTAGAATACCTTCAAAATAATATAGAAGAATTACAAAAACTAAGAGAAAAAAAATAAAGAATACTATAGTAAAGCATTTAATCAATTACCATATAATCACCCCCCAAGATATGAATATCGATTAAACTAACATAAATAAACTCAAAATAAAAATAAAAATAAAAATATTTAGAGGAGTTAAGAAATATCCACGCACAAATAAAAATAGATAAATTGTATTTATAATAGATCTATTTTACCACACAAGTTATCTGAACCCCCTAGTTCACAACCTGAAACCTATGTTTTATCAATGTAGATATGGTTTGATCCTTAACTGAAAAACCATATGTTTTCCTCTATGAGGATGATTGTGTCGGCCTGAATGATTAAATCTCTATCGATGCATCAAACATAGACTAAGGATTATATGGTTGATAATTGATCGGTTCCACAAAGACCATGGTGATCTTAAGAAAGTTAGTGATACTATCCAGATCAGCGCTAAAGAATAGAAGGCCTATATTTTAACTTTTGAGTCACTAATAACATATTTCTTTTTATGTTTTAGTTTTGCTTTCATGGTTATTTTATATGAAGCATATATTATCACTTTAATTGTTCTACATACCAATATATTCCATGTATTGATTGTGTTTAGGCACTACATTGTTTCATGAAGTAGATTTGGAGGCACATTCTTGTAGTTTTGTGCAACATTAGATTATTGGACAACTTCTAATTTTGTCCTACATTCTTTAGAAGGGAAATTTGATTCAAAGAGTCTAGTAATTCTATTAATGATATTGTTGGGACTTTGTCCCGGTTTAGACAATTCTTTATATTTTGATGCTTCAAAGATTGATGTTGATGTTGGATAAAAGTTTCATTGTTGTTGTGTTAATTTATTTAGAGATTATTTAAAAGGCTTAATGGTTTCTAATCTGGGGAATATTTATACTTCTAGATGCTAAGAATTACCTATAATAAAAATTGTTCAATGCACTAAAATGTTTTGTTCCTATTGTATTTGATCTATAATTACATACCTTTTCTGATGGACATGATTAGGTGATGAAGGGCTAAATTTTGATGAAATTAGATATAATTGGATGCTTTAACATGAAGCTAATAATGATGAAAGCTTTGGGAGTGATTTGCTGAGCATAAGGATATTGGGATTGAGCTTGAAGAGCATAGAACTAGAGTTAGGATCAAAGAAATAGGTAATGAGATGGAAAGGAACAACAATCACAAGCTCTGTGTCACGTATCCTAGTCCCCGTTATAGGGTCCATGTCGCACTAAGGAAATTAGAGTCAATGTCACATTCTAGTAAGCATCCACCATATACTCGAGAAATGGAGGCTGAATTAGTTCTTATGTCACATTCCAGTGAGGGTTCGCGTTAGCCCCACGGCATGGACCATAGACCATGCGATTACCACCACAATGCGTAACGAGATCCGTGGGACATTGAAGGTTAATAATCAGTCAAATTTTCCTACTATAAAAGGAAAACTTCCAATCAATTGAGGACACTTTTTCCAGACGTACAATTGAGGCATAACAATTACAATACTTTTCTTAGGCTTCATTGAACACTTCAACATTGAATATTAATTTTAGGTATGTTAAATTGTATTACTTTGATGTTGATTTCTAACATTAGTGGCTAAAGACCCTTGTTATGGATTGAGGGCAAGAAAATGATTATACTTCTATATTCATAGAGTGGTTTAATGTTGATTTATCATATTGGTTATTTTTATTCTTTTGTACTTACTATTTTTATAAGTGGCCACTATTAAAATACATTTGTAATCCATTGTGAATCCAAGAGGAGAAATATTAGGATAGATTGAAGAGTTTAAGGAGCAAGTTCTTATTCTTTTAATGAAGAAAGGATCTGAATATGCGGCTACGATAGAGATATACCTTGAATCCTTTTTTGGTTCACTTGCAGGATGATAGCTTAATGAATCTAAATGGATTATTTTATCCTCGCTCAATGATGTAGTTTTTACGTCCATTTATGTAGAAGATTAGAGGCTCGAGAGACCATGATTGTAATCTAAACCCTACAATACAACAACCCGATAATCAACACAACCACAAAAAAGATAGAGTTTAATAAGACTGTTAAAAGTGCCTCTACCTTGGAATTCTATGTCATATTGTTCACAACCTCTCTTACGATGCTATTGTCTGACTTTGTTATTTATTTAATTAGTAGATTGATAATTAAATTATCACAACCATCTTGATACTCTAAAACACTTAAACACATTATTCTCAAAATTGAAGTTGACTAAATTACTAATACAGTAATCCTCATGGGTAAGATATTTGATTCCTTGAGTCACTATATTACTAGAATGATCATGTGCACTTGCGTGTGCAATGGTGTAACACCCCGATTTTCTAAACCGGAATACTACACGGTGCTTATAACCCTGAAGGACCACAAGCTAACTCATGACTGATATTTGTACATGTGCACTGCAATATATAATGTAATAATGCATAAAACATGAAAATGTAGGCCATAAGGTTCAATTGAATAAAGAATCTATAAAATAAGAATATCCGTGTGGGTGAAAGATACCCAAAATAACTGAAAACTGAATCAAATCTGAACTAAATCTGAAAGTCTCTAAATACTGTCTGAATAAGGAGTTGAAGGAACATGTCTCCAACTAACTCCGTCTAGCAAAAATGAGCAGAAATAATAAATAAAATAAAATAATATCGTATCATCCTTGAATGAAGAGGACTCACTGCAACTCTTTATACTGGAATACAGCTGCTACTGCTGGTCTGGAACTCGTGTCTCTGAAGCTATGGTGTAACATGAAAAGAAAGCACCATAGCGCAAATGCATTAGTACAACTGGAGTACTGAGTATACGAGTGAGGTAGGCTAATGCAAAGGGTTTACATGCATGAATAATACTACTGACTGACTGATATGGACGTAAGAGTACAAACATAAATACATAGTAACTAAGATCGTGAGTACGTGATGGCTAAATATGTAGGCTAATACATGGCTGGAATCGTAGTTCTGATAACATGGATGACTGTATCTGACAGCCCTGAATTTGGTTGAACTCTCTGAGTACCGTGCTATAACTGAATTTGACCGTATCTGACAATCCTGGTATACTGATATCTGAAAAACTATTTAAGTTCTTTAATTGAGACTAAGTCTGAAACTGTAGGAGGTAGTTGTTTAACCGACATGCCCCATATGTGCCATTATGGCTAAGATGGGGTCCAATCTCTGCCCTGAATGGAAAGGTGTCAATATCGCGCCATTGGTAAGGACAACATGTGAGCAACCCTCATATAACAAGTAACTCTAGTGAGAACGGTAGGAACCCTCATATAACAGGTTAAGACACCTCATATACCCTCATATAGCAGGCTACGATGTCTCAACCTATACTGGCTACATAGTTCTGGAATGCAAGGATGACTGCTAAGAATCACACCCTCATATACAGGTGAGTTCCCATCCATGGGTTCACTCGGTGCTAACTCCTACTCCCATATGAAGAGACTGAACATGATTTAACTGGCTGTACATGAGTGGAACTTACTAAATTTCGTTGACTAATGGAATACTACTGATAACTAATAACTAATTGAGACCATGAGGTTTCCTAAGTCACATGACTGACTGAATTCTACTGAATCATGGCTTGATTTTGTATATCGTGAAACATGACATGACTCTAGGCACACAGCTATAGTTTTCGGGTACGAATACCCCTAGGACTCGATGGAAGGAAACTGACATAACATGACTGACTTGATCACAAGATTGGAGTCCACAATTCGCTATATCATAAGTAGGGTATAGTATACTTCATGTATTTAATCAACACCTCAAACATGGTAGGGAAAGCATGGATATAATTCGCACACAAAATTCATATTTCCATCATCATACATACTTCATACCATCACCATAAGAATACATAAATAGCATGGGCATTCATATTAAAGTGCATCTCTAACATGGACTTGTCATTTAGATATCATGAAATCATGTAAATATGAACTTCTAACATCCTAGGCATTTTATAAAACACCTTACATGCATTATTTAAGGCATAGGTGGATTTCATACTTGAATTAGTTCAACCCACCCAAAGTTTATGATTTTCAACCAACAATCACATATATTCTATGAAAAACATCCTTAGATATCAACTTGAAACTTGAACAACAATCATCAATGTGTACATGCTTAGATCACCATAAAAGTTTACAAAATAATATTTAAAATAATGATTCTTGAACTCTATGAACAAATTGAATCCATAGATGAACACTACACATACCTTAAAGCTTGATCTTGAAAGAGATCTAATATTTCTAAAGGTGCCTGAAGAAATCCTTAGGCTTGCCCTTGATTTTTATTGACTAGGTTTTAACCCCTTTGGGAAAGAATGTTCTTGATCATGAGGAGATGATCTTGAGAGAAAACCATAATCTTGTGGTTGAAAGTGTATGTGAGAGCTTTTTGAGATATTTTAACTATAGAGAATGGAACATAATACGTTCCTTGAGGGTTATAAGTCGAGGGAAGTGAAGTTAAAATTCCAAAATACCCTTATGAAATAAATTCCCAGTTACTGAAAATTATAGCTGACGATATTTGTGACAAGGCGTAAAAAATGTGGTAAGCCATAAAAAATATCGTCACACAGAAACTGGAATTGATGGTTTCTGCCTAAGTCTGACGAACTTCTTGGTAGGGCATCATAAATGTGGTAATCTACCATGAATGTCATCACTTAGGAGATGGTTTCTTCCTAAGGCTGACGGCCTTCGTGGTAGGGCATCACAAATGTGGTAAGCTACCACGAATGTCGTCACACAGGAGATAGATTCTGCCTAAGGATGAAGACCTTTGTGGTAGGTCATCACAAATATTGTAATCTACCATGAATTTTGTCACACAGGGGTTGGATTCTACCTAAGGCTAACGACCTTCGTGGTAGGGCATCAGAAATATGGTAACCTACCACGAATGTCGTCACACTTTTTCCTGCCTGACATACTGGAGTAAGAGAGGAATAACTCTTTGCTCCGATATTGGATTTACGCTAAATTGGTATTTTTGGAAAGATAATTCAATTATATATCTTTTTATAGGTCATGAGATCAAAAATTCCAAGTATTGTGAGAGATATGCTCGTTTGAAGTTGACTATACCAATGTCCTTCTCAAGAATTCAATCGGTAAGGAATGTTTTGATTCTTCTGATAGATGGGAGTTATTTGAAGCCTTAATATACATATAAACTACTCATAAAACTATAAAATAACCATGATGTACTATGCATGATTTTGGTACATAGCTCTAATTTTGGTTTGGATTTTTCAGGGTATTATAATATCTCCCCCTTGGAAACATTCGTCCTCGAATAATGACTGCTTGAGAGGGGTAAAAAGATAAAACAACGCGTACACTGATCATGCTCAACTGGCACATGATTTTAGGACTTAATTGAATTATAAACTGAATATATCCCAACTGAACATGCATATCTGATGCATGACTGATAAGCTGAACTCATGAATGCATGATAAGCTACGCACTGATACTTGATACCAATTTTATACAAGAATTTTGAATATGTAACTGAATAAGCTTAAGGAAAATGGTTACCTCGAGCTAAGTCTGAATTAGAAGAGAAAAGATAAGGGTACTTGGTTCCATGTATGCTTCTGCTTCCCAAGTAGCTCCCTCCATGGACTAATTCCGCCAAAGAACCTTGACTAGAGGGACTTCTTTATTCCTCAGCCTATGAGTCAGATAGTCGAGGATTCGACTGGAATCTCTTCATAAGAGAGGCTATTCTAAATATCAACACTTTGAATAGGGACTACAACTGCTAGGTCACCTATGCACTTCTTGAGCAAAGAGACATGGAAGACTAGATGAACTGAGGCTAGATCTGAAGGCAATTCGAGATCATAGGCTACCTTGCCGAAGCAACTGAGAATCCTGAAGGGACCAACATATCGGGGACTAAGCTTTCCCTTCTTGCTGAATATCTTCACTCCCTTCATGGGAGAGATCTTGAGATAGACATAGTCATCGACCTCGAATTCGAGATCTTTTCTATGAACATCCGCATAAGACTTCTGTCGGCTCTGAGCAGCCCCGAATCTTTATCTTATCAACTGAACTTTCTCTAAGGCATTGAATACTAAGTCAGGCCCTATGAATGTGATCTCACTAACTTCGAACCAACCGATCGGAGACCTACATCTCCTACCATAGAGAGCTTCGAATGGATCCATCTGAATACTGGAGTGATAGTTGTTGTTGTATGAGAACTTAATCAAAGGAAAGTGGTCATCCCAGATTCCCTTGAAATCACTTGCGCACGCCCTTAGCATATCTTCTAGAGTCTGAATGGTCCTTTCTTCTTGACCATCTGTCTGAGGATGAAATATTGTACTGAGATGAACTTGGGTACCAAGACCTTTTTAGAAAACTTTACAGAAGTGAGAGGTGAACTGGGTACCTTTTTCCGAGATGATAGATAGTGTAACACCGTGTAATCTGACCAACTCCCTGATATAGAGTTTGCCATAATCCTCGACTGAGTAAGAGGTATGAACTGGAAGGAAATGAGCTGACTTGGTCATTCTGTCTACAATGACCCAAACTGAATCATGCTGATAACGTGTTCTAGGCAAACCCATCACGAAGTCCATATTCACTTCTTCCAACTTCCAAGTAGGAATAGTGAACTCCTACATGGAACCACTAGGTTTCTGATGCTCTATCTTAACCTGCTGACATGTAGAGCACTTATCCACAGACTCTGCAACATCCCTCTTAATCCCACTCCACCAATAGATGTCCTGTAAGTCGCGGTACATCTCAGTGGCCCTTGGATGAATAGAGTATCGAACACCATGCACTTCTGCAAGAATTTGTTGCCTCATGTCATCTACACCGGGAACACACAGACGACCCTGACAATGAAGAATACTATCTCCCCCTTGGGAGAAAACCTCTACTTCCTGACTCTAAACTGACTCTTTCAGCTTGACAAGGCTAGGATCCCTGTCTTGCTTCTCTTTCACCTCGGAAACTAGAGATGACTCTGAACTACTCTGAACACATACACCACCCTCTAAAGAGTCAACTAAGAAAATGCCTAGTCTGGCAAGCTGATGAATCTCCTGAGCTAATTCCTTCTTACTATCCTCAACATAGGAAACACTACCCATAGATAGTCTACTGAGTGCGTCGGTCACTACATTGGCCTTGCCCAGATGATAAAGGACACTCATGTCATAATCCTTTAAGAGCTCTAACCACCTTCTCTAACGAAGATTGATATCTTTCTGGGAAAATACATACTGAAGGCTTTTATGATCTGTGAAGATGTCTACATAAACAACGTTTAGATAATGCCTCCAAATCTTTAAGGCAAAGACAACTGCTGCTAACTCAAGGTCATGAGTAGGATAATTCTTCTCATGGGGCTTTAACTGTCTGGAGACGTAGTCTATGACTATACCATGATGCATGAGGACACAACCTAAACCTACTCTGGATGCATCACAATATACTACGAATCCATCAGAACTGTCGGGAAGTACTAAAACTGGAGCTGAGGTGAGTCGAGTCTTCAACTCCTGAAAACTCTTCTCGCAAGGTTCTGACAACTGAAACTTGACCTTCTTCTGAGTCAATATAGACATAAGAGATGATATAGAAAAAAATCCCTCGACAAACCATCGATAATAGACAGCCAAACCCAAGAAACTCCTGATATCTGATGGAGAGACAGGGTGAGGCCAGTTTCTTACCGCTTTGATTTTCTGAGGATATACTCTAATGCCATCACCAAAAAAAATGTGGACAAGGAATGCTACTGATCTTAGCCAAAATTTGCACTTACTGAACTTGGAAAACAACTGGTGATCCCTAAGAGTCTGAAGAACAATTATGAGATAGTCTGAATGATCACGCTCTGTGCAAGAATAGACCAGAATATCATCTATGAAGACTATGACGAATGTGTCCATGTACTGCTTGAACACCCGGTTCATCAAGTCCATGAAAGCTGCATAGGCATTGGTAAGACCAAAGGACATGACTAGAAATTTAAAGTGACCATACCGAGTACGAAAAGCTATCTTCGAAATGTCACATTCTCTGACTCTGAGCTAATGATAGCCTGATCTGAGGTCTATCTTTAAGAAATAACTGGCACCCTAAATTTTTTCAAACAATTCATGTATCCTAGGAAGTGGATACCTGTTCTTGACCATGACTTTGTTGACCTGACGGTAATCAATACACATTCTGAGAGAATCGTCTTTCTTGCGCATGAATATTACTGGTGCACCCCATGGAGATACACTGGGCCTAATGAATCCCTTATCTAAGAGATCTTTCAACTGATCTTTCAGTTCCTTGAGTTCTGCTGATGCCATTCTGTATGGCGGAATAGAAATAGGCTGAGTATCTTGGAGAAGGTCTATGCCGAAGTCTATTTCCCTTTCAGGAGGAATGCCTGGAAGATCTTTAGTAAAGACGTTTAAATAGTCATTAACCACTGGGACTGATTCTAGACTGGGAGATTCGGAACTGGAATCCTTAACATGCATGAGATGATACACACACCCCTTAGCAATTATTTTCCTTGCCTGAAGGTAGGAAATAAGTTGACCCCTGAAAGACGAAGTGCTACCCTTCCACTCTAGGATGGGCTCATTCGAGAACTAAAACTGAACTATTCTATTTCTACAGTCGACTATGGAATAGCATAAATGAAGCCAATCCATGCCGAGAATGACATCAAAATCAGTTATCTCTAACTCGACTAGATCTGCTGACGTGGATTTTTGAAATATCATAATCGGGCAGTTTCTGTATAACCACCGAGCTATGATGGTTTTACCCACTGGGGTAGAGACTGAAAAGGGCTCTGCTAAAATTTCGGGACTAAATCGAAAATCGCCTGCTATGTATGGAGTGAAAATAGAAAAGTATGCACCTGGGTCTAGAAAAGCATAAACATGAACATGGAAAATCTGTAACGTACCAGTAACGACATCAGGAGAATTTTCCTAATCCTATCAGGTGTAAAGAGTATAGACTCTATTTGGGTGTTGTACACTAGTAGCACTGGAAGTGGCACCCTGCTAGTTCGGGCGATCGGACTGAGCTGCAGAATGATTCTGATGACCCTGAGGAACTGGATGAGGACATTCCCTAACTCTGTGGCCTGACTTGCCACAACCAAAACAAATGCCTTGACCCGCTCTACACACACCCTGATGGTGCTTGCCACAGGTATGACACTGAGGATAAGTGCGGGAACTGCTAACACTGCTCTGAGATTTAGAGCCTGGTGCTCTGTCTTTGTTTCCATCCCTGAACTTCGGCACTGGGTAAATAGCAGAGGAATGGGCTGGAAATACTGACTTAGGACGAAACTGTGAATAATTTCCACCCTCTGTTTTGGGCTGAGCAAAACTAAAACTGCCTGCTCTTTCTCTCTTATTCTGCCTCTCTTTAGTCTTAACCTTCTGCTCCTCTATCTATTGAGCGTAGGTCATGAGCCTGGCTAAAGTCATATCACTATTCAGCATCGCAGACCTACACTTATTTACCATGCTATCATTCACCCCTGACACGAACTTGCTCATCTTAGCTATGTTGTCTGCAACCACATGAGGGGTATATCTGGCTAGCTGAGTAAATCTAAGAGAATACTCTCTAACTGTCATATTTCCCTGCCTGAGAATGATGAACTTAAAAACTTTGGCCTATCTCAGCTCTTGGGGAAAGAATCTTTCTAAGAAAGTCGTGACAAATTCTTCCCTCTCAACAGGACCTGCATCTTCTAACCTTTTTGCTAACCACTGCTTGTACCAAGTGTGAGTGACATCCTATAATTGGTATGCGGCAAACTCGACACTCTGAGAAGAATTGACTCCCATGTTATCAATGACCTTCTGGACTTGGTCAACGAATTACTAAGGATCCTCGTCTGGCTTAGACCCAAAGAAGGACGGAGGGTTCATTTGGGTGAAGTCCCAAATACTAGATGTTGCTGAATTGGCCACTGGGTTGGCCGGAATGACTGCTGGTCATTCATTCTGGGCAGCTATAGACTGAGAAAGAGCGGTAAATGTGGTCCTTAACTCCGCATGAGAAACATGTTTGCCCAAAGGATCTTCGGGCTGAGGAGCTGGCTAATTTCTTTTCTTTGGAGGCATGTTTCTAAAATAAGAGAAGAACGGATTAGACTGAGAGACTGACTTGAAATTATGCTTACTAGCATGACGTGAATACTGAAGAAAGGGAGATGTTCCTAAAACATCATATAGCCTCCTTTAAATAAATGTGGCGCGCAACAAACCCATGTACAAGACTCTACTAGATGCAGCTTTCAGACTTCCTAGGATTCTATTAAACCTTAGGCTCTGATACCAAGTTTGTAATGCCCCAATTTTCTGAACCGAAATGCTACATGGTTCTTATGACCCCAAAGGACCACAAGATAACCCATGACTGATATTTGTACCTGTGTACTACAATATATAATGTAATAATGTGGAAAACATGAACATGTAGGCCATAAGGTGAAAGATACACAAAATAACTAAAAACTGAATCAAATCTGAACTAAATCTGAAATCCTCTAAATACTGTCTGAATAAGGAGTTGAAGGAACATGTCTCTAACTAACTCCGTCTAGAAAAACTGAGCTGAAATAATAAATGAAATAAAATAATATCGTATCATCCTCGAATGAAGAGGACTCACTACAACTCTATATACTGGAATACAGCTGCTACTACAGGTCTGGAACTCATGTCTCTAAACCTATGGTGTAACATGAAAAGAAAGCACCATAGCACAAATGAATCAGTACAACTGGAGTACTGAGTATATGAGTGAGGTAGACTAATACAAAGGTTTACATGCATGAATAATACTACTGACTGACTGATATGGACATAAGAGTACAAACATACATACATAGTAACTAAGATCGTGAGTACGTGATGGCTAAATCAGTACACTAATACATGGCTGGAACCGTAGTTCTGATAACATGGATGACTGTATCTGACAACCCTAAATCTAGTTGAACTCTCTGAGTTCCATGCTATAACTGAATTTAACCATATCTGATTGTCCTGGTATACTGATATCTGAAGAACTACCTGTGTTCTTTTACGGAGACTGAGTCTGAAACTTTGGGAGGTAGTTGTTTAACCGACATGCCCCATATGTGCCATTATTTCTAAGATGGGGTCCAATCTCTGCCCTGACTGGAAGGGTGTCAATACCGAGCCACTGGTTAGGACAATATGTGAGCAACCCTCATATAATAGGTAACTCTAGTGAGAACGGTGGGAACCCTCATATAACAGGTTAAGCCACTTCATCTACCCTCATATAACAGGCTGCGATGTCTCAATCTATGCTGGCTACATAGTTCAGGAATACAAGGATGACTTCTACGAATCACACCCTCATATACAGGTGAGTTCCCATCCTTGGGTTCACTCGGTACTACCTCCTACTCCCATCTGAAGAGACTGAACATGATTTAACTGGCTGTACATAAGTGGAACTTACTGAATTCTGTTGACTGACGGAATACTACTGATATCTGATAACTGACTGAGTCCATAAGGTTTTCTAAGTCACATGACTGACTGAATTCTACTGAATCATGGCTTGATTTTGTATATCATGAAACATGACATGGCTCTAGGCACACATCTATAGTTTTCGGGTACGAATACACCCAGGACTCGATGGAAGAAAACTGACACAACATGACTGACTTGATCACAAGATTGGAGTCCACAATTCGCTATATCATAAGTAGGGTATAGTATACTTCATGTATTTAATCTACACCTCAAACATAGTAGGGAAAGCATGGATATAATTCGCGCACAAAATTCATATTTCCATCATCATACATACTTCATGCCATCACCATAAGAATACATAAATAGTATGTGCATTTATATTAAAGTGTATCGCTAACATGGACTTGTCATTTAGATATCATGAAATCATGTAAATATATTCTTTAAGGCATAGGTGGATTTCATACTTGCATTAGTTCAACCCACCCAAAGTTAATGATTTTCAACAAACAATTACATATATTCCATGAAAAACATCCTTAGATATCATCTTGAACCTTGAATAACAATCATCAATGTGTACATGCTTATATCACCACAAAAGTTTACAAAATAACATTTAAAAGAATGATTCTTGAACTCTATGAACGAATTGAATCCATAGATGAACACTACGCATACCTTAAAGCTTGATCTTGAAAGAGATCTAATATTTCTGAAGGTTCCTGAAGAAATCCTTAGGCTTGCCCTTGATTTTTATTGACAAGGGTTTAACCCCTTTGGGAAAGAATGTTCTTGTTCCTGAGGAGATGATCTTGAGAGGAAACCCTAATCTTATGGTTGAAAGTGTATGAAAGAGATTTTTGAGATGTTTTAACTAAAGAGAATGGAAGATAATACGTTCCTTGAGGGTTATAAGTCGTGGGAAGTGAAGGTAAAAGACCAAAATACCCTTATGAAATAAATTCCCAGTTGCTGAAAATAATAGCTGACGACATTTGTGACAAGGCATCAAAAATGTTGTAAGTCATCAAAAATGTCGTCACAAGGAAGCTGGAATTGATGGTTTCTTCCTAAGTCTGGCGACCTTCGTGGTAGGGCTTCACAAATGTGGTAAGCTACAATGAATGTCGTCACTTAGGATCTGGTTTCTGCCTAAGGTTGACTTTCTTCATGGTAGGGCATCACAAATGTGGTAAGCTACCACGAATGTTGTCACACAGGAGCTGGATTCTGCCTAAGGCTGACTACCTTCGTGGTAGGGCGTCACAAATGTGGTAAGATACCACAAATGTCATCACACATGGTCTGGATTCTTCCTAAGGCTGACGACTTTCGTGGTAGGGCATCACAAATGTGGTAAGCTACCACGAATGTCGTCACACTGTTTCCAGCCTGACATGTTGGAGTAAAATAGGAATAACTCTTTGTTCCGATATCGGATTTAGGCGAAATTGGTATCGTTAGAAATATAATTCAATTATATATATGTTGATAGGTCATGAGCTCAAAAATTCCAAGTATAATGAGTAATATGCTCATTTGAAGTTGACTATACCAATATCCTTCTCAAGAATTCTATCGGTAAGGAATGTTTTTATTCATCTGATAGCTGGGAGTTATTTGAAGCCTTAATTTACATCTAACCTACTCATAAAACTATAAAAGAACCATGATTTACTATGCATGATCTTGGTACATGGCTCTAATATTGGTTTGGATTTTTTGAGGTATTACAGATGGAATGCAACAAGTTTTTCGCTCTATTGCCAGTGAACTCAAATAATTAGTAATTTTCTAAATTTTTGGCCTTTAATAATAAATTTAAGTGTTAACGAATTGATCATAGAGATTGAATTTTGCAGGACTAGAGAAGTATTGGACTGGAAAGAGCAAAACAATTGGTAGAGCCTTATTCAGAACTAGAACAGGCATTTCATCAGAGGTGAAGAGCAATATCACTTCACTATCAAATTCAACAAGTTTAAATGAGAGATAAAATAATCCTAATATTAATGACCCAATTGATCCTAATTCTCCACTTTCTCCATCTCTGGTGGTTCCAGCTGCTCCTACTCGAGGAGAAGCCAGACCTGTTCATGAATTGCCAATCCCACGAGGCACAAATTGCTTCTGCGGGGCATATAAGAGTGGTCGGTTAGAACTAAAGCCGAATATGGTGTAAATTTTGCATAAGAGGGGGTAGTTCACAAGTTTATCTCACGAGGACCCAAAAAACATATTTAGAATTTCTTGAGATCAGTGATACCTACATCCTTGATGGTGTATCTACTGATTACATAAGCCTTACTTTCTTTCCCATTTGGCTATTAGGTCAACCAAAGAATTATCTATATTATGAACCACCTAACTCCATTACTTCTTGCAATGGTCTATCTCAAAAGTTCCTTATTCAATTCTTTCCCCTCTGGGAAGAAAACATATTTGAGAAGTGAGATTCTATGTTTTCGGAAGAAGGATGGAGAAAATTCTTACCAGTCTAGGGAAAGATTCAAAGGTATGGTCGGGAATAGCCCTCATTACCATCAAACTTAAGAAAACGTATGATGAATTATATACGCTATTGAATTAGATTTCAAGGGTAATCTGGAATGACATGCGGTGCAATGAGAGCTCTAAAGAAGGTTGTAGGTTTTCTGGAGGTTGATCAGTTCACGGTTATATGAGTCCAAATTGCTGCACTGCAAAATTAGTTAACAACTTAGCTCATCAAAATGAATTTGGGATCTCATAGTCCACACCAAAATAGCTAATATTTTTCGTCATCTTTATTCATGGTATGAGGTTTGTGGGAGAAGTTAACATAAAGTTGATGCTTGTGCAGAGTTTGTTAATTATGTAGGAAATGCTAATCGTCAAGGACAACAAAACATTGGTAACACTTATAATCCTAACTGGCGGAATCATCTTAATTTCTTATGAGGTGGAAATCAGGCACAAAATAACAATCAATACAAGGGGCCATTACAATAGAATCAACAACATGTTAAGGGTAATCAGTCAATGATACAAATAAGTAATATTGAATAGATATTGAAGCAGATTATGGATACACAAGTAAAGTTGGTAGAAGATGTGAAGATCCAGTAGATGATTATAAAGAACTTAGATATACAGATGGGTTAGATTGTAGGAGCTTGAAACACTAGTCATCGGTGAGTTCTACCTAGTGCTACTTAGCCTAATCCAAAACTTGTAAATTATGTTACCACTAGGAGAGGTCTTGTAATACCCCAAACTTTCTTTAAGCCAAATCTAGTCTCCAGAAGAGTTAGTGATGACTTCCTAAATAATTAATGTTTAAATCAGATATAATTTCGCCAATTTTGATTATTAATAGTAAATGATTAATGTTACCTTAGTGATGACTTTTTATCATGTGGGAAATTGAATTAGCTTTCCAATGATACCATTTTTGTCCAAATCTAGTATCAGAGTAAAAAGTTATGGACGTTTTACAAAGAATTGTTGGAACTGCCCAGAAGCGACAGTCAGGCCGACGGACCATCGAGCCAGCGATGGACCGCCGCCCAAGATTTTGTGACTAAGGAAGTAAACTCGACATCTGGTCAAGTGCGATGATCAGGACCAACAGACCGTCGAGCTAGAGATGGACCGTCGCCACTTCTAATCAGGGTTTTAAAGCCATTTTTAAAAGGGTATTTGGGTCTTTTTCCACCCATTTTATCCCCTAATTATACTAGACCAGAGATCATAACTTCTTTATTTATCCACAATACCAAATTAGGGTTTCTCTCAAAGATCAATCCTTAAGAACAAGAAACCCTAGGTGTTTAATCACAAGTCAAGAATTCAAGCTTTCCACCAGCATTCTTCATGGAATCATCCATCCAGGTATGTAAAGTGTTGAGTCATGGGTTTCTTCAAGAATACCATTTTTTAAAATCATGACTTTTGATTTCCATGTGGTGGGTTGATTTTAATTATGTTGATATGGTTGTATGAATCCCAAGTTGGAGTCTTTACATACTTTTCATGAAATTATACTAGTATGTGGGATGGAAAATTTTAAATTCAGTTAATTAAAGTAATCATGATGTATGAAATAGTTTATATGACTAAGCCTAAGGTTATACATGTTATGTGTTTGATAAAATGCCCAAGAGAACAAGAATCATACTTTAGGACTCAATTATGACCAAATTGATGAACCCATGCTTTACCCTTAAGTTCACAATGACTTCCATGTTATTATTATGCATTGAAATTGTTTGATGGATTGTTCATGAGATTATCCCTATGAAATTATGACATATTTATATGCATTCATATTCATGTACCAAACCATGATAATCAAGTGCCTCGTGAAATTCCCTAATGATTGTATTATGGATTGTTGATTATGGTCGTGAGTCCAGGAAGTGTCATATCTTGTCAATTTCATAATATTGAGATCTGGGGGTACTTGAACCCAATAATTTAGCTATGTACCTAGCCAGTGTAAGTTTTCAAGATACTCTCAGTGAAGCCTTGCTCAGTAGAATCCAGTCAGACTCATGACTTAGGAAAACTCAGAAATCCCAATAATCTTAGAAATCTCAGTAACTCAGTAATCTCAGTAGTATTCCATAAGTCAACTGAATTCACTGAACTCAGTTCAGTTCAGATCAGTTAATCATGTTTCAGTGTCTATTCAGATGGGAGTAGGAATTAGCACCGAGTGAACCCAAGGATGAAGGCACATACTGACAGTTGATGGTGTGATCCTTAGAAGCAATCCTTGTATTCTAGAACTATGTAGCCATCATATGTTGAGACATCAACACTAATAGATAAGGGTTGATGAGATAAATTAGCACTGTTAGATGAGGGTCCCACCATATGTTTTTGGGGATATTGTCAGATGAGGCTCACCCACAGCTTGTCCTTACCAGTGGTGCAATATTTACACCCTTCCAATTGGGGTTATAGATTGGTCCCTAACTCAGCTATAATAGCTTATTAGGGGCATGTCGATTAGATGACTACTTCCCACAGTTACAGTTTTAATCTTTGTCTTAGTAATAGAACTCAGATAGTTCTATAGAATTCAGGACTGCCAGATACAATCACCTTGTTTAGTATAGAACTAAGCTAGATCTATCATAAATAGGACTGTCATACATAGTCATTCAGATAATAGTATATCAGTCATATGAAACTTATGTTATCAGTATTCAGATTCAGTGATACATGATCTTAGTTACAGTTCACATATTCATGCATGTATTCTCACGTTCATGTTATTCAGTCAGTTAGTATTATTCATGCATATAAACCCCTTGCATTTAGCCTAACTCACTTTCATACCAGAATATTCAATCGTACTGACGCATTTGCGCTATGGTGTTTTATACTATAGGTTCAGAAGTACGAGCTCCAAAGCATCCTTAGTAGATCAGATATTCAGCAGCCAGACTAGCAGTGAGTCTTCATCATTCCTGAATAGTATGATTATTTTATTACTTTATTATTTAATTAGTCCAGAGTTAGTTGGGGACATTTTCTATCAACTCTACAGTTTTTAGGCAGTTTAGAGGCTTCCAGACTATAGCATGTTCAGACAGTTATTTCAGTTTTGGTATAGTGATACCGTATTATTCAGATGTTATATTTTACCAGATATTTAAAACTTATGGCCTTTCTATCTTTTATTCCACAATTATACAGTATGTTATTCAGTGCTTAGTACAGATATCAGTCATGGGTTAGCTTGTGGTCCTTCGGGGTCATAGCACCATGTGGTGTTCTGGGTACTAGATTTGAGGCGTTACAGGTCTGCAGCTAAAAGAGTTAGAACCTATGTAGGTGAATCACAAGGCTACTGATGGGTATAGTGCAAAGGCTGAGGAGAAAGTGTGCGAAGAAAAACCTTCAAGCAAGGAAACCAAAGTAATAAAGGTGATGCTACCTCAACCATTCCCACAAGCGCTTCGAAAACACCAAGAGGATACTTTTTACTAGAATTTTATTGATAGTTTGAAAAAATTTCATGTTAATATCCTTATCGTTGATACATTACAGAGTGTTCCAAAGTATGCAAAACATGTGAAGGACATTTTCGCGAACAAGAACCGTTTAACGGAATATGGTACAGTAGAACTTACTGAGGAGTGCACATCTATGATCAAAAATTAATTGCCCACAAAGCTGAAAGATCCAGGAAGACTCACTATATAGATCACCATTGGAAAATCCATCAATGCTTTGGGATTATGTCATTTAGGGGAAAGAATAAATCACATGCCATCATTCTAGTTCTGAAAGATGGGTCTAGGCATCCCCAGACCCGCTACAACTATTTTTAGTTAGTTGACATGTACCTTGCTAAGACCGAAGGGATTATTCAAGATATATTAGTGCAAGTGGTATCACTTATTTTCCTAGTGGATTTCATTATTCTTGATTTTGATGCTGATTCAGTGATCCCATTTATTTTGGGATGTCCTTTCTTAGAGACTGGGCGATCATTGATTGATGTAGATACAGGGAAGATGAATATGAGAGTTCATGATAAGGTTGAGGTTTTTGACGTGTATAAGGAAATGAAGCTTCCTGCATTATGAAAAATTATCTGCTATTATATTTGTAGACTTTGAGTCTAAGATCCAACCTTTATTTCTAATGACGTACTTAAGCGAGTGTTGAGGGGATATGATCTTTATAGTAATGTGGAGGTACTTGAAATAGTGCAAATTATAGATTTGGTAGGGATTTACACTAGAGTCACTAAATTTTATCCATTGAATAGACCAATTGGCCCTACTCCAAAGGCTTCTATTGATGAAGCACCAAAGCTAGAGCTTAAGGCTCTCTCTTCTTATTTAAAATATGCTTTCCTTGGTGATGATGATACTTTGCCTATAATTTTATCTGCAGGTTTGTTTGATGTGTAGGTGAGAGAGGAATTTATAGTATTGAAGAGAAGGAAGAAAGTAATTGGATGGCAGATGTCGGATATCACAAGAATCAATCATGATTTTTGTACGCACAAAATATATATGGTAATTTCGTATATCTGAATATCTCTCCCTTGAAAGGATTTAAGAGGATTGGTAAGAAGGGAGAACTTAGTCCCTGATATGTTGGCCCTTAGAGGATTTTGAGCCGTTTCAGAAAGGTGGCTTGTGAGCTTGAGTTACCTGCAAACTTAGCATCAGTGCACCCAATATTCCATATCTCCTTGCTGAAGAAGTGTATTAGAGACCCAACAGTTGTTTTTCCCTTAGAAAGTGTATATCTTCAGAATAGCCCTTCTTACGAAGAAATTCTAGTCGAGATCTTTGATTGACAAATTTGCAGACTAAGGAACAAAGAAGTTCCCTTGTTCAAAGTTCTTTAGTGGAATCAGTCCATTGAGGGAACCACTTGGGAAGAAGAAGCATACATACGGACCAAGTACCCTCATATTTTCTCCACAAACTAAGATTCAGCCAAAGGTAACAATATTCTTTAAATTTCTCTTTTCCATGCTTAGTTTTTATTTCATATCATTCTCATTCCAGTCATGCATTCACAAAACCAGTTTTGTCATATGTCATGTTTCAAATTCATCCATGTAATGATGTTTTCATCACATATATTCAGCATGTAATCTCAGTTCCTCAGTGTTTTCAACTTAACCAATCTCATTTGAGGATGAATGTTCCTAAGATGGAGATATTGTAATACCCCAAAAGTCCAAACTAATGTTAGCACCATGTTTCAAGCTCATGCATAGTAAATTATCATACTTTAATAGTTTTATGAGTTATTTGAGGTATAGTAAGGCCCTAAATAACTCCTAGCTATTAGACGAATCAAAATAATCCTTATCGATTAGAGTTATTATAAGAATGTTGCTTTTGTAAACTTCAAACGAGGATATATTTTTTTCCACCCAGAATTTTCCATATCAAGACCCAGAAACAACTAGGAAAATGAATTACCTTTCCAAAGATATCTATTTCACCCCAATCCGACACTCGGGTGAGAAGATATGACACTTTTAGTGCAGAACAGTAGCCCAACGCGATGAGGCCGCATTGCGGTGACGGCCAAATTCACATTTATCATTTTCCATTGTGCCATTGTGATAAGCACTGCATCGCACCGATGTGATATTTCACATTCATCCTTCTCTAGTGGATCATCGCGATAGCGCCACATCGCGCCAAGGGCCAAATTCGTGTTCATTGGGGTACCTCAATGGTGTCGCATCATGCCAAGGTTCCAGTTTGGGATGATCCTTTTCCAGTGGCCTGACGCAATTGTAACACATAGCGTTGGGTGTTAAAATCAGGATTTCCAATCCGCGACTTAAATTTTGGGGACCGTTTGGTCTTTTCCCAAAGTCCCAAATTAGTCCAAAACACGTAATTAACACCCTAAAGAGGCATTATATAGCCAATTACTCACAAATCCTCTTTAAGCAACTAATCTCCTTTCCTGAACAAAAATCCTAGCCTTCAAAATTCTAGATCAAATCTTGAGAATTCACCAATAATTCTCACGAAATTATGTTAAGTGTTCATTCATGGGTCCCTTTCACCCACGGAGTACAAGTATCCAAATTTAAATTTAAAGTTGTGATTTTTACAAGTTACCATGATTTTAAATTGTGATTTTAACCATGAATATCCATGAATCTTGACTTTATACCATGATTACATGAAATTTCTATTGTTTATCAAACCCTATATGTTTTAATGTTTTTATTCACTTATTTAAATCATGATTAAGGGTTATTGATGTCGACATAATTCTATAACTCTAAGTTTTATACTATTTCAATGATTAGCTTAAACTATGAATATCAAGTGTTTGATGAAATGCTTATGAGACTGTATTTTGAATAAATGCTTTCATATAATGTCCCTAAAGTTTAGTACAATTTTACTATTACTGCTATCGATTCCTAGGGGTTACAAATACCCAAAACCATAGTTGTTTACTTAGTCTCAATATCTTCAGAATAGTTTCAGAATATGCTATGAGCAACATCAATTTAGTCAGTTATCATAATCAAATAATCTCAGAATGGTTTAGTATTATGAGTTAGTTTAGTTTGGAGTAACCCAGGGTGGGGTCCCTCCTTCCAGATAAGGGTACGACCTTTAGTAGCACTCCCTTAATTCCAAAACTACATAGCCAGTAGGTTGAGATGTTAACCTGCCAGTTGAGGGTTGATCTCATTAGGGCCCTTCCAGACGAGGGTGACCCTTAGTCCTTCAGGACAACACTTTTGTTGATCCACACAACCAGTGTTAGTAACCGTGGCATGGTACTGACACTCTTCCAACCGGGGTCACAGGTTCGACCCCAAATTTGAACATTGGGGCTTGTCGGTTAGATGATAGCTCCCTTAGTCTAAGTCCAATCAACAGTTCAGTGATTCAGTTTCATATTTTCTTGACCATAGCATACAAATATCAGTTATTCAGTTATCAGTATTCCATAGTTAAGATTTCATATTATATTTAGAACATGTTTTATGCATGGTCATGCATCTTTAGCACTTGCAGTTTCCTTGTATTATATTCAGTATGTCATGCTCTATATATTTAGATAGTTATTACTCATCTTTATGAAACCATGCATATAAGCCTACCTGATTTGGCATACCAGTACATTCAAACTACTTATCGCATACTCTTTTTTTGTTCAATGAAGTATAATATCATAGGTTTGTACAATCCATTCCCAGATTGTGCATAGGCTCCCTAGATTATCAGTTGTAGCAGTGGTGAGTCCTCATATTTGAAGGACAAATTATATTTACTTTCATGCTTTAAGTTTAGTAGTTAGTTGGGGAATGTCCTATCACCTCTCATTAGTCAATTTAGAGGCTTTCAGACATTTCAGATAGTTAGTCAGTTCTCAAATTTCAGGTTTTACCGTCTGATGTTTTATCAGTATTATCAGTTTTGATTTTGGATTTTATCATATTTATTACTTATAATCTTATGGGATTCCTTAGTTAGATTCTATATATGATCTTTAGTAATCAGTTTTACTCAGTGCTCACATCAAGTACCTGCTCATGGGTAAGCTTATGGTCCCTCGGAACTATAAGCACCCAGGGTGTACTCTCAGGGCATTACAATAACCATGACTACACTTCGAACCACTCCCAGTATGAAATACTACATACGTAGAGTCGATATACTACAAGAAAAGTTGGCCTCTACTAGAATGATCCTTACTCCAGAATGTAATATCCATAGCATAATACCAAGGGAAAGACCTCTTGCCGCCACCTCCATAAGTCTCAATGCACGCTTTCCCTGTGGCTCTCGAATGACCAACAACCCAAAAGAAAGAACAGCCAGCTGCTATGAAGTAATTCGACACCAAACAGAGTGGCAATGTAGATCCTCTAATAAATCCACACACCATGCCCTTCTTAAAGAGATAAAACATTAGAAATACATGGATCACTCGAGAAATCCAATCTCGTACTCAGATACTGGTAAAGAACCCTGATGAACACCAATAGACGCAACTTTGGCTTGAGAATCTCTCAATAAACTTGATGACATACCTAACTATAAGGAATATACAAAAGACTCGAGACTTTCAATACTAATCTTCGAAGGGCTTAAGTAGTCACGAACTTTACTAGAGCCTAAGCTGACCTCTAATCCTTTGATTTATGCTGAATACTAAAGTCCCATCCGTATCTATCGACTTTCTTGCATCATCCATTTAGGATATAATAGAGTTAAGGAATGTTCTTAAGGATCATAGAAAACTTATGAGATAATAAGGATTACCAATCCTAATCATGTCAAATAGACTAAAATAATAAGGTTAGAGAAGTAATAAGAATGCACTTTCTTATTCTTGCCATAAATAGGAATCTCCACACTATACCATATATCACTGGCAAATATACAATGTAAAAGAAGAAGGAAAAGATATATATATATAAGTACATAAGGTTAAGAAAGGAATATACAATCTAAATCAATGAAAGGAATGGATATATGATTAAACCATAGCAATGTATAGATAAGTAAGAATATACATATATATATATATCACAAGGTCTACTAGAAGTACAACCTAAATCATCAAACTAGTTATGTAAGTCCTTTTAGCAATAGCAAGAGCTTGTGCTAGAATACACTGAATCCTAGTCCATATATCAAATAATTAGATGATCATGCATAATAATATAATCATAAGACCTTAAATATTGATACCAAATCAATGAAAAATCTGTCATAAACTAGCAATAACAATGATAATAAAACTGATGATAAGAATGTCGATAACAATCCGAGTAACTGGCTTGTCCAGACAATGAAATACTTAGCCAAGACTGTAATATACACCCACCACCCTAGATTTAGAAGGTTTAATCAACATATAACACACCATAACTCATAGTCATCACAAATATCTATGAATCCCCTCCCCCCAAATGGGCTGATAAATATATGTGTATACTAGTGATAGGTGATGCGTATGTAAGAATCGATGCAATAGAATCAAATAATATCATAATCAATGTCATCATAACCATCTTCATCACATCCATCATAATTATACCCATTATCATCATAAGCATCCTCATCATAACTATCATCATGATAATTATTATCATCCTAACAATCATTATCATAATCATTCTCTGGCTTTGTTAGGTATATATAAATATATATATATATCATCCTCATCGTAACCATTATCAAGATAATTATTCTCATCATAACCATCATTATCATAATCATTCTCTGGCTTTGCATGGTATATATATATATGTCTATATATATATATATATAATCTCCATACACAAGGGTATCCAGACTCGAACTGGTAGATGTGTACATAGGAACATCAATGTAATCATCCTTCGAATTTACTGGGTATATCACCGTAATCACCCTTTGGCCTTGTCGGGTACCAATATAATAATCTCACTATCCTCCAACATTATTGTGTTTTAATATATTTTCATAATGTCCTGCGACCTTTTCAGGTATCAAAATATCATCACAATGTCCTCCAACCTTATTGAGTATATAAGAAATATCTCATAATTATCAATACACATATATATAACATGAATACTAAAGTCTGTCATTGGGTTTTACCCAAAAGTTATATCAACAATAAAGCTTCTTCCTCCATCCCATACTAGAGAGATATGTATTTAGATATTATAGGTGCACAGACTCAAGTCGTGTCTAAAAAGAGTGTAATTTGTAATACCATTTCCCAGAGTGATCTTTGGGACTAAATCATTATAAAAGTGTATAAAGGGTCTGAATCTCCCACAAATGGAGTAATTAGCAATATCAAATAATAGACTGAAATGTATCTCGATTAAATATTTTAAAATATCATTTTTAGTCTCTTTTATATATAAGTTATTCATTAAGAAAGGTATTTATTATTATGAAGAAATTCATTTTTAAGGTAGAAAGCGGGCTTAAATCCTTATTTAGTAACAACAGTAATAAGATTATAAACTAATCAAAATTGCATCAATCTTCGATGGAACAATCATGAATGAACCAAATCTATGCATGCCATCACCAATATCAAAATTATGGAATCATAAGCATTAATATATAAATAAATTACAATAACATCCTTTACAAAGATAAACACATCCTAGATGATCAAGTCATATCATAACTCGACATTGGGCCTAATAATTTATCCAAAATAATTAAGAAATCATAATCACGGCCATCGTCCCATGTACATATCCAAAACCTATATCAATAATTATGTTTGCAAATCATCTTATATATATAAAACATGGCGTATTCATGAGACATAACATCTCTATAAGCCATAAAGTATATCTAAAATCATCTCACATATACGAGGCATCTCATATCTTGGAGGCATAATATGAAAAGGGTATTTCACATCTATGAGGTAAAATATAATAATGAACATTGCACATCTATGCGGAATAATATATCAATAAACATATCATATCTATAGGCCATATATCAATAAACATATCAAGTCTATAGGCCATATATCAATAAAAATCTCATGTCTATAGGCCATATATCAATAAACATCTCATGTCTACAGGCCATATATCAATAAACATCTCATGTCTATATATCATATTTACGTCTATGCCTATACTATCAAGCATATTGATGGACCATATTATAAATCATGTCTGGATGACATAGCATAGCTATAATATAGAAGTCCTAATCTAGGGAAAGCAATCATAATTTATAAAATTGTAACGTAACCTAATTCTAAAGGCTTAATAGTCTAACCATTCCTAATATCAACAATTAAGTCCATAAGAGCTAACACGAGACTTGTCCTAAGATAGGCTTCAGAAATTGACTTCTTATCCTAAATTTCCATATTTAGGGAATTTATCCTACCAACTAGGCTAAGGTATCTAGTTAATTTTTTAGATGTCAAGTAAGCCATAAAAAATCCTAAGATAAGAATTTCGCTTAGAAACATGGGCATTTAAGCCCACTGCATCTAACTTAAAGTTTCACCATCACTAGAATAAATCACATAAGGTTAATTATACTAACTATGCTTAAAATTCTTTAGCCAGAATCAAAGTCTAGCATAATGTCATATCCATTCTACGAATTAGATCAATATAGGGAGAATGCAATATGGTTTTAAAAAAGGTAGTAAGCATTTCACCTTATGGGTCAAAAACCCTCTTCTAATCCCCAAACTTAATTAATCAAGACTACTCCATAATACCCATAATCAATCATAACATTCATATTCATATGAAATATATAACATAGATTATCTTATGAAGAAGAGTCGAAGAAGTCTACCTTGAAACCAAATAACAAATCCTTAAATCATTCACAAAATGTTGATATTAATTTCACAATCCCAAAATGACATCACACTACCCTAAATATTAATCTACTCATTAATACGAGAATAACAATAACCAAATTGCACCATTGTGCTTGGTTCCAAAAACAACACCAAAACCCCCAAGTGGGTTCCACTTATGGAAATTATATTTTTGAGGTTATCCCAATATTCATACATGATTAAGGAGTCATAACCCTAAAAAATAGGTAAAAAGGGGATAATTTCGGGCTAAACTCAAGCCTCATGCTATTTGGGGTTTTGGGTAAATACAAAGAAATTCATCAAGAAAGGGATGAAATCATACCTTATATCAAAAGATATTTGCGATAATTGATGTTAATCAATCTCTCAAGTCACCCCAAGAATCAATTTAGAGTTAACACACCATTTAGATTTTAGGTTGTCAAGAGAAATGTGGAAAATGAGCAAAATCACAATCTAAAGAGTCTTTTTATACCCCTTCTAGGTGCTCAGATGCGGCAATCGCAGCATGCTAGATACAATTGCACTATCTGGTGCCAGAAATAGATGATGGAATGATAACAAGAACTAGTAAAATCTAAATACTCTTTGAACATGAGGTGAGATCACAGGCATCACAAAAGACATTAGAAACTTAGAATTTTTCCAAGTTTCTGCTAAGACTTTGAAATTCATCCAAAATTTGATATACATACATGAACTATGAAACCACACTAAATTCAATGCTCCAAATGCAATAGAAAAGTTGGATTTTCCATCCAAGGCCGTTTCAACCAAATATGGGTCCTGCATTCTCATTTCATGATTTATAACATTTTGACCAATAGGTCAAAAATAAGCTCGAGTGCATCGGTACCCAAATAAAGGTATACCTAGCCTAGAATAAATATTCCATAGCTACTAGCATAGTCAATAATTGCATCCAAGATAATTTTGATAATGTTTTTGCCTGATGGACCTTTTAAATCAGCAAAGACTTCTAAACAAGGAATTGGCTCTAAACATAAAATGAACCACCTGATAACCAACCTGTCAGTCCCAATAAGTAATAAATAACTTTAGAAAGATATGGGAAATATCCTATAGAAAAAATAAGCTAAACTATAAACAATGACTTGGAGGGTCATTACGCCCTCAGTTGGTACTGAAGAAATATACTTATGAGCTCATAGCTACCTTCCTACCTCTATTATGCCCTAAAGTTTTTGATTTTTACCTATTACTATGAGGTCTACCGATAGACCCATGGGTAGTACCTACAACCCTATAGGTAGTACCTACAGCATCGTAGGAACTACCTATGGTCCGAAGTTTGGGGTCATAGGTAGCCTCGACCTTGGGTTGTTAAATATTCTTCTTTTTATATTTTGGTATTATGTTTCAACCATTAACAACTTATTTTTTATGGTACAATGGCTAAAAAGGATATTCAAAAGA
This sequence comes from Capsicum pubescens, assembly GCA_030864215.1. Lineage (NCBI taxonomy): Eukaryota > Viridiplantae > Streptophyta > Magnoliopsida > Solanales > Solanaceae > Capsicum > Capsicum pubescens. Next base: position 160,880,883 of record CM061549.1, on the reverse strand, counting down.
AGGGAGTAAAGTCGATGTTGCAAATGAGTCTCCTGAGCTGAGTGGTTCTGTTAAGGAGTATCTAATTATTTCAGCTAATACATCTTTGGTCCTATGCTAAATGCAGAAAAGGGTATAGAGGTAGGTTATGACTGAAGTAGTGATTTATCTAGGTACTCAGCCTACAATAATTGCTATTAAGTCGGGCTCTCAGCCTGAACCACAATAGGCAGGGCTATAAACTTTTGCACTATGCATTGTCTAGATTGATGTTCGATGAAGTCAGCTACGACTTCACCACTACACTCTCCCCAGTCCGATTAGGGGGGATGAAAAGTAAGTGTCTGGTTCAAATAATGGGGTAGAGTAAAGCATGGGTTTTAGGGAGAAAAATGATATAGTCGTATCCCAATATGAGAAGGGTTCAAAGTAAGATTTTGATTTAGTTAAGAGTGAGTCCACATTAGGTTCAACTGCACTTCAGTTTGATGAGGATGGTGATGAAACTAAGGTTTTGTAAGAGATTTCTTCATCTTCTGCTCAGGGTACTCAAGCCACTACTTAAGGTAATCATCTATAGCTTTACCACCCGTTTCTCAGTATATAAAATCCATACATGTCTCTGCAATTCCACTAGCTTAGGTTAATTTGAGATGATATATGGAGGCCATCCAAATATTTATGATAGAGATAGATTTATTATTGAGCAGGGTCGACTGTGAGGCTATGTTAAAAGGGAGTCTAGGATTGTGTTAGCCAATATGGTAGGATCTCTAGACTTGGAAGCTATCTTTTGAGACATATCAACTTGGGTGGATGACTTAGCCTTCCATTTCATACAACCCATCAATGGTTTGAGAGTTTTCTAATTCTATGCATTCTATTTTTACTTGGTTACCCTATATGAGGGTAGAGTATTTCACCATCCCCACCTTACCCACACACTAGTCAGAGAGGTTATAGCTAATATATTTGAAAAGGTAATCAAGAGGGTGTTGTTTAGTCCAGATTAGGTGGCGCCAACAACCACAACTGAGTTTGACTACCATATAAGGCTAGTGTGAAGTAGGTGTATCATGAGGGTTGATAATCATAAAGTATAGGGAGTATACTTGGCTAGATGTGTAGTCGAGTAGATTGTGGAGTTGGGATTTAATGCCACTTGGGCTGAGAGGAAGTGCGAGATTAAGAAGGCATCTCTACACCTTTAAGCAAACTTTTTATGGATAATAGTGAGACATTATTTGATCTTGACATCTTCATGACAACATTCTCACTTAGGATAGAGCAGTATTGATAGCCATTTTTATAGTTGGTTATGATATAAATTTCTCAAGGTGGATCTGAACTGAGATCTTTTACCAACCTTCCCTTCCTATAATTGATGCAGTATTTATATGATGTGGCTAGAGTGACACATATTTTATATTTGGAGTAGAGGATCGAGGGGAACCTTAGGTTATATATTGGTCTGATTAAAAATACAACAAAATTGATTTTCCTACATTAAGCACAACTATCTTCAACGTTTAACATTTAGAACAACTCAATTTAAGAAGCCCTCTATTTTGCTCAAGCTTATTGCGAGGCCGAGTATGAGTATTGATGTTGATATGGGTAGTCTGAGAGTTTATCCTACTACTACATGCAGTTATGGGGTCCAGGCATATCATCACTATCCTCGACTTCTACTTCAGCACCAATCATAACTTTTACTTTATCCCCTTACCCCGATAGCTATTGGGTTTCTGAGTATGCTAAAAGAGATTTAGTAGTATATTATTGAGAGACAATAGGAGTTTACTAATCACATAACAAAGATTGAGACGTATTTTTCCACACTATTTAGTCAGATCAGGACCTAGGTACAGACCACACTAAAGGCTGTCGAGGCTAGAATTGAGAGCAGGATGATAACTTCCATAGAGGGTTTCACGAAAGAGTTGTATTCTCAGATTGATAGTATTGAGGTTTGAATAGGTACACTACTTTTCATGGTCAAAGTTCCTAATTTATCAAGCATACATAAGTAGATAGCAATATTACAATCGCATGTGAGATCATTAACTAAGATTTTTATTATAATTGTCCCTCCTACTATTAAAACTTTTACGCAACCACTTCCCAGGACAACAACCATGGTTTTTCATTTGTTTATGGACGATGATGAGACCTCAATTATTGGTTCCAATATTAGATTAGAGGAGAATTTACAAGATCCTCTGATTGATTATCAACGAGACTTAAAAAGGCCCCTGGGGAGTTTATTATGCATCTTTCTATTGATGAATGGAGGCATGTCGAGATAAAAATGGATGTTTCCTCCAGTCATGCACCACCACCACCTCCAGTTGATGAGAAACATGATTCCCCAAATTTGGGTAAGCCAGCTTTGGATGCCTAGAGCATCCTAGGTGTATCCCTACACCTATTTGTTGCTTAAAGTTTTTAGTATGCACTACATACAATTCATAATCTTTATGGTTTGGTGGGTTTGTATAACAACCAAGGGTTTTTACTTTCATATTTCTTCTTTCACCAGTTGCTTTATCATAGTTATAATTGGAATATTTAGGTTTTATTTATGTTGTTTTGTGTCATGTGTTGTATATGTTAAAATATAAGATAAAATGGGAATGCAAGTGATGCTGATATGTTCTATTTTGTGTTTTTACAAAAATTGGCCCTCCAAATTTTTTATGAACTATGTTATGTAAATATATGTGAGACCATTGTGTGAATCTTGTCAAGGAATTAGTATTGGGGATAATATAATCAAATCTTAGCATTTCATAAATAGGATATATAGTAGTTTGTAATATAACCCTATACCATGTGTGAGAGAAACTAATCTAGTTCTATTTGTGTATTTATTCTAGAACTTGCTAGGTTAGTCTTGCTTTGGTTGTAAGATAGTTGGTTAGGACATGATCATAGGCCATTTTTTAATTTGTCCATATTTAACATAAAAGAACTATGAGTAATATTGATCCCTTTGTTTGATCCAATGATGACCTAGTTTCTTGAATTTAACCCTTTCACTTTCCTATTTAATTATAATGAACCTATATTTTCCATGTTCCCTCCATGCATACTATGCATCTCAACTAAAGTAAATTGTCTATATTAAGGGTGGCTATCATAAGGATGCATAGTTGAAAATGGGTATAAAGAAGGGTGTGAATAAGAAAACAGTAAGTAAGGTTGGGTGTGGTAGAAAAAATGGAAAACAAAAAAGGATAATTAAAAAAAAGTTTATAAATAAAAATCAAGAAGTAAACCACACCCAATACAAATAATCAATAAAGGAGAAAAAGGAGAAATAAAATAAGAATGGCTGAGTACTGCAGAGAAAAATGCAAGTGTCGTGTCAAGGTGATGAGTCATTTTATCACAAATATGTATATATATATATATGTATAAATATACATATATAAATATAAATATATATATGTATATGGTATATGCTTTCCCAAGCCAACATTACAAGCCGAGTAATGTCGTATATTGACCCTAGCCTAACTGTATAAAAAAATAAAGTACAGAAAATAAGGGCAAGCCATAGTATTTTATGTACATTTATTGGAAATTTTATTGTTAGCGTGACAATCTTAACACAGGCCCTTGCATTAACCTACGTGATGATTCTATGAGAATTGGGACTTGTATTTGTGAAGGTACTTGAATTGTGTTGTTAACTACTTATCTATCTGAGTAGTGAAAATTGCTTATATGCCTGGTTGTTTGTTTCCAATGTAATGCCTTAAATTGTTTTCGCTGTGTCATACTATTGTGCTATATGTATCCATGCAATGGTTTTGAAAAGTTGGAAATAGGAGGGGTAAAGAGTTTTGATCTAAAATCAAGTTTAATGTCGTAGGTGCCTTAGGTTTCTTTTAATTAAGCATCATGTATACTTTTTATGCGCTAGTTGCCTAAGGACATGCAAACATTCGAAGTTGAGGGTTTTGATATGCCATTGTGTCATGGCAAATTCAATGCTTAAAAAACTAAATTATGTAAGTACTAAGGTCTTTCTTTTAGATATGATGTGTTTTATGTTAGTTTTGTCGAAAAATAAGGTCTAGAATAGAAGTGGATAAAAAGATGATGAAGTGTAGTAGAAAGCTATCTGCGAGACCCACCTTTGGGTTATAAGTAGTACTTATCCATATGTCAGTCTATAAGTAGTACTGGAGACCTGCATGATGCTCTAGTACCTATGAACCTACCTAAGGCCCCTAGGTACTATCTATAGCCTGTAAGTGGGGTCGTAGGTAGATGCCAACCTTATTTTCCTAATTTATTTTGGATAGGATTTTTTAGGTTTTATTATGCAACTATAAATTCCCCATTGATGTTTTACTATAAGATTATGCACCGTACATACTCAGAATATTTTATTGAGTTCTATGATACACTTTTGATGTTGGAATTCATGTTCTTTAATTTTAGGGTTTGATGTTAATTTGAGATTTCAGTTTTCATTCTTAAATCTTTGTGAGATGATGCATATGCTTTCAATTATGAATTATATGTGTGTTCTTTCAATCATTAAAAGCTAAACCCCTGAACTATGGTTGTGAGAACCATAATGGAATAACAAAGTAGAGGAAGGTAAAAGTATTTCTTTATTGGTTTTCTTGCATATATTGTGGTTTTCTTTGTATTCATTACTTTTTTGGAGACTGCATACATAAAAAATCTTCTTGTATTCGATACTAACTTTAGGGAAAGGTTGGGAATAGGAATAGAATATCACAATAGTAATTTGAAGATACCAAACTTCATTTAATTAAAGTTTTAAAGGGTTTTTTGGGTCATTTTCAATCCTTTTTAACCCCCAATTAGATCAAATCAAAGCACATAACTTCATATTCATCCATAGTATCAAAATTAGGGTTTCTCTCAAGACAATCTCCTAATAACAATATTCAAGAACTTCTTTAAGAGTACTCAAGAATCAATACGTCACCATTCAAGAACCCTTCAAGAAAATCCTCCAAGAACTTTCTCAAGGCTTCAAAAGTAAACTCGTTCCATTGAATCAAGCCAAATAAGGTATGTGGAGTTTGAACAAGGACACTCGTTTTGTCATTGTGCCCAAAAGTTGTTTTAATTACAAAGATATATGGTTTTACATGTTTTCTTATGAAATTGAAGTATGGGTTTATACCCTATGTTATTATTTCTTGAGATTATGATATTTCCCATGTTCTAGAAATTGAATTATATGAGTATGTTGATGTTATAATGCATACTGCTGAAATTTTCCAGATTTTAAGATGATTTATGAATATTTATGATATCAAGTATGAATTTTGAGATGTTTTAACATGCGATTGACATATGGGTCATTAAGCCTTATTTGAGATTCTGATTTTGAGAACTTTTGTGCTATAAACACCCATGATTTGAGTATTTTGAGATTATTGAGAGAGATTTGACCTTGACGGTCAAAGTAGCTTTGATATCCACTTTACTAAATTAGATTGCAGATTTTATAGTTGGATTCTTTATGAACCATGAGATTATTTTAAAAGTGGATTTCCTATGAGTTGAGCGTAGCTAACTAAAGGGAGTAGTATTTAGCACCGAGTTGGGTAAGTTACTACGGTTTCATACCCCAGAACTACGTGCCATCGTAGGATTTGGAATTATGGGCCCGAGGCCAAGATAGTGATCACTGAGTTGAGGTTATACTCCCTAGAAAGAGTATGAAGACTCTCCCCAATGTGAGGTTTCTTCCTTAGGAGGACAAGATGTTGGACTCCATATAGCTCACTTGGTGTATATCGGTTAAGAGAACCTCCCTAATAGTAAGATTTTCAGAGTAGTTTCTTAAAGTATAATTTTCCCTTGAAGAAAGTATTTTTTCCTTCTAGTAAAAAAAATAACAACTTTGGAGTATATTTCTTAAGGTAAGTATTTTCCCTAATGATTTTAGAAACTAAGTGTAAGAGCTCACAAAACTTATTCAGATATTGAATTACTTGAGATTTTCAGTTATAGAGTTACAACTTTAGTTTTCAGACACAAAGGTGAGCTCGTTTTTCACTTAGCCTATATGAATTGAGAAAAAGTATTTCTTATGCCGAAAGAAATATCAGATTTCATTTAGTTTACAAGATTATGAGAACAAGAAGACAATACAGATTTTAGAACTAAATGTTGTGACTTACGAGATTTGTAAAGCATGTTTTGCTTCTTATTGCTACTTATTTCAGTATTTCAGATATTCCAGCTTGTGTGAGTCACTTACATTTAGCATGCATTGTTTTATAAATGATGACTATGAGATATGTTTTTACTTTGGCATTCACCCCCAAATATTCAGTACATCTTCAAAGTACTGATACACATATATGTCTATATGATACATTATCTCATAATGTAGGTACAAGTTTCAGTATGCATATTTAGACTCAGAAAGTTGTAGATTTCAGCCTGTGAGATGATGAGTCCTCCTACTTCGGGGACTTCAGCTACACTTATTTATATTCTTTACTTTCTCATTTATAAGTATTGATTAGCGATAGTTGGAGTAGCTTCCCAGCTGTCTATAGTAAATATTAGCTAAGGCATCATAGACATATAGTAGAGTTAATATATTTAATTTCAATTTTCTTTGTAATAGTAGAGTTGTAAAATTTGAATTCAATTTTGTATTGAATAGATTTTAGAAAAATGTTATCTTCCACTGATTTTGTATAGATTTAGCTATTTTATTCAGTTGCTTATGAGTTATGCGAGTAGAAGGGTTAGCTTGGGGTCACTTATTATCCTAAGCACCATGTGATACCTCGGGACCCATTTTTGGAGTGTTATAAACATGATATCAGAGAATAAGGTTCAAGTGTCCTAGGGTGTCTATGAAGCCGTGTCTAGTATAGTCTTGCAGAATGGTACAAAGATGTCTATACTTTTCTTCGAGAGGCTACAAAGCATTTAGAAAATGTTTTCATTCTTTTAAGTCTCAGATTATGCTATAGAAAGGTTCTCTAAGAAACTTATATAGATTCTCATCTTGCTCTATTCAAACCATCTCTGCCTTATTTTCAAGGTAATCGAAATAGTCAACCTTAAATCTTTACAGATAGATCTTTCTCAGACAGTCCCCACAGATAGTTATGGGATTGTCCGCAGTCTCAAAAGTATCTCATGAATGCTTTTAAGTTTCAAGTTTTGAAGAACTTTATTCATGTTCATGGAAATAGTGTGCTAAGCCCAATTCAGATGTGCTTTCAAATCCCTCCTCAGAATCTATAATGTTAATCTATACTTCTCTATCTATGTAATGTTCTGGAGATACCATGATCGGCAAGTTTCGAATTCCTCCCCTGATAATGCTCTCCGATTTTCCAGTAAGTAGTTTAAGAATGTACTCAAAGGGTTTGAGAGGTGCTCTTTAGTGTGTCATAAGTCCCTCAAGATGAAAGTTATGTCCTCATTCTTATGAGTTAGTTAGTTGATGCAGAATTAGATATGTATTCAGATGACCATTAACCCTTTTAATACAGATAATGCTCATGAGAAGAGATAGTATAAACCTAGACTGGTAAGTGTATTTTGCATTCGAGGGATATTATGAACTTCAGTGTAATGATTTATTACTAGTAGAACCTTATTATAGTTGGAAGTATGAGTATAGAATAGTAGTGTCAAGAAGATGTGGGAATGATGATTGGTAGGAAGTATATATGTACCCTTATACATATTATCGAGATGCGTTAAGGTGATATGTCCCTGTGTGTTAACTTAGTTAAAGGTAGGGATGGAGTTATTAGTAAGGTGAATTCTTATTGCTTGACGTACGGGATGAGTTATTTATAGTATTTAATATGTTTGAAAAGTATAGGATATTAATGAAGCATCTGGTGGTCTAGTTGCATTAATTTAGTTTTCCCTTGAGGTGGAAACAAGGGTATTTAGTTGAGACATATGGAGCTACGATAGTATTTCAGATGCATAAAAGGGTTAATAGTAATGAGGTATAGAAGGAGGATGTGTTAATGGATTATGATAAGATAGACCTTATGATTTTTATTGATTATTATTTCTCAAAAGTTCTAATGGAATAGTGTTTCTTGATGTTATATTTTATTGTTTTCGAGGGAGAATTGTATGTAAGGTGAGTTGTAAAATCACGCTTGACACTAGACATTAAGTTTGAACATTGGATGGTTATCAAGGTGGGTGTGATGATTCCCTGGTTAGTGCGGATAATTGTATGGGAGTGATCTTGTTGGGTTGAACAATTTATGAAAGAGTTTGAGTTTAGTTATTCGTTATTAAGTATGGTGTTATAAGTATAATGTGCAACTGTATGCTCAAGGTAATATATTGTTGCTTTATCTTTCTAAGGTGATTATGTGCTGTGTATGGTTGGTAATACCCTTGAGTTGATAAGTATGAATCAGGTTATGTAGTATATGGTGTTCTTGTCTGTTAACTTATGGGCTACAGGTTGGTGATATGGTAAGTTGGGGATGTGATATTAGCAGAGTATGAGGGAAGTTTAGAAAACATTAGAGATATCCATGTTTAGTGTTAGAATCTAAGTTTTTGAGTGTTTAAGTTTTTATATAATGACTTATGGGGCTATAGAAACCTAAGAGTGGAATCTTAGAAGGAGGTGTTAGAATTGGGTGTTATACGTTAAGATACAGTCCTTCAGGGTAAGTTTAGTTTTATGTTTATTGAGTTTATCCCAGACTCTAGAATAAAGTGATTCCGGTTTAGATTAAAGTTTATATAGTGGTTCACTGACTGAGAGTGTTGGCTTAAGTCTAAAGGGGAGATGACAGAAGGAGTAACCAAGTCAGACTTTCAGATTCTTATTGAAATGCCTATGTAGTGTATAAAACCCTTAAGAGAGGATGATGCCCGACCCATTTTTATTTCAGTATTTCTAGTTATACTAATACCTAATCATGCCTTATGTTTTAGTTCCATGATCATAGTTCATGTTTATGCATATGATAGAGAATTATGTACCCTCCTAGTTCCCAAAATGAGGAGTTCCAGTTCTTTCAGCAGTTGGAATCACATTCCATAAGTGATGAAGTCAAAATTTAGGTCACGTAGCTCATGACTCATGTACTCAAGCTTCACAGTATGTTCAGTTCAAGAACTCAAACAATACTCATAATGATCAGCGATATTCGCATTTATATCATTCATGTCCTCAGATCAAACCTCTTTGATGAGATCATGATGTTAAATATTCTATTCCTCAAGCATCAGTTGAGTGTCAAGTTATACACAGTATCCCTTTATATTTCAGGTCCTCATGATCTAACCTTTTATTACATTTCCTTAGGTCAAGATAGTGATGACGAACAATTGTTTGGATAAGAGAGAGTAAACATTTCTTGTTAGTGAAAGATTGTTGTGTGCTTATTTTAGCTAAGGCTATAAGTGTAATGTAGGATTGAGGCCAAGTCATTGATACACATTATGGATAGTTAAAGTTTTATATTCTATATGTGAGTAGTTGAAATTTTATGTATGTCTTCTTAATAATAGTGCATGGAAGTTGCTCTTGAGAGAGGTTTGTAGGATATGGACAAGATACTTTATGAGTGTTTGTTTAGAAGTGCATATGGGGTTATGAAGATAGGAATGAATGTCATATTTTTATACTAGCGAAGGGATGCATTGAGCGTTAGTGAATGTCTAGTACTGGTTTGATTATAGTTGTTGGAGTAGTAATGAGGATTATTCTGGAGATAAGAAGTTGTGAAAAGTGTAGATGCATGTGAATTCATGATTCTGACTGGTGTTATCTGTGATACCTAGTGATTTTGAGTTAGGCTTGACCATAACGAGAGAGCTGGGTTCAGTTAGACTTTGGTAGATAAATTTGTCAACGACCATGTAAGAATTATAAGTTGAGTCAATAAGTACGGTGTTTAAGGGGAAAGGTTAGTTGAGAGAGTACTTTAGATGTGTGGCTAAGCTTTAAAGTGAGAAATTGCATTGCTTGAGGCCTAGTACTTCTATCCCGACTTAAGATTCACAGGTCTATGTTCCATGCTATATTTGGAGCAATGTTGTAATTCCTTATTCTAAGGTCTTATTCAGATCATTCCCATATTCCCTTACTCCCTAATGGCCTTAGAAATTTCTTAGAAAGGTGTTTAAGAAATACCCTATTTGGGGGGAGAGCATTCAGCATAATTCAGTCCATGTATCCGGAAATCTAGTTTACATCTTCTAATTTAGTCTAGTCTCACTACCTAAAAATTTTGTGAGTATGATCATTTCAATAGATAGTTTGTTCTCAACCAAGTATATTGCGAAATTCAATACAGTATATGCATCATGCATTAGTTCCAGATTCAGATATTACGTCATGGTTCAGTTCGTAAGTATCCTATATATCATCTTAGTCTTTTCTAGTATTTCAACCTAATTAGTATCATTCGAGGATAAATGATCTCGAGGAGGGGTGTTGTAATACACTGAGTTTTAATGCCATAAACATCTCATTTCTTCTCCGCAAACTCGGATCCAGCCGAAGGTGATAGCCTTCTTTAATTCAGTTCTTTTCTAATCAAAGATTCAGCTATATAGCTATTCTTATTATAAGTTCATACATTCCCAAAAGTACTCAAAGGGTTAGAATGATGTAGAATTAGTTAATAATTTATTTCAGTTGTGCATCCTCAGTTTTCTCAGCTAGCCAACCACATTCGATTATGAATGTTCCCAAGGGGGAGATATGGTAATACTCTAAGAATTCAAAATGATAGTAGACCCATGATTCAAGATCATGAGAAATAAATTATAGTGCATTGGTAGTTTTATGGTCTAGGTTAATGTGTATTAAGAACTTAAATATGTCCTAGCTATTAGGTGAATCAAAACATCCTTTACCGATTGAATTTCTTAGAAGGATTTTTGTATAGTCAACTTCAAACCAGAATATCTTTCGTTATATTGCAAATTTTTGAGCTCATGTCCCACCAACAGATAGATAATTGAATTATCTTTCAGATGATACCAATTTCGCCAAAATCCGGTATCGGAGTAAGAAGTTATGACCATTTTACAGAGAGCTATCCGAACTACCCAGGAGCGATGGCCAAGCAGACGGTCAAGTCAGTGACGGACCATTGCTCTGGATGTCGCAACTGAGGCATTTAGGCCGTTATCTGGCCCAAAAATGACGGTTGGAGTGATGGTTAGTCACCCAAGTGATGGTCCATCACCCAGACCATCAACTTTGTCCGAAACAACGTTGAAACGATGTTTTAAAGGGCTTTTTGGGTCTTTTTAACCCCTAATTACATCAAATCAAAGCACATAACTTCATATTCATCCATAGAATCAAAATTAGGGTTTCTCTCAAGACTATCTCCCAAGAATAATATTCAAGAACTTCTTCAAGAGTACTCAAGAATCAAAATGTCACCATTCAAGAACCTTCAAGAAAAGCCTCCAAGAACTTTCTCAAGGCTTAAAAAGTCAACTTGTTCTATTGAATCAAGATAAATAAGGTATGTAGGATTTGAACAAGAACACTCCTTTCGTTCTTGTGCCCAAAAGTTGTTTTAATTACAAAGATATATGATTTTACATGTTTTCTTATGAAATTGAAGTATGAGTTTATACCCTATGTTATTATTTCTTGAGATTATGACATTTCCCATGTTCTAGAAATTGAATTATATGAGTATGTTGATGTTATAATGCATATTGCTGAATTTTTCCAGATTTTGAAATGATGTATGAATATTTATGATATCAAGTATTAATTTTGAGATGTTTTAACATGAGTTTGACATATGGGTCATTAAGACTTATTTGAGATTGTGATTTTGAGAACTTTTGTGCTATAAGCATCCATGATTTGAGTATTTTGAGATTATTGAGAAATCTTTGACCTTGACGGTCATAGTAGCTTTGAATTCTACTTTACTAAATGAGATTACAGATTTTATAGTTGGGTTCTTTATGAACCATGAGATTATTTTAAAAGTGGAATTCATATTAGATAAGCGTAGCTAACTAAAGGGAGTAGTATTAAGCACCAAGTTGGGTAAGTTACTATGGTTTCATACCCAAGAACTATGTGCCATCGCAGGATTGAGATTTATGGGCCCGAGGCAGAGATAGTGATCACTGAGTTGAGGTTATAGGCCATGACAAGAGTATGACGCCTCTCCCCAACATGAGGTTTCTTCCTTAGGGGGACAATACATTGGACTCTATGTAGCTCGCATGGTGTATGTCGGTTAAGAGAACCTCCCTGATAGTAAGATTTTCAGAGTTGTTTCGTAAAGTATAATTTTTCCTTGAAGAAAGTATTATTCCCTGCTAGTAAAAGTAAATAACAACTTTGGAGTATATTTCTTAAGGTAAGTATTTTCCCTAATGATTTTAGGAACTAAGTATAAAGGCTCACAAAACTTATTCAGATATTGAATTACTTGAGATTTTCAGTTACAGAGTTACAACTTTAGTTTTCAGACACAAAGGTGAGTTCCTTTTTCACTTAGCCTATGTGAATTGAGATAAAGTAATTCTTATGCAGAAAAAAATTTCAGATTTTATTTAGTTTACAAGATTACGAGAACAAGAAGAGAAAACAGATTTTAGAACTAAATATTGTGGCTCACGAGATTTGTAAAGAATGTTTTGCTTCTTATTACTACTTACTTCAGTATATAAGAAATTCCAGCTTATGTGAGTCATTTACATTTAGCATGCATTGTTTTATAAATGATGACTGTGAGATATGTTTTTACGTTTACATTCACCACCAAATACTCAATACATCCTCAAAGTACTGATCCACATATATGTATATGTGATACATTGTCTCATAGTGTAGGTACAAGTTTCAGTATGCACATTTAGATTCAGACAGTTGTAGGTTTTAGCCCGTGAGATGATGAGTCCTCCTACTTCAGGGACTTCAGTTACACTTATTTATATTCTTTACTTTCTCATTTATACGTATTGATTAGTGATAGTTGGAGTAGCTTCCCATCTATCTATAGTCAGTATTAGTAGAGGCTTCATAGACAGACAGTAGAGTTAATGTACTCAATTTCAGTTTTCTTTGTAAAAGAGGAGTTGTATTCATGTGAATTCAGTTTTGTATTGAATAGATTTCAGAAATGAGTTATCTTCCACTAATTTTGTATAGATTTAGCTATTTTATTCAGTTGCTTATGATTTATGCTAGTAGAAGGGTTAACTTGGGGTCACTTATGATCCTAAGCACCATGTGACGTCTCGGAACCTATTTTATGAGCATTAAAGCATGTGGCTAGAAATAGTTCTTAGCACACTGCCTCAAGGAATGATATCGCATGAAATTAATAAATTTCTCATTATTTCATAAATTTAACAAGTCAAGTACAATAATTATTTTATTAGAGAAATTACATGAAGTGGAAAACTTATGATATGTAATTATCATACACAACTTATGTTTCATTAAATTACCATGTCCTTCCACTTGAGCATGCTTTCTAAGAAATTACTTGTGTAGGCTAGCCACACAAGGTGGCTTGAATTTTTTAATGAAACAATGCCTCACGTGGTCTGTTCTACCTACGAACGCATGCCAAGCACCTGCAAGCATGCATATGCAACTCAGGCACTTGCATGTACAGGATGAACACATAGGTGAGCCTATGGATTTTGGTAAATTTTCATTTACATACCAAACCCAGTAAGCCTTATACTATTTTTATTGTATAATTTTAACCTTTTACACTTACTGTTATCATTATTTCATAGTCTCGTCCACCCCATAAATTTTTTTTCCTCTCTTAAACCAAAAAATTCCCATTCCTCACCATTTAAAATTTCCTCAATTTGTTTCAAGAAAATACTCACATTTTATCAATTACAACTCGAGGGGTTCATAATATTGTGAATATTTTATCATTTTCTTGAGTCTATAATTAATTAGTTAAGTTCACTTTGAACAAATTTCTTCAAATATCTCTTGAGTGAAAATGGTGAACCATATCTCATGCTACTTTCTTATGATGAATTAATTTATTTTAATTGCTTTTGGTGTGTGATGGATGTAAGCGTGGATAATTTAGAATGGGTGCAATATTTTACATGAAAATTGGGGAATTTTTTAGTAAACTTTATGCACCCCAGTGTTTGATACAATTCCCACATTAATTTTTCTTTAAATTTTCTCTTTTTGGGCGATCTAATTGAGCCAGTGTGAGTTTTTTTATGTATATTTGGAGTTAATAAGATTGATTTTTATTTCTAAAAAGTGTCATCCTTATTATTTTTCAAGTCTTTTTTTATAAGAACCACGTATTTGTTAAAATGCCTATGAGAAGTTTTTGGAATAATTTCTATTAGTTGTTGGTGAATTCAACTTAGGGGAATTATTTGACAAATTCTTGAGTTATATTATGAGTTCAATAGTCTGTTAATAAATGCAAACCAGTAAATAAAGTTGGTGAAGTATGTTTCTAGGATTAGTCCTTCATGACTTTAGTTGTTTTAATTGCTTTATGTGGAAACAATGGGTGAAGACTAAGTAACTGAAAATAAACAATGCATTCTTTGACCTTTTATAGGTTGGGTGATGCAATACTTATTGGTAAATTGCTATTTTTTTCTTCAGAAGGTAATGGAGGACATATGTGCTTAAATAGCAAGTATGTATCATGTATACGGATGTAGAATTTAAAAGGTTTGATTCTTGACAAGCATTATTCCTATGTGCTTCTATATGATCATTATCCTTGCATTTACCTTAATTACCTTAAATTTATTTTCCTTTCTGATATACAAAAATTCCAAAAACATGCTTTTACTTTTGTTTTCTTTTGTTTGGTTCTATTTTTTTTATTAAGGTATGACTCAAAGAAAGAAATTAGCAAGGGTTGCAAAGAAGGAAAACAACAAGGAGAAAGGTAAAGAGATATCTACTACCTCTAAGGGTAAGGGTTCGACTAATCAAGAATTCATTAGAGGTACCAAAGCTCAAAGCACGATAGATCTATCAAAAGGATTGGCTAAGGAAGGTTGTAAATTCTATTTGGTGTTGAGAGAGTGCGTGACCTATATAATGAATAGGTTGACACGTAGAGTTTAAGTCTTGAGAATGTCTTTAGTATGATGTGTGTCCAATATTACTTCCTCGACCTTACCTGAAACACCTAGGCTTGAACCTTTGAAAAATAACTTCATTTTTGTGCCTCTGTGTTAGGTATGACTAAGAGACTTGAGTCGTACCCTTGGTCACGACTCGTACACACCTCACCCTCCCCTTTCATACTTTGATCTGCCCATGAGGGTATCATAATATTTCCTATACGACATGACCTCTCCTTGGTCATAACCAATGCATACGATTCATACACTTCTCAACCGTATAGAGGAGAGCCTCAAACCAAGTGGACTATTTTTGTTACGGGTGAAGCTTATGAGTTAAGGGTGAGTTGTACCCTTTGTATATGATGTTAGGGTGATCAATCATACCCACAATAGTATGTTGACCTAGTATAAGACTAGGGTACAAGTTAGGGTACCACTCATACCTTAGAGTACGATTGCTAAGGGAGTCGTACCCTTGGACGAGGACACTTTTTAGATTTTAACTATGGGGATTTTGGTCATTTCTCTTGCATTAAACAATAATACCTCTCACTACATAAGGCATTGTGGCCTCCAAATCCCTTATTTACAAGACTCAAATACTCCAAACACTCTAAAAGCTTATTGAGGCAAGATTTGATGCTAGGGTTTGGAAAAACTCATCTAGTGGCAAGAAGACGCCAAGATTGTCTGTGTGTTATCTTATTTGCGGCATGTATCTATTTACCTCTTTAAATATCTCTAAACCCATGTATTTAATTATTGTATTAGTAAGTGTAAATGGTGTTTTTGAAACAAATGGAAAGAGTTTTGTTGCCTAATTATGTATGGAGTTAAATCTTGCTTAGACTTATTTTTATATGTGATATTGATGATGAATTTCATGTGTGGGTGCTTTTTGTATGTGGATTAACATGAGGGTCTTTATTAATCCTAATCTTTATAAAATATACCATTGAAATGTCTTTGTTGAAGGTATACACCCACGGTGTTTATGAAAATGTCTAAGTGAGTCATCTAGTCATATAATGATGATGTATTAAACTAGGTAAACATCCTAATGAACATGGATGAATGAAAAAATAATATGTTAAAGGAATTATGAATCATGTGTGATGAAATTAATAACTTTGGTTGTTGGCTAATGAAAGGGTAAAGTCCCTAAATATAAAGATGAACGTAAATTATGGGTTGAACCCAAGTGTGGTGAGAATGTTGTATAGAATTGTTGTAAGGGTATTAATGACTATAACTTTCTTTGTATGTTGAATTAAGTGAAGGCATTGACCTATTGAGATGGTTGAGAAATAAAGGCCCCCATAAGGGCCATGTGGTCATGTATAGTGTTAAATTTGCTAAAATTGTTAAAGTCCATAAATGTTGTATTAAATATTTGTTGATGCATGGGAAAAGGGTTAAAGTCCCAAATCTCAACTAATGATAGTTGTGATGGCTTGAGGTCAAAGTCATTTTCCTTATGTGATGGCTTGAGGTTGAAGTCCCTTTCCTTATGAATGGCTTGTTGTTGATGTCCCTTTCCCAATTATGTTGTTCGAGGTTAAAGTCCCTTTCTTAAAGAGATCTCTTGAGGTTAGATAACCTCACTGAATTGAGTGTCTTGTGGTTAGGGTCCAAGTTTAGCATGAGGTTAGAGTCCCTTTCCTAATGTAAAAATATGGTCAAAGTCATATGCCCAATTAAATGTGTGGACATATGGTTGAAGTACTATATCTAATTGGATGTGTGTATAGCTGGAGCCCCTTGTTTGAATGATTGCATATTTGGTTAAAGTCCAGGTCTAATGAATTAGTAAGCATGGTTGAAGTCCCTTGTCTAAGTGCATATGAATGTTGTTAGAGTCCTATACATAATGTGAATTGTTGAACCTATAAGTGTCGAGGGTCAGAGTCCCCCACTTTATGTCTAAAGATTTAATATTTGAGAATGATGATGAGATTTGATATCTTGATTAGCATGTGATATATCTATATGTATGGATTGGTGTGTGAATGAGATGAAATATTATATATTGACTTGATGTTGATTGATGATGATATTTATCACTTATCCTTGAGTTACATGTTAGTGTTTCAATCGTTAACTGCCTTTGGAAGCTATGTCCCCATTCAACATAGGGGTCAGAGCATGTACTTCTTTTGCTGCACAGTGATTCATACATTGAAGCGGTTCATGCATTGACTTGAAGTGGTGAGATTCCTTACTTTGGAGGACATGCACTGCTTGGTCTCTTATCCTTGGACTTGGTCTGTTTAAGACTTGGTTTGGCTATTGTCGGGGGATTGTCCCAATATATACATTTATTGACTTCGGTTTTGTATAGAGGTATTGTGAACAACTATGAACTTGGGTGCAAGTTAGTTATCATGAATCTAATGTTGACAGTTGACTTATGATATTATTTCCGCAATCTTAACTTGTGAGTTTGAGTTCCTTCGACACCTATCGTATGATGAGATATTTGGGTTGGGTTTATTGGGGCGACCTATGATTCATGTGAGCATAGGCTACGCATATGACATGGCCCGGGGTTCGAGTCATTCCATTATCGAGCTAATCCAAAAGCATGTATGGGAGGTCATTAACGATCTTGATCACACCTCCTATTTGCCAGGCTATTATCTGAAGCTTGTTAGGGAGTTAGATATTTCCTAAGTCATCCACAAGAACCAATATAGATATAAACCACCACTAGAGAAAAAACCTTTCCTAAAAAGTGTTCTTGTTGGAGGTGTTAAGGTACCATGGTCCACATATAAAAATAATAAGATTTATTTTTATTTTAATTGTGCACCTAGGGTTGAAAGTAAGAAGAGGATGCATGGTGGTCGTATAAATTGTCCTTTTCTTTCATGTACTAATGTACATGTCATTCCTTTATAGGATGATGGCATCGAACAAATAATAAAGAGGAATCTTTCTATACAAGAAAAGCCTATTCTTGGATATGTGGGTAATCGGTTGCTTGCATCCACCAATCATCAAGACATCATAGTTGAAAGGGCAATAGTTGTTGAGTGCATTAAGGGTAATATTGTTGTAAATTTGGGGAATTATTTTAGTATAATTAATCTTAGGTCAAACCAACCTAGAAACTTATTGCCTTTTCCCCCTGTCACATACATCCTTTGTTTTGCCCATAATGTTCCTTTCTTCTCTAAGATCGACTAGAAAATAAAGTGCACTGGGGTGATTCACATTATCATAGAAAAGATGACAATAATCCCACGGTGATTTAGAGGAAATGTATAAAGTTGGTTGATTTTGTTTTTTTGATGATTCACCTAGTTTTGAGTGTGTAGATAGATACCCCTCTTATTACTTCACATACATAAGATACTCCTCGAGTTTTTATTAAGACTAGTCTAGTGGTCGATCCTCTTCATGCACCACCTTCCTCAAGCACTGCACCACTTACTCGGTCTTCTCATCTTCCTCAGTCATCCACTATTACATTTTCCAAGGATGCTTCTATGATTTTTTTCAAACAATAATACCATTACAAGTTTATCAGTCCACATCCTTTTGTTCATTAAGAAAGCCATTGTGAGCAGTCATGTGACTCTACATGCTGGGATAGAGGATTATGATCATTGAGGTTAATTGTGATAGATTCCAAAGGGGATAGTGAGGTGGCATCTACTTTCAAAACTGATCTTGATAGTCTACGTACAGAGTTTCACTCCATGCAATACTTCTTTACTTCACGATCCAATTTCATGAGTTATGATGGCACATACTTTAACCGGCCTATAAGTAAACCAACTATAGCCTAGAAAAACAAGTAATAAGCTATTTGGTGGAAAGTAGAGTTAATACCAAAATTATGCAAGTAATTAGATTATATGCCATCAAATATAGGAATGACAGTATAACTGGAGTTAAATAAGAAAAGGATTAGAAATCCCTTGACCTAGTAAGTCCAGTACAAGAGCCTCTAGCGAAAAAATAAGAGTACTAATAGTATCAAATATACTATAGTCTAAAACAGAAAGACTATAAAAATAGAAGAATAAGAGAATGTTAGATCCGCCTTCAAAAGCTTACCCTATCTCGGAACTCCAACCTACTCTAGTATGGACGTCAATGGTGGAAGCTAGTACTTGGATATGTAAAAGAAAAGATTCAAAAGTGTAGTATCTGTACCCAAACAATAGGTACTCATTAGTCATCATCAACTGACTGAGCTAAATCATAATTAAAGTACAATGAGATGGAAGATAATAAACTAAGGTCAAGGATAAGGGTAAACATAGAATAATGCTTCAAATACTTACAATAAATCTCCAAATAAATAATATCATAAATAATGTAACTAACTATAGCGTAACTGCACCCCCATAAGCCTAGAAGTTGCAAGTGAAGTAAATATTCAACCCTCGATCCCCAATTAGCCCAATGGATGTAATCAAGGAAGAAGTATTGACAGTAATAATTTGAAAATATACAATTCCTAAAATCATAATTTCGATACTCCCATTCCAAAAAAAACAAACTAAAACAAGTTCGTTAACCATAATAGGTAACCCCTCAATGTTGGACTCAAATAAAAAATACTATGTTAAATTCAAACTTGATAAAAATTGAACTCAAATTGGTATCATATTTGTTGAAATCAAACTGGTCACAATATAATATTGTGGTACAATACTAGTTATGAGCCAAAAAAATTCTAAATCCTTTCTATGGCTGAGAAATATATATGAGATAACAATAGAGGGCTTATTAGGTCCACAGGGTGCTAATTATCACATTTACCTAAGTGGGTCGAATAGAGATGCTTCTAACCCAAAAAGTTCATTCTAAGTAAATTTCATACCCAACCTAGACTACGGTTCCAAAGTCCCATTATAAGATGCTAAATAAGTCTCATTAAGTCCTAAGTAGCCATTCAATCAATGGAATAGATGGATAGATCAAATTCGCTAAAATACGGCTCATTGACCGGCTAAAAATACACAAATTTTCTAGATATACAATTGATTCATAAATTCCTAACCCAATACTAGCATAATGCCATACTATTACTATAATGAAGCTCAATCTATGATAAGAATAAGACTAGCCTTCCTAGGCGCAAAGGATGCCTACTAAAGTATGCTAAATTTATGATTTTCCCATTCCTAAAGCCATTGTATGATGCCATGCAAATAAAATAGTGATCATCATATTAATAGAATAATAACAATACCATAGTGCATTTTAATGCATTGGGCCCAAATTCTAATCAAAATCCCATGTGGGGCCTACTTCAGAAAGCATAATTTATAAATAGTCAATACATCCATCATGTTCAAGGATTATTTACCTCAAAAAATAGTAAATTTCAATCTCAAACAACCCCTAAAATAAACCCATAAAGGAACTAGGGTTTTAAGACTAAATTGGAGAATAAAATTGAGAATTAGACATAAGCTTAAAAAGATTATAATTTATGAAATGACTTTCTCAAGCTAACCAACACCCCACAACTACCAATGGATCAATCTACTATTTTTTTATGATATCAAGGGCTTTTACTAAAGTAGAGCTTGATAAAAAGAGAGAAAAATAGGTGAAGTATAAAATAAATTCCTCTACGGTTATCGCATAAGCGACAATTTGATTGCTTAGACAATCACTTCTAAAGCGGCACATAATCACTTAAGAAACCCTTACACTAGTCATATTTCCACTAAAGAGGACAATATGTTGCTTAACTGGCGTCTACTAAAGTGGTTAGGTCTCTGCTAAACCAACTTGGTGGGGACTCAATGACATAGCTGAGTCCTTTCACAAGCTAAAACATAACTCTTCCTGTTGAGGGTTAAGGTTTTAGAATATATTGATATTATTTTGATTTTGATTTTTGTTGTATATTAATACATCAAGACTGAGTTATTACTTATGCATTGAGGTAGATAACGATTCATGAGTATTACCACCCCACTCATGATTTGGCATTGGCTGTAGAAATTTTGCGTTTAAGGTTTAGAGGCATTATTTATATGGCGTACACTATGAGATCTAAACTGATAGTCATAGTTTTAAGCATCTCATGACTCAGAGAGAGCTTAATTATGGGTAACATATATGGATGGAGTTGTTGAAGGATTACATCTCTAATTTATACCATTTGAGCAAGCAAAATATAGTAGAAGAAGCCTTAAGCTGGAAGGCATTGAGTATGGGTAGCTTGGCTTCTATTTCATCTTTTGAGAGGTCATTGGATATCACATCCAGTCCTTAGATAACTTGATTGTATGACTTGATAGTTAAGACTCCGAGAGGATCCTTTCTAGTGTTTAGGCGAGGTCTACCTTATTTGTTCAGATTCAGAGTTGTTAGTTTAGAGGACATAGGACTTCGTGTAATTTATGATTAGGTGTTGAGTGGTGAGTCCAAGAGTACAACCTTGGATTTTAAGGGTATTCCAAGTTATGACAGTTGCATCTACGTTTCGAGGGTTTATGAATTAATTTATTTGATAATGTTTGAGGCTCATAGTTCAAGATACTCTCTTTAGTATGCATAGCTAAGATTTAGAGGCATTTGAGGCAATATTACTGGTGAAGTGGTATGAAGAGTTATGTAGTATACCAATCGAGGACACTTAGCCTAATTGAGATATTGCCTACTCTCGAACGAAAATAGGAGCAGTTCACTAAGGGCTTTGTTAATAGATTGCATCACATCTCTCATGGTTCTAACAGTATTTGGGTCATTGTAGATTTGTTGACCAAATTAAAATATTTCCATCATATTTAGATGTTCTTCAGTTCCAAGAGGTTATCTTGCATCTATGTTTGTGAGATAGTTCACCTGTATAAAATCCCCATATCTGTTATGTCAGATTGGGGCTTGGTGTTTCTTTCCAACTTCTAAAGGGGTTTACACTTGGATTTGGGTACTCAACTGGATCTTAGCACCCCTTTTACCCTCAAACCAATAGACAGTCAATATAGACTATTCATGTTCTTGAGGACTTGATGCGAGCCTGTGTTATGGATTTTGCAGTTCAATTGGCAAAGTTTGCATATAATAATAACTACTATTCGAGTATTGATATGTTACAATTTGAGGCAGTATATTGTAAGCATTATCTATACCTGATAGGATGGTTCGATACCTTTATGGATAGACCTTATGGTACTTACATTCTTTGAGTCATTAGATAAAGTAAGGGTGATACAAGATAGGCTGAGGGTAGCATAAAGAAGGCATAAGGCTTATGCAAATCATAGATTTTGTGCATTAGGGTTTGGAATTGGAGATCAGGTATTTCTTTGAGTATCACCCATGATGAGTGTGATAAGGTTTTGGAGGAAAGGAAAGCTCAACCCGAGATATATAAGACGTTTTGAGATATTTTTCCCAATTAGAAATACAGTTAATGAGTTATCCTTTCCTCTAAATTTTTCTACTTTATCTAGTTTTCCATGTTTCTTTGCTTTGGTGTTACATTTCTTATAAGTCATATGTGCTTGGTGGGACTCGATCCACTTAGATGAAAGATTGACCTTTGTTGAGGAGCCAGTGTTCTTTTTATCCATGGATGTCAGTCAGTTTTTCTCATGAGAGATTCCATAAGTTAGGGTTTAGTGGAGACAATGACCAGTTGTAATGACCCTCCATGTCATTTTCTAATTTTTTGCTCATTTTAGCTATCTAGAGCTTTCCTATAGTTTCCTCAAGTAATTTATGAGTTGGTGTATCTTACTATTCAGTTATAAGGTAGTTCTTTTTGTTTATTAAAGACAATTTCCTCTTTTGAAGTCTTCGGTGGTTAGACTTGTCTATCGGGCAAACACTTTTTTCAAACAACCTTGTATGACAATTTTGAAAGTTCCTACAACTAGAACATTGATATTATTCTAGGTGGACCTTTTGTATGGGTCCCAAGACTTTTGGACTCATTTTGGGCTATTGGCCAGATCCAGAACATAAGAAAAAGGCACTTAGGTGTGGGATACACTTTTCATTGAATAGACCTCAGGTGAAAATTTTTACTGCGTCACTGAGTCTAGAAAATTGTATTTTATATGGTAGCATAGTTGGATTGAGTATGTAGGATTCCAAATAAATCTTGAGAATTAGGTGGAGACTTGAAAAAATTCGCAGTATCCAGCTAATGCACTTAGCTGGTGCACCCGCTTCAGTTCCCTTTTTGTCTCTTAAGTGAAGCGGCACTAAAACGACCAGCCAGTTTCTTAAGAAACCATGCTTGACCAGCGTAGGGTCGCTTAAGTGAATGCCTCTTAAGCATAAAAGAGAGCGATAATATGGTAGGAGTGCTGGCAGCGGGTACTGCTAAAGCAACACTTGGTCGAAAAAGTGGTGACCTCTTAATCAACCTAGTGTCCGGTAAAGCACAACCTTGGCACCCTTTAAATGTACCATTTGCCTAATTTTCTCCCTTTTTTCAGATAAATTCAAGAGTCAAAACACATAGAATGTGTGGGAACTTGTGAGAAGCATTGATAGGATATTTTGGGGGTGTTCGTGAGCTTAAATCGTTGTTTTCTTCAGCGAATTCTTTGTAAGTTCCCTTTAATTCCATGTTTAATATCTCTATTATTTCCCAAAATCCCTATAATATTTGTGGGTTGACTGTATATGCATTTGATATCCGAATTTACCTATTCTTGAGGGTAAATGTTTCATTTTCTTAATATTTCAATCAGAAGGTTGAAATGAGCTTATGTTCCTCGATACCTAAACCAAGAGTCCACCTAGACTAAAATAGACATTACGACTCTATTAGAATAGTAAAAATTGGTATACAATGTTTTTTCACTGATGTTTTCACTCGATAACAAATTTGAACTAGTAAAGACTTCAAAATAGAGAATTGACTATAAAAATCAACCAAACAACTTGGTAATCAAACTGTTTGTTTGAGAAAGTCATAAATGACTTAGGGCAACTATAAAAAAGCTCTAACAGTAAAAATATGGAAAATGACCTAAGGGGTGATTACAATATCCACTACTAAAAGAACTTTCGTTCGAAAAAATTAAGGATTAGGATGTACCTTCGTAACGACCCTTTTGGCCATTTTCCACATTTCTACTTATTTTTTCCAATAGATTCATCTTTCAAGAAAAGCTTCTAACATTCTTGGGGAAACTTTTCAAGCTAGAAAAAGTAGGGGGTATTACAATATCTCCCCCTTGAGAACATTCATCCTCGAATGAGAATGAGAGTGAGGGGAAGAACATAAACTGATGTACATACTGAACATGAATAACTGAAACATGATCTCATGACTGACATGACTGAAGATCTAAATATAACATACTGAACATGCATATCTAATGCATGACTAATAAGCTGAATTCATGCATACTTGATGCATGACTTATAATTGACTCATTAATACATGACTGAATATGCTGATGAACTAAATTCCCCACAGTGAGAATGCATGTCTGACGCATAATTACAAAACTGAACTAATATATGAATGCATAAATGAATATGCAAGGGTACTTAGTACCAAGTTTGTAATGGGGATTGAGCATGATTTAACTACCAAGTTTGTAATGAACACTGAACAGGAAACTGAGTAAGACTAAGGATAACTTTTGGCTTCACCAGAAATGCAAATGAATTTGAGATCGTCTCACTAAACATGCATGGGCGGAAATATGAGAACCTAACTGAGTAAGTTTAAGAAAATTATTATGTGACTGAAAAACACTTAATACCCTATGATTATGCTAGAAGTATGCATGAACTGAACCTGAGAACATGACTGAGGCTGAAACACGATACATAAATAGAATTTCATGAACTGAACTAAGCCTCTGAATACTTGGCCCATCTATGAGGTTGGGATTTTGAGGGTCAAATTATGAATACTCTCTATTCTAAACTGGATTCTTTATGTTAAGAGAAATTTTATTTAAGGCATGAGAACATTGAGGAAAAATGGGGTATCTCCCCCTTGGGACACTATGTCCCTCTAAGAATGCTCACCCTACTGAGATACTGGGGTGATGCACAGGGATTCCACAGACTGATTCATGACTGAGATTTTAACTTTGAGCCTATGCTCACTGGCACGACATGAATACTAAAAGAAGGGAAAATATTCCTCAAACATCTCATAGCCTCCTACACATAAGTGTGGTGCACAAATAAGGCATGTACAAGACTCTACTAGATGCAGCTTTCAGACTTCCTAGGACACTATTAAACCTTAGTCTCTAATACCAAGTTTATAACTCCCCAAATCTGGTACTCGGAATGCTACATGGTTCCCATGACCCCGAAGGGCCACAAGCTAACCCATTACTGATATCTGTCCCTAAACACTGTATAATATTCTGTATAAATATGGAAACATTTACTAAAAGACCATAAGTTTCAAACTGGATAAACATCTGATAAAATGATGTCTAAAAGAGGTATAACAATACCGAAACAAATCTGAAATAACTATCTGACCTACTATAGTCTGAAATCCTCTAAACTGTTTGAATAAGGAGTTGATGGGACATGTCCCCAACTAACTCCGACTACTTAAATAAACTGAAAACTGAAATAGTAATTTGATCATCATGTCCTCGAAGTATGAGGACTCACTGCTAACTCTGATCACTGAACTGGGATGCTACTGGTTCTCTAGAGCTCGTGCTTCTAAACCTATAGTATAAGACACCATAGTGCAAAATGCGTCAGTACTTTGAATGTACTGGTATGCAAGTGAGGTAGGCTGAATGCAAATGGTTCATATGCATGTACAATACTAACTGACTGACTAACATGAACGTGAGAATATATGCATGAATACGTAATTGTAACAGAGATCGTGATAGGACTGAATTCTAAGTCTACTAATATTGACCCCTGAGTCACTGATAAGTAAGAAAAACTGATACTGAATTATTGAATACTGAGGGACTAATAATATGTTACTGATACATGAATAACTGTGTCTGACAGTTTTGATAATGAAGAACTGGTCTGGTTGATTGTATCTAACAGTCCTGAAGCTGAATTCTGATAACATAAGTTCTGAGAACTGATATAACTGATAACATGAGTGAATGTATCTAACAGTCTTAAATATGATGGAACTATCTGTGTTCCATACTATATCTGAATTGACTATATCTGACAGTTCTGAAATCTGAAGAACTATCTGGGTTCTTTTACTGAGACTGAGATTATAACTGAGACCATGGGAGGTAATCATCTAACCGACATGCCCCGGAACTAAACTGGTGGTGTCCAACCTATAAACCCATCTAGAAAGGTGTCAATACAACGCCACTGGTAATGACAACTACTGTGGAGTCAGTCCTAATCTAGTGGGTGACCCCTGGGATTAGTCCTATACATTTAAATTCGCTAACGGGTGATCCCTGAGTATGTGAGTCCTATCTAACGGGTGAAATCTCGTACCTACATTAGCTATATAATTTTGGAACTTAGGGATTGCTTCTAGGGATCTCAGTCCTGTCTAGTGGGTAAGTCCCCATCCATAGGCTCACTCGGTGCTGAATCCTACTCCCATCTGAAAGACACTGAATCGAACTAATTGGTTGACTGAACATGGACTGAATTTACTGAATTTCATCGACTGATGGAATACTATTGATATCTGATAACTGACTGAGTTCATGAGATTACTGATCTTACTGAGTACTGAGTTTATGAGATTTCCTAAGTCACATGACTAAATTCTATGGATCATAGCTTGACTTAGGAGATCGTGAAAACATGACATGGCTCTAGGAACATAGCTAAATGTTCTGGTACAAGTACCCTCAGAACTCAATGAGAAGAAACTGACATAGCATGGCTTACTTGAACACATGACCAACAACACAATTCATAATTCATATATTAAAGCACTTCATCAAACATGTGATATGCATAAGTTTTTACATACATGAGGATTACATGATATCATACTATTTGGGCATTGTTCCTTCATCTAGGCATTTAATCATACATATGATAGGCATAGCACATGTAGACAACATTATACAATAATTAAACATCATGATTCATATCTAATTTCATCATCTAGGGTTTATTCATAGCTTTACATGAATATACATCTATGCAAATCAATTCCACATAAATTGATCACCCACCATGGATTTGAATTCAATTGATCATTCTCAACATAAAAGAACAAACCCAACATGAAATTCATAAAGAAATCCATAAACGTAAACATAGAAAAGAGATTATTGGGCTTCATAGATGAAAGGAGTCCATGAAATAACACTATGCATACCTTATCTTATGATTCTACCAAGATTGACGGAGAGATTCTCGAAATTTAATGGTAAATTCCCTTGGGATTGAACCTTCTATGAGAACCCTAGGGCTTGTTCTTAAGTGTTTTTGATATTAATTGAGTATAAGTTGTTGAATTATGGACAAATCTCGTGTTATAAGGCTTATATAGGGTGGGAAATTGACCCTTTTAACACTAGGACACATCTTTAATTTCTAAGAAAATTTCCCGATTTTTATCCTTGGCGCGACGCGTCACTATCGCGCCAAGTCACTGGAAAGTGAAAAATGGGAAATTGCATGGTGCACGACTCGGAGCTATCGCGTTGCCACCTTGTCAATGACCTGGAAGTTTGGCGCGACGCACCACTATCATAGAGAAGCACTGGTAATTGACAATGAGCTATCTCCGCGATGCGCTGAAGGCTCAGGTGATACACTGTCTCACTAAAAAGGCTCTAACTCATCACCCGGGTGTCAGATTTGGGTGAATTTGGTTTTGACTCCCCACGTGTACAAAAGTAGATTCATCTTTCAAAGAAATCTTCTAACATTCTTGGGGAAACTTTTCAAGCTAGGAAAAGTAAGGGGTATTACAATATCTCCCCCTTGAGAACATTCATCCTCGAATGAGATTGAGAGTGAGGGGAAGAATGTAAACTGATGTACATACTGAATATGAATAACTAAAACATAATCTCATGACTGACATGACTTAAGATCTGAATATAACATACTCAACATGCATATCTGATGCATGACTAATAAGTTGAATTAATGCATACCATATGCATGACTAATAATTGACTCATAAATACATGACTGAATATGCTGAAGAATTGAATTTCCTATAGTGAGAATGCACGTCTGATGCAAAATTACATGACTAAAATGATATATGAATGCATGACTGAATATGCCAGGGTACTTAGTACTCAGTTTGTAATGGGGATCTGATCATGAACTTAATTCCAAGTTTGTAGTGAACACTGAACATGAAACTGAGTAAGACTAAGGAGAACTTTTATCTTAATCAGAAATGCTAATGAATCCGAGATTGTGTTACTAAACATACATGGGCAAAAATATGAGAACCTGATTGAGTAAGTTTAAGAAAACTATTACGTGACTAAAAAACACTGATGATCCCATGATTATCCTAGAAGTACGCATGAACTAAACCCGAGAACATGACTGAGGCTAAAACACGATACATAAAATAAATTTTGTGAACTGAACTAAGCCTCAAAATACTTGGCCCATAGCTGAGGTTGGAACTTTGAGGGTCAACTTATGAATACCACTATTCTAAACTGGATTCTTTATGCAAAGAGAAAATTTATTTAAGTCATGAGAACGTTGAGGAATAATGGGGTATCTTCCCCTTGGAACACTATGTCCCTCTAACAATGCTCACCCTACTTAGATACTGGGGTGATGCACAGAGCATCCACAGACTAATTTATGACTGAGAGTTTAACTTTGAACCTATGCTCATTGACACGACATGAATACTGAAAGAACAGAAACAGTTCGTAAAACATCTCATCGGCTCCTGTATATAAGTGTGGTGCACAACACACGCATGTACAAGACTCTACTAGATGCAACTTTCAAACTTCCTAGGACACTATTGAACCTTAGGCTCTGAAACCAAGTTTGTAATGCCCCGAAACTGTTACCTAGAATGCTACACAGTGCCCATTACCCCGAAGGACCACAAGCTAACCCATTACTAATATCTGCACCTAAATACTGCATAATATTCTATATAAATACAAAAACATGTACTGAAAGGCCATAAGGTTCAAACTGGATAAACATCAAATAAAACAATGTCTAAAAGCGGTATAGTAATACCAAAACAAATATGAAATAACTGTCTGATATGCTATAGTCTGAAAGCCTCTAAACTATCTGAATAAGGAGTTGACGGGACATATCCCCAACTAACTATGATTACTAAAATAAATAGAAAACTTAAATAGTAATGTGTTTATTATGTCCTCGAAGGATGAGGACTCAATGCTAACTCTGATCGCTGAACTGAGATGCTACTGGTTCTCTAGTGCTCATACTTCTAAACCTATGGTAATAGACAACCGCAAATGTTTCAGTACTTTGAATGTACTGGTATGCAAGTGAGGTAGGCTGAATGAAAGTGGTTCATTTGCATAAACAATACTAACTGACTAACTAACATGAACATTAGAATACATGCTTTACTACGTAATTGTAACTGAGATTGTGATAGGGCTAAATACTGAGTCTACTAATATTGACCCCTGAGACACTGATAAGTGACAAAGACTGATACTGTATTAATGAATACTAAGGAACTAATACTATGTTAATGATACATGAATAACTGTGTCTGACATTTTTAATAATGAAGAACTGGTCTGGTTGACTACATCTAAAAGTCTTGGAGTTGAACACTAATAACATGAGTTCTGAGAAATAATATAACTGATAACATGAGTAATTGTATCTGACATTCCTGAATTTGATGGAACTATCTACGTTCCATACTGTATCTGAATTCACTATATCTGATAATCCTTAAATTTAAAGAACTATCTGAGTTCTTTTACTAAGACTGAGACTGTAACTGAGACTGTGGGAGGTAATTATTTAACTAACATGCCCCGAAACTGAACTGGTGGGGTCCAACCTGTAACCCCAACTGGATGGGTTTCAGTACCACGCCACTGGTAAAGACAACTGCTGTGGAGTCAGTCCTAATCTAGTGGGTGACCCCTAGGATTAGTCATATATATTTAAACGTGCTAATGGGTGATCCCTGAGTATGTCAGTCCTATCTAATGGGTGACATCTCTTACCAATGCTGGCTACATAGTTTTAGAACTTAGGAATTACTTCTAGGGATCTCAGTCCTATCTAGCGGGTAAGTCCCCATCCCTAGGATCGCTCGTTGCTGAATCCTACTCCCATATGAAATACACTGAACTGAACTGATTGGTTGACTGTACATGGACTGAGTTTACTGAATTTCATTGACTGACGGAATACTATTGATATTTGATAACTGACTGAGTTCATGAGATTACTAATCTTACAGAGTACATAGTTCATGAGATTTCTGAGATTTTCCTGATTCACATGACTGAATTCTATGGATCATAGCTTTACTGGGGAAATCATTAAAACATGACATGGCTCTAGGAACAAAGCTAAATATTCGGTTATAGGTACCCCCAGGACTCGATGAGAAAAACTTGATAGAGCATGGCTTACTTGAACACATGACCAACAACACAATTAATAATTCATATATTGAATCACTTCATCAAACATGTGATATGCATAAGCTTGTACATACATAGAGATTTCATGATATCATACTATTTTGGCATTATTCGTTCATCTAGGCATTTAATCATACACATGATAGGCATAGCATATGTAGAAAACATTATACAACAATCAAACATCATGATTCATATCTAATTTCATCATCTAGGTTTTATTCATAGGTTCACATGAATATACATCTATAAAAATTGATTCCACATAAATTGATCACACTACATGGATTTGAATTCAATTGATCATACTCAACATATACAAAACATACCCAACATGAAATTTATAAAGAAATCCATAAACGAAAACTTAGAGAAGAGATTCTTGGGCTTCATGGACGAAAGGAGTTCATGAATAAACACTACGCATACCTTAGCGTGTGATTCTACGAAGGTTGATGGAGACATTCTTGAAATTTGACGATGAATTCCCTTGGGATTGAACCTTCTATGAAAACCCTTGGGCATGTTCTTGAGAGTTTTTGAGAGTAATTGAGTATAAGTTGTTGAATTATGGACAAATCTCATGTAATAAGGCCTATATAGGGTGGGAAACTGACCCTTTTAACCCTAGGAAACGTATTTATTTTCTGAGAAAATTTCCTGGTTTTCATCCTTGGCGCGACGCCCCACTATCGTGCCAAGTAACTGGAAAGTGACAAATGAAAAATTGCACAGTGGCGCGACCCGGAGCTATTACGTTGCCACCTTGTCTATGACCTGGAAGTTTGGCACGACGTACCGCTATCGTTGAGAAATACTGGAAATTGGAAATTTCCATTAGAGCTATCTTCGCGACGCGCTGAAGGCTCAGGTGATACACCGTCAAACTCAAAACCTCTAACTCTTCACCCGGGTGTCGGATTTTGGTGAAAATCTTGAAAATACCATGTGTACAAAACTAGATTCAACTTTCAAAGAAAGCTTCTTAAAATTCTTGGGGAAACTTTTCAATCTAGGAAAAGTACGAGGTATTACAATATCTCCCCCTTGAGAACATTCGTCCTCTAATGAGACTGAGAGTGAGGGAAAGAACATAAACTGACGTACATACTGAACATGAATAACTGAAACATGATCTCATGACTGACATGACTTAAGATCTGAATATAACATACTAAACATGCATATCTGAAGCATAACTAATAAGTTGAATTCATGCATACCCGATGCATGACTGATAATTGACTCATAAATACATGACTGAATATGTTGATGAACAGAATTTCTCGTATTGAGAATGCATGTCTGAAACATAATTACATGACTGAGCTGATACATACATGCATGACTGAATATACAAGGGTACTTAGTACCAAGTTTGTAACAGAGATCTGAGCATGAACTGAATACCAAGTTTGTAATGAACACTGAACATAAAACTGAGTAATACTAAGTAGAAATTTAATCTTAACCGAAAATACTAATGAATCCGAGATCGTCTTACTAAACATGCATGAGTGGAAATGTGAGAACCTAACTGAGTAAGTTTAAGAAAACTGTTACATGACTGAAAAACACTAATGACCCCATGATTATGCTAGAAGTATGGATGAACTGAACCTGAGAACATGACTGAGGCTGAAACACGATACATAAACTGAATTTTATGAACTGAACTAAGCCTTTGAATACTTAGCCCATAGTTGAGGTTGGGACTTTGAGGGTCAACTTATGAATACCTTCTATTCTAAACTGGATTCTTTATGAGAAGAGAAACTTTATTTAAGGCTTGAGAACATTGAGGAATAATAGGGTATCTCCTCTTTAGGACACTATGTCCCTCTAAGAATGCTCACCCTACTGATATACTGGGGTAATGCACAGGGTATCCACGGACTGATTCATGACTGAGAGTTTAACTTTGAGCTATGCTCACTGGCACAACATGAATACTGAAAGAAGGGAAATTGTTCCTAAAATATCTCATAGCCTCCTGCACATAAGTGTGGTGCACAACACACGCATCTACAAAATTCTACTAGATACGGATTTCATACATCCTAGGACTCTATTAAACCTCAGGCTCTGATACCAAGTTTGTAACACCCCAAATTTGGTACCCAGAATACTACACAGTGCCCATGAGTCCGAAGGACCACAAGATAACCCATTACTGATATTTGTACCTAAACACTGCATAATATTCTGTTTAAATACGAAAACATGTTCTGAAAGGCCATAAGGTTCAAACTGGATAAACATCTGATAAAAAATGTCTGAAAGCGGTATAACAATACCAAAACTAATCTGAAATAACTGTCTGACATGCTATAGTCTGAAAGCCTCTAAACTGTCTGAATAAGGAGTTGATGGGACATGTCCCCAACTAGCTCCGACTAATGAAATAAACTAAAAACTAAAATAGTAATTTTATCATTATGTCCTTAAAGGATGTCGACTCACTTCTGACTCTAATCGGTGAACTGGAATGCTACCGGTTCTTTGGAGCTCGTGCTTCTAAACGTATGGTATAATATACCATTGTGCAAATGTGCCAGTACTTTGAATGTACTGGTATTTAAGTGAGGTAGGCTACATGTAAATGGTTCATATGCATGAACAATACTAACTGAATGACTAACATAAATGCGAGAATACATGCATGACTACGTAATTGTAAATGAGATCATGATAGGACTGAATACTGAGTCTACTGATATTGACCCCTGAGTCACTGATTAATAAGATAGACTGATACTGTATTACTGAATACTGAGGGACTGATACTATATTACTAACATGAATAAATGTGTCTGACAGTACTAATTATGAAGAACTGGTCTGGTTAGCTGTATCTAACAGTCCTGAAGTTGAATACTTATAACATGAATTCTGAGAACTGATATAACTGAAAATATGAGTGACTGTATCTGACATTTCTGAATTTGATGGAACTATCTGAGTTTCGTACTTTATCTTAATTCACTATATCTGACTGTCCTGAAATCTCAAGAACTGTCTGAGTTTTTTTTACTGAGACTGAGACTTTAACTAAGATTGTGAGAGGTAATCAACTAACCGATATGCCTTGAAACTGAACTGGTGGGGTTCAACCTATAAGACTAACTGGAAGGCTGTCAGTACTGCAGCACTGGTAAAGACAACTGCTTTGGGGTCAGTCCTAATCTAGCGGGTGACCCCTGGGATTAGTCCTATACATTTAAACGCGCTAACGGGTGAAACCTGAGTATGTCAGTCCTATCTAATGGGTGACATATCATACCTACACTGGCTATGTAGTTCTTGAACTTAGGGATTGCTTCTAGGGATCTCAGTCCAATCTATCAGGTAAGTCCCCATCCGTAGGCTTGCTCGGTATTGAATCCTACTCTCATCTGAAATACACTGAACAAAACTGAATTGTTGACTGTACATGGACTGAGTTTACTGAATTTTGTGGACTGACGTAATACTATTGATATCTTACAACTGACTGAGTTCATGAGATTACTGATCATACATAGTACTGAGTTCATAATATTTTTGAGATTTCCTAATTCACATGACTGAATTCTATGGATCGTAGCTTGACTGAGGAGATCGTAAAAACATGACATGGTACTAGGCACACAACTAAATGTTCGGGTACAGGTACCCCCAGAACTCGATGAGAAGAAACTGGCATAGCATAGCTTACTTGAACACATGACCAACAACATAATTCATAATTCATATATTGAATCACTTCATCAAACATATGATATGCATAAGCTTGTACATACATGGGGATTTCATGATATCATACTATTTAGGAATTGTTCCTTCATTTAGGCATTTAATCATACACATGATAGTCATAGAACATGTAGAAAACATTATACAACAATCAAACATCATGATTCATATCTAATTTCATCATCTAGGGTATATTCATAGGTTCACATGAATATAGATCTATACAAATCAATTCCACATTAATTGATCATCCAACATGGATTTGAATTCAATTGATCATTCTAAACATAAACTTACAAAAGAGATTCTTGAGCTTCATGGACGAAAGGAGTCCATGAATGAACACTACGCATACATTAGCTTGTGATTCTATGAAGGTTGATGGAGAGATTCTTGAAATTTGATGGTGAATTCCCTTGGGATTGAACCTTCTATGAAAACCCTAGGGCTTGTTTTTTAGAGTAATTGAGTATAAGTTTCTGAATTATGGCCAAATCTCATGTTATAAGACTTATATAGGGTGCAAAATTGACCCTTTAATCCTTAGGACATGTCTTTAATTTCTAAGAAAATTTCCCAGTTTTCATCCTTGGCGCGACGCACCACTATCGTGCCAAGTCACTGGAAAGTGATAAATGGGAAATTGCACGGTGGCGCGATGCAAAGCTATCGCGTTGCAACCTTGTCTATGACCTGGAAGTTTTGAGAGACACGCCACTATCGCGGAGCAATACTAGAAATAGACAATTGCCAATTGAGCTATATCCGCGAACATTATCTTACTAAAAAGCTCTAACTCTTCACCCGGGTGTCGGATTTAAGTGAATTTGTTATCGATGGAAAGCTTATTTGATTCCCCACATGATAAAAAGTGAAACTCTTGAATATACCACATGTACAAAAGTAGATTCATCTTTCAAATAAACCTTCTAACATTCTTGGGGAAATATTTCAAGCTAGGAAAAGTATGGGGTATTACAATATCTCCCCCTTGAGAATGTTCGTCCTCAAATGAGACTGAGAGTGAGGGGAAGAACATAAACTGACATTTGTACTAAACATAAATAACTGAAACATGATCTCATGACTGACATAACTGAAGATTTGAATATAACATATCTAACATGCATATCTGATGCATGACTAATAAGTTGAAATCATACATACCTGATGCATGACTGATAATTGACTCATGTATACATGATTGAATATGTTAATGAACTGAATTTCCCGTAGTGAGAATGCATGTCTGATGCATAATTACATGACTGAACTGATATATGAATGCATGAGTAAATATGCAAGTGTACTTAGTACCAAGTTTGTAAAGAGGATCTGAGCATGAACTGAATACCAAGTTTGTAATGAACATTGAACATGAAACTTAGTAATATGAAGGAGAACTTTTATCTTACCCAGAAATACTAATGAATCTGAGATCGTCTTACTAAACATGCATGAGTGGAAATATGAGAATCTAACTGAGTAAGTTTAAGAAAACTATTACGTGACTGAAAAACACTGATGACCCTATGATTATGCTAGAAGTATACATAAACTAAACCTGAGAACATGACTGAGGCTGAAACACAATACATAAACTGAATTTTGTAAACTGAACTAAGCCTCAGAATACTTGTCCCATAGCTGAGGTTGGGACTTTTAGGGTCAACATATGAATACCCTATATTCTAAATTGTATTCTTTATGTGAAGAGAAACTTTATCTAAGGCATAAAAACATTATGGAATAATGGGGTATTTCCCCTTTGGGACACTATGTCCCTCTAAGAATGCTCACCCTACTGAGATATTGGGGTGATGCACAGGGCATCCCTAGACTGATTCATGACTGATAGTTTAACTTTGAGCCTATGATCACTGGCACGAAATAAATACTGAAAGAAGGGAAACTGTTCCTAAAATATCTCATAGCCTCCTGCACATAAGTGTGGTTCACAACACACGCATGTACAAGACTCTACTAGATGCAACTTCATACTTCTTAGGATAATATTGAACCTTAGGCTATGATACCAAGTTTGTAACGCCCCAAATCTGGTACCTGAAATGCTACACGGTACCCATGACCCCGAAGGACCACAAGATAACCCATTACTGATATTTGTACCTAAATAGTGCATAATATTCTTTATAAATACGAAAACATGTACTGAAAGGACATAAGGTTCAAACTGTATAAACATCTGATAAAACAATGTCTAAAAGCGGTATAACAATACCAAAAAAAACTGAAATAACTGTCTAACATGTTATAGTCTGAAAGCCTTTAAACCATATGAATAAGGAGTTCATGGGACATGTCCCCAACTAACTTCAACTACTGAAATAAACTAAAAATTCAAATAGTAATGTGATCATCATGTCCTCGAACGATGAGGACTCATTGCTGAACTGGGATGCTATTGGTTCTCTGGAGCTCATGCTTCTAAACGTATGGTATAAGACACCATAGTGCAAATGTGTCGGTACTTTTAATGTACTGGTATGATAGTGCAAATATATCGGTACTTTTAATGTACTGGTATGAAAGTGAGGTAGGCTGAATGCAAATGGTTCATATACATGAACAATACTAACTGACTAACTAACATGAATGTGAGAATACATGCATGACTACGTAATTATAACTGAGATCGTGATCAGACTGAATACTGAGTCTACTGATAATGACCCCTGAGTCACTGATAAGTGAGAAATACTGATACTATATTACTGAATATTGAGCGACTGATACTATGTTACTGATACATGAATAACTGTGTCTGATAGTTCTAATTATGAAGAACTGGTCTGGTTGACTGTATCTAACAGTCCGGAAACTGAATACTGCTAACATGAGTTCTGAGAATTGATATAATTGATAACATGTATGACTGTATATGAAATTCCTAAATCTGATTGAACTATCTAAGTTCCGTACTTTATCTGAATTCACTGTATCTGACAGTCCTGAAATCTAAAGAACTATCTGAGTTTTTTTACTGAGACTGAGACTGTAACTAAGACTGTGGGAGGTAATCATCTAACCGACATACCCCAAAACTCAACTGGTGGGTTCCAACCTGTAACCCCAGCTGGAAGGGTGTCAGTACCATGCCACTGGTAAAGACAACTGTTATGGAGTCAGTCCTAATCTAGCGGGTGACCCCTGGGATTAGTCCTATATATTTAAATGTACTAACGGGTGATCCCTGAGTATGTCAGTCCTATCTAATGGGTGACATCTCATTCCTATGCTGGATACATAGTTCTAGAACTTAGGGATTGCTTCTAGGGATCTCAATCCTGTCTAGCAGGTAAGTCCCCATCCCTAGGCTAGCTCGGTGTTGAATCCTACTCCCATCTGAAATACACTGAACTGAACTGATTAGCTAACTGTACATGGACTGAGTTTACTGAATTTTGTAAACTGACGAAATACTATTGATATCTGATAACTAACTGAGTTCATGAGATTATTGATCTTACAGAGTACTGAGTTCATGAGTTTTTAAAGATATCCTGATTCACATGACTGAATTCTGTGGATCGTAGCTTCATTGAGGAGATAGTGAAAACATGACATGGTTTTAGGCACATAGCTAAATGTTCGGGTACAGGTACCCCAAGGACTTGATGAGAAGAAACTGACATAGCATGGCTTACTTGAACACATGACCAACAACACAATTCATAATTCATATATTGAAGAACTTCATAAAATATGTGATATGTATAAACTTGTACATACATGGGGATTTCATGATATCATAGTATTTGGACAATGTTCCTTCATCTAGGAATTTAATCATACACATGATAGGCATAACATATGTAGACAACTTTATACAACAATCAAACATCATAATTCATATCTAATTTCATCATCTAGGGTTTATTCATAGGTTCACATGAATATACATCTATACAAATCAATTTCACATAAATTGATCACCTAACATGGATTTGAATTCAATTGATCATTCTTAACATAGACAAAACAAACCCAACATGAAATTCATAAACAAATCCATAAATGTAAACTTAGAAAAGAGATTCTTGGGCTTGATGGACGAAAGAAGTCCATGAATGAACACTACGCATACCTTAGCTTGTGATTCTACGAAGGTTGATGGACATATTCTTAAATTTTGACGGTGAATTCCCTTGAGATTGAACCTTCTATGAAAACCCTAGGTCTTGTTCTTGAGAGTTTTTGAGAGTAATTGAGTATAAGTTGCTGAATTATGGCCAAATCTCGTGTTATAAGGCTTATATAAGGTGGGAAATTGACATTTTTAACCCTAGGACACGTCTTTAATTTATGAGAAAATTTTCCGTTTTACATCCTTGGCACGACGCACCACTATCGCGCCAAGTCACTGGAAAGTGACAAATGGGAAATTGCACGGTGGTACGACGAGGAGCTATCGTGTTGCCACCTTGTCTATGACCTGGAAGTTTGGCGAGACACGCCACTCTTATGAAGAAACACTGGAAATTGACAATTTCCAATAGAGCTATCTCCGCGATGCGCTGAAGGCTCAGGTGATACACTATCTCACTAAAAAGCTCTAACTCTTCACCCGAGTGTCGGATTTGGTTGAATTTGGTATCGATGGAAATCTTATTCGATTACCCACATGATAAAAAGGGAAAATCATAAAAATACCATGTGTACAAAAGTAGATTCATCTTTCAAAGAAAGATTTTAATAATCTTGGGGAAACTTTTCAAGCTAGGAAAAGTACGGTGTATTACAATATCTCCCCCTTGAGAACATTTGTCCTCGAATAAGACTGACAGTGAGGGGAAGAACATAAACTGACGTACATATTGAACATGAATAACTAAAACATGATCTCATGACTGACATGACTGGAGATCTAAATATAACATACTGAACATGCACATCTGATGCATGACTAATAAGTTTAATTCATACATGCCTGATGCATGATTGATAATTGACTCATAAATACATGACTGAATATCCTAATGAACTAAATTTCCCATAGTAAGAATGCATGTCTGATGCATAATTACATGACGGAACTGATATATGCATGCATGACTGAATATGCAAGGGTACTTAGTATCAAGTTTGTAATGGGGATCTGAGCATGAACTCAATACCAAGTTTGTAATGAACACTAAACATGAAACTGAGTAAGACTAAGGAGAACTTTTATCTTAACCGGAGATATTAATGAATCCGAGATCGTCTTACTAAACATGCATGAGTCAAAATATGAGAACCTAATTGAGTAAGTTTAAGAAAACTGTTACGTGACTGAAAAACACGAATGACCCCATAATTATGATAGAAGTATGCATGAACTAAACCTGAGAACATGACTGAGGTTGAAACACGATACATAAACTGAATTTCATGAACTGAACTAAGACTATGAATACTTGGCCCATAGCTGAGGTTGGGACTTTGTGAGTCAACTTATGAATACCCTCTATTCTAAAGTGGATTCTTTAAGTGAAGAGAAACTTTATTTAAGGCATGAGAACATTGAGGAATAATAGGGTATCTCCTCCTTGGGACACTATGTCCCTCTAAGAATGCTCACCCTACTAAGATACGGTGGTGATACACAGGGCATCCACGGACTGATTCATAACTGAGAGTTTAAATTTGAGCCTATGCTCACTGGCACGACATGTATAATGGAAGAAGGGAAACTATTCCTAAAACATCTCATAGCCTCCTATACATGTGTAGTGCACAACACACGCATGTACAAGACACTACTAGATATGACTTTCAGACTTCTTAGGATACTATTGAACCTTAGGCTCTGATACCATGTTTGTAACACCCCAAATCTGGTACCCAAAATGCTACAAGGTGACCATGACCCCGAAGGACCACAAGCTAACCCATTACTGATATCTGTACCTAAACACTGTATAACATTTTGTATAAATGAAAAACATATACTGAAAGGCTATAAGGTTCAAACCGGATAAACATCTGATAAAATAATGTCTGAAGGTTGTATACAATGCAAAAACAAATTTGAAATAACTGTCCGACATACTACAGTCTCAAAGCCTCTAAACTTTCTGAATAAGGAGTTGGTGGGACATGTCCCCAACTAACTCCGACTACTGAAATAAACTAAAAATTGAAATAGTAATATGATCATCATGTCCT
Organism: Capsicum pubescens; assembly: GCA_030864215.1. NCBI lineage: Eukaryota > Viridiplantae > Streptophyta > Magnoliopsida > Solanales > Solanaceae > Capsicum > Capsicum pubescens. The sequence goes on along the minus strand of CM061549.1, from coordinate 160,840,381 downwards.
CAAAGGATGAGGACTCACTGCTGACTCTGATCGCTGAACTGGGATGCTCCTAGTTCTCTGGAGCTCGTACTTCTAAACCTATGGTATAAGGAACCATAGCGCAAATACGTCAGTACTTCGAATGTACTGGTATGCAAGTGAGGTAGGCTGAATGCAAAATGGTACATATGCATGAACAATACTAACTGACTGACTAATATGAACATGAGAATACATGCATGACTACTAATTGTAACTGAGATTGTGATAGGACTGAATACTGAGGGACTGATACTATGTTACTGATACATGAATAACTATGTCTAACAGTTCTAATTATGAAGAACAGGTCTGGTTGACTATATCAACAGTCTTGAAGCTGAATACTGATAACATGAGTTTTGAGAACTGATATAACTGATAACATGAGTGACTGTATCTGAAATTCCTAAATCTGATGGAACTACTTGAGTTTCGTACTATATCTGAATTGACTGTATATGATAATCCTGAAATCTAAAGAACTATCTGAGTTTTTTTACTGAGACTAAGACTGTAACTGAGACTGTGGGAGGTAATCATCTAACCAACATGCCCCATAACAGAAATGGTGGGGTCCAACCTGTAACCCCAGCTGGAAGGGTGTATGTACCATGCCACTGATAAAGACAACTGCTATAGAGTTATTCCTAATCTAGCGAGTAACCCCTGGGATTTGTCCTATGAATTGAAACGTGCTAACGGGTGATCCCTGAGTATTTTAGTCCTATTTAATGGGTGAAATCTTGTACCTACACTGGCTATGAAGTTCTAGAACTTAGGGATTGCTTCTTGGGATCTCAGTCCTGTCTAGCGGGTAAGTCCCTATTCCTAGGCTCGCTCGGTGCTGAATCCTACTCCCATCTAAAATACACTGAACTGAACTGATTGGCTGACTGTACATGGACTGAGTTTACTGTAATTCATTGACTGACAGAATACTATTGATACCTGATAACTTACTGAATTCATGAGATTACTGTTCTTACAGAGTACTAAGTTCATGAGATTTCTAAGATTCCCTGATTCACATGACTGAATTCTATGGATCTTAGCTTGACTGAGGAGATCCTGAAAACATGACATAACTCTAGGCACACAGCTAAATGTTCGAGTACAGGTACCCAAAGGACTCGATCAAAAGAAACTGACATAGCATGGCTTACTTGAACACATGACCAACAACACAATTCATAATTCATATATTGAAGCACTTCATCAAACATGTGATATGCATAAGCTTGTACATACATGGGGATTTCATGATATCATACTATTTGGGCTTTGTTCCTTCATCTAGGCATTTAAACATACACATGATAGGCATAGCACATGTAGGCAACATTATACAACAATCAAACATCATGATTCATATCTAATTTCATCATCTAGGGTTTATTCATAGGTTCACCTGAATATACATCTATACAAATAAACTACATATAAATTTATCACCTAACATGGATTTGAATTCAATTAATCATTATCAACATAAACAAAACAAACCAAACATGAAATTCATAAAGAATTCCATAAACATAAACTTAGAAAAGAGATTCTTGGGATTCATGGACGAAAGGAGTCCATGAATGAACACTACGCAAAACTTAGCTTGTGATTCTACAAAGATTGACGGAGACATTCTTGAAATTTGACAGTGAATTCCCTCGGGATTGAACTTTCTATGAAAACCCTAGGGCTTGTTCTTAAGAGTTTTTGAGAGTAATTGAGTATATGTTTCTAAATTATGGCCAAATCTCGTGGTATAGGGATTATATAGGGTGCTAAATTGACCCTTTTAACCCTAGGATTTGTCTTTGTTTTCTGAGAAAATTTCTCGGTTTTCATCCTTGGCGCGACGCGCCACTGTCGCGCCAAGTCACTGAAAAGTGACAAATAGGAAATTACACGGTGGCGCGACGCAGAGCTATCGTGTTTCCACCTTGTCTATGACCTAAAAGTTTAGCGTGATGTGCCATTAATGTGGATAAATACTGGAAATTGACAATTGCCATTTGAGCTATCTCCGCGATGCGCTGAAGGCTCAGGTGATACACTGTCTCACTAAAAAGCTCTAACTCTTCACCCGAGTGTCGTATTTGGGTGAATTTGGTATCGATGGAAAGCTTATTCGATTCCCCACATGATAAAAAGTGAAAATCTTGAAATTACCACGTGTACAAAAGTAGATTCATCTTTCAAAAAAAGCTTCTAACATTCTTGGGGAAATTTTTCCAGCTAGGAAAAGTATGGGGTATTACAGTACCCTTCACTCTCCATGATACATATGTACAAGTTTTCTTAGGGGATTCTTGTGTGCCCAGTAAATATCATATATGAGGTCATAATAACCTATCCTCACGTCATCAAACATAAGCTTCTAGTGTCCATCCTTCGGACTCACACCTTCATGGTTAGCTATCACATCCCTTCATTATTGCCAAATTAAAACCATTGCCACAATACGAAATGACCATTCATTTTTATTAACCAAGGCTATAAGTAGTGGTATCATCTTACCGACTATAGCTTGCAAGAAATGTCCTTAGCCAACCTTTTATAGATGAAGGGATTCTTATATACCTGTATATTTCATTGTTATGTTAACTTGGGGGAATCCCATATACCCCACTAGTGATTATTATTATGTTTGCTATGGGGATTCTCTTGTACACTAAAAGGATTTAAATTAGTCCAACCATAACCTCCAAGACCTTATCATTTAACTATTTTAAACCATTTAAACCATTTATACCAATTAGGGTTCCTTTACTAAGTTATACCGTGCATAGTTCAATAGAGGTCTAACAATTTAACTAAAAACATTCTCATAGGCATTTTATAAAAAATGTTGAGGCATAGTATTTTTAAAGAAAACCATGTACCAATTAAACTTTCCCATGCAAAAAAATCCTCAAACTACCATAATATTATTTACAAAGGAAAATGATAACCAACAATTATAACCAAAACTCCAAACATATATTTGAAGACCCAAAACCATACAACATTTATGCTATGGAAACACTTCATAAAACATGCCTTTAGTTGGAAAAAATAATGAGGGATGAGTAACATGTCTTAGATTAAGAAGATGATAAAGAGAAATCACCCTTGTAAGCCCAACATTAATCCTACTAATGAAACCCTATCCTTTTTTATCCCAAAAGCCTTAGAGAAAGTATGACAAAGTTTTAAAGTGTTTAAGAATAAAATATTAGGGTAAATGATATCCCAAAAGAGTTATAAGTTGTGGGTCCTTAAGAGGTTAAGAGAGAAAATGTCTAGATTACCCCCCAACTTAAACTACATAAGATTCACATAGGAGGGTACAATACCATACCACCCGTACCCTATTATATGAGTGGTATCTACCACTCATACCCTAGGCCTCCCTTAGACCCCTAACATCGGCCAACATATTAACACCAATCCCCAATCATACCCAAGTACACAACATGTACATTTAACTCATAACTTAGGCAGAATAAAAAGAGGTTGACATTGTCCAACATACGAGTTAGACTATACAACTCTTATCTTACTCATGACTCATGGAGATCCACTCGTACTGAGATCCATGTTAAGTCACTAAGTTTCAGATTAAGTGAAGGAAAAGCCAACCCTACAACCTGTCACCCACCACACGACTGTACCCACCCAATTAGTATCTATTCTAGAAACTCAACCACCTAACACCACCACTACTGGACAATATACAAATGGGTCACCTAACCTGTACCCTCATCAATCAACTAGTATGGCAAGTATATGATGTCCAAAAAGTCTAAAATCTAGGAAATTTCTAAGGACCAAAGCCTAGAGAGTTTTAGTCTCCCTCACTAGGATCATTCATCCCCGAATAACGGACAAGGTAGTATAAGCATGATTTACAACCAACATAACCATTCCAACCTCTAACTAAGATAAAAATAAAGATGTAATCAAGAACACATAACTTCCACATAAATATCCAAAGCAGAAAACAAATACGGATACTTGGACTTCATGTCCTTTTTCGCTTCCCAAGTAGCTTCTTGCACCTTATAGTTTTTCTATAAAACCTTAACTGATGCTACATATTTGGTCCACAATTGATGAACCTGCCGATCCAAGATCTTAGCTGGGACCTCTTTATAAGACAGAGAATCTGAGATAGCCAATCTTCTATTTTATGATTTCATCATTATGCATGATTAATTCATGATGAGAAAAATGGATTAGTATCCCCAAGATCATTAGTACTAAATCATAGTAGGATTATAATTAGGCCTAAAAATGAAGGTATGATGATATACGTTCTGCTTCTAGTTGACCTTCTATGCAGATATATGTATACCAAGACATATGTATCTATGGTATTGCTGTATATCCCATTCTTTACTTGTTCAGATTGTATATATTATTCATGGCTTTGTGTATTGTTACATATCTTTCTTTCATCGATTATTTGTAATTTTCCAGGGATATACAGTATAGAGTTTAGATTTCTGAGTATGGTTTAAATAGGATAATTCCTCTTAGATACCTTCTTAGCCTTATTATGTCAGTCTCCTAAACATAAGTAGGATAGGTCGTACTTATTACTTCATTGGCTTATTATATGATTATGGAATCCTAGGGTAGTTTTTATTTTTTTGATACATTATATATGTTTCCCTTATCTTCGAAGCTCAGTTTGCATTTTCCTATTAAGTACCATTCATTTGGTACTCATACTAAATTTTTGCATCTTATAGATCATAGTACGGATTATCACTATTGATGTGTGCATCGTACAGAGCAATAATGTTTCAAAGACTTAGTGTGAGCTCCATACATTTGAAGTATTACTTATCTCTTTCTTAAGTAGTAGACTAGTCTTCATATTGTATCCATAGATAAGTTATACTAGTGTATTCATCTGTATTTCACTTTGAAATCATGTCAAGTAGAAGCTCTTGTACTGATACCACCAGTTTGTTTTTTATTTCTTTATGTATTTTATTCTTTTATTACATTTATTTTGTATTCTTTTCTATATGATTGAGTAGCCTGTTACTAGCTACTCTAAACTACGGGGATTAGATTGCCTACCGGTGGGTTATAGTAGGTACCATCATGACTTAAAGAAATGACTCATGAAAATATTCTTTTAGTTATTAATTACATGTGTGTCCTTGCAATCATGAGAATCTAAACCCTAACTAGTGTCATAGGAACCCTGATGGAATAACAAAGTAGAGAAAGTGCAAATTCTATCTTGATCAGTGTTCTTGCATATATTGTGGTATTCTATATATTAGTTACTTTCTTGGAGACTGGAGTCTTTAAGATTCTACTTGTATTTGATACTAACTTGATAGAGAGGCTGAGATTAAGATTAGAAAATCACAATAGTAATTTGAAGCTACTAAACTTTATTTAATTAACTTGAAATCGAGAGGAGATAATCAATTTGGGATCCACGATAAGGGTTAGTAATGCAATAGTTTGATACTGAGAAGTGATGAGTGAAATTCACCAAATAGTGTCAAGAGTTATTTGGTGATACATAACTTGTTAGATTCTACATGCAAGGCACTGAGATAGTTTGTCCAGCATGATAAGTCTGTGGAGTTAGGAAGTTAGAAGGAGAAAAATCGTAGTGTTCATCTCATAATCATAACAACCTAAATGGTGAAGGAATTGTTACTACTACTATTGTTGTTATAAATCCCCCTTTTATTATCTACACTTTTTGACTCTATTAATAATTTTTTTACAGATATTCATCCTATTCACTATGGTTCAACCCGAACCATTGTTGGGTTGTATATTTGTCAAGCGACCACATATATATTATTGTAGGTTTAATTTGGGTGACATCACTAACAACAAAACAAGTCATGGATTTTTAAACAATTGAAGTGGTACACAACTGTAGTACCATAATGTCTGGCACATCTGTGGTGAAGAATGAAGATTAAGGTGCATTCACCATTCCTTGAATAATTATTGTGTACTAGATCAGAAAAACATTAAGTAATATTAGAGAAAGTATAAATATGATGCCATTGTTATGTATCAAAAGCTAGGTTTGGGTACTCCCTTGCCATCTACAATGAGGCTTTCAATGGTCATTCGATCCATTAAGAAACCCATGGGTGCATTGTATGATATACATGAAGAGGTGGGGAGCTTTAATTTTTGGGTCGACTTTATCATTATTGATAGTGAAATTAATTATGAGGTTCCTATAATTCTTAGTTGGCCATTTATGGCTACTAGGCAGGTATTAATTAGTGTAGAGTATAGTGAAATAAAATTTTGAGTGAAAATAATAAGGTGTCAGTCAGTGTCTATAAGTCCATGAAACAACCAATGAATTTATAAGTTTACTCGGTGATCTATGTGGTTGATGGTGAAGTGACTAACACCATGGAGGTAGATTTTTTAAATGACCCCTTCGTAGATGTCCTATGGATCTTTGGGAGTGAGGAGATTACATAATATGATGAGGTTATTTCTTTCATGATGAGTCATATCTCCTATTTTATGAATCATTAAAAGTTGGATCTTGACCTGAAAAATCGAGAAAGCTCACCCGCTAAACCTTTTATTATTAAACAACCTCAACTTAATCTTATGTTGTTTCCTTTACCTCTTTGTTATATCTTCTTGGGTGAGAATAATATCTTTCTAATCATTGTTGTGGATGATCTATTACCTTGGCTAGTGAAGGCAATGAAGTCTATTGTGAAAAAGTTTATCTCATCAATAAGGTGGACCATAATGGACGTCATAGGGATTTTCTATTATTTACACGTACAAAATTAAGTTTAAAACTTTCATGATCCTAGTGTGGATCACTAATGAAGGCTAAACCCGCCAATGTAAGAGGTAGTAAATAAGTAGAGTATCAAGTGGCTTTATGCGAGTGTTGTATACACAATTTCAAATAGTACGTGAGTTAATCCAGTAAAACGCATTCCCAAGAAGGTTGGGATGATGGTAGTCCCAAATAAGAATGATGATCTTGTACCCATGCATCCAGTTAGAGGTTGAATGGTATCTATGGACTAGGAAAAATTTAATTCTTAGACCAAAGGTAACCACTTTCCTATGTCGTTAATAGAACAAAACCTACATAGATTTTTTGGCATGAATGGTATTATTTTGTTGGCGGATAATCAATTAATAATAAAAAATTTATCGCACCCAGATATCAATAAAAAAACACATGCATACCCTTATGACACCTTTGTCTTCAAATAAATTCCATTTTCTATAAAAGGAACCAACTTTATTTTAATGGTGTATGTTGTCTGTATTCTTGGACATGGTAGAGGATACCATGGAATAGTTCTTGTTTGATTTTTCCATTGTTTGTGACTCATTTGAATCATGCCTGAAATATTTGATTAAGATACTTGGGAAGTGTGTAGAGGCAAACCTTGTTTTGAATTGGGAAAAGTGATATTTCATGGTTAAAAAAGGTATCATGCTTGGCAAAAAAAACTTGGTAAGGAAAACTAAGTTGATCAAGAAAAGGTAGAAGTGATTGCTAAATTACCTCTCCCCCCATTTTGGTAAGAGATGATAGAAGTTTTTTAGGTCACATTAAGTTCCATAGATATTTTATCAATTATTTTTCTAATATTTCTCACTCCCTATGCAAACTCCTCAAAAAGGAAGTAAAATTTTGATGGTGATTGTTTGAAAACTTTTAGTTGACTAAAAGAGCTACTTATTTAGCTTATATCATTGTGGCTTTGAATTGGTCAACGCCTTTTGAAGTAATAAGTGATGTGAGTGGTGTGGAGTTGTTGCAGTGTTGGGAAAAAAATGAAAAGTTATTTTACCTAATCTACTATTCAATAAAATCATTGAATGTTACCCGATGTAACTACACAATTATGGAATAAGTATTTCTAGTGGTGGTATATACTTTTGAAAGGTTTTGGGCCTATTTTTTAGTTAAAAAAGTTTTTGTGCACATGTACCACGCTGCTCTTAGGTATTTAATGGTGAAAAAAATATAAACCTCAATTTATTAGATAGATATTGCTCCTCCATGATTTTAATTTTAATTTTAAGGATCAGAAGGTTTGTGAAAATCAAGTAATTGACTACCTCTCTCACCTTGAATCAAATCATGAGAAGTTGGTCTAGATCGAGGTTGATGAAACCTTTCACGGTGAACTAGCCATATAACTTTTAGGAAATATAGAGACTTGGTATGCGAATTATGCGAATAATAACATAAGTGGCTTATTTCCCAATGATATCAACCATTATTAAATGAAGTGGTTCCTATTTTATCTGAGGAAATACTTTTTGTATGAACTGTACGTATTTATAGAATGCCTGGATCGAATGATTCATCGGTGTGTTTTAAGGTAAAAAATGCGAGTCATTCTTAAGTTTTTCTGCTCATATCAAATTGGTGGACATGATAGTGGTATCATAATAGATGAAAAAGTTCTATAAAATGGATGCTATGTTCCATCTCTTCATAGGGATGCTCAGGAGTTGGTCAAAATATGTCCTCAACGTCAAATACAAGAGGGTATTTCGTGGTGGTATGAGATTTCTTTAAAACCTGACATTGTCATGGAGTTTTTTGATGAATGGGGCATAGACTTTATAGGTACCTTAATGAGTTTGTATGGGAACAAGTATACTGTGGTGCCATTGATATTGTTTCAAAATTGGTGGAGGCAATTTCTCTACGAAACAATGTATGTAAGAGTGTCACATTCTTCTTGAAAAAGTATATCTTTATAAGGTTTAGGACTCTATAGGCAATTATTAGATATAATGGATCATAAATATGTAATGAGATGTTTAGAGAGTTGCGTAATAATTATGAGGTGAAGCATAAGGTGGATTATCATCCCGAAAGAAGTGTCTACATTGAGGTTTCTCATGGAGAGATAAAACCAATGTTGGAGAAATTCATAAATGTTGGATGTAAAAATTGGGCAAGACAACTTGATGATGCATTTTGGGAGTGTAGAACTCCATTTAAGACTACTATCGGCATGTCACCATTTTAATTGGTGTTCGATAAGGCATGTCACCTTTTGTATTATTGGAGCACAGAGCTTTGTAGTCCCTACGCAAGTTGAAAATGAGTTGGGAGGATGCCTCCAAGACAATAGTAGAGTAATTACATGAGTTAGATGAGTTCTGACTCAAGGAATATGAGAGCTTGGTGCTATACAAAGAGAAAATAAAGAAATGACATGATGCTAATATTTCAAAAAGAGACTTTCATGTGGTTGATTCATTTCTACCTTTCAAATAAAGTTTAAAACTCATTGTGGGTAAGCTAAAGTCAAATTGGTCGGGCCTATTTATAGTAACCAACTTCTATTAGTGTGGGGCTATTGAATTGGGGGATCATGAGAAGAGAAAGTCCATGGTGAATGTTCAAAGGTTGAAACATTATCATGTGGGTAGACCCAGAGCTTCCAACTTTTATTTGCTTTACTTCAAGGATGTTTATTGATGTGAACCAATGTCAAGCCACGACAAAACAAAGGTTCTTCTTAGGAGGCAACCAAAGGTTAATTTTTGTTGTTTTGTATTTTCTTCTGTTTTAATTGTAGTCTATTTTGGTCAATGAAGGTGAGAATTCAAAGTACAAGATGTATCATGCATTATTTTTGCTAAAATTGAGCATCCGCTAGTGTAGACACCCACATACCCATGCATGTGGCTAGAAAGAGTTCTTAGCACAATGCCTCAAGGGATGATATTGCAAGAAATTAATATATTTCTCATTATTTAATAAATTTAACAATTCAAGTACAAGAACTATTTTATTAGAGAAAATTACATAAGGTAGAAAAGTTATGATAGATAATGATATGTCTTTACACCTGCGGGCCAATACCAAGCTCCTATTTGCGCAAACTGTCCGTACAGGTGGCTTGAATTTTCAATGAAACAATGCCTCATAGGGTATGTCCCACCTACGAGTGAATGCCAAGAACATGTGTATGCAGCTCATGCACTTACATGTGAAGGTTGGCCACATAGGTAAGCCTAAGGTCCAATTAATTTTGGGTTATTTTTCTTGGTCTTACGTTACTCGGTAAGCCTAATCCTATTTTAATTATATAATTTTAACCTTTTACACTTACAATTATCATTTATTCATAGTCTCTTCCAACCCAAACCAAATTTTCTCCTCACTTAAACCAAAAATTTCTTATTCTTCAACATTTAAAATTTCTTCAATTATCTTTCAATAAAATAATCTCACTTCATTAATTAAAACTTTGGGGGTTCATAGTGTATTGATTATTTTATCATTTTCTTGCATCTTGAATTAATTAAGTTCACTTTGTACAAGTTTCTCCAAATTTCTCTTGAGTTTCAATGGTGAACCATATCTCATGCTACTTTCTTATGATAATTTGATTTATTTGAATTGGTTTTGGTGTATGATGGATGTTTTTATGGATAATTTTGAATGGGTTTCATATGTTATATGAAAATCGGGGAATTCTTGAGTACCCAACTTTATGTACCCTAGTGTTTGATAAAATTCCCACATGAACTTTTCTTTGAATTTTCTCTTTGTGGGCGATTTAAACGAGATAGTGGGAGTTTCTTATGTACGTTTGGAGTTAATAACCTTGAATTGTATTTCTATAAATTCTCATAATTATTTTTTTTCTAGTCAATTTTTATGAGCGCCAAGTGTTTTTTAAAATCCTAATGAGAAGTTTATGGCATGATTGCTACTTGTTGGTGAATTCAATTTTGGGGCATTATTTGACTAATTCTTGAGTTATATTGTGAGTTCATTAGTCTCTTAATTAATTCAAATGAGTAATTAAAGTTCGTGAAGTGTTTCGCTAAGATTAGTCCTCCATGACTTTAGTTTCTTGATTGCTTGATGTGGAAACCATAGGTGAAGTCTCAGTAACCGAAAATAAAAAAAATACATGCTTTGAAGTATTTTAGGTTTGTTGAAGCCGTACTTATTGGCAAATTTTCATATTTTTCTTCAAAAGGTCATGACTGACATATGTTCTTAAATAGAAAGTATGTAGAATATGTGTTGATATATCATTTCAAATGTTTTAATCTTGACAAACATTATTCCCATGTGCTTCCGTATGATCATTACCCTTTCATTTACCTTAATTACCATCACTTTATTTCCTTTTATGATGTAGAAAAATTCCAAAAACATGTTTTGACTTTTGATTTTTTTTTTATTAAGGTATGAATTAAATAAAGTAATTTCCAAGGGTAGCAAAGACGGGTAACACCAAGGATAAAGGCAAAATTATAGCTACTTCCTCTAAGGGTAAGGGTTTGGCTAATCAAGAATTCATTGGAGGTACCGAAGCTCAAAGCACAGTCGATCTATCAAAAGTATTGGCTAAGGAACGTTGTAAATCCCTTTTATAGTTGAGAGTGTGTGTGACCTATATAATGAATAGGTTGACACTTCGAGTTTCAGTCTTTAGAATGTCTTAATCATGAAGGTGTCCAAGATCACTTCCTCAACATTATAGAGAAAAGTAAAAAGCGAGTATGGGATGTCTTTAGCGATCTTGATCCCTCCTCCCATTCATCAAGCTATTATCCAAACCTTGTTAGGTAGTTAGATACTTCCTATGTGGTCCACCATAACCAACATATATATAAGATAAGGGTTGAGGACAAACCTTGCCTACCAAGTGTGCTTGTTCGAGGTGTTGAGGTACCGTGCTCTGTATCCAAAGATAATAAAATTTATTTTTATTATGATAGTGAACCCGGGGTTGAAAGTAAGAAGAGTGTGAAAGGAGGTCATGTACGTTTTCCTTTTCTTGATCATACTAATATAAAGGGCATTCTTTTTTGGGTCGATGGCATCGGACAAATCAAAAAGAGGAATTTTTCTATTTAAGCCAAGAATTTTCTTGGATTTGTGGGTAATCGGTTCTTTCCATCCACCAACGATAAAAGCATCATGATTGAAAGGGAAATAATTGTTGAGTGCATTATGCAAAATATTGTTGTAAATTTGGGGGAAATTATTGTGGAAATAATTATGCTAAGGTCAGAGAAACCTAGAACCTTATTTCCTTTTCCCGATCTTATATACATCCTTTTATTTGCCCATAATATTTCTTTATTCTCAAAGATCGACTAGAAAATTAAGTAAATTGGGGTGATTCACACTACTCATGGCCAATATGATAATAATCCCATAGGAATTAAGATAAAAGCTAAGAAGTTAGTTGATTTATTTTTGATGATTTACCTAGTTTTGAGGGTGTAGATACCCCTATTATTCATTCACCTAGATAAGATACTCCCCAAGTGTTTAGTGATACTACTCTAGTGGTCGATCCTCTTCATGGACCACCTCCCTCAAGCGCTGCACCACTTACTTAGTCTACTTAGCTTATTCAATCATCCGCTATAACATTTTCAAAGGTTGCTTTTATGATTTTGTCAAACAACAATACCATTACTAGTTTAGTAATCGAATCTCTTTGTTCATTTAGAAAACCATTGAGAGTAGTATTGGGTCCCTACGTGCTCGGATGGAGGACATGAGTTGAGGTTAGAGGCAATAAAGGCCAGAGGTGATAGTGAGGTGACAACTACTTTGAGGACATATCTCGATTGTCTACGTGCAGAGTTTTAATCCATGTAACACTCTTTTATGTGACGTTCTTCATGATGGAACATAATTTAACCTACCTTTAGGTAAGAAAACTGTAGCCTATAACAACAAGTAATAAGATAGTTGGTGGGAATTAGATTAAATACCAAAATTATGCATGTAATTAGATTATTGCCATAAATATAAGAATGATAGTGTAACTGGAGATGAATAAGAAAACAATAGAACTATCCCTTGACCTAGTAAGGTCAGTACAAGAGCTTCTAGAAAAAGAATAAGAGTTCTAGTAGTATCAAATATAAAATAATATCAAATTGAAAAACCATAAAAAATAGTATATGGAGAGAAAGTCAGCTTTGGCTCCAAAAACTCACCCTATCTCGGAATTCCAACCAACACTAATATGGATGTCAATTGTGGTAGCTAGTACTTGGATTAGCTTAAGAAAAAGATTCAAAATTGGTGTATGTGTACCAAAATAATAGGTATTCATTCGGCATCTTCGATCAACTGAGCTAAATCATAATAAAAGCACAATAAGATGCGAGATGGTAGACTAAGGTCAAGGAAAAGGAAAACCTAGAATAATTCTATGTATACTAAAAATAAATAACCAAATAAAAAATAATACAAATAATGTAACTAACTATATCCTCACTAGACCCCAATAAGCTTAGAAGCTCTAATCATGAGTAAATATTCCACTCAAGCCCTCATAAGCCTAATAGATACAATCAAGAAAGAAATACTGGCAGTTTTAATCTGAAAGTATCCAATCCTCAAAATTATAATTGTGGATATTCCCATGAAAAAAACACCAGATGCAAATAAGTTCTTTAATCATTATAAGTAACCCCTCAATGTCGTACTCAAACAAAAAATAGGATGCTAAATACCAAACTTGATAGGTGTCAGACTCTAATTGGTATCATATTTTCTAGTCTTGAACCAATCATAATATTAATTTATGGTACAAGTCTAATTAAAATCCAAAAAAAATCCAAATTCTTTCTACGACTGAGAAATATATATGAGAGAATAGAAAAAGGTCTCTTAGGTCCACAAGATGATAATTATAATATTGACCTAAAGTAGACCAAAGTGGGTCGCTTCTAACTATGAAAGTCCATTCTATGGAAATTTCTATCCCAACCTATACTATGGTTCCAAAGTCCCAATATAAGGTGCTAAATAAGTCTCATTAAGGCCTAAGGTAGCAATTCAACCAAAGCAACAGATGGATATATCAAATTCGCCTAAATATGGGTAATTAACTGAAAAAATAACACGAATTTTTCTAAATATACATTGAGTCATACATTCCCAACCCAATACTAACATAATATTATACCAATACCATAGTGAAGCTCAACCTATGAAAAAAGAAAGACTGGCCTTCCTGGGCGCCAAATAATATCCGCTAAAGTAAGCTAACTTGGAGATTTTCCCTTCCCCAAAGCCTTTGTATGATGCCATGCTATTAAAATAGTGATCATCATACTCATAAGAAAATAATAATACCATATTTCATTTTAATGCATTTGGCCCAAAATTGAGACAAATCCCATGTAGGGCCTACTTGCGAAAGCATAATTTTGAAATTATCAATGCTTCCCTCATGCTCAAGGATCATTTACCTTAAAAATGAGTAAATTTCAAGCTAAAACAACCTCGGAATCAAACCATAAAGGAACTGGGGGTTTAAGAGTAAATTGGTAAATCCAATCAAGAATTAGACAAAAAATTAAATGGATTATGATGTAGGAAATGATATTCTCAGGCCCACTAATACCCCATAATCACACAAGGATGAATCTTCTAATTTTATAAGATCTCTAGTGTTTTTATAGAATTTGATCATGAGAAAAAAGAGAGAAAATGGGTGAAGGTTGAAATAAATGCCGCAACGGTTACCGTATAAATAATCATTTGATTGTTTAAGATATCAACGTAAAAAGGGCACATGGTCACTTAAGCAACCATTGCACCAGGATTATCTCCACTAAATTGGACAATTCACCACTTAAGAACTGTCCACTAAAGAGGTTAGGACTTTGATAAAGCAATTAGGTGGGGACTTAGCTTTGCTGCTAATGCGACTCTCTTAACTGCTTAAGCAACGGCACAAGCTATGTCTATGCACCAGCTAAAACTAGGCACTTCTTGTTGAAGGATAGGGTTATACCATAAATTATGATGGTTAAGGTGATAATTTAGGTAGTGTATTAATGAAGTGTGATGAGTTATTACTTATGCGTTAAGGTAGCTAAAGATTCAATAGTGTTACTACCCCACTCATGATTTGGAGATGGTAGTAGAAATTTTGCATTTTAGATCCGGAGGCATTATTTATATGGCATTATGTAACACCCCAAAAAATGCCAGCCAACATTAGAACCATGATTTAAGTCACTACAAAATTCAACCTCATATTTTGGTAGTTTTATTATTGATTTAGACATATATTAAGGGCTTAAAAAACTCCTAGCATATAAATAAGTCAAAAAATTCCTTAGCGATTAAATTCATATGAAGAATATAACTATAGTAAGCTTCAAAAGAGAATAACTTTTGGATTACTAATAATTTTTTATATCAAGACCCACCAAAATATAGTTAATTTAATTATCTTTCCAATGATATCAAGTTTTTCTTAATTCGATATTAGGGTGAAAAGTTATAGGAAAAATACTGAAGCATAGTCAAAGTTGTCCAGACTACTACTTGTAATAAGACATTATGGGTCGTTAGAAGGGATTCATAATTTGTGTAGTAGAGGATGAAATGGGCTTCCTGACCACGAATCAAGTCACAGATCGTGGAAAGACCTCACGAGTGAAGATCTAAGTCTTCAGATCTGCTTCCATGCGACTTCCAGACAGTTTCTCATGGGTTTATACGTCTTTTCCAACTTTTTAACTCCAAAATTATGTTGTTTAATTTATTTAAAGGATTATTATAAAGGCTAAACCACAAAAATTCCCTTATTCTTAACAAAACACAAAAGTTACTCAAGAGATATGCGATTTTCCACTCTTCTAGAGCAAGAAATTTGTAGTTTTCTTCTCCAAGTCCAAATGTTCAAAACTTCAATTCAAGAATTGAAAGTAATCAGGTATGTGGGTATTCAATGAGGATATCCTTTCATACACATGCCCAAACTATGATTTTTATTCATGAATTTTATGATTTTCATAAACTAGTGCTTTTACCCAATTTGTTATTCTAAGCTTAAATTCAATCCCTCGTGATATAATTTTCACTCATAAATATGTTTTAGTAATTATTCATGATTATTTAGGATCATATTATATCATTCATGTTATTCTCATGTCCATGCATAATTTACATGATATTACTCCAAATTTAAAGCTTATGATCAAGCTATAAATGATGTACCCATGTTTTTAAGATTTATCAATCCTCAAGCTTAATTCTCTTAAAGTCTTGTGTGCAAGATCAAATAGGCGTTTTTCCTAATTAATTCTGTTTATTTTGTAATTAAACTATGAATACATATTTTTCCATAAGAATAGCATCTTCCCATGTTTAAGAATCTAGAATTTCCATATTATGATTGATTATTAAATTTTTGGGCTTTATTCATGAAATTCCCTAGTATGATTATTTTTTAATATTGTCATGTTTGGTTTTATTATTTGGGGCTAGTGGGTTATGAACCCCCGATACCTAGGAATTCAGATATACATTAGTTTACATACTCTTGAGTACTTCAGATTTAACATTCATCGTTATTTTTAGAATACCATGACTTGAGCACATCAGTTATCAATTCATGTTTTATTTATATTTCATTATATTTCAATTTGAAGTAATACTTATCACCAAGTGAAAGAAGGGATGACAACTCTCCCGTAAGTTAGGTAGGACTATTTCAGCAGTCTCTGAGTTCCAAAACAATGTTGCCATCATAAGTTATAATGGGTCACTAATCATTTTAGGATTGACACCCTAGTCTTTTGGGATATTTATTCAGTGGATCCATGACATCTTATATTGGTACCCCTGATAAGGAACTAGCACCATTCTAAATGGGTTTAAATGTTAAACCCCGATTAGCTCAGATTGGGGTATGTCAGTTATTGTTGACTCCCATAGTCCACAGTTTATGATCAGGTTATGCTTCAGTTCAAATATGTATGACCTTGTATTTAGTGATTTAGTTATTCAATTCTATACAATATATGTTTATACTTTATCATTGCATCAGTTCACATCCACGTAGTTAATATTTAGTAATCATAAATGAACCTCAATATAGTTTTATATCATATTCAGCATTACCCTGGGATTAAATATAATAGTCATGTTTCTATGGCTTCCTAGTTAACGCAAATGTTTTAGCTCAAGATTTAGAAATTTCACTATGTCTTAGAGCTTTAAATAGAGACATGTTTTAAATGCATATTTCAGCAAATGGATTATTTACTTAGTTTTAAAACATATTTTAAGTATTTTCATGACTAATGTATATCTCACATACTTATTACATTCAAAGTACTAATAATATACGTACTAATAATATACCACTTCTGCCTGTATATTTATGTGATTTAGATTCAGGTGCTTTATCACAGTATCATAGTCAGGCAGATAACAACATTTAGCCAACAAGTGATGAGTTCTCTTATTTTGAGGACTCAAGTCAGTTGCAGTTCTTATATTGTATTTTCCTATTCATATGTATTGATTAGGGATAGTTAGGGGTCATGTACCGACTACCTATAGCTAGTATTAATGGTCTTCATTGATAGTCAGTTACAACCATTGTCTGTAGTTTCAGTTCCCCTTTCTTTTAGATTACTAATTTGTAAGCTTTAAACAATAATGTTTTGAAATAGATTATGTCATCATTATGCTTCTGCCCATTAAATTTAGATTTTATATTTTTTAAGTAAGTTACTCATGCATTATTCTAGTACCATGGGTTAGCTTAGGATCTCTTGTTGTTCTAAGAACCATTATATGACTAGGGGGTAGTCTCAAATCATGACAAACTTTGTATCATAGCACAAGGTCCAAGTGTCCGAAGGTGTGTATGAAGCCACACTATGTATAATCTCGTGTAATGGTAAGAAAACGTCTGTACTTTTCTTTAAGAGGCTACAAGACATTTAAGAAATATTTACCCTCTTTCATATATCATATCATGTAGTAGTAATGTTATGTAAGAAACTTATAAAGATTCTTACATTTCTCTATTCATTCCAACTCTTTCTTATTTTTTAGGTAATAGAAACTGTCAATCTTAAATTCCTACTGAAAGAATTTTCTCAGACAGTCCCCACAGATAGTTATGAGACTATACGTAGGCTCAAAATTATCCTATCATTGACTTTAAGTTCCAAAATTTGAATGAGTTCATTCTTATTTATTAAAATCGTGCATTAATCAAATATCAGACGTGTTGTCAGATCCCTTCTGAAAAATCATATGACTGTATGACCTAGAGTTATGATCATGAACCTATATGTATAGAATCAATAAAAGTTTAGTATTTAAGAGTAAAAGTGTAGTTTAGAAAGTATTTGAGATGTATGGCTAAGCTTAAAAGTTAGCAGTTAAATTAGCCAAGGCATAGTAATTCTATGTTCTCTTATGTTTTGTATGCCTATATTCTATGTTATAGAATTGTAGGCATGTTGCAATTCCTATGTCTATATTACTTGTTATAGACTTGTATCTATTCTATGGTTCCTTATTCAGATAACTCACTCAGATCATTCCCAAAATTCTTTGCTCTCTAAAGGTATTAGAACTTCAGACAAGGAGTTTTTAAACTTTCAACATGAGTCATTTCATATTGCAAGCAATTCAATTTAGCAATTCGATAGATAATCTCCAACAGTTTTCCATTTTTTCATCAAGTCTTACTATCCGAAGTTTTATATATATGCCTATTCCATGAGGTACTTTATTTTTATTCATTCTATGTGTAAAGTCAATTGAGTCCTTATGCCATGTCTAAATCAGTCCAAATCATAAAAGATATCTGGATTCAAAAACATGTTAGTTATCAAACATCAAAATTTAGTCGAACAGTACTAGTAAGTTCCCAAATTCTCAAACTAGTTAAAGTTTTAGTTGGAAATTAAGTCATCACGTCCATATTAAAATCTTGGAATTTTATGTCAAGTATTACAACTCTTTTCTTATCCTTTAAGCCACGTCATCCTTCATTCGAGGATGAATGATCCCTATGTGGACATACTTTAGCACCCCAAAAAATCCAAGTCAACCTTAGAACCATGATTTAAGTTATTTCAAGATCATACCGCATGTTTTGGTAGTTTTATTAGATATTTATACAAGTATTAAGGTCTCAAATAGCCTAGCTTAATAGACAAGTCAAAACATCACTTAGAGATTAAATTCTTATGAATAATATAACCATAGTCAGATTAAAACGAGAAAAACTTTTGAATTGCTAAGACATTTTGATCTAAAGACCCAACAAAAGATGGATAATTGAATTAGTGTACAAATGATTTAAATTTTGCCTTAATCAAAGATTGAGTGAAATTTTATGGCCTAAATGTTGAATCACTGTCAAAGATACCCAAACTATGACTCATAATAAGACATTAAGGGTCACTAGGAGGGAGTCTTAATCTAGGTAGTAGATGCTTTAATGGGCTTCCTCAACACGAATCAAGTTACGACTCATGGAGAGACCTTATGGATAGTGACCTAAGTCATCAAAAATCCTTCTTGGCATAAGAATACCATGACTTGAGCACATCAATTATCAGTACATATTTTAGTCATATTTTAGTATTTTTCAGTTGGGAGTAATACTTTGCACTGAGTAAATTCAAGGATGACAACTCCTCCGGCAGTTAGCCACGTCACCGCCATAGGTTATAAGGGGTCATCGGTAAGTTTAGTCTTGACACCCTAGTCCATCGGGATATCAGTTTAGTGAATCCATTCCCATTATTGTTAGTACCCATGGGAAGGTACTACTACCCTTCTAACTAGGGTTACATGTTGGACCTCGATTAGCTCAGTTTAGAATATGTCGATTACTGTTTGCTCCTATAGTCCTCAGTTATGTTCAGTTATGCTTCAGTTTACATATATATGACCTTCTATTTAGTTATTCAGTTATTCATTTTATACAGTACATTATATACTTAGTCGTTGCATCAGTTCACCTTTCACATTTTCAAATTCAGTATCCATAAATAACCCTTCGTATATTTTTACAACATATTGAACATTATCTTGATATTAGATATAATAATCATGTTTCTACATCTTTCTAAATTACATAAATACTTTTGCTCATGATTTAGAAATTTCACTACGCCTTACAACTTTACTTACAAACATGTTTTAAATGCATATCTCATCAAATGGCCTATGTCCTTAGTTTTAAAGCATGTTTTATGTATTTTCATGACTAATGCATAACTCTCATACTAAGTTTATTCAACAGTACTGATAGCATACCTATTTTGCCCATCTTTTTCATGTAATATAGATTCAGGTGCTTACTCTAAGAATCATAATTAGGTAGATCATATTATTCATGCAACATGTGATGAGTTCTCTTATTTTGAGGACTCAAGTTAGTTGCAATTCTTGTATTGTGTTTCCTTATTCATATGTATTGATTTGGGAAAGTTAGGGGTCATGTTCCAACTACGTATAGTCATTATTAATAGAGGCTTTATAGATTGTCAATTAGGGTTATTATATGTAGTTTTAGTTCTCTATTTTCTTAGATTAAAGTGTTTTAATATTTGAAAAATAATATTTATAAATAGATTATGTCATTATTATGCTTTCACTCAGCAAATTTATCTTTTATATTTGTTTTAATTAGTTGCTCATGCATTATGCTAGTACCATGGGATAGCTTGGGATCACTTGTGGTTTTGAGTGTTGTGTAATAACTAGGTGGTTATCTCAGGTCATGACACATGCCTTTTGAGATCTACACTGATAGTCATAGCCTTTATCATCTTATGACTCAAAGAGAACTTAATTATAGGTAGTGCATATTGATGGAGTTATTGAAGGATTACAATTCTATTTTATACCATTAGAGTGAGGTAAATATGGTAGAGGATGCATTAAGATGGAAGGTGATGAGTATGGGTATCTCGGCTTCTTTAGATACTGAGAGGTCATTAGATTTCACATCGAGTCCTTAGATAACTTGATGGTACGACTTGATAGTTCAAACTCTATGAGGATTCTTGCTAGTTTTGAGGTGAGGTCTACCTTATTTGAGGAAATTTAGAGTTATTAGTTTGGAGGATATAGGACTTTGTGTCATCTGTGAACATGTGTTGAGTGATAATTCCAGTAGTGCTACCATGGATTCTATAGGTGTTTTGATTTGTGACAATTGCATCTATTTTTTTTTTTGGGTAAAGACTTTATTTAGTTGATATTGTATGAGGCTCATAGCTTTAGATACAATAATTACCTTGGGATAGCTAAGATGTAGAGGGTTTTATGGGAACACTACTGGTGGAGTGGTATGGGGAGAGATACAGTGGAGTATCAGAGGCTAGTTGGCCTAAGTTAGATATTGCCCATTCTCGTGGTTCTGATGGTATTTGTTTCAACATAGATCGATTGACTAAATCAACATTGTTCCTTCCTATTCAAATGTTCTTCAGTGCTGAGAGGTAAGACCGTATCTATGTTTGTAAGATAGTTCTCATGTATAGAGTGCCCGTATCTATTATCTCAGATTGGGGCTTTTTTTCACTTTCATCTTCTTGAGTGATTTACACTAGGATTTGGGTACTCAAGTAGATCTTAGAACCACTTTTACCCTCAGACCAACGAGAAGTCGATGCAGACTATTGACGTTCTTAAGGACGTATTGTGATCTTATGTTATGGATTTTTGAGGTCAGTGGGAGAAATACTTATCATTGGTAGGGTTCACATATAATAATAGTTACTATTTAAGTCACTATATTATGGCATTATCAATCTCTAAAAGAGTGGTTCGAGACCTCTAAGGTTAGACCTTTTGGTACGGCTTACTTTAGGAGTAATTAGGTAGAGTCAAGGTGATACTGGATAGGATAAGGGTAGCTTTGAGAAGCTAGAAGTCTTGTGCAGATCATAGACTTCATACGTTAAGGTTTGGAATTAAAGATCAGGTATTTTTTTAGTATCACCCATGAAGAGTGTGATAAGTTTTGACAGGAAAGGCAAGCTCAACCATAGATATATAGGACCTTTTGATATACTTTGTGCAATTGGAAAGGTGGCTAATGAGTTATCCTTTCCCCTAAATTTTTCTACTTCATCTAGTTTTCCATAGTTCTATGCTTTGGTGTTACATTCCTAATGAGTAACAATTACTTCTGTGTAACTCATTTTACATGGATGAGAGATTGTCCTTTGTCAAGGATCTAGTGTTCATTTTAGCCAGGGATGTCAGGAAGTTGCGCTCTACGAAGATTCCTATAGTTAGGGTTGGTGGAGAACCACCCAGATTTAATGACCCTCCAGGTCATTTTCTGCATTTTTGCTCATTTTCGATATTTAGAGCTTTCCTATATTTACCCCAAGTCATTTATGACATATTGGATCTTATTTTTCGGTTATATGGTCATTCTTTTTGTATTTAAAGCAAATTCCCTATTTTAAAGTCTTTTTTATAAGAATTGTCTTCTGGGAGAAAACTTCAACCAAACAGCCTCGTATGACAATTTTGAAAATTTCAACAACTCCAAAACATTGATCTTAGACTAGGTATCCTTTTTTTGTGGGCCCCATGTGTTTTGGACACATTCCATGTTATTGTTCATAACTTAAGAAAAATTACACTTAGGTGTGGAACATACTTTTTATTGAAACAACCTCATATGGAAATTTTGACTACATTACTAAGTTCAAAATGTTGAATTTGTTAGGGTATCATAGTTTGATTGCATATATAGGATTCCAAATGAATCTCAAGGGGTCGGTGGAAACCAGTAAAACTTCCAAGTTGCCAGCTGATGCGCTCAGCTAGTGCTTCCTCTTAAGCGCCATTTTGT
Organism: Capsicum pubescens; assembly: GCA_030864215.1. Lineage (NCBI taxonomy): Eukaryota > Viridiplantae > Streptophyta > Magnoliopsida > Solanales > Solanaceae > Capsicum > Capsicum pubescens. Next base: position 160,817,723 of record CM061549.1, on the reverse strand, counting down.
TCTCTTAAGAGAAGGGGATCTAAGGAGTCCTTATGGTTGGTCAAGTGACCAGGCTTAACCAGCATAGGGACGCTTAAATCAAGGCCTCTTAAGCATCACAGAGACCGATTAGGCGGTAGGCTTGCAATGACGGGTACCACTAAAGCAGCTCTTTGTTACAAAAGCGGTGACCACTTAAGTAGCCTAGTGTCTGCTTAAGAGTAACCTGATCACCCTTTAAATGTCCCATTTGCCTAATTTTCTCCCATTTTTCAAATAAATTCAAGGGTGAAAAACCCTAGAATATGTGGGAACTTGTAAGAAACTTTTATAAGAGTTTTTGGGATGTTCGTGAGCTTAAATTGCTGGTTTCTTCTCCAAATTCTTGTTACGTTTTCATCAATCCTATGATAAATATCTCTATTATTTCCCAAAATTCATAGAATATTGGTGGGTTAACTGTATGTACATTTGAGATTGGAATTTACCTATTCTTGAGGGTAAATGTTTCATGAGTATTGATGGTTTCAAATGAGTCATTCTGCAATTACGCCCCACAAGGGATTTATATGTAATTGTGGACCCAAAGCATGAAAATGCAATATGGATATTGTTGTTCTCAAATTGACAAGTATATTATCATTTTGATATTTTGGCATCATGTGGAAGCTTATCGTAAGGAAAAATCAATAATTTAGCATATTTCATTAGGCTTTTATTTAGCTTAAGGTAGGCTAGGTTTACCTACCTCATGGATTGACCTAATGCATCGTATATTTATGATATTATGCCAGATGTGTATGGGACTTATTTCTTAGAGGTAAAATTGGTATAGTTAGTATTACTTGGATTTTTAGACTATCATGGAACCATAAATTAGAATAATTAACATAGTTATTATTGTTTTTGATAGAATTGCTATATTAGGACATAAAGTGGCTTATTTAGCTTCTAGTTGGAGAATTTGATACCTAAGAATAGCTTGGGGTATAATTTGTCTTAGAAAGGATTTTGAAGATTAGAAATCGACCCCCTCCATCCCACCTTAGGCCAAGAATCGTGTTAGCCCCCTATATACTTATTGGGTGTATTATATCTTTCAATTTTATATTTTAGAGTTGAAGAAACTTAATTATTTATGTTTATGCTAGGTTGTTCCTTGGGAGTTTGTGTTTGTTCCAAATCGAGTATATTGATTTATTGATATTGAGTTTTTGTCAAGTCCTACAGTTGATGGCATGTGTTCTATTTTAAGTTCGACAAATAATGATGATATTGAGTTTCATTTTGAGTTTGACATTGAGAGTTTATTTATGGTATGTTATAAAATGGATGGATTCATGGTTATGGCTTGATTTAAGGTTAATTAATGGAATTTTGATTATTTAATATCTTTTATTGCATCCTTCAGGCTTATCCCTCGTGTTGGGTTATTTACTTTTCTGCACTTAGTGGCTTATATGTGCGGGTCTTGTAGTATTAATTATGATTCTTTCATATTAATCAATTTCCTTTACTTATTTAGATTATTGTAGCATTATTTTAGGTTCTACCTTTTACCTTGACTTTGTTTATTTATCTTGCATATTTATTGTACCTATATTATAATTTAGCTCATCAACCGATAATGCCTACTAAGTACCCTTGGATTAGGAAATCATACTACACTTCTGTACCTTTTTGGTTCAGATCTAAGTACTCATGGTCACCACAGACGTTATGATCGAGGTGCTAAGTGTTTAAAGGCAGGGTGAGCTCTTGGATTCAAAGTTTCCCTTTTCTACTTCATTTATGTTTCTTAGTCTTTCATTATTCGAGACTAGTCCTTTTTTCTAATGGATCTTGTACCAACAGTACAAGGTAGGGGGATTGTTATTTCTATCTTATGTATCTGTCATATTTTATTATTACTTGTATTAATGTTTTAAGTCTTAACTTGTAAATTACTGGGTTTTATTCCTTTTATCACCAAAATAACACATTTCTTCTATCTCTAAGCTACAATTTGTCTTACCCACTAAATTGATAAAGTAGATTCCATCATGACTCATGAATCATGCCGTGACAAATTGGTATCAGAGCGCTAGGTTAACCTATATTTTTGGTACAAGAGCAAGTGTCTAGTAGAGTCTCACAGATCGGAACGATGACATCCCTTTCGTATCTATGGGAGGCTATAAGAAATTCTTAGGAGTTCTTCACTTCTTTTACTAATTTGTGCTTAGAGTCTAAGTTGGTCTCTAAAGATTCCTTTAGTCAGACTCTTTCGCAGCTGTCTAGGACACGTGCTACTGCTATATGAGAGAAGGACACCAAGATTGTGACTAAGGATCTTATTGCCTTTAGTAGATAACCTAGATGTCGAGGTTAACCTTGAAATGTAGCTCCAACTAGGTACTAGGATAGGGGTCTTTACAAAGACCTATTCCTACTCCTTAGCTAGTTATTCTTTTACCCCAACCAAGATGAAGCTAGGGACCAGTGTTGGATCTACCGAGTTTCATTTCTTTTTCAGTTCTCAAGGATCCATTGGTTAAACTTTTGGTATTGGTTGGTGGTACACCATCTAATTATTCATAGTCAACAAATCAAAATAGTACTGAGGTAGGAGCATAGCTTGTAGCTGCATCTCCTAGAGTTGGGATCCCACCTACTCCTGTAGTTTCTCAGCCGGTGGTTGCCCAGCCTTCTATGTCTACTGAGGAATAGAAAATCTTGTGTAGATTCTTGAGATTGGATTCTCATAGGTTTTGTAGTGCACTGGGTTAGGATTGTAATGAGTTTTTGAGTGCTTCCAGGGATAGACTCTATAATTTAGGCCTAGCCGAGACTTTTGGTATGTATTACACTATTTTTTAGGAGGATTTAGGTGTTGACATTGGTGGATAGGTCATCCTGATTCCAGGCAAGGTGGATTTCTATCACAACCCAATTTTCGAGTCATGATGACACCTACTAAATTGCGCCATTAGGTAAGTCAAACCGTATGCTGGAGTTATTCGCAATGGATTAACTTGGTGGAAATGTGCCAAAAAGAGCGAGATAACAATAAAGATATAACCAAATTAGTAGAATAGTCTACAAGATAGACATAATATAGACAACCATCCCACGACCTGGTAGAGCCAATACAATAGTTACTAGAAATATAACCCAAGTCTAAAATAGTTAATATAAACTAGTCTAAAAAATAAAAACTAGACATAGATACATAGAAGAAAATAGGGTAACTCCGACTCGAAGAGCTCACCCTATCTTGGAAATCCAAAACAACACGATCCTCTAATTAATGGCGGCAACTAGTATTTGGATCTACAACCAAAATGTACAGAAGTGTAGTATGTGTACAAAAACCACGGGTACTCAGTAGGCATCATCGGCTGACTTAGATGAATTATGATATGAATACAATAAAATGCAAGATAACATAACTAAGTCAAGGTAAAGAAAAACTAGAACCAAATCCAACATTGTTGTACATAAAAAAGTAAATAACAAAAATAATAACATAACATAAAGGATAAAATACATGCAAATATAATTACAAAATTGGCCCTCATAAGACAAGAAGTGCGAAAAAGTAAATAACTCAACGCAGACCCCCATAAGCCTAGAGGGTACAAACTAAGATAGTATAACCAGAACCACCATCATTCACCAACTCTCATGGTACAACCATAATCTATCTATATTAAGACAGATTAAAATAATTCCCACTTTTGGTGTCGAAACTGATACATATATCCTCAATATCATGCTCTATAACCAATATCATATGCATCAATATCATCGATGTTGTTGAACCCTTGTGGGTTGCACCACACAGTGAGAGACTAGGTTCCTCAAAGTTAATCATAGGTAATCAAATAATAGAGTAAAGAAAAACTAAAGGCAGTGCAGGAAAGAAATAACACACAAGATTTAACGCAGAAACCTCCTTTCTCAAGGGATGAAAAACCATATCATGCCCTTATAAGCACCAACAAAATCAAATATAATCAACCTCTAGATTACTAACTCAATTTCATCCTAACTCTAGGCTTATTTCGCTTGTTATAACTCTACTACAAGCTCATCTTAGTAGCTCTGCCAAAGACACTCTATACTGATTAACTCTAATCAGTACAAAACCTAGGAAACTCTACCTAAGAACACTCGAACAATGACAAAACTAGAAATTACTCTTATAGAATGAGTATTTATTTTACAAATAAGTGCTTAGGAATACTCACTCGCTATTTAAGCACACTGCAATGATAAAAACATGAGTTATGCTTGAGCAATCTTGATATTGATTTTTTGTTTCATCTCTTTACTCTTTAGATTTGGGAAAAAACTATTTGATGAAGAAGCCTTTTTTCTTTTATAGTTGGGTGATGAATAGGGCTAAAATTTCATTGGACCAGATGCTCTATTTAGTACAAGAAGAACCTGCAAGTTTTTACATAAGAGGACAAAACTTTGAAGAAAGGCGTGCTAGTTGTACTGTACCATGCACATCTAGGGACCTGGTCCCTTGAAGTTAGCTACTCATCATCAAAACTACATATTGAAATTTTCCCTTTTTTGGTGATGACAAACCAATCATACAGCTTGAGCACATCCATCACATTTAATCAGTATGATTACTACTCTGAAGATGAATGTTCCCCCTATCATCATGCTTCAACCATTATGCAACACAGGGACCTGGTCCCTTATTATCATTTGCAGTAAAACACCTTATTTGCTTCCCCCTATCACTTTAACTCATGATTTCCTTAGCACATAACTTCCTTCCCCCTGCCAAAATATTTTCCCTAATTTATCAACATTCATGACATCATATACTTAATCATATGTGCATGTGATACACACTAACCTAGTACCTGGTCACTTGGTATATGTACTTAATATTCCCCTTTTTGGCATCATTAAAAGGTGAGAAGAGTAAACCAAGTGTAAATTAAGTACAAATTAGTTAACTCATAGCCACTAGGGCAACACTAACATATTAACAACTTTAGAAGTTAGAGGTAACAAATGTAACACACAAAGCAAAAATTCATTCATAATAAGAGGATAAGTATCATTGCAGTGCATACATTAAATATTCTTAGGTAAAAAACCATAGGAATCAGGAAGAATTAACAAGTGAATGACTGGGAAAAATATTTTGAAGGTGTAAGGTTAGGTTGTTGTTAATATGACTTATATCTATATTTAGTCCAAGAACCTCCTCAATTAAGATTGACACCCTCTTCTTTAGTTCATATTCTCAACTATGAGCATTTAAGTGTCACACAAGCTTTTTTTGGAGAGATATTAAATTGTCACCTAGAGCTTGCTGATTTCTTCAGCCTTGGCAACTAGGTTTAACTTTAGTTTCTCGGTTTCCTTGTTGAGCTCCCTTTGATAAAGTTTATCTAATTTGACATACTCATTTTTACCAGTATTTTCATGCCAACCATTTGAACCACAGATGCTTGGGTTCAAGAATCACAGAAAATGCCATAATGATTAAGTACTATGTCCAGCCAATACCTATAAGGCATACCATGTTTTTTGTTTTACCCAAGAACCACTTTGTGAATGTGTTATATCATCAATGTAGGTAGATTAATGATCTCAAAGAAACTACGCATTCCATCACATATAAATCAGTGATTGAGGCAATGTTTCTCTTTTGTGACCTAGGAAGAATCACTTTGTTCACAATGTCAAAAATCAATAGAAACACACTTTTGAATGAGTTTCTATTTACTGCAGCCACAGATTTCCCTTTAATCGTGGATTCATTTTCTAAGAATTCTAATCAAGGTAGCTACTTGGAGACATTTCTCACCCCATATATAGGAACTTCAAAAAATAATCCCAGTGTTTCCTCATTCAACTTTATTTTCTTTCCTTAGAACTGTTCAATCAGATTTATGCCATCTTTTTGCTAATTCTAAAGTGAAATAGAATTCTTTGACTATCTCATTAAAGATAGTGGGAATAGTTCCTTCTATGAGATATATCCAACCTTGATGTTTAACCAGCACAACAAATTCAACCATACAAGTTTCTATTAGCATATTTGAATAAAAAATCCTTCAAGTTCACACCTTTTGATTCTTCAAGATCCTATTTCTAAATTTATTGGGTACAAGCTTACTTTTATCCCTATTATTTCTTCTAGTATAATTGATCACAAATTCTCTTTTAGCTACTTTTGTCTTGTAGGGACCAGGTCCCTTAAGAATCAAGTTCTTCTCAGTAAAACTTCTTGGTCATTTTCTTAAAATTCTTGGTGTATTACTGACAATAATTTTCTTAGGATAAACTATGTTTTTCCTTGTCTATTTGTCAACAATACGATATTTACAAGACCTAGAGTTTCATCCTTCACAATATCATCATAAAAGTTTTGAGGATTCACGGATGAATCCTCATCAATTGGTTGAATGATGAAGGAGTTTGACTTTTGAATAGTAGAAAAATAAGGATCCTTTTTAGAAATGTTTGAGAAGGGATTTTTCACAATGTTAAGCTCAGAATCCTTATAAGGACATGAAAATAGAAGAGTTACAGCTATCGGGAAGGTTTTTTTCTTAAAAGGTCTATTTGGGATTTGGATTTTCCTCTTTGATAAGAGAATGACTGGATGCATCCAGATTTAAGGTAATAATAAGTACATGAAAGGATTTTCTAGGGGAATAATATATGATCAATTTCAAATTTTTAGGTAACTCACCTTTACTTTTAGAATAGGACAATTTTTTCTGACATAAGGATAGGAAGGATATGGATTTTTCTTGACATAACAAACAAAATTTGTACATACATGATACTAACGTGAGAAATGGGACTAGGTCCCTCTCTAGTTTGTGTGCATCTTCAACTTGGTACTTGTCACATCTGTTCACCTCCAAAGTTGTTACAATGGGTGTACACCTACAAAGGTATGGTACTGAGTTAGACCAACATGTACCTAATTTACCAAGGATACCTGCTTCCTTAACATAACAACATTTTGGAAAGGAAGTTGATCCATCTAGTAAGTCAGGTTAATTTGATCAATCCAAGATACAACTTGTTATATTCATTACACCACATCATTCCATGATTTGTTTTGGAAATAGATTTTAGGATACAATAATAGACTTGGAATTCTTCAAATGACCAGAGTTCCTTTTGAGTTGCTTTGAACTTTCCAACTGCTTTCACATCTTTCACACCTTTGTGATCTTATCTTTGGGATAGGAATGCTAAAAAAGCCATGAGATTTCTAACATAGGCTCTTGTTTTCACTCTTCTCTCCAGATGTGAAGTTAGAATGTCTAGGGATATAAGAGGATATGTTCTTTCAGTTTGATCCTTTATAAAGAATTCCACTAGGACCAAGTCCCTATGAAATCTTGACAAGACACTTCTTGGAATTCCTTTATTTGAATTGATGTTTTTGATTGAGATTTTGGATCATCATTAATTATTTTATTATGAATTATTACAATCTTTACCATTACCATCAACTTCATACAATTTTTTACCCTTTTTACCTATTCACATAAGGCACCTTCACCTTTAAGTGTCCAAGGAAAGAGAATATGACCAGACCTTTCATTCATAACCTTGAGGAATTACATAAAAAGAAGATTTTTCTAATTGAAAACACTTTCTCCCTCCTACAATTACAATCATTTGTTAGACGTGGCAACCCATTTAAGTTTGAGTTCCCAGTAGGAGGACTGAGGTATGATTAAATCCTTCTTATCCCATCTAGGTAGAGAGGTCCTTTTCATATTTTTTTGATGCTTGAAACTAATATAACGTTCATTCCCATGTTTAATATATCCGAAACCATTCATTCGAGCTCTAATCTAGCTCTATCGGTTTTACTTTATGTGCCCATCACTTCCGCAATGAGTACATAGAGACTTGTGGACCTTGTATTTAGCATCATAAGTAACCTTTCCTTGAGACCCACGAAGTTGGGTTCCTTCTTGATAACCAAGAACCATCCCATCAGTAACACCTTGACTAGTTAAGTTAAAAATCTAAGTCGATGAAGTCTATTATAGGGATTTTTGAAGTTCTTCCCTCAAATGGACCAGGTCCCCTTCCCACTACTCATTATTCTAAAGAGCATACATAAGATGCTTTGGGGAATCCTCTAATTTTTCTTCAAGATCAACCTGAAATTTGATGTTTCTTTCTTTCTTTTACTCTAAGAAGCATCTACTTTCTCCAGTTGACTCGCTACGATCAAATTTTCAAATTTGAGCTTAGCAACTTGTTGCTCAGTTTCATATCTATAGAGAGTCAAAGCTATCTATTCCAGATCCTGATCTTCTATCCTTCCTTCTAAAGCATTATTTTTCTCTTTATCACGGACACTACTTGTTTTCTCCAATTCAATAACTTAGCATAAATTTTCATAGTTCAGCTTTTCAACTAGCTCCTTAGTTTTATATATCTGGAGGGTTAGGGATACCAACTCAAGCACTTGACTTTCTACATTTTCTTCCAGGGCATTGTTTTCATTAGTCAGTTCACACATGGAATCAATCAACATATTGGCAAGCCTTTTTATTTTTCTAGAACAGTATTTCTCTAAGTTTTCTTTAATGTCAGAAAGTCTTACCTTATTTTTTTTATTCATCTTTAGTGTTTGGCATAAAATTAAATATGGAATCAAAGTTCAATTTATCATCCTCCACCGCCTGTATGGAAACATCTTCCTATTTCCCATATTTCTCAGATTTACAAGAGAAATCTCCCTATATATCTAGAGCTTGCCTTACTACATAATTAGTTGCAGCCTTTTTGCTTAATTTTACAGGGACGTGGTCCCTGTTCTTTCCATTGTCACCACCAGTCTTGAGATTTTCCTAATAGTCTAATTTATGCATTGGAAAATCATTAATGAATTGCTCATGAATTCTACATCCATGACAAACCTCCACAGTTCCTCCCTTTTTGTTGTTGCTTCCACTTCATTGAAACTGACCACTTTTCTTCATATATTTCACAATTCTTTTTATCAAGTAAATAACATCAATGTCTTCTTCATTAGAGTCTTATTTTAGTGCCCTCAGTACCAGAGATTTTCCCCTATTCCTTCTTTCATTTCATGTTCTTGCTGCTTTTTGAGTTCATAAGTCTTTAAATATGCAATAAGCTCAACGATTATGAGTGTTTTCATGTTCCATGCCTCAGTAATAGCTCTACTTTTATTTCCTAGGATTTTGAAAGAACTCCAAGAATCTTCCTCACTTTCTTATACAATGGAATCACTTCTCCCAGGCAGTGTAGCTTATTTATGATAGAAGTGAATCTTGTGTGCATTTCCTATATTGTCTCTCCTTCTTTCTGGGTGAAGGTATCATACTAGGTATTCAGCATGTCAACTTTTAAATCCTTCCCATTGTAGTTCCCTCATGAGCTATTTTCAATTAGTCCCAGATTTTTTCAACATTTTAACATTTAGAAATCATGTTGCATTCATCAGTCCCTATACAACAAACTAGAAATTTCTAGGCCTTTTAATTCTTTTAAACTTTCTTTATATCCTCATCATTGTACTCCCTGCTGCTTTTGACAACCATTCTTGTCACTTCTCCTTCTTTAAATTCTCTAATTGGAACACGAGTCTCATAAAGAATTATGTCCATAAGTTCACTAGACTCAGCCATGATAAAGTCAAACATCTTTGTTTTCCACAATCCCATAGTACTATCCATTAAATCTAGGTGGTCTAGTGGTTGATTTCCCTTCTTCTAGATTAGGCGGAGCATCTATTCTACCCAAGACAATGTAGGTGTTAATATTTTAGAGTGAAACAGCTCTCATACCAATTGCTGAACCCTTGGGGGTTGCACCACACAATGAGAGACCAGCTCCCTCAAAGTCAATCATAGGCAATCAAATAATAGACTACAAGAAAACTAAATTTTGTTTAGGAAAGAAACAATACAAAAGATTTAACATGGAGAACTCCTTGCACAAGGAAGGAAAAAACATAGCTTGTCCTCACAAGCACCATTGAAATCTACTATAATCAATCTCTTGGTTACAGACTCGATTTAAGCCTAACTCTCTTTTCATTTGTAATAACTTTACTACAAGATCATCTTGGAAACTCTCCAAGGACACTCTATAATAATTAACTCTAATCAGTATCAAACTTAGGAAACTCTATCTAATCATACTCGAGCAATGAAAAAAAAAGATATTACTCTAATAGCATCAGTAATTTTTTTACAAATCAGCACGCAAGAACACTCATTCACTCTTGAAGCATACTACAAAGTTAATAACATGAGCAATGCTTGAGCAATATTGAAATAGAGTATTTTTTTTGCCTGTCTTCATTCCTTAGATTTATGAAAAAACTATTTGATGACGAAGCCTTTTTCCCTTTTATAGATAGGTGATGAATAAGGCTGAAATCTCATTGTACTAGGTGTCTTATTAAGTACAAGAAGCAACTACAAGTTTGTTACATAAAAGGAGAAAATTGTGTAGACATGTGTCCAGCTGTAGTATACCATACACATCTAAGGACCTGGTCCTTTGAAGTTAGATGCTTATCATCAAATATACATATAGTAGATGTCATACAACCAATATGATGAATTATATCATAGAAATATTTGGACTCAACCCGATCATCATATGTCAGATCTCCCTGGGTTACTGAATAAATAACATAATAATCATTTGGACTGAACCCAAAATATGTCATATATATTATTATCAACATCTGGACTTGAACTAATATATATATCATCATATCTTCATTAATATCCAAACTCAAATTGGTAATCATATATCAATATATCATCATAATTAGCAGAAGTTGAATGAAAATCTATATACATATATATATGAATATATATATCATAATCAATATCGTAATAGTAATCAAAATCATATTCATCAGGTCCTTCTTTATTTTGAATTAACTCCCAATACCAAACTATTATGACTATGAAGCATATAGTCTCATCAAGCCAGTAATAAGGATTTAAAGATAAATAGCAAATCTAGCAAAACCAAATCGAGTCTTGGCCTTAGGCGGGTCGAAGCCCACTTTTAAACCCTAAATTTCCATTATAAGGCATAATCTACCCTGAACTACGATAAGGTATCTAAATCAACTTTTAGATGTCAAACAAGTCTTAACTATCCCTAAGATAGAAATTCTAGCAATGATCTAAGCAACTAAGCTAAATCACCAAAATTACTATTTCTTAATAGCCTAGAAGGTCTAACTAACCTAAGAATTATCAATTGAGCATCAATACCTAAAAACCATCCCAAATTTAACATAATATCATAAACGTACAATGACATAGCTCATTTTTAAGGGGAAAAACCTAGACAACCTGGACACTGAAAAAAGATAAAAAAATCCACTAAATCACCAACTTTCCCTCTTGAGAAACTTCCAAAAGATTCAAAGCTATCAAAATCACAATCACTTATTAACACGAGAATAATGATACCCATATTTGACCAGTGTGCTTCATCCAAAATTACTTAAAGTCCCATGTAGGTCCGAATTATCAAATTTGCATTTTTGAATCCAACCTAATATTTCCTCATGCTCAAGGAGTAATTTCTCTAAAGAATGGGTAAACTCCGAGCTATAATGGTGATAAAATGAAACCACAAATATTTATGGATTTTAGGGAAGAAATGGGGAAATCAACCATGAAATTAGGGATATCATACCTCAAATTTGAAAAAATCACATAAATAATCATTAATCAAGCTCCCCAAATAACCCACCAAGTCTTATCAAAAGTTTTCTCAATATTTAGGATTTTAGTCTCAAAAGAATGGATGAAGGAATGGGCAAAACGACCTAAAATGGAGATATTTATACCCATCCCTGTAAATCGGGTATCGCTATCACGACTTAATTGTTGTTATTGCTAATTATAGGGGTGACACAAGTGAGTCATTATCATAACCAAGGATCCGTGATTTCTAATTCTTGTCACCTATAAAAGGTGTCATGATCGCACCTTTTTGGATCGGTATTAGTGATTCCAAAAACACAACTACGTGACTTGGCAATTTCCAAGTCTTCGAAACCCCTCAGGATTCATCTAAAATCCCATACACAAAAATGTAATATTATACCATAAAAAATTTGATGTTCCATAATCACTAGTGCATTAAATATTTTTGTCTAAGGTTGTTTCAACTTAAAATGGGTCCTACACCTATATTCCTTTATCTTAACTTTCTGACCAATAGGTTTAAATGAGATAGAGTGACTCGGGAACTGAACCAAGAGTCATCCTAACTTAAAATCAATATTCTAATGATTTTGGAACTATTAGAATTTACATACGAGGACATTTCACTGACGTTTTGCACGATAGCCAATTTGAACTAGTAAAGACTTCAAAATAGGGAATTGGCTTTAAAAATGAAACGAACTATTTGGTAATCAAATTTTTTGTTCCATCAAGTTCTAATTGACTTACGATAGCTATAGGAAAGCTCTAACAGTGAAAATAAGTACAAATATGGAAAATTACCAAGGGGGTCATTTCAATATCAACTACTAAAAGAACTTTCATTCGCAAAAGTTAAGGATTAAGATGTAACTATGTAATGAACCTTCATGTTATTTTTCATATTTTTACTTATTTTGTCGTTAGAGATTTTCTAGAGTTTTCGTAAGCATATTATGACTTACTGGAACTGACAATTTAGTTATCGAGCTGTTCATTTGTTTTTTTGAGCCAATTCTCTATTTAGAAATATTCTCTAGTTCTAAATAGCCTCTGGGAAAAAAATCAGTAAAAAAATCTTGTATGAAAATTTTGGCTACACCAATAACTCCATAATATCATCTATAGGCTAGGTGGATGTTTCGTATCGGTCTCGATACACCCGAGCTCATTTTAACCTATTGGTCAGAAGTTGGAGAAATTTGAAATTTAGATGTGCCACCTATCATTTATCTAAATGACCTTGAATGGAAATTTTGAGTGCTCCATTACATCCAAAATGTCAATTTTTTTATGTTACATAGTTTGTTTGTGTATAGGGGATTCCGAATAAATCCTGAGGGCATGATGGAAATTTTCTAAGTTTTTAGCTACTTTATGGTGTGCCGGCGATAGCCACTCATGGCTGCGATGATGGCTCCTCATGAAAAGGAGGTAGTGCAATTGACAAGGGCCTCTCGCAATCGCGATAAACCCCAATAGTCGGGAGGTAGTGCGGTCCCACCCTATTGGTCGTGATAGCAAGTCGATGCCTTGGACTGGGTATAAATTATACTTATTTCCATGATTTTGGACATTTTACATCTTCCTCCTTGAGAACTAAGCCCTAAAATAGTATGCTATCATAAAATTAAAACTGGTGGGTGCTTGGGAAGCTAGATAAACAACTATTTTATTTATTTATTCTCTTAAGGATTTAAGGTAAGAATTCTCTTGATTTATGGTTGAATTTATCGATTAATTGCTCAATATCCCAAAACCTTTAGGGCTTTATACTAGCCCCAAATTATTTTGTTTAACCTTTTTATGAGGGTAATTATACCTTGAGCTTGATATCATATTGGGTTGGATTCAAAAACATGATTTTTGCAAGCGAGGCCCAAAAGAGGTTTTTGAGGTAACATTTGGACTGAAGCACAATGGTGCACTATCGGTATTGATATTCTCATATTTATGAGTAGAATATTTTTTTGATAGCTTGGCATTTTAATGAGGCTTATTGGATGGAAAAAACAAAGGTTTAAAGGTTCGTTGATCTTTCTTTGACATAGAGGTAGGCTAGGTTTAAACCCTTGTTAGATTGAGCTACTTCATAATATATTTATGATATTGTGTTGGATTTTGGATGTGTTTTAGTTATTAGTTGATTGAATGAATGATTTGGGTTTTGTTGGGAGGTTTAGACTATTTGGATATTCTAAGCTTGAAACACTTAGCTTGTTCACTTGTACTTTAAGTGAATAAAACTCCATTCCTCATGTTTAGCATGCAAACATTTTACATTACTCTAATTGGTAATAATTGATTTAGTCATTAATGTTTTAGGTAAATTAACTATCTAAGAGCTAATTAAGGCTTGTTTGACATCTAAAATTGGATTTAGATACCTTAAGCCTACTTTAGGTAGAAATTTTCCTAAAATGGAACTCAAGGATTTAGAAGTGGAAACTTAACCCACTTTAGGCTATGACATATGTTAGTTTGGGTGAACCTTTTAACTATTTCGGCACGTAGGAATGTGTATTGAGGTAATGGTGATGAATCTTGATACTTGATGGTTATGTGGGCAAATATGAGGATTGAAACCTCTTGATCATGCGATTGGTTATGCTATTGATGATATAAATTATGATGATGATAATATATTATATTATAACCGATTCAAGTTCAGGTATTCCTTATATTATGAATGATTTAATTTTGAGTATTTCTTATATTATGACTGGTTCAATTATGGGTATTGATTATATTATGATCAGTTTAATTTTCGATGTTGCTTATATTATGACTGGTTCAATTCTGGATGTTGACTATATATATATTACTTGTTTGAGTCTGGATATTTACTATGACACGATGAAATGATAAAGTGACGTATGATTTGTATGGAATAACTAGTGAATAAATGATGCTTAGTGGATAATTGGTGTCTAATTGATAATTTGTGAACTATGGAGTGATGTTGGAAAATTGCTATGTGATGGCATAGTGCCGAATGACAAAAATTGTGGAACGATGGTTAAATAATGATAATGGATAGTTTTAAATGATTTATACTTAGACTATTCTATTTTTAAGTGTACTCTCCAGTCGTATGGGAGGCTTTTATTAGTTCTTTCTTCTATACCAATTGGCATAAGGAAGAAAATTTTGTAGTTAGGTATGCTTGTTCTTGAGTCTTTACATTATGTTATCATTAGTCTTAATTTATGCACTTTTTATGTACAGTGATGATAGAGATGATTCAGTTTCAATTCTATAACTTGACTTAGTTATGTTATCTTGCACTTTATCAATCTTATATCATGACTTAGCTTAGTCAGTTGCTGATTCTTACTGACTACCTATTATTTTGGAACTCATACTGAACTTTTATACCATTTTGGTGCAGATTTAGTACTAGTTTCTATCGTTGAGTACCTATTGAGCTCTTGGAGTGTGAGTCGCCCAATTTCTTCTATTTTTATTATTCAATCTTTTTTTCAAGATAGATGTATTGACTATTCTAAATAGTTGGATTATATTTTATGAATAATAGATGCTCTTGAATAGGATTTACCATGTCGTGGGATTGGTATATCGTATTGTCTATTTAATCTATTTAGATCACTTGGTTTGATTATAAATTGTGTTCTTGAATTTGGCCTATGTTGGCTATTTCCTACTGAATTAACCTATTGTATTAGCTCTGGTTATGATTTGGTTTACCTACTGGTGGGATTTAGTAGGTGTCATCATGACTCATAAATTGGGTTATGACAAATTAATATCAGAACATAGGTTTCATCAATATTGCTCATTTAAGAGAAAGTGTCTAGTAGAGTCCTATGAATCAGAATGATGACATTTAATTCCTATCATCAGGAGGCCATGGGAAATTCTTAGGAGTTCAGCATCTCATTCACTCAATTCGTGATAAGACACAGATGGCTAAGACATGTGTTACCGCTACACAAGACGGGGGTACCAAGCATAGGGATCCTACTCCTATTTGTGGATGACCTAACGGTCATGGAATGTAGCAATATGTGTTCCTATTAGAGGCCAGTATAGGTTGCCTTCCCTAGACCCCATTCCTGCTCTTGACCCATAGATTTTTACAAAACATCTAGAGGTGGGATAGGGACCAGCCCAAGATGTAATAGGGTTTATTTCTTCTTTGGTGCTTAAAGATTAATTGGTTTAGCTTTTGGTTTTAGTTGGTGGTACAGAGTCTGATGGTGTACAGTCTACTGATTAGAGTTGTACTAAGCAGGGGTGTAGCCTATAATTATAGCTCCAAGGGTTGAGGTCCCAGCTGCACCAATAGTTACTCAGTCGCTATTTGCTCAGTTAGTTGTTTCCTAACTAGTTATGTATTTAAAGAAGTAGAAGATATTGGGTAGATTCTTAAGATTGGCTCTGCCTAGATTTTCTGGTGCTTCCAGCGAGGATGCATATGAGTTTCGTAGTGCTTCGATAATTTAGGACTAATTGAGACTCATGATGTGCATTACATAATATTTCAATTGGACTTGTCTGTTCATCATTGGTGAGAGGTAATATGTATTCTAGACAAGATAGATCTCCTCCTTTGTTTTGGACTCCATTCTCTGAGATATTCATGGAGAAGTATATGTCCCACAACCTTAAACATTATTTGAGAGATTAGTTTTCTAGATTAGAGTAGGTCTCTATGATAGTTCAGAGTATGAGGCTTGTTTTCACGTATTGGCTAGGTATACAAATTCTATTCTAGATATTGAGTATAAGTGAGTTCGTTGCTTTGGTAGAGGGTTGAGACTTCCTAATTATATGTCAACTCAGAGTTTAGTTCATCTGGGTAGGTCTTTTGCAGATGTTTTAGATCATGCTAGGGTGATAGAGGAGATGCGTTGTGAGGCCGAAAGGGGCAATGATAAGAGGCCTAGATTACAAGGTAGTTTCAATACAAGTCATAATAGTTCTCGATTTAGAGATAGTATTTCATAAGGTGGGTCTTTTGCATGTCCTTTCTATCATCTTCAATATTAGTCTAGTAGACTATTTTAGGCAGCTCTTCAGATTACTAACGAAGGTCAGTCTAGAGCTAGTGATTGCCCTAGTCAGGGTAGTGGTCTATCTTTGAAGGGTCCATCTTCTTGTATTCTAGGTGTGGTGGTTACTTGGGGTAAGGCAGATCAGTTGGTTCTGATTCAACTTTAGGGGCATGTCTTTACCATAGGTCTTTTGATCATTTAGTGCATGAGTGCCCCAGTCGTAGGGTGATTGTTGTTTCAACAAAAGTGCTTCCTATATTAGAGGAGTTAATCCATTAGGTAAATGTGGTTTTTATGATTGTAGGGGTAGTTCCTAGGTACTCAAGGAGGTTCTCAGTAAGGCAGGATAAGAGGTCGGTCAGGTGCCCATCAAAGTGACAGGCGAGGTCAGTTTTATGCAGTACCTGCTAGAATCAAGGATGAGACTTTGGAAGTTGTTTATACAAGTACAATTTTAGTGTGCCTCAAGTTAGCCCTTGCTTTATTTGATCTGGGATCCACTTATTCTTATATCACTGCTTATTATGCACCACAATTGGAGTTGTCTTATGATTCATTATTTATGTCATTGCACGTATCTACCCTATGGGTGATTCTTTAGCAGTGGATCAAGTATTAAGATCATGTAATATGACAATTAGAGGTATTGATACTTATACTAATCCTATCTCACTACCATATAGTCATGGATTATTTTTCCAAGATCGTTACCTTACCCATGCTTAGCGTACCCCTAGTTGTATGGCAAGGAGCAGTTAGTCGCGAGACAAAACGGATTATTTCTTATGTCCATGCTAGGAGACTTATTTTGAGGGGTTGTGAGTCTTATCTCCCATATATTTATGATGCTATTGTTGAGAGTCTATCGCTTTACTTTATTTTTATTATTTGTTAGTTTCTTTATGTGTTCCCTACCGACCTTCCTGGTATTCCCTATGTCCATAAGATTGAGTTTGATATTGATCTAGATCCTGACACCTAACCTATTCCAATGGCACCTTATTGTATGGATCCTGCCGAGCTTAAGGAGCTGAATTCTCAAATCGTAGATCTTCTTGGTAAGGGTTTTATTAGACCAATTTTTGTCTTCTTGTGGAGCTCTTGTATTGTTTCTAAATAAGAAAGATGGATCCCTGCATATGTGTATTGATTATAGGCAGCTAAATAAGGTAATGGTGAAGAACTGTTATCCTATGCCTAGTATGGATTATTTGCTTTACTAGCTTCAGGGTGCAGGCGTATTTTCTAAGATATATTTGAGATCTAGTTACTATCAGTTGAGAATTTAGGCTGAGGATGTCCCAAAGATAGCTTTTAGGACCAATTATGGTCATTATGAGTTCTTAGTGATGCCCTTTGGGTTTCTAATGGCTCGGGAACATTAATGAGTTTAATGAACCAAATATACATACCTTATTTGGATTCTTTTATGATTGTGTTCATCGACAACATCCTTGTGTATTTAAAGATAAAAAGGAGCTTGCACAATATTTATGGATCATGCTCCAGACTTTTAGAGATCATATACTCTTTGCCAAGTTCTGTATATGTGAATTTTGGCTTGAATCAGTGACATTCATTGGACATGCGGTGTCTAAGGATGGTAACTATGATAGATATAATTCGTGATTGGGATAGACCTATATCTCTAACTAAGGTTCATAGCTCCAAAGGTTTGGCTGATTATTATAGATGCTTCGTGGAGGGCTTTGCGACTATTTTAACCCCTAATAAATAGATTGACTCAGAAGGATATTCCTTTCCAATGGTCTGATAAGTGTGAGGCGAGCTATGGATAGCTTAAGCATTTTCTTACATCAGTTCCTATTTTAGCACTTCCTATTAAGGGTGAGGGATTCATCGTGTTTTGTGATACTTTTGGTATTGGTCTTGGTTGTGTATTAATACAGCAGGGTCGTGTAATTATTTATGCTTCGAGACAACTTATCTTGCATGAGCGCAACTACTCCACTCGTGATTTGGAGTTGGTGGCAGTAGTTTTTGTGCTAATAATTTAGAGGCATTATCTTTATGGATTGCATTGTGAGATTTTCACTGGTCATCACAGTCTTCAACATTTTATGACCATAACAGAGCTTAATGCTCTATAGCATCGATTGATAGAGTTGGTTATTTCTGTCTTAATCATCAAGGCAATGCAAATGTGGCCGCGGATGGCTTGAGTTTGAAGGCAATGAGTATGCATAGCTTGTCTTGTATATC
Source organism: Capsicum pubescens (assembly GCA_030864215.1). Lineage (NCBI taxonomy): Eukaryota > Viridiplantae > Streptophyta > Magnoliopsida > Solanales > Solanaceae > Capsicum > Capsicum pubescens. Next base: position 160,798,789 of record CM061549.1, on the reverse strand, counting down.
AATTTCTAAGAGACCGTTAGCATAGGACATTCATTCCTTTGCTAACCTTATGGTTTGCATTGATATTTTAGATCCTATGAGGATTTTGGCTAGTATAGAAGTGAGGTCCTCAGAATTTTAGTAGATTTGGGATCGTCAATTTAAGGATAGTAGATTTTCTTTGTGATCAGGTTTTGAGTGGTGAGTTCGAGAGGGTAACCATGGAATCAAAGGGTATATTGACATTTGATAGTTACATTTGTGTTCCGCGGATCGATGACTTGATTTAGTTGATTTTGCATGAGGCTCACAACTTTAGGTATTCTATTCACCCCGATAAAACAAAGATGTATAGAGATTTGAGGCAGCATTATTGGTGGAGTTATAAAAGAGAGATATGGTAGACTTTGTAGCTCGTTCCCTATGTTATCAATAGGTAAAGGCCGAGCATCAGCAACCTGGTGGATTGAATCAGAGATTACCCATTCCTAAGTAGAAATAAGAATGTATTACCGTGGATTTTATTAGTGATTTGACTCACACTTCATGTGGTTTGGAAGGTATTTGCATCATTATATATCCCTTGACCAAGTCAATGCACTTTATTCTGATTTAGATACCTTCATTGCTAAGAGGTTGGCTTATATCTATATTTGGGAGATAGTATGTCTGCATTTAGTGCCTATTTCTATCATCTCAAACTGTGGTTTTGTGTTCACTTAAGATTTTGGATGACTTTTCAAGAAGACTTAGGTACTCTGATAGATCATTGTACCTTCTTTCATTCATAGATAGATGGTAAGTCCAGACAGACTTTTCAAGTACTTGAGGATATGCTTCGAGCCTATGTAATAGATTTTGGAGGCCTGTGAGAGCAGTATTTGGCCTTGGAAGAGTCTCATATAACAACAACTATTATTTGAGTATTGAGATGGTGCCTTTTGAGGCTTGGTATTGTAGGATATATCGTTCTCCAATTTGATGGTTTGAGACTTTCGAGGTTAGGCGTTGTGGTACTAATATATTTCACCAGTCGTTGGATAGAGTTAGGATAGAGTGAGAGGAACCCGAAGTATGAAGAAGGCTATACTGATTGTAGGCTAGGTGCCTTGATATTTAAAGTTGGTGATCGTGTATTTCTCCGTGTAATTCCCATGAAGTGTGTGCTGATGTTCGGGAAGAAGGACAAGCTCAGTCCTAGATAAATTTAACCTCTTGAGATTTTTTGCGTCGTTGGTGTGGTAGATTATGAATTAGCTCTTCCTCTAAATTTTTCTATTGTTCATACAGTTTTTGATGTCTCTATATTGCAGTGATATATTTTTAATCCGTCTCATGTGCTTAGATGGGACTCAGTCCAATTGGATGATTGTTTAACCTTTATAACGGAGCCTCTGCTCATTTTGGATAGTGATATTAGGCGAATACTCTCTAGATAGATTCATGTAGTTAAGGCTCAGTGGAGACACCGCAGTGGAAAAGGCCACTTGGAAGATCGAGAGTGGAGACACCGCCAGTATTCTCACATGTTCGAAACTTTGGGTACATCCTAATCCTTAACTTTTGATGATGAAAATTTCTTTAGTAGTTGATATTATAATCACCGTTCAGGTCATTTACCATATTTCGGGTTATTTTTGTCATTAGAGATTTTCCATGGTTGCTCCAAGACATTATGACTTTCTGAGACTATTAGTTTGGTTATCAGGTAGTTTTTTTGGTTTTTAAAGACAATTCCCTGTTTAGAAGTCTTCATTGGTTCCAAATGTCCACCGAGTGAAAAAATTAATAAAATGATCTCGTATGCATATTTTGACTGCGCCAGCAACTCTAGAATATCAATATTACTCTAGGTGAACCTTTGATTCAGGTCTCGATGCTCCCAAGCTCATTTCAACCTATTCATTAAAAGTTGGAGAAATTATAAATTTAGGTGTGGGACCTATATTTGGTCAAAACTACCTCAGATGGAAACTCCGAGTGTTACATCATATTTGGGACGTAGAATTTGGTGTGGCTACATAGTTTATTTGAGTTTAGGGGATTCTGAATGAATCCATAGGGCATGAGGTAAACTTAGAAATTTTCCAAAGTTTTAGCTATTATCTGGTGTGCTGGCACTCGCAAGCCAAGGTCACGATCGCGACTCCTCACAGAGTGTAGGTAGTGGAGGTAGTTCCATCGCCAAGGTCCTATCACAATCATGACAAACCCTGATAGCGACTGCCGAGATACTGAACTAGGTATAAATTGAGCCCATTTCCATGCTCTTGGACATTATCCATCTCCCCCCTTGAGAATTAAGCCCTAAAATAGTGTGTTTGCATAAAATTAAAGCTTATGGATTCTTCTAGGCTAGATTAACATCAATTTCTTTATACTCTTACAAATTTATGGTGAGAATCCTCTGTATTCATAGTTCAATTTCTTTAATAAATGCTCAAAACCCCAAAACCTTTAGGGCTTGATTTTATCCCCAAATTTTCTTAGTTTCGGTAATGTGATTTTCGCAAGCGGGACCCAAATAAGGTTTTCGAGGTGATTTGTAAATCCAAAACACAATGGTGAAATATAGGGATCAATATTCTCGTATTAATGAGTAGAATGTTTTTTTTATTTCTTCGTATCTGTAGGAGGCTTCTCAAAAGGTAAAAGCAAAGGTTTAGTGGTTCGTTGAGCTTTCATCGGTGTAGTGGTAGGCTTGGTTTAAAACCCAGTTAAATTGAGCTACTTCACAAAATATTTGTGATATTGTGTGGATTCGGGATGACTTTTAGGTGTTGATTGATGGAATGCAAGACTTGGGGATGGTTGAGATGTTTAGTCTATTTGGATATCGTATGCTTGAAACACTTAGCTTGTTCACTTATGCTTTAGGTGAATTAGATTGCATTCCACATGTTTAGCATGAGAACATCTTAGATTACTTTAATTACACATAATTGATCTAGTTATCCATTTTTTAGGTGAATTCCTTATCTAAAGTCTAACTAAGGCTTGTTTGATATCTAAATGTTGATTTAGATACCTTAAGCCTAGTTCGGGTAGAAATTTGCCTAAAATTGGACTCGATGATTAGAAGTGGATTTTTAACCCAGTTTAGACTATGACATATGTTAGCTTGGGTGAAATTTTAATCTATTTGGGCTCATAGGATTGTGTATTGAGGTAACGGTAATGAATCTTGATACATGATCATTATTTGGGTAACTGTGCGGATTGAAACCTATTGATCATGCAATTGATTATGCTATTGATGATATAACTTACAAAGGTGATTATGCATTATATTATAAATGGTTCAATTTTGGGCATTGCTTATATTATGACCGGTTCAATTTTGGGTATTGATTATAATATGACCGATTTAATTTCGGGTATTGCTTATATTATGACCGGTTCAATTTCGTGTATTGATTATATTATGAATGGTTTGATTTTGGAAATTGTTTATATTATGACTGTTTCTATTCTGAGTATTGACTCTATATGTTACTGGTTCGAGTCCTGATATTTACTATGACATGATGAAACAATAAAGTGTTGTATAATTGGCAAGGAATGACTATTGAATAAATGATGATTAGTGGACAATTGGTGGTTGTGAACTATGGAATGATGTTGGCTAATTTCTAGGTGATAGCATAATGCCAAATGACAAAAATTGTGGAATAATTGTTAATGATGTTGATGGCTAGTTGTAAATGACTCATATTTAGACTATTCTCCTCTTGAGTGTACTCTTCGGTTGTATTGGAGGCTGTGACAATTTCTTCATTTTTCTGCACCAATTGGCGTATGGGAGCCAATTTTGTAGTTTTGTTTGCTTATGCTTAATTCTTTATGTTATGTTATCGTTACCATCTCGGTTTATGAATTCTTTATGTATAGTGATGATGGAGATGATTCGTGTTCAATTCTGTACCTTGACTTAGTTATGTTATCTCGCACTTTATTATTCTTATATCATGATTTAACTTACTCGGCCAATAATCCCTACTGAGAACCCATTATTTTGGTACTCATACTACATTTATGTACCTTTTTTGTACAGATTTGAGTACTAATTGCCATCGTTGATGGTTACATGTACGGTGATTGATTTCCAGATATAGGGTGAGCTCTAATAGTTCAAGTTACCCATTTCTTTCTATCTTTATTATTCAATCTTTTGATTCAAGATAGATGTATTGATTATTCTAAATACTTTGGTTGTATTTTATGAATAATAGATTCTCTTGTACTGGCTCTATCAGGTCGTGGGATTGGTATCTGGTATTGTCTATTTTATCTATTCAGAACAGTTGGTTTGATTATAGCTTGTGTTTCTTAAATTTGGCCTATGTTGGGCATTTTCTACCAAATTAACCAATTGGATAAGGTCCGAGTTATGGTTTGGCTTACCTATTTGCAGGATTTAGTAGGTGTCATCATTATTCGTAAATTGGGTCACAACAATAAGAAGTCTCAAATAGGTGATGATTCTAGGTTCGTATCTCGCTCTCGATCTCCCAAGTAGCCTCCTCCACTGAACCTTAACAACAAAATCTCCCTAGTGCACAACCGTCTGATATTACTATCCAAAATCATCACAAGATCCTCCACGAAGATCAACCACTCATCTAGATGGATTGAGTCTTTTCTAAGCCCATTAAATGGGGTAGGGATGTATCACTGCAACATAGAAACATGGAAAACCAGCAGAAAAATAGCAAAATCTAGAGGTAAGGCTAACTCATAAGCCACCTCTCCCACTGTGTGATGAATCGCTAAAGGTCGAATATACTTGGGGTTAAGGTTTCCCTTCCTCCCGAACCTCATCATACCTTTTATAAGTGATACATAGAAGAATAACTGATCACCAACTCCAAATATCAAGGCATGAAGCCTACGGCCTGCATAATCCTTCTTCCCACTCTGAGCTGCTCTCAGCCTAACCCAAATAAGACTAACTCTATCTAACGACTCTAAACCAAGTCAGTACCACGGGGTCTAATCTCAGAAGTATCAAACCTTCCAATTGGGGAATGACATCGCCTACCATCAAAAGCCTCAAAATGTCCCTTCTCAATACTCAAATGATAACTGTTATTATATGCCAACTCTACCATGTCTATGTGTTGCTCTCACTGACCTCCAAAATCAATAATACAGGCTCGAAGCATATACCCAAGGATATGAATAGTCTACTCCGACTAGCCATCGGTCTATGGATAAAAGGATATACTAAGATCCACCTGTGTTCCCAACTCCACCTAAAAAGCTCTCCAAAAGATAGAAGTAAACACGGAACCCCTATTTGAAATGGTCGATATCGGCATGCCATTCAAACCAACTATCTCACTAACATATGATCCTGTTGTATGGGAGGCAGCGATAAGTTCTTTACTTTTCTTCACCAATTGGTATATGGGATCCGATTTTGTAGTTATCAAACCTGAATCATCTCCTTCATCTTCTTAACTAGTTGCCTCAGTTTATCATTCCTCGTGCGGTGATTGATTTTCGGAGATTTGGTGAGATCTTGGAGTTCGAGTTTCCCATTTCCTTCTATGTTTATTATTCAGTCTTTTGTTTTAAGACAGATGTATTAACTATTGTAAATACAGGGTTGTATTTTATAGATACGAGATGCACTCGTAAAGGATCTACCAGGTCATGGGATTGGTATCTTGTATTGTCTATTTTATCTATTTAGAACACTTGGTTTGATTATAACTTATGTTTCTTGAATTTGTCCTATGTTGGGAATTTCCTATCGAATTAACCAATTGTGTTAGCTCTGATTTATGGTTTATCTTACCTACAATCGAGATTTAGTAGGTGTGAACATGACTGATAAATAGATTCGTGATAACTTGTTGTCTAGAATAGGTAAGGATACTAGGTTTGCATCTCTCTCTCGATCTCCTAAATAGCCTCCTCCACTGGGAGGTGCCTTCACTGAACCTTTACGACAGGAATCTCCCTAGTACTAAACCACCTGACATCACAAGAAAAAATGAGCAAAGGCTCCTACACAAAGATCAATAGCTCATTTAGCTTACTAAGTCCGATCTAAGCCCATGAGATGGATCAGGAATGTATCGCCACAACATAGAAACAATGAAAATTGTATGACAAATAGTAAAATATTGATGTAAGACTAACTTATAAACCACCTCACCCACTGTGCGAAGAATCTCAGAAGGTCCAGTATACCTGGGGATGAGCTTGCCCTTCATCTCGAACTGTATCATACCTTTAATGGGTGACACACGTAGGAATACCTAATCACCAACTCAAAATCGCAAGGCACTAAGCATATAGTCTGTATAAGCCTTCTACCTACTCTAAGCTACTCTTAACCTATCCTGAATCACCCTAAATCTATCCAACGACTCCTGAAGCAAGTCTGTACCATAGGGTATAATCTTGAAAGTCTCAAACTATGCAATCGGGGAATTACATCGCTTACAATACAAAGCCTCAAAAGGTTCCATCAAAATACTCGAATGATAACTGTTATTACATGCAAACACTAACAAGGCTATGTGTTGCTCCCACTGACCTCCAAAATCCATAATACAGGCTCAAAGAATATCCTTGAGGGCCTGAATATTCCGGTTTGACTGAACATCGTTATATTGATGAAAGGTTGTTCAAAGATCCACCTATGTACCCAACTCCACCTGAAACTCTCTCCAAAAACTAAAAGTAAAAGTGGAACCCCGGTCTGAAATGATAGTTATAGGCACTCCATAAAAATAGACTATCTCACTAACATAGATACGGATTAATCTTTCAACACTGAAAGACATCAAAATAGGAATAAAATATGTTGACTTGGTCAACTGATCTACAATGAACCAAATACCATCGGAACAATGAGAGGTATGAGGTAAACCACTAACAAAGTTCATGGTAATCTTCTCCCACTTCCACTCGGGAATGGTCAACCTCGAAATCTAATATTCTAGTCAATATTGCTTGGCCTTTACCTACTAATAACATAGTAAAGGAGATACAATGTCCGCCAAATTTCATTTCATGCCACTCCATGAATAGAGTTACCTCAAATATCCGTACATCTTAGTTGTTCCTAGATGAATAGAATATCTAGAGATGTGAGCCTAATGCAAAATCAATCGAATTAAATCATCAACTTTAGGAATACAATTACGACGATAAAATCTTAAAAACCACTCAGAATCAATGGTATCCCTCTTGGACTCATCAATCAACACATGATCATAAAGGATGCAAAGCCTACTGTCCTAAAACTGACGTACCTGAATAAGCTCAAATAGCGATGACCTCGCCACAACAATAGAACAAAATCTCCAAGGGTCTAAAATATAAAGCTGCACCATCATGTTGGATAAGCACTGGATGTCCCTTTCCAACAACATCTAAGAAACTAAAATACAAACCACGCTATCCATGCTCACAACCTTCCGACTCAAGTTATTTTCTACAACATTTTTATTTCTTGGATGATACAAGAAAGAGATATCATAATCCTTAAGCCACTCCATCCATATACATTACCTAGCATTAAGCTCTCTATGGTTCATAAAATATTGAAGATTACGATGATCTGTGAAAATCTCATAATACACCCCATAAAGATAATGCCTAAAAAATTTAAGTGCAAAAACTTTCACCACCAACTTCTAATAAATGGGGTAGTGGCGCTCCTGCACCTTAAGCTGGATCAAAGAAAAATAAATAACATGATCTTTCTGTATCAATATGCAACCTAAACAAACACTAGAAGAATCACAATACATAGTGAATCTCTCATCCTTAATAGGAAGAGACAAAATAGGAGACAAATTAAAAAACTCATTGAGCTTACTAATGCTAGACTCACACTCCTCGAACCATAAAAAAGGAACCTCATTTCGATTCAATCTAGACATAGGAGCTGATACAGTAGCAAAACCCTCAGTGAATCATCTATAATAACCAGCCAAATAGATAAATCTATGAACCGTAATTGAAGATATAGTCCCTGTCCAAACACGAATAGCCTCAATTTTCTTTGGGTTTACCATAATTCCATCCTTACACACCATATACCAAAGGAATGTCACTATTTTAAGCACAAAAAACCTTTAGACAATCTAGAAAACAACATATGACCTCTCAAAGACTAGAGCACAACCCTTAAATATTGTAAGTTCTACTTTCTACTCCTCAAATACACAAGGATGTCATTGATGACCACTATCACAAAAGAATCCAAATAAGTCCTGAACACGTGGTTCATAAAATCCATAAACATGGTTGGTGAATTAGTCTACCCAAAAGACATCACTAGGAACTCATAATGACTATATTAGGTCTTAAAAGTTGTCTTTGGAATATCCTTGGACCGAATCATCAACTGATGGAAATGAGACCTCAAATCAATATTAGAAAACACTACTGCACCTTAAAGCTTTTCCAACAATTTATCAATGGTAGCCATAGAATAATGGTTCTTCACTATCACCTTATTAAGATTCATATAATCAATACACATTTGAATGGATCCATATTTATTCTTTACAAACAACAAAAGATCTCCCCAAGAAGATACACTAGATTTAATAAAACCCTTACAAAGAAGATTTTGAATCTGAGAATTCGACTCTTTAAACACGAAAAATCACATATGGTAAGGTGATATAGAAATAGGTCGGGTGCTAGGCTAATGATCAATAACTAACTCAATATCATGGGAATGAGGTATGCCAGGAAAATTGGGTGAGAAAATATAAGAATACTCACGAACTACAAAATAGAATCAAGTGACTAACTCTCCATACTAACACCATAATTATAAAAGAGATAATAATTTAAACCTTTGGAAATAAGTCTCCTATCACAAATAAAAGAAATAATCCCCGTCGGCTCATAGTTATCAGCTCCATGCCACATGACTAGGGGTTTGCTAGGCATGGCTATGGTAACTTTCTTGGAAAAACAATCCATGTTCACATGATAATGTGATAACCAGTCCATTCCTAGAATCACTTCAAAATCCTCCATATCGAATATAATGAGATGAGCATGAGAATCAATATCTCTAACAGTCACAAAACATAATCTAAAAACCCAATCCACTACTAATAAATCACCCATAGGAGTAGATACACGTAATAGAATAGATAAAATATCCTAGGATAACTCTAATCATAGAGCATAATAAGCAAAGACATAAGAATAAGTAGATCCTAGATCAAATAAAGAAAAGTCCGACTAAAGACACACTAGAATTATACCTGTGTCAATAACATTAAAGACTTACCCTAGGGTCTAGTAGGTACTTTATACAACTGACCACGCTTGTCTCTTAGCTAGGATCCTGATCAATATCCTATACTACCTGCTTGAGAACTACCTCGATCACCATAGAGACCACCCCTAAGACTATGCAAACCACCTATAAGTGAGGGATGAACTCCCATAATAAAAGGAACACTCTGATTCTTAGTATCAAACATAAAAGTATCATGCCTATCCAACTCATTAAAATAATCTCCATACTCTACAACCTTTATAAACTTGTACTCTAATCTCGAGAACTGATCCCTCAAACAATCCTTCAGACTGTGAGGCATGTACTTCTCTAATAAAATCTCTTAGAACTTAGTCCATGGGAGATGATCTAGCTAGCCTGGAATCAGGATGACCTCTACACTAATGTCGAGCTTCTAAGTCCAATTTAAAGATAGTCTAAATCATACCATGACGATAAAGTAGGCAAATATTAAAGAGCCTATCCTCAAAAGCAATCAGAAACTCATATGCATCCTTGCTAGATGCACTAGAAAATCTAGGCAGAGTGAATCTCAAGAATCTACCCAACATCCTTTGTTCCTCAGCAAACATAGCATACTGGGAAACTACTAGTTGGATAGCTAGCGATATAAGAGGAACCTCAAATCTTGGATCCTCAGTACCACTTTGATCTGCAGACCATGCACAATATGATGGGCATCGCCAACCAATCCCAAAAGCTGAACCAAAGAATCCAGAGCAATGAACAAAAAATAAACCCAAGTGGAGCCTAGACTTATCCCTTGACCACTGCTAGTTGGGGCAGAATAATCTCTGTCTCTGAAGTAGGAATAGGGTCTAGAGGAGGCCCCTATCCTAGACCATTATTAGGCACACATCTCTAGGATGTCCATGACCTCTAGGTCTTCTACCAATGGTGAATAGATCTCTAGGCTCGATCTCAAAGACCTCATCTCGTGTAGTGATAGCATAAATACTAGCCATCTATGAGAGAGTGAAGACAAAGACATGCCTTAAAAACCAACTCAGACACTTAGCACGAAATAAGTAAAAGAAGTGAAGAACTCTTAAGGATATTCTATAACCTTTCAAAGATAAGAAATAGATGTCATCATTATGATTCAAAGGACTCTACTAGACATTTGATATTTCACCAACAATATTACTGTAACCTAGACTTTGATACTAAATTTTAATGACTCAATTCATAAGTCATGGTTGCACCTACAAAATCCTACCATTAGGTAATCCAAATCGTAACCCAGTGCTTTTCACAATGTGTTAACTTAGTGAAAAATCCTAAAAAATAGAGAGATAGACAATAAAGATAGAAATAAGCAAAGCAATAGAATATTTAAAAAGATAGCCATAATATTGAAAATAATCCCACGACCTGGTAGAGCCAGTATAAGAGATACTATAAATAAAACCCAAGTCTAAAATAGTCAATACAATCTTGTCTCAAAACCAAAGACTAGACATAGATAGATAGAAAAAATGGGGCATATCCAAATCCAAAGCTCGCCCCATATTCAGAATCTACCATGACTCAATTCTCGAATCAACGACGATAACTAATACTCGAATCTACACCAAAAAGGTAAAAAAATGTAGTATGAGTACCAAAACCATGGGTACTCAGTAGGCATCAGCCCACTAAGATAAATAATGATATAAATATAATAGAATGCAATATAACATTTCTACATCAAGGTAGAGTCAAACTTGAATCAACTCCAACATTGTTGTACATAAATAAGTAAATAATTCAAATAATAACAAAACATAAATAATCAAAAACATGCAATTCTCACTATAAAATTGACCCTCATAAGTCAATAAGTGTGATAAAGTAAATAACCTAATGTAGGACACCATAAGCTTGGAGGGTACCCACAACGATAGTATAACCCAAACAACAATTATTTACCAACTCTCAAGGTAAAACCTGAATCTATCTATATTATGCCACATTAAAACTATTCCCAATTCTATACTTGAAACCGATACCCATATCCTTAATATCAAGATCTATAATTAATATCATATGCATAAATATCATTGATCTCGTACCGCAAATATCATGACTAATATCATACCAATATCTAGACTCGATCTAATAATCATATAATTAATATCATAAGAATATTCAAAACTTGAATTGGGTACATGTCATCAATATCATTATCAACATCCAGACATGAACCGGTATGCACATCATCATATTGTTTGCATCATATGGACTCAAACTAGCATATATATATCATATCATAATCCATATCATAATAGTAATCAAAATGTAACACCCCGTAGCATTCTCAACTTAAGACCATCCTTAGTATCATGCATAGAGGACTTACAACCTGAAATATCTCTGTGTTAAAACAAAATTAGTCATATTTTGAGCCCTTATCTTAAATGATTTTCAAATTAATCTTCCCGACCTCGAGACATAGATTTTTGACTTGATTCATATTCAGGGGCGTAAAGGGGATGTCTCAGGGGAGTTTTGGATTTTTCAGATAAGGTTTGAGGCATATTTGGATTCTTAAAATAGGAGGTCATCGCGATTGCAGCATGTCCTGGTACCTATAGTGGTGGGATATTTGGCGCATCGCGGCAAGGCCCAAATTCAACTTTCAGTTACGAATTTTAAATTTGAGGGGCAGTCTCATCTTTTCCCTACAACCCCAAGTCATGAAAATAGAATATTAAAAAGTTATTAGGGAATTATATTCCCAAAATTACTTAAATTCCATCTAGAACAAAACCCTAAATCCCCTTCTAATGATAAAAAATCCATCTTTAAGTTCAAGATATCAAGAAAATGAGTCAAGATTAGAGTTCTATTCTTTGAACTAAGTAATCTAAGGTACGTGGGGTTTTTCTAAAATACATGGGAATGTTGAAATCATTTTGAGTAAGATTTAAAGTATGAAATCATATACTAACGAAGGGTTTTGAATTTACATTAACAAATATGAAAAGATGATAATGTTTTGGTCTTGAGGCCTTCCCCGAAAATTAATTTTTTCTTATATATATGTATGTATGCTGTTTGACATTGAAAGTTGAATAGAGATCATGAATACCTATAATCTTTCTATTTTTATGACATCAGTTGATTTTCATGTGTTATGAATTCATAAATTTCATATTTAAAAGCATTGCATAAACATTTTTTCACTATTGTTTAATGCTTAATATTGATTATAAACTAAAGATAGAGCATTATATTGTTTATTAATATTAACAATGATTATTGAAAGAATTAAATGGTTTGCTAAGAAGTAAATGACCACCACAAGTGTAAGAATTGAAAGAGAGATTCCTTGCATATGTTTTCTTGTACTTCGATATAAAAATTCTCTTTTACTATTTGAATGATTTGGTGGTCCAAACACTTTGTTTTGTATGAAGGGATTGTAACATGATACTATATGGCATAGACATATGACTTGCAAGTCTTGGTATGATGATACCAAAATAGATAATGCCATAACATTCTTGAAATAGAATAGAAGTCAGATTTAGTTTAGATTTTCAGAATTTGATTTCTGAATGATTTATGTTTAAAATATTAAAAATGGACTTAAGAGATATTAGGTGGTTGCCCGAAGAAGGCACAAGTTCAGAAAACTCATTGGCCGAAATCGTGTTATGCCGATACGAGTTATTATGTCCCCAACAGGGATTATACATTGGCCTAGTACCCTGTGGTGTATCAAAATCAAAAACTCCAACCTTTGCGGTAAACTTGGATTAGGGGCTTGGCTGCTAATTTAAGGGAATATTTAATATATCCTATAGAATATCAAAGTTGTAGGGTATACCACCTAGCTTAGAAGTAAAATAAAGAGTGGTTCATGTTTTCAAAAAAATGCTTCAAAGTCTTTTAAGTATGCCCATGTATTTTCATGTATTGTATGTAAAAATGTTTCATATATTTCTCTCACTTATTTATATAAATACATGTTATTTTTTATTGCTATAAGTACCAGTACATTTGTGTTGACCTCTTATATTTCCGGATTTGAGGCACAGTCCTGGGATCCCTCTAACCAGTAGATTGGTGTGTCTGAGATTTATAGTTGATGAGACTCCACTATTTTTGAAGGACATGTTATTAGACATTGTTATTTTATTTTGATTTATGGTCTAACCGGAGGCCTTTTTCTAGTTTTCAAACTGAAGAGAATCTCACATTGGTAGAGATTTCGTAGACTAGTGTCATGTATTTTGAATATTAAGAACTTCTTTTCAAATTGTTTAGTTTACTTATGAGATTGACCATATTTCTATATGATAATTTTCCACATTTCTTTATATTGTATGATCTCTGTGCATAATTGCCAGATAGAGATGGGCTCATGGGCCTTAATGGTTTGGGATCTCATCATAGCTTGGGCCTCAACTCGGGTTATGACAAACTTTGTATTAGAGCAATGTTCATGGTCCCAAAGTTTCTTCAAAATTACGTTAGATAGTATCCTATTTATGGGTGTATAGTGTGCCATACTTATAAGTAGAAGGCTACAAGGCATTTAGGGATATCTTTTTTTTTCATGATTTAGTTCATGTTATAGAGTCTGACTGTCCTCCAATTAATGATTTCCTATACTTCAAAAAGTTATCATGCCTCTTATTCTATCCAAAGAGCAGAATACCAAAGATGAGGATGTCCGCCCTACCCATGGGATGTGGACCCATAATAGATCTCGTACTCCTGAGTTTTTTACTTCTCTCGGAGTCCCTCAAACTCAAACTAGTCTACCTAGAGTTCCTTGTTATGGAGATAACCATTCTCAGACTTCCTAGAGGAAAGTCTCTAATGTTGAATTTTGATGGTCTATGCATATAGTTTCCTAGATCATAGCTTCCCATATATGTTGGTATGAAGATGTAGGGTTTGCGTCATGTTCATCTGATATCACATGGGTTTGTCAATTCATGAGACTGAACCCACTCATATTTACAGGCACAAAGGTTGAGGAGGACCCCAAAGGGTTTATTGATAAGTTGGAGAAAATTTTTAGAGTTATGCATGTGAATGAGGTTGAAGGGGTTGAGTTGGTGGCCTATCAGTTGAAGGATGTAGCCAATCTGTGGTATGATAAATAGGAGGAATCATATGGTAAAGATGTTGAGCCTTCTGTGTAGGATGAATTTGTGGAAACTTTCATAGATCATTTCTTTCCCAAGGAATGAGGGAATCAAAGGATAAGGAATTGATGAACTTACGATAAATATCAACAAGGGAAGTGTCAGTTGGGAATGTTGGTAAGTTAGACTTGTTGTTAGTCAGGACACATTCATAGAAACTATCCTTCCGTAAGTGGGAATTTTGCTGGTGTTATGTTTCAAGCGAATTATACAGACCCACCACCACCCAAGGTTACCACTTCAGCTACCGGTGATGGTCGTAACTAGTTATATCATCTATCTAAAAACCAAGATGCAAGGGCTTCGCCAGATGTTGTGATGGGGACATTGCAAATTTTCTCCCATAATATATATGTGTTGCTTGATCCAGGGTCTACCTTGTCTAATGTGGCCTCATATGTGGTCGTTAGTTTTGGTTTTGAGCCTGAAATTATTCTAAAACCTTTCTCTATTTCCACTCCTGTTGGTGACTCTATTGTGGCTAGGGGGTATAGAAACTGTATGGTTTTTGTTGGTCATTTGATACTGTGGGGGATCTTGAAGAGATGGATATGATTGAATTTGATGTTATTTTAGGGATGGATTTGCTCCATTTGTGTTATGCCATATTAGACTATAAAACTCGAAGGGTCACTTTTTATTTTCTAAATGACCCCATGATAGAGTGGGAGGGGTATTCTTAGCACCTTGGGGGGAGTTCATATCTTATTTTAGAGCCTAAAAGCTTATATTAAAGGGTTGTCAATATCATCTTATTCGGTTTTAAGACTCCAATACTGAAAGTCCTCTCCTATTTGTCCCTGTAGCTAGTGAATTCCTAGTTGTCTTTTTGAAAAATCTCTTAGGGATACCAACTGATAGGGAGATAGATTTTGGCATTGACTTATTGCTGGACACTCATCCTATTTACATCACACCATATAGAATGGCTCTTGATTAATTGAATTGACATAAAAGAATAGTTAAAAGATCTTCTTGACAAGGGCTTTATCCATCCTAGTGTTTCTCCCTGGGGTGCACCTGTACTCTTAGTGCATTAGAAAGACAAATCCCTCCGTATTTGTATAGAATACCATCATCTAAATAAGGTCACTATTAAAAATAAATACCTTCTTCCCAAAATCATTGATTTATTTGATCAACTCCAAGGAACCAAATATTTCTCTATGATAGACCTTTGTTTGGGATATCATTAGTTGAAGGTTATGGCGGCAGATATTCCCAAAACAGCTTTCTAAACGTGATATGGGTATTATGAATTCTTAGTTATGTCCTTCGGACTAACTAAGACCCTGTAGTTCTTATGGATCTAATGAATAAGGTGTTTCAATAATTTCTAGACTTGTTCGTCATAGTTTTCATTAATGACAACTTAGTTTACTCTAAGAATGAGAAGGATCATTCTAGTCACCTTTGAATCATCCTTCAGAAACTTAAAGATCATGAGTTATATGAAAAGTTTTCCAACTGTGAATTCTAGATTAGTGTTATTTCTTTCCTGGGGCACAGTATTTCTAGTGAAGGGGAATAAGGTTGACCCTCAAAATGTTGAGGCAGTGAGAAAATGGCCCAGAACCACGACTCCAATTAATATTCAGAGCTTTTTTTATTTGGCAGGGTATTATAGATGGTTTGTAGAGAGTTTTTCGTCCATAGCATCTCCACTTACTAAATTGACTAAGAAAAAAGTAAAATTCATGTGGTCTAACTCCTATGAGAATAGTTTTGAGAAACTGAATGACAAATTAACTACAGCTCCAGTTTTGACCCTTCCTAAAGGTACAGAGGGATTTGTTGTGTACTATGATGCATCTCGTGTGGGACTTGGGTTTGTGCTTATGCAACATGGTTAAGTGGTGGCCTATGCATCTAGGCAGTTGAAAGTGCATAAAAAGAATTATGCCACCCATGACTTCGATTTAGCGGTTGTAGTGTTTGCACTTAAGATCTGGCAATATTATCTTTATGGGGGGCATGTTAATATATTCACTGATCACAAAATTTTGCAGTATGTTTTCTTGCAGAAAGAGTTGAATCTCAAAAAGAGCCGGTGGTTGAAGTTGTTAAAGATTATGCTATTATCCTGTACTATCATTCAAGCAAGGCCAATATGGTGGACAATACGCTTAGCAGGTTGTCAATAGGCAGTCTTCCTCATGTTGAGGAAGGAAAGAGGGAGATGGAAAAAGATATTCACCGGCTTGCAAATCTGGGAGTTCGACTCCTTGATTTCGAAGATGGGGGAGAAATTGTTCATGAGATAGATAAATCCTCCCTGTGTGCTGAGGTCAAGTAAAAGTAGGCTGAAGATCCAATCCTGGTGCAAATTAAAAGGGATGTTGATCAACAAAAGGTTATGGCACTTGAAATTGGTGGTGATAGGATTTTGAGGTATCAAGGTAGGCTATGTGTGTCGAATACAGATGGGTTGCTAGAAAGAATTCTCAATGAAGCTCACACTTTGATGTATGTTGTTCACCCTGGCTCTACAAAAATTATCATGATCTTAAGACGATTTATTGGTGGAACAATATGAAAAATGGTATTGCTAATTTTGTTTCTATGTGTTTGAATTGTCAACAAGTCAAGGTCAAAAATATGAGGCCAGGTGGAACTTCTAAAGATATAGCTCTACCTATGTGGAAGTGGGAAATGATCAACATGGACTTTATTAGGGGGCTTCCAAAGTCCCTGAATCAATATGACTATATTTGCGTGATTGTAGATCGAATGACCAAGTCCACACATTTTTTTTCCAGTAAGGACAAATTATTCGGGGGATGACTGTATGAAATTGTACATTCGAGAGATAGTCTATTTGCATGGTGCTCCGGTGTCTATTACATTCTACAGAAGTACGCAATTTTCTTTGTAGTTTTGGCAATCTTTTCAGAGGGTTTTAGGCACCCAAGTGAACGTGAGTACCGCCTTTTACCCTCAGACTAATAGGTATGTTTAATGCACCATTTAAACCCTTTAGGATATATTGAGAGCCTGTATGATTGACTTTAAAGGTAGTTGGGTAGATCATTTGTCGTTGATAGAATTTTCCTACAACAATAGCTACCATTCCAGTTCAGGTGGCTCCTTTTGAAACACTTTATGAAAAAAGATATATGTTGCCAATTGGATGGTGTGAAGTGGGTGAAACCTAGTTTCTTGGGCCTGACCTTGTTCATCAGGTGATGGTGAAGGTCAAGATCATTAGGGAGCAACCTAAGACTGCTCAGATTCGCCAGAAGTCCTAAGAAGATATTAGAAGGAGAGATTTATAATACGAGGTTGATGATTGGGTGTTCCTAAAGTTCTCCCCTATGAAGTGAGTCATGCATTTCAGAAAGGAGGTAAACTTAGTCCTCATTATATAAGACCATATCAGATTGTGGGAAGGATAAGTCGAGTTGCCTATGAGTTAGATTTGCCCATGAGTCTAGTTTGTGTATATCAAGTATTTCATGTGTCCATGTTGAAAAAGTGCATTGGAGATCATTCCCTAGTGTTGTATGTAAAGGATATTAATGTGAAAGACTCTTGGTCATATGAAAAAAAAAACATTTCCATTTTGTATTGCCAAGATCGAAACCTGAGAAGTAAGGAGATAACTTTGGTTAAGGTGTTGTGGAAGAATCAAAAAACTGAGGTAGCTACATGGGAGTCATAATATGACATGCATACTAGCTACCCAACCCTCTTTGAGACCTTGGATGGCTACATAGAAGGTACAAACCATATACTACTCTCTTTAACTTTTCCTTAGTGTACTTGAAATCGTGCCAGTTTGTATTTTGAGCAATCATTCGGGGAGGAATTATCCCAAGAGGGGGATAATGTAACACCTTATAACATTCTTGACTTAATACTTCCCTTAGTAGCATGCATAGAGGACTTACAACCTGAAATTTCTCTAAGTGTTAAAAAGTACTTAGTCATATTTTGAGCCCTTCTCTTCAATGATTTTTAAATTGGCCTTCCCTACCCCAAGATGTAGATTTTTGAGTTGATTCATGTTCAGGGTTTAATGGTGATGTCTCGGGGGAGTTTTGGATTTTTCAAAATAGGTTTGAGGTGTGTTTGGATTCCCAAAATAGGAGGTCACTACGATTGCAGCCTGTCGCAGTGCCTATTGCAGTGGGCACACATGGCGCATCGCGGCAACGCCTGAATTCCGGTTTCAATTATGAATTTTAAATTCGAGGGGTATTCTCATCTTTTCCCTATAGCCCCAAGTCGTAAAAATAGAAGATTAAAATGTTATTAGGGCATTGTATGCCCAAATTTACACAAATTTTATCAAGAATAAAACCCTAACTCCCCTCCCAAAGATCAAGAATTCATCTTTGAGTTCAAGATTTCCAAGAAATGAGTCAAGATTCAAGTTCTATTATTCTAACTAAGTAATCTATGGTACGTGGGGTTTTCCTAAACCACATGCACATGTTGAAAGCATTTTGAGTAAAGTTTAAAGCATGAAATCATATACTTACGAAGTGTTTTTAATTGACATTAACAAATATGCATTGTGAACCCCTTTGATGATAATTTTTTGGTCTTGAGGCCTTTCCTAAAAATTAATTTTTTCTCGTATATATGTATGTATGTGGTTTGATATTGAAAGTTGAATGGAGAGCATAAATACCTATACTCCCTCTCTTGTTATGACATCACTTGATTTTCTCTTGTAATGAATTGATGAATTGCATATTTAGAAGCATGGCATAAATGTTTTTGACTATTTTTTATGGATTGATATTGATTATAAAATGATGGGAGGGTGTTTTCTTGTTTGTAAATATTAACAATGATTATTGAAAGAATTGTATGGTTTTCTATGATGTAAATGACCACCACATGTTCAACAATTGAAAGATAGAATCTCTGCATATGTTTTCATGTAGTTCAATATACAAATTCTCTCATTTTGTTTGAATGATTTGGTGGTCCAAACACTTTTTTTGAATGAAGGGATTGTAACATCATACAATATAGCTTAGATATATGACTTACAAGGCTTGGTATGACGATACCAAAATAGATAATTCCATAATAGACTCAGAACAAAATAGAAGTCAGATTTTATTCATATTTTCAGAATTTGATTTCATAAATATGCATGTACAAAATGTTAAAAATGGTCTTAAGATATTTTAGATGGTTACCCGAAGAAGGCACGAGTTAAAAAAAACTCATTGCCCGAAATCGTGTTTTTCTGATATGGGTTATTATGTCCCCAACAGGGATTATAAGCTGCCCTATAGACCTGTGGCGTATCATAATCAGAAACTTCAATCTTTGCAGAAAAATTGGGCTTGGGACTTGGCCACTGAGTTAAGGGAGGATTCTATATAGACCGTGGAATATCAGAATTGTAGGGTTTACCACCTAGCTCAGAAGTAAAATAAAGAGTGGTTTATGTTTTCAAAGAAATGCCTCAAAGTCTTTGAAGTATGCCCATGCATTTTCATGTATTGTATGTAAAAATATTTCATAGATTTCTCTCACTTATGTTATATAAATGTATGTTATTTTGGATTGCTCTACGTACCTGTACATCTGTATTGACCCCCTATATTTTAGGATTTGAGGCATTGTACTAGGGTCTCTCTAAGTAGTAGATTGGTGTGTCTGAGATTCATAGTTGGTGAGCCTCTCCTATTCTGGAAGACCTGGTTATTAGACATTGTTATTTTATTTTGATTTATGGTCCGAACGGGGGCCTTGTCCCAGTTTTCAGATAGAAGAGGATTTCACATTGGTAGAGATTTTGTAGACTGGTGTCATATGTTTTGAATGTTAAAAAATTCCTTTCGAATTGTTCAGTTGACTTATGAGATTGACCATGTTTTTGTGTGATAATTTTCTGCATTTATTTATACTGTATATTCTTTGGGCATGATTTCCAGATAGAGATGGGTGTTCGGGATGCTCGTTGCGGCTAAGGCCATGGCTCGGGTGTGACATAAAATCATAACCACCGAGTCCTTTTGTATATATAATCAACTCCCGATAACAACAATCATGACTATTAAGCATCTAGTCTCATTAACTCTTGTAATAAGCATTTTAAGATAAATAGCAAGTGTTTAAAGGTTTATAAAATGTAGATCTAGTCTTGGCCTAAGGCGTATCGAAACCCACTTCTAAACCGCAAAATTAAATTGTAAGGCATAATCTACTCAGACTAGGCTAGGGCATCAAAATCAACTTTTAGATGTTAAACAATCCTTAATCATCCCTAAGATGGAAATTCTACTAATGATCTAAGAAACTAAGCTAAAGAACCTAAATAATGATTTCGAATAGCCTAGAAGTTCCAACAAACCCATGTAGAGAAAATTTTATCACCAATACCTAAAAACCATACCAAATCTAACACAATATCATAAACATACTATGACATGGATCAATCTATGAAAGGGGAAAAAGCTAGCCTACCTAGACACTAAATAAATTTGAAAGAATCCACTAAATCACCTACTTTACCTTCTGAGAATCTTCCACAAGAAGCCAAGCTATAAAATCACAATCTACTCATCAATACAAGAATAATGATACCTATATTTCAGCATTATGCTTCAAGTCGAAAAATACTAAAAGTCACATGGGGTCCCCATTTACCAAAAATTGTATTTCTGAAGTCAACCCAACATTCCCTCATGCTTAAGGAGTAACTAGCCTCAAGAATGGGTGAAATTTGAGCTATATTCGTTCTAAAATAATGACACAAAGGTTTAGGTATTTTAGGGAAGAGAAGATGAAATCAACCATGAAATTAGTGAAATCTTAGAACAAATTCAAAGAAAACCACAAAAATTATCGTTAATCAAGATCCCTAAATCACTCACAATCTATTACCAAATGTTTTTTCAACATTTAGAGTTCTAGTCTCAAGAGAATGGATGAAGGAATGGGCTTGTAATGACCCTTTAGGTCAATTTTCATATTTCTAATTATTTTTATTGTTAGAGATTTTCTATAGTTGCCCCAATTTATTTTTGAATTTTTTGGAGCTGATAATGCAGTTATTGGGTAGTTCATTAGTTTCATAGAGCCAATTTCTTTTTTTGAAGTCTTCTCTGGTTCCAAATACCCACCGGGGAAAAACATTAGTTAAATGACCTTGAATATAAATTCTGATTGTTCCAACAACTCCAGAATGTTTGTTTTAGGCTAGGTATACTGTTAGTTAGGGTCTTGAGGCACCTAGGCTCATTTTGAACTATTTTCCAGATAGTTAAGAAATTAATAATTGGGTGTGGGACACATATTTCATCGAAACAACCTCAAATGGAAATTTCAAAGCTCTATTAAGTCTGAAACATCAAATTTAGTGTGGTTACAGAGTTTGTTTGGATATACAAAATTCCAAATGAATCTCGAGGGCTTAGTGGAGACTTGGAAAATTTTAAGTCTCAGGTATAATCTTATGCACCCGTGATCACAGAGCACAGATCTTGATCACAGTCTAGAAGCACCAGTAAGTGCCACAATCACGGCACTTCCAGTCATAAACACAACTCCTTGGGAAGGCAAACAAAACCGCAATCTTGGTGGGATAATATTGCTATTGTGAGATCCTTTTTTGATGACGTGCATCGTGGTAGCAAAGGCTGAGTCGCTATAGCAAGACTGGAGCACATGTTATGGGTATAAATAGACCTCTTTGCATGATTTTACCCATTCTTCATCAAATTTCTTAAGATCTAAAACCCCAAATGGTAAGATAGATTAAAATTAGAGCTTGTGGGTGATTTGGGAGCTTGGCCAATTCTTATTTACATGATTATCTTCCAATTTGTCATAATATTCCACCTTTTTTATTGTTAATTTTCCCCTTTTCAATTCAAAAATTCCCAAAACCTTGGAGGCCTAATTTTAGCACTAAATTATCTCAGATTTTACCCATTTTTTAGGTTAATGTTCCTTGAGCATGTGAGAATGTTGGGTTGGTTTTGAAAACATGATTTTTTTCATAAATAGGACCCACATGGGATTTTGGGTGATTTTTGGACCCGAAGAACAATAGCACAATATGGATCTCTCTATTCTCATATTAATGAGTAGAATGTGGTTATGATAGCTTGGAATCTTACCGAAGCTTCTCGAATGGGAAAAATGGTGATTTGGTTGATCTTTTGATATTTCTTCGGCATCAAGGCAGGCAAGGTTTTACTAGTTAGATTGAAATAATTCATATTATATTTATGACACTATATTATATTTGATATGGGTTTTAGGTGTTGGTATGATAAATTACAACGCTTGGGTTAGTTGGACTATTTAGGCCATTCGGAAATCATAAATTAGCCAAAATTAACCTAGTAGCTCATATTTTAAGTAAATTTCTTATCTTAGGAATAATTGAGGCTTGTTTAACATCTAAAAGTGGAATTAGATACCTTAAGCCTAGTTTAGGTAAAATTGACCTAAAATGGAACTTCGAAGTTTAGACGTGGGTCCTTGACCCACCTTAGGCTAAGATGCATGTTAGTTTTAGTAGACCTTTAAACACTTGTTAGACCCTTGGAAATGCTTATTCAGGTAAAATTGAGAAATTTTTACACTTGACGATTCTGTTTCTTACTGTAAGGGTTGACACCTATTGATTATGCTAATACTTATTTTTTGATGATACTATTAATTATATATATCGGTTCTAGGATAGATATTGATTATATATTTACTAGTTCAAGTTTGGCTATTGATTATATTAATCGATTCAAGTTTGGCTATTAATTATACTTACCAATTCAAGTCTAGTTGTTGATTATACGTATCGGTATAAGTCAGGATATTGATGATATATATACCGATTTAGTCCAGATATGTATAGTATGCTATGATGATATACTTAATATGATATAACGTTATTGGGGTGTGAGATTGAGAATAGAAATTTAGCTAAGTCTGAAAATGAGGAAATGACTATAATGTGGAATGATGTGAGTGGATTCTAGTATAATATTAAAACTTTGTAAATGACGATGGTGGGTTATACTTATTTTCTTGTATCCACCAGCTTATGAGGCCTTGAATTGGTTTATTTACTTTTTGATCAAAATGGGGACCTCCTCAAAGACCATTCAAACCACCTCTAGTTGTGGGATGAACTATTGCAATGAGGGGAACACTCTTACACTCAATATCCAACATTAAAGTAGTATGCCTAGCCAACTCATGAAAATAATCCTAATACTCCACACCTATCATAAATCCCTGCTCAAATATTGAGAACTAATCCCTCAAACAATCCCTAAGACTGTGAGGTATGTACTTCTCTACGAAAATCTCGAAGAACTAAGACTTTGTCAAAGGAGAAGATTTAGCTAGCCTAGAATCTAGATGATCTCTCCACCAATGTCGGGCTACTAAGTCCAACTGAAAGGTAGTGTAATCAATATCATGACTATAAACTAGGCCCATATTATAGATCCTATCCTCGAAAGCAATTAGAAACTCATATGCATCCTCACCCGATGCTCCAGAAAATCTAGGAAAGTAAATCTCAAGAATATACCTAACATCTTTTACTCCTCAGTAGACATAGTAGGCTGGGAAATCACTAGTTGAACGACTAGCAATATAGGAGGAACTTTGACTATTTGGTCATCAATACCACTCTAATTTTTAGACTACGCACTATTGGATGACGTAACACCAACCAATCCCAAAAGCTGAACCAAAGCATCTCGAAGCACTAAAGAAGAGATAAAATTTTCTAGAACCTAGACTTGTCCCTGGTCCAATGCTAGCTGGGGTGAAAAAATCGCAGGCTCTGTAGCAGGAATAAGGTCCGGTGGAGGCCCCTATCATAGCCCCTTTCTAGGTAAACATCTTGAGGTGTCCACGACCTCTGGGTCATCTACCAATAAAGAATGAATCACTAGGCTCGGTCTCAAGTTCCTCATCTCGTGTAGCAATAGCATGAGTCCTAATAATCTGCAAAAGAGTAAAATCAAAGGAATTCCTTAAAAACCAACTCAGACACTTAGCAAAAATGAATGAAAGAAGTAAAGAACACTTAAGGATATCCTATAGACTTTTGAATAAAATGGATGTCATCATTACGATTCGTAAGACTCTACTAGCTATTACCTCTTGCACTAAAAATACTAGTGTAACCTAGGCTCTGATACTAATTTTTCATGACTCGATTCATGAGTCATAGTGGCACCTACCAAATCCTGTTAGTAGGTAATCCAAACCGTAACCTAGAGCTATTCACAATGTGTTAACTTGGTAGAAATGACCAAAAAAGAGTGAGATAGACAATAAAGATAGAAATAAGTAAAGCAATAGTCAATATAATTTTGTCTAAAAAACAAAGACTAGACATAGATAGATAGAAAGAATTAGGAAAACTCCAACTCCAAGAGCTCACCCTATCTCTAAAATTAAACACGGCATGATCCTCAAATAAACAGCGACAACTAATACTCAAATGTGCACCAAAAAGGTACAAAAGTGTAGTATGAGTTCCAAAACAACGGGTACTCAGTAGGCATCGACCAACTAAGATAAATCAAGATATAAATATGAGAAGGTGCAAGATAACATTACTACACCAACGTAGAGAAAAACTTGAAACAACTCCAACATCACGGTACATAAATAAGTAAATAATTAAAATAATGACATAACATAAAGGCTCAAACACATGCTATTCTAACTATAAAATTGTCCCCCACAAGACAATAAGTGCAAAAGAGTAAATAACCCAATGTATGACTTTATACGCTTGGAGGGTACCGACAAAGATAGTATAACCCAAACTACCATTATTTACCAACTCTCAAGGTACAACCAGAATCTATTTATTTTATGCCACATACAATAATTTCCACTTTTTGACTCAAAATCGATACCCATATCCTCCATATCATTCTCTACAACTAATATCATACGTATAAATATCATGGATTTCATACAACCAATGTCATGAAAAATATCATACCAATCGCAAAAAACATAACAAAAATAGGGAAAATCAGCCTCAGATATCGTAATCAAGGTTTAAGAGTCACAATTATTATCTTGTGATCACGACATATCCTACCGCAATGGAGAAAACTATTCTGCTACCTAAGGGAGCCCTTTTAAACCCATTTACTTAGTTCATACACTGCAGTGAGGACACATCTATCTTTAAGTTGTGGTGTGTGGGCTGCAATTGCATAAATCCCACCCCATCATTGTGTTTCTTGTGATTGATATCAGATGAGCCTTTACCTATGATAGATTGAGTGATGATATGCTTAAGGTATAATCATCGTGATTAGTTTTTGAGCCATGGATGCAGGGAAAGTCTGAGTAACCATAGTATCAGAGTCACTAATGCAAGGGAAATTTACTTTCTTGTAGATTTAGGATTTGGGATCGTGCTTGTACATATGGCAAAGTCTGAGTATCCATACAATTTACCCGTATGAAAGCCTAAATGTAAGACGTTGGCTTGTTTTTGTTCCATAAATAGAAAGTTGTGTTTGGTGAAAATATGAAGCAAACATCCCTTCCGTCTACAAATTTTTCAAAAATCAAGGGTACAGATGTAAGAGACCTTGTAACAATACTTTACCTCTTTTTTTGACTCCAAATCCTTATCTTGTAGAAATTGGTAAATACTCTTTTTTATCTTTAGTGGGAAGGGAAATTGAGCCCCTTTGAAGAGTTTGCAAGCCATGTGTGGTGAGCATATTTGTCTAAATCTCATACATATTTGTAAAATCTAGAACTTGCCCCGTTAGTCTCTCAAGGATAATTTTGATTATAATTGGTTGGTGAAATGATCCTAGGCCATATTTGTGAACATAGGAACCCACTTTAGACTATATAGCCTACCTATGCATAGAATAGTACACTTAGTTACCGAACTCAAACCTTCAAGCCTTTATTGGGCAACAACATTAAAAGCCTCGAACCATTCAAAGTTTTTCCCTCTGATGAATCCTACCCTCTTTGAACATGAAAAATGAAACTTGTGGCCAAATGTCTAAGTTGGAGTTGGTAAGTTTGAAAGAGATGACCTTTCATCCATAATAATATAAGTGATGTCTCTGATCTAAGCAATGAAAAAGTAAAAAAGAAAGGAATGATGAAAAGAACACTGAGGCATATATTGCAAAAATAATAAGCAAATAGAAGATACCTTCAGAACGATGGGTAAATCAAGATAGCTAAAATAGGCACGTGTAAAGTGTGAAAAAAAAAGTGGTCAATGGTCAAAAAGTTGAAAAGAGGGAATAGTGTGATGTAATATTCAAGGATGGTGTAACCAATCAAATCCTAAATGATATCTTACCCATCCCCGAACCTATATTACAAGTTGAAAAACCCCTTCGAGATCTCTAACCAAGTGTATTCATTATATTGGCGATTGAGAATAAGGGCAAGCCTATGGTGTGGTACTTGTTAGCTTCGAGAGTCTTTGTGAGAGAGAGAGTTTCGTAACTAAATACCTTATTGCATATGAGATAATTTGGTGTGTATGGGATATCCTTCTTATGAGGAGGCATGTAAACAACTTGAGGCGGGTGATATTTACATCTTCCAAAAAATGAGGCAAAAATGGTAAAATGCAGTTAAGGTCAAAAGAGAGTCACTTCTAGAGTGTTAGAGAATTTTGCATTGTTGTTCTATAAATTCCTTTACATCTTTGAAATTCCATTTCATGTTGAGGTTTGTCGTGAGAATAGATCTGCCCATGTTTGAATAGCTACTTTTGGTAGTAATCAAGTTTGAAGTTATTGTGATCATTGGGTTGCATAAGTGGGGTTAAATTTGCATCATATCATTGAGTAAGAAGAAGTGTTTCTTGAGGACAAACAAAGTTTTAAGTTGGGGGTGTTGATGAGTGGTTAATTTACCACTCATTTATGCCCAAAATTTGTGCATACTACTATGATTTGAAGGTATGAATGCGACAGATTTATTACTAGAAAGCATTAATTTCCACATTTTTCTGGTACATAGGTGATGAGAAAGAAAGATATGGAGTTGAGCTGAAAAGGAAACAAAAAGAGAATAAAAGTGCATAGCTGGAAGACCCTGCACAGGACAAGTCTTAGTTACAGTGATCGCGGTCTGAGGAAAGAAATCGTGGCCAGTAAAGCTAGGTCAAAGCTTGCTATTACAATTATCTAGAGGTGATCACGGTGCCTACGATCGTGGCAACATGGGTTATAGCTCAAGAGGAGAAGTGTAATTGTGCATAGTGGTTCCCAAATAAAAAGGGGACAAAAATCCCTTCATTTCGAGATTATGATGAACTAAAAATTGAGAGTTTTTAGCTTGGAAAAATCCTCAAACTTTTGGAAAAAATTCTTGTGTTTAATTTTCAAGTTTATTTAGTTGTAATTGGAGTGAAGTTGAAGAATATTCTTATTTATCATCTTTAATGGAAACTTTGGAGGATCAATTTGGTATATTCTATTCAATTTACTTCATGAGTATCTAAATTTTGTTATCTTAGGATTATGTTGAAATAAGGTACAATTATTTATGGGTTATGATGTATTTGTGTAGATTCTATTTTATTGATGATAGGTTTCACTATTGCTTGCTTCAATAAGTTGGGATTTATGGGTGAAAACTCCAAATGCCCAAAATGGATTTGTGGTTGAAAACCCCATGTTCTTTAAAAGCTCACATCATTCTTGAAAGAGGGATATAGGTGATAAGGAAATAGTGGACAATAGTTGATGTACTTTGTTCTCTTTTTGCTATCTTAGAAGTAAGGATGAGAAGGGAGTTAACTATGTCTTGGGCATCTTCCTAGAAATAAGGATGCCCAATCGAGGTATTAGGTGGTTTTAATTACTATACTGCTAGGAACCCGAGTTCGTCCATGAGTTATAACATTGAAGTGTTGTCACAAACTAGCTTCAAGGACCTTCAACATAGCCCACTATGTTGTTCATGACTAGAATTTTCACCCAAACGTCATGCACCCATACATAACTTGCCCTTGGGTAGACATAATCCCAAGGATTTCCTTGTATGAATTTTCACTCACAATTGTTGGCTTTAGCTTGATTACATTAAATAGACTTTGGTAAAATTACTTCCCAAACCAAACCCCTCCCCTTTTGCTTTGTTTACACTATGGGTATACATTTAGAAGCCATCAACACCTATAAGTTTGATTACTAGACTCACTCCTAGAGGATTCAACCTCAACGTATATTGAGTTTTATTGGCAACGATCATCCTTTACCAAATGCACTGGTATAGGCAAGCGTGACCAGCCATATATGGTATTTTTACATAATTGTGGACCTAAAACATCAAAATGCAATATGGATACCATTTTTCTCAAATTGAAATTATTATTTTTATAGTGTACATCGTGCAGAAGCTTCTCAAATTGTGAAATCACTGATTTAGTGTATTTCACAAGGCTTTTCTTCGATGTCCAGGTAGGCTAGGTTTACCTTCCTTATGGATTGAGCGAATTTGTAGTATATTAATGATATTATGCAAGATATTGGATGGGAGTTAGGTGTTGGTGGTATATCTTGTATAACTAATATTACTTGAAATGTTTAAAAAATTATAGAATCGTAAAATTGGCATAATTGACATAGTTATTCATGGTTTAGGTTGACTTGCTATCTTAGGAATTTAAGTGGATTATTTAGAATCTTGTGAAAGAATAGATACCTTATCCTATTCTAGGTTATAATCTTCCTTATAGTTGAATTTGTTTATTGGAAGTGGGCCTCCTCTGACCCACCTTGGACCAAGATTCTTTTTTGCTTCCAATAGACTTATAAGGCGTCTTATACCTTTAAATTGCATATTATAGAGTAAAAGAAACTAGATTATTTGTTTT
Organism: Capsicum pubescens; assembly: GCA_030864215.1. Taxonomy (NCBI): domain Eukaryota; kingdom Viridiplantae; phylum Streptophyta; class Magnoliopsida; order Solanales; family Solanaceae; genus Capsicum; species Capsicum pubescens. The sequence continues at coordinate 160,769,550 of CM061549.1, read as the reverse complement.
TATGCTAGATTAGTACTTGGGAGTAGGTGTTGGTTCCTGATCGAGATCCATGATCTGTTGATATTGAGTTTTGCTTTAAGTTCGGCGGTTGAGGACATGAGTTTCGATCCAAGTCTGACAACTAATGATGATATTAAGCCTCGGTTCAAATCCAGCATTGAGAGTTTATTTATGGTATGTTTTGTCATATATGGATTCGTGGTTATGGCTTGAGTTATGGTTAATTAATGTAATTTAGATTAATTAATAGAATTTCATTAATTTACTTTCTTTAATTTCACCCTCTAGTATTATGGGGTCGCACTAGATTATTTATTTTTGAACTTGGTGTATTATGGGGGGCAGTCTTGCAATAATTATGCTTTGTTTTATATCATATACATTTTAGGGAGCATATTTTTAGCTTTTTCCTTTTACCCTTGCTTAGTTTATTTGTCTTGCATCTTTATCATACCTATATTATGATTTAGCTCAGTCCACCGATGATGCCTACTAAGTACCCCTAGCTTTGGTACTCATAGATTACTTCAGTATCTTTTTGGTATAGATTTGACTACTAGCTTCTGTCATTAACATTACGATCAACTATTTAGAGTTCAGAGGTAGGGTGAGCTCTCGGAGTCGGAGTTTCCCTTTTTATCCTTATTCTACTTTTCTAAGTCTTTCATTATTCATGAATGATTTATATTGACTATTGTAGTACTTATAATTCTTTTGTTGGTGGCTCTTGTACCAAACAACTAGGTCCTGGGATTTTTAATGCTATCTTATCTATCTTTTGGATTATATTACTTGCAAATTCCTAATTCTTATGTCTTTTTCCACTAAATTAGCCCATTGCATCTAGATATGGGCTACAACTTAGTTTATCTACAGGTGGGATAATGTATAGCTATTACGATAAGTAAATTGGGTTGTACCACCAGTAGAGGAGGATATTGGGATATCAAAAGTAAGATGTGGGCCTAGTTTTACTTTTGCAAACGAAAGTCCTTTAATTAGTGGATACTGTAATGACTCATAAGGCCATTTTCTTCATTTCCAATTTTTTTGACATTTAGTGTTTTTCTTTAGCTACCCTAAGTCATTTGTGACTCGCTGGAACCGACAGTTTAGTTATCGGGCATTTAGTTTGGGTTTTAGGTCCTATTTACTATTGTGAAGTATTCGCTTATAAGGATTGGATATTAGTATAAACTTAAGTTAAAATACCTTGTCTACAAATTCTGGCAGTTCCATCAGCTCCAAAACTTTATTTTTTATCTATGGGGACCTTTGGTGTCATGACCCGATTTATGAGTCATTATGGCACCTACTAAAGCCCACCAATAGGTAAGCCTAACCATAATCTAGAGCTATTCACAATGAGTTAACTTTGTGGAAATTACCTTAAAAGGGAAAATTAGACAAATCAACACAAGATAAAAGAAAGGCAATAGAAATAGTTGAAGGGTAGCCATAATATAGAAAACCATCCCATGACCTGGTAGAGATAGTACAAGAGCAACTAATAATACAACTCATGTTCTATAATAGTCAATATGATCTATCTCAAAGTGAAAGACTAGACATAAATAACATAGTGAGAAATGCAAAACTCCGACTCCAAGAGCTCACTTTATCTCTAAAATCCAACACAATATGATCATCTAATCAATGGTGGAAACTATTACTCGAATCTACATCAAAAAGGTAAAGAAGTGTAGTTTGAATATCAAAAACCACATGGGACTTAGAACACATCATCGACCGACTAAGTGAAATCATGATACAAAAATGATAAAATGCAAGTTAATATAATTAAGCCAAGGTAAGAAAACCTAAAATAACTCCAGCATCGCTATACATGAATATGAAAATAACTGGAATTATAGCATAATATAAAAATCAAACACATGCAATTTTAACTAAAAAAATTTAACCCCATAAGACAATTAATGAGGAAAAGTAAATAACCAAATGCAGGCCCTCATAATCGTTGAGGGTTTACACAAAGACAGTATAGTCTAAATCACCATCACTACCAACTCTCAAGGTACAACCAAAATCTATCCATATCATGCAAATACAAACAATTCCCATTTTTGGATTAGAAATCTATGCCCATATCATCAATATAATATCGTGGATCTAACACCACCAATATCATGATTTATATCCTATCAATATCTGATCTCAAACCGATAATCATATAAGCAATATTATAATAATCTTTTGGACTTGAACCCAATATATAGGTTATTAATATTTGAATTGGAACTGCTAATCATAAATCATCATATCATCATCATTAGTCGAACTCAAATCGGTAAATATATATGTATATATATATGTTCATATATCATCATGCCATAATAAATATTACATTAATAATCATCATCAAAACCAATGGATCCTTCAGTATTTAGCATCAACTCTCAATACCCAACCATCATGACCAATAAGTACTAATTCTCTTCTATATCATCCCAATAAGAATACCAAGACACATAACAAGCGTATAAAAGTCTACCAATACTAGTTCAAGTCTTGGCCTAAGGCGTGTCGAATCCCCCCATTATCCACTATCAATCAAACTCTACCTTGGACTATGCTAAGGTATCTAATTCCACTTTTATATATCAAACAAGCCTTAATTAGCCCTAACATAGAAATTATACTAATGATTTAAGAAACTAAGCTAAAGAACCTAAATTATGGTGTTTGAATGGCCTAGAAGGTCTATATAACTAATTTGCTATGGTTTTGTAGCATTGTCGATGCTTAAAATATTAAAAATATGCAAGTTACTTAGGTCTTTTTGTTATACATGATGTGTTTTATGTTGTGTTTTGTAGTAAACCAGGTTTTGGAGCTAAAAGGATAAAATATGTGAAATTGAAGATTTTGGGACACCTATGCGAGTACCTATGCCCCATAGGTTCTACCTACATGTAGTAGGTGTCAGAATATGTTCCAGAAAATTGAAGTTCAAAGATTCAAAAGCTTAAGTTTTTGGTTTGTCACCTACTCAGGACAACCTATGGGTAGTAGGTATTACCTATACCTCGTAGGTGTTAGAAACCATAAAGTTCAGATAGTTTCATAGGATTCTTGGACACTGGCACCTATGGTAGGGCCACCTATGCCCCGTAGATGCTACCTGTGCCTCGTAGGTGGTCACGTATGAGTCCACCAACTTTGATTTTACTTTTTTAGGATTAGTTTCCTAGGGTTTCCTTGTATTATATAAATAGCCTTTTGATGTTTTTAGGTTAGTTTACACACTCTTATTACTTACAAGCATATATTTAATTTCAAGATTCAATTTTTATCTTAGGATTGCTTTGTTCTTGATTTTGGTTGAATTCAAAATTTAAGACTTTGGGTTTTATTCGTTAATTATTGTGAGATTGATTTAATGCTTTGAATTATGAATTCCATCAATTGTTTCACAATAATGAGAGAATAAATCACTTTGCTAGGGTTAGGGAAACCCTTGCAGATTAACAAAGTAGAGGAATTGCAACGTTATCTCAAACTGATATTCTTGCATTTATTGTGATTATTTTCAATTTAATAGATGTATTAGCGATTGCAAATGTTAGGATACCACCTAGAGTAGGAAAATAAGACTATAACAGTATTTTGCAGTTAATTGTGGAAATATGTTAATCATCTTCATCTACTTAAGATAATTATATTCATCTAATTAACTAGAGACTCAAAAGGTAATAGTTAGTCTGGGATCTAGGATAGGGATAGTAAAGTTAAACTCAAGACTCAAAAGGTAAAGAGTGAAATTCACTAAGGCGATCATAATATAGTTAGCGATAAGTAATATATCAAATTTTGCATGCAAGATATTGGGGTTGTTCAACATCGCACGATAAAACTATAGAATTGAGAAGCCTAGGGGAACCCAATCTTAGTGTTAGTTTCGGAATGATTACAACCAAAGCATTCCACAGTATGTTACTTTTAAAGATTACAAATGCAATCCCCCCATTAACTTTTCTGTAATACTCATTGATTTCAGTAATTTTAAGAGATAGTTTATGTATTCCATATGGGTTCGACCCCAAACAAAGTTAGGTTACTATACTTTGCATCGACCGAATTAACTTAAATTGGAGGTATAGCTTTGGGAAATATAAAAATTTATCGTCATGGTCGGGAAATATGGTGTGATAATTGATTGGATTTGTTGATGTTTTTGAGTTTTATTTTTTATATTTATTATTTTGCTACTCTTCTAGATATGACATATTTACAAGAGGAAGTATGGAGTGATGATGACTACTTATTTATTGAACCTTACCCTTATGATGTAGTGTATTATTATAGGAGTGTGATAGATATATTGTGGGATCATAATGAGAGCATGTTAGAAATATTAACACTCTTGCAAAAGAAAAAGAGGAGTTCAGTCAAAAGGTTGATAGGTTTGGATTTAATATTCATAACTTAGAAGGATACTTGGATGCAAAGGTTGATGTGTGTAATGCCCGTCAATTTAGTTATGAGTTGTGTGAGGCTGAAAAACTTCTTATAAGCCAAATTAAAGAGCTAAAATTGGAGGAGTCAACACTTGATTAGACTTTAGTAGATGTTGTCACTGTTCAAAAGAGAAAAGAAGAGTAATGTGAGGATGTAAGTAAAAATGCAATTCATGAGTTGGGACGTATAGGACCTTACTCTAAGTATTTTTACACATTATTTTTCTATAGTGAGGTATTAATCAGTCCATTTAAGTCTATAGAAGTGTATGAAAATAAGGAATAATGTGTCTCTATTTTTGAATTTGTTATGACAAAATCATGAAATTACATTCCTCACTAAATGTCCAAGAGTTGAAACATGACACATCTATGGCTTAGTTCCTTTGTCTTCATACCACCGCACCTTAAGCATAGTCGAAAATTGGAGAAAAAATTAGGGTTAGAATTCATAAGTTGAAAATGGCAAGAAATGTTGAAGACAACTCTTTTGGCTACTGTGATGAATTCTGAGTAATCAAGGTATTCGCATCGTGTTATGATGTTAAATCTGGTGTTGCATGGGAGGCAATTTGTGGGCTTATTGGTGAATTCTGAGTAACCAGCATAGCCATTTAATGGCATGATAGTAAATCAAGCACCGCTTGTGAGGAAACCAAAGGTACTATCTTATTTTTGCATTTGTGTTCATGTGATTAACGTCAGATCTTTCCACCTATGGTACCACATTTATATTTTTAACTCTCTTGTTTTGTAGAGGCTCAATGCAATGGGGAATATACATGATTATAAGTTGAATGTGGGCCACTTGTGGGTCTAAATATCCTCATGGTGTATTTGTTATCGTATCTTTTTTCCCTAGAGTTTGTTCCTAGTAGAGCTAGCATGTTTAGGTCATACTTTATTTTTTTTTGTATTGTGTTGTGTCTTTTTATACTTAGGAGATTTTTTAGTAGCTAGGGCAATTGATGTACTTTGTTATTGATTTTTGCGACAAATGATAACCTTCCAATAAAATTGTATTTGAACTGTGTGATGTGTAAATATGTGTGACCATTAGGAATCTTGTTATGGTATTAGAATTAGGGACATAATAATTGTAGATATCAATTGTATGAACCGGATAGGTAGTAGCTTGTGATGCAATTCCGCTCCATGTGTATGCCTGAGATACTACTTTGTTCCCTTTATGTGTTGAATCTTGAACTTGTCCAGGTTAGTCTTGCTTATGTTGTAGGACAGTTGGCTAGGAAAGGCTCATGGGTTGTTCATGAAATAAATCCTATTTTAGCCTAAATGACCTTCCAAATATGAATAGGTGAATAAGTATCCCTTGATCTCTATTTTGAGCCTGTATAGCCTATTTTTTCTTGTTTTGCCTTTTACCTTCCCATTTTTTTTTACAACAATCTTGTTTTGGCCCTGGTCCTCCCTAGATATTGTTCACCTCAATCAAGGTTAAGGGTGGCTATAATAGGGGTTCATGATATGAAGTGAGTACGGAGAATAGTAAATAAGAGAAAAGAAAGTAGGGCTAGGTGTTCTAGAAAAAGAAAAAGAAAAAGAAAAGAAAGAGAAAATGAAAGATTAAGAGAAACCACAGACAACCTGAATGTGCAATAATTAAAGTAAAGGGGAGAAATAAGGGCGGAATAAAAGAAATTAGTTAAGTAGTGGACCCCAACGTATGTGTAGTACCAAGGAGGCTTAGTCACTAAAAATTTCCATATGTAACATACTAACCTCCAAGCCTACATTACATATTGAGTAACATTCTATAGTCATTCTAACCTGACTATCTGAAAGCTAAGGTAAAGAAAATAAGGGCAACCTTATGGTATTTGATGCAAATTGATTGGAACTTCTTTGTGAATTCGAGTGTCTCTTGATATATCCCTGCATTGAGATGCATGACTTTATATGAGTTATTTGAACTTCTTTGATGTGATAGTTCATGGGTTGTCATGCTAGCTACTTACTTTTTTAGTTAGTGTAACTTGTAAATATGCATGGTTGTTTGTTGCTAATGTAATTCCAAATCTTGATTTCTTTGTGTCACATTGTTGTATTGCATTGATACACAATGTTGGTTTTGAAGTGTTAAAATAGGAGGGGGGAGGGTAATGTTTTGAGCTTAAAGTTGACGATTGACTATCATAAATAGCTTAGGTTTCTCCTAGGTAAGCATCATTATTTTGTTTCATATGGTATGTTTCCTGTGGACATGCAAATGATATATATTGAGGGTGTTAATGTGTTATTCTTTCATTGCACTTTAGACGCTTATAAAGATTAAAATGTGCAAGTTACTTAGGTATTTTTTTAGATATGATCTGTTTCTTGTTGTGGTTTACAAAAACCCTGATTTTAAAACAGAAAAGGAGAAAAGATATGAAAATTGAAAATTTTGGGACACCTATGTGGGCACCCCCTAGGTACTACCTACATGGAATAGGTATCTTAGCATATGCTAGAAAGTTGAAGTTCAGAGATTCAGAAGCTGAAGAGTTTGGTATGTTACCTACAGAGGACTTCCTATGGGCCATAAGTAGTACCTACACCCCATAAGTGTTAGAAACCATGAAGTTTAGAGAGTTTCAGAGTAGTTTTGGACACTGGCACATACGCCCCTAAGGTGGTCCCGTAGGTTGCCACCGACTTTGATTTTCCTCTGTTTTTTAGGATTTTTTTCCTAAGGTTTCCTTGTGTTCCATAAATACCCTTTTGATGTTTTTAGTTAGTTTACGCGCTCTTATTATTTATAAACATATATTTGATTCCAAGATTCTATTTTGATATTAGGATGCTTAGTTATTGTTTTTGGTTGAACTATTAATCTGAAACTTTGAGTTTTATTCATTAATTATAGTGAGATTGTTTTGATTCTTTCAATTATAAATTATATTGATTAGTTATCAATGATGAACAGCAAAATCCATTAGCTAGGGTTGTGGTAACCCTGGCGGATTACCAAAGTAGGGGAAGAGCAATGTTGCCTTAAACTAATATTCTTGTATGTATTGTGATCATCTTCACTTTAATAGACGTCTTAGCGGTTGAAAATGTTAGAATCCCACCTAAATTCACTACTTGTTTCACAAAAGAGGTAGAGAGTAGGAAAAGAACACCACAACAGTAATTTGGAGTTAATTGTCGAAATAAGCTAATCATCTTCATCTTCTCAAGATAATTATCTTCATCTAATTAACTAAAGACTCAAAAGGTAATAGTTAATATGGGATCTAGGATAAGGGTTAGTAAAGAGACACTCTGAGACTCAAAAGATAAATAGGGAAATTCACCAAGGCGTTCATAAGACGGTTAGTGACATAACTTATCAGATTCTTCATGCAAGATATTGGGTTGGTTCAATAATGCATGATAAACCTATGGAGTTGAGAAACCAGGTGGAACACAGTCCTAGTGTACATTTCAGATTGATTATAACCAAGGGAGTTCATAGCTTCTTACTTTTCACAAATTACAACTACAATCCCCTCCCCCCATTTACTTTTTGTAATACCCATTGATTCAGCAATTTTGAGAGACAGTTCACGTATTCCCTGTGGGTTCGACCCAACATAAGATGGGTTACTATATTTTTCAACGATCATTTAACTTCAATTGGAGGTGTATCTTTGGGTGATCTCACTAACCAAAGTATTGTTAATTTGATCTCCAACACCTAAAAACCATCCCAGGTCTAACATAAAATCATAAACATACTATAACGTAGCTCAATCTATTAAGGGGTAATACCAAGCCTACCTTGACGACAAAGAAATCTCGAAGAATTCACTAAATCACCGACTTTTCTTTTTGAGAATATTCTGCAAGATACCAAGATATCAAAATCACAATCTACTCATAAACACAAGAATAATGATACCCATATTGCACCATTGTGCTTTGGGTCCAAAAATACTCAAAAGTCCCATGTGGGTCTAATTTATTGCAATTGCATTCCCAAAGTCAACCTAACATTCGCTCATGCTTAAAGAGTAATTACACTTTACAATGGGTCAAATTCAAGGCTATATTGGTGCTAAAATCAAGCCACCAAGTATTTGGGATTTTAGGAAAGAAAAGGGGAAATCAATCATGAGAATAGAAAAATCTACCTCAAATCCAAAGAAGAATCCCATAATAATCACTACACAAACTCCCAAATCACCCACAAGCACTAATACACTCTTTAGGGTTTAAGTCTCAAGAGAATGGATAAAGAAATAGAAAAAGGAATAAAAGGGGAATATTAATACCCTTCATAGGTGTTCGGGTATTGCAATTGCGACCCGACCCTCGCGATTGACATATCTTAAGACTGCTAGTGCGAGTCATTACTGCGACATGGCACCGCGATCACGACATTTGGTGCTCACCAAGGGTATAGAAATCACGACCACTATCCCGTTATTAGTGAGTTCACCATATACAACTGCCTGCCAACCCCTCGGGATTCATCCAGAATCCTATATACACAAATAGACTATGCTATCGTAAAAAATTTAGTATTTTGGACTCAATGGTGCAGTCAAAATTCCCATCTAAGTTTGTTTCGATGAAAATTAGGTCCCACACCCGTATTTCATTTTCTTAACTTTTCGACCAATAGGTCAAAATGAGCCCGTGTGCCTTGGGACCCAAACTAAGAGTCCACCTAGCCTAAATTCAACATTCTGGAGCTATTTGAACAGTCAAAATCTGAATACGATGTTGTTAGACTAAAGCTTTAGCTCGTGGCCATTTGGAACCAATGAAGACTTTAAAATAGGAAATTAGCTCTAAAAAACAAAATGACTTTCCCAATAATCAAACTGCCAATCCCAGGAAGTCATAATTACTTAGGGAAGCTATGGAAAAGCTCCAATAGCGAAAATATTGAAAATGTCCTGAAGGGTCATTACAATATCCACTACTAAGAGGACTTTAATTTGTAAAAGTCAAGGATTAAGATGTATCTGAATTCTCAAACAGGTGAGGATATTGGGTATGCATCTGGCTCTCGATATCCTAAGTAGCCTCCTCCATTGGTTGGTGCCTCCACTTAACCTTAACTACAGGAATCTCTATAGTGTGCAATTACCTGACATCACTAGAAAAATGAATACAGGCTTCTCCACGAAAGTCAACCGCTCATCCAACTATACTAAATCCTACCTAAGCATAAGAGATGGATTAGGAATGTATTGCCGCAACATGGAGACACAAAAAACTAGATGGATAACAAAAAATCCTTGAGGTAAGGCTAACACATAAGGTACCTCACCAATTATGTAAAGAATCTTGAATGTTCCAGTCTATCTGGAGTTGATCTTACCTTTCCTCCCAAACCTCATCACATACTTTATGGGCGATACACAGAGGAATACTCGATCACCAAATCAAAATCTCAAGGCACGAAGTCTACAGTTTGCATAGGCTTTATACCTACTCTGAGCTGCTCTTAACTTATCCTAAATCACCCCGGCTCTATCGAACAACTCTTGAAGCAAATAAGTACCACTAGGTCTCATCTTAGAAGTCTCAAACCATCCAATCGGGGAACGACATCTCCCACTATACAAAACCTCAAAAGGCGCCATCTCAATAGTCGAATGATAACTGTTATTATATGAAAACTCTTCTAAGGCTAAGTGATGCACCCAATGACCTCCAAAATCCATAATATAAGCTTGGAGAAGATCCTCGAGAACTTGAATGGTCTACTTTGAATGGCCATTGGTCAAGGATGGAAGGTTATACTAAGGTCTACCTGAGAACCCAAATCCTCCAGGAAAGCTCTCCAAAATCTAGAAGTGAACACGGAATCCCAATTTGAAATTATAGATATTAGCACGCCTTGCAATCGGACTATCTCACTAATATAGATATGAACTATCCTCTCAGCGATGAAGGATGTCTGAATTGGGATAAAATGTGCCGACTTGGTCAACCGATCTATTATGACCCAAATACAATCAGAACCATAAAAAGTCCAAGGTAAACAACTAAAAAAGTCCATAGTAATCTACTCCCACTTCCATTCGAGAATGGGCAACCTTTGAATCAAACCTTCCAGTCGCTCGCTTGGCCTTTACCTACTGATAACATAGGTAACGAGCTACAAAGACTTCCCCCTCTCTCTTCATGCCACTCCATAAATAATGTCATCTCAAATATCTATACATCTTAGTTGTATGCATATGAGTGGAATATCTCGAGTTATGTGCCTCATGGAAAATTAACCTAATTAAGTCATCGATCCTCAGCACACAAATGTGGCTATAAAATCTCAACACACCCTCAGAATCTATACTAGACCTCTTAGACTCACTATGCAACACCAGATCATGGCAAAGTATACAGTCCTCAAACTGGTGATCCTGAATCTGCTCAAATAGCAAAGACCTCACCTCAACACAAGCAGTAACCTTCCGATGATATGTAAGATCAAATCAAATAATAAAATTGTATAAGGACTGAATGTCCCATGCCAATGGCCTCTGAGAAACTAAACTACAAGCCAAACTACCCATACTCACTACTTTCAACCTCAAGGCATCTGCTACCACATTTGCCTTGTCTGAATGATATATAATGAAGATATCATAAGCCTTAAACAACTTTATCCACCTACGTTGTATAGAATAATCTACTCTGGGTTTTAAGATGTTGAAGACTGTGATAATTTATGAAAATCTCACAATGCACTCCATAAATATAATGCCTCTAAATCTTAAGTGCAGAAACTACCACCACCAACTCCAAATAATGAGTGGGGTAATTGTGCTCATGTACTGTCATGACCCGAACCGAGGCCCTGGTCGGGACGAGCATCTCGAACCATGAAGGCCCGGACACCCTTCTAACTTGAAATCATATACACCATTCATACACAAATAAGGAAATGCGGAAATTATTTTAAACAGAATCATGGTCATAAATCTGATATAAAGTTAGCAATGGAGAATGAAATCCAAAACCATCTAACAACATCTGCAAACCGTTTGCGAAATCTCTACTACATGATCACTAACACAATCTAAAAACTAGGACAAGGACCCAGTAGACCAAAACCATAACGAATAATAATTGTTAGGAAGTAAACAGGACTTCTAAAATATAGAAGTCTTACCAACTGAACACTGCAACTCTGTCTGATGAAATCTACTGCTTATCTGGACCCCTAGACTGAGCCTTAGAACCTGAGAGATAGGGGGAGGGGTCAATACAGATGTACTGGTATGCGAGGAAATTCCAAATAACAAGTTTGCATCAATATAAAATAGTTGAGAGCGGGTTACAAAACATCATGCATAAAATAGTTTCAAAACATATGGGCACTTTTCTGAAAATCATAAACCATTCTTTACAATACCGCTTCTGATCTTTGTATTACTTCTGAGTTAGGTGGCACTCCCCTACAAGTTTGATATTCCACGGGCTATATGGAATCCTCCATTGACTCGGCGGGGAAGCCCCCAACCCAAGTGTGCCGCAAGGGTTGAAGTGTCTGAGTCTGATATGCCACAGGGAACTAGGATAGCGTATAATAATATACCCGGATCGGCAAATCGCGGTTTTGGACAATTAATTATTTGAATTCATGCCTTCTTCAGGGAACAATCTAAGCTCTCTTTATGTCCAATTTTATCCTATTCTGAATCATGCATATTTCTAGTTTCAACATCTAAAAATTTAATTTCAAATATGTGTTCTATTCTGTTCTGAATTACTATGGCTTTAACTGAGTTGGTGTCATCATACCAAGACTTGCAAGTCCTAATTATGAGCCACATTGTAACATTCATGATTCTTTTATGAAAACTGAATTCATACCACCCAAACATGCAAATAGTTAAAGAGATTTCATGTTCTGAAACATGTCAAAACTATGCAAAAATCCTTCAAACATATGGTGGTCATGTGTTTTTGGCAAAATCATGCACTCTTTCGTTATATGAATATTTTCAACATTTATCAACATAACTACCCTCTCTTTTGAAATCAAAATCATAATCCAATTATAACAATAATTAAGGCATTTCATATCATGCTTTTCAATGATGCATTCAAGATAATCTATAACATATGATAAGTAAAGAAAATCATAACAAGAGAGGGATTTTTCGATGAATCATTCTCTCAATTCAATTATCAATATTAAAATACCTACATATATACATATATCAATTCAAATTAATTTGGGGAAGGTTTAAACACCAAAACAATATCATCAATGTTTTTAAAACATGAATATATTCATAAATCCAAAACCCTTTTCTAAAAATCATGATTTCTTTGCCCATGAGATTTTTAGAAAACCCCGCGTACCTTAAATTAGAAGTTTTCAAATGAACTCTCGTGTTAGGGATGCTATACAAACAATTGAAGGGTGCTTATTGTAGCCCTCGCAATGGGGATTTTGAATCTTAAATAAATTTTGAAATTTTATGTTGAATTTTGAGGGATCTTGATTTTTATTTTGGGACTAAGGGGTTTGGTTCTTGAGCAATTGGAAGAAAATGACCATCTTTTGGTAAATTTAGGCTTAAATCTCGTGTTAGTGTATGATAGGGGATGGGAAATGTACATTTTACCCCTAAAGAAATCAAAAATGCTGCAGAAATTTCTGCCAGTTGACATGCTGATATGTTAAAGTAAAACGGTCATAACTTTTGACTGAGATCTTTAATTTGAATGAAATCAGTGGAATTCAAAAGAAGACTTAAATAGATTTCATTTGATATATAGCATCTCTCCCAGTTCTTTATATATAGGAAGTTATGATTTTTTGAAGTTGACCCTGAATCTGCCCCTGAAATGCACCCAAACTGCGCCCAAATTGCTGGAGCATTTCAAAGGCATTTCAAACCAATGTGTTATGCTCAATAAATGCGCCCAAGACATACTATTTACTTGTACCATTGTATATGAACAAAAAAATCAAGAAACGAAGGTCGGGAATGTCAAAAATAAAATCCTCAAAGATAGGAAATTCAAAATGAGAATAAGTCTCTTTAACACTTATAAAAAAATTTAAGTTTTCAACTCTATAATAAAGCTACTATGAGATAACACATGGAGGATTTTTACGGGGCATTACATTATCCCCCCTTGGGATCATTAGTCGCCGAATGATGATGCAGAACACAGATAAGCATAATTTCAAACATACTAACGCATAGGAAAGAATAAGTCAAGGATTGTACCTTCCATTTCGTCATTCGCTAGATCAAACAAGCTTGGGTATCTAGCTCATATGTCATCCTTGGATTCCCAAGTAGCTTCTTCAATTTTCTGGTTTCTCCACAAAACATTAACTGAGGCTATCTCTTTGCTCCTTAATTTTCTAACTTGACGATCTAAGATTGTTATTGGCTCTTCTTCATAGGATAAGGAGTCCGACACTTTAATCTCTTCTATGGGTAACACTAGAGAATGGTCTCCAATACACTTCTTCAACATGGATATGTGAAATACCGTATGAACAGAACCCAAGTCTTCAGTCAACTCTAACTCATACACAACTGCACCTATCCTTCTTAAAATATGGTATGGTCCTATATAGCGAGGACTCAACTTACCTTTCTTCCCAAAGCGCATGACTCCCTTCATAGGAAAGACTTTTAAAAACACCCAATCACCAACCTCGAATTCCAACTCACTTCTTCTAACATTGGCATAGGATTTCTGTCTACTCTAAGATGTATTAAGTCGTTCTCTAATAAGTTTCACATCTTTCATTACCTGGTGAACAAGATCAGGCCCAAGAAACTGAGTCCCGCCCACTTAATACCAAACTATAGGCGACCTACATTTTCTTCCATACAGTGCTTCAAAAGGAGAAATCTTAATACTAGCATGGTAGCTATTATTATATGCAAACTCTATCAGTGACAAGTGATCCACCCAACTACCCTTGAAATCAATTACACAGGCTCTCAACATATCCTCAAGGGTCTGAATGGAGCACTCAGCTTGACCATCCGTCTGAGGATGAAGCACAGTACTTAGGTATACTTGGATACCTAAACCCTTCTGAAAGGACCTCCAAAACTGCGAAGAAAATTGCGTACCTAGGTTAGATATGATGGATACCGGTGTCCCTGTAAGCTTGGCATAATTATCTCCCGAATAATTAGTCCTGACAGGCAGAAAATGGGCTTAGTCAACCGATAAACAATCACCCAAATAGAATCATATTAGTTTCAGGACCTTGGAAGTCCAATCATGATACATCTTCGTAGAGCCTGGATGAACAACATACCTTAAAGTGTGAGCTTCGTCAAGTATTCTTTTTTGCAGACCATCTGGCACACATAATCTCCCCTAATAAGTCAGAATACCATCACCACCAATCTCAAACGACATCTCCTTCTGCTGACCCACATCATTCTTAATTTGCATCAAGATGGGATTTTAGTCCTGTTTTTCTTTAACTTATGCACAAAGGGAAGATTTAGCTATCTCATGAACAACCACTCCCCCATCTTTGGAATCTAAGAGTCTCACCCCAAGATTTACAAGTCTGTGAATATCCTTCACCATTTCTCTTTTCCCTTCCTCAACATGAGAAAGACTACCCATAGACAACCTACTGAGGGCGACGTCTACAACATTCTCCTTGCCCGGATGATAGTGCGGGCTCATAATCCTTTAGCAATTCCATCCAGCGCCTTTGCCTAAGGGTCAATTCTTTCTTTGAGAAAACATACTGCAAACTTTTGTGCTCAGTGAAAATATCAACATGCACCCCATAAAGATAATGCCGCCAGATCCTAAGTGTGAATACAACAGAAGCTACCTCCAAGTCATGGGTAGGGTAATTGCGCTCATGCACTTTCAACTGCCTAGATGCATAAGCCACTACCTTACCATGCTACATAAGAACACATCCGAGTCCCACTCGAGACGTATCGCAGTATACAACAAAACCTTCTGTACCTTCTGAAAGAGTCAGCATAGGTACAATAATCAACTTGTCCTTCAACTTCTCAAAACTATTTTCACATGAGTCAGACCACACAAATTTTACCTTTTTCTGAGTCAACTTAGTAAGTGGAGTAGCTATAGAAGAAAAATTTTCTACGAATATTCTATAATACCCTGCCAAACCCAAGAAGCTCTGAATGTCAGTTGGAGTTGTGGGTCTGGGCCAATTTTTAGCTACCTCAATCTTTTGGGGATCAACCTTAATTCCCTCACTAGACGCAATATGCCCCAAGAAAGAAATAGCATTCAACCAAAATTCACACTTGGAAAATTTTCCAAACAACTTATGATTTTTGAGATCTGAAGGATGATTCGGACGTGATTGGCATGGTCCTTCTCACTCTTAGAATAGACCAATATGTCATCAATTAATACTCTGATAAACAGATCCAGAAACTGACTGAAGATCCTATACATTAGATCCATGAAAGTTAAAGGAGAGTTAGTCAACCCAAAAGACATGACTAAGAATTCATAATGGCCGTGTCTACTTTGGAAAGATGTTTTGGGAATATATGACTCTCTAACCTTTAACTGGTGGTATCCCGAATGAAGGTCTATCTTTGAAAAACACCTAGCACCATGAAGCTGGTCAAAAAGATCATCAATCCTAGGAAGGGGATATTTATTTTTAATCGTGACCTTATTCAACTGGCGGTAATCTATGCACATACGAAGGGAACCATCTTTCTTTCACATGAAAAGTACAGGCGCACCCCCAGGATAAATACTAAGAGGGATAAATCCTTTATCTAGAAGATCTGTCTGCTGTTTTTTCAACTCTTTCAGTTCTGCAGGAGCCATTCTATATGGCGGAATAAAAATAGGTCGGGTATCTGGCAATAAATCAATTGCAAAATCTATTTCCCTATCAGGTGGTATTCCTGGAAGATCATCTAAAAAGACTTCTAGAAACTTATTTACCATAGGGACTAACTGAAGAGATGGACTCTCAACATTAGAATCTTTTACTGATATCAGATGATATAGACAACCTCTGGAAATGAGCTTATGAGCTCTAAGATAGGATATAAAATTCCCTTTAGGTGCCAAAGAATGACCCTCCCATTCTATCACTGGTTGATTCGACAAGGAAAAAAGCAACCTTTCGAGTTCTAAAGTCTAGCTTGGCATAGCATGAGTGAAGCCAGTCCATCCTTAAGATGGCATTAAAATCAACCATATCAAGCTCTATGAGGTTAGCTACAGTATCCCAACTACAAATAGATATAACACAATTCTTATACACCCTCCTAGCCACATCAGAATCTCCCCCTGCTGTGGAAATAGAAAATGGCTCAGCAATCACATCGAGCTCAATCCAAAACCAACATCCATATATGGGGTCACATAGGATAAGGTAGACCCGGGATCAAACAATACATATACATCACGCAAAAAGATTTGCAACGTATTGGTCACTACATCTGGTGAGGCCTACTTCCTGGAGGTTGGTCAAGGGGTAAAACTGGTTGCGACCACTCTCGGCAGCTGAAGTGGCACCCTTTTGAGGCGGTGGTGGTGCAGAAGAGTTTGCCTGAGACTTGGTACCCCCAACACTCCTTCTAGACAAAGCGAAGTGCCTCTGAAAATGAACCGTCTGACCATATGAATAAAACACCAGTGAGACCAGCTGACACCTTCCTGGATGATGCTTATCACAAGTCTCACACTGTAGAAATGTACTATGTTGTTGTGCCACACTACCCTGTGATTGTGGATCCTGCACCATGGATCCATGATTAGTCTAAAAACTCTAGGATCATCTATCAACTGGGGGTCTAGGCATTGGGGCGCTATCTGCAGACTACGTCTTTCCCAAAAACTTTTTCTTTTTCCATTTGTTACCCCAGTTACCGTTATGCTGTTGACTGTGACTCTGGTCTGCTATTTTGGCTCTCTTTTTCTACCTGTCCTTCTCCCTAGACTTGGCGATTATCTTTTTCTTTTCCTCAACTTGTTGCATGTAGACTGATAGCCTAGCAAAGTCCATATCCCTGTCCAGTATTGCTCCCTGACATTTGTGTGCTAGATTATCTGAAAGGCGCGATGACAATTTCCTTATCCGGGCTCTCATATTACCTGTCATCTCCGGTGCATAATGGGCTAGTTGGTTGAACTTCAGGGTGTACTCCTGGACACTCATTTTTCCCTTCTTAAGATTTATGAATTCCTCTGCTTTGGATTCCCTCAATTCTAAAGGAAAGAATCGGTCAAGAAAAGCTTTCTCAAACTTGGTCCAAACTATAGGCTCAGCACTCTCCCCCTTCGCATCCCCCCACTCGTTATACCATTGGTTCGCTACATCCTTAAGCTGGTATGCTGCTAACTCAACCCCTTCCACCTGATCCACCTGTATTACTCAGAAAATCTTCTCTGTTTCATCTACAAACTCTTGTGGGTCCTCTACTACCTTAGTGCCAGAAAATTTGGGCGGATTCATACTCATGAACTGGACCACCCTAGTAGCTTTGAAAGTAACAGATGCATAACCAGTATCCTCCGACCTCTGAGTCTGTGTGGCTACCAGCTATTCAAGCATGTGGATGGATTGTCTGAATTCTGCATTCGATATGTCCCTCTGAGAAGACTGGGGATGATTAATATTTTATCTTGGAGATCGATGAGTACTGGTCGGGACTGGAGGTACTCCCGGAGTCGGGACAGGTTCTAGGGTGTGCGCTCTGTTATGGGTCCGCATCATATGGGTGGGGAAGACTTCATCATCCTAAGTATTCTGATTGTTGGAGGAACGAGGAGGCATGACTATTTTTTGAAAAGCAAGAGATCATTGATTAGAGGACAGATTAGACTCCAAAGCATGAACTAAATCACAAAGAGGGGAAACATTCCTAAACTCCTAGTAGCCTCTTGCTTATAAGTGTGGCGCTCTACACACCCATAAATAAGACTCTACCCGATGTGATTTCGCAAACACCTTGGGACCATAAACCATGCTCTGATACCAAGTTTGTCATGACCCGAATCGAGGCCCTGGCTGTGACGAACATCCCGAACCATGAAGGCTCGAATACCGTTCTAACTTGAAATCATATACACCATTCATACACAAATAAGGAAATACGGAAATTATTACAAACGGAATCATGGTCATAAATCTGATATATAAAGTTAACAATGGAGAATGAAATCTAAAACTATATAACAACATCTGCAAACCGTTTGCAAAATCTCTACTACATGATCACTAACACAATCTAAAAACTGGGACAAGGCCCTAGTGGACCAAAACCATAACAAATAGTAATTTTTGGAAAGTAAATAGGCCTTCTGAAATATAGAAGGCTCACTAACTGAACACTGCAACTCTGTCTGATGAAATCTACTGCTTATCTGGACCCTAGATTGAGCCTCAAAACCTGAGAGGTAGGGGGAGGGGGTCAATATAGATGTACTGGTACGCGAAGAAATTCAAAATAACAAGTTTGCATCATTATAAAATAGTTGAGAGCGGGTTACAAAACATCATGCATAAAATAGTTTCAAAACACATGGGCACTTTTCTGAAAATCATAAACCATTCTTGACAATACCGTTTCTGATCTTTGTATTACTTTTGAGTTAGGTGGCACTCCCCTACAAGTTTGATATTCCACTGGCTATATGGAATCCTCCATTGACTCGGCGGGGAAGCCCCCAACCCAAGTGTGCTGCAAGGGTTGAAGTGTCTGAGTCTGATACGCCACAGGGAACTAGGATAGCGTATAATAATATACTCGGTTCGATAAATTACGATTTTGGACAATGAGTTATCTAAAATCATGCCTTCTTCGGGGAACCACCTAATCTCTCCTTATGCCCAATTTTATCATGTTCTGAATCATGCATATTTTTAGTTTCAACATCTAAAAATATGATTTCAAACATGTGGTCTATACTGTTCTGAATTACTATGGCTTTAACAGAGTTGGTGTCGTCACACCAAGACTTGCAAGTCCTAATTCTGATCCACATTGTAACATGCATGATTCTTTCATGAAAACTCAATTTAAACCACCCAAACATGCAAGTAGTTTAAGAGTTTCATATTCTGAAACATAAGTCAAAACTATGCAAAAATCCTTCAAACATATGGTGGTCATGTGCTTTTGGCAAAATCATGCACTCTTTCATTATATTAATATTATTAACATTTATCAACATAACTACCCTCTCTTTTGAAATAAAAATCATAATCCAATTATAACAATACATAAGGCATTTCATATCATGCTTTTCAATAATTCATTCAAAATAATCCATAGCATATGATAAGTAAAGAAAATCCTAACAAGAGAGGGATTTTTACATGAATTATTCTCTCAATTCAATTATCAACATTAAAACATGTACATATATACATATATCAATTCAAATCAATTTGGGGAAGGCCTAAAGACAAAAACAATATCATCAATATTTCTAAAACATGAATATATTCATAAATCCGAAACTCTTTTCTTAAAATCATGATTTCAATGCCCATGAGATTTTTAGGAAAACCCCGCGTACCTTAAATTAGAAGCTTTCGAATGAACTCTCGCGTTAGGGATGTCATACCAACAATTGATGGTTGCTTCTTGTAGCCCTCACAATGGGGATTTTGAATCTTAAATAAATTTCAAAATTTTACGATTGAATTTTGAGGGATCTTGATTTTTATTTTGAGACTAAGGGGTTTGGTTCTTGAGCAATTGGAAGAAAATGACCATCTTTTGGTCAATTGAGGCTTAAATCTTGTGTTAGTGTATGATAGGGGATGGGAAATGTACATTTTACCTCTAAAGAAATCAAAAATATCGCAGAAATTTCTGCCAGTTGACAGGATGATATGTTGAAGTAAAACGGGCATAACTTTTGACTGAGATGTTGGATTTGGATGAAATCAGTGGAATTGGAAAGAAGACTCAAAGAGATTTCATTTGATATATAGCATCTCTCCCAGTTCTTTATATACAGGAGGGTATGGTCGTTTGAAGTTGTCCCTGAATCTGCCCCTGAAATGCGCCCAAACTGCGCCCAAAATGCTGGATCATTTCAAAGGCGTTTCAAACCAGTGTGTTATGCTCCAGAAATGCGCCCAAGACGTACTATTGACTTGCCCCATCGTATATCAATAAAAAAAATCAAGAAACTAAGGTCGGGAAGGTCGAAATAAAATCCTCAAAGATAGGAAATTCAAAATGAGAATAAGTCTCTTTGACACTTGGAAAAAAAATTAAGTCTTCAACTCTATAAGCAAGCTACTACGAGATAACACATGGAGAATTTTTACGGGGCGTTACATTAACCTTAAGTTGTCTCTATGCATAAGAGATAACACAACCTTATGTATTAATACACAACAAAAACCAACACCAAAATCATAACAATACATGATGAATCCCTCACCCTAAATAGAAAATGCCAAATAAGGAGTTGATGTAAGAAACTCCTTGAAATTTCCAAAGCTCGACTCACACTAGTTTGACCATCGGAAAGGAACCTCCTTCTGAGCCAATCTACTCATAGGTGCTAAAACAGTAGAAAAACCCTTGATAAATTGTCTGTAATAACCTGCCAAACCAATAATTCTACGAACCTCGGTCGGAGATGTAGGTCTAGCATAATCATGAATAGGCATAATCCCTTCCTTAGACACCACATGCGTAAGGAATGTCACTCACTCAAGCTAAAACTCACACTTAGAGAACTTGGCAAAAAGCAAATGATCTTTACAAGTTTGGAGCACAATCCTCAAATGTTCCATATGCTCCTCTCTACTCCTCAAATACACAAGGAAGTCCTCGATGAACGCAACCACGAAGGAATCCAAATATAGCATGAACACACGGTTCATCAAATCCATAAATGCAACTGGGGCATTAGTCAACCCAAAGGACAACGCCAAGAACTCATAATGACCACAGCAAGTCCAAATGGTTGTCTTTAAGATATCCTCAACCCGAATCCTTAACTGATGGTAACCAGACCTCAAATAAATCTTAGAAAACACCACTGCACCCAAAAACTGGCCGAACAAGTCATCAATACGAGGCACAGGATAATGGTTCTTCAATTTCACCTTATTAAGATGCCTATAATCGATACACATATGCATAGATCCATCTTTCTTCTTTACAAAACACACAGAAGCTCCCCTAAGGAGACACACTCGGTCTAATAAGTCCCTTAACAAGAATATCCTAAACATGAGAAGTTAGCGCCTTAAGCTCGATATGAACCATAAAGTAAGGTGCAAAAGAAATAGGTCGTATGCCAGGTTCAAGGTCAATAGTAAACTTAATCTTATAGGCAGGAAGTATGCCAGGTAGATCGGTAGGTAAAACAATAGAAAACTCATGGACTACAGGAATAGAGTCAACCGATGTACTCTCCATACTGACTTCGTGAATATAAGTAAGATATGAATCGCAACTCCTAGAAATAAGCCTTCTAGCATACATATAAGAAATAACCCATGTTGGCTCGCGGCTAACTTCTTTTTACCACACTATCGAGGGTATGTTGGGCATGGTTAAGATAACGAGCTAGGAAAAATAATCAATGACTGCATGATAGTGGGACAACCAGTCCATGCCCAGTATAATGTCAAAATCTAGCATTTCTAATATATTAAGATCGGCATGAGTATCAACATCTCTAACAACCACAAAACAGGATCTGAACACCCGATCCACTACTAAAGAATCACCCATAAGTGTAGATACACGTAATGGCATAGATAATAAATCATAAGATAACTCTAATCATGGCACAAAATAAATAGACACATAAGAATAAGTGGATCCCAAATCAAATAAAGCAAGGGCCGACTGATGGCACACCAAACATGTACCTATAATAACGACATTCGAAGACTCAACCTCGGGTCTAGTAGGTACTGAATAAAATTGACCACACCAGCCACCTAGCTGGGCTCCTGAACTATCTCATATCCTACCGGCCTGAGGATCACCTCGACCACCTTGGGGACTACCCCTACGAATATGTGAACCACCACGAGCTGAAGGATAATCTGCTCTAATAGGGGAACACTCTGAGATAAAACAACAATCTCCCCATGACTAGGGCACTCTCGCGAATAATGACCACGACCTCCACAACTATAAAAATTTAGCTATCTAAACTAAAAGAAAAATATCTTGCTGACCCAGAGTAGCCACCTCGACTAGAATAAATAGATGACAAACCCCTTGAAGACTATCCACTACACTATCCAAGGCAATCATTAACATAAAAATGGCCTCCATTAGTAATCTAGAGTGCTACCTAAATGGGTCTACTAGGCTTACTCTGAGCCTGATATGACTGATACAGAGGGTACATACCCTGAAAACCATTGCCTCTAAACCAGGAGCTACTACAAATCCTACTGAAACTTCCATAATATCTAGTTCTCTTATTGATACCCCTTGGGCCTCATGATGCATATCCTCCATCACCCAAGCATGATCAAAAGCCTTAATAAAAGATCTAGCCATAACAACCAAACCCTGAGTAGACATGCAAAGAGGAAGTATCAATCCTTAAACAAAGCAACAAACTCTCTCATACTCCATATTAAGAATAGAAGCAGTATGTCAATGTAATTCATGAAAACAAACCTTATACTCCACAATAGTCATGGAGCCCTACTCCAATCTTGAGAACTGATCCCTCAAACGATCCCTAAGGCTACGAGTCATGTACTTCTCCATGAAAATCTCAAAGAACAAAGCCTATGTCACAAACCAATTTCTCTATTCATGATGGCACATACTATAACCCATAAGTAGGCTAGCCAAATTCGTAATCCAGAACGGCTATTAATGGACTACCCAAAGAGATATAGGAATGAATGCAAAATATATGTTAGTTATGACCAGTTCAATGCAGAATCATAAACTACAACTACATCTTTTACAATGATATCCCGGATGTCAAACCGATATCATAAGACAACCTTGGGCCTAATAATGTATCTGAAATAATTACAACAGAATAATTACAGACTTAGGCACACATAAATATTCGGGACTTATATCAATAATCATAGTTATAAGCCATCTTGTATCTATAAGACATAGTATAACTATGAGGCATATCATATCCATAGGGTTCAAATCAAAACTATGAGACATATTACATCTATGAAAAATCTCACATCTATAGTCCATATATCATAATCCGGTGAAATACCATCACAATTCATCAAGTCACGAAATAACCTTATACTAAAGGTTCAATAATCTCAACAATTACTAATATTCGTAAATTAATCCACATGGGCTAACCCAAGTCTTGACCTAAGGTGGGCCAAAAGAACCCACTTCTAATCCTCTAATTCCATATTTAGGCAATATACATCCTCGAATTGACTAAGGTATCAAATTCACTTCTTGATGGTACACAAGCCATAATCAATCCTAAGATTGGAATTCACCTAGAATATGAGCAACTAAGTTAACTTCACCAAAATTATGATTTCAAGAACACTAGAATAGCCCAAAAAGCGTAAATCATACCAACCATGCTTCCAATACTTGAACAGGATCCCAAACCTAGCATCATATCACATCTATTCTATTAATTAGTTCAATCTAGAAAAAAGTCAATAGGATTCTAACAGTGTAATAAGCATTACACTTAATGGGTCAAGACCCTCATCTAAACCCCAAACTTCAATAATCAAGACTAAGTCATTCTACCCATAATCAATATTAACATTCACATTTACTTGCAATATATTACATGTATTCTCCTACGAAGAGGAGTAGGCAAAAGCCTACATTGAAGCCAAATCGCAAATCCTTGTATTGTCCATAAGATATTTGTCCTCATTCAACAATACCAAAATATTGGCACATATCAAAAATCATAATATACTCATCAATATAAGAATAATGATATCCATATTGCACCATTGTGCTTTGGGTCAAAAAATCATACTCAAAACCCCATGTTGGTCTCACTTATGGAAAACATCTTTACGAGATCAACCCAACGTTCATACATGCTCAAGGAATTATAACCCCCCAAAAATGGTAAAAACTAAGCTAAATTGGGACTGAAATTAATCCCTTAATCTATTGGGATTTTGGTCAAGAAATCATTAAAATTTAACAAGAAAAGGATGAGATCTTACCTCAAATTGAAAGAAATTGCAAAAATAGATGATAAAAATCTTTCTAATCACCAAAAAGATGCAGTCTCCTTTGCAATCACCAACACCCTTAGTGCGATCACACTATCTCCTTTGCACACCATGTTTGATCGTCAGCACCAGATATCAGCTGAAACTTGGGATTTATTCAAATTCGATATACGTAGATGAACTAAGTAACCATACTAAATTTGATATTTCAGATATAATGATTCAGCCTTATTTTCCATATGAGGTTGTTTCTACAAA
The DNA here is from genome assembly GCA_030864215.1 of Capsicum pubescens. Classification (NCBI taxonomy): domain Eukaryota; kingdom Viridiplantae; phylum Streptophyta; class Magnoliopsida; order Solanales; family Solanaceae; genus Capsicum; species Capsicum pubescens. Next base: position 160,744,701 of record CM061549.1, on the reverse strand, counting down.
TTGTGGGTCCCACACCAATATTTCTAATTTTCCAACTTTTTGACAATTAGGTAAAAATGAGCTCAGATGCATCGGACCAAAAACAAAGGTGTACCTAGCCTAAAATTGATATTCTGAAGATGCTGGAAATGTTGAAATTTGCATTTGATATTGTTTTGCTGAAGTTTTTGCCCGGTGGCCATTTGGAACAAACAAAGACCTCTATACAGGGAATTATCTATAAAAAAGACAAATGAACTGCCCTATAATCAAATTGTCAATCTCAATAAGTCATAAATGACCTGGGGCAGCAATGGGAAAGCTCTAACGGCAAATATAAGTAGAAATATGATAAAATACCTCGAGAGTCATTACAACCAATTTAAAAAAAAATACAGGTGGTTGGAATCAAGAAGACCTCTCCACCAATGTCTAGTAGACAAATTTGATTGAAATATAGTATAGTCCACACCACGAGTCTCTACTAGGCCTAAATTATCGAGCCTATCCTCACAAGAAATAAGTAATCATATGTATCCTCGCCTGGTGCACCATAAAACTTAGGTGCTGCCAATCTCAAGAACATACCCAATATTTTGTACTCCTCGGCAGACATAGCAGGTTGGGAAACCACTGGTTGAGAAACCACTGACTGAGCAACTATCGATGCAGGAGGAACCTCAAACCTAGGATCCTCAGTACTACTTTAATCTGTAGACTATGCACCATTAAATGGTATACCTCCAACCAATCCAAAAATTTAAACCAAAGCATTTATAAGAAATGAAGAAGAAATAAACTCTGAAAGAGCCTGGGCTAGTCCCTAGCCGACCGCTGGCTGTGGTGGAAGAACCTCTGGCTCAAGAGCAAGACTAAGGTTTGGTGAAGGCCCCCTATCTTTGCCCCTTCGTAGGGACATATATCGAGTTTTTTCATGACCTCTAGCTCATCTATGAGTAGTGATAGGATCCCTAGGCTAGGCCTTGGGACCCTCGTCTTCTATAGCGGTAGCATGTATCCCAACAATATATGAAAGAGTAAAGTCAAAAGAATGCTATACAAACCAAATCAGAAACTTAGCCCGAAAGGAATGAAAAAAGTTAAGAAATCCTAAGAATTTCCTATAGCCACTGAAAGATAAGGAACAAACTTCATTTTTTCGATCCGCGGGACTGTACTAGACATTTTTTCTTGTACCAACAATATTGATATATCCTAGGCTCTGATTCCAATTTGTCATGACCCGATTTATGAGTGATGATGGCACCTACTAAACCTTAATAGTAAGTAAGCTAAACCATAACTCAGAGCTATTAGTAATGGGTTAACTTGGTTGAAATTATCTCAAAAGAGAGAATTAGACAATTCAACACAAGAAATAAGAAAGGCAATAGAAATAGTTTAAAGAAAGCCATAATATAGAAAACCATCCCACAACCTAGTAGAGCTAGTACAAGAGCTACTAATAATACAACTGAAGCTCTACAATAGTCAATACAATCTATCTCAAAGTGAAAGACTAGACATAAATAATATATAAGGAAATGGGCAACTCTGAGTCTAAGAGCTCACCTTATATCTAATACCCAACATAGCACAATGGACGAATCAACAATGGTAACGAGTACTCATATCTAAACCAAAAAGGTATAAAAGTATAGTATGAGTGCCAAAACCAGCTCTACCCAATAGGAATCATCAGTTGAATGAGCAAAATCATGATATAAATATGATTAAATGCAAGATAACATATCTAAGTCAAGGTAAGGATGCTAGCCTAAAATAACTACAACATTGTTGTACATGAATAAGTAAATTACCTGAATAATAGCATATCATAAGAATTAAACACACACAATTTTAATTTCAAAATTGGCCACTATAAGCCAATAACTGTGGAAATTGTAAATAACCCAACATAGGCCCCCATAAGCCTGTATGGTACAAATGAAGATAGTATAGTCTGAATCGCAATCATTACCAACTCTAAAAGTACAACTAAAATCTATCCATATCATGCTACGTATGAATAATTCCCAATTTTGGACTATAAATTATATCTATATCATCAATATCAACCTTCATGTCATCAGCATTAATGTCTTTGATGTCATACTACAAATATCATTATTTTTATGATAGAAATATTCATACTCAAACTGGTAATCATATAATCAAAATCATAATAATCATTCGAATTTGAACTGAATATATAGGTCATTAATATCATTATCAATATTCGGACTTAAATCGGTAATCATATATCATCATATCATCATCATTAGACGTACTTGAACCAGTATAGATATAGATATAGATATAGATATAGCTATGTATATATAATGTCATATTCATTATTACATTAATAATCAACAAAATAACCATTGGGTCATTCCGTATTTAGTATCTACTCCCAATACCCAACAAGCTAGACCAATAAATACTAATTATCATCCATATCACCTTAACAAGCATTTCAAGACATATAATGAGCATATAAAAGTCTACCAATACTACTTCATATCTTGGCCTAAGGTAGGTTGAAGCCTACTTCTAAACCCCAACATCCATTATCTATGAAACTCTACCCAAGACTAGGCTAAGGTATCTAATTCAACATTTAGATGTCAAACAAGCCTAATTAACCCTATGATAGAAATTCTACTAATGATCTAAGCAACTAAGCTAAAGCACATAAATTACTATTTTCAAATGGCCTAGAAGGTCCAACTAACCCAAGTATTTCCAATTTGATCAGCAATACATAAAACCAATCTGAGATCTAACATAATATCATAAGCATACTATGACATAACTCAATTTATGAAAGGGGAAAACCAAGCCTACCTGGATGCCGAAGAAAGCTCAAAAAATCAACGAAATGACCGACTTTCCTTCACGAGAAGCTTCCACAAGATGCCAAGACAAAAAATACAATCTACTCATCAACACAAGAATAATGATATTTATATTGCACATTTATACTTCGGGTCAAAAATACTCAGAAGTCCTATGTGGATCCCGTTTACGAAAATAAAGTTCCCGAAGCCAACACAAAATTCTCTTATGCTCAAGCATTAATTACCATCACACAATGGATGAAATCTGAGCTACATTGGTGCTAAAATCAATCCCCAAGGTTTTTGAGATTTTAGAAAAGAAAAGGGCAAATATATCATATAAATGGTGGATCTTACCTCAAATTCAAAGAAGAATTGTGTAATAATCGTTACCCAAGACCCCAAATCACCCATAAGTTCTAATACCAAACACTCATTAGGGCTTAATTCTCGAGAGAATGGATGAAGAAATGGGCAAAATAGGCTAAAAGGGGAATATTTATACCCTTCCCAGGTGTTCGGGTATTACAATCGCGACTAGACCCTCGCGATCGCAACATTTTAAGGCTGCCAATATGAGGCGCTACTGCAACATAGAATCACAATCACTGCATTTGGTGCCTGCAAAATTTATCATGATACCGACCCCTAGTTTGTTATTAGCGAGTACACTAGATACAACTGATTTTCCAAGTCTTTGCCAACCTCTTGGGATTTATCTGAAATCTCGTATATTCAAACAAACTATGCCACCATATGAAATTTGATGTTTTGGACTCAATGGTACATTTGAAATTTCCATTCGAGTTTGTATAAAAAAAAGGGGTCCATTACCCCTATTTCATTTTCTTAATTTTTCGACCAATAGGTCGAAATGAGCTTTGGTACCACGAGACCCAAACCAAAAGTCAACCTAGCGTAAAATTGACATTCTGGAGTTTTTGGAATAGTCAAAATTGTCATATGAGGTTGTTTGAATAAAGTTTCACCTGATTCCATTTGGAACCAACAAAGACTTCAAAATAGAGAATTAGCTCTAAAAATCAAACGAACTTCCCGATAATTGAACTATTACTCCAAGCACGTCATAAATGACTTGTGGAAGCTATGGAAAATCTCTACTGGAAAAAATAAGTGGAAATATAGAAAATATCCTGAAGGGTATGACATGACCCAAATTTGGTCCTTGTCGTATGGGCATCCCAAGTCCAACCAGGATTGGGCACCACCCCCGTTGTACAACCCAACCTCCATATACGTATTCCCTAAGTTGAATGGATTCCAAATGTATAACTAGATAGAGCTTATTATAACTTAAGACTCTGGCATAGGTCCATGACCATGACAAACCCAAACAAGTCAACCACTCCATTATCCAACCAATGACCAAAACCAAAACAAAATCGTAAACCAATCCATACATCCCATACCAAATGAGTTCGATTACAAATATATATAATTCCCAAAACATAAAAGGATGGAATAATCATAAAAACTGTCAAACGGTATCAACCCCAATAACAATGCCAATACTAAGGTTGACACCACTACCAACACCACCCATACCAACCATTGTAGTTGTACAAAGCCTCTAACCAAAAATAAAATAGTATATGATTGGGACATGCCCCCAACCATAACAAAACCAATGTGTATGAAAAAACCAAAGTATGTAAAAACATCCATGACATGAAATAGAGACTTCTGGAATATGGACGATCACCACGTCAATCCAACCGAATTGATCTCGAATCTAATAACAAAGCAGGAGGAGTAGAATAGTTGGTTCCTACATCGCGTGGGGATATAGCCGCCCAAAGATGGGTTAAAAGGCGAACTCTAGCATGCACTCAGGATAAGGCTAAAATAATGCCAACCTGTTAAACCAAGTAAACTAACCATATGCATTCACAACTATACAAATATGTGAATAACCTTGCTTGGAAAGGAACCGGGTTTAGTATATATTTAAAACCATTAACCTAGGTATGTGTAGCTTAACCATTCTAGAACCACACATGGGCAATATGGGTCCAGTGTAACCCCATGAACGGGCCCAGATGCATGTAGCCAAACGAATTGAAGATACCATAAGAGTAGGGGATTCCTAAGTATCCTTCACTCTCCATGATACATATGTATAAGTGTACTTAGGGGATTCCTATTTACCCTATAATTATCATATATGGTCGCCATAACAAATCCTCATGTTGGAAAATATGAGTTTCCGATGTCCGTCCATTGGACTTACTCCTTCACGATTAGCCATCACACCCTGCCACTATTGCCCAATTAAGACCATTACCTAACAACTATACCATTATTCCATTTATTATTTACCAAGGCTATCAGTAGTTGTATCGTCATACCGATTATAGCTTACAATAAATGTCATTAGCCAACCTTTTATAGAAGAAGGGATTCCCATATACCCATAGATTACATTATTAAGTTGACTTGGGGGAATCCCATGTACCCAATAAGTGATCATTATTTTGCTTGCCTTGGGGATTCCCTTGTACCACATAAGGCTTTCAATTAGACAAACCATAACCACCAAGACCTTGACATTTAACCATTCCAAACCATTTAAACAATTTATACCATTTTAGTTCCATTACCAAGTTATACTATGCAGTAGTTCAATGAAAGTCCAACAATTTAACCAAAAACATTCTCATAGGTATTTTATCAAATAAGTTGGGGGCATAGTATTTCCAAAGCCAAAACCAATTACAAATTAACCCTTCCAATGCAACCAAATGTCCTAACCATCATTAAAATATGTAAATCGATAATTAAAAAATGGTAAAACCATAACCAAGCATTGATATCCAATACCCCCAACATATATCTAAAAACCCCAAACCATACAACAGTTATGCCATGAAAACAATTCATAAAACATGAATTTAGTTTGAACTAATAATAAGAGAGGAGTAGCATGCCTCGGATTAAGAAGAATATGGAGATAAATCACCCTAGTAAGTCCCAAATTGATCCTATTGATGAAACCCTAGTCTTCCTTAAACCAAGAGCCTTAGAGAAAATTTGAGAGAATTTCTAAGTGTTTAAGATTAGAATATTAGGGTAAATGATATCCTAAAAAAGTTATATGTTGTAGGGCCTTAATAGGTTAAGAGGGGAAATGTACAGATTACCCCCAACTTGAAATACGTAAAAATCCTACAAGAGGGCACGACTCTATCATACCACCCGTGCCCTATCATACAAGTAGTACCTACCACTTGTACCCTAGGCATCCCTTGGACCCCCAATACTGGCCAACATACGACCACCAATCTCTAATGGTACCCAAGTATACGACACATAAATTTAACCGATACCTTAGGAATAATCAAGAGGGATTGACAATGTCCAACATAAGAGTTGGACTATACCACTTGTACCCTATCTCACGGCTCATGGTGAACCACTCGTACTCAGATCCATGTTAAGTTACTAAGTTTCAGATTATGTGAAGGAAAACCCAACCCTATGACCCTTCATCCACCATATAACTTATACCCTCCCAAGTCATATCCATTCTAGAAACTCAACCACCTAACACTACAAATATTGGGCAACATTACTGGGTCACCTGACTTATACCCTCACTATACGACTAGTATGGTGAGTCGTATGACATCCAAAAAGTTTAAGACCCAGAAAATTTGTAAGTACCAAAACCCAGAGTGTTTTAGTCTCCCTCTCTAGGATCATTCATCCCTAAATAACGGATAAGGTAGTACAAGCATGAGTTACACCCCAACATAACCATTCCAACCTTCAACTAAATTAGAAAATAAGGATATTATCAAGAACATACCTTCCACATGAATATCCAGACCAGAAAACAAATGCGGATACTTAGACTTCATGTCCTCTTCCACTTCCCAAGTAGCATCTACAACCCTGTGGTTCCTCCATAGAACCTAAAACGAAGATACATCCTTGGCCGACAATCGATGAACCTATCAATCCAAATGTCTACCGGGATCTCTTCATAAGACAAAGAATTCATGATACCTAATTCTTCCAAAGGAACAATCGATGAATTATCACCGATACACTTTCTCAACATAGAGACATGGAATACTGGATCAATAGAGCTCAAACTAGAAGGCAACTCAAAATTATTTGCAACATTACCAACCCTTCTCAAAACCACATAAGGAAAGACATAACGGGGACTGAGCTTCCTTTTTTCCCCAAACCATATTACTCCCTTCATGGGAGACATCTTTAGGAACACCCTATCCCTAACCTCTAACTTTAAGTCCCTACACCTTATGTCTGCATAAGACTTTTGGAAACTTTAAGAAGACTTAAGCCTATATCGGATCTTCTTCATCTTCTCCATAGCCTGATAAACCAAATCCAGGCCAAACATAACCAAGATAAAACCACCCAATAGGAGATCTACACCTCCTACCATACAATGCCTCAAAAAGGGCCATCGCAATGCTATAATTATAGTTATTATTATAAGCAAACTCTACATGAGGTAGATGCACAGACCAATTACCACCATAATAAAACACAAATGTACGAAGCATATCTTCCAATGTCTGAATAGTTCATTCTTCTTGCATATCCATCTACGGGTGAAATGCAGTACTCAAAATAACCTTAGTACCCAACCCCTTCTAAAAAAAATGCTAAAAGTGAGATAAAAATTGTGCACCACGATTAGAGATAATCGAAATAGGTACCCCATAAAGCTTCACAATATCATGAAGATACAACCTCACATAATCCTCAACCGAAAAGTTTGTTTGCACTGGCAGGAAGTGAGCCGACTTTGTCATCCTATGCACGATAACCCTAACAGAATCAAATAGGTTGCAAGATCGAGGAAGACCAGTAACAAAATCCATATTATTACCTCCTATTTCTATTTCGATAATTCAATCTCCTAATACAAACCCACAGGCCTCATGTGATCCACTTAACTTGTTGACACACAATATATTTGGCCAAAAAATCAGCCACATCCTTCTTCGTACAATTCCACCAATACATCTCCTTGAGATCATGATACATCTTTGTCGAACCGATATGAACAAAATAGCACGATTCATGCACCTCAACCAATACCCTTTCTCATAAACCATCAACATCAGGAACACATAATTTCCCATGGCACCGCAAGGTACCATCACTATTGATCTCAAATACCATTAAATTTTGTCCACTTACATCACCTTTGATTTTCATCAAGACAGGATCTAGCATTTGCTTATCCTTAATCTCTGCACCAAGAGACAACTGAACAACTTCTGTACCAACATACCAACATTATCAAAGTCCAAAAGGTGAACTCCAAGATTAGCCAAGTAACGAATATCCTTCACCAACTCCCACCTTTCCTTATTTACATAAGCTAAACTCTCTATGAAAAACCTACTAAGAGCATCCGCAACAACATTAGCCTTACCTTGATGGTAATGAAGACTCATGTTTTAATCCTTGAGAAGATTAATATATCTCCACTGCTTGAGGTAAAGCTTCTTCTGAGTGAACACATACTATAGACTCTTATGATCCGTAAAGATGTCCACGTGCACTCTATACAGATAGTATTGCTAGATTGTCAAAGCAAATATGATCGCTAAAAGCTCCAAATCATGAGTAGGATAGTTCCTCTAATGTACCATCAACTGCCTAAAAGCATAGGTAATCACCGTTCCATGCCGCATCAAAACACAGCCAAGTCCCACCCGAGATGCATCACAGTAAATTACAAATCCCTCATTGTCTTTAGGCAAAGTCAAAACTAGATCCGAAGTTAGCTTATCCTTCAGCTTCTTAAAACTACCCTCACAAACATCTGACCAAGAGAAGTTTGCCATCTTCGAAGTCAATTTAGTCAATATGGAAGTTATTGTCGAGAAACTCTCCACAAACCTCCTATAATACCCAGCCAAACCCAAGAAGCTTTAAATATTGGTTGGAGTTGTGGGTCTATACCACTTCTTAACCACCACCATCTTCTATAGATTCACTACGATCCCCTCTCTAATTATAATATGACCTAGAAAAGTGACAATGTTGAACAAGAACCCATATTTTGAGAATTTGGCATGCAACTACTACTTTTTCGAGGTCTGCAACACCAGACAGAGGTGATTTGCATGATCCATCTCACTCTTAGAATACACCAAAATGTCATCAATGAACACAATGACAAAAGAATAACGAAACTGATGGAAGACCCTGCTCATCAAATCCATAAATATCATCATGGCATTGGTCAAACCATATGACATAACAAATAACTCAAAGTGCCTATACTAGGTATGAAAAGCTATCTTAGGGATATCCACCTCCTTAATCTTAAGATGATGATACCCAGACCGAAGATTTATCTTAGAAAAGAATTTGCACCTTTCAACTGGTCAAACAAGTCTTCTATCCTTGGAAGAGGATACTTTTTCTTAACCACCACCTTATTCAAATACTGATAGTTAATACATATCTGAAGGGAACCATTCTTTTTTCGCACGAATAACATCGGTGCACCCCATGGAGACAAACTAGGATAGATAAAACCCTTAACCAAAAGATCTTTAAGTTTCTCCTTGAGGTTCCTCAACTCAACCGAATCCATTCTATAAGGAGGAATTGATATTGGACAAGTGTCCGGAACGAAATCAACCCCAAACTTATTCTCCCTATCCGAAGGAACACTAGGAAGATCATTCGGAAAGAACTCAGGAAAATCATTCACCACCAGAACTGAATGCAAAGAAGGAAATTCTGAGCTAGAATCTTTAACCTGGACCGAATGATAGAGACAACCTTTGGAGATTAACCTACGAGCTCTAAGATATGGTATTAACCTCCCCATAGGAGTTAGGGATCCACCCTTCCTTTCAATAACCGGTTCTCTATGGAACTTAAGAACAACCTTATGGGTCCAACAATCTAAGGATGCATAGTATGAGAGTAACCAATCCATCCCCAGAATGTCATCAAAATTCACCATATCTAATTCATACAAGTCCACCTAGGTCTCCTTACTACAAACAGATACCACACGCCCCCTATAGACACGTTTAGCAACCATAGAGTCACCTACTATGGTAGAAATAGAAAAAGGATCCAAAAGAACCTCAGGATAAAAAATAAAATACACAGCCACAAATAGGTTCATATAAGAGAGAATTGACCCTAGATCAAGTAAACAATACACATCACGAGAATAGAGTTTTAATGTACCACTCATGAAATCATGTAATGCCTTAGTCTTTTTTCGGTATCCAAGAGTATATAACCTATTCCATCTTATGCATGTACCAGAAGTAGAAACAGATATAGAAGCAGCACCCCTGGGTACAAGAGTAGATAAAGAGGCAACCAGAACCTTGTTCGCTCCTGAAGTACCCTTACTAACCAGACAGTTTCTATGTATATGTCTTGGATAACCATATTTGAAATACCATTCCCTCCCTTTATCATAGAAGCCCCAATGTAACCGACCATAAAACCAATAAGAAGTATATGATAAGGCCGACTTATACCCACTAGCATTAGATTGGGCACCTTAGGCCCTAAATTTATCACCACTCTATTGATGCCTATCACTCAACTACTTTGGGTAAAGATCACTAGTTATGGAGAAGGAACCGAAATAACATGACCCAACTCCAGGCCCAAGTCCAACTAGGGTTGAGGACCGCCCCTATTACCCAACCCAACCACCTATATCCAGCCTTAGATAGGCTAATTTTGAGCATATAACAAGATATAGTAAATTCTATCATGAAGATTCGGGGATAGGGTTACAACCATGACCGACCCAACAAAGTCCACCCATATTAAATAAATAATCCAACCATACCAAGAAAAACCATAGACCATAAACCAAGCCATAACCAATGAAAATACCAAAACATAATATGATAATAAATCCCAAAATGTTATATGATTGAACAACCAACAATATATCCAAGGCTGTAAGCCCCAACACCAATACCGATGCCAAGGCAAACACCAATACTGATCCCGCCCATACATACCCCTATCATGAATTATGAATCTCAGTATAAGGATAAAACAATGCCAGTTATAAAACCAAGTAAAACCATCCATAATTCATACTACCATACTTATGTAAGTGTCAGGGAAGGGAATCAAAGTTTAATATGCTTTTAAAACCTTTACCTGGATTATGTAGCTTAGACCCACGGGCTATATGTGTTCAGCTCCCCTGCTGAAAGAGCCCCAGTGCATGTAGCCGCACGACCAGGAAAGTATCCCATGGGATTACTAGTACATCTCCCAATAGTGTGACATCATTCACACAGTCCACTAATACAAATCCTCAGATCAGCAAATATGAGTTTCTAGTTTTGGTCCCCCCAGGACCGCCACCATCTGCATCGTTGCTACACATTCCGCCATTAATGCCCAATTAAAACTGTTTCCAAATGACCAACCAATAAATTTACAATTTTATTTAACCAAGGCCAATATTAATGGTATCATTATACCACCCCTTATATGCAAGTAATATCCATAGATAAACCATTTAGGTTAAGGGGACTTTCAAGTGCCCCTCCATATACCATATTAAACCACTCTGAAGACTTCTATGTTCCTCACAAGCATAACCAATTAGCCTTTAGCCTTTTTAAACTATTTAAAAAATGCATAATTCCATTACCAAGTTTAAAACATGCAAGAGTTATATTAAAAGAAGTCAATGCAATGAACATATCTTTATAAGCATTTTAACAAACACATTGGGGGCATAATATAACCAAAACCAATTCCAAAGACCATTAACCATTATTATCCAATCCAATTGTCTAAATAGACAATTAATGCATATAAAAGAATAATTAAAATCATAGGAAACCATAACAAAGCATTTAATATAAAAATCCCCACATAATAGATGAAAACCATAATCATGAAATAGAAAAACCATGAAATCAATCAAATAAACTATGCCTTTAGTTGAAATTACAATGAAGGAAGAGAATGATGCCTTAAACCCAGAAGATAATGGAAGGAAATCACCATGACAAGCCCCAAAGCAATCCTTTAGGTTAAACTATAGCTCTCTTGCCCACTCTTGAGAGAATTATAGAATGTTTTAGAATAGTTTCTAAGTATTAATGAATAGAATAATAGGGTAAATAACCTCCTAAGTGTATTAGAAGTAGTGGGTCCTAGTTATGGTATGTAGGAAAATATCAAAGATACCCCAACTTAAGCTGCCCAAAATCCCGTCATAGGGATATGATTGACCGATATGAGTCATACTATCCTATGTGATTGGTTTCCACCTCTCGTAGCAAAGCCTCAACCTTAGGTCAAATATTGTCCAGTGTACGACTAATCCAACCAAGTCGTAACCACAACATACGATTCGTACCCATGACCCGTATCACTGGCAGAATGAAATACTAGGAGGATCAAATACTTCCTACCATACAAGTCTCTGATACTACTCGTACCAAGATGTATAACTCATACACCTAAGTCGTACCCATTCCAGTGACCAAAACCATCCCACCAACTAACAATGGTCAGCATACGACAAGACCATACCACTCGTACCTCAACATATGGCTCATACCCATGAGTCGTATTGGGTTCGAAGAATGGAAATTCAATGATATTTTCTATTGGTCAAAATCCAGGATATTTCAGTTTCCCCCACTAGGAACATTCATCCCCAAATGATGGATAAGGTAGGGGTAACCACACACAGAGTCAGTTACATCATCAAACATCCTTTTAACAAAGTTTGAAAAAAAAGGCAAAGAAGTTCATCTTTCCTTTGATAAACTCCGAAAATAAAGATGAGTAGAAGACACATACCTTCCGCACAAATCTTAGGGGAAAAAAATAAATGTGGATATTTGGACTTCATGTCCTCTTCCTATACCCAAGTAGCTTCCTCCACTTTATGGTTACTCCTTAGAACCTTAACTAAAGCCACATCCTAGTCCGTAACCAACAAAATTCCCAATATAATATCTTAATCGGGACCACTTCATAAGACAGAAAATATGAAATGCCCAATCCTTCAAAGGAACGATCGAAGAAGGATCACCAATGCACTTTCACAATGTAGAAACATGAAAGACCGGATGAACAAAACATAAGCTATATGGCAACTCCATTTCATAAGTAACATTACCAACTCTCCGCAAAATCAAATAAGGACCAACACAATGAGGACTAAGTTTCCCTTTTTTGCTAAATCGTACCACTCCTTTCATGGGAGACACCTTGAGGAATACCCTATCCCCGACCTCAAACTCCAAGTCTTTATGCCTAACATCCGCATAGGACTTTTGGAAACTTTGGGCAGCTTTAAGCTAATCTTGAATAACCTTGACCTTCTCCATCGCTTGAAAAAACAAATCTGAGCCAAACATGCCCGCCTCCCTTAGCTCAAACCAACAAATAGGAGATTTACACCTCTTACCATATAACGCCTCAAAAATATCTATACCAACACTCGAATAATAGCTATTGTTGTAAGCAAACTCCACCAAAAGTAGATGCTATCCCTTATTGCCTCCATAGTTAATCACGCAGGCCCAAAGCATATCCTTCAATGTCTAAATTGTTCTCTCTGCTTGCCTATCCGACTGTAGATGAAAAGAAGTACTCAAACTAATCTTAATACCAACCCTTTCGGGAAAAACCGTTAGAAGTGAGATGTAAATTGGGTACCATGATTAGAAATAATCAAAATAGGCACCTCATACAACTTCACTATCTCCTGAAGATACAACTTCGTAGAATCCTCTGTAAAAAAAAGTAGTCCCCACTGGCAGGAAGTGAGCAAACTTCATCCTCCTATCCACGATAACCCAAATTGAATAATACTAATTTTGAGACTGAGGAAAATCGGTGATGAAGTCCATATTGATCACTTCCCACTTTTATTCAGGTAGATCAATTTCTTGATATAACCCTCTTGACCTCATATGGTCAACCTTAACCTGTTGATACACCATAAACTTGGCCATAAAATCTTTTGCATCTCTCTTTATGCCATTTCACCAATAGATCTCCTTGAGATCATGATACATCTTTCTCAAGCCGGGATGAACAATATTGCACGAGTCATATGCCTCTTCCAAAACCCTTTGTCGTAACCCATTGACATCAGGAACACACAACTTCCCTTGGTACCATAAATTACCTTCACCACTGATCTCAAACACCAATACCTTTTGCCCACCATTGTCACTTTTGATTTTAACCAAGATAGGTTCCAAGACTTGCTTCTACTTAATCTTCGCACAAAGAAATGATCAAACCCCTCTTGCACACCACAGCGCCCTCCTTGGAATCCAAGAGACGAGCTCAAAGATTAGCCAAGTGGTGAATTTTCTTCACCAATTCCCGCTTTCCCTCCTCTAGATAAGCCAAACTCCCTATGGATAACCTACTAAGAGCATCAGCAACCACATTAGCCTTACTTGGGTAGTAGTAAAGACTCATATCATAATCTTTGAGAAGCTCAAGCCATCTCATTTGCCTAAGATTAAGCTCTTTTTGAGTGAAAACATACTGAAGACTCTTGTGATCTGAAAAGATATCCACGTGAAAACCATTAAAATAAGGTTACCATATTTTCAAAGCAAACACAACCACCAACAACTCCAAATCATGAGTAGGATAATTCCTCTCGTGTACCTTCAACTACCTGGAAGCATAGGCAATCACTTCTTATGCTGCATCTATACATAACCAAGACCTACCCGAGACGCATCACAATAAATCACGAACCCATCATTGCCCTCCGGCAAAGTCAGGATTAGAGCCAAAGTCAACTTATTCTTCAACTTCTGAAAACCCCCTTCACAAGTATCTGACCAAGAAAACTTAACCTTCTTATGAGTCAACTTAGTCAAAAGAGAAGCTATTGAAGAAAAGCTTTCCACAAACTGCCTATAATACCCAGTTAAACTTAAGAAGCTTCGAATATCGGATGCAGTTGTGGGCCTAGGCTACCTTTTCACCACAACAACCTTCTGCAGATCCACCTTAATCCCTTCACTAGAAATTATATAACCCAAGAAAGTCATAAGGCTCAACCAAAACTCATACTTAGAGAACTTAGCTTGCAACTATTGTTCCTTTAAGGTCTACAATACCACACAGGGGTGATTAACATGAACCACCTTGCTCTTTGAATAAACTAGAATGTCATCAATAAACACAATGATAAAGAGCTCTAAATATTGCCTGAATACCCTATTTATCAAGTCCATAAATGCTGTCAGAGCTTTATTTAACCTAAATGACATCACGAAGAACTCAAAATACCTATACTGAGTACAAAAAGTTATCTTAGGGAAATCGACCTTCTTAATCTTAAGCTAATGTTACCCAGACTAAAGATCTATCTTAGAGAAGAACTTGACACCTTGCAACTGGTCGAACAACTTATCTATTCGAGGAAGAGGTTACTTTTTCTTGATCGTTACCTTATTCAACTTCCTATATTCAATGCACATTTGAAGTGAACCATCCTTATTGTGAACAAACAACACTGGTGCACCCTATGGAGAAATACTAGGATGAATAAACCCCTTATCTAGAAGATCCTAAATTTACTCATTAAGTTCTTTCTACTCAGCTGGAGCCATTCTATACAGAGGAATAGATATTGGACGAGTGTCCAGAAGTAGATCACTACCAAATACTATTTCCCTATCCATAGAAACACCAAGAAGATCATCCGGAAGGACCTCTAGAAACTTATTAACCACAGGTACCAAAGATAAAGAAGGACTTTATGAGTTAGAATCTTTACCCCAGACCAAGTGATAAAGACAACCTTTGAAGATTAAACTCTGAGCTCTAAAATAAAAAATAAACCTCCCCCTAGGATCTAAGAAACTACCTTCCCATTCTATAATTGGTTCACCTGGGAACTTAAAGATAACCTTACAAATTTGACAATCCAAAGAAACCAATTAAGAATGCAAATAATCCATACCTAAAATTACATCAAAATCTATCATATCCAACTCAAATAGATCCACCAGGGTTTGCTTTCCACCAATAGATATGACACACCTCCTATAGAATATTTTAGTAATAACCGAGTCACCTACCGAGGAGAAAAAAATAAAGGATCCAAAATAACTTTTGTATCAAAAATAAAAGATAACGCCACATATGGAGTAACATCAGAAAGAGGGGACCCTGAATTAAGAAAGCAATATTTGTCATACAAGAAAAGTTGTAATGTACCAGTAATGACATCAGGTGATGCCTTAGATTCCAGTTGAGACATCAAAGCATACAACGTATTCCGACCAATACTAGAACCAGGAGTATTAATAGAAACAGATGTCATACCACCAGGTGCAGGAGCAAAAAATAAAGCCACGAGAATCGTATTCGCCCCATTTCAACCTTATTGATCAAACAATCCCTAAGACGATGGCCTGCCTAGCTACACTTGAAGCATTTTTCCCTTCCTTCATTGCAATAACCTTGATAAAGTAGATCACAAAATCAACAAGGAGGACATGAAGAAACTGACTGACCTCCGCTCGCCTGAGATTGGGCAACCTATGCCCGAGAATTATCACTGCCTTGATAATGCCTTTCTCCCGACTGTTAGGGAGCACTAGCATAAAAGGATCTAGAATACCACTACTTTTTATGCCACTTACCACCGTCTTGACCACTCTGTGACTGAGAACCTTTATGACCAAAAAAATGCTCCTCTTTCCCTGCCTATCCCCAAACTTTGTCTGCCTTCTCTTTTTATCCTCAACTTGTTATATATGAATAGTCAACCTCAAGATGTCCATCTATTTAATCAACAAGGAATTCTTGCACTCAATAATCAAATCTTTATTCAACCTAGAAGCAAACTTTCTCATTCTCCATGCTATATCAAAAACCAAATCAGGATCATATCTTGATAGATAATGGTACTTTAAAGAATATTCCTTTACTGACCTCCTCCCCTGCCTGAGGTTCACAATTTCCTCCATCTTAGTTTCCCTCAACTTTTGAGGAAAGAACCGATCTAAGAAGGCATTAAAAAGGCCTCCTTGAACCCTTTCTCTTCTATATCACCTATATCCCTATCCAACTCCTCATTCCATTAATACGCAAAATTCTTGAGATGATAAGTTATAAGGTTAACACCCTCTACATTATTAGGCTGCATTACTCGAAAGACCTTTTCTATCTCATCCAGGAATCCTAACAGATCCTTCACCACCTTCACTCCAGTAAAAGTAGAAGGACCCATCTTAATAAACTAACCAACCCATGTGGCCTCAGTAGATAAAGAACCATTAGCACCCTACTCAACCTAAGCAATAACTAGTTGGGCAATAACTGAAGAAATTCTACATTTGTCATGTTGTACTGAGTGACCTGAGGAGAACTAGATGGAACAGGAGGAACTCCAGCACCATAAGGAATAGGACTATGAGATCAAAAGTGTACTCCAAACATAAGACGTACCCCTTCAGCTTTATCCTTAGATAGGACGAAAGATTTTTCTTGTGTTCTAGATCTAGGAGGCATGATCTGAACTACGAGCAAACAAGGATTAGAGAAGATTCCAGGATTGAGAACACATTCTTAAAGATATAATACCAAGAAAGTGAAACATTCCTAACTGTCTTACAGCCTCTCTCTTATGAGTATGGCGCGTTTCACACCCTTCAAAAAGACTCTAATTGACTCGGCTTTGTGGACTCCCAAGTGACCATGAACCTAGGCTCTGAAACCATCTTGACTTAACCCAAAATGGGGCCATATCGTAATAGGTATCCCAAGACTAAATAGGGCTGGGGACCGTCCCTATTACCCAACCCAACCAACTATATCAAGTTGTAGATTGGCTAAATTTTGAGCATATAACAAGATAGCATAAATGCTTTCATGAAGACTCTGGAATAAAGTCACAATCATAGATGACCTAATCGAGTCGACCCGTACCAAATCATCCATCCAACCATACCAATCCAAATCAAAGGCCATAAACCAGGCGTACCAAAAGAGACTACCAAAACATAATATGATAATCAATCCCAAAATATAATATGATGAAACAACCAACAATATTGTCCAAGGGTGTAAGCCCTAACACCAATACCGATGCCAGGGAAAACACTAATACTGATCCCTCTCATACTAACCCCCAAAAGTATCATAAAACCTCTAGCCAAAAAAGTAAAATAAATATAGTTAGGACATGCCCCTAACCATGACCAAAACAAATATCCAAAATAAAGTCAATACGTCTAACAATATTTATAACATGAAATGATGCCTTCCGAAAGGATGAAAGCTCACCACTTCAGTCAAACTGTTGTCCCCAAGTTAATCACTATGTTGGAGGAGTCAAATGGCCGGTTCTTGCACAACATAGGTATTCAGCCACCAGTAGATGGGATAGAAACTGACCGCTAGCATGGATCTCATAATTAGGATAAAATAATGTCAATTATGAAACAAAGTAAGACCATCCATAATTCATACAACCATACATATATAAGTGCTGAGAAAGGGAATCTGGGTTTAATGTGCATTTAAAACCTTTACCTGGGTTATGTCACTTGGTCATCCTAAAGAACCCATGGGCTATATGGGTTTAGCTCCCCTTCTGAAAGGGCCTCATTATATGTAGCCATACGAACAGGGAAGTATCTAATGGGATGACTAGTACATCCCCCAATAGTGTGACATCATGCACACGGTCCGCTAACACTAATCTGCATATCCTCAAATATGAGTTTCCAATTTTGGTCCCCTCGAGATCGGCACCTTCCACGGCTTTGTGACACATCCCGCCATAAATGCCCAATTAAAATAATTTCTAAATGACCAACCAATCTATTTACCATTTTATTTAACCAAGGCCAATATGAGTGGTATAATCATACCTCCCCTTACTTGAAAGTAATATTCATAGCCAAACCATTTAGGTTAAGGGGACTTTTAAGTGCCCTCCATATACTATATTAAACTACCTAGGAGACTTTCATGTTCCCTACGAGCATAACCATTTAGCCTTTATCCTTTTAAGCCCATTTAAATGATGCATAATTCCTTTACCAAGTTTAAAACATGCAAGAGTTCCATTAAAAAAAATCAACGCAATGAACATATCTTTATGAGCATTTTATCAAACACATTAGGGGCATAATATGACCAAAACCAATTCCAAATACCATTAAATCATTACAATGTAATCCAATTGTCCAAATACACCATTAATGCATATAAATTCATAATTAAAATCATAGGAATCCATAACCAAGCATTTAATATCAGAACCCCCAAATAATAGATGAAAACCACAATCATGAAATAGTAAAACAATGAAACCAATCAAATAAACCATGCCTTTAGTTTAAAAGGCAATAAGGGAAGACAATGATGCCTTAAACCAAAAATATAATGGAAGGAAATCACCAAGACAAGCCTCAAAGCAATCCCTAAATTGAAATCATGGCTCTATTTCCACAAAAGCTCTTGAGAGAATTATGAAGCATTTTGGAATAGTTTCTAAGTGTTAATAAATAAAATAATAGGGTAAATAAACTCCTAAGTGTATTAGAAGTTATGTGTCCTAATTACTTTAAGAAGGGAAATATTTAGAATACCCCTACTTAAGTTGCATAAAATCCCATCACAGGGATACGACTGACCCATACGAGTTGTACCCTCTTATGAGAGTGGTTTCCACCACTCGTATTCAAGCCTCAAACTTGGTTAAGACACTTTCTAGTGTACTACTCTTCCAACCAAGTCCTAACCACAACCTACAATTAATACCCATGACCCGTATCCCTGGCAGAATGAAATACTAGGAGGATCAAACACTGCCCATCATACGAGTCCCTGATATGACTTGTACCAAGCCCTACAACTTATACCCCTAAGTTGTACCCATTACAGCAACTAAAACCATCCCACCAACTTACACTGGTCTACATACGACAGGACCATACCACTCATACTATAATATAAGACTCATACCCATTAGTCGTATTGGGTCTGGAGAATGAAAATTCTAGGAAATTTTCTAAGGGTCAAAACCCAGGATGTTTCATAGAACTCCCCCACTTCTTATTTGTCTACTTACCACCATCTAAACAATACCTGAACTTCTTACCCTGCCTTTCACCTATCTCAACCTGCTTTCTTTTTTCCTCCTCTACTTATTGCAAATGAACAACCAATCTAGAAATATCCATATCCTTGATTAGCAATGCAGCCTTCCTTTCAAGGATCAACTAACAACACAGTCCTAAAGAGAACTTTCTAATCCTGTTCCTCATATTAGACACCAATTGCAGAGCATACTTAGAATATTAGTGAAATTTCAAGGCATATTCCTTCACTGACATCTTTCCCTATTTCAAATTAACAAATTCATCCACCTTTGTTTCCCTTAACTCCTTAGGAAAGAAGTGGTCTAGAAAAGCATTAGATAAATTCTACCATAGTAAACACTCATTAACCTCACTCATTGGCTTCTCCTATTCCTCGTACCATTGGTATGCCACATCCTTTAGCTGATAGGTAGAAAAATTCACCCCTTCGATATTCATAACATGTATTACCAAGAAGATCTTTTCCATTTCATCTAGAATACCCTGAGGACCCTTCTTCACCTTAACACCAGTAAAATTTAGAGGATTTAACTTCATAATTTGGCCAACCCCTGTAGCCTCAGAAGATGTAATACCATATAAACCACGTTCAGCCTGAGAAGCTACCAACTAATAAATCACATAAATCGACTGACGAAACTCTGCATTCATCAAGTCTTCCTGAGGATCCTTAGAAGGATTAGAAGGATTAGAAGAAAATGGTTGAACATTAGAAATATCAGGGACTGGACCCCTAGACCAAGTATGGATCCCAAGAGTAGAGCATGTCTTATTAACATTGTCCCCAGTTAGTACAGAGGAGTTTCTGTGAACTTCAAATCATCGAGGCATGATCTGAAAAGGAAAAATTGAATTATAGGAGATTCCAAGATTTAGACTCCAATCTTGAAAACACAACACATATCTGCTTGGTACGCATATCTGCTTCTGCTTCCCAAGTAGCTCCCTCATGAGACTGATTTCGCCAAAGAACCTTGACAAGAAGGACTTCTTTGTTCCTCAATCTACGAGTTTGATAATCTAAGATTTTGAATGGAATCTCTTCATAAGAGAGGCTGTTCTGAATGTCGATGCTCTGAATAGGGACAAAAATTATTGGGTCACCTATGCAATTCTTAAGCAAAGAGACATGGAAGACTGGATGGACTGAGGCTAGATTTGAAGGCAACTCAAGCTCATAAGCTACCTTGCCGAAGCGACAGAGAATTCTGAAGGGAACGACATACCGGGGACTGAGTTTCCCTTTCTTGCTGAACCTCTTCACTCCCTTCATGAGAGAAATCTTAAGATAGACATAGTCATTGACCTCGAACTCAAGATCCTTTCTACGAACATCTGCATAGGACTTCTGTCAGCTCTGAGCAGCCCGGAGTCTTTTTCTGATCAACTAAACTTTCTCTAAGGCGTCGAATACTAAGTCAGGACATATGAATGAGGCCTCACTAACTTCGAACCAACCAATCGGAGATATACATCTCCTACCATAGAGAACTTTGAATAAAGCCATTTGAATACTAGAATGATAGCTACTGTTGTATGCAAACTCAATCCAAGGCAAGTGGTCATCCCAACTTCCCTTGAAGTCAATTACACACGCCCTTAGAATATATTCAAGAGTCTGAAAGGTCCTCTCTGCTTAACCATCTGTCTGAGGATAAAATGCTATGCTAAGATGGACTTGGGTACCAAGACCCTTTTGGAATGCTTTTCAAAAATGAGAGGTAAACTGGGTACCTCTGTCTAAGATGATAGATAGTGGAACACCATGTAACCTGACTAACTCCCTGATATAGAGTTTGGCATAATCCTCGGTGGAATAAGAAGTACGAACAGGAAGGAAATGAGCTGACTTGGTCATTCTATCTATAATGACCCAGACTGAATCATTCTGATGACGAGTTCTAGGCAAACCCGTCATGAAGTCCATGTTCACTTCTTCCCACTTCTAAGTAGGAATGGTGAACTCTTGCATGGAACCACTAGGTTTCTGATGCTCTATCTTAACCTGCTGATATGTAGAGCACTTAGCCACAAACTCTGCAATATCTCTCTTCATCCCACTCCACCAATAGATCTCCCGCATGTCGCGGTACATCTTAGTGTCCCCTGGATGAATAGAGTATCGTGCACCATGAGCTTCTGCAATAATTCGCTGCCTCAATTCATCAACACCTGGAACACATAGATGTCCCTAACAACGAAGAACACCATCTACCCTTTGGGAGAAAACCTCAACTTTCTGATTCTGAACTGACTCTTTGAGCTTGACAAGGCTAGGATCCCTGTCTTTCTTCTCTTTCACCTCAGAAACTAGAGATGACTCTGAACTACTGTGAACACATACACCACCCTCTGAAGAATCGACTAAGTGAACACCTAGTCTGGCAAGCTGATGGATCTCCTGAGCCATCTTTTTCTTGATACCCTCAACGTCAGAAATACTACCCATGGAGAATCTACTGAGAGCATCGTCCACAACATTGGACTTTCTCGGATGATAAAGAACACTCATGTCGTAATCTTTCAAGAGCTCTAACCACCTTCTCTGACGAAGATTGAGATCTTTATGGGAAAAGACATAATAGAGGCTTTTATGATCTGTGAAGACATCTACATGAAGTCCATAGAGATAATGCATCCAAATCTTCAAGGCAAAAACTACCGCTGCTAACTCCCTGATTTGCTGAATCGGAATGCTACACGGTGCTCATGACCCTGAGGGACCACAAGCTAACCCATGACTGATATCTGTACTTGTATACTGTAAATCATGAAATAATAATGCGGAATATGTAAAACTGTAAGGCCATAATGTTTAACTGAATAAAACCATGTCTAAAAATTATAACGTCCATGTGGGTGAAAATTCCCAAAATAACTCAATCTGAAAGCTAAGTCTGAACGTAAATTTGAACATAAATCTGACAGCCTCTAAACTATCTGAATAAGGAGTTGAAGGAACATGTCTCCAACTAACCCCATAAAACTGAACTAAAGAAATAAATAAATGTATCAAATCATATTGTCCTCGAATCAATGAGGACTCACTGTGTCTCTGCGACTGGAATGCTACCGCTACTGCTGGGCTGGAGCTTGTGTATCGGAGCCTATGGTGTAACAAGAAAAGAAAGCACCATAGCGCAAATGCGTCAGTACAACTGGAGTATTGAGTATACGAGAAAGGTAGGATGAACATAAAGGGTTTCATGCATGAACAACACTGACTGACTAATATGAACGTGGGAGTGCAAATATGCATATATAGAAACTGGGACCGTGAATACGTGATAGCAGGACCTGTAAGCTAATACATGGTTTACTGATAAATGTCATGACTTATACTGCAAGATGATAACATGGACGACTGTATCTGACAGTCTTGTATATACTGAAATCGGAAGAACATAATGACTGTATCTGACAGTTCTGTATGTACTGAAATCTGAAGAAGGCCCTGAGTTCTTTTACTGAAACTGTGGGTGGTAGTGTTTAACCGACATGCCCCATGTATGTGGTTATGGCTAAGCTGGGGTCCAATCACTTCCCCGACTGGAGGGGTGTCAATATCGTGCCATAAGTAAGGACAGCTTGTGAGTGACCCTTATCTGGCAGGTACTCAATAAGGACAATGGGAACCCTAAACTAACAGGTTAAACCACCTCATCAACCCTAATCTTATAGGTTAAGATGTCTCAACCTACGCTGGCAACGTTGTTCTGGAACACAAGGACTACTTCTAAGAATCACACCCTGAACTGGCGGGTGAGTTCCTATCCTTGGGTTCACTCGGTGCTAACCTCTACTCCCATCTGGAGGAACTGGACATGAATAAATGACTATACATGACTTAATCTTACTAAATTCCGTTGACTGGAGGAATGTTACTGATATCTGACAACTGACTGAGATCATGAGGTTTTCCTGAGTCACATGACTAACTGAAGTTTATGGAATCATAGCTTGAGTTCGGATATCGTGAAACATGACATGGCTCTAGGCACACAGTTATAGTTTTCGTGTATGAATACCCCCTGGACTCGATAGGAGGAAACTGACACACATTTTATGACCTGATCACAAGATTTGAGTCCACAATTCACAATATCATAAGCAGGGGATAGTATACTTTATGTATTTATTCAACATTTCAAACATGATAGAAAAAGAATGGATATATTTTGGGTACATAATTTATATCTCCATTATCATACATGCTTTATACCACAACAATAACAACACATAATTTGCATGGAAATTCATATTGGAGTGTATGGCTAACATGAACTTGTTATTTAGATATCATGAAATCATGTAAATATGAAGTTCTAACATACTAGGAATTTTATCGAACACCTTGCATGCATTCTTTAAGGCATAGGTCAATTTCATACTTGCATTCTATCAATCCATCTAAAGATCATGTTTTTCAACTAACAACATAACTTTCATGAGATATACAGTCACGATACTATTATATAGCAAAACAAACAAGCATCAACATGGGTATGATCATATCACCACAACCAACCAAGATTTTGTATTTTAAAGATTGATTCTTGAACTCCACAGACGAAAGAAATTCATGGATGAACACTACGCATACCTTGGAAGGGAGGATCTTGATGATTGATGGAGGAATTTTCCTTGGAATTTGATCTTCAAGCTTGATTGTGCAACCCTATTTATTTTTCTCCTATGGTGCTCTTGGATAATGAACTTTGAGATGTTAATAGGGTTTTAATGTGTTTAGAAGCTATAAATTTAGTGAGGTTAGGTTTAGGGACATGTAAGGAGTGTTAAAAGACATAACTACCCTCAAAATAACTCAAAAACTAAGTGTTTTCGTGGTTG
This sequence comes from Capsicum pubescens, assembly GCA_030864215.1. Lineage (NCBI taxonomy): Eukaryota > Viridiplantae > Streptophyta > Magnoliopsida > Solanales > Solanaceae > Capsicum > Capsicum pubescens. The sequence continues at coordinate 160,719,893 of CM061549.1, read as the reverse complement.
AAATCATACATAGGCGCCGCATATGATATCGCCTATATTTACATAGGCGCCGCATATGATATCGCCTATATTTACATAGGCGCCGCATATGATATCACCTATGCTTTCCAGTGGCTATGTGTGATTGGTTAGGCAACACATTCTACTTTGGAAGGCCATAACTCCTTGCTCGGGTGTCGGATTTTGATGAAATTGGTATCGTTGGAAAGCTAATTCGCTTCTCTAAAATTTGGTGAGTCTAAATCTTCCAAAATGTCACATATCAATCACGTTATTCTTGTTCAAAGATGACCCTTGAAAAATCGAACACTAAGACTTGATGGATTCAAAAACTCTTAGCTTGCATCACTCTAAGCGACTCATATGAGCATGCTTAAGAGATCGCAAGCTATCCTATCGCTAGGATATTCATTGTAAGTCAAGCACTAAAATGCCACTCACAGGATAGGAGGTTTCATACATAGGAAAACTTATTCACTTCCTATCTTAGAAACATGCGGGGTATTACAATCGTAATGCTTTTCCTCAATATGTTCCTAGCCAGCGTCATGTCCTCAGTCAGCTGTAACTGCTCCATGTCACATTTAATCACTTCACTCCACATAGCGTAACACCCACTCATAATACTACCTCCTGAGACACACATCATCCTTCTATGGCCCGAATAGTCATCATTTAATACTTAACGCTTATAACGGGTACCTCCAATCCTATTGGCGGTCCATACAACTGATGTCATAGCCTACCACTACATCACCTATAAACTTATATTTTTAAACCATGAGAATCAAAATTATACTCACCATCTTTATTCATAACTCCTTAACTCAGCTATCAAGGACATCATTCATTATCTCACTAGCCCCACCTAGCAACTTAACGTTACTACTAACCAAACAGCATGCTGTAATCCTTGAAAATACTAGCCCCATAGCACCTTGGGCACACTTCTACATCATACATATAATATCAAACTTGATTAAGAATCAAACTAACTTAAGCCATTGCATACACTGTTCAAGCCTATTAGATCACTCCCCTATAACTATAACTATTAAACAAGAAGTTGTTGCCTCTACTTTCATGACCACCAATCATTCAAACTTAGTGTCTAGTGCTAATCTCACTCAAAAACTATGAAATAAAACATCAATAGTAACCGAAACTTCACATGGCCCACTCAAACTTTGTAATCAATAATAACCAATCGTAATCATATGGCCTATCTATTCCGAATTCATTAACACATACTCCTTCTACACGTCATTACTATCCACCTACTTATACAACCCCAACTTAGCTCATAGATCTATAAGTTTCGACTAAACTCCATCTTACAAATCTCAAGGACGCCTAACTTAACAACACCCATCCACCGAGTACTTCCATCAATAAACTATACTTTCCAACATAACAATTGTGATCAATAACTTGTCATACTTCAAACAAACAATATTTTCCCTTAACTAATAACCTCTTCTCCACCTCTCACTAACAAACAAGCAAAGACATAATACTTCATTACTAGCCCAAACATGTGCAAAAAAAATCATCTATACATATACGCATATAAATTCAATAAATGGCCCTTACCAGCTTTCTTGTCACTACAACTCTAAACCCCCAGTTTCAACCAATACAAGAACAACAGGATGCACAAAAAGTTTCTAGTGAATCAAAATAGGCCTCATACGGCTCCACTAGACTTTGATTTTGTGTTTTGAACAAGAAAATGAGATGAATAACAAATCAACTATGCTAGTGAATCAAAAGAACCCCACACGGCTTCACTAGTCTTTGATTTTTCTTTTCAAAAACACAATGATAACAAGGTTACATATTGCAAGAGATAGAAACTTAACACATAATATTCAATGATATAAGAATACGCATCTGATTCTGTCTCACTCGCATAACTCATAAGAGTAAGGAAAAACTTTAAACATGGGGGACTTATGACACACCAGAAGGCTCCTATCGAGCTGCTTTGTGTGACTTCTGAAGCTTCTTGCTATCCAATCTGAGAACATTATCTAGGAAGGAAATAGAACTTACTAATCATGATATCTCAAGAATAATACATGGATAAGGAAGCATAGCTTCACATTATGGATTCTGAGGAGGAATCTGAAAGTACCTCTTACTTGGGCTTAGTGCCCGACTTTCATGAATCATGAATAAAGCGCAGATGGCCAGAATCCCACTACTATCTATAAAGATTCAAGTTTGACTTTTTCTGATACATTAAAAATTAGACGGAGATGGCCAGAATAGAGAAAGTTAAGGATCTGCGTAAGCGCAGAGAGAATCTTCCTATAGCACGAGCTAAGACTCGAAAGAATAAACATATTTCCTAAATTCCTTGTAGCCTCTCGAAGAAAAGTACAGACATCTCCATACCATTCTGCAAGACTCTACTAGACACGACTTTATAGACACCCCGGGATACTTGAATCTAGTGCTCTGATACCAAGTTTGTAACAATCCAAAATCACCCCTCGGGACGCCACACGGTGCCTAGGGTCACAAGTGACCCCAAAATAACCCTTCTATTAGCATAACTCATAAGAAACTGAACAAAGTACATAAATCTAAGAGAATAAGGAAAAAATAACTCTATTATGAATTGGCTCAATAGAAAACTGAAGTCACAAGGTGACAACTCTGCTTGTACAATAAAACTGAAACTCAATGCATCAACTCCTACTGACTGTCTATGAAGCCTATACTAGTACTGACTATAAGTATCTGGTTCATGACTCCCAACCACCCCAACTCAATACGACAGAATAAAGAAAAATATGACACGATTCAACTGTATCACTGACTTAAGCCCTTGAATAAAAAGAGGACCCATCACCTACTAACTGGAAGCTACGAGCTGACTTGATATGGTGCATGCGCTATAAATCTTTGTACCTACATTATGAGACAATGTAGCACATAGACATATATGTGGATTAGTACTTAGGAATGTACTGAGTATATGGGGGTGAATACATATGTATAAAATAGTATCAATCTTCGTCAATCAAATCATGCATGCAATATGGGATGACTCACATGGCTTGAACAAGTATAAAATGTAAAGCTCATAAGTCATGCAAGATGAAGCATGTAACACAAATCTCGTAAGTAATCATACTTTAACATTGATATCAGAAATCCTCTCTTGTTCTCAATCCTCAAGGCTAAAGGAACTTTAAATAGTGCTTTTAAATCATTCATATATCTCATGGAGAGTAGAACTTCTTTAAAGATCAAGATCTCATAACTCTTTTGAACTCAAATACTTCGAATTCGGAATCATATAACTTTGAAACATACTTGAAGGCATTTCGTTCACTTTAGGAAAGTTTCTCATTTCAAGATTTAGGAAAATCATTCAATCTCAATGGAAATATACTTTAGTTTAAGGAAATAACTTATCTCAAGGCTTCATGGAAAATACCATATCAAGGAAGAATACTTTCGTTTAGAGAAACAACTCATATCAAGGAAATGCTTTAGTTAGGGAACCATTTTGGAACTTTACCATTAGGAAAATAGCTCATAGGAAGGGAATACTTTAGTTTTCAAGAAAGTACTGATCTCGAAGTTTAAAAGGGAAAGGGAGGTTCTCTTAACCGACATAAACCATGCGAGCTACATGGAGTACAACATTTTGTCCTCCTAAGAAAGATACCCCATGTTGGGGAGGAGCATTATACTCTTTACCAGGGAGTATAATTTAGGTCTAGTGATCACTAAAAAAACTCGGCCTTAGTCACAATATCAACTCAGCCTTAGGAAAAATTATAAGCTCGGCCTCAGGACAATCCTATGATGGCATGTAGTTTTGGGGTAAGAAACCATAGTAACATGCCCGCTTGGAACTAAATACTACTCCCTTTAGATTATCTGTGCACATTTCATAAAAAAATACTTTTAGAAATAATCTCATGGTTCACCACGAACCCAATAATAAAATTTGTAATCTCATGTAGGAAGTGGATTTCAAAACTCTATGACCATTAGGTCAAATTATTTCTCAACAATCTCAAAATACTCAAATCATGGGTGCTTATAGCACAAGAGTTCGTAAAATTGTAAGTCTCAAGTAGGGCTTACTAACCCATAATTCAATCTCATGATAAAACTCATCAAAAGCATAATACATTGCCTATAGATTCATAACTCATGTAGAAATCTGGAAATTTCAGCAATTTGTCTCAAAATCTCAACATACTCATATACTTCAATATCTCAACTATTTCAACTATAGACTTCTCAAGGATTAAAATCATGGAGTATAGGCCCAGCTGTAATTTCTCAAGAAAACATGCAGAAATCATACCATTTAACTCTCAATTCATGGAAAATATCAAGATAATGCATTCAATAATAATGGGTGAAAAATCCCAGTTCAAATTCATGTAAAACATTATAGATTTCAGGAAAATCATGATTTAAATAAGCCTTTAGGAACAAGGGTGAAAAGGTTACCCTTGTTCAAAACCCCACATACCTTGAATTATGGAATTGGATGAACAAGCTTGCACTAAACTTCCTCTTCTTACTCTTGGTAGAGGGTTCTTGAATCCCATGACTTGGGAACCTTGAATCTTTACTCAATTTAGAAAATCTATGGTAGATTCTTGAGATTCTGGGAAGAGGTTTTGGATACTTAGGGTTTTTGTTGAGAGAAAACTTGAGAGAGAATCTATAGAATGCTTATAAATGACCTTGATTTGGTGTTTGTACGGTTTAAGAGGCTTGGAAAAAGTCCAAAGTTCCCATTTTAACTTCTGTACGAAGTGGACAAATTGAATTGGGAACCTGATTTCATGGGCCACCGCGATGCACCACTATCGCGATGGATCACTGGAAATTGATAAATGGAAAATTGAGAGTCACCGCGATGCGGAGCTATCGCGTTGTCCCACTGGTTGGGACCTAGAACTTCAGTGCAATGCATCACAATCACGCTAGGCCACTGGAAATTGACTATTGAGAAATTGGGGTCTTCCGCGATGCGCCACTATAGCGGAGTTCCACTGGAATTTGACAATTGTAAAATAGACCCTCTCCGCGATGCACCAAGCACTAAAATGATGTTGTTTTACGAGTAGGACATAAATTATCCATAGCTTTTTACTCGGGTATCGGATTTGGGTGAATCTTATATCGATGAAAAGCATATCAAATTTTCCATGTGATAAAAAAGTTGAAATTAGGGAAATTCTATATGGTTAACATGATTCTCACTTAGGAAGTCACTTCTTAATCTTTTAGAATCAAAATCACGCCTCACTTGACACGCCCTAAGTCTCATTCTACGAGAGAATTTTGCGGGGTCTTACACATACGACTAGTACCTACCCAAGTTGTATCCATTCTAGAAGCTCAACAAGCCAACACCACCAAAACTAGAAAATATACGACTGGGTATCCTGACCCATACCATCACCGTATGAATAGTATGGTGAGTCGTACAATGTCCAAAAAGTCTAATCCCAGGAAATTACTAAGGATAAGAACTCAGGGTGCTTCAGGGTCATTATATTTGGTTTGGACCAAGGCTTCCAAACTTATTTCAGGAAATTAGTTAAAATTTGGTGAAATAGCCTTTTGTTGTGGGGCCCATATTTTTTTAAACAACCAAGGATGAAATTTCAATGGTGATATTGATTTTTAAATGTCAAATTTAATAGGACAGAATACATTATTTGTATTCACGGGATAATGGGTGAATACCGAGGAGTTGGTGAAAACTTGGCAAATTAAAGTTTCAGCTGATGCATCTACTGAAGTGGAACTTTGGTTGCTTTAGTGAAGGACGCTTATGTGTCTAAGAGGTTTCTTTAACATCCCAGATAGGTATATCCTAGTCGCTTTAGAGAAGGCCTATCCACAAAAGTCGACATTGCTTAAGCGATGTCTTGACCACTTTAGCAATGGCCAGCCCAAGGAGGGGATCACTTTAGTGATCCATTGACCTCTTTAGAAGTGAAAACTTAATATACACCAGGTAAGGTATTAAATTCAACCTGTTAGTTAATTTTCTATTATTTCTCATAAGTATCAAGAGCTAAAAAGCCCTAGAAAGTGTGGGAAGTTAGCAGATGGATCTTTGGTTAATCATGGGGTGTTGGTGATCTTTGAATAATCATATCCTCATAGTAAACCTTTCAAATTGCCATCTAACTCTTGGTTAAATTCATCACTTTAGTCCCATGTCCCTTGATTCTTGATGGGTTGATTTTTGTGTTGTTTGAACTCGGAATTTACCCATTCTTGAGGGTAAAGGAACCTTGAGAATAAAGGGACATGTTGACAATTTTAAAAGTGTGATTCTACATATGGGCTCCACTGTGCCATTGACTAGATTTTCAACCCGAGTTATGAAAATACAATATTGGCATGATTGTTCTTGTATTAATGCATAAATCACTATTTTGAATGCATAGTATCATTTAAAACTTCTCAGTAAAGGAAATTAATAATTTAGCAGGTTTTATAAAGATTTATTCGCCATTCGGGAAGGCTAGACTTACCTTTCCATTTGATTGAGCTTAATTATAGTTTTGATATGATATTATTCTAGTTTTGGGTTAGAAATCAGGACTTACAGAAATATTTAGGGTGAATTGGATTATTTAGCCAATTAAGAGACCATAATTTTGTGTACTTGACTTAGCTACCTGTTTCTTAGGTAGAATTATTGTCTTAGATCGCATGAGGCTTATTTAGTACCTAATAATGGGATTTGACACCTTAGTATAGTTCATCTAGAATTTGCCTTAGAATGGATTTTTGGAGTTAGAAGCAGGCCCATCTGGCCCACCTTAGGCCAAGATTATTATTGTTAGCTCCTTGAGAACTTAATAGGACTTTATACATTATCTTTATAATATTCTTAAGCCTAAAGAGGTTTTAGATATATTATGTCTTATTCTAGATATATAATTGGGGGATTTTATACTGGTTCGAGTCTGACAAATTATGATATTAAGACCAGTTCAAGACCGACAAATGATGATATCATTTCCAGTTCAAATATGGTATCCATGATATTATTAATGGTTCAAGGCCGGCATGTTAGGTACTATTTCCTATTTGAGTCTGGTATTGATAGGTTAATTATGATATTTATGGAATCGATTCTAGTTTGTTGTTTACGGTATGGAAAGATCCACAGTTGCTATTTTTAGATATGAATAGTTCGTATAACTATTGTTATTACTTTTTTTAATTTCATCCACTAAGCTCCAGGGGCCCGCGTTGGGTTATTTACTTATGCTTGCATCATCTGGCCTTATTTGGGGGGGGGGATAAGTTATGCTAGAAATAGGTATTTTCTCCTTGTTATTATTATTGTTATTATTATTATTTTACTTGTTTACTTTCAGTATTTGGAGCATTATTCCAGGTTTTCCCTTTTCACTTAACTTAGCTTATTATGTTGTATTTTATTGTATTTATATTATGATTTAGCTCAGTCAGTTGATGATGCGTACTAAGTAGCCATTGCTTTGGTACTCATACTACATTTTTGTATATTTTTTATGCAGATTCGAGTACTAGATGTCATTGTTTACACTGTGTTAGTGCTAGTCAGAGTTAGGGGATTGGGTGAGCTATGAAAGTTGCAGTTAACCTTCTCTACATCTTTTGTTATTGGATGGTCTTTCTATTTCTAACATTTGTATATTTGACATTGATAGTACTCAAATTATTTTTATCAGATGCTCTTTTACCTACTTTAATTGTTCTTGGAGACGTCATTACTCTTTTACTATTTCCCTTCAATTATGCTACTATTCATCAATTTTATGCCTTGTATGCTAATTACATTCAAATTTTTGGCATCTATACCACTATCCACCAACGTCTTTACTTGCAGTTCGGAGCTATGGTTTCGCTTACCTACTGGTGAGATACATTAATTGGCATCATGACTCGTGAAATTAGGTCATGAAAAATTGAAAATCTCTTTTGTTGTGACATAATTTTTATATAATGAACATTGAGAAAAATATAAGCGGTAGAACCAGACACTCAATTCTTACAGAAAATTCTCTTAGAGTAAGAATAGTTGAATCTTTGTTGCACTTTCCTAGGTAAAAAAATTTACTATGTATGCTAAATATCATTGAGAAAGAGAGAACACTGTGTCTGATTTGTAAGGTTCAATCATGATTTCAAAAATCGCATATTAGAAACTAAACACTAAATTTTGAAGTAGGGGAATATTATGCTCAACATGAATGTTAGAGTTCAGATAAAGAATTGGCTATATAATTTCATTATTTTGACACGTAATTACCAAAAAACATGACCAAGATAATCCCAAAATATGGTTTAGGGAGGGCAGTAAGTACAAAACCTTTCCACTAACTTGTGCATAGAGAGTTTGTTTCGGATAGATTCCTGGAATAAGTTAAAACATTACGAAGTACTTCAAAAAAGTAAAACAACAAAATTAAGAAGTTAAGATAAAATCTACAAAAAACATGGCAAAGCTTACTAAGCGAGAAGTGTCACTCCAAAAAAAATACTATGATAATCTCAATGCAAGAAACAACAAATATTTATGGAATTATAATAACATGTAACTCTCAAAGTAATAATAATACAATTACTAATATGATGAATATTTGAGACAACATTCCAAAACCAAAGTAACCATCTACTATAATTAGTATCCTCCGTAGCCTCCTATTTATGATTATGACTTTGGTAAGATGAATATGAATTATGTCCTAACTAATTACCTTTTCCCTCTATAATTCTGCCTATCTCTACTTATTTTGTAACCATACATAGCCAACCTCTCACATAAATAAACCGTGGCCTCCATGTATCTCATATACACATTCCAAAAACATTTCAGTCGCACTTTTTCCATCTTGTTCTCCATTATCCTCTATTTAGGCCACTCCTACCTTGTCCTGGATTTTTGTTTCTCATTTTATCTCTCCTAATATGCTTACACATCAACCTCAGTATTCCAATTTATGCAACTTGAAATTTTTAGATGTGGAAATTCTTTACTAACCAATATTCCACTTCATACAAGATAGTTGGTCTATCCACCAATCTGTAGAACTTGTCTTTAAGTTTTTATGGCACCTTCTTTTACACAAGATGCCAGATATGAACCTCAACTTCAACCATCCTACATAAATAGATATGTAACATCCTCAGCTATTTTTTATTATATTAGATATACCCAAGCTACTTGTCATTTCCTTTATGCTACATGACATATATAACTTTTTACCTTTACATTATTCTCATGTGTTGCTTTACAAAGCTTTCACTCCAACTATTCTTAGTTCGCTCAACCTAAACCCTTTAAACTTTAGGATTTGTTACCAAACCTCAAGATTAACATTAATTCACTATGAGTCTCTACAATCAAATCTATGACTTTTGTAAATAACATACACCATGACACCTTTCCTTATATATTTTGAGTCAACTAATTCATCACCAATGCATATAAGAGTGGGATAAGAATTGATCCTTAATGTGACCCCATAATAAATGGAAAATTCTCTAAGTCCCCACCCATAATACTTACTTGGGTCTTGTATTATTGTACATATCCTTAAGTTACCTAGTATATGTCAAAGGAACTCTGTCAAAACTTTGCCTTGCATTTTTTCTATGTTGATGAACACCCTGGGAAGGCCCTTCTTTCTCTCTTTATACTACTCACCAGTCTTGTAACTCTATGAATGGATTATTTAGCATGATTCCCTAGCATGAAACTAAACTAATACTCAGAAATAAATGTGTCCCTCTGCACCGCATCATCACCACTCTTTCACAAACCTTCAGGGTTTAACTTAGAAGTTTGGTACCTTTATTATTGTTACAATTTTGAGGCTTAATTATGCTAAATAAAATATCATGTAATAAACAAAATAGTGAGGTTATAATCCTTAAGCAACTCAAGATATTTCCGCTGCCTCATTATGTTCTCACTGATTAAAGGCTACGATGGTTCCAAAAAATCTCACGAGAAAACTACATAAAAGTGGTGATGCCACAACTTTACCATTAACATTGCGGTTGTCGACTCCAAATCATGGGTAGGGTAATTTCTCTCATGAGGTTTCAACTGACAAGAGAACTAAATAATCAACATACCCTCGCTTATCAACAATGCACCAAAATAAGCACCTGAAGCATCCCAAAACACGATAAAACCCATACCCTCTTTGGGAAAAGTCAGAATAGGATCTAAAGTTAACAATTCTTTGAGATTTTGGAAGCTCTTCTCACACTTATTAGACTCCTAAAATACCATCTTTTTCTAAGTCAACTTGGTCATCGAAGACCCAATAGATGAGAAACTCTCTTTAAAATGCCGACAGTAATCCATCAAACCAACAAAACTCCAAATCTCGATAGGAGAAGTAGGTCTATCCCAATCACAAATTATCATTATCTAGGCCAGATCATCTATAATACTATCCTTGGTCACCACATTACCCAAGAAAGAGATAGAATCCAACAAAAACTTACTCTTGGTAAACTTAGCATACAACTTCTCATCACATAACCTCTGAAGTACAATCCTCAAATACTTCACATGGTCGTCCTCATTCTTTGAATAAACCAAGATGTTATCTATAAATAAAATCACAAAGGAGTTAAGATATAGTTGAAAACCCTAAATCATCAACTACATGAATGTTGCAATGGCATTGGTCAACCCAAAATATATGACTAAGAACTCATAATGAGTGTATTGACTATGAAAATTCGTAATTGAAACATTCAAATCACTAATCTTCAACTGGTGATGCTCAAATGTCAAATTATTCTTGGAAAACACTGAAGCACCCTGACGTTGGTTAAAAAATCATCAATACAAGGAGTAGGATACCTTCAATTATCGTCATAGTGTTCAACTACCTTTAATTAATACACATATGCAACAAATAATCTTTTTCATTACGAACAAGTTAGGAGCACCCCAAAGTGACACACAAGATCTGATGAAACCCTTACTCAACAATCCTACAACTGCTTGCTTAATTCCTTCAACTCAGTCGAGGCCATCCTATAGTGAGGGATAAAAATGAACTTTGTGACTTTCTCCACATCAATAAAAAATCAATATCATGATCTAGAGGCATATCGAGAAAATCCATAGAAAACACATACATGAACTTATAAATAACCAAAATACACTTCATTTGAGGCAATTAGTTTCATGAATATGATCCAAGTAAGAAAAACACCTCCTTTGTATCATGTAACAAGAAAGTAGGAGAGATATAACACCCTTCAAACAAAAATAAAGAATACCCTTACAAGATAACCTCAGCACACCCAGCATAGCTAAGGTCACATTCTTGGTATAATAGTCTAAAATTGCATTATAAGGAACCAAATAGAAGAATATAGATCCAGTGGCGAATAACATAAATGCAGATTTGTGGTTAACTTAGATGATATCTATAATAAATGCATCAGAAATCGCTACCTCAGGTCTTCCACGTATAGCATAACACTGACCACGTCTACTTCTAAGCTGAGTAACCCTGAGACTACTTCCACGAGCACCCCTACCTCTACTACTAGCACTTCTAGCACCACCCCTACTACTTTATGAACTACCAATCATTGCAGAAATTATAGTAGGGTTAACCTGAAGCTGAGAACACTGTAGAGTGGATCCATACATATGTCTAGGACTATCCTTAGCCATATGGAAAAACTCATTACATACAAAACATCCCTTATATTCTGACTCAATTTGAGAAGGTACAAATAATCTAAAAAGAACACCCTAACCCTATGAATCAATCATGGAGACTTAACTCATATGACCTAAAATAAAGCTACCAAAAGTTGCAAAACCTAAAATCTACCACTTGATACCTATATTATAGCCTGAATTGAACTAAGGGATTCTCTAATATAGAAATATCTACCTCGGGAGGTATGCCCTCTAAACTTACCCTGAAAATGCACCATCTTGGTGTCTCCTTTATTAGCCTGGATAATAGACTTTGTCATCTTAGAATACTCAATAATACTCTCGAAAAAATCCCCTAACATAGATTGTAGCCAATTGATGTGTAACATATAACCCCTTCATAATATTCTAAATCTTCTCAAACTTGGTGAAGCTACTAGAAACTGAATAACTTGATATAGTATCAAAACGTGTCTCATACTTAATAGCAGTCATAGAGCCTTACTCCAAATGATCAAATGCATCATGATTTGATCTCTAAAGATATATGGCAAAAACCTCTCTAGAAAGGCCTTAGAAAATTAAATCCAAGTCATACCAGGCAAACACAATGGACTACAGATAGAAAACGACCTCCACCAATCCCTAGCTATATTAATTAATTAATAGGTTGTGTAAGAAACTCCATGAAACTCAAAGGACCCAAGAGTATGTAACTTCTCCTAGTAATTGATCAAAATATCATAGGAATCCTTATCAATAGTACCACTAAACTCAGGTTGACCCAAGCAAATAAACCTTTGAAATCTCTTTTGATCACTAGAAGACATAACTATACTAGAAGTAGCATAAGAAATAATTAATGTAGAAAGTAATAAAATTACACATGGGGATACCACAGATGATAGTTGTACCCTAGAAGTAGGAATACCATAAGAATATGCAAGTACTTATGGTGGTGAATCACTCAAAGTTCAAGGAATATTAGTTATACTCAAAGAAAGACCCTCTAAAAGACTAAAGAAATGAACTAGAGACCCTAAAGTACTGGGATGTCGACTGAACACTGTTGAACTTGAGCTAACCCTGCATAGCCTATCTAATAATCATATCTAGAAAACTCAACCATAGGATCGAGAGAAATATCATATGCACCTCATCATATTGGAGCAGCTCTTTATGACCAACCCCTATCTCTGGGCCATCCATAACACTTTCCTCACCCTCTAGTCTAGGCTAAGTCTTTGGGTGTTGGCTTAGAATCCCTATCCCTTTAAGATCTTAAACTTACTATATACACATAAAAGAGTAGAACATAACTTTGAACATAGGGTAAGAACACCCCACACGACTATGAATCAAAGTGGAGAATTTTTTCCTAAAGACATCTTATAGCTAATCAGAGGTGGATATATACACCTCAATGTTGTTATCTTTGATTATATAGCTTAGTTTTGAGAACTTCTAATATCCTTAATAGGTTAGCTCCTGTATAAATAACCATATAAGTGGTATGTTATATAAATGTAATATTTATGGTGTGTTCATAAAGGGTTTAAAGTCAAAACATGAATTTAAGAATCAAAGGACAAAACTAGTTCTCTTAGCTTGAGTTGTGTTCTTTACTATTTCATTGACTTGGATTGCACGTTGTTTTAAGCTCTAATTTGTGGTGTTTGATGTTATAGGATACTTGGTTAGCTTATCAATATTATAAATAGATGATAAAAAAACTTAGAATCAAGTAAAAATAACACCACAAAGCTTGAGATGAAAGGACAAATGCATGGGACAAATATTATGCAAAGTCGAATGTTTTGAAGACATTGGTGTGCCACGCTGCCTAGGAGCTATGTTAAGGGATTAAAACACCCTTTTTAGAAAGTTGAAATGGCACAAAATAGTGTACCTCCGTGATTAGTCCATGACATACTTCCTAGATGACGCAATAAGTCTGTGGCATGAAGGCAACTCCAAAATGGTCAATGTTGGCCTAATATAAATAGGGTACTTAAACTCAATTGGACACATCTTGAATGACCTTAGGTCTTGGAGAGAGGGTAAAGAACACTCTAATTAGGGTTTTTCTTCCATTATAGTAGTTTACTTTTGGATTTTATCATCTATTCATATCTTATTATTACGTGTATGTCCTTGAGCGGCTAAACGCCCTTCTTAGTGGTTAAGGCCAAGAACACGAGTACTATTGTTATGCATTGAATTTGTTGTAGTTTTTTATCATGTTTGGTTATTTATTTATCCTTATTATCACTATTTTAAGGATCTACGACCCTAAGAATACATGCTATAATTATATTATAAAACTGAAAGGATGAATGATAGGATAGAATGTGGTATGAATAGAATATGATCATAATATCAATCGTATGAAGTTATGATTAACACTTTGGATAGGATTATACTTAAGTGCCCTAATTGGTTCTATTATAGGATGGAATATGAGTATATCTAACTTAGTTCATGCATCCCCATTCAATGATGTAGTTGTGGGGCTGAGTTTAGTAATTGATTATTAGTTTCGACCCTGTGAACAAAGAACCAAGATAAATAACCTAAGAAATAAAGTTCTATAACATAGTATGATTGTTCATAGTGCCATAACCCTGGGCTTTCCCCAAAATTGTTTAAAAAACTTTACTTTACCTTATTTTTTTAGTTTATTGTTAGTTATATCATTAAAACATCTTGTGTTCTGAATGCACTAATTTAATCTTAATAGTTTAACTAGAATTTTATAATTTATTAACACTAGTCCCTGTAGAATCAATACTTGGATTTATTGAATGCCACTATATTAATTGGGAAACAATTTAAACTCTCATGTGCACTTGGGAGCAATAAGTTCTTTGTGTCGTTGTAGGGCACTTGTAAATTGGAAACAAATTTAGTTTTAGTTTTACTTTTAGATTTCTTTAGTGCTATTCTCTTGATCTTGGCTTATGAATTTTCAAGGAGAAGTTAAGCAGCCTAGTAAGATAGCCAGGGATAGGTAGTTGGTTGAACACGACCCTGAGCTCGAGCAATGCTTACACTAAAGAAGGAGAGAAGCAGTACTTCTCTAAAAAAAACTTTAAATTCACGAAAATAAAGATATTCTTGCACCCATGGTTGAGGATCCACCAACCCATTGGACAGTTCACAAAGTGGAAATACTACTCACAACTAATGTGGCCTTTTTTATTCATATACCGACTATCGGAGGTAGATTTGAACTGAAGCAAAACATGGTGCAACTTTTGCACAGTAGTTGTCAGTTAACCGAGCTTTCACATAAATATCTATAGGTTCACTTGCAGAATTTCTTGGAGATTATAGACACATTCATCCCCATGGGAGTGTCCACTAATTTTGTGATGCTGACGCTCTTCTCTTTCTCACTTTTTGGAAAGTAAAAAAATGATTAAACATTGAGTCGATAGCTTCCATCACTACATACAATGACTTGGCCTAGAAATTCCTTATCTATTTCCTTCCATCCGACAACACAGTAATACTCGTAGTGAGATTTTGATCTTTAAGTAAAAGTTGGATGAGAATCTCTTTCATGCTTTGGAGATATTAAATTCTCTTCACCGGGACTCTCCACATCATCAACAGTCCAATAAGGTATTATCTCACACATTTGTTAAATCCCTTGACAATAGAAAAAATATTTTCTATATTCAACTATAGTTGGTCAGGCTTTGGAGAAAACTTATAATGAGCTGTATATATTATAAAACCACATAGCTCAAGATCCTGAGTCTCACAGTGACATGTCCAAAGGAACAGTGAAAAAGGTTGTGGGCATGATTGAAGTTTATAGTATCACTACCTTAGATACTCTATTGTCAGCCATACAGAATTAGATGATGACCCAATTCAGCAAATTGGGTATGAATAAAACTCTAGCTCAAGTGAATGTAGTAGAGCAGACCCCAATTTGGCATAAGGATTGTGGTAATAGTGGCCACTCTTCAGACATATGTTACACAAATCCTAGATCCACAAATTTTATGGGTGATGCACATAAGCCAACTTATATGAATGCCTACAACAAAAAATGGCAGACTCATCCCAATTATGCATGAAGTAATAATAAGAACCATCCATTCCAGCAATAGCATAATGCACAGGCCAGTAACATTGAGAAGACTTTAAATAAAATCCCAACCAAGTAAGAAGAAATGGCTGCTGAAATCAAAAATCAAAAATTTTCTCAAAAGTAGATAGAGAAACGGTTGGGGCAACTCACCCAAGCACAAAATACCAAGCCTTAAGGTGGTTTGCCAAGTTATAATAAAACTACAAAGAAAGGTATGGAAATTACTTTAAGGAGTAGTAAAGAGCTTAGTAACAGACATCTAAAGAAAGTAGGGGGATAGAGGCAGAGTTAGTTCCACAATAGGTTATGGACAAAGTTGTTGATAATTTAGGGAAGTCTGAGTACCCAAAAGTAAAAGTTGTTGAGCAAGTGAATTAATGACCACCACTGATATTCCTGTAGAGGTTGAAAAAGGTTAAAGAAAATGCTTATTTTAAGTTCTTTGAAACTTTTAGAGAAATTCATTTTAATTTGCCTTTATTATATGTCTTATAGGGAATGCCCAAGTACGCCAAGTACTTGAATAATATGGTTACTAAAAAGGTAAAGCTACAAGATATTAACACGGTGGGACTGACTGAGAAGTGCAGCTTCGTGGTAATGAAAAAGATACCGAAGAAGCTTAAGCACCTAAGGAGTTTCACCCCCATACAGATTGGCCATGGTAAAATGGTCCATGTCTTAAGTGATTTAGGGATGAGTGAAAGTTTGATGCCTATGTTAATGTTTAGTACTTTTGGGTTGGTAAGGTGAGACCATGCTCTGCAATTCTCTAGATGGCGTATAGGACTATAGTTAGGTCAGAAAGAATAATTGTAGACGTGCACATAATGTTTGGTAAGTTTGTAATTCCTATGAATTTTATAATTTTGGATTTTGATGCAGATAAAAGTTTGCTGATCATTCTAGGATGTCCATTCTTATCCATAAGAGAAGCATTGATAGATGTGAGAGATGAAACTCTCATAATGAGATTGGATGAAGAAAATATGGTTTTCAAAATTTATAAGCCACTCAATCCACCTTCCTACTATGAAGATTCATGTATGTTTATAGTGATGGAAGATGATGAGTATGGGGTGGATCCCAAACCACCAATGACCTCTTTGTTCAATCTCATTGAGTTCCCAATCCACCACCTAAGCCTTAAGTGATGATGATTGATAATATTGAAAAGGCTCTTGTTGAGAAAAAGGATGACCTTGAGAGTGCACACTCAAGAAGTCAGAAATTTATGAGAAGATGGATTTCAAGTAGGAGGAAAAGATGAAGGAATATGGCTGAGTTGTTGAAATATCCTGGGTTTTGAATGTTAGAAAATTTCCTGGAAGTCCATTCTCCCAACCCAATATGACTCATGGGTATAAGTCATATGTTGGGGTACGAGTGGTATGGTTCTATTGTATGTTGACCAGTTTTAGTTGGTGGGATGGTTTCGGTCACTAAAATAGGTACAATATAGAGGTATGAGTCGTAAGGGTTTGGTACGAGTTGTAGTAGAGACTCATATTATGGGCAGTATTTGATTCTCCTAGTATTTTATTCTGCTAGGGATACAGGTTATGGGTATGGATTATATGTTTTTATTATGACTTGGTTGGATGAGTCATATACTGGACAGTGTTTGATCTAAGGGTTAAGTCTTGGATACGTGTGGTGGATACCAATCATATAAGAGGGTATGACTCAAATGGGTCGGTCGTATCCCTATGATGGGTGTTTAGGGATTTAAGTGCAGGTATTCTAAACCTTTTCCTACTTTCCCTAACTAGGAACCACAACTTCTAATACATTTAGGAGGTTATTTACCCTATTATTCTATTTATTAACACTTAAAAATTATTCTAAAACCTTTCATAATTTTCTCAAGATCTTTTGGGGCATTAAGACTAGGGTTTTATCTTACTGATTACATTGGGGCTTGTCCTGGTGATTTCTTTTCATTAATTCTTTGCTATAAGTCATGATTCTCTTCTCTCATTGTGTTTCAACTAATGTCATGGTTTATATGATTAATTTCATGGTTTTACGATTTTTCAAATTATGGTTTTCAACTATTATTAGGGGTTTTGATATTGAATACTTGGTTGTGGTTTCCTATGGTTTTTATTATGCTTTTATATCCATTAATGGTAGTTTTTGACAATCGGTTTGCATGGCAATGGATTAATGGTCTTTGGAATTAGTTTTGGTTATATTAAGCCCCTAAGGTGTTTGATAAAATGCTTATAAAGATATGCTCATTGCATTTGCTTCTTTTGATAGAACTCCTGCATCTTTTAAACTAAACAAGGGATTAATGAATGGATTAAATGGTTTGAAAAGGGATAAAGGCTAAATGGTTATGCTTGTGGAGAACATGGAAGTCTCCCTAGTGGATTTAATATTGTAAATGGAAAGGCACCTAAGGTTCCCTTAACCTAAATGGTTTGGCAATGAATTTTTCTTACAAGTATGGGGTGGTATGACGATACTAGCAATATTGGCCTTGGTTAATAAATGGTAAATATATTGTTTGGACATTTTTTTATTAGGCATTAATGGTGGGGTGTGTAGCTAAGGCATAGAAGCTGACAGTCGCAAGGGGACCAAAATTAGAAACTCATAGTTACTGATATGAGGGGTCTTAATGACCATGTGCGTGTGTCATATTTTATATTGGGGGATCTACTATTCATCCCATAGGATATTCCCTGGTCGTGTGGCTATAGCACAGTGGCCATTTTAGCAGGGGAGCTAAACCTATATGGCCAGTTGATGGTTAGGACGGCAAAGCTACTCAGCGTAGGTAAAGGTTTTTAGTGCATCCTAAACTCGGTCCCCTTTATCGCCACTTATATATGTATAGTTGTGTGCATTATGGATTGTTTTACTTGGTTTTATAGCTGGCATTATTTTATCCTTATCCTAAGATTCATGCTAGCGGTCACTTGCTAACCCCGTCTACTAGTGGTTGTATACCTATGCTACATAGGAACGGTCATTCTACTCCTCCTTTTAGAACACAGATTTGGTATCAATATTTGGACTGAAGTGGTAAGCTTTCATCCTTTTAGGAGTCAGCATTTCATGTTTTGGATTTCTATAGACACTTCTCATTTATTTTGGATATTGGTTTTTGCCATGGTTAGGGCATGTCCCAACCAAATTTATTTACTTTTTTGGATAGAGGATTTTTTGTACTTTTGGGGGTTATTATAGGCGTGATTCATATTGGTGTCAGCCTTGGCATTAGAATAAGCTGGTGGGCTGACATCATTAGATGATATTGTTAGTTGTTCCATACTACTACATTTTGGGATCTATTTTCATATTATTTTTTGGCATTTCCTTTGGTTTATGGTCTATAGTTGAGTGATTGGTGCGATACTATTGGACTCGATTAGGTCGGTCACATTTATGGCTTTATCCTAAAGTCTTAATAAGAACAATAATCCCATCTTGTTATATATTTCAAATGCATCCTACCTAAAGCTGGACATAGGTGGTTGAGTCGGGTAACAAGGGCATTCCCTGATCCTGGTTGGACTTGGGATGCACATTATGATAAGTCCTAGTGTTGGGTCGTGTCAAGTTAGTATCAGAGCCAGGTTCGTCAACTGGGAAGTCCATAAGGCTGTGTCGATTAGAGCCTCTTTTAAGGGTGTGAAGAACACCTTACTCATAAGAGAGAGGCTATAAGAGATTTAGGAATATTTTACTTTCTTGGTACTCTATATTCAAGCTTGAGTTCTTAATCCTGGAATATCCTTTAGTCCTTGTTTGTTCATTTTTCAGATCATGCCTCCTAGATTTGGAATACAAAGAAATTCTTCCATACTATCTGGGAAGAATGCTTAAGGGGTACGTCCTACGTCTGGGGTACATCTTCGATCTCGTGGTCCTATTTGTGCTGGTGCAGCAGTTTTGCCTATTTTAGTGTGTTCTCTTCAGGTCCCTCAAGGCAACATGACGAATGCGGAACTTTTTTAGTCTATTCATGTCATTGCCCAATTGGTTACTACTCTAGCTAAGCGAGGTACGTTAGTTCTTTGTCTGCTGAAGCCATAAGGGTTGGTCAATTTTTAAAGATGGGTCCTCCAACATTTACTAAGGTGAAGGTGGAGGAGGATCTATAGGGCTTTTTGGATGAGATAAAAAAAATCTTTCGGGTGATGTAGGATACTAATGTAGAGGGGGTTAACTTTGCAGCTTATCAACTCAAGGATGTTGCTTATCAGTGGTACGAAGAATAGGATAGGGATAAAGGTGATATAGAACAGGAAGGGTTGTGGGAGGCCTTTTCTAATGCCTTCTTGGTTAGGTTTTTTCTTAGGAGTTAAGGGAAGCAAAGGTGAAGGAGTTTGTGAACCTTAGGCAACAGAGGATGTTAGTAAAGGAATATGCTTTGAAGTTCCATTAGCTATCAAGGTATGCCCCTTATTTGGTAGCTGATATAAGGTCGATAATGAGAATGTTCACTTTTGGGTTGAATAGAGATTTGATTATGGAGAGTAAGACTTCTTTATTGATTAAAGATATGGATATCTCAAGGTTGATTGTTCATATGCAGCAGGTTAAGGATGAGAAAAGAAAGCAGGCGGAGTTTAGGGATAGGGAAGGGAAAAAGGAAAAGGTTTCCTGATTAGGGAGGTGCTCAGTCTCAGGGTTCTAGGGATGGTGGCAAGTGGTAGAAAAAGTAGTAGGCGAGTTTGAACTTTTTTTTTGCTAGTGCTCCTTATCAGTTAGGAGATATGCATCATCAAGGTCGTGATAATTCTCGGGCACAGGTTGCCTAATCTCATGTGAGTAGAGGTCTGACAGTTTCTTCGTGTCCTCCTTATTGATTTTATGGTCGTCCTAATTGGGTTTATTATGAGAAAGGAAGGTACAAGTGCTTCAAGTGTGTCTAGGTAGGCCATCATCTCAGGGATTGTTCGATCAATAAGGTTGTTACGAGGGAGAATAAAATTCTTGTGGATTTATCTTCTGCTCCTACACTGAGTGGGGTGGCATCTGCTTCTGTTACTGCTCCTAGTTGTAGTGTTGGTCGAAACAGGTTGTATGTTTTATCGTCCCGATTGGAATCTAAGGAATCACTTGATGTCATTATTGGAATGTTATAGATTTTATCTCGTGACATATATTTTTTGCTTGATCCAAGGTCTATCTTTCTTATATGACTCCATATATGGTTGTGTCTTTGAGTTTTGATGTAAAAGTTATCTTAAATCCTTTTTTTATTTCTACCCTGGTATTTGACTAAGTTCTTACTAAGAGAGTCAGTAGGGAGTGAGTGGTAGTTATTTGTGTAAAGCAAACCTTGGTGGATCTATTTGAGTTAAATATGGTAGATTTTGATGTAATTCTAGGTATGGATTGGTTGCATTCTCATTAGGCATCTATGGATTGTCGGACCTGTAGGGTTATCCTTAAATTTCTTGATGAACCAGTTATAGAATGGGAAGGTAGTTCAATATCTCCTGGGGGAGGTTTATTTCTTATCTTAGAGCTCGTAGTCTAATCTCTAAGGGTTGCCTTTATCACTTGGTCCGAGTTAAAGATTCTACCTCAGAAGGTCCTTCTTTGTCTTTGATCCTTGTGGTTAATAAGTTTCCAGAGGTCTTTCAGGATGATCTATCTGGTGTTCCTCCAGATAGGGAAATAGATTTTGGTATTGTTTTGCTTTCGAACACACGTCCAATTTCTATTCCTCCATATAGAATGGCTTCAGCTGAGCTGAGGGAACTCAAGAGCAACTCAAGCATCTTCAGGATAAGGGGTTTATTCCTCCTAGTGTTTCTCCATGAGGTGCATCGGTGTTGTTTATGATCAAGAATGATGGTTCCCTTCAGATGTGCATTGACTATAGGCAGTTGAACAAGGTGATGGCTAAGGAAAAGTATCCTCTTCCTTGGATAGATGATCTATTTGACTAGTTACAGGGTTCCATGTTCTTCTCTAAGATAGATCTTTGGTCTGGGTGCCATCAGCTTAAGATTAGGGAGGTGGATATCCATAAGACGGCTTTTCATACTCTGTTTGGGCATTTTGAGTTCTTGGTGATGTCATTTGGGTTGACTAATGCTTTAGCTATATTTATGAACTTAATAAACAGGGTGTTCAGGCAGTATTTAGATCTCTTCGTCATTATGTTTATTGGTGACATTCTATTTTATTCAAAGGGTGAGGTGTATCATAATAATCACCTCCGTGTGGTGTTGCAGACCTTAAAGGAACAACTATTGTATGCCAAGTTCTCTAAGTGTGAGTTTTAGCTAAACGTTGTGACTTTCTTAGGCCATATTATTTCTAGTAAAGGGATTATGGTGGATCAGGAAAAGGTTGTTGTGGTGAAGAGGTGGCCTAGGACCACGACTCCATCAAATATCTAGAGCTTCTTTAGTTTAGCCAGGTATTATAGGTGGTTTATGGAAAGCTTTTACACTATAGTTTCTACTCTGACAATGTTGACTCAGAAGAAGATTAAGTTTTCTTGGTTGGATGCTTGTGAAGGGAGTTTTGAGAAGTTGAAGGATAAGCTGAATTCGGCAACAATCCTAACCTTGCCGGAAGGAAATGATGGGTTTATGGTTTATTATGATTCTTCTCGGGTAGGGATTTATTGTGTTTTGATGCAACATGGGAAGGTGATTGTCTATGCTTCCAGTCAGTTGAAGGTACACGAGAGGAATTATCCTACTCATGATTTGGAGTTGTTTGCGATTTTATTTGCTATGAAAATATTCCAGCATTATTTGTATGGTGTTCATATGGTTATCTTTTCTGATCATAAGAGTCTTCAGTATGTGTTCACTCAGAAAGAGCTTAATCTCAGGCAAAAGAGGTGGCTTGAGCTTCTCAAGGATTATGATATGAGTCTTTACTACCACCCAAATAAGTCAAATATAGTTGTTAATGCTCTTAACAGGTTATCTATAAGCAGTTTGGCTCATGTGGAGGAAATCAAGTAGGAATTGGTAAAGGATATTCACTGCTTGGCTAATCTTGGAGTTCGTCTCTTGGACTCTAAGGATAGTAGTGTGATGGTGTAAAAAGTTAATCAGTCATCTCTTAGTGTGGAGATTAAAGAGAAGGAAGTGTTGGATCCTATCTTAATAAAAATAAAGGTTGATGTTGTGGGCATAAAGTAGTAGTGTTTAAGATCAGTGGTGATGGTACTTTATGGTACCAAGAAAGGTTATGTGTTCCTGATGTCAACAGGCTGCGGCAAAGCATTTTGGCTGAGGCGCATGAGTCACACTATGTTGTTCATCCTGACTCGACTAAGATGTATCATGATCTCAAGGAGATCTATTGGTGGAATGGCATGAAGAGGGATGTAGTTGATTACGTGTCCAAGTGCATGGTGTGTCAACAGGTCAAGGTTGAGAACATAAGGCCAAGAGGGTTGTATCAAGAAATTGATTTGACCAAATGGAAGTGTGAAGTGATCAATATGAACTTCGTTACTGGTATTTCTCTGTCTCAGAGTCAATATAATTTGATTTGGATCATCATGGATAAGATGACCAAGTCTGCCTATTTCTTACTAGTGCGAACTACCTTTTTGGTGGAGGATTATGTGTGGTTGTACCTTTAGGAGTTTTTGAAGCTTCATGGGGTACCATTTAGGTTATCTTTGATCATGGTATGCAATTTACATCTTATTTTTATAGTCTTTTTAGAAAGGGTTGGGCACTAAGGTTAGTCTGAGTACTACTTTTCATCCATAATCTGATACGGAACGAACTATTCAGACATTGGAAAATATTCTTTGGGAATGTCTGATTGACTATGGTGGAAATTGGGTTGAGCATCTACCTTTGATGGAGTTTGCTTACAACAACAGCTATCGTTCGAATATTGGTATGGCTTCTTTCAAGAAGTTGTATTGTAGGAGGTGTAGATCTCCTATTGGGTGGTTTTATCTTGGAGAAGCGGACATGTTTGGTCCAAATTTGGTTTATCAGGTGATGGAGAAGGTCAAGGTAATTCGGGATAGGCTTAAAGCTGCCCAAAGTTGCCAAAAGTCCTATGTGTATGTTAGGCATAGACACTTGGAGTTTGAGATCGGGGATAAGGTGTTCCTCAAGGTTCTCCCATGAAGGGAGTGGTGCAGTTTGGAAAAAAGGGGAAACTCGGTCCACAGTTCATTGGTCCTTATGTGATTTTGCGGGGAGTTAGCAATGTTGCTTATGAGTTAGAGTTTCCATCTAGCTTAAGTTTGGTTCATCCGGTCTTTCATGTGTCTAAGTTGAGGAAGTGTCTTGGTGATACTTCTTCAATGGTTCCTTTAGAAGGATTGGGTATTTTGGATTCTCTGTCTTAGGAAGAGATCTCAGATCAGATATTAGATAGGCAATGTAATACCACGTATTTTTCTTAGCTCAGTTTAGCTCCTGGAATGTCAAGGGTAAACTTTAAAAATGAGTAACTCTTGATACGAGTAGAATTTTCTAGCTTTAGAAAATTCAATGTGTAAATAATTGAATTAGCTTTCCAACGATACCAATTTTTCCTTAATCTGATAATCGGTTAAGAAGTTATGGTAATTTTAGTGAAAGCAGTAGATCATCGTGATAAGATCCGCATCGCGGTGAAGGACAGATTCAAAATTGTCCGATTCCAGTGAAGGACCACCATTGGCCTACGTCAAGTTCAACTCTAGTTCCCGTTCGTCCCATTCCAGAAGCTCATCGCGATTAGCCTATATCGTGCCAAAATTCCCAATTGGACACACATCGCATCGCGGTAAAGTGCGAAAGAGCACTCGTCCTTTTCCAGTGACGCAACGCAATTATGCTGCGCTGCGCCAAAGGCCAAAATGGCGATCGTCCTTTTTTCAATAAGGCACCGCGATAGCGGCACGGCATGGTGGGAGGCAAAATTGGGATTTCCAGTTCCGAGTAAAATTTTAAAGGGGCAATTTAGTCTTTTCCCAAGCCACCAAATCGTGAAAAACAAATTATTAAAACTATTCTAAGCCTATATGCTCACTTTTCATCAAATTTCTCTCAAAAAAACTCTAGAACATCAAACCTTCATCCCCAAGAAATCCAAATTCCACCATTCTTTTTCTAAGATAGCTCAAAATTAAAGATTTCCAATTCAAGAACTTCAAGAATCTTCTTCAAGAGCACAAATAGGAACTCAAAGTTCAAGTTTCTTCATCTAATCATCAATTAAGGTATGTGGGGTTTTTCAACAAAGATAATTCTTTCATCCTTGTGCCTAAAATTAGTTTTTGAAAGTAATTTCACATGAGTTTCAAATTAGGGTTCATACCTAATATTATTATTTGCAAGATTATGAGATTTCATGTTAATTAGATGTTAAATTGCATGACTACTTTTGTATTTTCATGCGTATTGCAGAAATTTCCAGATTTAGACTTAAATTATCAATATTTTCATTACTTAGCATGAGTTTTATGATGATTTGACACAAAATAGATGCATGAATTACTACCCTTAGTTTGAATGTTGTTATTTCAAGAAGATTATGCTTTAAAGTATCCCATGACTTGTTATATTCAGATTACGAACAAAGATTTGATCTCTTAATCATAGCTTAGATATGGAATCCACTTTACAGATTTAGCTACAGTTTACAGTAAATGAATTTACAAGAGGTTTTCATTGTAAAACCTTATATTTTTTTTAATGTGGATTTCCTACAGAATGAGCATACAGATTAAAGAAGTGGTATTTAGCACCGAGTTGGGTACGTTCACATGCCCCAGAACTATGAGCCAACGTAGTTTCAGATTATCTGATTATTGCCATTTTTATATGAATGACAGATATAGATGTGATCACTTAAATTAGGTTATAGTCCTTGGAAAGTGTATGACACCTTTCCCCAATGTGAGTTTTTCCCATAAGGGAACTAGATGTTGGACACTATGATAGCTCACATAGTGTATGTCGGTTAGAAAAACCTTTCTACAACTTACAACAAAGAGTAAAGAATAACAAAAAAGCTTTTAGAAACTAAGTTTAAAGTCTCACAAATTTTATTCAGATATTGCTTTATATATGGCATTAGTCACAGTTGTTAGCTTTCAGGTTTCAGATATAAAAGTGAGCCCTTTCTACACTTAGACAGCATGATTTGAAGATCGAATACAAGTACAGTTTTTTGAAACTAAATATTATGACTCACTAGATCTATGTAACATGTTTTGCTATTCATGATTATGATTTTAAGTTTTCAGATATTCCACCTTATGTGAGTCATCTACATTTAGCATGCATTCTTTCACAAATTTAAAATAATATTGATATGTTGATTTACTTGTGCATTCACCCCCATATACTCAGTACTATCCAAAAGTACTAATCCGCATATACGTATATGTGCTACATTGTCTCATAATGAAGGTTCATGTGCTCAGTTTTGGTAGTGTGAGTGATTTTGAGCATCTCTATCTACATCCCGACAGTTGGTAAGTAATCATATTTTGGGGACCTAGTTATTCTATTTTTTAGCTTACTAGTATAGATGATTCAGTATTCACAGACAGTTCAAGTCAGTTGGGGGTTCGTCCCAATGGCTCTCTAGTTATTAGTAGTAGAGGCTTGTCAGACTTCTAGATATGATTCAGATTTCCAGTATTGATTGACTAGATTTTTGGGTTTAGTACTTTCAGATATTATATTCAGACGGTTTCATCTTAGATCATATAGAATTTTGCATTTTAGCTTTGATTATATGTCTACATTTACGTTATTATGAGCTTCAGATTTAGTAGAAGGCTTACAGGCTTAGTTTGAGGCTACTCATAGTCTCGAGCATCATGTGACGTCTCGAGACCTATTTTTGGGGCGTTATAAACTTGGTATCAAAGCCTAAGGTTATAAGAGTCCTAAGGAGCCATACAAGTCATGTTACATAGAGTCTTGATCATAGGTGTAAAGCGCGCCACATTTTTTAGACTTCTATGTCTAGATATCAGAATAGTGTGCATGGAAAAACTAGTTATCCTCCGTGTGCTAAGTGTGGTAAGAATCATCTTAGTGAGTGCTTGTTAGGGAAGAAAGGTTGTTATAGTTATGGTAAATTGGGTCATGGAATCAAAAAGTGTCCACATGCTATGCAAGGAAACAGGGTTGTTCGTCTCCAAAATCAGGCTACTAATACACCAGCTCCTCTAGGTAGCCAGTCCCTCCTCAGGGCGCATTATCTAGTACCGGTGGGGGTCAGTGATAGAATCAATTTTATGCTTTATCATCCCGTCAAGAGAAGAAAGATTCACCAGATGTTGTTAATGGTATGCATCGTGTATTTCATCTTGATGTTTATGTGTTGTTAAACCCTAGGTTGAATTTCTCTTATGTTACCCCACGAGTTGTAGTAAATTTATAAATAGGTCCTGAAAAGATCCCTGAGCCCTTCTTAGTTTCTACCCCAGTAGGTGAGTCAGTTGTTGTCAAATAGATCTATAGAAAGTGTCCTATCACTGTCCTTCATAAGATCTTATTAGCTGACTTAATAAAGTTTGATATGGTTGACTTTAACCTTATTCTTGGTATGGATTAGATCCATTCCTTCTATGCATCCATAGATTGTCGCACCTGAGTGGTGAAGTTTCAGTTTCCAGATGAGCCAGTGTTTAAGTGAGAAGGTAATTCAGTGTCTCCCAAGAGTCATTTCATAACCTATCTTAAAGACAGAAAGTTTATCTTAAAAGAGTATATCTCTTATTTAGTTTGAGTCAAAGACACTAAGTCTGAGACTCCAATAGTTCAATCAGTTTGTGTAGTCAATGAGTTTCCTGATGTTTTCCCCAAAGATATGCCTGGGGTAGTTCTTGATAGGGAAATAGAATTCGGTATTGACCTTCTACCAGATACTCAGCCTATGTCTATTCCTCCTTATCGTATGTCTCCAGTCGAGCTTTAAGAGTTAAAAAAGCAGCTTAAAGATCTATTATATAAAGGTTTCATAAGGCTCAGTGTCTCTCCATGGGGCGCTCTTGCCTATTTATGTGAAAGAAAGATGGTTCTTTGTAAATATGCACTGACTATCGTCAACTGACTAAAGTCACATTAAAAACATATATCCTCTTCCTAGAATTGATGACATATTCGATCAACTCCAAGGTGCAAGTTATTTCTCTAAGATAGACCTTAGATCCGGCTATCATCATCTTAGAGTAAAGGAATGTGATATTCCATAAACAGCTTTCAGAACCCATTATGGTTATTTTAAGTTTCTAGTTATGACCTTAGGACTACTAAATGTCCCAGTAGCCTTTATGGACTCGATGAACAGAGTTTTCAAACAGTATTTGGACATATTTGTCAAATTCTTTATTGATGATAGTCTTGTCTATTCTCGTAGTGAGGATGATTATGCAGACCACCTTAGAATTGTGTTGCTAACTCTTAGGAATCACCTGTTGTTCGCCAAATTCAGCAAATATGTATTTTGTCTAAGATTAGTAGCTTTCCTCGGTCATATTCTTTCCAGTGATGCCATTAGAGTTCATCCCTAAAAGACAGAAGCAGTAAGAAACTATCCTAGACCTATCACTCCATCAGATATTCAAAGTTTATTGTGTTTAGATGGCTATTATAGACGCTTTTTTGAGGTTTTTTCTTCTATTGTGTCCCCTATGTCTAGATTAACTAGAAAGAAAGTTAAGTTTCAGTGGTAAGATTTCTGTGATAAGATTTTTTAGGAGTTGAAGACTCGACTCACTTCAGCCCCAATTTTAGCGCTACCTGATGGTACAAATGGGTTCCTCGTCTATTGTGATGCTTCTAGAATTGGTTTGGGTTGTGTTTTGATAATGAGAGGTAAGGTTATAGCCTATGCCTCTAGACAGCATAAGCCTCACGAAAAAAACTACCCTACCCATGACCTTGAGTTAGCTGTTGTTGTGTTTGCATTAAAAATCTAGAGGCACTATCTTTATTGGGTGCATGTTGATGTGATTATGGATCAAACAAGTTAGCAGTATATGTTTACTTAGAGGGAGTTAAACCTTCGTTAGAGAAGATGGTTAGAATCATTGAATAAATATAATATGAGTGTGTAGTATTATCCGGACAAGGCCAATGTAGTGGCAGATCCCTTAGTAGATTGTCTATGGGTATTGTTGCTCATGTCGAGAATGATAAGAGAGAACTAGTTTGGGAAATTCACCGATTAGCTGGATTGGGTGTGAGGTTGGTTGACTCAGCTGAAGGTAACGTTTGGCTTCAGAGTAGTTTAAAATCTTCTCTAGTTTCTGAAGTTAAAGAGAAGCAGGATAAGGATTCTAGTTTGGTCAAGCTGAAGGGTTTAGTTAAAGACCAAAAGGTAGAGGTTTTATCCCAAGGAGGAGATGGTGTGTTGAGATACCAGAGTAGATTGTGTGTGCCATGTATTGATGATTTGATGCAAATTATGATTGAAGCGCATGGTGTGTGTTATTTCATTCATCCGGGAGCCACCAAGATGTACCGCGATCTGTGGAAAGTCTATTGGTGGAGTGGTATGAAGAAAGATATCGCAAAATTTATAGCCAAGTGTGCAACTTGTCATTAGGTTAAGGTAGAGAACCAAAGACCTGGTGGCATATTACAGGAGTTTGGTATTCCTACTTGGAAGTGGGAAGAGGTGAATATGGACTTTGTGATAGGGATACCCCATTTGCGTCATCAGCATGATTTAATTTGGGTTATAGTAGACAGATTGAGTAAATCATCTCATTTCTTGCCAGTTCACACATCCTACACAGCTGAAGATTATGCTAATATATATATCAGAGAGTTAGTTAGATTGCATGGAGTTCCCCTGTCCGTCATTTCAAATACGGGTACTCAATTTATCTCTCAATTTTGGAAAACCTTTCAGAAGGGTCTTGGTACCCAGGTTCATCTCAGTTTAGCTTATTATCCGTAGACAGATGGTCAGTCAGAGAGGACCATTCAGACCTTAAAGGATATGTTTAGGGCATGTGTTCTTTACTTCAAAGAAAGATAGGATGACCACTTGCCATTGATTGAGTTCGCCTATAATAATAGTTATCATTCTAGTATTCAGATGGCCCCGTTTGAAGATATTTATGGTCAGAGCTATAGATCACCAGTCAATTAGTTTAAAGTGGTTGAGGCTGCTTTGATTGGGCTAGATATGGTGTTTAAAGTCATGTAGAAAGTTCAGTTGATTCGAGAGAGATTGAAAGCAACTCAGAGTCATCAAAAATCTTATGCATACGTAAGAAAGAGAGATTTTGAGTTTTAAGTAGATGATCTTGTGTATTTGAAGGCTTCACTTATGAAGGGGTGATGATATTTGGCAATAAGGGGAAGCTTAGCCCTCGATATATAGGCCCCTACAAGATTTTTAGTTGCGTGGGAAAGTTAGCATATGAGCTTGTCCTACCCACAGACTTGTCATCAGTTCATCCAGTGTTCCATGTGTCCGTGTTGAAGACGTGTATGGATGATTTAGATTTTGTAGTTCCTCTCGAAATCACAGATATTCAAAATATCCTTTCATACGAAGAAGTTTCAGTAGAGATTCTTGATCATCAGATCCGTAGACTAAGGTACAAAGAAGTTCCTTTGGTCAAAGTTTTGTGGAAAAATTAGTCTGTTGAGGGTGTACTTGGGAACCAAAAGAAGACATGCGTACCAAGTATCCTCATCTCTTCTCCACAAACTAAGATTCAGCCGAAGGTAACAATCTTTCTTAGTTCAGTTCTTTCCCAGTCTCAAATTCAGCTGTATAGTTATCTTCATGTAAATTCATTCACTCGTAGATTAGTTCAGTCGCTCAGTTTGTTTTAGATTAAGTCATGCAGTTGTTTCAGTTCAGTTCCTCAGAATCTTTAGTTTAACTAGTCTTATTCAAGGATGAATGTTCCCAGGGGGGAGATAATGTAATACCTCATCTTTTTCTTAGCTTAATTTAGCTCTAAGAATGGCAAGGGTCAACTTTAAAAATGAATAACTCTTGATACGAGTAGAATTTTCCATCTTTAGACCCTTCAATGTGTAGATAATTAAATTAGCTTTCCAACGATACCAACTTCTCCTTAATCAGATACTCGGGTAAGAATTTATGGAAATTTTAGTGAAAGCAGTAGATCATCATGATAAGCACCGCGTCGCAATGAAGGACAATTTTGTAATTGTCCGATTCTAGTGAATCACCGTGATTAGCCTGCGTCACCGTAAAGCTCCAGTTCTTGTTCATCCCATTCCAGTAGCTCATCGTGATTAGCCTTATCATGCCAAAATTACCAATTGGACAAACCCATGTCGCAGTGAAGTGTAAAATGGCACTCATCCTTTTCCAGTGACACAAAGCAATTAGACTGTGTCGCGCCAAAGGCTAAAATGAAGATCATCCTTTTTTCAATAAGCCACCGCGATAGCGGCGCGTCACGGTGGTAGGCAAAATTCGGGATTTCCAGTGCTGAGTAAAATTTTAAAAGAGCAATTTAGTCTTTTCCCAATCCCCCAAATCATGAATAATAGAGGATTAAACTTATTCTAAGCCTATTATGTTCACCTTTCATCAAGTTTCTGTCAAAGAACCCTAGAACATCAAACCTTCATCCCTAAGAAATCCAAATTACACCATTCTTTTTCCAAGATAGCTTAAAATTAAAGATTTTCAATTTAAGAACTTCAAGAATCTCTCTTCAAGAGCATAAATAGGAACTCAAAGTTCAAGTTTCTTCATATAATCATCAATTAAGGTATGTGGGGTTTTTAATCAAAGATAATTCTTTCATCATTGTGCCCAAAATTAGTTTTAGAAATTAACTTCACATGAATTCACATGAGTTTCAAATTAGTGTTCATACCCAATATTGTTATTTTCAAGATTATGAGATTTCAAGTGAATTAGATGTTAAATTGCATGACTACTTTTGTATTTTCATAAGTATTGCAGAAATTTCCAGATTTAGAATTAAATTATCAATATTTTCATTACTTGGCATGAGTTTTATGATGATTTGAAATGAAATAGATGCATGGGTTATTAGCCTTAGTTTGAATGTTGTTATTTCAAGAAGATTATGCTTTTAAGCATCCCATGACTTGTTATATTCAAATTTTGAACAAAGATTTGATCTTTTGATCTCAACTTAGATATGATATCCACTTTACAAATTTAGCTACAGTTTACAGTGAACAGTTTTATAAGAAGTTTTCATTGTAAACCCTTGTATTAGTTTTTAAAGTGGATTTCCTAAAGAATAAGCATACAGATTAAAGGGAGTAGTATTTAGAACCAAGTTGGGCATATTCACATGCCCCAGAACTACAAGCCAATATAGGTTCAGATTATTAGATTATTCTCATTTCTATATGGATGACAGATACAGATATGATCACTTAGATTAGGTTATACTCCTTGGGAAGAGTATGACACCTCTTCCCAACATGAGGTTTTCCAATAAGAAAACTAGATATTGGACACTATGATAACTCACATAGTGTATGTCGGTTAGAAAAACCTCCCTACAGTTTATAGAAAAGAGTAAAAAATAACAAAAAAGCTTTTAGAAACTAAGTTTAATGGATCACAAATCCTATTTAGTTATAGATTTATATGAGGCATTAGTTACAGATGTTAGCTTTCAAATTTTAGATATAAAAGTGAGTCCTTTCGACGCTTAGACGGCACGATTTGAAGATAGAATACAAGTACAGCTTTTAGAAACAAAATGTTATGACTCACAAGATCTATGCAACATGTTTTCTATTCATGATTATGATTTCCAGTTTTTAGATATTCCAGCTCATGTGAGTCATCTACATTTAGCATGTATTCTTTTTCAAATTTTTTATAATATTGAAATATTGATTAACTTGTGTATTCACCACCATATACTCAGTACTATCCAGAAGTAATGAACTACATATATGTATGTGTTCTACTTTGTCTCATAATGAAGGTTCATGTACTCAGTTTCGGCAGCGTGAGTGATTTCAAGCATCTCTATCTGCATCTCGACAGTTGGTGAGTCCTCATAGTTTAGGGACCCAGTTATTCTATTTTTCAGCTTACTAGTATAGATGATTCAATATTCACAAACAGTTTGAATCAGCTAGGGGTTTGTCCCAGTTGCTCTCTCATTATTTGTAGTAGAGGCTTATCATACTTCTAGATATGATTCAGATTTCTAGTATTGATTGACTAGATTCTTGGGTTTAGAACTTTCAGATAGTATATTCAGATGGCTTCAGCTTAGCTCATATAGAATTCCATATTTTATCTTTGACCATATATCTACATTTACTTTACTATGAGCTTTAGATTTAGTAGAAGTCTTAGAGGGTTAGCTTGAGGCTACTCGTAGTCTCGAGCACTGTGTGACATCTCAAGACCTACTTTTGGGGCTTTACGGGCAAGTTCATTGGTTAAGAACCAAGGATATTGATCCGGTTAAGGTTCTATGGCTGAACCATAAGGTGGAAAAATCTACTTGGGAAGCGGAAGAGGACATAAAGTCCAAGTATCAGCATTTGTTTTCTGCTTCTAGGATTCTTGCAGAAGGTAAGTGTCTTGAAAACATCTTTATTTTCTGAGTTTGTTAAAGAAAAGATTAACATCTTTGCCTCTTTGTTTTCAAACTTTGTTGAAGGGATGTTTCATAATGCAAATAACTCTGTGTGTGGTTACCCCTACCTTTTCCATCATTTGGAGACGAATATTCCTAGTGGGGGAGACTGAAACATCTTGAGTTTTGAAAGTCAAAAAATTTCCTAGAAATCTATTTTTTGAACCCAATATGACTCGTTGATATGAGCCATATGTTGGGGTAAGGGTGGTATAGTCCTGTTATATGCTTACCAATGTCAGTTAGTGGGATGGTTTTGGTCACTAGAATGGGTATGACTTAGAGGTATGAGTCATAAGGGTTTGATACGAGTAGTAGTAGGGACTCATATGGTGGATAGTGTTTGATCCTGCTGGTATTTTATTCTACCAGGGATATAGGTTATGGGTAAGAATTGTATGTTATGGTTACGACTTGGTTGGATAAGTCATTTATTGGACGGTGTTTGATCCAAGGGTTGGGTCTTGAATACTAGTGGTAGATATCGATCGTATATGAGGGTATGACTTGTGTGGGTCAGTTGTATCCCTATGATGGGTTTTTTAGGGATTTAAGTAGAGGTATTCTGGGCATTTCCCTACTTACCCTAACTAGGACCCACGACTTCTAATACACTTATGATGTTATTTACCCTATTATTCTATTCATTAACTCTTAGAAATTATTCCAAAACATCTCATAATTCTCACAAGTGCTTTTAGGGCAAGAAGACTAGGGTTTCATCTTACGGATTGCTTGGCATCTTTTCTTGGTGATTTATTTCCATCAATTCTTTTGTATAAGTCATGATTCTCTTCCCTCATTGTTGTTTCAACTAAAGTCAGGGTTTATAAGATTGATTTCATGGTGTTACTATTTCACAGATTATAGTTTTCAACTATTATTGGGAGTTTTGATATTGAATGCTTGGTTATCATTTCCTATGGTTTTTATTATGCTTTTATATGCATTAATGGTGGTTTTGGACAATCGTATTGTATGGCAATGGTTTTATGGTCTTTGGAATTGGTTTTGATTATATTATGCCCCAAAGGTGTTTGATAAAATGCTTATAAGGATATGCTCACTGTATTGACTTCTTTTAATGGAACTCTTGCATTTTTTAAACTGAATAAGGGATTTATGCATGGCTTAAATAGTTTGAAAAGGGATAAAGGCTAAATGTTTTTGCTTTTGAAGAACATAGAAGTTTTCCAAGTGGATTTAATATGGTATATGGAAGGGCGCCTACGGTCCCCTTAACCTAAATGGTTTGGTTATAGATATTGCTTGTAAGTAAAGGGTGGTATGAAAATACCACCAATATTGACCTTTGTTAATAAATGGTAAATGGATTATTTGGACATAGTTTTAATTGGGCATTAATGGAGAGGTATGTTGCTAAGAAGTCGAAGGTGCAGTCCCGGAGGGACCAATAACAAGAAACTTATATTTACCTATATGAGAGGTCTTGATGACCATGTGTTTGTGTCATATTTTATATTGGGGGATGAACTAGTCATCTCATTGGATATTTCCTCGTCATGCGGCTACACGTATTGGGACTCTTTCAGTAGGGGAGATGACCCCATATAGCCCGTGGGTGGTTAGGACGGAAAAGCTACACAGCCCTGGTAAAGGTTTTAAGTGCATGCTAAAACTAGTCCCCTTTCCTGACACTTATTTATGTATGGTTGTGTGCATTTAATGGGTTAACTTGGTTTTATGACTGACATTATTTTATCCTTATCATGAGGTTCATACTATGTAACCCCCCGATTTTCTGAACCGAAACGCTACACGGTGCTCATGTCCCTGAAGGACCACAAGCTAACCCATGACTGATATCTGTACCTGTAACTGCATAATATTCATATAAAATGCGGAAACATAAACAAAGAGGGAGTAAGGTTCAATCTTGAATAATAAGATATCTGAAATAAGGTGGTATCACAGTACCAAAACAAAACTGAAAATACTAAAGTCTAAATTTAAAAACTCTATAATCGTCTGAAAGCCTCTAAACTGTCTGAATAAGGAGTTGAAGGAACATGTCTCCAACTAACTCCCTAAACTGAAAATAAACTGAAATACTGAAATAATAAATGTAACGATTATGTCCTCAAAATATGAGGACTCACTGCTTACTGAACTGCTACTGCTGATCTTGAATCTGCACATAAGAACCTATGGTGTAACATAAAAAGAAAGCACCATAGCACAAATGCATCAGTATAACTAAAGTATTGAGTATACGTGGGGGTAGGCTAAATGCATGGGGTTTATATACATGAACATGCTGACTAATATGAACGTGAGAATACATACATACATACATACTTACATACGTAACTGCTACTAAACTCGTGGAGATACTGACTACTTAAGTTTGAACTCTAACAACATGAGTTTCGTGATACTGAGATACTGAATGACTGATGACATAGATGACTGTATCTAACAGTCCTAATTCTGGGGAAAACTATCTGAGTTCCAAACTGTATCTGAACATCTTAGTCTGAGATCAGTCCTAGCTAACGAGTGATCTCTGAAACTGATAATGAGAATACTCGACTGAATCTGCGATTGAGATCAAGCCTATCTGCCGGGTGACCTCTAGATCTAATAATAAGCGTCTAAATATGGGACCAAGACTATTTGAAGGGATAGTCCAGGAATCAATGGAACTATCTGAGTTCCTTACTGAGATCGATGACTGTATCTGACAGTCCTGATTCCTGATTTCTACTCTGAAGAATGATACTGAAACTGTAACTGTGACTGTGGGAGGTAGTAACCTAACCGACATGCCCCGATACTGTACTGGTGGAGTCTAATTTTTTCCCTGATTAGAAGGGTATCAATATCGTGCCACGGGTAGAGACCTCTACTATGGTCAAGCCTCTCTGACGGGTGACCCAGAACAGGAAATCAAGCCTAAGGCAATATAATAGTCAAGTATAGCGTTAATCTGACGGGTGACTCCTATCCTACGCTGGCTACGCAGTTCTGGAGTACAAGGATTGCTGCTAACGACTCTTCCTTTATAACGGAAAAACCTCCATCCCTACACTCGCTCGATACTAGTCCCTACTCCCAACTGAAAGACTCTAAAAAGATTAACTGCGCTGAACTGACTAACTGAACTGAACTGATTCTGAGTTTACTGAGTTCCTTGGACTGACAGAACACTACTAACATCTGATATCTAGCTAAGTTATGAGATTTTCTATCTTACTGAGTACTGAGTTTTCATGAGATTTCTGAGTCTTTCCTGAGTCACATGACTAACTGCAATCTATGGAACATAGCTTGACTGAGGATGTCTTGAAACATGACACTAACTCTAGGCATACAGCTATAGTTTTCGG
This sequence comes from Capsicum pubescens, assembly GCA_030864215.1. Classification (NCBI taxonomy): domain Eukaryota; kingdom Viridiplantae; phylum Streptophyta; class Magnoliopsida; order Solanales; family Solanaceae; genus Capsicum; species Capsicum pubescens. Next base: position 160,683,183 of record CM061549.1, on the reverse strand, counting down.
GTACAAGTACCCCCAGGACTCGATGAAAGGAAACTGACACACATGACTGGCTTGATCATAAGAGTGGAGTCCATAATTCACAATATCATAAGTAAGGATTTCATAATAAGAATGATTCTCAACAAACTATCATATGATCGGGAATGCACACAACATGTATATACTTGCATGGCTTCAATAACATGGTCATTCCATATCACAACAATATCATGAGCATCTCATACAACATCTTCAATTCAAGACAATATCATGGGGATCACGTTGAACATAAACTTAGAACATTGAATAGTCATTTAGGACTTATTATGTCATAAAAGCATGATTTCTATTCCCTTAGGTATTTTCACAAACACCTTACATGCACATCTTAGGTATATGTGGATTCGTTAAGATTACAAATATTCAACCACCAATTTCACATATTTATACATTAAATACCACCATATCCTCACACAAAACATACAAAGATCCCACCTTAGGCATCATCAAACTCCAACCACATGAACATCAACCACCAACAACATAAACATCATCATACATAATTTAGAAGATGGTTCTTGAGCTTCATGGATGAAAGGAGTCCATGAATCAACTCACGCATACCTTAGAAGGAAGATTCTTGATAATTGACGGAGGAATTTCCTTAAAATTGGATCTTCAAGCTTAATTATGCAACCCTAGTTGTTTTTTTATCTTTTAATGCTTTTGGATGATGATCTTTGAGATGTTAATAGGGTTGTAATATGTTTAGAAGTTATATATTTCATAGGATTAAGTTTAGGGATGTGTAAGGAGTGTTAAAAGATTTAATTACCCTTAAAATAACTCAAAACGGAGTGTTTTTGATACTTGGAACTGACTTAGGTGGCGCCCAAGTAATTTCCCAAGCTAGGTTGGGCGGCGCCTAACCAATCACCTATGTTTGGTTGGGCGGCGCCTAACCAATCGCCTATCCTTACTGTCTCTCACGAAAATGGGCATAACTTTTCACTCGGGTATTGGATTAAGGCAAAATTGGTATCGTTGGAAAGCTAATTCAATTCTATACAATTTTTTGGGTATAAATCATCCAAAATAATACATTAACATCGATTTATACTCATTCAAATATGAACCTTACAAAATCGAACACTAAAACTTGATAGATTCAAAAACTCTTAGCTTGTATTACCTTAAGTGACTCATATGAACATGATTAATGCATGATAAGCTATCTTATCTCTAGGATACTCATTATAAGTCATGTACTCAAGTATGAATCACAGGATAGGAGATTTCATATGTAGGAAAAATGGTTCGTCTCCTAGCTTAGAAACATGTGGAGTATTACATACTAGCGGTCACTCACTAACCCCATCTATTAGCGGCTTTATACCTACACTATGGACGAATCGACTATTTTACTCCTCCTATTTAGCACACGGATTTGGTATCAACAGTTGTACTGAAGTGGTGATCTTTCATCCTTTTGGGAGGCATCATTTAATGTTATGGATTTCTACACTTCTCTTTTATTTTGGATATTAGTTTTGGCCATGGTTGGGGACATATCCCAACCATATTTGTTTACTCTTTTGGATAGAGGATTTGTTGTACTCTAGGGGTTGATATGGATGGGATCGATATTGTTTTCGGTCTTTGTAATACCCCGTACTTTTCCTAGCTTAATTTCGCTCCTAGAATGTCAAAGACTAGCTTCAAAAATGAGTAACCTGTGTTACATGTAGAATTTTCCAAATTTAGACTCTCCATTT